>CM077171.1:16654905-18016155 GCA_039654105.1 Coreius guichenoti
AGGCAGCACTTTGGCTGGTGGCCAGGGTGACCTGAGGGTGACGGTGTGGAACAAAGCCCCGACGCTCTTGCCTCGGACCACACCCCCCTCTAGCGCACCGTTCCCGCCGTGCACTCAGACTGAGACACCGGAGCCGGCTCCTGCTGTTCCGAGTGTGCCGTTTGGCGCCGCAGAGGACGAGCGTATGTCGATCGCCGCATCACAAGGTGGGCTGGAGTCCTCCGAGGATGATGATTCGGCTGTGCTGCCGCCTTCCGGTGTGCCAGCATTCTCCGAGCCGGACCTGGAGTTGACAGCCATGCTTTCCCGGGCAGCCGCGAGTCTCGGGTTGGAGTGGAACCCTCCACCCCGTCCTGAACGCTCGCGGTTGGACGATTGGTTTTTGGGGGCGCCGCGTTCTGACACCCGTCAGACCACGCCCCCAATACCTTTTTTCCCGGAGGTGCATGAGGAGGTCACGCGGTCCTGGAAGTCCCCGTTGTCTTCCCGTGGCCGATCGGCGGCCTCCTCCGCCTTCTCTGCCCTCGATGGGGCCGCGGCCAAAGGGTACACTGGAGTTCCCCCGGTTGAACGCTCTGTTGTGATGCAACTGTGTCCGCAGAGTGCTTCAACGTGGCGTGGCGACCCTAAGCACCCCTCCAAAGCCTGTAGTTTCACATCAACCTTGGTGGCGAAATCCTACAGAGCTGCGGGGCAGGCTGCCGCCTCTTTGCATGCCATGGCCATCCTTCAGGCCTACCAGGCCCGGATGCTCAAGGACATGCACGAGGGTAGAGCTGACCCAGGGCTCAGAAATGAGCTGCGTGCCGCCACCGACCTCGCCCTCCGGGCGACGAAGGTGACCGCACGCTCCCTGGGCCAGGTGATGTCCACAGCAGTGGTCCAGGAGAGACACCTATGGCTCAACCTGGCTGATATGCGGGACGCCGAGCGGACTCGTCTCCTCGACGCTCCCATATCCCAGGATGGGCTATTCGGCGGCGCGGTTGAGAACTTCGCCCAACAGTTCTCAGCCGCCCAAAAGCAGACTGAGGCCATCAAGCACGTACTGCCCCGGCGGCCAGCTGCTGCTTCCACCCAGCCGCCGGCACAGTTGCCTCAGTCTGCTCGCCGCCGAGGGCGCCCTCCCGCGGCTCCCGCCCCTCCCGCGCCACCCAAGCAGCAGCCTCCACCTGGGCCGTGCCGTGGAGGATGCCGTAGGAAGGCGCCCCAGTCCGCTCCAGCCCCGCAGCCCGCCAAGCGCCAGGCTAAGCGGCGCTCCTGACGCGGACAGCTCAGGGATGGGCAGTTCTTTCCAGGAGATGGTAGCAGGACCACTCCTTCCCCCGGTGGAGGGCCGGGGGAGAATCCTTTGTTCCGCTGCTGGCCCCCGGGTCAGCAGCACCCTTTTATGGTTAAAGAAAGAACTGACATACCCATCCCTGAGCGACCAGAGACCGATGGCAGTGTGCGCCGCCCCCGGGCCACGCCACTCTCGTCCCTCTCTGACGCCAGTCTCCTCTCAGAGCAGACCCCAGTGGAACGCGCGTCCTTCCCTGGTCTCCTCTGTCAGGACGCGGCTGATGACCGTGCCCCCACACCGGGACGCTACGCCTCCCACGTCTGGGCCGGTCACGCCGCCTCGCTGCCCCACCCGGGGTACGTCTATGGTTCGCATGACCCCGCTGGTGCAGTTTCTGGGAGCCTGGCTTCAGCTCCCTGGACTGTCCCGCTGGGTCGCGAAGACCATCAGGCTCGGCTATGCGATTCAGTTCGCTCAGGCTCCTCCTCGTTTCCGGGGAGTCCGATTCACCATAGTGGGGCCCAATGCCCCCCTCATGCGTGCGGAGGTTGCTACCTTGCTGGCGAAGGGTGCGATCAAGCCTGTCCCTCCAGCCGAAATGGAGTCCGGCTTCTACAGCCCTTACTTCATTGTACCCAAGAAAACCGGTGGGTTACGACCGATCCTGGACCTGCGCGTCCTGAACCGATCCCTTCACAGGCTTCCGTTCAGGATGTTGACAGCAAAACGCCTTTTCGAATGCGTTCGTCCAGCAGATTGGTTTGCAGCGATCGACCTGAAGGACGCCTACTTCCATGTCTCCATTCTTCCTCGACACAGACCGTTCCTACGGTTTGCTTTCGAGGGGCGGGCATACCAGTACGCGGTCCTCCCATTCGGGCTAGCTCTGTCCCCTCGCGTCTTCACGAAGATTGTCGAGGCAGCCCTTGTGCCACTCAGGCAACACGGGGTTCGCATCCTGAACTACCTCGACGACTGGCTGATCCTCAGCCACTCTCGAGAGCAGGTGTGCGAACACAGAGACCTGGTGCTCCAGCACCTAGCCCGTCTGGGCCTTCGGGTCAACTGGGAGAAGAGCAAACTCTGCCCAGTGCAGAGGATCTCTTTTCTCGGTATGGAAATCGACTCGGTCGCCATGTGTGCGCAGCTTACGAGCGAGCGCGCGCAGTCACTGCTGACTTGCCTTCGTCAAATCGAGAGCAAGAGTGCGGTTCCACTGAAGTTATTTCAGAGGCTCCTGGGGCATATGGCATCTGCAGCCGCGGTAACGCCGCTCGGTTTGCTTCATATGAGACCGCTTCAGCACTGGCTTCGCGATCGAGTCCCGAGATGGGCATGGCAGTCGGGCACGCTCCGGGTCCCAGTGACTCGGGCCTGCCTGCAGACCCTCACCCCGTGGTCGAACCTCAGTTTTCTACGGGCCGGTGTGTCCTTAGAACGAGTTTCCAGGCATATTGTTGTGTCAACAGATGCCTCCACCACGGGCTGGGGTGCCATGTGCAATGGACATGCTGCCGCGGGCTCCTGGACAGGACCCCAGCGCCTCCTGCATGTCAATTGCCTCGAGTTGCTGGCAGTACGGTTCGCCCTGCACCGCTTCCGAGCGCTGCTCAAGGGTCAACACGTGCTAGTCCGGTCAGACAACACGGCCACAGTAGCGTACATCAACCACCAGGGTGGTCTGCGTTCCCGCCGCATGTCTCAACTCGCCCGCCATCTCGTCTTATGGAGTCAGAAGCACCTGAGGTCCCTTCGTGCCATCCATATCCCGGGAGTCCTGAACCGTGCAGCCGACGAGCTCTCACGGCTTCAGCCACTTCCTGGAGAATGGAGACTCCATCCCCAGACGGTTCAGCTGATTTGGGAACAGTTCGGCGACGCACAGGTAGATCTGTTTGCCTCCCACGACTCTTCCCATTGCCGCCTGTTTTATTCCCTGTCCGAGGGCCCCCTCGGCACGGACGCTCTGGCGCACAGCTGGCTGCGGGGCCTCCGCAAGTATGCGTTTCCCCCAGTGAGCCTTCTTGCACAGCTTCTGTGCAAGATCAGGGAGGACAAGGAGCAGGTCCTTTTGGTCGCCCCGTATTGGCCCGGCCGGACCTGGTTCTCCGAACTCGTACTCCTTGCGACAGCCCCTCCCTGGTCGATTCCTCTGAGGAAGGACCTCCTTTCTCAGAGACGGGGCACCCTTTGGCACCCGCGTCCCGATCTTTGGAACCTCCACGTGTGGCTCCTGGATGGGACGCGGCAGGTTTGAGTACCCTACCACCTCAGGTGGTGGCTACCATCACTTCCGCTAGGGCCTTGTCTACTCGACACGCCTATGCGTTGAAGTGGAACCTCTTCGTCACCTGGTGTTCTTCTCGCCAAGAAGACCCCTGGAAATGCCCGATCGGGTCCGTGCTCTCATTCCTCCAGGAAGGGTTGGAACGAAGGCTGTCTCCTTCCACCCTCAAGGTTTATGTGGCCGCTATTTCTGCCTACCACGACCTTGTGGAGACGAAAAAGGTAAGTCAGCACGACCTGGTCATCAGGTTCCTGAGGGGAGCGAGGAGACTGAATCCTCCTCGCTCTCCCCTCGTACCCTCTTGGGACCTCGCAGTAGTCCTAAGCGCTCTGCAGAGGGCTCCCTTTGAGCCATTGCGGTCAGTCGAGCTTAAGTTCCTGTCTATGAAGACAGCGCTCCTGACCGCCTTGGCCTCCATCAAGAGGGTAGGGAACCTGCAGGCATTTTCGGTTGACGAAGCGTGCCTGGAATTCGGGCCGGCCAACTCTCACGTGATCCTGAGACCCCGGCCTGGATATGTGCCCAAGGTTCCCACCACTCCCTTCAGGGACCAGGTGGTGAACCTGCAAGCGCTGCCTTTGGAGGAGGCAGACCCAGCCTTGGCACTGCTCTGTCCAGTACGCGCCCTCCGTGCTTACGTAGACAGAACGCAGTGTTTCAGGACCTCAGACCAGCTCTTTGTCTGTTATGGTGGGAAGCTGAAGGGAAAGGCTCTCTCCAAGCAAAGGTTGTCTCACTGGATAGTGGACGCCATTGTTTTGGCTTACCAAACGCAGGGGCGCCCATGCCCCCTTGGGGTCAGGGCTCACTCCACCCGGAGTGTGGCCTCCTCTTGGGCTCTAGCGCATGGCGCCTCGCTGACAGACATTTGCAGAGCTGCAGGCTGGGCGACACCCAACACATTCGCCAGATTCTATAATCTCCGAGTGGAGCCAGTGTCCTCTCTTGTACTCGCCTCTACTAGTGGCCGGTAATGGACTAGGCTCAGGTGTCTTCGCTTGCTCGCCATTCCACTCCACGGACTGGATACGTGCGATATTTTCCTCAGGTAGTTTCCCTGAAGCCCTGAGTTCCTCCAGCACTGTTGATGCCGACACCAGTACGTCTGCCCACTCGCTCAGGCCCTCGTGTTGGCTAGGTGCCACCGTGTGCATGGTTCCCCCGTTGGGTGACCCCCACATGTGTATTCCCACTGTAAGTCTACCTGAGCAGGTGTCTTTCCCTTGGCAAGCCCCTTGCCACCCCTGGGGGTAAAATTCTTCCACCTTCGGCTGGTTACCCCAGAGTTTCCCATATGTAGCCCTGAGCGGGTCATATGTGTTCTTAAGTCCTCTGTACGGGTAGGCATTTGGCGCATACTTCCACCTGGAATATGCTTCCCAGTGTACCTTGGTATTCCTGTGTTAAGTGGGAGTCCTTCGTCCGTACTAGCTTACGACAGGGAGCTCACGCTTACGCAGGGCACTGGATGACAGCCGAGTGGCGTGATTATATTGGGACCCCCATTCGTCAGTCACTGACGTTACTCGGAGTGACTGAACGAAAGGGAACGTCTCGGTTACGTATGTAACCCTCGTTCCCTGAGGGAACGGAGACGTAACGTCCCTCTGCCACTTCCGCTGTACCGCTGGAACAGCCGGGAGTTCAGTCTTGGCTCCTCAGCAGGTAAACATAATGCGATGTTGCCAGCGTACTTCCTTATATACCCACGCTGTGGGGCGGAGTTACGCTATGCAAATTCCGCATGCCCATGGCATTGGCGCTGCCATTGGGCGTTTTCTAGATCTCGAAGATGATAGGCTTCTAAGCGAAACCCCCATTCGTCAGTCACTGACGTTACGTCTCCGTTCCCTCCTCAGGGAACGAGGGTTACATACGTAACCGAGACGTTTCCTGTAGTTCTTGACCAGGTTTGCACACACTGCAGCAGGGATTTTGGCCCACTCCTCCATACAGACCTTCTCCAGATCCTTCAGGTTTCGGGGCTGTCGCTGGGCAATACGGACTTTCAGCTCCCTCCAAAGATTTTCTATTGGGTTCAGGTCTGGAGACTGGCTAGGCCACTCCAGGACCTTGAGATGCTTCTTACGGAGCCACTCCTTAGTTGCCCTGGCTGTGTGTTTCGAGTCGTTGTCATGCTGGAAGACCCAGCCACGACCCATCTTCAATGCTCTTACTGAGGGAAGGAGGTTGTTGGCCAAGATCTCGTGATACATGGCCCCATTAATCCTCCCCTCAATACGGTGCAGTCGTCCTGTCCCCTTTGCAGAAAAGCATCCCCAAAGAATGATGTTTCCACCTCCATGCTTCACGGTTGGGATGGTGTTCTTGGGGTTGTACTCATCCTTCTTCTTCCTCCAAACACGGCGAGTGGAGTTTAGACCAAAAAGCTCTATTTTTGTCTCATCAGACCACATGACCTTCTCCCATTCCTCCTCTGGATCATCCAGATGGTCATTGGCAAACTTCAGACAGGCCTGGACATGCGCTGGCTTGAGCAGGGGGACCTTGCGTGCGCTGCAGGATTTTAATCCATGACGGCGTAGTGTGTTACTAATGGTTTTCTTTGAGACTGTGGTCCCAGCTCTCTTCAGGTCATTGACCAGGTCCTGCCGTGTAGTTCTGGGCTGATCCCTCACCTTCCTCATGATCATTGATGCCCCATGAGGTGAGATCTTGCATGGTGCCCCAGACCGAGGGAGATTGACCGTCATCTTGAATTTCTTCCATTTTCTAATAATTGCGCCAACAGTTGTTGCCTTCTCACCAAGCTGCTTGCCTATTGTCCTGTAGCCCATCCCAGCCTTGTGCAGGTCTACAATTTTATTCCTGATGTCCTTACACAGCTCTCTGGTCTTGGCCATTGTGGAGAGGTTGGAGTCTGTTTGATTGAGTGTGTGGACAGGTGTCTTTTATACAGGTAACGAGTTCAAACAGGTGCAGTTAATACAGGTAATGAGTGGACAACAGGAGGGCTTCTTAAAGAAAAACTAACAGGTCTGTGAGAGACGGAATTCTTACTGGTTGGTAGGTGATCAAATACTTATGTCATGCAATAAAATGCAAATTAAATATTTAAAAATCATACAATGTGATTTTCTGGATTTTTGTTTTAGATTCCGTATCTCACAGTTGAAGAGTACCTACTTACTCTAGTAATACTTGTTCTCCCCACTGTAGATAGATAGATAGATAGATAGATAGATAGATAGATAGATAGATAGATAGATAGATAGATAGATGACAGACCAATGGATGGATGGATAGACAGACAGACAGGCGATAGATAGATAGATAGATAGATAGATAGATAGATAGATAGATAGATAGATAGATAGATAGATAGATAGATAGATAGATAGATAGATAGATAGATAGATAGATAGATAGATAGGACAAAAAATAGACATAGATAGACAGATAGATAGATAGACAGATAGACAGATAGATAGATAGATAGATAGATAGATAGATAGATAGATAGATAGATAGATAGATAGATAGATAGATAGATAGATAGATAGGACAAAAAAATAGATAGATAGATAGATAGATAGATAGATAGATAGATAGATAGATAGATAGATAGATAGATAGATAGATAGATAGATAGATAGATAGGACAAAAAATAGATAGATAGATAGATAGATAGATAGATAGATAGATAGATAGATAGATAGATAGATAGATAGATAGATAGATAGATAGATAGATAGATAGGACAAAAAATAGACATAGATAGATAGATAGATAGATAGATAGATAGATAGATAGATAGATAGATAGATAGATAGATAGATAGATAGGACAAAAAATAGATAGATAGATAGATAGATAGATAGATAGATAGATAGATAGATAGATAGATAGATAGATAGATAGATAGATAGATAGGACAAAAAATAGACATAGATAGACAGATAGATAGATAGACAGATAGACAGATAGATAGATAGATAGATAGATAGATAGATAGATAGATAGATAGATAGATAGATAGATAGATAGATAGATAGATAGATAGATAGATAGGACAAAAAATAGATAGATAGATAGATAGATAGATAGATAGATAGATAGATAGATAGATAGATAGATAGATAGATAGATAGATAGATAGATAGATAGATAGGACAAAAAAATAGATAGATAGATAGATAGATAGATAGATAGATAGATAGATAGATAGATAGATAGATAGATAGATAGATAGATAGATAGATAGATAGGACAAAAAATAGATAGATAGATAGATAGATAGATAGATAGATAGATAGATAGATAGATAGATAGATAGATAGATAGATAGATAGATAGATAGATAGATAGATAGATAGATAGGACAAAAAATAGACATAGATAGATAGATAGATAGATAGATAGATAGATAGATAGATAGATAGATAGATAGATAGATAGATAGATAGATAGATAGATAGATAGATAGATAGATAGGACAAAAAATAGATAGATAGATAGATAGATAGATAGATAGATAGATAGATAGATAGATAGATAGATAGATAGATAGATAGATAGATAGATAGGACAAAAAATAGACATAGATAGATAGATAGATAGATAGATAGATAGATAGATAGATAGATAGATAGATAGATAGATAGATAGATAGATAGATAGATAGATAGATAGATAGATAGGACAAAAAATAGACATAGATAGATAGATAGATAGATAGATAGATAGATAGATAGATAGATAGATAGATAGATAGATAGATAGATAGATAGATAGATAGATAGATAGATAGATAGGACAAAAAATGTATAATAGCTGTTTTGGTTGCAGTACTAAAAAAATAATGTTTGTATAGTGCTTTTCATAAGTGCCTTATACTCTAGTTAGGAGACTAATGTTGTGTGAAAAGAACATTCAAGTGCTCTCTCAAATGTTCAGATGGGCAATTCCATCCTGAAAATATCCAGCCGCTGCGATATGAACACAAAGCGGAAATTGGTCCTTTGATAAGCTGTAAACAAACCACTCACGCATATATACAGTTACCATATGACAATACAAGCAGAAGTGCAGCCACGAGTGTGACATCAAATAACATCAAACATTTACACATAAAGAGCATACATGGACACACACACACACACTTACACACCTCATCACCACCAGCAGCTCACTCAGTGAGTCACAAATGCTGACAAGGAAATGGATTAAAAAAAAAGAAAGTGCCAAAACAATTCATCATTCTCCCTTGGGAACGGTCTCCGTCATGCTCATATTTCTGCTCTTTAGTATATGTCATGTTAAATCAATATTTTGAGTGCTCATGTGCCATGTTTTATTGAAGTTAAAATCATTAGTCGTTTATAGATTATACACCAGAGTAATACATGAAACCTCCAGACTAGACGTATCAAAATTATACAGCAAAAACATCATTAATCATTCTATTAACTGAATGCAGGTATTGCTTCCAAACAGATTTGGCTGTTATTCAATCTAAGAGCAAGTAATTCCTGCGGCATGAGACACATTCAATAAACACAAACCTCGGGGGCCATATATATAGTTTACAGCACAAATAACTTTGTTGTAAAACTTACAAATATAATCAAAACTGTGGCATTTTACTCATCCTGACATCCATCATTTTCTTAATAAGGAATTTTGTTTTGTTCTCCAGTAATATGTATTTATTAATTCATTCATTCACTCCTGATATACACTTTGAATTAGGTTAATTTTTCTTACCCCACTGAGCAAGTTTTACTTAATGTTTCTGGATTTTTTTTCTGATTGCAGTGTGCGTGAAGTGCCTTGACGAAAGATAAGAAAATGAAATCAGTTGTTGGGTGTCTATTTGCTGAGTACAGAATAATCTAGAATGGTGGAGCTGATGTTTTATGTATTTCCTTTTATAAAGTGCTAGTCTTGCTCTCACCAGTGAAAGAGTGATGGTTCCAGCGGTGGGGCGGCTTATCTTTGTCAAGAGCCTGTTCCCCGGAAAGCTCTTCTTAACCAGGAACCTATCAGTTTCAGCCAGGTTAGCACAGTGTTATGGTAAAACTGACCTTTAATATGTTTTCGAGAGCAATGTCAAAGCATACAAATGAGGTAGTAATACCGCCTGAGGAGCAAACAAAAGAGACACAATAAAAGCATAGCACAACAAAATTCAAATATCATGTCAAGCTGTGAAATTAATGCTTTAAGAGAATTGCAATTAAAAACCACTGCATATATGAAATCACAAACCTTCTTGAAAGTGAAGTGTCATCAAAGTCCCTTTCAAGGAAAGTCTGCTCACTCGGCGGCCATTTTTGCGACGCCTCCAGGCAGCTATTTCAGGCATCCAAGTCCTATCTATTTGAATGGGGGAATCCTTAAATCTCAAAAACTGCTAGCTGAACTCACAATTAAGTAACATATTTCAAATCAGCAACACATTCTGTCATGAACTGTCCCACACATGTCATTTCTTATGCTCAATAGCGTTGAAAAGCTTATTTTTCAGGCTAGACCAGCCAATGCTCATGTGCAGTCCTAAGCGCCCATCTCAGGTTTCTATTGGAAGCGGAGCTTCTAAGGGCAGCTGCAGTGACGCAATGACTTTAACAAGCAGCGATTGGTTCTTTTACTAAGAAGGGGGGACTTGTTCTGCCATATTGCACGTTGCCGTTTCTCCCATTCATAGTAATAGGAGTGAACCATCTTTCTAATATACACTCTCAGAAAAAAATGTGTAAAAATTGTACCTTTAGGGGTACAACAGCTTGTCACTAGGGCAGTACCCTTAAAAGGACATATTTGTACCTTTTTTACACCTAAAAGGTTCATAGTAGTACCTTAAGGTACATATTGCTACTCTAAGGTACTAATATGCACCTAAGGGTGAAAAAATATGTTCTTTTAAGGGTACTGCCCCAGAGACAAGCTGTTGTACCGGTACAATTTTTACACATTTTTTTCTGAGAGTGTATAGTCTTTGGTGTCATCTATCCAGCAAACGACTGTTTTCAAACATGTTTCTCAAACACTCTGAGCCCTGCCTCAAACTCACGGCATTAGTTTGACCCAATGTTACTCGTTTTTCGTAATTTAGGTTAAACCAGATGTGGCGCCACAGCGCAAGATCGCCTAAGAAGTAAGAAACGTCATTAAACATTATAACTCGATGAACATACCATACCTAAAACAGAAAACTTTTAAATAATATTACCTCTGCACTTCGGCAACTTTGGGCTTCCACACACACACACACACACATCAAGGTATCTCCTGCATGATTGACAGGGAAAGTAGCCTATGTGGCCTCAAAATTAAATTACACAGACATAAGGCCAGCAAATACTTAATTAAATTAATAATAAACAACTGATTTTGCTGAAATTCATAATTCATGGAACAGTTTTTGACTATATATTCATTGTTTATGTTGCTAGGGTGTTGTGCAGTGAGATCTATTTGTTGAAACGGAACTGACCAATCAGCATCAAGAACCAGAACTATCCTTTTTTTATGTAATGCTATTTTGTATAAAATGAAATAAAATTTTATAAAATGTACACAATCATCATAGGCTAATTGTAATTTAATTTCATTTGTAATTTCTTTAATAAAATATCTGTCTCTGCTTAATAGTTTGCTTAAAGCTTGTTCTTTTGCAATTCACAGCAAATTCCCACTGGAGCATTTCTTTGTAATTATCCCTCATCAGCACAGTATCCATGTGATGGCAACTCTATTTCACTAATAAATGTATGAAATGTCAATAAAAATAATAGTACATAAATAAAGAACAGTTTAATGCTTCATTTTTAATGAGAAAGAAATGCATGCAAATTCCATTTGTTATAATTTCAGTAGGCCTGTGTCTTATTATAGCAGTATAATAATATGGTAGTCCACCAACCTATTAAGTTTTAGGCTACCAGCAGTTTTCATGTCGACACAGTAACAAAAGCTGCTTTACTGAATAGGCCAGCCAGTATTTTCCTTTTCAAGACTACAAAGTGGAGACAAATTCCACTTAAGTATGTGTTCTGACACAACATAAGGGACGCAGGAGGAATGGCCCGGATAATTGGGTTAATTGCAAAAAGCATGCAATTAGCTCTAATTGAAGTAACCACGGTTGTATTCGGTACTAATTCACTGCTGAGAGTAGCTATAGTGTATCTTTAACAACGTCTCCTAAAAACTGGAAGCAAGCAAGACAGCTGCTACAAAAAGCATTTATAAAGGTCAATCAAATGTCATGCTTTTTTTTAAAAAATCCTCAAGGCTGTGGACACGAGCGAATAAAGAAATGAAGCAACAGGTAGGATTCTATCAAGAACCCAAGACAGGCCTCAATTGTGTCCCGATTTACATATCTGTTCCAAATAGCATGCAAGAACAGAATGTTTCTGTCTCAAATAGTACACTGTTCAAAATAGTATTCCAAGGGTCCTTCGAAAGGTTACTATTTCAGGTGGATTTTTGAAGTCTGCATCCAGGTATGTTTTTTTTAAGGTAATATTACCCAAAATCCCCTGTGCAACAGAAGTGTATGTGATGGTAAGGTGATTAGGACTGTCACTGCAAAGCAAAAGCTGCCACACAAAATGTTTTAACCTAAAAGTAATAATGAAAAGTAATTTAGTCCAAGTAGTTCACTTGCTAACATAAACATGACAATTGTATGATGTACTAAGTGCCAATACTGAGGCTCTTTTGCTGAGTTCCAATAAAGTCGTAATTTGTTCTTGGAATAGTGCACAGGGGCCGGTCGCATAAACCGCTAAGACTAAAGTCTTAAAAGTAAGTCATTACATTTTTTCCTTTTAGACTGTTTATTACTTTTTTGAGTTAACTACATAAAAACGTAGATTGGTCTAATTTTATACCGAAAAGTAAGACTGACTGCCCCTTGACTAAGTAGTAGTTCATACTAGATCTTATGACACTGTCTTAACATAATGGAACGCCACTTAGCCAAAAGTTACAGTAAATTGCACAGTAAATTATAAACATCCTTTTTTTAAACAAATAAAACGCATAAATTAGGTAATGTTATTAGCTACATGATCACATAACCTATAGAGACAGATGTCTAAACTGTTTTTTTCCCTCTTGATAATTGTACACAAAACAAATGCTAGATTTTCTGAGCATCAGACAGACTGTCAGATGTCACAGATGCCAAGTAGGAATATCCCACATCTGCCCTGAATGGGCTCAAAAGTCTGTTATTTTCCAGATAAAACGTTGTTGCGTGCCATTGTAACATATCATAGTAGAGGTTATATTGAGCATTGGCCTAAATAACCCTTGTGAAAATTTTTTTTTTATTTTTGGCGGATTGATTACCATTTGTATAACCACAGTTTTACTACAAATTCCATGGTTAAACTATGTGGTTACCCTTACAGAAAAACCACATTAATTATATACTCTAAAAAATGCTGGGTTAAAAACAACCATTTCTGGGTTATTTGGCAACCCAGCGCTGGGTAAATATTGGACAGGACACATGCTGGGTTATTTTTACCCAGCTTGTTGGGTTTTATACATTAACCCGTTTGCTGGGTTGTTTTTTGAAAGTGCTGGGTCAGTCAATTTGATATTGAAGGTTTTTCATTTTAAATAATAAAAATACACTCTAAAATCTCTCTCTCTCTCTCTATCTATATCTATATATATCTATATATCTATATATATATATATATATACAGTGGGGAGAACAAGTATTTGATACACTGCCGATTTTGCAGGTTTTCCTACTTACAAAGCATGTAGAGGTCTGTAATTTTTATCATAGGTACTCTTCAACTGTGAGAGATGGAATCTAAAACAAAAATCCAGAAAATCACATTGTATGATTTTTAAATAATTAATTTGCATTTTATTGCATGACATAAGTATTTGATCAACCAGTAAGAATTCCAGCTCTCACAGACCTGTTAGTTTTTCTTTAAGAAGCCCTCCTGTTGTCCACTCATTACCTGTATTAACTGCACCTGTTTGAACTCGTTACCTGTATAAAAGACACCTGTCCACACACTCAATCAAACAGACTTCAACCTCTCCACAATTGCCAAGACCAGAGAGCTGTGTAGGGACATCAGGGATAAAATTGTAGACCTGCACAAGGCTGGGATGGGCTACAGGACAATAGGCAAGCAGCTTGGTGAGAAGGCAACAACTGTTGGCGCAATTATTCGAAAATGGAAGAAGTTCAAGATGACGGTCAATCTCCCTCGGTCTGGGGAACCATGCAAGATCTCACCTCGTGGGGCATCAATGATCATGAGGAAGGTGAGGGATCAGCCCAGAACTACACGGCAGGACCTGGTCAATGACCTGAAGAGAGCTGGGACCACAGTCACAAAGAAAACCATTAGTAACACACTACGCCGTCATGGATTAAAATCCTGCAGCGCACGCAAGGTCCCCCTGCTCAAGCCAGCGCATGTCCAGGCCCGTCTGAAGTTTGCCAATGACCATCTGGATGATCCAGAGGAGGAATGGGAGAAGGTCATGTGGTCTGATGAGACAAAAATAGAGCTTTTTGGTCTAAACTCCACTCGCCGTGTTTGGAGGAAGAAGAAGGATGAGTACAACCCCAAGAACACCATCCTAACCGTGAAGCATGGAGGTGGAAACATCATTCTTTGGGGATGCTTTTCTGCAAAGGGGACAGGACGACTGCACCGTATTGAGGGGAGGATGGATAGGGCCATGTATCGCGAGATCTTGGCCAACAACCTCCTTCCCTCAGTAAGAGCATTGAAGATGGGTCGTGGCTGGGTCTTCCAGCATGACAATGACCCGAAACACACAGCCAGGGCAACTAAGGAGTGGCTCCGTAAGAAGTATCTCAAGGTCCTGGAGTGGCCTAGCCAGTCTCCAGACCTGAACCCAATAGAAAATCTTTGGAGGGAGCTGAAAGTCCGTATTGCCCAGCGACAGCCCCGAAACCTGAAGGATCTGGAGAAGGTCTGTATGGAGGAGTGGGCCAAAATCCCTGCTGCAGTGTGTGCAAACCTGGTCAAGAACTACAGGAAACGTATGATCTCTGTAATTGCAAACAAACGTTTCTGTACCAAATATTAAGGTCTGCTTTTCTGATGTATCAAATACTTATGTCATGCAATAAAATGCAAATTAATTACTTCAAAATCATACAATGTGATTTTCTGGATTTTTGTTTTAGATTCCGTCACTCACAGTTGAAGAGTACCTATGATAAAAATTACAGACTTCTACATGCTTTGTAAGTGGGCAAACCTGCAATCGGCAGTGTATCAAATACTTGTTCTCCCCACTGTATATATGACAGGAACAGTTCATATACAACATTTTTTATTCAATGGCAAGTCCATTTACAGTCATAAAATACTCAAAAACATTTAGTAAATGTTTTAGGACGTGACAGGAGAAGCAACAGCTATGGGTGTTTATAAACCATGTAATGAAAATGATCCCCTTCACCCGACCCGACTCCACCCCTAAACCCTACCCACACTGTGACGTGGGCAAATCGAAAATTTAAACAAAAAATGTAAAATGTGAGACTACAGACATTTTCCTCTTTGCACAGTAATAATTTGATAGGAATACTAGTAATACAAACCTTAATTTCATTCAGGAATTTCCCGCTCAGGACATTTTCTCTCAGAACAAAACAGAAAATGACCGTTGACAAATGTATCCAGTTTTAACCGGTTGGCACAGACTACCCAACATTGGGTTACATTGACTCAGCGCTGGGAAGGTATGTGATGACCCAGCAGCTGAGTTACAGAAAACTACCCAGCACTGGGTAAAAACATTAAAAATAACCCAATAAAATGACCCAGCAGACTGAACCCAGCATTTGGGTTAAAAAAATAAACAAGTATTTTTTTTTTTGTTTTGTGTGTGTGTGTGTGTTCACATGGGTTTCACATGAGAAATTACATGGGATTCACACGAAAATGTTCCAAAAGCACACATTTGCCATGTGAAAAACACGTTTCACTTGTGCTTTTAACATGTTTTTACATGTGAAATTCATGTGTTTTTTTCTGTAAGGGTACTTTAGCAAAACAATAGTTAATTTGTGGTTACCATACACTCTAAAAATGCTGTTGTTTCAACCCAAATTTGGGTAAAATATAGACAAACCCAACTGCTGGGTTAAAATTTAACCCAGTTGTTGGGTTTGTCCATATTTTACCCAAATTTGTGTTGAAACAACCCAGCATTTTTTAGAGTGTATGGTTTAACTGGAATAAATAAAATTTGCCATCGTTCATTTTCGTTGTGGCTATTTTTAACAATATACAACAAAAGTTCAAAGTTCGTTGTACAATTGCATCTGTTTAGATTTGGCGCCCTCTAGACAAGCACTGATGCCATATAAACATATAAGCGGAAGAAGCGGTGATTCTCATTGATTCCACAGTCGAAAATAATTTCTCTGAACCGCATTATGTCTCTCTCATATGTATTGCGAACAAAACATGGCGTGTTATGCTGCTTCATCAACGAACGTTTGGGGCATTTGGTGGCTGTGTAAAAAGCAAATGCATTGTTTTATATTTTTGTTAATGCGTTGTGATTATAGGGCATAAAATATTTCAGATTTTTAGGCATTTAATTAGAAGTAGCCTACGTGTCAGCGAGTCGTCAAATAGCCTATAGATATTTTGATATATGCACCTTACAATCTGTGGCTTTTTGCTTTAATATTTGGCAGCTGTTCAGATTTGCACGTCTATCAAAAAATCACTCTGGTGTTTGTCAGTCATTTCCAACTACCTTGACTGGTTTTAGTTGGACTCCAAGACGTGTCTGTTTTTTTGTTCTGGTCTGTATACCTATAGGTTACATGGACAACAGTATTTCAAATCTGTTGCAAATATATGTATGAGCGAAACTACGGTCCAGTTTAGATTTGTTGTGCAATACTGCCACCTGTTGGAAACCTTCCCTAAATCAATGAGAGGTCGTGGTTTTACCACTGTTCAAGATTTATTCTTTTGCACGATGTGAAATGATTTTTTTGAAAACCGACGGTAACGTATAATAATAATAGATACATTTATTATTAGTAATATTCAGAATAAACTTAGCCGAAAGCTTAAAGGGATAGTTCACCCAAAAATTCTGTCATCATCACCAGACAGTCGATGGACCTCATTGACTCCCATCGTAGGAAAAAAATACAATGGAAGTCAATGAGGTCCATCGACTGTCTGGTGATGATGACAGAATTTTCATTTTTGAAACACTCTTCAAAATATCTTCTTTTGTGTTCAACAGAAGCAAAAAAAAAAAAAAAACTCATAGAGGTTTGGGACAACATGAGAGTGAGTAAATGATGGCAGATGTTTCATTTTTGGGTGAGCTATCCCTTTAACTTCATGTTGTTTACGGTTGCCACAGTTGTGCGTATATTGCCTGTTTTACTACTTGATTTGTTAGTAAAATAAATAGTAAAAAGTAGAGGTTTTATTATAATAATATAAATTTATCAAACTAACTCGTGGCTCGAAGATGATGTTCTTTTTCAGGTTTTAGGACTAAAGGCCGAGCAGTTGAAGCTCTGTTTATAATAGAAAATGTAAACTTTATGTCCATCAAATGAAATCCTAGTAACCAGGGGGGTATTCCAGAAAGCAGGGCTGGGTATGTTTAAAGGGGCTTTATGTAGGATGGACACCCAGTGGTTGAACTAGGTATTGCAATCCAAATTCAAAATATTGGAGCGGGTTTTTTTCACCCGGCCCCCTCCTCCTCAGACTTGAAGCACACGCAGGTTGCCAGATTGACGACACCAGCAGGAACGAGCGCACCTGACGATGAAAAGCAGCGAGCCTTACACTGTAAGTTGATCAGCTAATGTATACATTCGCAAATTAAATAAAAATTCGTATTCGTAGTTGACGTATTTTTCTGTCACGGTTGTTACCGATGTGATAAACAGCCATGACCCGTCTGCACCTCCGCACTAGTCGGCCACTCTCTCGAATACACGCTGTCTTAACAACCAGGTACCACGAAACAGTGTAAATGCAAGTACTGTCTTAATGTTGAATTTACTTAAAATATTCCTACTAGTAGCCAGGATACATTAGCTAACTGACTTTGGCTAATTACTTACCTGTCAAGAAGAAAATTAGCCATCTCAGCATTCGTTTTGAAGCCTTTGTCTGCTTTAAGTTGTCTCCATCTCTCAAACGCATCTCCAATATTTATACGGCTTTTATTATAACGTTTATCGTACAGTTTTTTGGATGGATGCCGAGGTTTTTTAGGACAGGAATGTTCGCTCTCTGACTCAGACCCCTTTCGTTTGGCAGCTTCCATGACTGGACTAAAGTGAAATGAGATACGCCGTGTTTGCCGCCAACTGGCAACCCGGTTTGCCGAAATACAATTGGATAAACTGACAGTGGGCGTGTTACACAGACCAAAACAAAGACAGAAGTTCCGACACGGAACGCACATTTTCACAGGAGAATAATTGACTATAGCATTGTTTTTCAGATAAACAAGTATGTTAACTTAAATATCTGCAAACATATTATGGTATTTTTATGCTTTAGTAGAGTCAAAAACTTACATAGAGCCCCTTTAAGGATAAGTAAGCCTCAACCTCAACTTTCGGTTCCAAAAACGGAGGTAACTTTCAGGGTATGTAAGTAAGCCATAGCAACTCACTCTCTGAACATAACTTGCTCTGGAGCAGGTTATGTTCCAGGGTTAGTTTGCTTAAGAGGTATTCAGATGTGTTTTATATAATATAGTTATTAATATAACCAAGTTTGTTTCAGTTATATAATATACAATATTATTTTTACAGAATTAGAATAAAAAAATTGTAACAAGGTAATGTTTAAATGTTAATTCAATTCAAATATATGTATTATTTTATTGTCATCTCACACATGGATCTGCACTCAATTAATTAGCATCAAACAAACAATATAATCCTTATTCTCAGTGAATAAAGATTACTTAATAAATGAAGACATTTAAAAAATGATTGCATAACCACCAAATAGGTGGCGATGTGCACTGAGGTGGTTATGTAAATCGCCATTAAACAAAAGAAGACGACGAAGTAGAATGGCGCGCTTTTTCTTCGCGTCTGTTTCCATGGTGAATCATCGATTCGACGCTCTGTTGAGAATATCTTGTGTGTTAACCGGGAACATACTCTGGGTTGTCTGAACTTACTCCCGGACTCGTTTTTGGACCCAGCATACCTCGAGTAAGCAAGGTTTGGGTTAATCAACCGAGAGTTTAAGGTATATGTGACAGTAAGTTAACCGTGCTTTCTGGAATACCCCCAAGAGATGCCACTTTTTTGAGCATATGAAAAATGTTACTTAAGATGAAACCCCCTATTACCAGCAGGCGGCACTTGTAAAATATGAAAAAATGGTAATATGATCATGTGACCTCAATATGTGAAATCAGTTTTTACTAATTGCTGCTAAAATCATTAACTCTCATCTCAAAAGCTATAAAGCTTGCTTAAAACACCATTTCAATTGGGAATTTCACCCAAAAACAAAACAAAACAAAACATGTAAATTTGGAAATGTGCTTGACATTTTATAAAGACAATAAAACAGTGTATTTTGAGTATGGTACACAAAGTTGAAGGCACTTAGACAAACACTAACAGTTCTGCCTTGGATTCAATCAAAGACAAATAAAACAAATATTAAAAAGAGGCTTGAAGCCTTGAATTTAGAACTCTATTCTTAACTATACAATCTTTATTCATCAAGAATAAAAAGCTAATAAGACAATAGTGGTGTTGTGATGCCTAAAATATATTGCTTTTGTTGCCTAAAATAGTTTTTCTTAGTTGCTAGTACACTATTTGAAATAGGAAATGTGTGCAGTTACCTCTTATATAAATGTGATTTACTGTTTATTTAATATACAAACACTTATTTATATACTCAATAAATTATATTCCTTTATTTTTAACAAACTATTTATTGTACTGCATGTAGATTTGAGAACTGTGGCTTTTCTCTGCAGATTATGAGACTTTGATTGTCATAATTTTGTACTGCTGCAGAGTACATCAACTTGTGTATTTGTGCAACAGTCTTATGGGGGGGAAATTAGCTATTACTAATATTACTTGAGCATTCAGTATTTTCTATACACAAATGTTAGGTCTTATTGACTCATAGATGTGGCATTCATGTTACTGCACACTGAAAGCATATGCAACACTTACTGCTGTAAAATATAATTTTTGGCCACTCAGATCTTTAAAGCAAATACTTCAAGTTAAAATATTGCTTTTGAGCTGGATTTCTGCCTGCAGAGATAGTTATACTTTTTGCTCCAGGCGCAAAAATCACATCATTGAGGTGCAGATGGAAGATATTTGTGGAGGACAAGTTGAGTGAATCATGGCCAGACAAAATATCTCAGCTCTGCTGATAGACTGCTATCGAAAGTCACCATCAGACAGAGTCACCACAGGAACTGATGTGTCTGTTGAGCAATGGCTGCGAGTACATGGCATCCTGCTGCATTGTTTCCCATGCAAAATAAGGAGAAAAATTATTCCAACCGTCTCTACCTCATTTACTCGCATAATACACACCCTGAGATACTCATTCATCCTTAGAGGAGTGTATTAGCCCATTGTGCAGTGATCCCCCCCACATTCTCCCTCTTGAGAGGAGCAGCAAGCCATGTTGGGACATAATGAGTGGTAATCTGAAGCTGCTCATAGTGTTTGGTATAGTTCATCTCTGCTGCAGCGGGTGGAAAGGGGATGAGGTCATTTATTAAGCGTTATGGTAGCATAAGAAGTTGGGATGTAGCCCTCGTCCCCGTTGTTCCGGCGCACCCGCGTCCATCCATCGCCCTTATCCTCCTCCACTACAGACAGCACCTCCCCTTCCTGCATGGATATGGTTCCCTCGCTGGAGCCTGTGGACAGATGGATGACGCGAGTGTCAAAGGTCAAGAGGTGGCTACGATAGCGCTTGTGTGAAGCTGTTCAAACATACCTGGGAAATTGTAGAGTGCTGTGCATTGACCAATAGGTGCGGCGAGTTCCTCTTCCTCAAAGTCGTCATCAAACTCGGTGTAGATGGCATGGGAGGGGTCCGTGTCATCTGAGAGAGCTCCAGGACTAAAAAGAGCACAGGAAAATTCAGATTATGTAAACGCAATCCAATCGCCATGACCAGATTAAACCATTTTTACGGTTTCTAAAAATCTGAATAAGACAGCTGAATATTCCTGTATTCATTTGAATTCTGTGTTTATTCATATTCTGTATATACACATTACTAAGCAATTTGAGCAAAACGAAAGCTACGAGAAATCACGGCTTTTTACAAACATTTAAGAGGACAAATCTTCATTAATAATTTAAGAAGAGCTTGATGTACTATAAAAACATTCTATAACTCAAAACTCTTAATTTCTTTCCCTGTGCCCAAATGACTGGGGTGTAAAAACGTCTCATTCTGTACTAAAGAAACGTTGTGACATCTCACAGATCGATGTATACATAGTATAAAAAAAATAATATTAACAAAATAGAGAGAGATTAACGCTTTCAATTTAACTCTGTGATTTTTTTAAAATGTAATAACAAAAAATAACCCGTTTAATCATGCCCCTGATCTGTGCATTAAATTCCATAATACCAAAATGTAGAAATGATTGCAGACTTGATACAAGACCCATTTTACAATATATTGACCAGGGCTCAACATTAACGCTTGTCCAGGACAAGTGGATTTTTTGAAGGGGCAAGTGAAAGAGAATTTTACTCGCCCGACCGGACAAGTATCCTGATTAAAATGTCAGAATCACCAAAATGCAAGAATGATTCTGCATTTATTTAGTGTAAGTGGCGATCGATAGTGGATAATAATATAAAATGAACTGACGGTAACAAGGTTGCGCTGTTCAGGCTCGCGCAGCCTCTCGAGGAGAAATCGAAAACAAATGAGCGCCTCTCACACAAAGAAACTCAGTTAACATACACGGTTAAAATTACAAATTGTGGAGTTTTTATATTCATAAAATATGATACAGTTAAGCAACATCACACAACCAAGAGTGCTGTTTTCCTGAATACCATCACGACTGAAAATGACACTGATTTCATATGACAGTTCCATAAACAATTAACATTAAGTCACTTACATTTTAGATGCAATATTGACTGTTTTTGTTCTATTTCAGCAACGAAAATAGTTCCAAACAAAGATCACAGCAACAGCAGAACCATAACGCATCTCACAGCAACAGTGTGTTACTGACTGATTCAGAATGAATCGGTTGAATCAAAGATTCAGTGACCTATTCCTAAAGGACTGCCTCATTCTTGAATGAATAATTTGAATGAATGACTCACTCATTAAGACGGTCACCTGCTACCACCTACTGGTGGTTTAGTTTCATGTTTAAACGTTATTTCCAACATTTCTTATTTGTATATTCAAAAATATTTAAAACAATCTCATAACATTATTTAATGCAGTTGTAATTTTTCAGTGTAAATTATTTAATTTGACTGGTAACAGCCCTATAGTGTCTTATTCTAATTTAATTTATAGATCAATTTTCATTTTATATTTTTAAAATTTGAAGCATAGCCTATATTTAATAAGATTATGGAAAAAATGCCCTTTATAAAAGGTAAAATTATCACAAATATGCAGATTTAAATATGTCAAAGCTGATTGAACACTGGTGAGAATATTGCTTCGGAGTAAATTATATTTACAACACAAAAAAAAAAAAAATTCAAATTTTTTCCGGACAAGCAAATTTTTTACTTGGACAAGTGAATGACAGATTTACTTGTCCGAAGGACAAGCACGTGAACAGGCTTAATGTCAAGCCCTGCATTGACATCTAAAGCTTCTAAAGTTTGTCTGCTCCAATTGTGTAATATTTTTATTATTAAAGGAATAGTTCACCCTGAAATGAAAATAAAGTCATCTTTTACTCACCCTGCTGTTGTTCCAATGCCCTATGTCCTTCTATCTTTCTCGGACCTCAAAAGGAGAAATTTTGAAAAACGTCCTGCACGCGCTCCTCCATATAATGGCAGTGAATGGCGACCAGGCTAAAACTTTACAAAAAGGATACAAAAGTTTCAGGTAATGATACACTGAGACCTGCGCCATATATGGAAAGTGTTCAGGAGGCATACTATGAGAAAGAAACCTTATTATTCAGTCAAAATACTGAGCTCGGACGTTATTCTGTGCGCGTTCCTGGGAGTGCGTGTGAGCCAGCAGCCGCTCACGCTTACTCGCAGTGTTGTCATGACAACCGGTACACAACATTCACTTCAGGTGGTTTACCTTATTATTAGTATTATTGTATTATTTCTTATTATTTACCTTATAGAAGAGACAAGAGTCGCGTTTGTTTCTATTGAGCCTGATTTCTCAAAATAATGCGTGTGTGTGCTTATCCTGGGTGCCATGACAACAGTGTGAGTTATAGTAAGCGTGAGCGGCTGCTGACGGCTCGCACACACTCACAGGAACGCGCACAGAGTAACAGCCGAGCTCAGTGTTTTGACTGAATAATAAGGTTTCTTCCTCATAGTATGCCTCCTGAACACTTTTCATATATGGCGCACGTTTCACTGTATCATTATGTGATACTTTTGTATCCTTTTTGTAAAGTTTTAGCCTGGTTGCCATTCACTGCCATTATAAGGAGGAGCGTGTGCAGGACGTTTTTCAATATTTCTCCTTTTGAGGTCCGAAAAACATAGAAGGACATAGGGCACTGGAACAACAGCAGGGTGAGTAAAAGATGGCTTTATTTTCATTTCAGGTTGAACTATCCCTTTAAAGGAATTTTTCTTTAGTTTTTTTTTTTTTTTTTTTTTTTTAATTAACAGTCTCATGACCTACATTTTGCTATTCATTGCATTCTTGTGTGCGGTTGTCAAGGACACAAATGATAATGAGTTGATTAAATCATTATGTAGAATTACTAATAATGAATAAATATAATGGTATTTACACAAGAGAGTAGGAGGAAAACAACATGCAATTCTTAGTTTATTGGAAACATGCTGATAACACTGGTCTACAATTTGTCTAGAAGTTGTCTGCTTCAGAGATAAAATGTGTTATTTATTATGTATTTTGATGTGCTGAATTCAAATATGACAAATGCAACAACTGATTGGCTACTGTTTCCAAGATATTTAAGTGTTTACGTCTATGTGTATTGTGTAGATAGTACCTGTCCTGTTTATGTAACACTTTATATAAATCAAATTTATTATGAAACAAAAGGCAAAAAAACATTATGTACATAGTTTAGTCCTATTCAGTGTGTACTCTGCGCTTCTAGGCTTGTCTCTTGTATTCATTAAATGGAGCATCTCTTGTCACTGTCCAGCAATAGTCTGCAAGCATTGATGGGCTCTATTTGCTCCATTTAAAGTTATCTGCACTGTTCACACAAGTACGAGGCAT
Source organism: Coreius guichenoti (assembly GCA_039654105.1). NCBI lineage: Eukaryota > Metazoa > Chordata > Actinopteri > Cypriniformes > Gobionidae > Coreius > Coreius guichenoti. The sequence goes on from CM077171.1 coordinate 16,678,932, forward strand.
CTCTGCTCACTTTGATTTCTGTTTAGCCAAACACTGACAAATAAGAGAGCAGACACTGTATGACAGGGGTGCAAAACTCAGTTCCAGCAGACTATAACCCTAATTAAATCCACCTGATCCAGCTCATCAAGTCCTTCAGGCTTATTTGAAAACTACAAGATTGCGTATTATAACTAAACTCTGCAGGACTGTGGCCCTCCAGGAATGGAGTCTTGCACCCCTGCTGTATAATTTGTTCAGCAGAGTGTTGTAAGCTTCGTTATGATTGGATCATTCATGACTTCTAGGAATAACAGCTGTTTCTAAAATCGCCCCCTATACCCTTAAATAGGGCACTACTTGAGGCAACAGCTTTTTTTAGTGGTGTCTGAAACCATAGTTGACGTCATCGAGTGCACTCTTTCAATCCCTTAATGCACCACACTAACGAGTGTACAACCAATGTACACTAAATGGCCAGAGAATACCTATAATGCACTGTGAGAGTCGCGTGCCGTTTCACCAGAAGATGGCGCCCGCAGCTGAATCATTTTCCAAACCGCTGGTCCAATGTGGCTACAGCGTAATATCATACAGGTATAAATTCATTTAAATTGATTATTAAATAGTTTAATTAAGGTTTATACATAGTTGTTTCCATGACAGAGTTCAAGATAAAACTTATTACTACTGGAGCTGCCAGTTTGCTAAGTTTGAAATAATTATTAAACAGCAAGCACAAACTATGCAAAAGTGGCAGCCCTTTCCAATGCACTCAGTGTCTGAATTCACTCACTCGTTTTCATTCACTCCTTCAAGTGGACTATATTAGTGGGCTAATGTAGTGAATTAGGGTATAGGGGGCGATTTAAGACACAGCCATTTCATGTATGACACAATACCAGTTTCAGATGGCATCATTCATTGTTTTGCCTATAAAAGCAAGTACTGTCCAAACCCAGTCAAAGATGTAGTTTAGTCATTTCTGGTTTAAACATATCCCTTTCCTTTATAACTCATTCCCTTTATCATCCGCCATTCCCAAGTCAAGGTCATATATACTGACCCAATAGCATATCTTGAAAACTAGAGCCAATCAACAATTTTAAGCATCATTTTTATTCTCAGTGACCCAGAATTATTATTTCAAAAGGATTTTGGCTGTAGACCAAATAAAGGCTTAATCCGAATACACACCATAATCAGAAAATCATGTAAACTGTTGAAATAAAACTGACCTGCTGGGGTTGTGAGCACCGTTATTGTTCAGAGAGTGAGTGGAGTATCGTATCGAGTCTCCCCGGCCTCCTGCTTCTGAAAGCCAGGACTACAACAAACCAAGACGTGAGTGTGCTGAGAAAGACTTTATGAAGCAGATAAAGATTTACAGACAGAGCTAAACTGAAACCTCATATTTGTTTAGATCTCCCCGCAGTCTTTCCATGTTTTGTGCCGTCTGAGTGATCTGAGGTGCCAAACTGGCAGGATCTCCCATCTGAGGGTTTTTTTCATATACATCTTTCATCTTACCCAGAGCCTCACTGCAGAGAGATATAAATATATTTATTCAAGATAGAAAGAGATTGATCATAACAAAGAACAAATACATACGTTTACTTGTGGCACTCAACTCCACTGATTCCTCAGAGACCTGAAGAGCTTAGTAAACAAAGCCCAGACCTCGGTAACCCTGAGGATTCAGCTGTGGCCAGTTGCCATAGAGATGGTTGTCGGAGAGGCAACTCACCTCTGATCCATTTCCTTCTGCAGCTCCTTGCTGATGTCATCGATCTTCTGCTGCAAGCGTTTCCTGCGCTGCTCAGGAGGAAGATGGGTGAAGCCCTCCGTGTCCACAGGCTGAGGAGATGAATCAGGGGAGATAGTGTCACTCACAGAGATTCACACAAACACACAGCACCCCTCCAACACCACAAGATAAGCCGTGAAAGACGTGAACCAGAGACCCAACAGTAAGAGTTCAGGTTTGCAGTAGCAAAAGCTGTAATGTAGCAGTTCATCACCAAGGTAATTACACAGCCTGTTACAATTGTTCCATTGTTCCACTTACACACTTACGTAAAGTAGTGTACTAAGTAAAAAATGCTTAAATGGGTGGTAAGCAATTTTACTCAAAAGAATGTTCTGGGTTAAATAAAACTAGCTTTTTGAACAGAATCTGCGACATGCTGTCAATTACCACAGACTATTCTATCAGGAATAGTGACCGGAGGAGTTTAAAGGCAGAGTTGTGAAGCTAATATTTATGTTAACAGAGTTACATCAGATATACTTAGCAGGGCTGTCAAGTGATCAAAAAATTTAATCTAATTAATTACACAATGTGGCGATTAATTAAATCACACATCACATTTGGCTGAGAAATTACCCCCCATAAGATGTCATTATTGCGTTAAATGGGAAAATATCAAATAGACACTACATTAAAAAAAATATTTTATTTGATTAAACAGAATTTATTAGGGTGATTCTATAATTGCAGGTACATTTGGTGTCCAAAGTCATTTTTTCTGCTTTTTAATAGGTTATTTTAATAACTTGTCATTGTCATGGATCACAAGATGTTACAGGCCATAACAATATAATATTTTTCTGTAAAAAGTGTCTTATATAGCTGAAAATCATGATTTCTTGTTGTCCTAATTAGTCAGTGTATTTTTTCCATCATGTATCATTGTGCAATCAAAATATTTTATTTCACTTTTGGTAAGATTATTTATTTTATTTATAAACGCCCTAAATAGTAATTTTCCTAATTCTACAATATTAAATAGTTTAAATAGTTTATAAAATAACTATCGTACCATACTGTGCTTTTAAATTGGTGGAATTATCTCCCACAACTGTCAGATACAGGAAATTATGTCACTTTCCCTCACTGATAAGATCTGAAGCACTGAAAGGTATGTGTGCTCTCTCTGAAAAAATATTTCAATCTAAAAAGTTCTTACACCAAGAGTTATTTTGTAAAACGTCAAAAATTGTTTCCACTATATCAAATGGAAAACAGAATTTATCACTGATCACACAGTGGGTTGTTTTAAAGTCTTTAATCGTGATTTCATTAGTGCCATGTGCTCTTAGCATTTATGCTAGCAAGTGGAGTTTTTGGCTTTAAAGTTTAAAATTGTCAATCCTGTTACCATCAAACAAAGTTGACAAAATACTATGAAGAAATTACTTTTTCGTTAAAAAAAAAAGGAAGTAACTTGTGTTTGGCAAGCACTGAATTAATAAAATTGAATATGTTTTCAATAAGAATACTGGAAAGAATTTCTGTTAGTGAACAGTTTTTTTTTTTTCTTAACTTTTTGAAATGCAAAATGTATCTCCAATTATAGAATCACATATTACACAAACTTTTAGGCTTCAACGGCCATTAGGGTAAGTAAATGACAGAATTTTCATTATTGGGTAAACTATACCTTTAAAATGGACTTTTTATTAATATGGTGCATTAAAAAAAAAAAATGAAAAAGAAATCAGGTGTCAGTAAATGTCTAAATGAGTAAGTCATTGAGTCATTCATTCATTCATTCCATTCGTTCAAATGGCTGATTCATTCATGGCTCTCATTATGAATAGGCCATTGAATCATTGGTTCATCCGACTGATTTGCTCAAAATGCGGATTCATTCATAAATGAAACACCGCTGTGTGTTGCTCGGAGATGCACAACAGTTCTGCTCTGGCTTTATAGGTAATATTTTTATTGGAAAAATTGAGCAGAAGCAGACAATATTGTATAACAACAATGTCTTACCCTAGAATGGCTTGTCACTGTTTAAGAGCCATGATAGATAGTGTACTGTTAATGAACCCAGAGGCTGCTTTGCCTTTCACTGAGAATGGCCACCTCTACAATAGTGAATGATAGAAAATCTGTAATTTTAGAGAAAATGTAGAGGTGGTCATATGTGAAAATCCTCAGAAGCAGAAAACGATCCAATAAAAACAGACAGAGGAAGTGAAATATACATGTATACGACAAGTACGGCCCATACCATTTTAGGTTTCTCTGGAGTAAACTGAGAAAGACAGAAATAAACAAACAAACAGTGCTTTATAAGCTGGCATCACACTAGTCAATTTTTTCCTTCTGATTCTTAGCATCTCTCACTTTTGTCTAGGACTGAATCTTACAAAAGCAGCTTTGAACGCGTTTAAGCTTAAGCTTTTGTGTGACCTGCTTTTAAATTGTAGGAACCTGAAGTATAATGCAATATCATGAATCATGATATATGATTGTATTAGCACAGCCCTGGTAGATGTGCATAATGGCATCAGTAACTAATAAGCTCTGATTCAACAACTGACAAGCTACTGCCCTGCTCAAATCTCATCCAAACAGCATAAAATTGCTGACTGTTGTCGACGGTGATTATGTAAACATGCATTTTTGGCATTTGCCTTAAACGTACATGACTAACAAAATAAGAAAGCAAAGGCAGAACAGTCTATTTTTATTGAAATTCAGTCATATTTTCACAGAAGCTGACGAACAACATACTACAAGCCCCAGAGGGACAAACACACATCACACTCGCTCAAAGGACAAAGTTACTAAGTGAACTGCATTCTAATTCAGTCTAACAACTTGTTACATTCACGCTTTGCTCCTGTTCTTATTTCAGCAAGCTTTATGTTGATCTGCTGCCAATATGGGACACTGAAATGCATGAGAATGAGAAAGAAATATCAGAGGCAGCCGTATAATTTGCTACCAAACTTCCATTCTTAAGTGCTGAGTGTGAAAGACTCGCTGACAGAAGAGTTTGAGATTTCAGCCAAAGCATTCAGTAGGTGACATCTACTGTTATCAGTTCTTCCGAGTTGGCTAGTTGTGACATCAGCCTTGGCTACAGATAAATAGGTGTTATAAGTTTACTACAGAGTGTGGCAGGAAAAGGTGAAGAGCTGGTGCTGTTGTGATTGAAGATGAATGATGAAAGCGCTGTGATTTCTACTTCATTGTGACCATTCATGTGCATGTGACCACTAATCAGACCCAGATCAATCTAGTGCTGCTGAACGCCTTAAAGAGACGTGCCAACAACAGCAGCGCACAGGTGTAGGAAGGTTGCTTGATCCCTGACCTGTCACACTCACCGTTCTCTTGAGGGTCCGGAAGGAAGAGATTCGGGGTTTGACTGTCTTATTGATTTCCTTCAAACAGTACGACAGGGGGTCCCGGCCAAACTTGGGGGAGGGGGGTCCGTTAGCGGGCGAGGGGGTGGGAGGTGTGGAGAAAGGACTGAGCAAGGACGAGGGAAGCTGGGAAAGACACCAGGCACATACCCAGAGGAACACAGGGATAGGACGGCAGGAGAAGGGACAGTGGGAAGGGTAAAAACAAACAAAAAACACATATGACAAGGGAAAATAAAGAGACACCATCAAACACCTCAAAGCAACATCAACACAGCAACGAGGACAACACTGGACCAACCTCAGCAAGAGCCAAGAGAAGCAAGACAAAGAAAACCCAAACCCACAACAGCCCCAAATCCACAAGCCCCAGCAAAGCAATCAGCCAGATGAAGAAGCAAACAATGGCTCCATCAGAAAACAATCAAGTCTTGGCTAGTTCAATGGGTAATGTGGCCTTCAAGAGATGCCGGAATGATTGTAAGGATGAGATGAACATACATGAATGGCACCACAAGTTGAGGTCATGTAAATTACACTACCATGGTCTATACAAACTTTGTTTAATGTTGAGCTTTCCAAAAAAAATTGAGGTGACAGGATTGTGTGACAGACTACCCATCATTACCCAAAGATCATTACTAACCTAATTTTTAAGATTTTAATGTGGCAGCACGAAAATAGGCGTAAAATAAGGCATGAATTACACGCCTACAGCGAATCCACTGTAGGATTCTTTATTTTTTCATTTGCTAAAAAGGTTCTGGTCTTTGGCAGAAAAAAGACAAAAAATTAAGCCAAAAAATGTCTATTTCATTCCAAACAAAATCACTTGAGAGCACATCACATTGAATTCATGACAGCCAAATGCATAAGCTTTCCAGGAGAATTTTTACTGTAGGCAGCATAAGAATAATGTAAACAACCTACAAAACTATTACTTTTTTTACTCCATTATGGATATAATGAAAGAAACCACTTTTTGCCCAATCAACATTCAGAGGTTTCTGTTGGATTGCATAGCAAAAAAAAACGGCCTAAACATGAAAGGAGCCCTGATAATTTAGTGAATATGCTGTGCACACTTGCTCTGTTCCAGAACAAAGTGATCTGCCTACAAAGACAACTTCACAGTTAAATCTACAGCTCAGAGTTGATTCCAAAAGAAGCTGACATTAGCTAAGCTACTAGTTATTCTAATAAGAAAGAAATCACAAGAAACTCAATTAATGCTCACAGGTTGATTCAAAAAGAGTCTGACTTGTTATCCTAGCACCAAAAAAAAAACCACTACACAAATATTGCATGAAATCACACATTAATAACTACTATATATACACATTTATAAATGTGATGCTAGCAAGACATCTTATATTGCAGCATAATTTTGAAATAATTTTTACTTTAGGAGGGCCTATGACCCTTTTCTAGGTAGGCAGTGGAACAGAGCAAATAAGTTTCACCCTGATACAAGATTTTTTTTAACGTTTTAAAACCTAAAATTGCATCAAACAATCCTCTACAAGTTATATGGCTAAACGAATGACAGCTTGGTGCTAAAAATAAGTATTTCCCCATAAATTGGTTTAAGCTTCTCGACACTGACTGTCTCAGCCGGAAAGCAAACATGCGTGGCGAGCAAAAAGTAAAGCACCAAGGAACAAAGGAAGATGTTTGATCTACACTACTAAGGGTAAAGGAAAAGGGAAGTAGATTTGAGGTGCAACTTTTGTAAAACACAGCAAATATCATGGAGTTTTTGTCAACTCGCAAGAATGGATCTGCACAATGATTAGGACAGAAATTAAATGAGAAGACTGGACAGTTAAGCTGGCAAGCTAAGGAAGGCTGGCAGAGGAAGCGCTGAGGGTCATGTGAAGACGGCCGAGCATTGAACAAGCAGGAAATGAGATTATTGGAGAAGCAGGAAATTATATTATTAATATGAAGGTGAAGTGTTCCTAGAAAACACTTCAGAACTATATAAGCCACAGGGACAAAGAGAGATCCATTGAATCCTATGCAGAGCTCTGAATTATCACATGGCTAAAGAGAAGGGAATGTTTTAAATGCGTTGCCTCATTTTAAGAGGATTTTTCTCTTTAACAACTTAACCAGATGCAACCGAGCATCTTTCCTGATGGCACACAGTGCACAAAGGTGTCATTGTGATGGGACTGAAGGATATATTATACAGCATATAATAGCAGTAGTGTGTGTGTGTTAAGGCCCATAGCAGAGGGATGCAGTGTCCCAAAGAAAAGCACAGACACAGCAGAATGAACACTAGGTCACACGCTGAGCTAAACAACAGAGCTGGGGGCTTTTCAATCCCCACTTACAGCCAGATAGCCATGCAAAGGGTGCATACTGAAAAACCGTAATGATCTGCGTTGGGTGTGTCAGAGAGATTGAGAGTTGGAGTATGGAAGGGTGACGGGTGATTTAAACATCATGCATCTTTCAGCTGTGGCAGGGTGACTAATGGTGCAAGAGACCACAGCTTTGGCTCGAATACCTTTTCTAGTCTGACCTTTCAAAGACCTGAAACAATGTCTTACCCACAAATCATCTCAAGCCAACCCGTTGTTACTTTTCAGATTGTGACTCTCCTCTAACATCTTGTAGGGCAGCAGTGTCAAATTCTGCTCCTGGAAGGCCACCTTAATGAAACTTGAACCAATTATTCAAGGTCTTCAGGTTAACTAAAATTTTCCAGGCAAGTGTGGAGCAAAACTTATGCTGGTGGTCTTACAGGAGTGGAATTGGACACCTCTTCAGGAACTGGTACTGTAGAAACCTGCTGGAAAATCCAGCAAAAAAACTGATTCTACGGTTCTGGTGGCTGGGTTTAAAGTTGGTTCTAGCTGGTAAAATCTGGTCAAGCTTCATTTAGATCAGGAGTGTCCAATCCTGCTCCTGGAGGGCCACCTTCCGGCAGAGTTTAGCTCCAACCCAAATTAAACACATCTGAACCAAGCTCTTCAGTAACACTAGACACTTCCAGACAGATGTGTTGGAGTGTTAATTCTGCAGGATTATGGCCCTCCAGGAGCAGGATTGGGCACCTCTGATTTAGATGGTTGATCAGGTGGACTATCAGCAGTTGGGATCTAAATCCACCTGGTTAGAGCTGTTAGACCAGTATGGACAAGCTGGTGGGATCTGGTTGAGATGGTTAACTAAGCTTCGGCCACCTTTGGCTGGTATGACTAGGTTTTTCCAGCAGGGAACCAATCTCCACAAAGAACACAGGAATTTCATCAGAAGAAACTCTGGATACTCATGGAGTAGTGAAGCCCACCTTGCTCTTCTTATTAAACAACCGGAAGGTTTTATTCCTGTTCTTGCCCAACAGCTCTAGGGGACCTTTAGGAGTGCCCAGGCTGCTGTCCGAGGATGCCCGGTTGATGCCCTGACTGTAGTCCTCAAACTCCAGATCTCCTGGTCTCTCGAACCCAGACTTATGTTGCTCTATAAGAACCACAGAGTCCTGAATAACACAGAGAAGTGTTAGCTACCCTATGTGTCAGCTTGCAGAGGGTTGACTCAAAGTGTTTGGCTTAATGCAGGGGTGTCCAATCCTTCTCCCGGAGGGCTAATGTCCTGTCCTAATGTAATGCCCAATCACACTAGTAATCCTGAAGGCTTTAATGAGCTGTTTCAGGTATGTTTAATTAGGACTGGAGCTAAACTCTGCAGGATTGTGGCCCTCCCAGAGCAGGATTAGACACCCCTGGTTAAATGAGAGCAGGAAATGAAACCGCTTTTCTATAAATGCAACTAAAGACTCACGTTCCTCTCGTTGACATTCGTGCCAGCTCTGGTAATGCCCTCCAGACACTTCCCAATGATGGGCATGACTTGACGCTCCGTGTCTGCAAACAAAATGTAGCCCTGCGACATCTTTTTGATACGCTGTTCATCCATGTCCTGCAGCTTCTGCAGTGAAAAAACATGCATATAGAAATCAGTACTGCAATCACTCTGCAAGACTGCCTGGGATCATTCCCACAGTAAGCTGACAGGAAAAGATGCGCCTCCACATGTTAGGACTGAGGCATGTGCTTCTTACATTGAAAATAAGGGGCATGTCCGTGAAGTAGAACTGATTTTGTTCTTTGTTGTACTTCTGAAGTTGTGCAGCATAGTCGTTTTTACACTCCTCTGCTATGTGTGTTCGCATATGTGCCTGCTGTTTGGCCTGTAGTTACATGCAGAGACAAAGAAAGTGAAATCAGACACCTGTACATAAAGAGGAACGAGGAAACAACAATAATGCATTTGGATATGATGGAAATGAGATGGCTGGATGGGAAGATGTGCATACAAGGGTGCGGCAACACCTGTGAAACCTTTATATAAATAATATAACATATAAATACCTTCTCCACGTCGGCTTTGGTGGCATTGAGGTCTTGATCTGTTTTGTCTGCATATTGAGTAGCCTTTTCTGCTTCTCTCCACTCCCTTTCAAATCGTTTTTTACTCTACAAAAGAAAGAAAGAAAAAAAACAGAAATCAAAGCTATCTTACACAGTGCTCTTATTTGCAGCAATTAAAGAGATAATTTACCCAAAAGTTAAGATTGTGTCATCATTTACTTTCATGTTGCTCCAAACCTATATCACTTTCTTTGTTCCTCTGACATATTTCTACTGGCTATTACACACAAATAAAACAAGGCATTTACTGAATTCAAACCTGCTATGCGCATTCATGTGGCAAATTTGAATAAATATTTAATAGTCCCTGTGAAGGGGCTTGAGTGCAGTTTTATCGAAGCAGGGGATCACATGACACTGATGCCAAACAAGACTTAATTCGGCCAAATGGTAAGCATATTTACATTGTCTGAATTGCTCCGTATTCCCTATATAGTGCACTACTTGCCATTCACACAGTGTGAGTAAATGTGTGAACAAGTGACTGATTTCAGGCACAGCTATATCATCCTTTTATCATGTAGGGGGTGGGAAGCTTCAAATTCTAGAGAGCATTTGATTGGACAGAAAATATGGTAAGTAGCTGAAGTGCACTGTTGAATTTTGAATGCATACATCTTCTGAATGTAAATTTTGTCAGTTTTGGAGCACCCTCACTTATCGATAACCTAATATATACTCAATTAACAATTACCGTCGCACACCTGCAGGTAATGGATAGGTGTGTAGGAAAAAGGACCAAGAAAGTCAAAAACAAAAGAAAGTCCCACACACACACACACTATCTACTTGCAAAAGTATCAAAAATGCTTTATTTGCTGCAACGTTTCGGTCCCATGAACTTCATATGCCTGATGAAGGTCATGGACATGGTCATGGCAAATAAAGCATTTCTGACATTTTTGAAAGTAGATCTACTAGTGTAGACTTTCTTTGTTTTTAACCTAATTTATATTTAATAAAGGCCATCTGAAGCGAATCAATGGGTTTTTGTAAGAAAAATACGTCGCGTCAGCTTTTTTCATAAGTTGAATATGGATGGCGGTCTGGCGGAAGCTAGATATTTTACTTTATAACATGTTAAATATGAATATTTTTCTTACACAAACCCATCACTTTGCCTTTATTAACACCCTGGAGCCGTGTGGAGTACGTTTATGATGGTTGGATGCACTTTTTGAGCTTCAAACTCGTGAGCCCCGTTCACTGCCATTATAAAGCTCGGAAACATCAGGATATTTATTAATATAACTCCGATTGTGTTCATCTGAAAGAAGAAAGTCATATACATCTAGGATAGCTTGAGGGTGAGTAAATTATGGAGTAATTTTCATTTTAAAGTGAACTAATCCTTTATCACTGTATTTCCCCACCCCTGTGTAAATGATAACAGCAAAAAAACAATAGGAGTTTTAGAGAGATCATCTAAAACAACTTTTTTCCTTTAAAATGAAGAATACTGACATATTGGGCATCATTATCAATTATCATTAATGAAATCTGAAATAGCTGCCCGTTATTAACTGAAATAACTATATTACATTGCATATCAAAATATTTGAATGGGTCTCTGTTTACACTCCTTACCCTCACCTGAACAAACACAATGGCCACAGAAACAATCAGTAAACAATCACTTTCAGTCCCCCTACAAAAGAGCACTTTCCCCACAGTCAGCGCTTACGCCACAAAGAGACCTCTGACAGGAAGCCTCTGACAGGGTGCAAGAGCAGTCTGATCTGGCTCCTCAATGATACACTCAAAGTCACAGAGTATGACACACCGCCTACAACAGGGTCTCCATCACAACCTGCCACAGAGAGAAACTTACATTGTCGAGCTGCTTGTAGGTGCCCTCAAGAGACTGTTGTGCTTTCTTGGCATCTGACAGATGCTGTACATTAGAGAGAGAGAGAGAGAGAGAGAGAGAGAGAGAGAGAGAGAGAGAGCGAAACATGGTCATTGTGCTTTGGGCTTTCTGACATCATATCAAAATAAGAAAAAAAAACAACCCATTTAGATTTTTATATTTTCTTAAGAAAAATATGAGTGCTTACTTGTACAAAACTGAAAACCATGATTAGTTTAAAGTCTGCATGAAATAAAAATTCCTATCTATTTTCTAAATGAATCATTCACAGTAAGATCTATAACATGCATCCATACATGTTTCTTGCCTTTTTTTTTTTTTTTTTTTTTTTGACTTCATAATTTTTTATTATCTCGAGTGAAACTGGACTCTGGAGATGTATGCAGGAATTCTCTAATCATTTAGTCTGCCTAAACCCCATCATTTTCTTAGTATCGACTTCAAGCTCGTATTCAAATCTGCCTCCATCCAATCAACAGCCGATGGACAAAACCAACTCCCCACCCTACATTTTTTATTTTTGATAATCCTTTTCACTGTGATGTACATCACAATACAGAAGAAAAGGTCTGTTGCTACGTCCATTACATTGCAACTTTGCATAGTGGCTGCCAGTGTGTTGCTTATGGTAGCTAAGGTGTTTTAAATGATTTTGGTTATTGCTACAAATTGTTGTGAATGGTTGCCAGGGCACTACTATGCGGTTGGCACTAAAGTGCTTCTGAGTGTTTTAGTGTATTGTTATGTGGTTGCTAGGTTGTTCTGGGAGGTTGCTAGGGCATATACAGATGTTTGCTTACTGGCCCATGTCAAAAGAGCCCAGCCAAAAGCTTCTGATATCCTGATCCCTGGATAGAAGTCAGGACCCTCCTTCTACATGTCTATGTGATTTTTTTCCACCGGTAATATCGTCTGCCAGGCAAAAATATGATCACTTAGCACACCTCTCTCAAGCAAAGCATATTTTTATCTCATAAATCAGAGGTATCATTCTAGTCTATATCAGAAACATGCTGGGTTGAGTTTAATACTTATGGTTAGTCATTTGTTCAAATCTCTAACTCTAAGTATGAGCAATGTAATAATGATTTTTGCCTGCACAAGAGGAGACAGCTGAGGTTATATGGTGAGCATCAACTGTTGTTTATGAAGATAACCATAGCATTCCTCTAACAGTGTGGCACAAATCAAAAAGAGACTTCCTTCCCAATAGACTATAATGTTTCTTCACAAGTTCTCCACTGCCTCTCCTTCATACCCACAATCCCCCTCTCTGTGTCCTTCCCAGCCGTCCCACAGCATGCTTTATTTTAAGCATGGCCCAGTTTCTCCGTCTGCCGCTCTCGTTCTCGTTCTCGTTCTCTCACCATCTTGCGCTCCTGTTTGAGCTCCTGCAGGTACTTCGTGAGCTCGATGCAGATATTGATCATCATGTTCTCAGCGATCAGCTCCCTCTGGCCCGCATAGTCATTCATCTCATTCAGGATGTCCAGAAAGGCCTGGTGATTGGAGAACCTAAAGAAAAGTGATACGAATGAGACACAATGCAAGAGATCTCCATGACGTTCTTTTAGCCATTTGTGATAACTGCAAGTTTAAAAATCATGCTCATTCATTCACCAATGAATCTTTCATTTCAGACTAATTTGGGAACAGACTCATCAAAAAAATAAATAAATAAATAAATCAAACCTTAGGTAAGTTAAGTTTTACTCTATGCATAAGAAATATGCATCAGTCAAAATATTATATTATATTATATTATCAAGAAAAAAATATATACATATAATAGCCTGCTTTTCACAATCCAATCAAACCCTGATGTTTCACTCTGAAATACGCCACATTATAGAGGTTCAATGTGTTTCAAATGTTGTTCCATCACCTGTGGCTGATTTAAATACTGCCTGATTTCCATGAGTGACTTCATTAGTTTTGCTTTCCAGAGGGAGCATACGTAAAGTCATTTACAGGTGTATGCGCTTGTTTGTTGAGCTCATGTGCTTTTTGTTTGGAGTCGGCAACGGCCCCACAGGTCCTGCTGCTCAGTCACCGTAGCAACATCAGACATAGCTCAGCGTACCACAGTGAATTGATTATAGTGACTGGGGATTTGTCAGCTTTATTCTCTGATAGCACATTGTTCAGGTTGGATAGTTCACTTGTCATCACAATTGTGAGGAAAATTAATTCATACAGCTTTTGAAACGTGCAAAATTACCTGCATTCCTGCTCTTCTTTGCTGCCTCGTTTAGGGCTGTATTTCTTGGTTAAATTCCTAGCAACCAGAAAAAAAGACACTGCCTGATGGATCAACAACATAATAATAAATGTCATTTGAAAGTGCTCAAGTTTCAAATATCAAAAGGTTGCATAACATGCCACGCTGGAGTTCGAAAACTGCAGAGGTCCTGCTGGAGCAGGTGGCCGTGAAGCATTTGCATGGGACATTGAGTGCAGAACATTTGTTCTTTCCAAAACACAGACATCAGAGTATTTAGGGGAATGTCATAGGGAAATTTTTCTTTACTAATTTTTCTTACCATAACACTTTGCACTTATCAGGCAGAAAGGGAGTTTCCATATCTATTGTCTATATCAGGGGTTTTCAAACTTTTTAAATGGCAAGGAGCCCTAAACAATCCCCTTGTGAGAATAATGTGTTATGAAGTGATATGATGATGATATATGATGATGATATACACTCACCTAAAGGATTATTAGGAACACCTGTTCAATTTCTCATTAATGCAATTATCTAATCAACCAATCACATGGCAGTTGCTTCAATGCATTTAGGGGTGTGGTCCTGGTCAAGACAATCTCCTGAACTCCAAACTGAATGTCAGAACGGGAAAGGTGATTTAAGCAATTTTGAGCGTGGCATGGTTGTTGGTGCCAGACTGGCCGGTCTGAGTATTTCACAATCTGCTCAGTTACTGGGATTTTCACGCACAACCATTTCTAGAGTTTACAAAGAATGGTGTGAAAAGGGAAAAACATCCAGTATGCGGCAGTCCTGTGGGCGAAAATGCCTTGTTGATGCTAGAGGTCAGAGGAGAATGGGCCGACTGATTCAAGCTGATAGAAGAGCAACTTTGACTGAAATAACCACTCGTTACAACCGAGGTATGCAGCAAAGCATTTGTGAAGCCACAACACGCACAACCTTGAGGCGGATGGGCTACAACAGCAGAAGACCCCACCGGGTACCACTCATCTCCACTACAAATAGGAAAAAGAGGCTACAATTTGCACGAGCTCACCAAAATTGGACAGTTGAAGACTGGAAAAATGTTGCCTGGTCTGATGAGTCTCGATTTCTGTTGAGACATTCAGATGGTAGAGTCAGAATTTGGCGTAAACAGAATGAGAACATGGATCCATCATGCCTTGTTACCACTGTGCAGGCTGGTGGTGGTGGTGTAATGGCGTGGGGGATGTTTTCTTGGCACACTTTAGGCCCCTTAGTGCCAATTGGGCATCGTTTAAATGCCACGGCCTACCTGAGCATTGTTTCTGACCATGTCCATCCCTTTATGACCACCATGTACCCATCCTCTGATGGCTACTTCCAGCAGGATAATGCACCATGTCACAAAGCTCGAATCATTTCAAATTGGTTTCTTGAACATGACAATGAGTTCACTGTACTAAAATGGCCCCCACAGTCACCAGATCTCAACCCAATAGAGCATCTTTGGGATGTGGTGGAACGGGAGCTTCGTGCCCTGGATGTGCATCCCACAAATCTCCATCAACTGCAAGATGCTATCCTATCAATATGGGCCAACATTTCTAAAGAATGCTTTCAGCACCTTGTTGAATCAATGCCACGTAGAATTAAGGCAGTTCTGAAGGCGAAAGGGGGTCAAACACAGTATTAGTATGGTGTTCCTAATAATCCTTTAGGTGAGTGTATGATGATGATATATGATATATGATATATATGATATAATGTAATATTAAAACAAATTGAAACATATTAGTATATTATATCAGTTTCAATTTTCAATTAGTTTTTATACAATTATAATATAATATAATATAATATAATATAATTCTGGTAAAAAGAACGTTTTTGCTCAGGTGGCCAAAATGTCCACCCAATAGAGAACAGTTTTGCTCAGCAAGAGATAATTAAAGGGAGCATTGCAGATAACTATATATATATACACTCACCTAAAGGATTATTAGGAACACCATACTAATACTGTGTTTGACCCCCTTTCGCCTTCAGAACTGCCTTAATTCTACGTGGCATTGATTCAACAAGGTGCTGAAAGCATTCTTTAGAAATGTTGGCCCATATTGATAGGATAGCATCTTGCAGTTGATGGAGATTTGTGGGATGCACATCCAGGGCACGAAGCTCCCGTTCCACCACATCCCAAAGATGCTCTATTGAGTTGAGATCTGGTGACTGTGGGGGCCATTTTAGTACAGTGAACTCATTGTCATGTTCAAGAAACCAATTTGAAATGATTCGAGCTTTGTGACATGGTGCATTATCCTGCTGGAAGTAGCCATCAGAGGATGGATACATGGTGGTCATAAAGGGATGGACATGGTCAGAAACAATGCTCAGGTAGGCCGTGGCATTTAAACAATGCCCAATTGGCACTAAGGGGCCTAAAGTGTGCCAAGAAAACATCCCCCACACCATTACACCACCACCACCAGCCTGCACAGTGGTAACAAGGCATGATGGATCCATGTTCTCATTCTGTTTACGCCAAATTCTGACTCTACCATCTGAATGTCTCAACAGAAATCGAGACTCATCAGACCAGGCAACATTTTTCCAGTCTTCAACTGTCCAATTTTGGTGAGCTCGTGCAAATTGTAGCCTCTTTTTCCTATTTGTAGTGGAGATGAGTGGTACCCGGTGGGGTCTTCTGCTGTTGTAGCCCATCCGCCTCAAGGTTGTGCGTGTTGTGGCTTCACAAATGCTTTGCTGCATACCTCGGTTGTAACGAGTGGTTATTTCAGTCAAAGTTGCTCTTCTATCAGCTTGAATCAGTCGGCCCATTCTCCTCTGACCTCTAGCATCAACAAGGCATTTTCGCCCACAGGACTGCCGCATACTGGATGTTTTTCCCTTTTCACACCATTCTTTGTAAACTCTAGAAATGGTTGTGCGTGAAAATCCCAGTAACTGAGCAGATTGGGAAATACTCAGACCGGCCCGTCTGGCACCAACAACCATGCCACGCTCAAAATTGCTTAAATCACCTTTCTTTCCCATTCTGACATTCAGTTTGGAGTTCAGGAGATTGTCTTGACCAGGACCACACCCCTAAATGCATTGAAGCAACTGCCATGTGATTGGTTGATTAGATAATTGCATTAATGAGAAATTGAACAGGTGTTCCTAATAATCCTTTAGGTGAGTGTATAACTATATATAGCAACTATATTAGCATCCACACCAGCAAACAATATTGTTCTGTTTATCTTAAGCATGTTCTGCATTTTTTTTTGTCTACTGCTTTAAATGCTCTTTACAGCAGGATGGATTGTGATTGGCTCAATGTTTTTGTCAATGTTTTTATCATTCATCAGATGGAAAAAAAATGATCTAAAATTATTGTTATAGTTGTGGTGTGGACTGCTATTCTTTTAAATTTAGAAGAAAAAAAAAAACTCATGTGGTACGATTGACAGTCAAGTGATGCAACCCACAAAAATAAATAAATAAATAAATAAAAGAAATTTGTATAAGAGAGGACCCCTGTAGACCCTCATGAGCATGTGTCAAGGTCAATAAAATATAAAAAATTCTTATGGCAAAGTTATTTCAGGTTGTAAAATGTCATGTGGTGCAACTCACCAAAAACAATGATTTTTATGAATTAATGTTGTTTAGGAAATATGTTATTACTTACTTGATGGTTACACCACATTCAATTTTAACTATTGAAAACGGTATAAAAGTTTTTCGAAATCATGTGAAGCCATCATGAATACAAATTGTAAATCTTTAAAAGGACTTTTCATTTTCTTTATAGTCATTGGCCCATAAACCATGTCATCCTTGGTCCTGCCATTTGTCACGGTCAGTAAGGACAGAAGCTCGGACATACATTGAACATTGTGGCATGTTTCAGTTTCGATTGACCAAGCACAATTGTGTAATCCAAAGACCTGGACTTCAAAATTAATGTAATGTAATGTGTCAAATAAGGAAGGCCATCTTAATCAAAACCATGGTGCATCTCTTTCCTTCCTTTGCACATGAGAAGCCAAGACTGAAGCCAATGCTAAGCTCTACACTTTCACTCTATCCATCCACATCCCCTCAGTCATATGCTCGTCTGCTTCCACTTCCTCTCCTCTCTCAGAGCGGGAGGGAGGAAAGAAAGAGGTAGCGGGTGGAACTCTGAACAGTCTGGCAGAGATCAAGCGACTCAAGGCCTAGTCATGAACGAGAAGGGGAGCAGGCGCGGATATGCTTATCCTCTGGGCCGAGGCCAATGCTACAGCTCAGAGGTGCCAACAAGTTCAGCTCTGCCCCAAACAAGTCATGGGACCTGAATATTTCACAATCAGCCCTAGCTCTGGATAAACATTCACAAGCATGCATATACATGTACACGATAAAACAGGCAAACTGGATAGCCTAGATATTAAGATCTCTTACCTTAGCTGCTTGGCATAATTCTGTTCAATCTCGGTTCGCTCCTTTACAAACTTCACGTATTTCTCCACCAAGTCCAAGCCAGACTGTGTGTGTTTATCAAGGATGTCATATTGGTCCTGAAATACAAAAACGAGAACAGGTTCTTAAATAAACATGTCAAAATTTTTTTTACTTATTTTGATTTGTCAGACACTGATTCAGATCATTTGATGGCGGTGGTCTGACTGTTGCACCTCTCACAATGGTTACAATTTAGGATATTATTATCAGGAAGCATAACACTTTCTTCATACTGATTTTTTTTTTTACCATGCCATACTAGAGCTGCATGATTAATCGTTAAAGAGTACATAACACACACAGTTTCTGCCAATCTCGTGTTAATCTTGAGTACCTATAGAGTATTGCATCCTTCATATCTCCAAAAAGTCTTTAGTTTTATCATATTTATAAAAGACAGATACGCTGTACCGATTCTTTCCGAAAACGGCCGAACTGGTGGAGGCGTGCAGTGGGCGGACCTAAAGAGTCACAAGCACACACACAAGCGCACACACACACACACACACACACATCATGGCATTATCCCTGGATAACTTTAGATTCACTATACGTTCATGTTGTTTACATTATATGCACTTACGTGCCGATTGCCAACAAAACACTTGATGCAGTTTCACTCACCGCCTGCGGTTTCGACTCATGACCGGGAACAAACAAACACACTAGCAGAACTCTGTTGCTGCTCCGGAAAAACAACCTGCATCCACTGTTTCCTTAACGCTGGGTTATTTGGGAAGCTGAACAAGGTTATCTTTCCCTCACAACCAAAAACACACTTCTTTAGTGACATTGTTGATTTTATGGTCTAAAAACAAAAAGACAGCGCTGCCGACGGCTTCAGTCACCCGAACGAAGCTTGTTGACTGGCGTGCTCTTGCTCTCGCTCTGGGTGATGTGCACACGCACTCATCTGGGAGAAGTGCCCATACAAGGAATTCCGCCCTTTACGACTTCATACAGGGCCATATTTGAAAAAAACTTTCCGAAACTTGTTCGAATCCTGAAGGAGTGTATTTGGCACAGAAATACTCCGTCATACATCCAACTCGTTTTTTGAAATTTTGGCCACATTTAGCATGAGACTCCAACTCTTTAACAGTGTAAATAAGTCAGAATGCATGAAATAGCATTAGACCCCCCTTTAAATAATTGTGATCTCGATTCCAACACCCACACAATCTTATTCCTAAATGACAACGATTCGCCTGTCTATTAAACCTTTGACAAAAATCACACCATCAAAAATCATGACCCAGAGAGAGCAGTTGTCATGTATAAGTATGAAACATCTTCACAAACAAACGGTCTTTCCAACCACACAATATCATTATTTCTGTTTTACAAATATTCAAATGAATCACAGAAGTACTGGGATAAAACAAAAGTTTACACTTTGGTAGCGATCAAAATAGAGTAAATCACCTTTCGAAAGCAACTTGGCTCTTCAAATAACGATTGTATCGATTACGTCATTACACCAGTAGTGGCGACAAGTGACTTAAAATATTTGTCATTGGATTGATTCAAAAGATTCGTTCAAAAACGCTAATTCATCCAGTAATGAAACAAGTATGAGTCACTGACTCATTCATTCAAACCGATTTTTTAAAATAATTCGTTCAAATTCCACATTTTAAATAGACTGCAGCAATTAACATTTGTTCAGAACCTCTAGTAAATGACGTTATTTTGTTTAGTTGTCTGTTCAGAATCGTGGGAGAATAATGATCTCCATTTGAAAAAAAAAAAATCATGATTCTTAATTTATCTTGAATCGTGTAGTTCTATACCATACTTTAACCTAAAACTGAAAATATACAAGTTCTTAGCATATAGTTTGGATTGGCGGTATGGTTCTGTTCTGGGCAAGAACTCCCTGCGCATCCATGCAGCCTAGCATGGATGAGAGCAGAGCAGTGATAAACCCCTCTAGGGTAAACAGAACAGAACCAACAATGTATTGCAGATAGCATTAATGTCAATATTAAAATGTACAACCTAATTCGGGAATTTAGTCTGATTTAAGGGGAATCAGAATGTCAAATCCTGACTGACGAGAGGAGGAGCTGGGGATGGAGGAGGGTAATTAGCTCAGGAAAAACGCGATAGCTGCTGATAGTACTGAAGGAGCTTATATATGTATGCTGTGATAGACGTCGTATTCCTATAGGTAGACGTAATCAGCTGATGCGAGCTTGACTAACATGACCTGCTAGAACTAACGCTATACGCTTGATTATTGTTCACTATATTTGTAAGAAACATGCATTAGAGGAACCCTTGCCAATAGAACTGTGTGCAAACATAAGCATGTAAGCAATAAAACAAGAATCTGCAGGTGATGAGCCTCTGGGTTAATGACCTGTCAACTGGCGAATGAGCTCAGTATAGCGGTTACAGGACACATGTCTTATGAATAATTATGAGACAACACGTCATTGACGAACTCACCCAAAAGTAAAAATTACCCCATGATTTACTCACCCTCAAGCCATCCTAGGTGTATATGACTTTCTTCTTTCTGATGAATACAATCGAAGTGATATTAAAAAATGTCCTGGCTCTTCCAAGCATTATAATGGCAGTGAATGGCAGCCCAAAAAAAGTGTATCCATCCATTATAAAAGTACTCCACACGGCTCCGGGGGGTTAATAAAGGCCTTCTGAAGCGAAGCAATGGGTTTTTTTTTAAGAAAAATATCCATATTTAACACGTTATAAAGTAAAATATCTAGCTTCCAGCGGACCGCCTTCCGTATTCAACTTACGAAGAAAGTGTAAAGCGCACTTCAAAACGCTTACGCTATGTCCGATGTTATGCTTTTTCCGTAAGTTGACTACGGAAGGCAGTTCGCCGGAAGCTAGATATTTCACTTTATAACGTGTTAAATATGGATATTTTTCTTACAAAAACCCATCGCTTCGCTTCAGAAGGCCTTTATTAACCCCCCGGATCCATGTGGATTACTTTTATAATGGATGGAAGCACTTTTTTGGGCTTCAAATTTTGGGCTGCCATTTACTACCATTATAAAGCTTGGATTAGCCAGGACATTTTTTAATATAACTCCGATTGTATTCGTCTGAAAGAAGAATGTCATATACACCTAGGATGGCTTGAGGGGGTGAGTAAATTATGGGATAATTTTCATTTTTGGGTGAACTATCCCTTTAACATGATGTCATTTTAAACCTGCACTCTTAGAAAAAAAAGCTTCAATAGGGTTCTTGACTCAATTTTAAGCCAAAAGGGTTCTATATAAGGAAAATGCAATATGATTGCATAATACTTTCATGTTTAATTGGTTATTTTTTTTTTTTCTGGTGATAAAGTATGTTTATTCATAAAATGTATTAAAACTAAATAAATTTAAATTAAATCCGTCAAATGATCCCATTATGGGATCCCATAAAAGATTCTATATATGAAGCGTATGACAGAACCCTTTAAGGTATAGAACCTTTTCTTCTAAGAGTTAACCTTTTTAACCTTTTTTCGCTAAAATTAAAATTAACTGATGCTATCATCATCTTCTATGATAAGCAAAGCAAACATCACTGTTAACATCTTAGAAAATGTAGTTTAGTATTTCATCACTCTTTAAAATGTGACTGCCAAATAAAAAACACTGAGATGTTGAAATACTGCAAAACAGCTAATATGGAACAGAAAACACTAGAAAATGGGCCAACAACAGAGATTGTTCAGTTGAAGTATTAAGGATGAATAAGAAATTTTAGCTTTTTGGTTCATAACGTCTCACTGAACTTTTTAAAGCAACATCAAGATTTTAGGTTTAACTTTTCATGAATTTATAAGGGGAAGTTTCTTACCAAATTGTAATGTTTTCCTTCTCTAGTTATGATAAATCCTCCAGAAATGATTTTTTTAAAGTACAAATGTATTACATGTATAGTCTCTCATCTGATATGAGTAAAAGTAAAAGCTGCATGCATAATAATTGTAAAATTATTATTATTATTATTATTATTATTATTATTATAATATACACTGCAGCTTTAGGTGATCTTGTCCAAATTAATATAATCATGAAGATGGAAGTTTTACTAATTCCAAACACTGGTCAGAGCTCCGTATGACATATTTAGAGCTGAAAGCCTGCATCAGATTGTGTAAAGTCTCCTGACTGGAGTCGATCAAACTAATGTGAGAGTAAGTAAAAACGCAAGTGAAAAAGAGGAAGAGCAGACAGTATGCCAGCCTCGTTTCTGCAGAAACTTAATGCCCAAAAATGCATTCTCTATAGAGAGCTATTTTTGTAGGCCAACCCGGAAGTTAGCATCACCCTGGTTCCCTCGACAAAGGGTTTTTCCATTGGCTTTTGGATTATTGCAGAAAACAAGGTCTGTGTGACTAACAAAAGCTTATGATTTTTACTTCATAAATTTTGAAGCGTAAATACAATCGGCAGAAGTCCAAAGCTAAACGTAGGCTATAAACAAACTATAAATGTGCCTGCCCACACAGAGGAGAGGACATCCCAGAGATTCCCTGCCTGTTCGCAACCCTTGACCCTTTAACGTTATCTGTGGGAGGCAGAGGGTTCCTCAGGGCTTTAAACTCATCCTGCCACAAGTGATTGAGTAGACAGGACACAGGAAGTGGAAGTCTTCCCCACTTCCTGCTGTATTTCAGGCGTGCTCAACAAAAAAATGAATATAACATTCCATTTTCCCGAAGCAAAACAAAAACACACCTAGGGACTAATTTGTCAAACATTTGTCAGCATTTTCCAAAGAAAGAACATTTGAAACTGGCTGGTTTGCCTGTATTTTTCCCTTTTCACAGTTCCTTATTTGGTGGGGCGCTCTGTTACATATCAAGTACGGGCCTGACCATTTGAGAGTGATGATATCTTGAAACGTCCCCCACCCCCTCAGTGCTACCTCCATCGGCCTGGATGTAGATATGTGTTTTGAAGTGGGAAGGAGGGAGGTGCCTTTGGGATGACATTCCTAACAAGCCAAGCCATGTCCTGACTCCACCTCCTCCTCCTCTCTCCTCAAAATGGAGTCCATTAATATAGAACAAGAGAAGAATTCCCTACCCCCTCACAACCCACTCGCTTGCAAAAATAGAGCGCTTTTCAACTTCTTTCAAAACAAAGCCTCGTGAGACAGTTGTTTATGTCCCAAGCTAAGCTTCTGTAAGTTTGCATCTTTTTAAGACAACAGCAAATATTTGAAATATAAAAAAAAAAAAAGAATGTTAAGAAATGTTATTCACCCCAAAATCAAAAGAAAAAGCAGGAAATTATTTTAGTACCCACAGTGACATTATTCTACATAGTGACATTAATTACAATTATACTTATCGTATAAGTATAATAAAATTCTCATTATCATATAAGTGAAAAACCAACTCATTGTCATTAATGTAAATGTAGTACTTAATTTTTCTTAAAATCCACAAATTAAATTCAGTACATCATATACAACTGTGATGCAAATTTAAAATAGTTTTTTTTTTTTTGCATTACAGTAGGCTACTGAGAATTTGGGGGTTAAATATGCTTAATTATAATGAAAATAATCTTTTTAGAATATCTTCATTTTTATGTAATCTATTATATTATTATTATTATACATTGGAAACAAAGATATTTTAATACTTTCTCATCACTTTTGTCTATCTATTGAAAATCTAAGTATACAGTAATCAACATTTTTGAACTTCAAAAAGTACATAAACATTTTTGGATGGATGGACAAATGATGAGAGAATATTAAAAGTATCATTTTTGTTCTGAAGATGAGTGAAAGATGGGTGAACTAAACCTTTAATGTAACAGCCGTGGCCAAAAGTATTGGCAGTGACATACATTTTGTGTTTCGTAAAGTTTGCTGCTTCAGTATTTGTGGATTTTTTTTTTTTTTTCACGGTTCTATGATATACTGGAAAACAATGACACACATTACATACGTTTTAAAGGATTTCATTGGCAAAAACATTTATGCAAAGAGTCAGTATACAGTATTGACCCTTCTTCATAAGCCCTGTAATTCGCTCTGGCATGCTGGATATCAGCTTCTGGGCCAAATTCTGACTGATTGCGATCCATTCTCGCCTTATTAGAGCTCAGAGTTGATCACAATTTGTGGGCTTCTGCTTGTTCACTCACGTTTTGAGGATTGACCACAGGTCAAAATTTCAATGTAATGATCTCAGAGCCACTTCATTATCACTCTTGCTTTGTGATATTGTACTCTATCATGCTGGAAAATGCACGGATCATCACCAACTTTCTCCTGGATCATTGGGGGAAGTTGATCTTGTAGGACGTTTTCATACCATTCTGTATTCCTGGCAGTGTTTTTGGGCGGAATTGGGAGAGAGACACTCCCTTGGATGAAAAGCAGCCCCACACATGGATGGTCTCAGGATGCTTCACTGTTGGCACAGGACTCATGGTAGCGTTCACCTTCTCCGCACAATCAATTTTCAGATGTCCCAAACAGTCAGAAGAAAGCTCATCAGACAAAAATAACTTTGCACCAGTCTTCTGCTGTCCAATTCTTGTATTTCCTGCAAAATTTCATCCTGTCCTTGATGTTTTTCTTGGAGAGAAGTGGCTTCTTTGCTGCCCTTCTTCACACCAGGCCGTTGTCCAAATGTCTTCACCTCACTGTGCATACAGATGCACTCTGACCCAACTGCTGCCAATATTGAGCAGCTCTGCACTGGTGACGACACGATTCCATAGCTGACTCCTCAGGAGAAGACAGTCCTGCCGCTTGCTGGTCACTCTGGGACATCCTGAAGCCTTCTTTACTTGCCTTTCTCCTCAAAGTTTTTAATGATTCAGTAAATGGTTCTTTCAGGTGCAATATTCTTTGCAGCAATTTCCTTGCATGTGAGGCCATTGTAATGCAAAGAGATAATTGCTGCACTTCTTTCTTTGTAGGTAACCATTGCTAACACAAGAACACTATGATTGGAAGCACTTCTTCCTTCCTTTTATGACACTCAGTCTGCTCTTATAATCCAAAGAGAATGATAGAGTGAGTTCACCTGACTAGTGCTCGTTCACACATACTTTCCCATGTGCCTGATGATATGATTAGTGAAATGATGTTAGCATTTCACTAATATATATAGTCGAAACCACAGGCAGTGAGTGAAACTGCATCAAATGTCTGTTTTGTTGGCAATCGGTGCATAAGTGCATATAAATGTAAACAACATGAATGTATAGTGAATCAAAAGTTATCCAGGGATAATGTCATGATGTATTGTTTGTTTGTTTGTTTGTTTGTTTGTGTGTGTGTGTGTGTGTGTGTGTGTGTGTGTGTGTGTGTGTGTGTGTGTGTGTGTGTGTGTGTGTGTGTGTGTGTGTGTGTGTGTGTGTGTGTGTGTGTGTGACTTTAGCTCCACCCACTGCACGCCTGCATGAGCTTGGCTATTTTCTGTCTTTTATAAATATAATCAAACTAAAGACCCTTCGGAGATATGAAGGATGCAATACTACTCTATAGGTACTCAAGATTAACATGAGATTGGCGACACTGTGTGTGTTATGTACCCTTTAACCCCGGGTTATCGTCGTTCTAAACACTGATTTTAACCCCGGGTAAAGGAGCGTTTCACACTTGTAATTTAGATGCGGGGTTAGCACCTCTTTTTACCTGGGGTTATGAAACCCTGCTTTGGGTTTTGCAGTGTTAACCCCGCATTGTGGTGCCAAACTTGTACAGTGTGAAATGATGCAGTGTTAGAATGTTACAACTAGATGCTTAGCAACAGACAACCAATCACGTGCCTCGCACTTTGGGCACTCACGGAAACGCGTGAATATTCACACAAAATTATGTCAAAATGCCTTGTTTTATCATCGTAAACATAGTCGGTTATAGCTTAAGTGAACGTAAACATGACATTTGACAGGATATCTTGTGTGAATATCTGAACATGCAATTTATCAATGTGGGTAAGTTTCATGAAAAAAAAAGCAACATTTTGAGCAAAAAGCTGAGAAAATTGCATTTTTGTCAAAGACTACATACAGATTGGACTCATAACGATGATCAAAACACAGATGGAGTAGATCGAGTCCATCAACACCCCAAAGCTTCACAGTCCTATATCTCATCCTGGGTCGACATCTCATTCAATAACATAGCCGTTTTGATTTATATGCTGTTTAACGTTGATGATCGCGTTATTTTACATATGCATCTGCTTATATGGAGATCGCTCGTTTCTGTTTCTTCGCCTGTGTTTTGATCAGGAGATTCTGTACTCGTTCAGGAGATGTGTAATAGCGCCCCTACAGTATAACAGTGAAAACATGGAAAGCCGGAAAATCTCGTCAATGGCAGGGAAGCGTTTTCTCATAAAAGACAAGATAACAAAAGATAGAAAAAAAAAAATTACTCACTGCTCTTCACTGAATAACTTTAATAAGGGTTAATCTATATTTATACAGTGAAGACTATGATGTGATATTTTACATTTGATTACTATTTCTGTAGCCTACCTGAAAATCTAGTTTAGACCTATGAAAAACCTGAAGAGAACTGTTTTTCATTTGTATGTTTGTTCTATTGTATTTATGTACAATGTATGTATATTATGTACATACTGTATTATATATACAGTACCAGTAAAAAGTTTGGACACATCAATGGGAAAGTGTGTCCAAACTTTTGACTGGTACTATACTATAATATACACAAATAATATTGGCCGATATATCGATCCCTAATATCAGTATCGGTCCCCAAAAACCCATATTGGTCGGGCTCTAATGTATATAAACAGCTGATTCTGCGTATGATAGGAAAAATGTCAAACGGCAATAGAAAACACAACAATTGGAGTGAAGAAGAGACCGTTTCATTCTTACCTTTATAGTTAAAAAAAGTTAGTCAACAATGTGTAATATATGAGGACGCCCAATGCTAAAGCCTTTATGTTAACAGGTCACGTGCTGCACTTGTCCAGTCAGTAACACTGACAATAGGACTTGAATAAGGACTTTAACCCAGGATTTAGGAATGTGCAGTGTGAAACGGCAGCTTGTGAATACCCAGGATTAACTGTTAACCCCGGGTATAGTATGAGCAGTGTGAAACGTGAATAAAGATAATCCAGGATTACGTTTACCCGGGGTTTAGAATGACCCAGGGTTAACTATTTCAAGTGTGAAAAGCCCTAATGCAAGTCAACACCACAACAACTGAAGCAAACTTAGTTAAAAACAAAGTTTATGCCACTGCCGATACTTTTGGCCACGGCTGTAGCTAATGCACTGAAACAACTCCCCTAGATTTAAATCAGCAGTGGCTACAATCAAACTTCACACCAACTGCTATCATCACAATCTTTAAACCAACAGAGATCCCCTCTGCAAACATCCATTCAAGCTATAAAAACAGTCCCGGGCACAATTTACAGCAGGGTTCCTCTTATCTATTCTGTAGCACTGTATTCGGCCCATTCTTCACCCCATTCTTCACCCCTCCCCTTGTATTTTTCTGCCATCATTAACTCCACCTCCCCATAGTGCAAAGCTATTCTCCCAGCCTGAGCAGAGAGCAGTCTACAGCCTCCACGAGACGAGAGTCCACAGCAAAACGCCGTTGTCCTTCGTCATGCTCTAATGACTTAATAAGGAGCCTGTTGTGCGGCATTTCTCCAGACATGCAGAAAGAATTCAAACAAACACTAAAATCAACAAAAATCAGCCACACTCCCGTCGGTAAACATCTGAAATCTTGCGCTGTCAAAAATAGCTAGTGGCTTAACAGAAAAGGAGTGGACAGATGCCACAGTGTAGCCATGGGAAAGGCACTTAATGACTAACCCGGCCAAAACCAATTAGGTTAGACATTGCTAAGA
Organism: Coreius guichenoti; assembly: GCA_039654105.1. Classification (NCBI taxonomy): domain Eukaryota; kingdom Metazoa; phylum Chordata; class Actinopteri; order Cypriniformes; family Gobionidae; genus Coreius; species Coreius guichenoti. Next base: position 16,706,960 of record CM077171.1, read on the forward strand.
GTGACGGTAAACCAAAGCCAGACTTATGAGAACCAATGCATGCCCTTCCCACCTGGACCGCCTCAAGCGTCTACAGTTGAGAAACAAGTCCACACGAACCCCAAACTCTCACTTCTGTCTACTACAGAGCTGAAACTACAGTAATTTCCCTGGTTGCCAGTAGCATCCCTCAAAAAAAAAAAAAATCACACAAAAGGGAAACTTTCTAGTGAAGTGGACCACAAAATAAACAGCAACGTGATGTGGTGTGTTTTTATAAAATTAGGGCAAAACTAATTAGGCTGGTGCGGTAGAAGATGGAAAGGGGACAGCGGACAGAGGCCTAAGGGGAGCAACAACAACGAGGTCAAACAATCTCCACCCACTTCAGCGCAACGCTCAATTTGCACACTGCAGGCATGTGGAAAGGTCTGTGTCTAATCTGTCTCTAGTCGAAAGAGGTGGGAACCTCTGTGCAGATGGGACATTATGTGATGGCGGTCTGGGAAATGGGAGAATTAAAACAGGCAGGATGAAACACAGCTGATGATGATGCAATCAGAAACAAGCACTGACTATTTCTACCTTTGTAAAAAGTGCTTTGAGGGACAAGACTGATGCGTAGTTGATCATTTTGAACAAAAACAAATGTTTCAAGCAAACGCAATTGATGTTACTAAATAAAGATCTTCAATTCATGAGCTCCTCTTTAGCTCATAGCCAGGGACTGCTTATTAAACGCCTCCAAATGATCTACAGAAAACATTAAAATCAAACAACAGGAAATTATGAATTAGCAGATAGCAATTCCCATTAGCAAGACTATTAAGCCTGTCTGAGCAGCTAAACAAAGCCAAAACATCTTTACAAAACAGCCGGAGACTTAGAAGCTCATTAGCCGGAGACTTAGAAGAACACATTAAGCTACCAAAAACAAAATAGTGGCTGAAGTTGTTGGATATAGTTCACCCATGTTATATTGAATAAACAACTGTCTCCCAGATAGATAGATAGATAGATAGATAGATAGATAGATAGATCTACTAAACACAAAATAGTGGCTAAAGTTGTTGGTTATAGTTCACCCATGTCATATTGAATAAACTGGGCCGCCACTGATTATATTAAGGTAACGGCGATACTGTTGTTGTTGTTGTTGTTGCTATGATTCTGCTCAACTTTTATGTTAGAGCGGATGTTCACATTAAACGTGGCAATTAATGGGATTAAATGATGACAACTGACAGGTTCGACAAATTAGGTCATAAATCTGTTTCACAATCTGCCAGATAACGTTAGTCTTTTCGTGCATTTATCCTCTTCCAGTTTGCAAAACAATTGTCATAAATCACGTTTACGCCCATGTATTTAATCGAGAAGTTCATTGATGTCACTGAATCTGAATCGGACGTTCTAAAACAGAAATATTAAACCTAAAACAGAGGTTATCCTCCGAACTTACCCAAAGCTCAGTGCCCCAGTCCATGTTCAGCTCTCCTACCACTTCACTCTATTAGCCTGAAAAGTTATCCCAACTTACAAGAGTAACAGATGTTCAAAATAGGATCAAAGAAAGCGACTCATTTCTTTTTCCCACATTCACGCGCAACACAGAACAAATCGATACGGTTCTCCAGCGCGAGCTACTTTGCGGTGGCACAAATACTTTTCGTTGCAGAGCAAGAGAAGGATCAACTGGATTTCATTGCCGCGTCACTCCCAGATCCCTAATTCTTAAAGGAGCCGCCGGATCCAGTTTCCAGCTTTCAGACCGGCATGTCGGTCTACAGACGGAGTGAGAGAACTTCAAAAACAGAGAGGATGGACATGACCTTTATTAAATTATTAACACCACACGTCAACAATCATTATCAATACTCTTGACAACATACGTCCTGGAAGCATTTTACATTCAATTTATTAATCAGTAAAAAATTGCTGTTTTATACAGTATATAGGCCTATGTAAGCTGATATTATACAATGGTCAGTTAGCTAGTTTGGATCTATGAAGCCATGTAGAAAAACATAAAAAATTCAAGTCACACAAAAATTTTACTTGAATATGTATCTTCTATAACATGTTTTGACTTTCTGAATTAAGAGTATTTTTTTACATTTGTTTTGGGCTTTAAGTAAGCAAAAAACTAAAAAAAACTAAAAAAAAAAAAAAAAAAATTACATATATATATATATATATTTAAAAGTGTTGTACAGAGACTCAAAGAAATAAGAAACAAAAAACAAAACAAAAAATTTGGCACAAATAGTAGGCTAAAATCTTTATTATTGTTTTAAAAAACTGCAAATTAATTTTGTTTTACGTTATTTTATTTCAAAATATTTTGTACAGCATTTTTTTTCCTTTATTGCATATTTTTTTAAGAACAAAACAGGCATAATACTATCGGTCAAAAAAATCTGAAAAAAAAAAAAAAGACATTTAAAAAAATGAACAACAAATGAAAAGTGTTATCAAATGTGTCAAGATAGCAAATTTCTGACTTGGAGATTGTCCATCTTCAGACAGTTTTTTTAAGGCATGAAGATGGGGTGATGTTTTTTAATATCTGCATTTTATACATAAACATTTTTAACAAAAGTAATAAGTTAGGCCTATTTACCACAAAGAAATCTTTTTCTTCTCACACAGGCTATTAAACCAACTTTGACAATCTCACTACATGGATAACACTTTTGTACAGCAAATGAAGGTCAGTATGGCATAACCAACATACAGGAAAACATTTTGTTGTCATGTGATACGATAACTTGATACGTTTTAAATGTTTCTTTTTTTATCATCTCAGACATTCTTCTTTGACACTGACATAGTAGTGACAGCGCATGCTGCTATATGAGCTTTTACACACCAGTGTTTATCATTGTAATCTGAATGATGTTCAATATATCATCTTTGTTCAATGTTAGCATTTTCCTCCATTAACAGATACATTTCGTACTGCTTCACTGGCTGTATTTGATAACGTCCAGTTGATTTTTTCTTTTTCCACGCATAGATACATAATAATGCGATGATCAGTGCAACAGCCACTGCAACAAATGGAATGTAGTTTGTTGAGTTGCCTAAAAAGGAAAAAGGAAAATGTATGTTCAGTTCATGAAGAACTAATATAAAACTCATTAGCGTAACATTCATTTTATGGTTGTTCTAATAAACTATCATGGGGAATGAATATCAGATTATTATCACAGTCATAGTCCAAACCTCTTATCTCCACTAGGAAGGTCTTTTCCTTGCTTCCAAATTCATTCGTGGCACTGCATGTATAAACTCCAGCACTGGTAGACGTGGCTCTCTCAATGTTTAAGGTGATGTGGCGCCTCCCAGTGGAGATGTTCTTGTTTTTAAAGCTCCACCACATTTCAGGTTCTGGGTTACCAGTCGAATCGCACTCTAAGATTATGTTGCTGTCTTCTACCACAACAAACCTGTCTTGGCTGGCAGAAAACACTGGGGCATCTGTGTTGGAAGTAACGTTGTCCTTTTTATTTCAGGTTGTTAAAGAAATATATATATATATAGCCTACATATGGAAGAATTTTTCTTACACAGAATATTTAGAACAAATGTAGAATTCACAGTTCCATGTTGGTTAGTTGCGGTTAATTGATACCAGCCACTATCATTCCATTTGGGATAATAGGGAAGCTGGATCATTTTTCCATTTTTGTAGAGGGAGACATCAGGCTTTGGTAATCCATCAGCTACACAAGAAAGTTGGAAGGGTGTTTTCTCTTTTACTTCGTAGTTTTCACTGCAGTTTAGCTTTGGAGGATCTATTTTTGTGAGAAAACAATCATCATTTTTAAATAGACAATTAGAGACACAAAACATCAGGTTTTAAATGGATAATTCACCCAAAAATTTTAATTCTGTCACCCTCAAGTTGTTCCAAAGCTATATACATTTCTTTGTTCTGCTGAACACAAAGGAAGATATTTGGAAGAATGTTTGTAACCAAGCAGATCTCGGCAGCCATTGACTACCATAGTGGGGGAAAAAATACTATGGAAGTCAATGGCTGCCGAGATCTGCTCGGTTACGAACATTCTTCCAAATATCTTCCTTTGTGTTCAGCAGAAGAAAGAAATTCATCCAGGTTTGGAGAAACTTAAGGGTGAGTAAATGATGACAGATTTTTTTATTTTTGGGTGAACTATCCCTTTAATGCAGAAGAACTCTCACACTCACACTGTACTGTGATGTTTATGATACACTTGAAACCACCAAGTTCATTACTGGCAGTGATTTCATATTGGTCAGAATCATTTGTGTTGAGAAGTATAGAAGCATTGACTAGTGATGAATTGCGTTTCCAAGAGATGTTTGGATGAGGGTTACCCACAAGAGAATATGAATTTTGATATGAAACCAATGAGGTCCCTGTCATTGGAAACCAGTCCTGACAATGTTTAATTTGTGGCCTATCTGAAAAAGAAAGAACATACTTGTCAGTTTGTATTTTAAGAGCATTTCTAGCTTCTCTACACGTGGAGAATAGAGACAAAAACAATATTTTGTTAACTAACAATATACAGTAATGTTGAGAGGATCTGATGAGACTTTAGGAGGAGGTTGAGGTCCTTCTTCTCCCAGTTCCAGCTCTGCTTCACACCTGTACTGAGCCCCATCATCAGCTCTGTCTGGACGGATCCAGAGCCTTACTGTTTCATTCATTGGAGGCTTGATGGTGTCACTGAAGGTGGTTTGATTCACCAGAGTCTGTCCCTTGTACCATTTGACAGTGAGATACTGAACAGGAGCCACATTGAGAACGTCACACTGGAGCTCATACTGGTTTCCTTCCATCATTGGTCCGTTGTGATTCACAGTGCTGATGGACACACTGTCTGGAGTCTCTGTGGAGGAAGATTTACACACTCTGATATCTGCAGTCATGAATGTGCATACGTTAGATATTTCTGAGAATGAAAAGATAAAAATATCAATAACAGAAACTCACTGTAAAGAGTCACTGGGAGCTCTGATTGACACTGTATATCACAGTTTATGAAGCAGAATGGCTGTATGTCCCATTCTCTCAGGTTTGACACTCTCCATGTGATCAGACTCTCATTGCTCATAGGCACTGCTCCCTCACTGGCCTCCCATCCCATCCCATCATGCTGGACGGAAGTGCTACAGTCAACCGAAACATTACCACCGAACATCACAACAACTCTCTGTGGGTTGAGCTGAACAGGACAGGTGCTGTCTACAGAATTGGATGTGAATGAAAACAAATTAATCTCTATCACAGAATAACAGCATCATTCATAAATCAGGGCACTCATCTATCTATACAGTAGTGTGCAAAAGTCTATATTTGGCAATGCCAAGCTTAAATTCAATTGCTTACAGAAGAGATAAAACAACGTTCCTTAGCAAAGTGTGAGTAATAAAATCAGAACGCGCTTAGAAGCACGAGATACAGGGCAGTGGAATGAATGAAATGGAATGTCTTTTAACTTTTTAACTATCCTCAGCTGTCACAGACAGACGGCAATAAGTGCAAAAAAATTTTTAATTAAATGTATGTACTATATATTTTTTTCAATAATACTTTTTGTTGAATTTCATTGTACTAGACAATATTCACCTCTACATTATGCACATTTATTCCTATAAAATAATACAAATATTATTATAAATACTATATTATTTCATATTTGTCACCGTTATGTTTAAGTGTGTTGTGCTATTGCCTGTCTGCCTGTCTTTGGATTATCTGTGATTAAACTATGTTTGGAACTGTATTAGCCTGTCTTCGTCTTCCTGCCTGCACGCACCCGTGACAGATGACCGGACCTAATATGGATTACACAGCAAGGTTTGCGGCCGTGGCTCTTTTTATCCTTTTCGGAGGAGTTTTTCCGTCCCGCCATCAGCTGCCCTTATGACGATGAGACCCTGAAGTCACTGTTCTAGATCGGGGCCGTGGACCTCTCAGATACCACTGGACTGAGCTGGAGAGAAGCTATCATCCGGTGTCTGGAGAGCGTCGCGTCCCGGTCCAGAACACAGCCAGACCCAGAGCCCGAATCACCTCCATCAACCGCGGAGTACTCGTGTGAATCCCTCGGAGAGCTGTCACCCGTCGCGATGCGTCAGCCAGAGCCAGAGAGAAAGAGGACAGAGCCGACCCTCGCCCCGGAAGTGGAGCTCCAACATGAGTCTGACCGGGATTTGAACCCACGACACCAGCGGACAAAGGAGAAGTAACTACGGACGATGAGGACTGGCTGATAAACTTCAATGGGGAATTATCTACTCCCACCCTATCCCACCCGGTACCTTCATCATCGCTGTTTTCAGACAGTACCAATGACATTATGGACCAGGATCTCCTCTTTTCATTAACCTGCATGAACTATACTATTCATACCGTTTTTCTGTCATGTTGTGTGGCACCACAAAGCTCAGCCAGTCCTTCAGCCCCACTGCCGGATGTCTACAGCCCTGAGCAGTCTCTGGGGAGTCCCTGTGACATCGAGCCGCAGGTTGTGCATCCACCTGCAGCGCCCATGCGAGAGGATACTGTGGCTTTGCCTCCCGCCTTTGACCTCTTCGCTTCATCTCGGCCTGTCGACCTGCTGGCTCCGTCTTGGCTCCTCCCACCTTCGGCTCCAATGGAGACCCTCTGACTTGCGGCTCATCCGGGTTCCCTCGTCCTGCCGGCTCCCCCTTGGTCAGTCGTCACACCACTTCCACCCGGCTGCAGTGGGTTCCTCATTCCCCTCGGGGTCACCGCTGTCCTCCGTCAGCCCTCGGGTACTCTGGCTCCACCTTCGACATTCGTAGCCACGGCATCGCCGAGATCTCCAGAGCCAGCGATGTTGCTTGAGTCCATCGGCTCTCCGTCTGCGCCTATGGATCCATCTGCCGAGTCTCTGTCGGTCGTCCCTCAGATACCGTCAGTCATCGCTACACCATCCCGGCTCCTCCCCTCCTCAACTCCGCCGTGGGCTGTCAGCACTGGGGAGCTCTGGGTCTGTGCCATCGGCCAACCACCATCGTCGCCACCAGGGGATCGTCGTCTCACCATCACAATCCCTTGGTCTCAGCGTCCCGCCACCATCCCTCCTTTTCTGCCTCCTTGCATCATTTCGCCATCTCCTCGTCCCCCTCCAGAACCCCCTACATCCCTCCCTATGTGTCACTATGTTGCGGCGCGAGATTGTGCCTTGTCGGAGAGGGCGTTATGTCACCGTTATGTTTAAGTGTGTTGTGCTATTGCCTGTCTGCCTGTCTTTGGATTATCTGTGATTAAACTACGTTTGAAACTGTATTAGCCTGTCTTTGTCTTCCTGCCTGCACGCACCCGTGACAATATTATTATTTTATATTATTTTCAATTAATACAGTGATTAGGTTTGTTTGTTTATAGTTTAACGCCATGCCAGCTACTCCGGCTATTTTCATGGCTAGAAAAAAAGAATGATTAAAATAGGTTTTTAAATTTTATCTTAGGTAAAAATTCTAAAACTAGATCTGGTCTTACTTCATTAAAAATCTTTTCATAAGTGTCAACTGAAAAAAAAGTGAATTCTAACAGTTCAGTCTATCACAGTCCATCAAAATATGCTTCAGTGATAATGGATTCTGGCACAAGGGGCATAAAGGAGGATCTTCAAGTGATAAAGTTAAAAACAGAGCAAATGTATTCAATATCCAATGCACTGAAGGCAGATTTGTGCCATCCGATGTGAGAACCAAAGAAAATCATATGTAATACCATTGTGCAACAAGATGCCTGCACAATATATATGGTCTATCCCTAGTTGCTTAAAAGAATATTTTCTAGCATAATTACTTATGTTTTGCACTTGGACCTACCTTTTGACAGTATCAGAGACTACTTCATTGTAGATAATTTGTTGATTGTACCCCAAAAATGTCCCATTCATTTCCTGTGGCAGTCATTTTTGACTGATCACAAGTGTGACTATTTTCCATTTAGCCTTTTCCATTTAGTGTGTGTGTTTGTGTGTGTGTGTGTGTGTGTGTGTGTGTGTGTATGTTTGTGTTCATGTTTTTTTTTTTATCCCGGTGGGGACTTCAACTTGAATGCACACAGCATTCAAACAAGCTTAGAAACAAGCTTATAAATCATACAGAATGAGTTTTTTTTTTTTTTTTTAAATGCAGAAAGGTTGTGTGATGGGTAGGTTTAAGGGGAGGGTTAGTGTAAGAGGATAGAATATGCAGTTTGTACAGTATAAAAACCATTACGTCTATGGAGAGTCCCCACAAAGATAGTGAACCAGACAAAAAAAAAATTGGCACATCAGCTTTAGAAGCTACTGAAGTGTTTCCTATTTTGTGTGCCAATCAGACATTCAACCAACAGTCTGTGACCGGTTGCCCCGCTCTCATGCCGAAAAAAAAAATGTCGTCAGAGAAGAGAAGAGATATTGTTGCAAGTGGGAGGGAAAGTTACTTTGATTAAATTCATGAGGGTGCATGAATTAAAAAATATCAATTTAATTTAATTAAATTAACTGGATTAAATGGAAAATGAAATGGAAATGCTTAGTTACCTTGCATGGACAGTTTTACATGTCTGATGGTGGTGTTAACAGAATTGCTCGCAATGCAGTACACATCCTCAGGTGTTGAATCTGTTATAGTAAGAGTTTCACTATAAACTGGATCATTTGTGCTGAGATTCCAGCTGATTGTTGGTTTTGGGTTTCCCTCGGCTTCACAAACAATCACCACTGGATATCCTCGAAACACAGGCACTATGGCGGGCAGTTTGGTCTCATTGATGATCGGTTTAGCTGCAGGAAGGAGCAAAAAACAGTTTGTTTCTGCACTGCATCATACATTTCTTATGTTATTTCATATTTTAATCTTGTAACAAAACTAGCAAGACTAATCAAATTTTGAAATTTAACAAGTAAAAGTTACAAACTGGCTGTGTCTGAAATCGCATACTCTCTTGAGTAGGTACTTATTTTGAATAAGTAATTACTTCATGACCACTAAAAAGTATGTTCTATAGTATGTGATTTCGGATGCAGCCCCTGTGTCACATGGTAAGTGCTACAACCACTAAAAGTCTGATTTGGACAACAGATGTTCTTAAAAGATTAATCATAGAAGCTGACGGATCTTACTTACAATATACAGTAATGTTGAGAGGATCTGATGAGACTTTAGGAGGAGGTTGAGGTCCTTCTTCTCCCAGTTCCAGCTCTGCTTCACACCTGTACTGAGCCTCATCATCAGCTCTGTCCGGATGGATCAGGAGCCTGACTGTTTCACTCACTGGAGGCTTGATGGTGTCACTGAAGGTGGTTTGATTCACCAGAGTCTGTCCCTTGTACCATTTGACAGTGAGATACTGAACAGGAGCCACATTGAGAACGTCACACTGGAGCTCATACTGGTTTCCTTCCATCATTGGTCCGGTGTGATTCACAGTGCTGATGGACACGCTGTCTGGAGTCTCTGTGGAGGAAGATTTACACACTCTGATATCTGCAGTCATGAATGTGCATACGTTAGATATTTCTGAGAATGAAAAGATAAAAATATCAATAACAGAAACTCACTGTAAAGAGTCACTGGGAGCTCTGATTGACACTGTATATCACAGTTTATGAAGCAGAATGGCTGTATGTCCCATTCTCTCAGGTTTGACACTCTCCATGTGATCAGACTCTCATTGCTCATAGGCACTGCTCCCTCACTGGCCTCCCATCCCATCCCATCATGCTGGACGGAAGTGCTACAGTCAACCGAAACATTACCACCGAACATCACAACAACTCTCTGTGGGTTGAGCTGAACAGGACAGGTGCTGTCTACAGAATTGGATGTGAATGAAAACAAATTAATCTCTATTACAGAATAACAGCATCATTCATAAATCAGGGCACTCATCTATCTATACAGTAGTGTGCAAAAGTCTATATTTGGCAATGCCAAGCTTAAATTCAATTGCTTACAGAAGAGATAAAACAACGTTCCTTAGCAAAGTGTGAGTAATAAAATCAGAACGCGCTTAGAAGCACGAGATGCAGGGCAGTGGAATGAATGAAATGGAATGTCTTTTAACTTTTTAACTATCCTCAGCTGTCACAGACAGACGGCAATAAGTGCAAAAAAAATTTTAATTAAATGTATGTACTATATATTTTTTTCAATAATACTTTTTGTTGAATTTCATTGTACTAGACAATATTCACCTCTACATTATGCACATTTATTCCTATAAAATAATACAAATATTATTATAAATACTATATTATTTCATATTTGTCACTGTTATGTTTAAGTGTGTTGTGCTATTGCCTGTCTGCCTGTCTTTGGATTATCTGTGATTAAACTATGTTTGGAACTGTATTAGCCTGTCTTCGTCTTCCTGCCTGCACGCACCCGTGACAGATGACCGGACCTAATATGGATTACACAGCAAGGTTTGCGGCCGTGGCTCTTTTTATCCTTTTCGGAGGAGTTTTTCCGTCCCGCCATCAGCTGCCCTTATGACGATGAGACCCTGAAGTCACTGTTCTAGATCGGGGCCGTGGACCTCTCAGATACCACTGGACTGAGCTGGAGAGAAGCTATCATCCGGTGTCTGGAGAGCGTCGCGTCCCGGTCCAGAACACAGCCAGACCCAGAGCCCGAATCACCTCCATCAACCGCGGAGTACTCGTGTGAATCCCTCGGAGAGCTGTCACCCGTCGCGATGCGTCAGCCAGAGCCAGAGAGAAAGAGGACAGAGCCGACCCTCGCCCCGGAAGTGGAGCTCCAACATGAGTCTGACCGGGATTTGAACCCACGACACCAGCGGACAAAGGAGAAGTAACTACGGACGATGAGGACTGGCTGATAAACTTCAATGGGGAATTATCTACTCCCACCCTATCCCACCTGGTACCTTCATCATCGCTGTTTTCAGACAGTACCAATGACATTATGGACCAGGATCTCCTCTTTTCATTAACCTGCATGAACTATACTATTCATACCGTTTTTCTGTCATGTTGTGTGGCACCACAAAGCTCAGCCAGTCCTTCAGCCCCACTGCCGGATGTCTACAGCCCTGAGCAGTCTCTGGGGAGTCCCTGTGACATCGAGCCGCAGGTTGTGCATCCACCTGCAGCGCCCATGCGAGAGGATACTGTGGCTTTGCCTCCCGCCTTTGACCTCTTCGCTTCATCTCGGCCTGTCGACCTGCTGGCTCCGTCTTGGCTCCTCCCACCTTCGGCTCCAATGGAGACCCTCTGACTTGCGGCTCATCCGGGTTCCCTCGTCCTGCCGGCTCCCCCTTGGTCAGTCGTCACACCACTTCCACCCGGCTGCAGTGGGTTCCTCATTCCCCTCGGGGTCACCGCTGTCCTCCGTCAGCCCTCGGGTACTCTGGCTCCACCTTCGACATTCGTAGCCACGGCATCGCCGAGATCTCCAGAGCCAGCGATGTTGCTTGAGTCCATCGGCTCTCCGTCTGCGCCTATGGATCCATCTGCCGAGTCTCTGTCGGTCGTCCCTCAGATACCGTCAGTCATCGCTACACCATCCCGGCTCCTCCCCTCCTCAACTCCGCCGTGGGCTGTCAGCACTGGGGAGCTCTGGGTCTGTGCCATCGGCCAACCACCATCGTCGCCACCAGGGGATCGTCGTCTCACCATCACAATCCCTTGGTCTCAGCGTCCCGCCACCATCCCTCCTTTTCTGCCTCCTTGCATCATTTCGCCATCTCCTCGTCCCCCTCCAGAACCCCCTACATCCCTCCCTATGTGTCACTATGTTGCGGCGCGAGATTGTGCCTTGTCGGAGAGGGCGTTATGTCACCGTTATGTTTAAGTGTGTTGTGCTATTGCCTGTCTGCCTGTCTTTGGATTATCTGTGATTAAACTACGTTTGAAACTGTATTAGCCTGTCTTTGTCTTCCTGCCTGCACGCACCCGTGACAATATTATTATTTTATATTATTTTCAATTAATACAGTGATTAGGTTTGTTTGTTTATAGTTTAACGCCATGCCAGCTACTCCGGCTATTTTCATGGCTAGAAAAAAAGAATGATTAAAATAGGTTTTTAAATTTTATCTTAGGTAAAAATTCTAAAACTAGATCTGGTCTTACTTCATTAAAAATCTTTTCATAAGTGTCAACTGAAAAAAAAGTGAATTCTAACAGTTCAGTCTATCACAGTCCATCAAAATATGCTTCAGTGATAATGGATTCTGGCACAAGGGGCATAAAGGAGGATCTTCAAGTGATAAAGTTAAAAACAGAGCAAATGTATTCAATATCCAATGCACTGAAGGCAGATTTGTGCCATCCGATGTGAGAACCAAAGAAAATCATATGTAATACCATTGTGCAACAAGATGCCTGCACAATATATATGGTCTATCCCTAGTTGCTTAAAAGAATATTTTCTAGCATAATTACTTATGTTTTGCACTTGGACCTACCTTTTGACAGTATCAGAGACTACTTCATTGTAGATAATTTGTTGATTGTACCCCAAAAATGTCCCATTCATTTCCTGTGGCAGTCATTTTTGACTGATCACAAGTGTGACTATTTTCCATTTAGCCTTTTCCATTTAGTGTGTGTGTTTGTGTGTGTGTGTGTGTGTGTGTGTGTGTGTGTGTGTGTGTGTGTGTGTGTGTATGTTTGTGTTCATGTTTTTTTTTTTATCCCGGTGGGGACTTCAACTTGAATGCACACAGCATTCAAACAAGCTTAGAAACAAGCTTATAAATCATACAGAATGAGTTTTTTTTTTTTTTTTTAAATGCAGAAAGGTTGTGTGATGGGTAGGTTTAAGGGGAGGGTTAGTGTAAGAGGATAGAATATGCAGTTTGTACAGTATAAAAACCATTACGTCTATGGAGAGTCCCCACAAAGATAGTGAACCAGACAAAAAAAAAATTGGCACATCAGCTTTAGAAGCTACTGAAGTGTTTCCTATTTTGTGTGCCAATCAGACATTCAACCAACAGTCTGTGACCGGTTGCCCCGCTCTCATGCCGAAAAAAAAAATGTCGTCAGAGAAGAGAAGAGATATTGTTGCAAGTGGGAGGGAAAGTTACTTTGATTAAATTCATGAGGGTGCATGAATTAAAAAATATCAATTTAATTTAATTAAATTAACTGGATTAAATGGAAAATGAAATGGAAATGCTTAGTTACCTTGCATGGACAGTTTTACATGTCTGATGGTGGTGTTAACAGAATTGCTCGCAATGCAGTACACATCCTCAGGTGTTGAATCTGTTATAGTAAGAGTTTCACTATAAACTGGATCATTTGTGCTGAGATTCCAGCTGATTGTTGGTTTTGGGTTTCCCTCGGCTTCACAAACAATCACCACTGGATATCCTCGAAACACAGGCACTATGGCGGGCAGTTTGGTCTCATTGATGATCGGTTTAGCTGCAGGAAGGAGCAAAAAACAGTTTGTTTCTGCACTGCATCATACATTTCTTATGTTATTTCATATTTTAATCTTGTAACAAAACTAGCAAGACTAATCAAATTTTGAAATTTAACAAGTAAAAGTTACAAACTGGCTGTGTCTGAAATCGCATACTCTCTTGAGTAGGTACTTATTTTGAATAAGTAATTACTTCATGACCACTAAAAAGTATGTTCTATAGTATGTGATTTCGGATGCAGCCCCTGTGTCACATGGTAAGTGCTACAACCACTAAAAGTCTGATTTGGACAACAGATGTTCTTAAAAGATTAATCATAGAAGCTGACGGATCTTACTTACAATATACAGTAATGTTGAGAGGATCTGATGAGACTTTAGGAGGAGGTTGAGGTCCTTCTTCTCCCAGTTCCAGCTCTGCTTCACACCTGTACTGAGCCTCATCATCAGCTCTGTCCGGATGGATCAGGAGCCTGACTGTTTCACTCACTGGAGGCTTGATGGTGTCACTGAAGGTGGTTTGATTCACCAGAGTCTGTCCCTTGTACCATTTGACAGTGAGATACTGAACAGGAGCCACATTGAGAACGTCACACTGGAGCTCATACTGGTTTCCTTCCATCATTGGTCCGGTGTGATTCACAGTGCTGATGGACACGCTGTCTGGAGTCTCTGTGGAGGAAGATTTACACACTCTGATATCTGCAGTCATGAATGTGCATACGTTAGATATTTCTGAGAATGAAAAGATAAAAATATCAATAACAGAAACTCACTGTAAAGAGTCACTGGGAGCTCTGATTGACACTGTATATCACAGTTTATGAAGCAGAATGGCTGTATGTCCCATTCTCTCAGGTTTGACACTCTCCATGTGATCAGACTCTCATTGCTCATAGGCACTGCTCCCTCACTGGCCTCCCATCCCATCCCATCATGCTGGACGGAAGTGCTACAGTCAACCGAAACATTACCACCGAACATCACAACAACTCTCTGTGGGTTGAGCTGAACAGGACAGGTGCTGTCTACAGAATTGGATGTGAATGAAAACAAATTAATCTCTATTACAGAATAACAGCATCATTCATAAATCAGGGCACTCATCTATCTATACAGTAGTGTGCAAAAGTCTATATTTGGCAATGCCAAGCTTAAATTCAATTGCTTACAGAAGAGATAAAACAACGTTCCTTAGCAAAGTGTGAGTAATAAAATCAGAACGCGCTTAGAAGCACGAGATGCAGGGCAGTGGAATGAATGAAATGGAATGTCTTTTAACTTTTTAACTATCCTCAGCTGTCACAGACAGACGGCAATAAGTGCAAAAAAAATTTTAATTAAATGTATGTACTATATATTTTTTTCAATAATACTTTTTGTTGAATTTCATTGTACTAGACAATATTCACCTCTACATTATGCACATTTATTCCTATAAAATAATACAAATATTATTATAAATACTATATTATTTCATATTTGTCACTGTTATGTTTAAGTGTGTTGTGCTATTGCCTGTCTGCCTGTCTTTGGATTATCTGTGATTAAACTATGTTTGGAACTGTATTAGCCTGTCTTCGTCTTCCTGCCTGCACGCACCCGTGACAGATGACCGGACCTAATATGGATTACACAGCAAGGTTTGCGGCCGTGGCTCTTTTTATCCTTTTCGGAGGAGTTTTTCCGTCCCGCCATCAGCTGCCCTTATGACGATGAGACCCTGAAGTCACTGTTCTAGATCGGGGCCGTGGACCTCTCAGATACCACTGGACTGAGCTGGAGAGAAGCTATCATCCGGTGTCTGGAGAGCGTCGCGTCCCGGTCCAGAACACAGCCAGACCCAGAGCCCGAATCACCTCCATCAACCGCGGAGTACTCGTGTGAATCCCTCGGAGAGCTGTCACCCGTCGCGATGCGTCAGCCAGAGCCAGAGAGAAAGAGGACAGAGCCGACCCTCGCCCCGGAAGTGGAGCTCCAACATGAGTCTGACCGGGATTTGAACCCACGACACCAGCGGACAAAGGAGAAGTAACTACGGACGATGAGGACTGGCTGATAAACTTCAATGGGGAATTATCTACTCCCACCCTATCCCACCCGGTACCTTCATCATCGCTGTTTTCAGACAGTACCAATGACATTATGGACCAGGATCTCCTCTTTTCATTAACCTGCATGAACTATACTATTCATACCGTTTTTCTGTCATGTTGTGTGGCACCACAAAGCTCAGCCAGTCCTTCAGCCCCACTGCCGGATGTCTACAGCCCTGAGCAGTCTCTGGGGAGTCCCTGTGACATCGAGCCGCAGGTTGTGCATCCACCTGCAGCGCCCATGCGAGAGGATACTGTGGCTTTGCCTCCCGCCTTTGACCTCTTCGCTTCATCTCGGCCTGTCGACCTGCTGGCTCCGTCTTGGCTCCTCCCACCTTCGGCTCCAATGGAGACCCTCTGACTTGCGGCTCATCCGGGTTCCCTCGTCCTGCCGGCTCCCCCTTGGTCAGTCGTCACACCACTTCCACCCGGCTGCAGTGGGTTCCTCATTCCCCTCGGGGTCACCGCTGTCCTCCGTCAGCCCTCGGGTACTCTGGCTCCACCTTCGACATTCGTAGCCACGGCATCGCCGAGATCTCCAGAGCCAGCGATGTTGCTTGAGTCCATCGGCTCTCCGTCTGCGCCTATGGATCCATCTGCCGAGTCTCTGTCGGTCGTCCCTCAGATACCGTCAGTCATCGCTACACCATCCCGGCTCCTCCCCTCCTCAACTCCGCCGTGGGCTGTCAGCACTGGGGAGCTCTGGGTCTGTGCCATCGGCCAACCACCATCGTCGCCACCAGGGGATCGTCGTCTCACCATCACAATCCCTTGGTCTCAGCGTCCCGCCACCATCCCTCCTTTTCTGCCTCCTTGCATCATTTCGCCATCTCCTCGTCCCCCTCCAGAACCCCCTACATCCCTCCCTATGTGTCACTATGTTGCGGCGCGAGATTGTGCCTTGTCGGAGAGGGCGTTATGTCACCGTTATGTTTAAGTGTGTTGTGCTATTGCCTGTCTGCCTGTCTTTGGATTATCTGTGATTAAACTACGTTTGAAACTGTATTAGCCTGTCTTTGTCTTCCTGCCTGCACGCACCCGTGACAATATTATTATTTTATATTATTTTCAATTAATACAGTGATTAGGTTTGTTTGTTTATAGTTTAACGCCATGCCAGCTACTCCGGCTATTTTCATGGCTAGAAAAAAAGAATGATTAAAATAGGTTTTTAAATTTTATCTTAGGTAAAAATTCTAAAACTAGATCTGGTCTTACTTCATTAAAAATCTTTTCATAAGTGTCAACTGAAAAAAAAGTGAATTCTAACAGTTCAGTCTATCACAGTCCATCAAAATATGCTTCAGTGATAATGGATTCTGGCACAAGGGGCATAAAGGAGGATCTTCAAGTGATAAAGTTAAAAACAGAGCAAATGTATTCAATATCCAATGCACTGAAGGCAGATTTGTGCCATCCGATGTGAGAACCAAAGAAAATCATATGTAATACCATTGTGCAACAAGATGCCTGCACAATATATATGGTCTATCCCTAGTTGCTTAAAAGAATATTTTCTAGCATAATTACTTATGTTTTGCACTTGGACCTACCTTTTGACAGTATCAGAGACTACTTCATTGTAGATAATTTGTTGATTGTACCCCAAAAATGTCCCATTCATTTCCTGTGGCAGTCATTTTTGACTGATCACAAGTGTGACTATTTTCCATTTAGCCTTTTCCATTTAGTGTGTGTGTTTGTGTGTGTGTGTGTGTGTGTGTGTGTGTGTGTATGTTTGTGTTCATGTTTTTTTTTTTATCCCGGTGGGGACTTCAACTTGAATGCACACAGCATTCAAACAAGCTTAGAAACAAGCTTATAAATCATACAGAATGAGTTTTTTTTTTTTTTTTTAAATGCAGAAAGGTTGTGTGATGGGTAGGTTTAAGGGGAGGGTTAGTGTAAGAGGATAGAATATGCAGTTTGTACAGTATAAAAACCATTACGTCTATGGAGAGTCCCCACAAAGATAGTGAACCAGACAAAAAAAAAATTGGCACATCAGCTTTAGAAGCTACTGAAGTGTTTCCTATTTTGTGTGCCAATCAGACATTCAACCAACAGTCTGTGACCGGTTGCCCCGCTCTCATGCCGAAAAAAAAAATGTCGTCAGAGAAGAGAAGAGATATTGTTGCAAGTGGGAGGGAAAGTTACTTTGATTAAATTCATGAGGGTGCATGAATTAAAAAATATCAATTTAATTTAATTAAATTAACTGGATTAAATGGAAAATGAAATGGAAATGCTTAGTTACCTTGCATGGACAGTTTTACATGTCTGATGGTGGTGTTAACAGAATTGCTCGCAATGCAGTACACATCCTCAGGTGTTGAATCTGTTATAGTAAGAGTTTCACTATAAACTGGATCATTTGTGCTGAGATTCCAGCTGATTGTTGGTTTTGGGTTTCCCTCGGCTTCACAAACAATCACCACTGGATATCCTCGAAACACAGGCACTATGGCGGGCAGTTTGGTCTCATTGATGATCGGTTTAGCTGCAGGAAGGAGCAAAAAACAGTTTGTTTCTGCACTGCATCATACATTTCTTATGTTATTTCATATTTTAATCTTGTAACAAAACTAGCAAGACTAATCAAATTTTGAAATTTAACAAGTAAAAGTTACAAACTGGCTGTGTCTGAAATCGCATACTCTCTTGAGTAGGTACTTATTTTGAATAAGTAATTACTTCATGACCACTAAAAAGTATGTTCTATAGTATGTGATTTCGGATGCAGCCCCTGTGTCACATGGTAAGTGCTACAACCACTAAAAGTCTGATTTGGACAACAGATGTTCTTAAAAGATTAATCATAGAAGCTGACGGATCTTACTTACAATATACAGTAATGTTGAGAGGATCTGATGAGACTTTAGGAGGAGGTTGAGGTCCTTCTTCTCCCAGTTCCAGCTCTGCTTCACACCTGTACTGAGCCTTATCATCAGCTCTGTCCGGATGGATCAGGAGCCTGACTGTTTCACTCACTGGAGGCTTGATGGTGTCACTGAAGGTGGTTTGATTCACCAGAGTCTGTCCCTTGTACCATTTGACAGTGAGATACTGAACAGGAGCCACATTGAGAACGTCACACTGGAGCTCATACTGGTTTCCCTCCATCATTGGTCCGGTGTGATTCACAGTGCTGATGGACACACTGTCTGGAGTCTCTGTGGAGGAAGATTTCAGAGGTATTGATTTCCACAGTCCTGAGTAAATTCCAGAAAATCATTTGTTTTGCATGATTTGAGATGAAAAATCTCACTGTAAATAATAACTGGCAGATTCTGTGAACACTGTGTTTCGTTCGAGTCAATGTAACAAGTTAGCTGAATCTCCCAGTCCATTACACTTTGCCTTCGGGAGATCTCGTCAGGGTTCTGCACTGTGTCATTATATCCCTCCCAACTCAAGCCAAAATCGTCTGTCATGTTGGTGGAGCAGTTCACTGAGAATGAAGCTTCATATTTAACCACCACCTCAGGAGGGTTGAAGAAAATGGGACAGTAGTCTGTCAAAAGAGAACAAAGACAGTGCATTCTGATAAAACTGATTTATCTGAAAAGTAGTATTATTAGAGTTCATAAAGATTTAGTGAAGATGTAAACAAACATTTTGTAAACTGAACTCCTACTTGACTTTGCTCAACTGACTTTGCTGACTTAATTCTTTGTTGCGTCTTGATGTAACAAAACTTCTAGAATTTAGCATTTTTATGAATTGTGTGGTTTGTATTTACCCAAAGAGAGGAATAGCATATAGGCTATATACAGTATATATACAGTGGATAGTATAAGGTATGTATATATATATATATATATATATATATATATATATATATACACACCGATCAGGCATTACATTATGACCATTGACAGGTGAAGTGAATAACACTGATGAACTGTGAACATTTTGTCCTCAAAGTTGATGTGTTAGAAGCAGAAAAAATGGGCAAGCTCAAGGATTTGAGCGAGTTTGACAAGGGTCAAATTGTGAAGGCTAGACGGGGTCAGAGCATCGCCAAAACTGCAGCTCTTGTGGGGTGTTCCCGGTCTGCAGTGGTCAGTATCTATCAAAAGTGGCCCAAAGAAGGAACAGTGGTGAACCGACGACAGGGTCATGGGCGGCCAAGGCTCATTGATGCACGTGGGGAGTGAAGGCTGGCCCATGTGGTCCAATCAAACAGACGATCTACTGTAGCTCAAATTGCTCAAGAAGTTGATGCTGCTTCTGATAGAAAGGTGTCCGAATACACAGTGCATCGCAGTTTGTTGCGTATGGGGCTGCATAGCCGCAGACCAGTCAGGGTGCCCATGCTGACCCCTGTCCAATGCCGAAAGCGCCAACAGTAGGCACATGTGCATCAGAACTGGACCACAGAGCAATGGAAGAAGGTGGCCTGATCTGATGATTCACGTTTTTTTTACATCGTGTGGATGGCCGGGTGCGTGTGCGTCACTTACCTGGGGAACACATGGCACCAGGATGCACTATGGGAAGAAGGCAAGTCGGCGGGGGCAGTGTGATGCTTTGGGCAATGTTCTGCTGGGAAACCTTGGGTCCTGCCATCCATGTGGATGTTACTTTGACATGTACCACCTACCTAAGCATTGTTGCAGACCATGAACACCCTTTCATGGAAACGGTATTCCCTGGTGGCTGTGGCCTATTTCAGCAGGACAATGTGCCCTGCCACAAAGCAAAAATGGTTCAGGAATGGTTTGAGGAGTACAACAACGAGTTTGAGGTGTTGACTTGGCCTCCAAATTCCCCAGTTCTCAATCCAATCCAGTATCTGTGGGATGTGCTGAACAAACAAGTCCGATCCATGGAGGCCCCACCTCGCAACTTACTGGACTTAAAGGATCTGCTGCTAACATCTTGATGGCAGATACCACAGCATACCTTCAGGGGTCTAGTGGAGTGCATGCCTCGACGGGTCAGGACTGTTTTGGCAGCAAAAGGGGGTCCAACACAATATTAGGAAGGTGGTCATAATGTTATGCCTGATCGGTGTGTATATATATATAATCCTTTACTCACCCTTATATCGTTCTAAATAAAGTATGACTTTATTTTGTCTGTGGAGCTAAGAGTCATTTTGACTGCAGTGGTTTGATGTGTTTATAGTGGTTGTTAAGGCAAGCATTGGTTTTTCTTTTGCTCATACTTGTGGCTAGGGAACAAACCACCCATTACTCTAAATCTTACTCTTTAGTACATAACTGATCCAGTAGTTCAGAGATATTAATATCCAGCAAATATTATTGACAAAGCATGTGGCTTGTTGAGGAGAGGTGTGCTATTTTTTCTAAGCTAGAAAACAGCCACCTACCATCATAATACCTTTAAAGATGCCCTATATACTGTAAACCCTAATGTTCAAAAATAATTCATTGGTTTGAGTGGAGCCAACTCAAATAACACAAATTAGAGTATTTAGAACTTTCTTTTTCTTTTGAGTTCTTAAAACTTGACACATTTTAAGTAATCTGAATTGTTTCATTGTTTTGAGTTTAATGAACTTGTTTCTTTTAATTTAGACAAACGTAACCGAAACAGGACTGGGATTTCTATTTCCCAGCATACTTTGCCACACTCAAAAAAATAACTCATTGGACAAACTCAATTTAATTGAGGTTTTCCATCCAATAAATGGATAAAAAAAACTAATTCATGCAATGAAATGTAATTGAGTTGGTCCAAAACAATTTGGGACAATCTAATCTTTAAATGATATGTATATACTTGTCAAACTTAAATTAAAGCATTTCATTGGAAAGTCAAATAAGCAGTTTCATTCATCATCAAACATAATGTATATAATGAAAATATAAGAAAAGACTGGTGTCACTCCAGACATAGAACAGCACAGATCACTGAGTGCCCACAGCCTAAGCACAGGCGCCACTCTTCAGCATAATGGTAACCACAAAATTCAAAACTCCTCTAAATGTCCAACATAACTGAACATTGAACACTAGCATTAACTAACAACACCTTTCCCTTTACAGAAAAACACATAAAATAACACTTTAATCCCTAAATTTACTCTCCTATGCAGTCCCTTGCAAAGCATGCTGGGAACTACAGATCCACTGCCCAGTTAGTTATGTCAACAAAAATTATTCATGTAGTTTTAACACAAATTAAGTAAACTTCAGTTTTAAATATATTAGGTTGATTGAACACAATTAAATTAAGTTGTGACAAAATTAGATATTTGTAAGTAAAGTGAACAGAATTTAAATGTGTCATATTTGCATGAATAATTTTTTTTTGAGTGCATGACACTCAAAAGGGACAGTAAATGTCAAAATTAAGTGTTATATTATGTTTTTTTTTTGTGTGTGCAAGATTAACGTTAACTGGGAGATTTAGTAGTGTTTAATGTGTTGTTATGCTAGTTTAGAAGAGTTTCTGTTATGTTGGGTTTTTTTGTAGGGTTAAGGCCAAAGTATACTTCACTTTTTACGCGTACACAAGGGTCAGCGTACAGGTCGCGTGATGCAAATTTCGTCATCAGAAGAGTACACGCGTACTGAACGTGTACCGCTGGATTTTTACTTTACATACTTTGTGCATGCAGGTTGCACATGCGCATTAAATTTTTTTTGCAGTATTTACATGGGTTGTAACTCGTGGCGAGAGATTGCTCAAAACTGCGCATGCGTCAAACGCCTGTGTACGCTTACGAGTGAAAAGATGTATACTTTGCAAGGCTGCGCGTTCAACTGTGCGCATACGATCACGTACGCGTTAAAAAAATGAAGTATACTTTCAGCTTTACCATCATGGTGACGAGTGGAGCTGCCTGGAGCATGAGCTTAGTTTAAGAACAGATATATGTTAAATGTATTATATTGCTGTCCTCATTCAGCAAGTGATATGCTATGCTAATGCTACCAAAGCATTGTGTAACCAATTAGCAAGGTAGCATTTATTGAATTAGCTAGTTAAAGCTAGTCAAGTTTCCACTACTAAAAAATTGAGATTACATTATATTTTTAAGTTAAATGAATTAGCTTACTCAAATATTTCAAGTTCAGAGCAATTGAAATGTATGATTACAAAAAAATCTGCAAGTTCTGCTTACTTAAACTTTACATTTCTTAACTTAATATTTTTTAGTTCGCCAACTTATTCGGGTTTACAGTGTATACATGAAAATATCTCATTCATATGTTCCCACCCTGAGTACAGAAGAAAAATAGGTCAACGTGTTAAACTTTTGGGCGTTAGAAGTGTGAAACCTACTTGAAGGACTGTCTGCATGTGCTTTAGTTTCTGTTCAGAGACTTAACAACTGTCACACCCTTTAAAATTGTTCAAAATTTACAAAACAGTTTTTGGCTAAAGGTACTTGCATCTGGCTTTAGAAATGAATATCACCTCTCGGATAAAATCAAATGGAACACTTTGCAAAGTGCCATAGCTTTAAAATTATTTATATGCAAAAGAATATGCAGATCTAACAACATCATCTATGAGAGCATCTAAAGAAAAACATTCAGTTTTAGTAGAAATAGGGCTACAAAGACACAAGAAAGAAACAGGGTTACAAACATTATTATGAACTCAAACCCAGGAGGACTTTTGGCCTTTTAGCCATGAAAATACTTAAAAAGATGAGACACTCAGAAAAGACAAAATGGTGAGAACTTACCGGCCTGAGCAAGGGTGATCAGCAAGAGACCTATCAACTGTTGAAGCTGAAGCATTGTCGACACAAACAAATGATAAGCAACAACGAAGTGGTAATGATGCTGGTGGATGATAGATGCAGAGTCACTTTTACTGTTGAAAAGAATTTATTTTCTTCTAACTGTGATAAGCATGGTGTGATGCATCTAATGTGGCAATTGAACAGGAAATCCTGCTTCAGCAGTTCGAAAGAGGAACCCCACAAGTGTGAGGCTGTGTTTTTAAAAAATAATAATATGACACAAAAAATTCAAAATTGATAAAAGTTTTATAAATGAATACTGTAATATTGTTTTACTTTTATTTAAAGGAATAAAGAAAAAAAATAGAAGTTTGACTGATACTCTGGTAGTGGCTAAAAATATGTACATTTTATACACAATTATTCAAAAATAAGACAATATTTTGACAGTTTAAACACAATGCAGTCTAATGCAAATATACCAAAACTGAATCAGACATATTCAAATCATGTCTTTGTTCCAATAACATTAAGAAAACTTCAAAACTATATCAGCAATGAAATAACACAAGAGCATTTAGTGCTCATTGTCATATCTTTGTGTAGAAAAGGTCTCAGTGTACAGTAGCTGTCATAGCACTCTTTCTAGGTACTCTCTGCTGAGTAGTTTCGGTTCAGCTTAGGCAGGTTTAATCATCATGGCCACTTTCTTTAGGGAGTACGAGCCTCCGTGGAACTCCGCCCAGTAAACACCATCCTGATATCGACTTCTGTAATGGCCACCTCTGTACCACACACCATTCAGGTTGGAGTGGGCACACATGTGGTACCACCAACCGCCCTTCTGGTAATGAGCGCAGTTACCTATGGAGTACAGAGAATGTGGCTTTAAAACCCTTGAGCAGTCTTCGGTCATTTCTGACCGGAGAATTTTACGTTTTGAATTTTTGACTTTTATGACACTTGGAATGTGAACAGAAAAAAAATTGAGTTGGTCGTAAAAAAAAACACTCCTGGTCTTCGGTCAAAAATAAGCGGCTATAGGAAATGAATGGGAAATTGACAAAAATACAAAAATACAGAGAATTTTTGTTTGCACAATCTAAAAAATCGTCCACAATACTGAAAAAAAGTACACAGCAGTGAAGGGATGACACTATAAACATCAAGAATGTGATATAGACATATCCAATCACAGACGCACACACACACACCTATGAACCACTGTGTCTGTAACACAGAGCAAAGTTTTGAGAATATGTGAAATCCATTCAATAATTCAGTCATAATTCAGAAAAAGCTCACAGCAGTGATGTGGTGTCACAGGGTGATTGAATGAATCGCATTTTTTTATTAAATTCTGAATCAAATATGGATAACAAAATGCTTCCTTGCGTTCTCTTTCTAACACAATGTTCAGGTTTGACTGTAATCATAATGCATAAACACTTAAAATATATAAAACTTGACAAAAAGTAGTTTTTGAGATTGTTTAAATATATATTCAAATCTTCCACCTAATAAAAATATGTAATTATGTCTAAAAACAACTAGGCAATTCACAAGCCGTTCTATAGAGAGCTATACAGGTTACACCATGGTATTACTTGTTTTCTTTCTATACTCTCAACAGAACGCTAATCTGCCCGCTAAGACCACCAGTGTGACTCCCAAATAAAGACCGTACAAGATTAAGGACAGAAAAGAGGCAACAAAAAAAAAAAAAAAAACGACTGATCACCTGTGTAGGCATCCTTATCGCGGTCCAGAGTGGTGAACGCTTTATTGTTGTGCCATGAGAGGGAGTCTCCTGCACTGCCTTGGTAACTGCCTAATCGTAGACGATACCAGTCACTCTCCGCTTCCACCTGAAAGCTGTCGTACTCCGCAAACACCTGTCGTCCTTGCCAGTCTTCCATAGCTACCCGCAGCTTATAGGTGGCCTGAGAAGTGAGCCAGTACAGGTGCTCCAAACCCAGCCAGTATTCTCCATCCAGATTCCCAAAGCCTTGCTGTGTATAGGAAATGGTTATGTATTTAATTTTGCATTAAAAAGTACATTTTGTGCATTTAAAATACTGATTATTTTGAGCGCCCCCCATGGACCCTGTTTTGCAGCTTATGTGGCATTATCTCACCAAAATTTGGAACGCAAGGGTTGAGAGACCATCAGTTGTGAAAGGCCTTTGACTAGGGACTGTTTACATGACATCATTTTCAACTAAAAACGGAAAACTTTTTATATGTTTTGGCCGTCCATTTACACGACAACTGCATTTTGGGGGCCTGAAAGCTCAAACTTTTTAGTACGGGTTTCAAAGTGCACGTTTTTGAAAATTATACCGTTATCGTCTCTGTGTAAACAACAAAAATGCAAATTTGTGAAAACGATGACATCATTCGCATGCGTATTACATGTTCAGTCTATAGGCGCGTAGGTTTTCTTTACAAAGTGACATCGCCAACTACTGGCCTGGCAGTAGAATACAGTGTTTTTAGTCGTTTTTTCAGATCCGTGTGAACTGGGATCATTTTGCCAATGGTGTCATCTGTATGCGAAAAACGCAAAGGAAAAACATTTCTGTTTTGTGTAAACGTACCCTAAAACTGAATAGACCATTGCTACCCATGGCTAGGTGTGACAGCAAAGATGGAATTCACTACACAACTTTTAAAATGTGAACAGATTTTAAAACACGAGGCATCATGCACTTGCCGACTTTGTAAATAGTCGTATGTAGATGCTGATTGCTGTTTTTATCGTTCATCAGTTGGATAAAATCGTTCTGAAAGTGGTTCCAACTATATCGTTTCTCTATGCCGTTACTGTTATAGTTGTGTGGATTCTGCTATTCTTTAATATTGAGAACGATTTTTAGAGCTATATCTTTATCGTTATCTTTATAGTTATCGTCCTTGGTGTGAACGGGCCTAAAATCATTCTGAACACAACAAACTCATGCAGAAACATGTGGCTTGTTGCTAGGAGACACATGACAAATGAAAACAATATGTGTTCTAAAATCGACTCAAAACATCAAACATGACTGACCTCCTCCAAGTACGTAGATAAAAAAAACAAATTAGGAGTCTGTGCTCATCATACACTACGCAATTTCTGTTTTATCTGTCAACTTCCATTGCCCCAAAAATCTGCAGACTGGCTCTGACTTTCAGCAACTACCATTAAGTAGATGGCGACAGGTGTCTGTCTTTATGAGTGAGCCATTGATTGATTCATTCAAACACACTGATTAATTCAGGAACTAAACAATTGATTGTCTTAATGAGTGAGTCATTGTATTATTCACCCAAACAATTTGTTCAAATACACTGATTCATTCAGAAACACAACACTGCTACTGTGGCTGCATCTGAATATGCATACTTTCCTACTATATATCGGACAAAAAAAACAGTACGCGGAAAGAGTAGTATGTCCAAATTCACAGTTTTCATAAAACAGTATAGACAAAAAGTACCCGGATGACCTACTACTTCCGACGAGATTCTGAAGTGCGCATCTGATGTACACTTTACTATCCGATGAGGAAACAAGAAAGGATTTGTGAATGGCAGTAAAGCAAGACAACTTCTATAATATCAAGTTTACCAAGTGTTTTGTTTCATGTACCTTGTACTGATCCCAGGTCCTGAAGAAGTTGACCGAGCCGTCCTGTCTCCTCTGGATGACTGTCCAGCCACCTTGATCTCTGCTCTGGTCGCACCAGGCCTGCAGCAGACGGTTAGTGTTGCGTGGTCGCAGCAGGTAGATGCCGCTGGTCTTCTCTCCTGACTCCAGTACATGATGACAGTCATGCCATGGCCCTTTAAAAGAGACACTTTAAGATGTTTTAATGTTTTCGGAAAAAAATGTCTTTATTTGATCAAAAATACAGTAAAAACAGAAATTTTGTGAAATAATGTTACATTCAGCATCATTAATCCAGTCTTCAGTGTCACACGATCCTTCAGAATTAATTCTAATATGCTGATTTGCTGCTGGGTTATTATTGGTAATCAGTTATTAATAATAGTTCTTGGATGATTTATTCAATCCTTGCTGAATAAATCAATTCATTTTAATTGTTTTTTTTTTTTAATTATATTTACCCCAAACTTTTAAATGGTATATATGATTGGATCATGGTTTCACAACTGTTTTTAACACTGATAATGATAATAAATGTTTATTGAGCTGCAAATCAGCATATTAGAATGATTTATGAAGGAACATGTTAATTTGCTGTTCATTTCTAAGAAATATTCCTGGTGTTTCTTCATTGATTTTATTTGTGAATCAAAATGTTTAAAACAAAACATGTTTTCTTGGGAGTATTGTTTTAATTATACTAATTATACTTAATTTTCTATCTTTGTCTTTTGTAACAAAAACCAACCCATCATTTGGTGGGAAAACAACCACAAATATCACCATGCATTAGCAATGGATTTGATGAATTCTGTGACGACTTGTGATTTCACTTCCTAAAATCACAGTAATTGGTCTGATCAATCAGTCAAACAATCGGCATGATTAAAACCGTAACACTTTACAATATGATTTCTTTTGTCTATATTACTTAACATGAACTAACATTGAACAGTACTTCTACTACATTTATTAATCTTAGTCTATGGTAATTTCAACATTTACTAATACATTTTTTAAAATACAACATTTAATTTGTTAACATTTGTTAATGCCCTGTGAACTAACAATGAACAATTTGATTCATACTAATGTTAACAAAGATTAATACATGCTTTAAATTTATATTGCTCATTGTTAGTTAATGTAAGCTAATGCATGATTAATATTAATTAATAAATGAGATTGTAAAGTCTTACTGTGAACGCCAAGTTGACTTTCAATCACACACTGAGCAATGGCAAACTTTCCATCCCTCACCTTGTGACCCTGCTCTTTTTGTTTTAACAAAATCAGCAGATCTGGAACTTTTAGAAAAGTTTTGGGTGGTTTCTATGTTTGTGATATTAGATTCAGCATTTGTGTTGGGAACATGAGATGTGTGGCAGTGCTCTATAATGAACAGACAGTGTGGAGGAGCTGGACAGACTGTAAGGAAGGGCTGCTGCTCTGTTGGTTCAGAAAGCAGCAAGGTCATGATCTGTATACTGTTTACAGGCGTCTCTCAGCCTTCATTTATCAGCTCACCAAACTCCCACAAGCCAAAGAATTTCACCTATACAGCACATCACTGCCATCTTCTAGATACAGACTAAAACCGAAAAGAAATCGTTTGCATGGTTAGATTTTAAAACAAGTTTGTTTTTTATTGTCCTCACGTGTTATTTGTAAGCAATTAAAACTATTATTTTTTAATAATGATATAAAATTATTTGACAATGTTTTAAATTAATTCGGCATTGCATTGCACAGTCTCCAAAGGTTCCATAACAGTTCAGTCTTCTCTCAGTATGTCTACATGTGCTTTCAGAGACTAACACCTACCACACTTGTATTTGGCTTTAAAAATTAATATCACCCCTCAAATAAAACCAGATAGAATGCCCTTGCAATGTGCCATAGCTTTAAAGAGGATCTATTATGTTTTTTTTTTTTACATTTTCAACTTTCTTTAGTGTGTAGTGTTGCTGTTTGAGCATGAAAAAGGTATTCAAAGTTACAAAGCACAAAGTCACTCTAAAGGTATTGAGTAGTATTGAGTTTTCTTCCGGGAATGGACACGTCACAATATTCCCCATGTAAATAGTTCCTGTACATACGCAAAAAAAAAGTGGCGAGGCCTGGTTAAGTTAGTAATGTTAGGAGCCCCTAAAGCCAAAGGGACATGGTGATTGAAAAAAATATGAGATAGGAGGGCAAAAAATATTTCAATGCTCTTGCAAAAGTTTTGCGTTCCCCCAAGAGACTTCACGTTCGTGAAACCTTTGCGTTCTTTTGCAAAAACTTGCAATTCCCAGAGAAACTTTGCCTTCGCTCGCAAAGAACTTTGCAAGCGAACGCAAAGTTTCTCGGGGGAAGAACGCAAACATTTTGCGAGCGAAGTTTCTCGGGGGAGGCAAAAGCATTGACATATAATTTTTCCTCCCATCTCATATATTTTTCCATCACCATGTCCCTTTTAGGGGCTTTGAAGTAGTGTGTTAAACCTTGCGGTTATGATGATGGGCGTGACATTTACAAAACACGCTCAAAGCTGTTGACCAATCACAACACACTGGTCCAGCCAACCAATCAGAGCACATTGCGCTTTTTGGAAGGAAGGGCTTCATAGAGACTGGAACTAAACAGAGCGTTACTGACAGACTGGGAAGAGAGGTGCTGCAACAATGTTAAATATGTGAAAATACTGAAAAAATAAATATTTTTTTAACATTCAAGCATGAAAACCTATTCTAGTAGACCCCAAAATCAAGTCAAGACTAAGATTTTTTTTTATATGTAAATGAACATGCAGGTATAATAACATTACCTACGACACCATCTAAAGAAAAACAGATTCGCCTTTAGTAGAAATGGGGCTACAAGGACACAAGAAAGAAACAGGGGTACATAAAATTATGATGAATTCCTTCCCAGGAGGCCTTTTTGGCCCTTTAGCTATCAAATTACTTAAAGAGATGACTGAAACCACCAAATGGCAGTCTGTACAGATCTTTTCTACACAATTATCTAACTCAAAATCCTTCTTCAATTGTAAATGTCAGCGTGAGTGTGCTTTAAAACAGTTTAGTGGCAGCCATAACACCGGGTGTAAGTGGGGTCTGTTAAATGGAGACAACGTGTCCTGTAATCTCACACTCGAGTTGGTGGAGGCAAAAGCATTGCATTGTAATTCAAGGGTTGTGTCACAAAGCTTTTATAAAGGTGGTGATTAACTTGCCTGTGTACTTGTGCTAATATACAGCTTTCAGCCTGAGCGCAGCTCTCACAGTCTGTACGTCATGTGAAGACTAATGAGGGTCACCACCTCTGATAAGACACTGTTTGGAATTCTCCGAGATAAAACTTCCTGACTACAGGTCACTGACACTCAGGGCTATTGAACTCCTACAAGGGAAACACGGATCTTTTGCTAAGGCAATGGTCACTAATTGCTCATACTTTATGTTATAATTTTGAAGAGACACCTAACCCTAACCCGTTTGTGCTGCAGACATGAATGATATCTCAAATGTGGTGGCTTGTTAAGGTAAGGTGTACTGTTATTAAGCATTTCCTAAGATTTTCACTTGGTGGATGATAAAACGGGCATACAATTAATCGAAAGGAGGACCACACTGGGTGAGCTCTTTCGACTTAAGTCAGTAAGTCCTAGGAACCACCCTGATCACCCTATAAACCACATAGAAACACACTAAAAACCACTCAAAACATGCCAGCTACAACCTACACAACCTTAAAATAAAGGTTCTTTATTGAAATTGATGGTTCTATGAAGAAATTTTAACATCTATGGAATCTTTCAATCGCACAAAAGGTTCTTCATACTGGAAAAAAGGTTCTTTAGATTATTAAAATGTTCTTCACACTAAGAAAAAAGGCTCTTTTAAAACAGTTCACTGAAAGGTTCCTTGGGGAACCAAAAATTGTTCTTCTGTGGTTGGTATTGCTGTAAAAAAAAAACTTTTGGAACCTTTATTTTTAAGAATGAAGGTATTTTTATGCTACCTGGAGATTTAGTCACGGGGTAACTGATGAAAGGTGTGTCTGTTGGTGGACTGGGAGAGTCATCAAACGTCTCCAGCAATTCTTGATGACTCTGTTCCTGGTGCAGAGGGACACTTTGGTCTCTTTGGACATTGCTGACAACTTCTTTAGTCTCTGTGTTCGCATTCACCAAACCACTTGTCTGTTGGACCGGAAGTGATGTGGCTTCCTGTAAAGAAATTCATAAGAAATTTCACTTTCAGTTTTTTGCACCTGCGAGTATGTGGGATATTGCTGAAGAGAAACCTGAAAGCTCAGATGGCTCTTACCTGCAGTGTTTTGGCGGGATTCTTGAGCTGGCACTGTTTCTCCAGATGTGTGATTAGCTGGCTCTGGTTGCTCACTAGAGAAGTGAGTGTGTCATACTTCTTTTCCAGATCTCTGTAACTGCTGGATACTTGAAGCACCTATTGGGATTTGCCATTGCACGGTTGCAAAAAGTGATCAGAATATTAGAAAAGTATAAAACTTCATGAGTGGTCCAAAAGAGACATAAGGAAAAGTCTCTGCTTGCTCTCCATTTAATCCCACTGCTGTCTAGGAGAAGCAACTGAGACAATAATGAGGTTTCTTTACAGTAGGAAAAGCTACCTGGGATGTTGTGTTAAGCACCAAACTTTCGAGCCGCCGTTGCTCCAAAGCCTGATCCTTCTTCTGGAAGATCTCGTTCAGCAGTTGGGCGTAGAGTTGGGTGATGCGGGCGTTCATGCTGGCGCTCTCCCGGCGCAGAACTCTCACCTCATTGGCCAGTGCGCCTTCCTTCTCCAGCTGCCCACGCATTGTATCCAGCTGTTCCTGCTGCCGGTCCAGCAGCATGCGCAGGGACGCCATCTCAGAGCGGTTGACACGGGCCGTCTCGGTGCTCACACACAGTGCCCCTGTTAACTTCTGCTGAGGTACGATGAAGGTGTAGGAACAGCGGCTCGGCTTATTCTCTGATGCTCGAGACGGCCTTTTATGACTGTCATCACCCTTGGAGGTGTCTGCATTAGAGGCTTCCTTGCGGCCCTCTACAAAGCACGCCCCACCAAAAAACAGCAGGAGAACCAAGGCACGAGTCACTGGAATCTTCATGAGTGTGCTATACTGTTCCAAAAAACTGGCCAATAAAATCCTAACAAACAAATAATACAAAGTCTTAGCAATTTACACAAGCATAAATCTCAAATGAACTCTGTTAATACAGATTAACTTCATTTTAAATGCACTATTGTAGCTATTTAGCATCTTTTCTTTAGTAACTCAATGATTAGACTGAATCTAACTTGCAAAAATGTAATAAACAGTTATATGTGAGATGTGCCTAATTTTCCAGTGAGCTTAAACCAGATAGACAATGTAACTTTTTTGAACATTGTAACCATCCAGTCAGTCATGAACGGAACTGAAGAGGCCTGCGGTTTTTGATGCATGCCAGATGTTTCTGTTTAACGATGGGGGGTAAAACACAGTTTTGCCTTTTCTTGGGTTAATTAGCATGTCAACAGAAACAGAGCCTGAGTCAACCCATCGTTTCATCTGATCGTCAAAATCAATTGCTAAAGTCAATACTGATGAAAATGACAGCTTTGGCACACATCATAAATGGATAAAAGCAATTAAGAGTCTAAACATTGACTGAGACAACTATTTAAAAACAACTCAACTAAAAAGACCATTGATGTCTATGGAATTATAAATCTCATTAAAAAATTACCAAAACTAATAGGAAAGGTATTGAAATGTTAAGCAAGTATCATAATATATATTTTAAAAAGGTTTTACTTATTAAAAAACTGTATTGTTCAGAACACACACACATATACATATATATTTGAAATATTTTGAGGCTTAATCAAATATCAGAGTATATCATTTCAAGACACATCATTTATTTATATGAAAAAAACATGGAAAAAATAACCATTATTATGAGAAAATAAAACATTATGAACAAATATTTATCTTACCTTCTCAGTTATATCACCAGATGATCTTCTCTTTTGTTTTTGGTTTTGTTTAACTCATTACGTCGTCCTCCGACTGATGCAAACAAGATCTTCTGATCTGTGCGTTATATAACTAAAGATTATAATATAAATGAAAAATCACTGTCATAATGACAAACACAGTTTAAACATGGCCTTTGCCGTTAATAATTGAACATGATGACTGAAGCAGCGGATATCTGGTCCGTGCTCCGGCTGGTCTTCAGTGGAGATCTTCAAAGGCAGTGGGCAGAGGGAGACACCCAGACTGACAGTAAACTTTTAAAGCAGGAAAATCAGCTCCTGTCAGAGGAGCTCTAAACAAAGAAGAGTATAATTACAAACCATCCTAATGAGACAAGCCCCCCTCCTCTCTGGTCATACGCTGCCTGTCCCACACACACCGCCCTCTCTTTTACTCCTGTGACCCCGTCCATCACTCAGACTGACCATGACTGGACAATGTGTTAAAATACAGTTTAAAATTTCTTTATTAATGTTTTTTCCCCCATAACAAGGCAGCATTATTACAGTATGTGCTGGAAATTGATAAATTCATATGCTTATTTACATGACTGACATGATTACTTATATTCTATTTCTTTGAAATTAAGATAATTGTAATGTTAATTCTATTATGGTAGGGAGTTTCTATTCACTTCTGTGGTTTTAATACTGAGCTAATGATATTTTCTATACTCTAACCCCACTTCTAAACCTTAAACTAAGATAATGTTTACAGGAAAAAGTGTGAGGTGTGAACGATTAGGAATAAAAAGAAACACTAACAAAAAAAGATGATAATACTGCAACTTTTTAGAACGGTTGTAACTTACATTCAATTTTGAATCAGATCAATTAAATGAGAATGAATAAGAGTAATCCGGGATTAGCAGTGGATATTTCCTTAAATTTATTTTAAGACCATATGGGACATTCAAAACCTAATCGAGCATGGGCGCAGCAAAGAATTCTGACATAATAAGCCTATATGAATGAGATAAATTACAGGGATAGTTCACCCAAAATTAAAATTTTGTCATGACTTACTCACCCTCAAGTTGTTCCAAACCTGTATGAATTTCTTTCTTCTGTCGAACACTTAAGAAGATATTTTGAAGAATGTTGTTGACGGTAGCCATTGATTTCCATAGTATTATTTTTCCTATGGAACTTGGCTACTTCCCAACATTCTTAAATATCTTATCTTGTGTTCAGCAGAAGAAAAAGAAACTCATACTATCGCTTTAAATTTACCAATGCATGTATGTGTAATAATTCATCCCATCCAAGAGACGGCGCGATCAAACATCCACCATGCACACACAGTGCGCTGCTTATGCGCATGCGCAACCATGCCACATGGTTAACAGCAGAGTTTCAAGATGGATGCTAGGTAACGAGACATGTGAGATATTTTAGCTAAGATTTTCGCTTTAAAGTCAGGTTCAGCTTTCCACTCTCGGCGTGGAAAAGTTGTACTGTTCTAAAAAAAAAAAAAAAAAAATGGGGAAAACAAAGGTATGTGTTTAACTTGCTTCCAGAGGTAACGGTAGACTATGAGACCCAGCTAGTCCGCCTGTCTTTATTTATGCAATATCTAAATGTCGTTGATAGGAGATATGGAATTGATTAATTCGCGTATGACAGTGTAGTCCTTAAAATAATTTCAGTGACGATGCAAAATGACGGTGAAATAAAGAGAAGAGTTATTTGTTACATTTCTGTTTTCATCTCATAGACTAAGAACCAGAAGAAAGCCCGTGAGGCAACCAGCCGTGTGGCGGAGGAGTCTTACTCCACTGTGCCGCACACCTTCGTGTTTCACCGTGGACAGGTCGGCAAGAATGCCGGCCAGCTGGTGCTGGACATGAGACGAGTCATGGAGCCTTTCACTGCCCGATCTTTAAAGGTGCTCCTCGCGATTACTGCTGCTCAACTCTGCGTTCATTCAAGTCTCGCGATTACACACTGAAACCGTTGACATGTTTTGCAGGTGCGGAAGAAAAACGTCTTGAAAGATTTCGTTGCTGTGGCCGGACCTTTAGGAATCACGCACTTCTCAATATTTAGCAAAACAGAAAATAGTGTAAACATGGTGAGTATATTTGCATTATGACGGCAAAACTCACCCTGTCTATTTTCTAAATGCATATTATTACTCTTGTTGTGAACACTTCTTCTGTCTATATTTTTCATTTTTTTATTTTTTTTTTTTACCAAAATGTCAACTCAATCTTCCAATGAAATGGCAGACTTCTCACTGATGACGTTTGCAAGTCTTCTCCAAATATTTAGTCTGCTTAAACTCCCCCCCATCTTACAATTGACTGCAAGCTTGCATTAAAGGGATAGTTCATCCAAAAATTAATTTACTCACCCTTAAGTTTTTCCAAACCTGTATGAATTTCTTTCTTCTGCTGAACACAAAATATATTTTGAAGAATATGGGTAACCTAACAGTTGATGGACCATGTTGACTTCCATAGTATGGAGAAAAACAATACTATGGAAGTCAATGGAGCACATCAACTGTTTGGTTATGACAATCTTCAAAATATCATCTTGTGTTTAGCAGAAGAAAGAAATTTCATACAGGTTTGGAACAACTTAAGGGTGAGTAAATGATGACAGAATTTTCATTTTTGAGTGAACTGTCCCTTTATGATATTCCTCAATCCAATTAACAACCAAAGCACTTTTTTTTTTTTCTTTTTTTTTTTCTGATAATTTGTTTCACTTATGTATATCACAAAACAGAAGAAAAGATCCATCGCTACGTCTGTTTAATTGTGACTTTAATGAATGTACATTTATGCATTCAGCAGACTTTTACCCAAAGCAACTTGCATTGAATTCAAGAAACACATTTTATCAGTTCTTGCTTTTCCTGGGAGTCAAACCCGTGACCTAGGCATTGCTAGTGCCATGCTCTGCTGTTAGAGCTACAGGAAAGTTGTATTTTTTTATTTATTTTAGATATTTTTGTTTTTAATTATTTAATAAAAGCAATGAGGCACTGCTGAAGGCTAGTATGAAGTACATAGTATGACTTTCTACATTTGGCTTTAAGGTAAATATCTTTTTGCTGTTTTAAAGTTCATGGATGGATCATCATCTCAGTCTTTTTGAGATCAAGTATGTTAACAACTGAAATGACTTTCTTCACAGAGGCTTGCACGGCTTCCCAAAGGTCCAACGTTATATTTCCGTGTTGCAAAGGTATGTGACTGCACTATCTTTGGTTTGATTTCTCATATCCGAGGGCACAAATGATGACATTTTAATATTTTGACTGTTGAGTGATGTCTTTTCAAAGTAAACGCACTGATGTGTCTTTGAACGCATTATGAATGCTCTTCTAAATGTATTTTCTAAAAGTAAATTTGTCTCTTTGTTCCAGTACACACTCATCAAAGATGTAGTTTCATCTTTAAAAAGGCACAGGATGCATGAACAGCAGTTTACCCATCATCCTTTGTTAGTGCTGAATAATTTTGGCATAGAGGGCATGCAGATCAAGCTGATGGCCACCATGTTCCAGAACATGTTTCCCTCGATCAACGTACACAAGGTAAGTCACTCACAGCTGTAAAAACTTTTTTTCTCTACACATGATGCAAGTATAGTCTTCTGAGATCAGTGAAGTGAACAACCTGCTGATGTCCAAGTATAGTCTATGTTCTTGTCCTCTTCTTGGTGACACATGAAGGTTTTGTGCTTGTTTTAATCATTAAACTCTTGTCTCTCAGCTCAACCTCAACTGCATAAAGAGATGTGTGCTGTTAAATTATGACCCTGTGTCTCAGGAGGTGGAGTTTCGTCATTAGTAAGTAGCCTGGATTTGGGTTTTTTGTAACAAAGTAAATGTGCACATGATGAAAGTTTTAAACATGACTTTCTTGTGATTGTTTTCAAAGTAAACGCACTGATGCACCCTACAACGAATGCTCTTGTGTGGTTTGTTACGATGTCTCCTAACACTTTCCATGTCCTTCTGCAGTAGCTTGAAGGTGGTGCCCGTGGGCATGAGTCGAGGGGTGAAGAAGCTCATGCAGGAGAAGTTCCCCAACATGAACAAGCTTGAGGACATCAGTGAGCTCCTCATGAAGTTAGTCTTTCATGAGCTGGAGATCATCTGTATAATTTAATGCATATGATGAAATGTATTATAATTGATGGAACAGTGATGTTTCAAAGTAAACGCTCTGATGCACCAGCTTTGTACTTATATTTGTAATTTAAGTAAATGGTTCTATAAGTCACACTTTCGTTATCCATTGCACTCTTTTCAGAGGCGTCAACCTTTCTGAGAGCGAGGCAGAGCAGGACGGGGATCACAACATCACGGAGCTTCCTCAGGTGTACTCAGGTCGTGGGAATATGGCCTCCCAGCAGAGCGCTGTTCGGTTAACTGAGGTGAGGAAACTCCTTGCAAGTGTTGAGAGTGCACCTATGATGCCTTAAAGGGATAGTTCACCCCCCCAAAAAAATCCCATAATTTACTCACCCTCAAGCCATCCTAGGTGTATATGACTTTCTTCTTTCAGCCAAACACAGTTATATTTTAAAAAAAAAATCCTTGCTCTTCTAAGCTTTATAATGGGAGTAAATGGTACTACAGATTTTGAAACCCAAAAAATTGCATCCATCCATTATAAAAGTAATCCACACGACTCCAAGGGGTTAATAAAGGCCTGAAGCGATGCGTTTTTGTAAGAAAAATATCCATATTTATAACTTTATAAACTATAATCACTGGCTTCCAACAGACGGCCGTTCACTGATTTGGCCGTTCACTGGGGTTTGGAACAGTTTGTTTACTGAAAAATGATGGGTGTCTGTTCTGCTACAGATTGGCCCCAGAATGACTCTGCAGCTGGTAAAGATATTAGAAGGCATGGGAGAAGGAAACGTGCTTTATCATTCCATCAGTAAGTATAGCTTTGTGTAAGAGACCATTTAGAAACAAAACGTAGTCATTACTGAGCGTATCCCTGAGCTAATGTGCTCTGCCTGCAGTCTCAAGAACAGAGGAAGAGCTTCAGGAGATGCTGAAGAGGAAGGAGGCTCGTCTGAAAGAGAAAGAAGAGCGAAAGAGAAAACAAGAAGCGAACGTTGCTCTAAAAAAAGAAAAACGTGATCAGAACAAGTGAGTAGACCATCTATCTGCTGCTCTGGTGGTGATGAAAAGCTAGATGTGGTGCAGTCTTGTGGTTAAAAGAGCAGTGTTAGCCAGGGGGCTGTGGGTACAAACCTCACACAGGTTAACCGTGAGCTGCTATCATTATTGTTTCCTTAAATTGCACGTTATGCTCATTTACAAGTTCCTTTATTTTTGCACTCTACTAGAATACATTTACATGATTTGAAATTCAAAAACATATTTTTTTTTTATACTGTATGTTGTTGCAGCACCTCTTTTCACACTCAATTTTATTTCCAGTTTTTTTAATACCGCCTTTCAGAAAAGCTGCCTTCTCTGGCCCTGTTTTCACCTGGTATTAAGGTGTTTTGGTCAATCGGATCATAAGTGGATGATGCTAAATACAAGTGTAAACAGGGTCTAAAACATTTTGAGCTTGTCCACTTTCGACCACTTCCAGAGGTAGTCCAAAACACATTTGATCGGATTGCTTTCGTAGTGTAAACACTCATGTGGTCGAATGTATTCGAACAGCTGCAAAAGACACCTACTCTCCACCTACTGTCCTAGCGCGTAAACATTATGGGAAGCACGCTAGCCAGACAAGATTTAAACTTTGTCAGCTGAAGACCCAAGTTGGTTTAAAGACGAAAAACATACCAAGCACAGTGTTCTCTCGCCATTCCTGAATTCTAACACACAATCACTGTGTTTGTGGTCTTGCGGCTGTCAGAGCAGAAACGAAAGCTGCTGCTCTCTGTATGTTTTTCTGTTTTCTTTGGCCGCGTTTATATGAAAATTGCGTGAGCTTATTTTATCCATTAGATCGAAAGATTTGTAAAAGCCCATACATTTACCTGCCATAGACCCTCCTCTTGAAGAAATCAGGACAGAAGTGGTCGAAAGTGGACGAGAGACTGATTAAAACACCAGGTGTAAACGAGTATCTGTCTCCATCGTCCACTTGGGATTCGATTGACCAAAACACATCTTAACCCTCATGTTATGTTCGAATTTGCATGCGATCTTGTTGGAGTAGGTCAAATTGACCCCAATTGGATTCAATAAAATTCCCCACGTTATGAAATAAAAAGTACATAGAATCAGGTGCAAACAATTAACTTTTAATATCAATAATTTTCTCACATTACAAAGAATAAATATCTGAATTTGATTAATAAAAATATTTTTAACCACTATTTTTAGGACGGCCCCTCCCCCACACCTGTGGGACGTTTTCCATTACATATTTATAATAATAATAATAGCTTGGTCTAAACCTAAAGTAATCTTGACAAACTATATATCATTTGAAAGCTTTCAGACTGTAGGTTTCATACTGATGACTGATTTTCAAAAGATATGAGCAATAGATAGATGGCGAAATAATCTCCATTTGTGATGCGGTGCCAAACCATCTTTCTTTGTTTTTATCTGGGTTTTAGAGGTTGATTTCAAATCATTACTGCCCAACCCACTTCTGAATAGGATGTTGAAACTTTGCGTGTATGTTCATGACCGTAAATGAGAGAGTCACAAAATTTCAAGAAAAACAACACGGGTTAAATTGTATTTCAGACAGCTTGAAAAAAGGAATGCTCATTTTTACCGTTTGTAGCAGACAAAATATTTGTCCATATTGAAATAAGTGGGGAAAAGCTACTTTCCAGCATAAAAAAATATAGCCAAGAAGTGTTTACTTTGGGTCTTTACAGTTGCCATAGAACATTAAAATATGTGGGTCAAATTGACCCATGAGCATCACAAACGTAATAGATGTGTACATGTCAAAACACATCAGTGTGTTGAAACTTTGATTGCATGTTCATGACACTGAGTCACAAAATGTCAAGAAAAAAAAAAACTGGTTAATCAGCATTTCAGTCAACTCAGAAATCAAAAAATGCCCCACAACATAACAGGATTAATACCAGGTGTAAACGGGTAGCCAAGGCTGTTGTGATAGGTCACCTGTAATTGGGTTTTAGCTCCTGAGACTTCATGAACAGCTGCAAATAATATTATATCTATGGTAAATATGGTGTCTTTTTTTTATGTTAAAGATGTAGTATTTGGCCCTAAAAGTGTTTAATTTCTTAAAGGAAAAGGAGCTTAGAGGGCATCAAGAGAAAGTGGCAGCAGGTGTCGGATGATGAAGTGGAGGATCCTGGGAACCAGGAGGACAAGCCTCCAGCCGAGGAGTCTGAGGACGAAGCAGATTATTACAGAGAGGCTGTAGGGGAGGAACCAGATGAAGGTATTGTTTCATACTCAATTATTTGCAAAGTTTTACTGCTATAATTTGCGGTGGTGGTAATTTTGTTCTTTAACCCCATTTCAGACATGTTTCCTGGTGCAAAAAGGAAGCGTGGCCACGGAAATTCACTGAAACCCTTCAAAAAGAGGAAGCTGTCTCCAGGGAAGGGCCCTCCCCAAGACAGGAAGAGTTTTAAGTCATCTGACAGGGGGAAGAAAGCTGGAGGTCAGCGGTTTGGGGATAGAAAAGCAGTAGAAGGGAGAAACCGGTTTAGGAAGAGTGAAGGAGGCAAGACGTTTGGCAAAAAAGGGGGAAAGGGCAATAGATTTGCAGGGCAGAAAAGAGGAGAAACTGGGAAGAAGTACGGCGAACAGAAAACGTTTAAAGGACGTGCTGGTATGAAACGGCAGAAAGGTGCTGGAGGAAAAGACTTCAAGCACAAAAAAGGAAAAAGCTGATGGAAATGAAAATGACGGTGGACGCATCTAAAAGCGCTCTGAACCACAAGGTGGGACTGTTGCTTCACTGATGCGTCATCACTGATGTATTTCCACGCAAACATCAGCAATAATCTTGCGTAATGTCAGACTTGTGCCTTGTATAAATGTTCATGGAGTTGGATGCAATTGACAATAAATTTTCAAACCGCCGAGCAGCTTTTGTTGGGGTCGTTCATATTCTGTGAAGTGTCACTCAAGTGTACCTGTCTGTACTTGCCTGAGTGATATCACACGTTCTCAAAAAAAAATTGCACCCCTTGCATGAGACAGGAAGCTTGACTTCGTTTCAAGGGAGACTGTCGTAGTATTTAGTAAAGCAGAGATATTTGGTAAGTTTTTATCAACTTGTTTGACTTTTTTTTGGTTTTTTTTTACTTTTTCTTTTGAATGTATAAGATTGATACACAATTCCATACAATTAAAAAAAACAATGCAGATGATAATATAAAACAAAGGCTTGTTTCTGTTGCGGTCCTCTTGTACATGTGCTCTGAACAAGAATGTCAAGGTGTGTTAACATGTTATTACATGTGTCAGCTGAATAAAGGGTAATTGATTTATAACTATACTTGATGTGGATTTATTTGTGCTTGAATCTCATTTGGTGAAATTGTTGTTTTCAATAAACCCATTGAGAGTTCATAGCCCTATGTTTCCAAATATGATCAAATATATTTTTTTGAAATAGCTGCAAATTATGAAACGTATATTAACGCAAATAGCATTGTAGCATAAAACTAGAAACAAAGAATCATAAACAGCATTTGAGTGTAAAATTGTTTGCATGTGCTGAAGAGGCATGTTTTACATGCACGGGTTGAGCTGTTATTAGTCATAACACTGCTAGCCACAGTGCAGATGTGACTTGCGCTCTAACGAATCTAATCTGAATTACGTGACAATAAGACTGAGCAGGTAGTAATTTATTTCTTTTTTTTTTATCATATCTTTTTATAAACTAAGTTAAATGATAATTTAAAAGTATGTTGTTGGCTATAACAAAAATTGTTTTTAAAATTACACTGTACAAAAAGACTAAAAGCAGATAAAGAGTTGAATCACAAACAAGATGATTCATTAAACGTTAATGCATTAGGTGTCAACTAACAATGGAAAACCATGTTAATTTATACTGTACAACTTGAAATCTTAAAATGTATATGTAGAATGAACATCAAGTTAAATACTGTAAAAGTATTATTGTTTGTTCATTTTAGAACTGTATAGTCCAAAATGAAGGTTCTAAAATGTTTTTTTAAAGCAATGTCAGAGAAGAGCTTTTTTCTTAATATGAAGGACATTTTAATCTAAAGAACCCTTTTCTACTTTAAAGAGCCGTTGTGTAATGTAAATGTTCAATTGGTAGTAAAATCAGTTGCAAAAAAACTTAAGAGTGTAGCCAATAACCAATAATGCACAAGTTGTGCCATTTACCAAACCACAATTCAGAATCTGCACTAGTAAAATTCATGTTCTTGAACAACAAAATTAGCACATTCCAAGTGTACGTTTATGACAACAATAGAAAACATAGCATCTGTAGCAGTGTTATATAAAATGGGCAGCCTGAAATAAGCAACAATGTGGTTGTGGGATGTGTTTCTTACTGCTAATCCATAGTGGCTAAAAAATGTAAAATAAAAAGTTGCTGCCTTAAATTAAGTAAAATAAAATAAAAAAAGTTATTTCAAACTAAATTGCATTAAACTGACGGATGAAAAAAAAACTGTTTAATCTTGTATAACTTTAAAAAGTTGAAAATTGCTTATTTTAATGTAAAAACATATGTTGTTTTAACTTATTGATCA
The DNA here is from genome assembly GCA_039654105.1 of Coreius guichenoti. NCBI lineage: Eukaryota > Metazoa > Chordata > Actinopteri > Cypriniformes > Gobionidae > Coreius > Coreius guichenoti. Next base: position 16,749,506 of record CM077171.1, read on the forward strand.
TATTTTTTACATTGCTCGGATTCACAAGTTTTTGTCAAACAACCAAATAACTGGTTTAGGAGTGACACTTCCAACTCTGTTTGTATTTTTTAGGGGTCAGAACAGCAGAGACAATGAGCAACAGTTCAGACGTAGGCCTATATAAGTTTCAAGTCCTCCTCCTGCCCCCCATGTATAGCATTGAGATGTGTGTGGCTCTGGTGGGGAATTTATTTGCCCTGTGGCTCCTGGCGACCAGAGAGAGGCAAAACTGGCACACTGGAGTAGTGTTCTCCTGTAACCTGGCCATCTGTGACGTTCTTTACGTCCTGACCTTGCCTTTGCTCATCATTTACTATGCCAAGGACAAGCACTGGACCTTTGGAGACGCTGCATGCAAAATTGAACGCTTCCTCTTCAACTGCAACCTCTACGTCAGCATATTCTTCATCATGTGCATCAGCTTCAACAGATATATCGCTATAGTTTACCCCTTCTTCACCCGGAGCTACGTGCGCCCTAAACATGCAAAGCTTGCAAGCTTGCTGACGTGGTTCATCGTGATCATCGCTTCATCGCCAGTCTTCAAATTCGCTGGAACCGAATTGAAAGGCAACCACACTCTTTGCGTCTCATGCCACGATGCAAACCTGCAACATTCCCATTTTAAGTACAAGCTATTTCTTATGGTTGTAGGCTGCATGATTCCTTTCGTAGTTACCTTTGCATCTTATTTGGGTGTGATTTGGACCATTCTGAAAAATAAAAACATAACCACACTAGAGAAGAGGAAAGTAGCTCTGATGGTCGCTCTGGTCTGCATCCTTTACGCCACGTCATTTGTGCCCTATCACGTTCTGCAGACGTACCATGAGTATCTGAAGACGGCGAAACTGATCAAGAGCTGGGTGTACAATTCATATCAAGTGTCAAAAGGCCTGACCACTTTGAACATGTGCTTGCATCCGCTTTTGTACATGGCTGTGTTTGACAGCATGCGGACTGTTTGCTGTGGAAAGAGCTCAGATGACTAACCATCATACACTACATTCAGTATCTTTTACCAAAATCTCACGCAGTAGCTTCCTGGATGTCAGTTTTCTTGTAATACTTGTAGGCTACGTCTAAAAAAACCTCAAACCACATAGACAAATGCAAAAACATTTTCCTCGTGTTTTTGTATTCAAAAGCAAATAAGAACATTTCTGACTGTGACTGACCATTAAAATGCTTGATGTGTTTTGAAGCTGCAAAAAAACACCAATTAAAGTTATTTAAGAGAATGCGTAACTTGAAAAAAAACTTTTTATATTACTTTCATTGCACTTCACAACTAATAATGTTCAGAAGTACAAGAAACTATAAGAGAAAACTAGACACACGCAGAGGAAGAGAGAAATTATCCAGAAAACTAAGAGCCAAACTGCCTAATTAAACAACATTATTGTCATAAAGGTATAATGCATAATTCCAGTGAACCAGCCTGCTGTATCATATTAAATATGCAAATTTCTAAAGCCTCTAATTATCAACGTGATTGAAACTTTGCTGAAAAACCTGTTGCACACAATCTACTACCCAGCCAACATGTATATGTGGGCCCCACATGGTTTATGCTTGGGCTACATGGGAACCAAGTGGGCATGGTCCCAAAATGGGCATCTTATCTGGGGCCCACTTGGGTCAGCTAATTAGGTCCCATATGGGAGAAAACAGGTGGGCTAGCTATGTGGGTCCTAGCTGGGTCACTAATGGGAAATGAGTGCATGGGCTCAATATGGGCAACACAAATGGGCCCCATATGGGTTTACCAAATGGGTTAGACATGGGCAAACACAATCAGTCCCATATAGGCTGCCTACATGGGCCCAAGGTAGTACCCACATAGGTAATCTCTATAGGGGTTCTGAATGGGGAAATACATATGGGGCCTGCTTGGGCAAACCATATGGGTCAGACATGGGCGAACACAATCAGTCCCATATAGGCTGCCTACATGGGCCCAAGGTAGTACCCACATAGGTAATCTCTATAGGGGTTCTGAATGGGGAAATACATATGGGGCCTGCTTGGGCAAACCATATGGGTCAGACATGGGCGAACACAATCAGTCCCATATAGGCTGCCTACATGGGCCCAAGGTAGTACCCACATAGGTAATCTCTATATGGGTTCTGAATGGGGAAATACATATGGGGCCTGCTTGGGCAAACCATATGGGTCAGACATGGGCGAACACAATCAGTCCCATATAGGCTGCCTACATGGGCCCAAGGTAGTACCCACATAGGTAATCTCTATATGGGTTCTGAATGGGGAAATACATATGGGGCCTGCTTGGGCAAACCATATGGGTCAGACATGGGCGAACACAATCAGTCCCATATAGGCTGCCTACATGGGCCCAAGGTAGTACCCACATAGGTAATCTCTATAGGGGTTCTGAATGGGGAAATACATATGGGGCCTGCTTGGGCAAACCATATGGGTCAGACATGGGCGAACACAATCAGTCCCATATAGGCTGCCTACATGGGCCCAAGGTAGTACCCACATAGGTAATCTCTATAGGGGTTCTGAATGGGGAAATACATATGGGGCCTGCTTGGGCAAACCATATGGGTCAGACATGGGCGAACACAATCAGTCCCATATAGGCTGCCTACATGGGCCCAAGGTAGTACCCACATAGGTAATCTCTATATGGGTTCTGAATGGGGAAATACATATGGGGCCTGCTTGGGCAAACCATATGGGTCAGACATGGGCGAACACAATCAGTCCCATATAGGCTGCCTACATGGGCCCAAGGTAGTACCCACATAGGTAATCTCTATATGGGTTCTGAATGGGGAAATACATATGGGGCCTGCTTGGGCAAACCATATGGGTCAGACATGGGCGAACACAATCAGTCCCATATAGGCTGCCTACATGGGCCCAAGGTAGTACCCACATAGGTAATCTCTATAGGGGTTCTGAATGGGGAAATACATATGGGGCCCGCTTGGGCAAACCATATGGGTCAGACATGGGCAAACACAATCAGTCCCATATAGGCTGCCTACATGGGGCCAAGGTAGTACCCTCATAGGTAATCTCTATATGGGTTCTGAATGGGCAAACACATATGGGGCCCACTTTGATAAACCATATGGGTAGGACACACAATCAGCCCCATATAGGCTGCCTGCATGGGCCCAAGGTAGTACCAAGCGGCAACCTTCCAGCCGGCTCCGCCCACTTTGGGCTTCAAAAATGCTCTTCAGAAACCTACTGGAGACGTCATGTTTTATACAGTCTATGGGTAGTACACACATAGGTAATGTTTGGGTCAGTGTCAGAATGGAGAAATACATATGGGGCCCTTTTGGACAAACCAATTATGGGCAAACAAGCCAAACATGGATGGGTTGGGTAAGAAAATAATGGGGTTAGGAGTACATTATATTTGAGCATATTATATGCCAGGACTCTTCAGCTCCAGTCCTGGAGGGCTGGTGTCCAGAAGACATTAATACCAACCCCAATCAAACATACCTGTTTTAATTTACAAATAATTTGTAACATTGTGATTAGCTTGTTTGGCATGTTTGGTTAGAGTTAGAATTAAACTCAGCAAGACAATCAATCTTAAAGGCTGTTGATGAGTTCAGGAGTCAGGAGTTGAAGAACCCTGGTAGAGCTAAACTATAGGTCAAACCCTGGTGTTGTCAGAAATGGCCTGGCATACGCATTTTGGTGTCTGAAATTGGGCAAGAGACTTGTACAGTCATTGACATTAAATATCAAAAGTGTCAACTTTTAGTGGTCTGAATTTGTGTTACAGCAAAATGCTTATCTCCATACAGTTAATTTAAAATGTATACAAATGGTTCAAAATATCCAGAAAACTGTGCAATATGAAGAATGGGTTACAAAAGGCTACTTATTTATCAAAATAATGGGATTATAATGGCTTTAAGATGGGTAGAAGAAATCAAAACTAGCAACAGCCATGTGCCCTGATTCAATGGAGATACTCCAGAGTTTAATGGTCAGTTTTAGTGACAATGTAATTCTAAAGATGAGGTATATTATTTTGAATATTGAAAGGTTAGGCTCATCAGTTCAGATGGTGAAATAGCCCAAACGCGCTCTTGAGAGGATATTAAGCAAGAACGAGCTTTGGCGCAGAAAGAACAGAACAGAGGTGGCAACATTCATTGAACAACTTCAAACCTCTGGCCAATGTCATGATTATTGATGGGCGCGCGCACGCACACACACTCACACACACACACACACACATGTTGGTTGGATGGTGTTGTAACCGACAGGGAAACAGTGAGTTCTGCTGCCGAACAGTTGCAACAGAAATATGAGGTTGTGATCGGGCAGAAGTTTTCATTCAACAGTAAATATAGCTTATACTCCTGTAAAAATGATATTGTATGTTTCAATAAATGGCGCACGTGACAAATTCAACCAGAGTAGCCTATTTAATCAATATCAGAATCAAAAGGAGCTTTATTGCCAAGTAGGCTATGTTTGCACACACAAGGAATTTGTTTTTGGTGACAGAGGAAGCTACACAGAGACAACAGTACACAGATAGTAAAATAAAAAATAAATAATAAAAATAAATTAATAAGATAGCACATATAATGCTTGCTGCCCGCCTCGCTTGATGTGCTGGAAGTCGCTGCCCGTATGTGCAAATTGCGCATGCGTGGATTAAGTCATAATTACGAGAAAGTTTCTCATTATTACGAGAAAGTTTCTCATTATTATGAGAAAGTGTCTCATTATTACGAGATATTAAGTCATTATTATGAGAAAGTTTCTCATTATTACGAGATGTTAAGTCATTATTATGAGAAAGTTTCTCATTGTTATGACTTCAAGAATTATATATTTTTACTCAATTGTGGCGGAAAAGGGCTTCCATAGAAACGGGCTTCTATACTCTTCCATAAGATCAAGCACTGGAAGAAGATTTTTCGGGGAGAACATGCACCCCCAAACAAATCCATTTATCAACTGCAGTAAGATATTAGTCAGTTTTAACCATTGTTTCGAAACCTTACATTGGGATTAATGTAGTTAAAAGTATGATTCTCATCATCAAAATTACATTTGTAAGACATTTCCTCCACTAGTGATAGTAAATCTGAGTAACTTTTTATCCTTTTGTCTTTCTTCCTCTGAAGTGTTGGAAAGAAAGGAGAACTTGTCACCATCATCAGTCCTTTATTTAATTCACTGGAGAACATCAAGGGAAAGACCCTCATGAAGCTCAGAGATGTCATGACAGGAAAAATGCGGCTGCAGGTTAAATTATTAGATGGTTTGATTTTTGTGTGTCAACTGGCTTTTTTTAAAGCTACAATTTTGTTTACCTTGCTATGATACATCTATGAGAGACCAATGTAATTTGGGGATTCACAATTTTATGACAGGACTGCCATGCATTAGCATATGTTTAACATTTTAATCATATACAAACTAACAGTCTTTATAATGTAAACATAGGAATAACTTTTATATTTATATTATATAGTAATATTTCAAGAGGAACACTTATTGGAATGAAGCAACTTAGGTTTACTTTATTTGTTCATTTTTAAAATAAAACGTATGTTAAAATGTGAGTATCAAATATGACAGATCAGGCTTATTTGTTAATCTCTCAGTCATCATTGTATTGCATTGCATTATATGTTTGTCCTCCACAGTTAAAACTACAAAGCTTTGATCATAAAACTACGCATTTAAATTAGTGCTGGGCAATCGATTAATCACATCCAAAATAAAAGTTTGTGTTTACATAATATGTGTGTGTACTGTGTATAATTATGTATATATAAATACACACTCCTTCATGTATATATTTAAGAAATATTTGTATGTATATACTGTATATATATTTATATAATTTATCTTGTATATAAATATAACATATTTTTCTTAAATACACTCACCTAAAGGATTATTAGGAACACCATACTAATACTGTGTTTGACCCCCTTTCGCCTTCAGAACTGCCTTAATTCTACGTGGCATTGATTCAACAAGGTGCTGAAAGCATTCTTTAGAAATGTTGGCCCATATTGATAGGATAGCATCTTGCAGTTGATGGAGATTTGTGGGATGCACATCCAGGGCACGAAGCTCCCGTTCCACCACATCCCAAAGATGCTCTATTGGGTTGAGATCTGGTGACTGTGGGGGCCATTTTAGTACAGTGAACTCATTGTCATGTTCAAGAAACCAATTTGAAATGATTCGAGCTTTGTGACATGGTGCATTATCCTGCTGGAAGTAGCCATCAGAGGATGGGTACATGGTGGTCATAAAGGGATGGACATGGTCAGAAACAATGCTCAGGTAGGCCGTGGCATTTAAACGATGCCCAGTTGGCACTAAGGGGCCTAAAGTGTGCCAAGAAAACATCCCCCACACCATTACACCACCACCACCAGCCTGCACAGTGGTAACAAGGCATGATGGATCCATGTTCTCATTCTGTTTACGCCAAATTCTGACTCTACCATCTGAATGTCTCAACAGAAATCGAGACTCATCAGACCAGGCAACATTTTTCCAGTCTTCAACTGTCCAATTTTGGTGAGCTCGTGCAAATTGTAGCCTCTTTTTCCTATTTGTAGTGGAGATGAGTGGTACCCGGTGGGGTCTTCTGCTGTTGTAGCCCATCCGCCTCAAGGTTGTGCGTGTTGTGGCTTCACAAATGCTTTGCTGCATACCTCGGTTGTAACGAGTGGTTATTTCAGTCAAAGTTGCTCTTCTATCAGCTTGAATCAGTCGGCCCATTCTCCTCTGACCTCTAGCATCAACAAGGCATTTTCGCCCACAGGACTGCCGCATACTGGATGTTTTTCCCTTTTCACACCATTCTTTGTAAACTCTAGAAATGGTTGTGCGTGAAAATCCCAGTAACTGAGCAGATTGTGAAATACTCAGACCGGCCCGTCTGGCACCAACAACCATGCCACGCTCAAAATTGCTTAAATCACCTTTCTTTCCCATTCTGACATTCAGTTTGGAGTTCAGGAGATTGTCTTGACCAGGACCACACCCCTAAATGCATTGAAGCAACTGCCATGTGATTGGTTGATTAGATAATTGCATTATTGAGAAATTGAACAGGTGTTCCTAATAATCCTTTAGGTGAGTGTATATACATGCATGTGTGTGTATTTATATATACATAATAATTATGATAATTATCATATAATTATAATTATAGTACACACATATATTATGTAAACACAAACGTTTATTTTGGATGCGATTAATCGATTGCGCAGCACTAATTTAAACATTAGCAACTGACCAAATTATACATTTTTGCTCCGTTTGGGCCTCTAAATGAAACTGAGTTTTTTTTTCCCCTCAATATGAGCTCCATATTTTCACTGTGTCATACTATAAATAATACTACAAAAAGATAATGTATGATGCTCAACAACAACAACAAAAACATGCAAAGCTTTTTTTTATAGTTTCTCTATAGGCTCAATAAATGGTTCCATTTCAAATAATTAAATTTTTCTGACTATTATTTCATAATGTCAGGCTTTGCAGGGTTAAGTCAAGTTTTTTACAGTCAATTTCCTAATACATAATGATTTAAAGCAGCTTTAGAGAAAATCTTCCCTTCTGCTGTTAGCAAGACATTTGAAGCTCTGACTGGTTTGAACATTGAGGGGGTTGAAGTGTGAACCGTTTTAGTGAGGTCCCAGGGCATGCTACCTTGTGAGATGTAAGCAAAATGGTCTTTTGTGGTATCTTACTTATCATCCACACATGCAAAGTTGGTTAATAACATACATAAAGTAACAAGTGCCATGGGAAGTCAAACTAACTTTTCTTATATTGAAATTGTTTATTTTATGTCTTAACAGTTCATCAGGCTCTTAATGGTTTTGACTTTCATCTCTTGGAATGTGAAGGCCAGGTTTTTTGTAAGCCATCATTAGAACAAAGCACATTTTACACATGGGGAAAACTGGTTTGGTCAATAATTCAAGAAGGTCCATACTTTAAAGCTCTTGATTCTAACTTGTACTTGCCATTATAAAAATGTTCCATAGTTCTTGTAATTGTTTAACTAGGCTATAGCATTTGTTTACAATAAGGATATAATTAGGTAAGACCATTGATGGCTCCTCATTATCATGCTTTGGCCAATGTTGACTTTTTTCTTTTTTGATCTAAATTGATCTATAGGATTTGTTATGAAAAAAGCAACCTACACATTTAGAAACTATAGCTACAAAATGCCAACGTTGTAATATAAATAGCCTATCATAAAAAATAATAATAAGCCTATAATTTCATTAACCAATCTATTATAAATTTTACAAGTTAGTCCAAATTTACCACAATAAATGCAATAAAACTAGATAAATTCTAAATGGGTGGTCAAGTTTAAAAAGCTTTAGTTTATGTTGATGTTTTCTTCTTTTTTTCCATCAGTCTTTTTAGTTTATGTGGCGGTTTTAGATCATGATTGACTTTATCTATAGCGTTTTAAAGTTGTAAATTCTCTAGAATTTTATCATCGTAAAAGCTCAGAACGCGCAATGTATACAATAAATGAATAGCCTAATTCTATATGTTCCCGTTAACCATGGTATAAATAGCTATTACAATACATAAGCCAAATATTATAGTTACATATTAGTGTAGGTTAATACTACTAGCGTTCATTGAATTAATAATTTAGTAAGATTGACTTATAAACTAGCCTACTAACTAAACTAAAATGTTTTAAAATATGTTAATTACATGAAAAGCTCGAAAAATATTTCATAAAATGAACCAATGCAGCCACATTTACTGCCAAACCATTAGTTATTATTGCGACGAAAAAGTTAAAAAAAATAATGTTATGCATTTCATAGAAAAGTTGTGGTTACTATTACATTTTTGTGGTTACATTTTTGTAAAGGCATTTTCTTATGTCCCTACGTAGATGGGTCATTGACAAATAAAGCTTCAAAAAAGTTAAAAAAATTCATAAAATTTCAAACTGATGTAATGCATATTTTTGCAGTTGTTAAACAACATTTCAAAGTGTTTAAGTTAATTTTTTGACCGTTTTTATGTCAGGCGGTACAACCAAATAGTTGTATGTACAGTATATATACTGTATACCACCTGACATGGAAAGTGTATCAACCTACCCATTCTTAAATACTGCCACAAGGATCAGTTGGGGTCCTCTGGATGATGCATTATCATGTTTACTGTTATTACCTTGTCAATTCATAATAAAAGAGCCATGTTTGCAGTTGTGCCACCCTGACATTTGAGAATATACAAATTGCTGGACAAAGGTTTTTCAATTATCTCAACAGCTTTAAAACTAGGCTACTGACATTTATAAAATGTGTTTATATGAAAGGTTTCAAACCTAAAATGATGCCATAGTATTTTTTATTATTATTTATTTTTTTATTATTATTATTAAGACACCATTTCAAATAGTTTTCTTAGTCTGTCCATTTGTTCGGCCAGTTGCACCACCTGACATTTTGGGGGTTTAAGATAACTTAAAATAATATGTAGCCTATTACTGAAATGTACTAAAAATGAATTCAAACTAAACAGGTTTTATATATAGGCCTATGTCCTGAATTTATCAAATTATTTTAAAAGGAAATAATGCACTTGGACACAAAAATATGCACGTCATGTCATTGACCCAGGTAGATGAAAAATAATTAGGATGTCTCGTTTATCTCATCTATCTCGTCTCTACCTAGAAAGGACAAAAACGAGCTAATTTTAGCACACTTTCCCTTCTATTCAAATCACATTGGTCATTTCACCATTTCACGCCTGGTCTGACTGCAGTCCTCCGCGCGCACAGGGGCCGCTGTAGCGACGCGTGTCCTCTCGTCGAGTCGACTGCTGTCCCGGAAACGCTTCCTCTCGAGGCTCAAGACAACCCGTAAAGATGCCGTCGATCGAATTCGACGAGTAAGTTTTTCCATATCGTGTTTATTGACTCTTACTGCTGGTTTATAGGCATTTAATGGCTTGTTTTTTTCGACAGCTCAAAGCCGAGCTGGGCTGATCAGGTGGAGGAGGAGGGCGATGAAGGTACGAGGCCGCAGCGCATCCTGCGCTCTTACATCACACACACACACACACACACGTGTTCAAACACTCTTTCATTAAACTACACTCATTACATGAAGACATATGAGAACATACTGTAATTTTTACAATAAGCAGTGTGTTTATATGTCTTTAAAGTAAGTGAGCAGGATACCTGGCTGAAGAAGGGAGCTGGTGCTTTGTGTTATGGTTGCTATATATATATATATATATATATATATATATATATATATATATATATATATACACACACACACATACACTGTGTGTGTGTGTGTGTGTGTGTGTGTATATATATATATATATATATATATATATATATATATATATATATATATATATATATATATATATATATATATATGTATATGTGTGTTTTATGCTATACTACACCCAGATATAGTATTGTACTGTACTGTATACAGTACTTTGTTCAATGTACTATACTATTTACATGTCAGTAGTGACACTAATTAGGCGAATTAAATAAAAAAAAAAATAGATGCTCAAAACAGGTTACTTTTTTTTTCTACCATTTTAATCATCTTTAGTTTTTTTTACAGTTTACTTGAATATGTGACAACACTAAACATACTAATATTCCGTGCAGTCAATTAATTTGAAGTCTTAAAACTAAAATAATTCTACAAGAATTAGAAAACAAAGTGCGTACTGTGACTGCTTGACCGGCCATGTGAACTAACCCTAGTAACGCATCTATAAGGGTTCTGTTTACATAAAACAATTTTCAACAGGTTCACTGCCTTCGCCGAAAGAGACTGTCAAAGGTAACATCAAGACTGTCACAGAATACAAGATAGATGAAGATGGCCAGAAGTGTAAGGTCAGCAGAGTTTTATATTCTTTATATGAATTATACTGTATTTGTGAAAGGGTTCAAATCAGGTTTCATATTTATTCTTTGCTCATCAATGTTCAGATTATCCGGACGTTCAAAATTGAGACACGGAAGGCCTCCAAAGCAGTTGCCAGGAGGAAGGTATGTCTTAATTTGTCTTTAGTATATTTATATCTAGGCCTGTCACGATCATGAATTTTGTGCGATCACAAATAATTACGATTTAACAATTGAATTCCTTTTTGTTCATGTTATATTTACAGTGTAAGCTGAATACATTAGTTTTTTACATATTAAAATTATAATCTAGGCTCATATGATTTACTTAATTATATAAATATTATTTTTTATAGCATTTAAGAAATTATGATGGAAGACTTTGAGTTTCTTTTGTGTACAACAGTTTATTTTATGTATTCTTTGTGCAGTTTAAATTTCAATGACATTTTGTCAATTATTGTGAACCACAATTAATCAATAATCATGACCGGCCTATTTATATCTCCATTAAAGGGCATATTGCAGGTTAGAGCCCCTAGTGAGTCAATGTATAGAAAAATAATATACTTATAAATACACTACTAAGGCTTCTGGCTCGTTTTTGTGAGAGAATTTTACTTCCGCATCTAAAAATGCCAAAAACGGAAGTGACGTAACGGGAGGGAGTGCGGTCAATTTCAACAGTAGGAAAACAATGGGTCACAATGACAGTTCGGATGCTGTGGAAATTGTAAATGTTTATTCATACTCATATCATGGACCACAGCCATACAATTATGACGGACAATTAGGGACAGGCAACAATTAGAGGAGAAAAATTGAGTTGTTGTGTGAGGAGAACAGAGCAGGTGTCTCGGTGAGAGACCAGTGTTAGCTTATAGATATATACATGCTAGCTAACGATATGTAACACTGCTCAGATCACAGTACTGTACAGATTATTATCATGTATCAGGCAATAGCAAAGATGGTATTGGTCATCTAGGAGTATTGATAATTACCAATAACAGAAACTAATAAGCTTTGATCAGGCGTATGTCACACTCGTTAATATCGTTAACACTAAATGTTACGTGATTCTAACCTTATGTGGTAACGTTAGCGGTTTCTCATCACGACTGATTTGGTAGTTAGCAAATGTTTAAAAAACAAGACTTGCGGTGCAAAGTTCACGTTTTCTTCGAGCTGCATCTCTGACGGATCCGTGACGTCACGTCTCCCGCCGGCGGCCGGACCACAGACAGTATAGTGTTATTGTGTGTTTCATGTTATCCTTCATTCATTAATTCTGTGTTATGAGTTTATTTCGTGCCGATTCACAGATAGTGTGAGGATGTATATGACGCCATGAGTATGTAGTTAAGTGAACTTGAATAAAATATTTACCAGTAAGTTACATAATTAAAAACTGTTTTGAAAAGTGTGAGACTGTATGCATTTGTGTTAATGTACATAATTTGTATTCATCAATGTTGAAATTGATTCACGTAAAAACAACGGTGAAGAAGCATCGCGTGTGGATGTTTATTCATTTAATATCATGCTTTACACGAGTATTACAATGTTGAACTCTATCATATCGCCAGGATGATAATCCTCTGGTCTAAAGTGAACGCTACACACCACCGCGTTTTTCAAAGAGTTGCAGAAGTGAAGTCCTGTCTCTTTACCGGCACAAAACGCCACCCAGGCAGGTTTCCTAACTTTTTTTTGTTAGGAAACCTGTGGACTCGATGTCCTGACAGGCTGGACACAATAATTTACTATGATGATGATAAATTGAAATAGAAAAACTACCGAAAGCATGCTGACTCCTACCGAATACCAACCTACTCTGCACTGAGCCAACGCAGAGCCCGGCAAACGACTCCCTCTCGTGACGTAATATGACGCGATGTTGGAAAAAAAACTCGTTTTTTACAGTCAACGAAACGGTCACTTTATCTACTAAATTTGTGACATTTGAAATCCTGGATTAACTTTTCATATGGTATTTTCATATTTCATACATTTATATATTCATTTTGAATTTTTTTTTACCTGCAATATGCCTTTTAAACATATTGTTATAGATTTTTTTGAGAGATTGATTGTCATTTCCCAACAGAACTGGAAGAAATTTGGCAACTCTGAATTTGATCAACCAGGTCCGAATGTTGCCACCACTACAGTGAGTGATGACGTCTTCATGACCTTCATCTCCAGCAAAGAGGTATGATGATGATGATGATGATGATGATGATGGTGATGAACTTTTTTGCTCTTTGAGTTTTTGCTCTCCATATTAAGAAACTGTTGTGTTGCTGTGTTTTGTAAGTCAGTTCTGACTTGGTGCAAGCTGATATATTTCAGTCCTTTGACGTGTTTCACTTCCCTGTTGTACCGATGCCAACTTGAAGTGATTCTCCCCACTGTTTTCCAGGACTTGAATGCTCAAGACCAAGATGAGGACCCTATGAACAAGCTGAAAGGACAGAAGATCGTGTCCTGCCGTATCTGTAAGGGGGATCACTGGACCACTCGCTGTCCGTACAAGGACACGCTTGGTCCAATGCAGAAGGAACTGGCCGAGCAGTTGGGCCTGTCCACGGGAGAAAAAGAGAAGGCAGCAGGTACGACACCTTCATGTCATGTTAAGCATATTTTGGGAGTCTATATTCATTTTTTTTTTAAATAATTTTTTATTTTGATATCCAGAGCCTGAGCCTGCCCAGCCGGTCCAAAGCAAGACTGGGAAGTATGTCCCACCCAGCCTGCGAGACGGTGGTACGCGCAGAGGAGAGTCCATGCAGCCTAACCGCAGAGGTGCGTGTTTGACATGCAGATCTCCTACACTGATGTTCTCAGTCAAGAGGACTGATGCTAATGTGTTTATTTTCTCTGCAGCTGATGATAATGCTACAATCCGTGTGACCAACCTTTCCGAGGACACCAGGGAGACAGATCTGCAGGAGCTTTTCAGGCCTTTCGGCTCCATCTCTAGGATCTATCTGGCCAAGGACAAGAACACAGGCCAGTCTAAGGTGAGAGATGTGAAACATGATCATAACGGATTCTTCAAATGACAAATACAGCAACGAGAAGTAAAAGATCCAAGCTGACTCATCTGCTCATGAACAAAACAGGAACATGAGTTTAATAGTTCACCTAAAAATAAACCGATTTGCTTGTACTTGTTTTTATAAAATGACTGTCACACACTGTAAGAAACACATGAAGCACCATATAAGTCCATATGAGTTATTCTGCAATAACTCGTGCGCTATTCTTCTGAAGAAATTCATATAACTTCTTTCCTCATCACTCCAGGGCTTTGCCTTCATCAGCTTCCACCGCCGTGAGGACGCAGCCAGAGCCATCGCTGGTGTGTCGGGCTTTGGATACGATCATCTCATTCTCAACGTGGAATGGGCCAAGTGAGTCCTCCATAAAGTCTTAACTTAAGGCTCTGATGTACTCTCAGCGAAGTTAGTTTTTGTTCTTCGTTTGAATGTAAAAAGAAATTGGAAATATCTGTGGTAAACTGTTAGTGAACATCCCAACGCTGTCCACGTTGCTTAGAGTGGCGTTTAGATGAATATGAAAATATGTGCTGTGTGCTTTACGCTCAATAACAAAATAAACACAAAAAACAGGTGAGAAATTAGTATTTATAAGCCATCGGCTTATAGCAATGTGGATATGTTTTTATAAGCTCTGCAATTCAGCACTCCGGTCGCATCACGTTTATTTATTTGCCACTTTATACAATATATATAGCAATATATTGCAAGCAGCTTTAGTTTTAAACCTGAACAAAACAGTGTCAGTGTTGCTTTCAGTTAGAATTACAACTTATAAAGTGGCTCTCCAGTGTGTTCATATTTTTACTTGCATCTGACCTAGATGGTCTGAACAGAAGAAATAAACCGGAAGAGATTTCCAAGTCAAAGGAGGCGGCACGTCAGAGCAAGCTGTTTCAAACTCTCCAAACAAACTTTGTTTTGGTCTTATTTTGTTTGAAGTGACATCACACTTGTTCATTCTTTGATTTAGCTTGAAGTAAATCAGTGCCTTTAGAATCTAAATCAAGCAGTAGATATGTTATCTCTGATCTAATCATGGGTTTTCTTTGTCTTTTCAGACCATCCAACAACTGAGAGAGTTCCATAAATATTCCAGGAGATATAGAGCTGTTCTCCCAATTGTATAAGGCAGTGATCCAAATAAATGCAAATTATAAAACATCCAGTTGTCTGTTTTGATTAGCTTGTTTTCTAAGTACTTGCAGTGATTCACTTACAAATAATAAGGAACTAATGAAGAAATCTCAAGGGAAATGCCAATGTGGCTTTGTTAAATGTTCTTAGGGGTACATAGAAATGGGGGGTGAGGAATCCTATAGAGGCAGTCTTGAAGGTGGACATTATTAAAGACAGGGCAGAAACCATCACAGACGTAATTTGATATTCTTGATGCTGCACTTTAAGCACCGCTCTCGTTAGGGTGACAGTTTTAAGTGATTTTTTTTTTTTTAAGGTGGGCTTTCTCAGCGGTAAAGTGTTTACTCTGCAGTACATTTTTCAAGTGTCTGCACTTCATCATTTCCTTGGAAAACTTTTACTTCACAACATTCCAAAGCATAATATTGTACTTTTTACTGCACTACACTGCATATTGAATATTTAATACTTACATTAAAAATGTAGTACTTTCTTTCTTGTACTCAGGTAAAACTTTGAATTACTTTTACTTAAGTACTACATTTTTAATGTAATTATTAAAGGTAAAAAAAAACAAAACACCTTTTATGAAATGTAGTGAAGTAAAAGTTTTCCAAAGAAAAACACTGATAAAGTACATATAAATGAAAAATGTACTTGAGTAAAAAGTAAAAATCACTACTGTCCACTTCTGATAATGGCCAATCCAATCAAATCAAAGGCGGCGGGCTTCAGAACATTCCAGCGTCAGTTTTAACGGTAAAGGAGTACGTACGAGGTAAGATGTAAGTAGATTAACATTTAATACAAGTGTTTTACGATAGAAATGTTAAAAGACCGACAGTAATATTATGTTACTTTACTGACAAGACATATTAACGTAACCTGGGTTCTGGGTGTAGACAGTTGTCTTTACATGTCTTATACAGCTATCATGAGAACAGCAGAATAAAATAAAGTGCAATTCTCTTTCTACATATGACTCTTGATGTGCTTGTTCGAGCAAATTAATTACGAAACAAGTATACATTTATTCTCTGGAAGCCGGGCTAATTGAATAAACAGTTACTGCATTCCTGACATGGGTCAGACCCTCAGTCACCTCTCAGATAGCAAATGTCTGCATTTCCTCTAACATAAATACCAGAAGATATGCACTGTTTTAAGAAACTATGATTTTCAACTCATTAAAACCCCATCTCCAAACAAACATAAAATAACATTTGAAGCTTTATAAAAAAAAAAAAAAATTTTTACTAGATACAGCATATTCACAGTTTGGGAGAGCAAGTCAGAAAATGGTACAAATATATTTGTTAAGTACATTTTGTAATTATTTTAGTAATGTAATATTGCCTTCATCTGTTTGCTAATTGCAATGGTTAATATTTACGGTTTTTCCATCACGATTTGGTGAATTGCACTTAAACCCAGTTAGGGTTAATACAGGCATCATATTATAAACAAGTGTTACAGAAATGTATTGTCCCAGTTTTCAATTCATAGATAAATGATATTTCAACAGCATTTTGACCACTGGAACTAGGAAATGGGAGTTAGGATTTTTTAAAATGGAAACAGGACGTTACTTTAAAATTAATCAGACATTCCCCATGGGACCATTTATATTCAGTTTCAGGAGAGAGAAAGAGGAAAAAAAAAAAAAAGAAAAAAAAAACATTGAATAAGAGCTTTATTTGAAATATTACAACATATAAAAACTACATAGAATTTAATACCACTGTCTCAGAGTGGGTAATTGCAAATACACTGTTAAAACCACATTTAGAAATTGATAAAACATCACATAAATGGCACTGCACAGACTGTCCATAGAAAAGCCACTGAAGTGGCCAGGCTCCAGACCAGCTTATGAATAAAGGAATGAGTTTAATGGACTGATGCATCAGACACTCCCAAACACAATGCGAATGAGCTGCAGTTTTATGAAGAGATGGCTTTAGTTGCAAACCTCCATCTTCTCCTGCTTTACAGGCTCTGAAAGAGAGAGGATGTTGAAGAGATTAAGTATTTGTTCTCACTGACAGTTTAAACACTTAATAAATGCATACCTGTAGCATTCTCCTTCATCCTCTCCTGCACACATCTCTTGATCTCCAGGCCAATGGCTTTGGAGAGGGGTGGAGGCACAGCATTGCCAACCTGAGAAATACAAAAGGACATTAGTGTTACTTTTAAAATGTATACTTTTCACAAGAAATGAAAGGCTTTAGCACAGGTATCATACCTGTCTGTGTTTGTCTAGGATGTTGCCGAAGAAGCGATAGGTGTCTGGGAAGCCCTGTGAGCGTGCACATTCCCTGACACTCACCACACGGTGCTGCTCAGGGTGAAGGACACGTCCCTGGGGAAACAAACACCTTAATTAACAACAGTGCCACTGCAACAGGGTAGAACTTCGTATTTAATGGGGGAAAGTCCACTTGTGAACTCAACAGAATAGTGGTTCAATTTATAAAATAAAAAATAAAAAAAAAATAAAAACTCTGCGTCATGACAGGTTAGCATATGGTATATGAAGGCAATACCTGCTTTCCCATAGGCTCAGGATTGGTCACCGTAGTGCTGAAGAACCCATCCCATTCCAGGCGGCCGTACAGACCAGCCCAGTGATTGTGGCGGTTCCCCGTGTGAGGCAGACACCAGGGAATCAATGTGTTGAACTGCCTGTCTGCAGGGTCACACGGTTTTCCTAGTGCAATGAGACAGTAACTGGTAAGTCAGAATTTTTATTTTTTTTTTTAATTCACTGAAAGAAACAAAAAGCACCAACTTATTAAATTACAGACCATCAGCACAGGAACACACTCCTCTTAATGCACCGGTGCCACTGCGGCCATTTTTTTTGTCGGAGTGGGTGTAGCGAAGCTTTTTTGTGGTGGTGCCGTCCCGCAGCCGCACCTCAATATTAGGCAGATCCCTCCAGTCAGAACCAGGAGCCAAAGGAATGTGGCGCATGCGGGCCGCGACCAGGGCACTCATGTCCTACACCACAAAATCCAATTATTAACCTGCTTAAGCTATGGTGCCTTCTCTCTTGCAAGACATAATTTAGCAAATATTCAGAAGACTAAAGTGAGCTCTTCTAGTATCTAACCCGTAACTTCCTGTATATGTCTGACAAGAAATTTCTCTACAACTGCAGTTTTGGTCCAAGTTAAATTACATTGTGTCAAATGCAAAAATAACCAACATTTAGTTCAAAGCCACTGATAAAGTATTGTCCCTTTTTACTATTGTCCAAGTGTCAAAAGACACCAAGTCAATGTCGACAGCACAGGAGAGGGACTGACCTTACAGATGTGGTCCCTCAGGATGGGCTGGTACTGAGAGCCACGAATGTGTCTCTGGAACCAGGACTGCGGCTCGCCATTGTAGGAGATCTCCAGAGCTGCGGCTCCGTTACGGATCTCAGGGAGGTCGGACATGGTGTCCCGCACTGTGATGGTGCGATAAACGCCCCCATTTCCACTGGAAAAGAACATAAGATTAATATAGAAAACTGCAGAATTTATTAAAGGGACCCCAACATTAGCGTTCACAAATGCGTACCGTGTCACATTGCTGATGTATCTCTTTTCGCCAACCA
Source organism: Coreius guichenoti (assembly GCA_039654105.1). Classification (NCBI taxonomy): domain Eukaryota; kingdom Metazoa; phylum Chordata; class Actinopteri; order Cypriniformes; family Gobionidae; genus Coreius; species Coreius guichenoti. The sequence goes on from CM077171.1 coordinate 16,768,287, forward strand.
CTACACTAAGAGAACATGCTCGTGGGGCAAACACATGAAGGGGTTCAGGGTAACGGGGCAGCTTTTCACCCGGGGCTGCAGCCAGGATGATCGCCCTGCGTCGGGTCTGGGCCACCCCATACTGCCCAGCCTGCAGAAGAGGAGATAAGAGTAAATTTAAATGTGCACTCAATCCTTTGCTCAGGTGTTTTAGCCCTAAAGAAAAGAATTTCAAAAGTTAGATCTACAGGCAGATAAGAGGGCAAAGGGGGATAAAATAGGCTACCATGTTGACATCAAATTAGCACTTTTATAATAAATTTAATACAACTTGCCTGGAGCACACCAAAGGTGCACTGGTATCCCATGCGCACCAGACAGCGCAGCGTGAGTTTCAGGACCATGGAGCGCTTGAATGACACAAAGTTCCTCACATTCTCCAGCAGGAAGAACTTGGGTCTGTAGTAGTCACAGTAACTGTAAAGAAAAGAAAGATAAAATGTAAACATCCAGCAATAGCATATTTCCAAATATGCAGAGTCTCAATTTACAGCAAGACTCCTTATGCTGACCTCAGATAAGAGACAACCAGAGAGTTCTTGAACTTTGAGTATGTGCGTGAGTTAAAGCGGTTCATTCCACTGAAACCTTGGCAGGGCGGCCCACCACAGAGCATCTCTACATCACCCTTCTGTGGCAGCTTCTGTCCAAGAGAGTTGGTCTTCTCTCCGGACATCACCAGCTTCAAAAGGACATTACAGTCCTCTGTGAAAACTGTGGTGCCTGGATTGTTCAACCTAAAGGCCTGAGCGGCAGGATCCCACATCTCTATGGCCCAATTAGTCTCTGAGATACCTGTGTTTGGGAAAAGAAATGTATAAGCAAGGCTCAACATTAAGCATCATCATGTGCTTGTTCTTAGGACAAGTAAATTGGTTATTCACAAGAAAAAAAAAAATAAAAAGAATGCCTGTTTTTCCCCCATTAATTTTTTGTAAAAATTGTATAGGGTTGCTAACGGCCCAAAGTGTGTAAGAGTGTACGTATGTTTTTTTTTTTCTGCACAATTGAATCTTTAATGAAAGAAGTGCAAAACCTTTATTCCACAAGGTGCCAATGTCTAATACACAATGAAGTGACATTTCACTCAGACAAAACGTAACAAGTATGATCTGCAAAACTTGAAATGGCTCAGCAAAATTTACTGCAGAGCAAGTACTGAACTCAAATATTAGTGTCACTGTCACTTGCTGGTGGATCTGGTGAAGCTGTCAGTGATCAAAATATAGATTAGAAAAATATATATAATATAGATTTGAAGATGTTGGAAATGATGGTTGAGAATATGTTTGAGATTGAATGAGCCAGATGCTGAATGTACTGGGAAATGAGCTCTGACGAGGACCGTGATGGTGTAAAACATCTGCTCAAACTGAACCCTTTCAAGCTCTAAAAGGTAACGAAATATTTTATTTTACTGTAATTGTTACATTAATTTCAGAAGTTTTATATCACGACAGGTAGAGACCCATCCATGTTAGATATAGATCCGGGTCGCTAAAGACCCGAATATGCAAGAATGATTGACGAAACAGTCATGCATTTAAGGGTTAATTCCAACAATTTGTTCACACGGCTGATTCATTCAAGAACGAGGCGGCAGTTTGACTCAGATTAGTTTAAAACACTGAATCGTTCAGTAATGAAACATGGCTGAGTGTTGCTGTAAGATGCGCTATGGTTCTGCTGTGATCTGGAAAAATTGTTGCTGCTGAAATAGAACAGTGTCAATATTGCGTGTAAAATGTAAGTGACTTAATATTAACTACGTTTTTATTGAACTGTCATATTAAATCAGTGTCTTTTCAATCGTGAATGCATTCAGGAAGACAGCACTCTTGGTCGTGTGATGTTGCTTAACTATCATAGGTTATAAATGTAACTCCACATTTTTAAATCTTACCTCAGTATTTTAACAGTTTCTTTGTGTGCTGCGCTCATTTGTTTAGATTTCTCCTTGAGAGGCTGCGCGAGCCTCAACTGCCCAACCTTGTTGCGGTCAGTAAATTACACATTATCCACCAATCACCACTTACACTAAATGTAGTAAAATCAGAATCACTCACGTTTGTGATTCCCCATTTATTTTTTGTTATTGACTTTTAAAATCAGGCTACTTTGTCCAGTCGGGCAAGTAAAATTCTCACTTGTCCTGGACAAGCCCCGAATACAAGATACACATAACAACAGTTCCGTAAACCAGTTTTGAATAGAAGCCCAACCTGCTTGATGGAAACCCTCAGATAGACCACCACAGCCAGAGAACACATCCAGTGTGCGCAGTTTGGGGACTGTCGGCTCTTGCGGCTCCTGATCTGGCGATTCCTGTGAGGTTGCTTTACCTTTCCCTTTCCCTGCAAACAATCACGATGCACAATTTGGCTGTAATTTTTCCTCCAGGCAGTCATGGTTTACTTGATTTTTAGATAATTACATTTATGATGGCCAATTTCTAGCCAACAAAACAAAGGATTAAAGAAACAAATTCTAAGGATTCTATGACTCTCTCAAAGTTAAGGCCCATTTTCACCAAGAACGATAGCTGTAAAACTATTAGTGTCCACAACACAATGTTTTGTTTATTAAAAGCATGTGCTGCAGTTGTACAGCTACGCTATTCTTTTAAATTAGAAAGATTCTTAACTTATAGCCATCATTATTTACACTAAGTTACCTTTCCCCTTTCCTTTCCCCTTGCCCTTATGCACGGCTGATCGGGCATGATTGGGAGGATCCTCAAAGCTCTTAGTCCTGGCATTATAAGCCTAAAAAAAAAAAAAAAAAATTCTCAAACAAGTCAAACAAACAGCAACTGGCTAAGCATCTCAAATTTGCTTTTAATAATAATAATAATAATAATTTTTATATAGCGCTTTTCCTAAGCTGTACAAGAAAATAAAAGCATCAATATAGTACATAGATATACATACACATACAAATATATAGTAATTAAACAGCAGAACACTAAACAGGGTTGGAAACTGTATGAAAGACATTTTTAGCTGAGAAAATTACATTTCATTATTGAAAATTACAGTGCAACTAAAACAAGGTTGAAAACTCAGTCATGAGCATCATGGCTTAACCACAATACCACTAGTTTGCTCTTTAACACTCATCCTTACCTCTAGGAAATAAAAGCGATCAGGTCCTCTGCTTGAATAGTCTTGCACACTTTCTACAAGATCCTCTGCATACTCCACACGACAGCGGCCCAGCACCTCCGCCATGTTCACATTCACCTCTTCATCACTCCAGTAAAGTTGGTTTATGTCAGAGTGGTAGGCACCCTTTGGTCCTTTATGAGTGTTTTCAGGCCTGAAAGCAATGGGGGGGGAGAAATCAGGTCAGTTTAAAATGTACAACCTTAGGTGGGGGGGGGGAAGAAAAAACAAACAAAAAAAAAACAAAGGAAATCTGCTTTTAAAACAGTAGTTAACATGCTAGAGCATGAAAATGTGTTACCTGTAGAATTTATAGAGGCGCAGTTTGATCTCTGTTGTGTCTGCCTTTCCATTGCTGCGCTTGTTGCAAAAGATTTCTTTGATGCGGCCAATGCGGAAGGGCTCTGGAGCATCCAGGTTTGAGCCCTTTATGTAATCTGAGGACTTCCTGTAGTATTCTGGGTAAAGATCCTCATCAACGTCATCCTTTCTGTGAGAACGCTTCACTGGGCTTGCAACCTTCACCCTAAGAGAGAACATACATTTAATAAAACTCCTATAAACCTCAATCTTTAAAAAAAAAAAAAAAACCCTTACGTGAAATTAAAAGCATCAGGGGGTAGATAGACGCTGTCCCCTACTCTGTACTGCTCCCCCTTCAGGCTAGCCAACCCATAGAAGACTTTAGAGTCACTCTCCTCATCCTCCAGGGACTCAAAGGCATGAGGTGCATCCTGAGTCATTTGTTCCTTAATCCTCGTGCAGCTGGCACAGAACCTGCCATAAAACATGTATTAGTGCACAGAGAAGAGAAAAAAAAGCCACAGAAAAGAAGGAGTTCAAAAGCAGCACTCACTTATACTTGCAGTCCTCTGATGGTGTGACATTGGGAGGAGTCTCAAAGCGAGCACATTCGCCTTCATACCATAGCTGATAAAAGAAGCTTTTGCCATCATCGTCGATTACTTTGATGTCATCATCCATTCCACCCTGAAAGCATGCAAATATTAAAACCTCTGCCCAGTTCGTTACAAACACAAATGTAGCTCAGACTTCAGCATCTGTACCTCCATGAACCAGTTTTCAGATGGAGCCTTGTAGAGGACGTTGACCTTGCCATGGACAAAACTCAGCTGTATGTCTTCACACTCATCCACAAGGAAGAGCTCAAGAGGGTCCGATGACTCTCCAAGCACCGTATCAGTGCCACGGCAGAACCAGTGGGCATGAAACATCTTGTCACCATCCTCCCACAATGCCGTAATCCTACAAATCAAAAAACAGCTTATCGATTTGAGGCAATTAAAATTATGCCAATAAAATTTCCATTTGGTTTAACCTCCCTGCAAACAACCCAAGTTTGTTACCTGGCCAAGTAAAGGGGGTGTGATGGGTCATCAGGGCTGACAGAGACACAATCCCCAACCTCCACCACCTCATTCTCCACACGCACTTTCATGTAGTATTCCTTCTTTCCCACAGTCTGAAAGGACAATATCAATACTTTAAGTCCTAGAAGTGGACATCCAGGTTCTCACTGCAAGTCAAAGATCACATACCTTGATGGGCTCTCCCACCCAGCTGATCTTATTCTTGGTCGGTTTCTTTTTCTTGGCTTGAGACATTTTCTTTGTGTCTTTAAGAACTGGCAACACATCCTCCTCTTCTATATTCTCATCATCCTCAGCTTCTTTCACTGCCAGGTTGGGACACCTGGACAAGAGAAGAGACATCCATTTAGATTTAACCTGGCAGGAAATAAAGAGCTTCCTAAAAAGTTGAGATCAAACTGATTTTGTGGTAATTTCCAGAATTTTTTGGAAAAATGTGCATGTTTTTTTTTCCATAATTAGGATGCCACATTTACCATATGTTAGATGCACAATAGTCACAATACAAAATTGCACAAATCTTGTTTGGTATCTTACAAAATAGGTGTGCAATCTAGCTTTAATAACATCACTTAGGGTGGAGAAGGGAAAACACAAACCACTTTAACAGGTAAAAAGTACACCACAGCAATAAGCAATTGCTAAATACAAGTAAAAAGTTAAATAATTAAGTAATCAAGTAAACTGTCAGTAATAAAATAAGGAACTTCTAAAATGACAATAGGACAAAAATAAAAACAAAAGATACAGATACAAACAGTGCTTTAAGTTTAAGTAGGCTACAGTTTCTTCCCGTTGTTGGGTTAACATTAACGACAGACAGGAGGCTATATTAGGTTGCTTTCACTTTAAGACCTACAGTAATGCGCAGATCCAATATTGACATCCCAAACTTCTTTACACCAATATGGACATAGGCATAATTATGTGTGTATCTGATCATTCAAGGGCAATAAGCCTAGAAATAGAACACATTCGGTATACTCGCACAAGCGCTGACAGGCGGTAAACGCGTGCACAATCCACAGCCAATCCAAAAGAGACTCGCGCCAATAATACTAGCGATGTGCTGAGCCGATACTCGGTATCGGCTCCAATACCGCCATTATTTGCCGGATCGGGTATCGGTCAGACAGGACCGATCCAAAGCCGATACTGTGCATATAATATTCTGTGCTACTGTTAAGCCTCAGTGCCCCACAAAAACAAAGCATCAACGCTTCGTGCACTATTAAGTGTTCTGAAGCCATTCCATAGTTTACACACACACGCACAGCGTGTCGTGTCTGGTTACGACAGTCAACACGATGAAACTCTCCAAGATGATTCAATGTTCCTGTTATGCTTGATCTGTAGATAACACTATGGTTTCGCATAAAATGACTTTCTTGCGGTTTCTAAATCATGTTACTTTCTACCGGGTGTCTGTTAGGATCACAACACTGGACTAGAGATTGTTTTGTTATTCACATGTACGGTAACTGAATTTTTAAACCGTTAAAAGAAAAGGCTCAAAATATTGCATTGATAGATACAGTACGCATCGATATCTTCCCTTTGTGTTTTGAATTTTCAATGCGGACAGAGCGGGAGCGCTGCGACGCCATGTTGCTTCAAGCGCATCATCCTGTGCACGGGATGCACATAAGCGCTTTGTGCCACTCTGTATTGGAGCCTTTCATATTATAATAGTTTTGCACAATGAAACATTAATAGCCTTTGTTCTGCCCTATCTATAATATGTTGCTGCCTCAAAAAGCTGCACTAAACATTTAAAATGTCTTTTCCCTATTTCTGTAAATATATTTACTTGTTACACATTGTAAAATACATTCATGAAAAACATTTCACCAGATTTAGTGCTACACTTATTCACTTATTTGTTCCCCACTAAATGTTTAGATTTTATACAATTGTGCACTCATGATTCTAGAGTAACTTTTGCTGAATTATCCACTAATCTAGTTTATCCACCATCTAGTTTATAGTAGTATGTCATAGATTGTGATTATATATTTTATTTTATTTGTTTATTTGTTTCTTTATAATGAATTTGTCTGTATTTAGTAGATTGTGTTTAACACAAAAGAGTGATTATCAGTTCAACACAGAGATATAGAAATTCTACATTGAATTTTTAAACAAAATTGCGCTGTATCGGCCGATACTCAATTTGGGATTGGATCAGTTCTGGGAGAAAAAAAAAAAAACCCACACACACACACACACACACACACACACACACACACACACACACACACACACACACACACACACAAATATGAAAGCTGATTGGTTGCAATATAGGATGCATGTTAGTCTCATTTGTAGCCATTATACAGCACGTTATATTTGGACTAGCGAAAGAGCTACAACACCCCAGAATAATAATAATAATAATAATAATAATAATAAATAATAATAATACCACGGGAGCATTTTAATGAGCATTAACGGCAGCGTTACATGGACGTAGGAAAATTAAGACCTAGAACTCAATACTTCAGCGAATTTAAGACTTTAGACTAAGACCCTGCGGAAACCCTGGACTAAATCAAGAGTCTGCACTTCATTAGCATTAGTCACAGCACAGTGAATTCAGCACTGAACAGATCTGGAACAAAACATGGAAACAATGAGGCATTGCTACTCTTTCTAGATGTGAAAATCTGATTCTGCAAATACAGGAGGAAAGAGCAAGGCAAGATCAGTCTCATAAGCAGTAGTCATGTTAGAGACTATTGATTGACATTGGTTTCACATCACATGGAAAATACTACAATTTAGCCAAGTATGAAGACTGCCCAGAGCAAGCATACCTTCTCTTCTGACAGGCCTGTTTACTTCTGCCACTGCCTCCAAACTTGATCATATCCTTACAGGCTGAACACTTGCCGCAATCAGGCGCTTGACACACCTGAAAGATAAAAATGGTATGCCAGTCTTGTCACATGGAGATTAAAGGCTTAATTTGGTTGCAATAAAAGGTCATTTCTGGAGAACCTACCTCACAGACACCACACCGGTGTCTCTTCACTCCACCGCCATCCTTATTGTTCTGGTCAATCTGATCAGAGAAAAATGTGTCAAAGATCTGGTAGACCAGTTTAGTGGTGGTGGCTTTAGTCGGGCCCTTGCTGTCCTTCTCAATCTTGGTTGGATGACGAATGGCTTGTCTTCTGGCCGCTCTCCTGAGGGGGAAAAATTACAAAGTGCAATTAGCAACAAATTCACAACATTTTAGATTTTTCACAGAAGCCACTAACATCCAAGTGAAAATAGAGTCATGCATGTAATATGTATGGAGATCACAATACACTGAATGGATTGACCGTTTGTCAAGACTGGGTGATGCAAATTTATAATTTAAAAGTCTGTTTTAAAGATCATTTGTGCAGATCAGCTCTGTTCTTTACAGAACAAGAACATTCAGTTCCTTCAGAGGCTTAGTTTCTCCAAATGGGAAACTTGTAAATTCAAACAATGGGAGCACAAATTAACATCTGTTATGCAGAGCCATGCTAGTCAGGGGGCTGGGGGTGTAAAGAGCTATAGAAAATATTCTTGTTCTCATCACCCACCCCTTTCAGCTAGTAAAGTAGTTTACCACCAACACAGACTACTGAAGTTGAGCGCATAGGAAAAGAAAAACCAAGCCACACACTCTGCAGAAACATCAGGTTTTACATACCAGTACAGCTGCCTGCTGCGTTAGGGAAGGTTAGAGGATCATTAGAAACATGAGATCATGGAACAAGCACAAGTGAATCCCAACAAACCACTGAATGTTCAAAGTCTACCATAGCTTCGAGGAATAGTTCACCCAAACTGAAGTTATAAAGTAAGCCTTTAGTCACTGAAAGCAAAATGACGCAAAAATTGACCCGTTAAAAGCAAAGGGTCAGATACTAGAAGTGCTTCATAATTTGTACATCTAAACCAGTAACCATCTCTGCCTGCCAATTAAGAAACCTTAGTGCCCCCAAGCACCCATTCAAGTAATTTACACAACATTTTAGCAAATTTATCCAAGCACTGGATCATGTTTAAGTATATAGGGAGGCCCTATGCAACTTTGTGAATGGGCATTTCAATTCTTAAATATGCAGTTATCCACCACCTCTTTCAGGATTTAATAGAGCTGCAACTAGTTGATAAAAATTGATAATCAATGAAAATCATTGACAACGATTCATTATCGATTAGTTGGGTCTGCCCTCTGTGCACGCAAAGCTGCCACCAGTCGCACCAAATTACAGCACTGAATAACGCATTTTATGGACAAAATGCATCTAAAAATAGTGAAGAAAGAGTGAGCGGCTGCAGGAAAGGTACGTGATCTAAGCGCCCAAAACATGAAAATTCTTTATTTTAAGCTTCAAGCGAATGCATTAGCGTTTAACATAGGCCTACCCTGTCATGCGCTTTGACAGCTGCATGCGCGTCCTCAGTGGAAAGCGTTCATTTTACAGGTTATATCCATATCTGTAAATGTTACTTATTCATGGGAGTATTTCCACTTTGCATGAAAGCGCGTCCTGACAGACAGTCTGCACTTCAAACTTCGCTGAACAAGCGCCAGAAGCTGCGGGCGCGCACATGCGCGTCAAACAGACAGAACGCAGTAGAGGGGGGAGAAATTAATATTCAGCGCAAAAACATTTAGCTAAAATTTCTGCTTTAGGCGCTAAATTTAGTTTTAAAAGTCAACATGTAATTCGAGTATTTTATGAGAGTAGTAACTGTAAAGGGATAACAGCGTGTAATTGAATATAAATGCAAGATGTTTCTTATAGCCTATTTACAGGATAAGGAAGTGACTAACAGGTTCATTTGTCCGTATAGCGAAAGTGTTCCTGCAGAACATTCCTCTTATCTGCTAACAGTTTGTTTTGTGGGTGTTTCTTTAACATCATTTTAATGTAGGGATTTAAACTTTTTGCTTTGTAACTTTTGCACAGACATACCCTTACAAAAATATCCATGTTATTATAGTAAAACCATGTTTTTGGCGTATTGATTACCATTTGCATAACTGCACAAATACCATAGTTGAACTATTAATTTGAAGCAAAACCATGGTTAATTTGTGGTTACCACTGAATAACTACAATAACCCATTTATTTTGTTTTCTTGTTTTATTCACTGTAAAACTATGGTTAATTCTTGGATACATGCACTATGTATGTGTTCATATAGCACTCGGCTGACACGTTTGTTTGAAGGACAGCATTGGCCAGGATGTGGAATAGTGTGTCGCCCAAAAAAAACAACCCAACTAATCGATTATCAAAATAATCGTTAGTTGCAGCCCTAATTGAATATCAGCTCATTTTTATTTTATTCAAGAGCATCAAGTTTCAGGCTAGTTTAACAGGTTTAAATAGTTTAAAACCCTTGCCACAATGCTCTGGGTGTAAGCATTTGGCTTTTATATCAGTCAACCATTACTCAATGATCACACTAAAACATCCAAAATACTAAACTCACCTCTTTCCCAAAGTAACACCAGCCAGCTTGATCAAGTCTCGCATACAGGGAGTGACGATGATGGGCTGCTCGTCTGAGTCTCCAGCCTCATCATAGCTCTCCACCTGCTCCACCACAAACTGGGCATGGCGCAGAAGTGTGTCTTCAGTGAAACGGTTGAAGTTGAGCCCAGCAGGCGGAACAGTAGTCTAAAAGAGATGAACACGTTAGCACTGCTTCTGATAGGACAAGAGACCTATACTGAGCTTTAGCATGTCAATCAGCTCACCTCGATTTTGTTAAGCAGATCCTCGTAAGTAGCATCCTGGTTCTTCTGGAGAAATTCAACCACAATCTTGCTCATGTAGATCTTCTCCTGCATCAGAGCAAAAATAAGCGAGTACTCCTCACTGGGGTCCATTAGGATGTAGTCAGCAAAGGCTGTGTGGAGAGAGAGAGAGAGAGAGAGAGAGAGAGAGAGAGAGAGAGAGAGAGAGAGAGAGAGAGAGAGAGAGAGAGAGAGAGAGAGAGAGAGAGAGAGAGAGAGAAAAAAAAGGTTGGATTTAACTGTGCATGGTGAAATTTGACTAGAAGATACTTTGGGGAAGACAAAAAAAAAAAAAAAAAAAACCTGTTGTGAAGCCAATTAAAGCCTTCTCCCCACCATCAAAACCAGTGATCCACCAAGCATTGATGGGACCAAGCTTCTTAGCAGGAACCCCACCTAAAGAGAACAATTGGAATAAAATTCTCAATCTACACTAAAGCCTAAAATTGGCAAGATACAATTTAACAACGTCTTTCTTGTAAATAGGGCTGCCCACAACTAAAGATTTTAGATGACTAGTCTTTCATTTAAGCCATTAATTGACTAAATTGCACGTTTACACTAATTGAATTATTTTAATATATCCTGGGGGAACACTAATACTAAACCATAATAAACTTAATATATACATGCATAATATAAAAAGCCTATTGCACGCTCAAGTGCACACTTAAAGCTTTCCACAAACACCAGCTAAAGTAATGATTATGAATGTCAAAATAAAAAGCAAGGAGACATTAATAAACTAGCGGACTGCATGACTGCACTTCTTGTGACATGGGAAATAGTAATTAGTAATACACAAATTTAAAACAAACGCTGTGACGTATTGATTTTCTACTGGTCTTCATGTGATGCCAATTCGCAGGTCAGAGTTCACCAAACTTGAACTTTGGAATACAGCAAAGCGCAAAACTTTTCACCTGAGCTTGCGGTCTGATGCATTCACATGCTTTTGAATGAAAGTCAATGGAACGAAAAGTGCAGTGACCACCCTTTAACCAATGAATACATCTTTGGTCGACTAAGCCTCGTCAACTAATGTTTAGTCAACTATTATGGGGCAGTCCTAGTAAAGAAACTTGGGACATACCATCCATGCATGGGTTGTCATCATAGATTGGCTTAACAGCACAACTGAAGTACAGTTCCACATTTTTCTCAATGAGGCCAGAGTCAAACGGACACAGGTGCCCATGCTTGTCATACACACTGTAAACAAGGATTACCACAGTCAAATCATTGGGGAAATAAAGAGGGATACATCAAACTGAACATTCATTCATCACCTGAAGTTGGTAATCTTGTGCTGAGGCAGATCTTCATAGCTTTCAAAACCATCCTCATTTGCATCAAAGAGGGAAAGACGCTCATCGGTCAACATCTCTGGTTCATCCAACTACAATATTGAAGTGTTGAAAAAAAAAAAAAAAAAAAAACACTAAGATATCAACTTTAAATTTGAGATATAGACGTGAACCATTGGAGTTATTTTTTTAAAAACAGCTGTCATGACGCCGTTCAAACAATTAGTGTTAAAAAAAAAAAAAAGATGCTCACAGCATTATCAGGATCTCCCTGGAAGAACTTGAGGTCTGAATCATCCAGATACTGCCTGCAGTCAGGACATTTTGGTGGAGGGGTCTAAAATGCAGATTAATGGGATTAATTTGATGCATTTATTAAAAAAAAAAAAAAAACAAAAAAAAAAAAAAGGCAGCACAAATGGGGAATTAAATGAGTCACCTTGGCTGTGGCCACATGCTGGATTTTGCCATTAGTGGTGTTCTCAGTGTCAGGCCTGAGAGAGGATAAGAATTACGCTAATATGTGCATTACATATGGAGAATGGCGGTTTTATTACATTTGCATCAACAGGGAACTCACTTCTCATCTTCCGTTTTAAGGCGTTTCTCTTCATGGACCTTGACAAAAGGAAAAGCTGCTGTTAAAATTACTTTCATGGACTTAATAAAATGGCATTAGGCTGCAAAACTATTACCTCCTCTGTAATATTTTCCTCAGTCTTAACTTCTGCATCACCATTTGTGGCTTCTCCATTCAACTCATCTGACTTGCGTTTTGGGCTATTAGAAGAGGGTACAACACCATTAATTTATAAATGGAAGTGACTAAACCTTAATTTAAAATTATTTTTCAACTGCTCAAGCACAAAACAAGCCACAAATTAAAAATCAGATTTGCACAAAAGGATACTATATTTTTGACTTACACTCTAGAGAACATTGACAGGATAGATGGCTGTTTCCCAGAGTTACGTGTAACCCTGCTACTGGCTGGAGATTCTATGGCGGGTGGGGGAGAAAGAAAGCAGTTAATAAAAACACAACATTCTACATCCAGCATACAATGTAGAGATACAGCTGTTGTGACATATGGATGGCAATTAAAAGCTATAAACCCATGCAACTCACTCTTGGGCTCAGAGTCTGCTTTACTGCGACGGCCACCCCTTCCCTTCGGGGCGCTGGGAGACTTTATAGCATCTCCTTCCTCCCGAGTATCCATGGCTCCCTCCTGCTCGCCATCATCTTTGTGAGATCCGTTTTCAGAGAAGCCGTTTGAATGTCCATTCTGCTCTACTCCATCGTCCACCCTGACAACTCCCAAAGCTTTCTTCAGTATGGCCTTCACCTCCGATGTGTAAACCTCCTAAACAAAGACACAAGTTAGACCTCAAGTCCTCATAACTAGAATGATTTTTAACAGGAGAATTTAAAGGGCAGAGTAAACTCACAGTGGAAAGCTCAGAGCTCTTTAACTTGTCCTCAAGGATTTTGAGCTGGTCCTGAGTATCAGCGAGCAGGAACTCCTGCAGTAACCTGAGCTTTTCCTTTACACACTCCTAGACAATGAAGAAAGAGTGCAGTCAAGCTATCCTAAGAAACGATTTTTAGTCTGTGCTGTTTTCAGTTGATGCTTGAACAACTTCAAACATTTTTATAATCCAATAAAATCACTAAGCTTTGTACAGTTATTTGATGAAACCATCTTTGAATATCAAATTGACATTTGATGTCACAACGATATTTGTAAGCTTTTCACTATTAGCACCTCAGTTCAAGCGGCACATCTCTTCCTCTAAACTGCTAGTTATAGCACGAAAAGCTCTGCCAAGTAACGTTACATTTGCCTCCATAGCTCGATAGTCAGCAAGAAAAATGAACACTGTAGAGGAGCATTTTGATAAATATGCACCATTACATATTTATGTTATGTTGTTACTCATTTGTTTTCATTAGCATTTGAAAACATTGTAACTTGCTGTTTTTTGTTGTGTGGTGTTTTATTGGTTGTTTTTATTCTTTTACTTATTCTTTCTGTACAGCACTTTGGTTTCCACATTGTGGTGTTGAAAGTGCTTTATAAATAAAGGTTGAGTTGAACTCAATTAGTTCATGTAGGTTCTTTCAAACATTAAATATTGAAAAGACTGACAACCAGTTTAAGTGGGCACATTTTAAAACAAACTGGAGAAACAACTGTCAAGTTATTGTCAAATGAGTTGTTAATTTCAGCCTGTTATAGTAACCAGTGTTGGTGTAATGCATTAGTAAGCATTTCATTACTTTGCCCATGATAAAGTGAAGTAAGAAATTACTTCTGATAGACTATAGAAATCAATAGTGGATTTAACATCTAATGTTAAAATGTATATTTTAATGTAACCTTCTCCCTCTAAATACGTTGGTCAGTTCAAAAATAATTTATGCATTTTATGCAGCTTCATGTCTATCCTAGTATTGCTCAACTGGTCGAGGTTGATATGGGATTTAGAAAGTAATTAGTAACAATGCATAGTAATTAGTAGAGTAATCCAATTACACAGTTAAATGAAATTAGCACATAGTACTTAATTACTTTTTTTAGAGTGGGTTCCAAATAGTTATAGTTTGCAGCATTTAGTTCCTAAATGAGAAATTGACTTGATATACATGTAATAAGCAGGAATAACCCGACCATTGTATTTGAATATATTTCAGAAGGCTGCAAAGAAAAACGCTCACCTCATCTGACAAACTGTCTCCACCTTCTTCCAGCACCTGAAGCCTGGGAACATGAAGGTAAACATCTCATTTGCATTGCAACACACACTTTGAGAGAGATCAAAATGACGCGACATCCATTTGACACTTTAAATTAGATTGTAATCATTATATTATTTATAGTGATTTAAAGATATTTAGTCTTAACACTTCGGTTTTATCAGCAGCTAATGTGTTCTCAACGCTAGCATGTGATCACTCAAGTACACAAATCACGCACGCATACAGAGACGGCGCGTATTTATTTTTTTACTAACATCACTTCAGATCTTTCTGGAGTAAACTACACGAAATGCAGCTGAAATCAGTAGGGATGGGTCTAATGACTTATGCAGTGATTGAGTAGAGGAAGACAGGAGGCGGGCAGGGCTTCACTCGGACACATGTGTATTTGGCGCCAAATGCAGGCAGACTGACACCTGCGAGTCAAATCACATCAAAACAACCAGCCGCCGCCTGTTTTACCACTAAACACGAGCTGATGGCAGATAGAGCATTTGTAGCACGGCTAAATGCTAACTGCAGTGTAAAAAAATTCACGTTCTTAAAATCTTCAAACCACATAATACAGCCGCGGTTATGTGACGTGATCAATGTGTAACGAGTCGCGAGCAAAGCCCGCGAACGAGCAAGCTATCAAATTCAGTCTATCGGTATACAGTTGCTTTAATACAAACACAGCACCGTACCGTTCCATGACATCCTCTGGCAGAGACAATGAGGTCCTGGTAGGCATTTCAAGTTCGAGTTTGATCAAAGGAAATTACTATTTAAAAACACGACTTAAAACAACAACAAGTAAAAGCGGTTATTAAAATGTGACAGTGTCAACAGCAGCGCGCGCTAGAGGGGCTCAACGGGCTTTATGAATTGTCGCTAGCAGCTGGGAAATACGCGCGGGCCGCTTTTTCGCGCGGAAACGCGAGTTGGACGCTACCACTCCAATTCAAAGCACGGGAGACAAAGGTGTCAAATAAGTTGTGCGTTTTTATTTTGGTTTTAAACGATTCAGATACATTCTTTTGAGTATATAAAAGTAAATTAGTATTATGAAATATATACTTTAAGAACGAAGGAATATCAAATCGTACGTTGTTTTCAAGGATTATTTTAATGTGCACCCCTTCTACGGCTTCAGAAAACGCAGCCGATATAGGATGTACCACATTTTGCCTCTCTCAGGGGTGCAAATTCGCTTTCGCTCATTTCCTCAACTCTTCCAATGTAAATATTTAACACTGCGAGTGACGAATAGAAATCTGAAACCGAGCCGACCAAATCGATTGATCCATTTCAATTAAGTTTATATATCTAGTATTTATTTGTCACAATGTTCAAATATTTAATAAAGAATACAAAGGATCTTCAAACAAACAGATAAACATATAAATAAAAATAAATAAATGCAAGAGTCCTGTGAAATAAAGGTAACGTTACAGTAAAATCAATATTAAAACTAATGTTAAAAAATTCAACAGCATTTCCTGCAATGTATTGTAATACATTGATAATCACACAGATGCAGATTTTCACTAACTTCTAATAATTTTAAACCTAAATCATAACATTTATATGTAATAAAAAAAAAAGTTAACAAATATTTTAAAAAGTTATTTGTTCTTTTAAAAGTTAAATTTGCTACTTATCAGATTGTTTTATTAACGTCTACACCGACCCCAACCCTAAACCTATCCTTACAATAATGTAAATACAGTCATTAAAGGGATAGTTCACCCAAAAATTTAAATTAGCCCATGATTTACTCACCCTCAAGTCATTCTAGGTGTATATGACATTCTTCTTTCAGACGAATACAATATGAGTTATATTAAAAAATGTCCTGGCTCTTCCAAGCATTATAATGGCAGTGAATGGCTGTTTCTGTTTTGAAGTCCATAAAAGTGTATCCATCCATTATAAAAGTAATCCATACGGCTCCGGGGGGTTAATAAAGGCCTTCTGAAGCGAAGCGATGCGTTTATGTAAGAAAAATATCCATATTTAGAACTTAACAAATGGTAATCTCTAACTTCCGCTAACTGTCGCATGTGCGTTCATGAGAGACTGGTGTTCCAGCGTATGACGTAGGATGCTCTGGTGAGAATATGCTAGTTCCAACCAAGTTTTGTTTTGCTCTATCCTCTGCGCTTCCGCGTTCGTCACCGGAACTTACGTTACGCCTGCGTCCTACGTCATACGCTGGAACGCCAGTCTCTCGTGAACGCGCGTACGACAATTAGCGGAAGTTGGAGATTAGTTTATAAAGTTTTAAATATGGATATTTTTCTTACACAAACACATCGTTTCACTTCAGAAGGGCTTTATTAACCCCCGGAGCCATATGGATTACTTTTATAATTTATGGACTTCAAAACAGAAACAGCCATTTACTGCCATTATAATGCTTGGAAGAGCAGGACATTTTTTAATATAACTCCGATTGTATTCGTCTGAAAGAAGAATGTCATATATACCTAGGATGGCTTGAGGGTGAGTTAATCATGGGCTAATTTTCATTTTTGGGTTAACTATCCCTTTAAATGACGCAATATTGATGTGCGCATGCCCAGTGGCCGTAGCTGTATCCCTTCTAGTCTTTACCCACTGCCAACCACAACAATCTGACAATCATTCATTCATTCAGCTTACATAATCATGCGATCTTCGTTTAACCTACAGATGGCGCAATAGGCCAGTACATTGACATATCAGTTAGAGAATCTTTTCTTTGGCTGACCACAAGGTGACACTCTTGTACCGCAGTTGTAGCTACTGTTTTGGGTGTATGTCTTCTCAGGATAAACGTGTTCTCACATATGTCGAGTGCAGTGGGAGTAGAGAATGAACATTAATCAGACAGAATGTACTGAGAACAACTTTATATGTTTGCAGCTGTTTAAGCATGGCTGACGTCACTTCCTGCTAACTCTTGGCCATATTCCCAGCTGTGTCTCCCAGGGTGGGTTGCTGTTCCCACCCAGGAATTCTGGATGTTTGACAACAACCAGGCCAGACCATCTTTAAGCCCACTCAGTCACAGATTCACAATTTTTTTTTTTTTTCTTTTTAGCTAAGAGTAGCCCCAGCTTATGGTCATGCCATCCCAGCCACCCCTTTCCCATAATGCCATTCCCATTGATCTCGTCATACTCCCCCTTTCCTACAAAATCCTTCAGCTAAACATCTGCACTCCCACAAAACCTTGGAACTGGCACTTAATGGACTGTCAGAAATCAAGGCCAGCAGTCAGGCAATGTTGTTAGCAAACAGATTCATGTCATAGCGAGTCTGGCCTTAACCATGTTCGTGCATGCTAGCATTTAGTTTCCCTTTTTTATAGTCTCTTTAGATTTCTGTAATATGTGGGATAAAGCTCTTGTGTTCAGATCGTTAACCCAATACTGCGTAGGACTGAAATTCAAAGCAAATTGCGTAGTGCCATTAATCATTTGTCACGCTCACAACAACCACCTCAGAAGTTGCAATTTAAAAGTGATAGTTCACCCAAAAAAAAAAAAAAAAAAAAAAAAAAAATATTTGTCATTTACTCACCCATATGTTTTTACAAACCTGTATGAGTTTCTTTCTTCTGAAGAAGATATTTTAAATAATGTTGGTAACCAGACAGTTGACGATAGCCATTGACTTCCATAGTAATTTTTTTTCCCTACTATGGAAGCCAATGGCTACCATCAACTGTCTGGTTACCAACATTAATTTTTGGGGGGAACTATCTCTAAACGCATAAATGCAAGCATAAAGCAGCCTTAAAAATATAACTTAAAGAATTACAATCGAGCAATGACTTTTTTTGTATTTTATTTAAAAAAAAAAAAATTAAAAAAAAAGGAATGAACTAATGTGTATGTACCTACATTAGTGTTTGGGATTGTACCGATTTAGCACAGGTAGCTTGCTACTAAACACAAGGCTATTGCACACAAGACATTCTACACGTATACACATTACATACATACTGTACATAGATACATACATACATACTTTAATATATTTATCATAAAAAAACAAGCATTGTTCCACAGGGTAGGCAATGTTTTACATTGAACGGAGTGATAGTGATGCTCACACAGGCTTAAACTCTTCATGCATTTAAAAAAAGAAAGAAAGACCAAAATACATTAGACCGGCATTGGAAGAGCTGCCAAAGTGCTTTCCTCTGCTGAACTAAACCGATCAACAGAGGAAACTAAAACATGTTGGGATCAAACGGTGATTGGGTATGATTGTGTGAGTGAAAGTGTTGGGCTGATGACATTAACGTATGAGAACATTAAGGTCAATCCATAACAACAGGAGGAAGCATAGGAAACACCGGACTTCCTGTGGATGCAGGAAGTTAAAATTTTCTTCAGAAGACTTGACAGCATAACACCTAACATATTTCAGAATGAATATGACTTCAAAAGAGAGGAAGACATGCTCAATTTGACCTATCAATGTCTTATCAATGGCCTATCAATTTCAGTTAACTTTAAATGTCGTTAAGACTTCACAGTGTGTGCCCCTTCTTGTTGCTGCAAGCTCAATAATCAACAGGAGAACAATAAAGTTCATTAATACTGTCGATCAGCGAAAATGTTCGCTTGTAACACTTCATTCTTATATTCAGTTCCATTCATCAAGAGGGCACAAAACGAAGCACACGCTGCTGCAGCGACGCTACAACATTGTCATGCCAACAGACCCAGAATTTACACCAGCTGCTGTGAGAAACTCATTTCATGAATTCAGTAATCATATACTGATTGTGCTTTCCACTTAGGAAAAATTAGGAATGTAAAAAAAAAAAAGGACAAGATAGACAAATAGAAGTAACATTGACAATTGTACATAGGTTTGCCATACATATTAGTTTTTACACAGGTTAGACTTTCATGCAATACAATGAAGCGGAATACTTTTATTGTCGGTAATCAAAGGGTGTTATGTATATCAAGTAATTCGATAAATACATAGGAAAAGTTCTGCAAGCATGCGTGGTGGTTTGGCTCATGTGGAGTGCATTGTCGATCCTTACATTTCAATCTGTCCACTCATATCTCTGAACCATGACAGTGGTAGTCTAACTTGTGGATAGGGTACATCTTGTATTTGACTTCTGGTAGGTTAGTCAGCATATGAGAAATATACAATCCCAAACTGCCTAGAAGTCTACAAAGTGCAATATCTTAAATTTGGATTTTTCACGTTTTGTCAAAGAGCTAAAATACATATTCCCATTTGAATTTGGCTTTCTTTAGTTTGCCTTAAAATGTCAAATATGTGATGGTCTTATTCTGTTATGATCAGAAACCTTTGCAAGGATAGAAGCAACTAAGGACACGAAGGAGTCCAGTACCACAGCTGAGATATCTGCTCTAAATGCAAGAGTCCAAAGACGTTGATTGTGATTCTCATTTCATCCATGAGATCTCTGAACACTTCTGTCTTCTGTGCCTTGTCTCCAAGATGGGGTCTCCCCTTAATCTGTAAGCACCTGGGCACGGTGGAGACGAAATCAGACACAGGTAGTGCAGTCCTGCATGATGGGAGTCGACTGATGTTCGTGTTTGTTGGTGCAGTGCTCCATTGAACTTGAGCTCTTGAGTGGCACCATGCAGCGGTGAGGAGGTCTGCCGCAGTTGAGCAGCCCCCAGCAGCACAGAACCCTGAGGAACTCCTTCCTCATGTCCTTACTCCGCAACGTGTAGATCAACGGGTTCAACGCCGAATTCAGCGTGGCAATGCTGAAGAAGATGTCAGCGTTATTGAGGATAGGGCATTGCTTCATCGTACAGGAAGTGTCCAAGAGAAGGATGGTGAAGGCAGGTAGCCAACAAATGATGAAGACACCCAGCACGATCGTGACAGTCTTCAGGAGAGCGTAAGCTGGAGAATTGGTGGCCTCTTGGTGGCTGGTGCGCACAATAAGGTAGATGCGAACGTAAAGGATCACAATGGACAGCAAGATAATGGTAAAGACGGTGACGACAAACAGGATGTAGTATCGGGTGTTGAGAGGCAGGACAGCGGAGCAATCCTTCAGGTTATTAATACAGTTCCAGCCGATAATAGGAAGACCTCCCAGAAGGATGGACATCACCCAGCACGCTCCGATCAGTAGGAACATGCGGCAAGTTTTGTTGGAGCCGTAAACCTTGACCTTGGTGATGGCAATGTAACGCTCTATAGCGATAGCCAGCAGGCTGAAAACTGAGGCGGACAGGGCGATGAAAGCAGTCCCCTCTCGTATGAACCACTGGACAGGCACCAAATGAAATGTCCTAGGGCCTGACAGAAAGATGTTGGCAATATAAGCAGAGCCAGCCAGTAAGTCCGAGAAGGCCAGGTTTCCGATGAAGAAGAACATGGCCGAGTGGAACTTCTTGTTGCGAAACACGGCAATGAGCACCAGGAGGTTTTCCAAGATGATGATACTGCAGATAATGACAAATAAAATGTTCAGGGAGCTCAGGCTTTGTTTACTCTCCATGCGGACATTGAATTCCTCTGTGGTCATCTCCTTGACAGAGAAATAGTGGACCTGTATGAGGGTCTTATTGAAGTACTGGGAGTATTTGCTCATGGTGACAGCTTGGCAAAGCACTGCAACCGGACGGCCAGTAGTCATTCACGGGGCAGCTTGTCTGGGCCAGCGGGGGCACAGGAAACGAGACGCCCAGCCTGATGTCACGTCTCAGCGGCCCAGGAAGCTCTTCGGTGTCACCTGGAAACAAATACAAAAAATAACAATTACTGGCAGGCCAAATGTTAAAAACGGACCATGAACAAATCAAGTAATTCAATTTAAAAACGTTGTAATTTCTGCACCTCTAACAGCACCAAACAAGTGGGCGGGGCAAAACAACATTAACAAATTTTGGGTGTGTCCAAACAATGGAAGATGGGGAAGTGTTCGTTTAAAACTAAACGAACTGGATGATCGTTTAGTTTTAAGCTGTAATGATATGCTTCGCATAATGCTATGCAAAGTCTTGTCTGACTTTAACCTTAAGATGAAAGCTGGTCAGCCTGTGCAGATGAGGTCCTGTTTCCACCTGGTATTAAGGTGTTTTCAGTGATCAGTTTCAGAAGTCGTCAGCCTAGCCGCATTACCATTTCCACCTGGTATTACCCTGCATTTCAAATGCATCACCCGTGATCACTTGTGTTTAGATTTCGTCTAGACCCTCCCCTCTTTATTTCCTCACACTCCACATAGCTTTTGTGGGAGCACTCTGTGCCGCACACATATACAGTGGGGAGAACAAGTATTTGATACACTGCCGATTTTGCAGGTTTTCCTACTTACAAAGCATGTAGAAGTCTGTAATTTTTATCATAGGAGAGAATTCTGGCTCTCACAGACCTGTTAGTTTTTCCTTTAAGAAGCCCTCCTGTTCTCCACTCATTACCTGTATTAACTGCACCTGTTTGAACTCGTTGCCTGTATAAAAGACACCTGTCCACGCACTCAATCAAACAGACTCCAACCTCTCCACAATGGCCAAGACCAGAGAGCTGTGTAGGGACATCAGGGATAAAATTGTAGACCTGCACAAGGCTGGGATGGGCTACAGGACAATAGGCAAGCAGCTTGGTGAGAAGGCAACAACTGTTGACGCAATTATAAGAAAATGGAAGTAGTTCAAAATGACGGTCAATCTCCCTCGGTCTGGGGCACCATGCAAGATCTCACCTCGTGGGGCATCAATGACCATGAGGAAGGTGAGGGATCAGCCCAGAACTACACGGCAGAACCTGGTCAATGACCTGAAGAGAGCTGGGACCACAGTCTCAAAGAAAACCATTAGTAATACACTACGCCGTCATGGATTAAAATCCTGCAGCGCACGCAAGGTCCCCCTGCTCAAGCCAGCTCATGTCCAGGCCCGTCTGAAGTTTGCCAGTGACCATCTGGATGATCCAGAGGAGGAATGGGAGAAGGTCATGTGGTCTGATGAGACAAAAATAGAGCTTTTTGGTCTAAACTCCACTCGCCGTGTTTGGAGGAAGAAGAAGGATGAGTACAACCCCAAGAACACCATCCCAACCGTGAAGCATGGAGGTGGAAACATCATTCTTTGGGGATGCTTTTCTGCAAAGGGGACAGGACAACTGCACCGTATTGAGGGGAGGATGGATGGGGCCATGTATCGCGAGATCTTGGCCAACAACCTCCTTCCCTCAGTAAGAGCATTGAAGATGGGTCGTGGCTGGGTCTTTCAGCATGACAATGACCCGAAACACACAGCCAGGGCAACTAATGAGTGGCTCCGTAAGAAGCATCTCAAGGTCCTGGAGTGGCCTAGCCAGTCTCCAGACCTGAACCCAATAGAAAATCTTTGGAGGGAGCTGAAAGTCCGTATTGCCCAGTGACAGCCCCGAAACCTGAAGGATCTGGAGAAGGTCTGCATGGAGGAGTGGGCCAAAATCCCTGCTGCAGTGTGTGCAAACCTGGTCAAGAACTACAGGAAACGTATGATCTCTGTAATTGCAAACAAAGGTTTCTGTACCAAATATTAAGTTCTGCTTTTCTGATGTATCAAATACTTATGTCATGCAATAAAATGCAAATTAATTACTTAAAAATCATACAATGTGATTTTCTGGATTTTTGTTTTAGATTCTGTCTCTCACAGTTGAAGAGTACCTATGATAAAAATTACAGACTTCTACATGCTTTGTAAGTGGGCAAACCTGCAAAATCAGCAGTGTATCAAATACTTGTTCTCCCCACTGTACGACTAAATGCACAAACTCATGTAAACTCAAGTGAGCAGGAAAGGAAGTGAATGGAAAAGATAAGGTATAGCCTATATGTTTTGGTACAGCACAGTGAAGTTTGAATTGCTCGTTTTGGTGCTCTCCCAAACACGTCCCAGAATGAACATGTTAGGAGAGCGAGGGGCGAGTATGTGGTGCTTTACTGTGGTCCGGGATGCATTCAGGATGGACAACTGTTTACACTACACATGTGTTTTCAACTACCTCCATATGTAGTTCTACATTTAAGAACCAATTTACGCATGTATTTAACGCTGAACACTTGTGATCGGAGCACAAAAAATGCATCTTAATACCAGATGGAAACAGGGCCTTAAAAACTGTTAAATGTTTTTTTGTCACGTTAGGGAGCACATTATGCACAAAGGTTACACAGACACAAGGTCACCCTGCTTCCGACTGTAGCTACAATTGCTCAATCACTGCTGCTTTTTTTTTTTTAGAAACGGTTTAAACAAACAAGCTTGAAAATTGTTGAAGCATCTGTGACAACTGGAGTGAGCATGCTAGAAGAGCGTCTGTGACTAGAATCTAGAGTCCGTTGCAGACATGAAAAAAAATCATGAAAGGCTAACAAGCTTCCTTCTTGTAGCGTGTGCTAGGCTTTATCTAAAGCACAAGCAGTGGTCCTGCATTGATCAGACACATGTTGGAAGCCTAAAACAGCTCAAGTAGAGTTCTGGAATTTCCCTTCTGAGTAAAGGCTCCATGCCAGAACTGTCCTTCAGCTACAATCTGTTCTTGCCCCATGAACTAAGATAAAAGTGCAAAGTGCATGTGCATGTGTCTTCTACACCTATACACACTCCTTACTACTCTTTACTACGACGCCTTACTACTCACCGACTCACGGGATGTGTCACAGGAACCATCATCTTGTCATCTGAATGTTGACATCACATTTTACAAGAATCACCAAGATCTCCAAAATAAATGACTAGACTGTCATCTCCACAAGGCCACAAAAGGCTATAAACTTTCCCCTAAACTAAAATCCCCTTTCAACTGCTGATGACTAAATACACAGGGGAAATGCTGAGATTGACATTCTAGAATGTTTAGTAAGGAATAATTGATGACGGACTGCTGAATGCATAAAAATTAATGCACAGATTTCTTTCTAATGCACAGAACAAGGTTCTTTGTATGAGAGAGTCAGAGAGTATGAGCAAGCAAGTGTGATTACCAGTGTCTGAGGCCAGGGCAGACGCAGAAGCCCGGTTTCACAGACGAGGCTTAAGCCTAGTCCCAGACTAAAATGCATGTTTGAGGTGTTTTAACTGAAAGCAACTTGCACTTAAAATAGGTCAGTGCCATTGTTTTGTCTCGAGATGCACACCAGTAATGTTTTATAAAAGGCACATTTCTAAAAGCTACTTTTATAAATTTAACTAATTTAACTATGGCCTAATCCTGGCTTAATCTAAACCCTGTCTGTGAAACTGGGCTATAGTCACATTATTTAATTACAGTATATTAGATTTTAGACTGGACAGCAGCCCCATTCAGCTTTTGGCTAGCTGCTAAAATTGCTTTTCAGAATGGTTCTACACGTCTGCAGATAATTTGTAAGTACTATTGATATAAAGTAAAATAAAAAATAAATAAATAAAAAAACACTTACTTGGCTATTTTCTAAATGTAAATTATCTTACTGTGAACAATTCATCTAAGCATATGTTTCATGTTTTAATGAAACAATTTTTAATATTCCAACTTTATCTTCTGGTGAAACAACAGATTTCTCTTTCTGATCTTCTGATTTTAAATAATTTAGTCCACTTAAACCTGGTCCCTTTCTTACTATCGATTGCAAACTCGCATTCAGATCTGCCTCCATCCAATCAACAAACTTTGGATAGAACCAAGACCTACATTGTATTTGTATTTGTTTTTTGATAATCCATTTCACTCTGATGTCACAATACGGGGGGAAAAAATTCCATTACATTGAGACTTTAAATTATAGATTTTTTTTAAATATTACATTTACATTAATAACATGAGAGAAATTAAGTGTCAAACTACATGCAAACAGGCCTTTGTTTCAGTTCAGAATGGCAAACAAGAGATATGCAGGAGATAAAGTATTTAGCCACAAAGTATCTTTGAGCTGTGGCCTAGTGGTTAGGCACAAATGCTCACTACATTGAGCTCAGGGGCCTCATTTATAAAACGTGCGTACGCACAGATTTGATCTTAGCGTGTGTGTACGTTAAAATCCACAGCAAAGTTCATATTTATAAAAATGGTCTTTGACATGGAAAAGTGCTTACCGCCATGTCAGGGTCTGAGCAGACGTATGCACTTTTCCTTGTGGCAGAGTCGGAGTACTGTAGGTATTTGGAAATCTATAAGGAGTAGCAATAATAATTATAGTAATAATAATAATAATAATAATATTATTATTATTATTATCCTGATAATAGTTATTGTCCCTAATAATAGTTATTTATCCTGACAGATAAATCTAATCTAATTAAATTAGAATAGATAAATGTCTGTCACCCATTATTATTATTATTATTATTTTTACATGTGCAAATATCAACATGGACAACAGAACATGAGTTTTTACATATCGTCACATTATGCACCTGCAGCGCTTCTGTGAAAGGAGAAAAACAGAATAAAACAGTTTTTTTTTTCCTCAACACAGTTTTGACTGATATTTAACCTTGCAGCAAATGTTTTAAAAATAGCCTGAAAAAATAACCTTCACAAATTAATCAATTAAAAGAATATCCTAGGCTACTTGTTCAAAATAAAACATAGCCTGCATGGTTTTTCAAAACCCTGTTAGCATAATTACACGGCATTAAAGTTAAATTATTTAGCATGTATAGGCCTACTTTGATTCCACACATGTAAATTATTTAGACTAATCTAGGCTATAAAATGATATTAATTAGAGGAGGTTTACAAGGCGGAGAGCTGAAACCATTCAGCTGCGCACAATTTCAAGATCATTTGCGATTTATAGATTTCACATGTGAGTGCATACGTTCGTTTTTCGGAATCACACATACACACATTTGAGTGATCTTAGATCAAACGTAGGACAGTTTCTACGCCTCATTTTATAAATGAGGCCCCTGGTGTTGTGTCATGTCCAGATCTCATCTCCCCTTAAACTCCACCTTAATTTTCTGTCTGCCCACTACTGTCACAAATGACAAAAGACCCAATAAGTACATCCCATAATACTTAGAGTGAAGTCTGAGCACAATGGGATGTGCTTTGGTGTATACTTACATACTTTTGTGAATAAATACAGTAGACGAATCAAGATATTTGGCTAGAATATCTCTAGGCTGGTGATTACAAAAGATTGCACCACTCACAAGTGGGCTCAAACATAGCAATTCTTGACTGAATGTGGTCCACTGCTCAATACACATCATCAGCACAGCCAGAGCAAAGCTGCCAAAGTCTCAACACTGAAAGATGCAAATCCCCCGTCAGGCCAGAGTCACTGTAGAGACTATGCAACCATGTGGAATGGCATCTGTAGACAAAGGCAGGAATCTAAGACATCTGTGTGACGCACACACCTCACTTCAACATCACTGTTTGCTGCACATAGTTCAAAACCCCTCACATACATACTCACAGATGCAGACTTATGTAAACATACCAGGAAACGTGTCTCAGTCACGTACAAACACACAATAAGGTACAGCTGCGTAGACAGTGCAACAAACCTGTTGCCAAATGCCAATAATATCTAGCAAGGCCATTTCCTTGAGCAGCAGCGAAGAACAATGGCCTCCTTGTCCAGGTTATGTTTCACTTGATACTCTTTAAAGGCACACTGTGGTCCAAAATTACACCATGCACCAACTACCAAATGCAAGCTCTACAATTCAAACTATTTTTAGTAAACAATCAACAGCTTATAGCATCAGACCAAAACTTAAATTACCCATCAAAATGTGCCTTCTCAGAAACCGAAGGATGCATTACAAAACAGCTCTACAGTCCACCCACTGAAATTTCACTCTCAGAACAGGTTTGAGTGGGTAGTTTCGCTGCTGACTACTTATGTTTGTAATTTCACCGGGCCATCTGCAAGGTCCCGCTCACATGCACTCTGGGCCTCTGTGTTACCTTGGAGACCTTTGCCGACTTTCATCTAGGGATTTGACAGCGTGTGGAACCTGATGGGCTGGTTTGTCGGCAGTGCCGTCTCCGGCCTGCCCCACTTAACCATTATCCCCACCCTGTCCTTCAACTGCAGACTGGCAGGGATGTACACTCACCTAAAGGATTATTAGGAACACCATACTAATACTGTGTTTGACCCCCTTTCGCCTTCAGAACTGCCTTAATTCTACGTGGCATTGATTCAACAAGGTGCTGAAAGCATTCTTTAGAAATGTTGGCCCATATTGATAGGATAGCATCTTGCAGTTGATGGAGATTTGTGGGATGCACATCCAGGGCACGAAGCTCCCGTTCCACCACATCCCAAAGATGCTCTATTGGGTTGAGATCTGGTGACTGTGGGGGCCATTTTAGTACAGTGAACTCATTGTCATGTTCAAGAAACCAATTTGAAATGATTCGAGCTTTGTGACATGGTGCATTATCCTGCTGGAAGTAGGCATCAGAGGATGGGTACATGTTGGTCATAAAGGGATGGACATGGTCAGAAACAATGCTCAGGTAGGCCGTGGCATTTAAACGATGCCCAATTGGCACTAAGGGGCCTAAAGTGTGCCAAGAAAACATCCCCCACACCATTACACCACCACCACCAGCCTGCACAGTGATAACAAGGCATGATGGATCCATGTTCTCATTCTGTTTACGCCAAATTCTGACTCTACCATCTGAATGTCTCAACAGAAATCGAGACTCATCAGACCAGGCAACATTTTTCCAGTCTTCAACTGTCCAATTTTGGTGAGCTTGTGCAAATTGTAGCCTCTTTTTCCTATTTGTAGTGGAGATGAGTGGTACCCGGTGGGGTCTTCTGCTGTTGTAGCCCATCCGCCTCAAGGTTGTGCGTGTTGTGGCTTCACAAATGCTTTGCTGCATACCTCGGTTGTAACGAGTGGTTATTTCAGTCAAAGTTGCTCTTCCATCAGCTTGAATCAGTCGGCCCATTCTCCTCTGACCTCTAGCATCAACAAGGCATTTTCGCCCACAGGACTGCCGCATACTGGATGTTTTTCCCTTTTCACACCATTCTTTGTAAACTCTAGAAATGGTTGTGCGTGAAAATCCCAGTAACTGAGCAGATTGTGAAATACTCAGACCGGCCCGTCTGGCACCAACAACCATGCCACGCTCAAAATTGCTTAAATCACCTTTCTTTCCCATTCTGACATTCAGTTTGGAGTTCAGGAGATTGTCTTGACCAGGACCACACCCCTAAATGCATTGAAGCAACTGCCATGTGATTGGTTGATTAGATAATTGCATTAATGAGAAATTGAACAGGTGTTCCTAATAATCCTTTAGGTGAGTGTATATAGGGTCATATGCATCTAGATGCTGGTCTCTGCAGTCCAGCTGGCTAAGAAGAGCAGTTTTCCTGTACACAGCTATGCTGTTATAGGCCAGAGGAAGTGTTTGTGGTGTCAGAAGACTAACATCCTGTTCAGACTTGATAGCTGACTGGTGGAGAGAGCAAGACAGTTAATGTGGGAAAGGTTCAGTGGAAGCGAGAGACACAAAAGCACAGCAGAGGAAGTTTATTCGGATTCTTACAGGTGTAATACGTGCGGCAGGAAATGAGCTGAAGCACAGCAACAAGCCACTCGTTTGGTGTCAAATGTGCGACCGACAGACATAGCTTCGAGAAATCTTCTTTATGAACTGTCATCATAAAGGTCGCTGTTACAGTTCATAAGGCAACCATATGATTTCTATCTCTCGTTCCAAAATCAGTGAAACCTGAACTCATGACCCCAGTCTCGGGCAAGACCCCGCCCACATCCCCGTGACAAGTTGACAAAGGCCCCAGGTGTTGTTTGCGCTTCCCAGCAATACCTGATAAGCCCCAATTAGTCAGTGGCGTCTAAGAAACCGTGTTTCCCACAACGCACCTGTTACGTAGCATCGGTTGGACACCAGTTGCCTCTTTCTCCAGAGAGATCTTACATCTTTGCAGCTTGCACAAACCGTCAGCAACCACACACAGTTGGAAAAAACAAAACACCTAACTGACAGATGTTCCACTTCAGCTTATTACGGCTGGTTCTCATGTTTGCCATCACGTACATGTTAATTCAGCCTTATAATCATCATAGATGTTTGTTTATATGCTGTTTATCAGCATTTTTTTTTTACACTTGCTTTAAGCCACATATTTTAGTCCAGATTGAGTGTCAGCCTATCTGCGGTCTACAGTAAATAGATGAGCAAAGTTCTCTTTCTGCGCTAACGGTGCTGTTGTGCACTATAATGTGCTTTAGGCCCAGACACGCTACTGATTTGACATCCTGTCCCCGTCGTGATAAGTATCACCATCCACATGACCGCGTTTTTTCACCTCCACCACAACTGCACCATTACCTAGAGCTTATTCTTGGGGAATTTTATTACACATCAGATTAATGCAAAGCACATTAAACTGCAAATCATACAAACGTGCTAAAGAGCAGTTGGAGGAAACCTTTACCAGAACAACAGTTAACGTACACTCAAAAACGTTCTTTCGGGTTTGAATGCATTGTAGAGGGACTGTAATAGAAGTAATATCAAAATACAATCAGTTCATATCGCATGATCATTAAACTGATTATACCTTGCCCTGGAGAGCTGTACAATTACGTCATACATAATTGTATTGATTCGCTGGTTGGTTCCATAATATCAGATGTAAAAGGGTGAAGCAAAGCACTTACAGATGGGTGGGAGGAAATGGGGGAGGAAAATTCCATCTGTTTCGCCAAAAGAGTTATGAGTCAAAGTTAGTCAATACAGTGAAGGTGATATAACACAGAGAGTCCCAAGACCACAAAGCTCTATTCATCACACTCCCATTCCACCCTGCTAATGACCCAGGTCTGACATGTACTTTACAGTCGGCCACTTCCACGACTGGAAAAATATGTCTTTTAAAAGTATATAGGCCAGTTTATAAAACAAATACTTCTGGTTAAGGACTCTGATTGGTTAACACAGCTTTTCACGCAATAGGCTTGCTGCGGTAGTCTGTGTTACCGGTGTTACGTGGTGTTTAGCCACACACCCATTACATTACTTGCCAATCATGACACTGTTGTTTTGCTTTTTTATAGGAATAAAGACTATTTAGTTCAGATGGACAGCAGTCTGCTCTGCTCCATAGAGCACGAGCTGCAGAGTCGCAGCATCACAGTGCAGCAGGAGTCAGATTTCACTGATCACATGAAGAGAGTAAGGAGAGATGACTGACAGGGCGATTGTGGAGGATTTGGTGCGCAACAGATCATGAGCATCATTAGAGGTGGGCGATTTGGCAAAAATATCATATGATTATTTTCAGGAAAATCACGATTCACGATTTTATCACGATTTATTCATGTCGGTTTTACTATTTTGCAAGTGACTGAGCATTACAGCCAAACTAACTAATTCCCCTATTTTAAAAAAATGTACCCTTACAAGGTAACAAAATATAAAAGAAAAAAGAATGACAGACCATTTAAGCCACAGTAGGGGTGGGCGTGCTTTAAATGAATCTTTATTTCATTATTTTATCTTTGTTATTCAAAATAAGAATAAATATTACAAAACACAATATAATATGCAAATTAAATAAACCATGCTTTATTTTTTTTCACAGAAGGTGTATTTAACAGTAGTAACAGAACTTTTGTTGTCTGATTAACATTATGACAAGCAGCAGCAGATTTATTAGGCTGCTGTCAGTCACTAAGACGGATCTAATATACAGACTCTTTACGTTCACATAACCGACTGTGTTTATGTAAACCTTGTGTGCATTTGACAGTTTAAGTGCAATAAGACGTGAAAGATAACTTAGTTTAGTACTCATACTCTATAACTTAGTTTAGTTTGACAGGCTTTTAGTGTGCGCGTGCTTCAGGTGTACACGCTCAGAAAAACGAATATGTCAGAACAGTGTGCAAATAAAATGTTTAACCGGCAAGGCTTTAAAAACTCATGCAAATTATAAACTTCCATGATTGTGAATTTCACAAAAATCATGATAATCGCACACCCCTAAGCATCATTGACAAATATCTTATCTTGTAAATTGTGTGGTCAGTTCCACCTCTCCCTACACACAGAGTACGCGTGATTCAAAAGCGATTTCAATACCCCACCCACATATAGATAGCGGCTCCCTGATGCCAGGAATTACAGGCCTATAGACAGATTACACGTGATCATGAATTCAAACATGCATTCAAAATACAACCCAAAAAAAAAATTTTTGTCTGATATTTTTATAACTATAGCGATGCACAATATAATTGGTACCATATTGGTTATCTGCTGAAATTGAAGTTTTTTTAATTATCGATATTAGTCAAGTTTGGATATATATTAACTGATACTGGATATTTAATTGTGCAGTCTTAATTCCCCAATGTTTACATTTATATTATAAACAGCTAAAGCATTAGGGAATTTGCTGTGTCATGTCAAGGGTCACTGCATTAGCATCACTGGTCAACGTGGCAGACCACGGCCACTTTCTAACAGAAGACAATTTAATTCCTAGAAACAGCCTTTAGTTGATACATTATTCACAAAAAGCAAAACTTTAGGGTACCTTACTGCTTAAATATACAATACAAATATTTTACAAATGTGGTGTTTAAGAAATCTCATCTGAAAGGAATGTTACAGGTCAAGTCAATCTGTCAAGTCAACCTCTATTGACAGTATCTGTGGCATGCTGTTGATTACCACAGAAAATAATTCTCAGTTTGTTGCAAAAAACAACAAAAAACAGGTACACTGCCGTTCAAACGTTTGGGGTTGGTACAATTTTAAAATGTTTTTGAAAAATGTTTCTTATGTTCACCAAGGCTGCATTTATTTGATCAAAAATAAAAGTAAAATATTTTAAAATAACTAACTGTTTTCTATGTTCTATATTTCTTATTATTATCAAAAGTATCTTCAGTGTTGGTTGTGCTGCTTCTAATTTTTGTGGAAACCATGATACACTTTTTTTCAGGATACTTAATGAATAGAAAGTTCAAAAGAGCAGCATTTACTTGAAATTGACATCTTTTGTGACACTGTGTTTTATGTAATGTGGTAACCTGACTTGCATTTACCAAAACATTCCTTTAAGTCACACAAATGTGTTTCTAGTACATTGCTTGCTGGCAGAACAAAGGCTGTGGGTGATATATTCTTCTTTCAAAGTAAAACCACGAAGTGTAATGTCTGCATGCTGTCCTATAATAATAGCACCGCGACTAGCTGAGCTGCGTCTAACGCTGCATGTAGCCTCATTCTCACGAGTCAAGACACATGTAGGCAGGCTGAAGCAAGCCTTAACGCAAATGCACGCCGACCATCGTTGCGCACTCTGATGCCGCCGCTCTGCAACAAAGCCTGGGGCCTCCTCTAACTGTTTCACAGAGCGTCTCTCCATCATAACCATGCATCGATCAGCCGTGCGGAAATGGCAACATTCCTAGAAATGAAGTGTATTTTTAAAGTGATTAGCGTCAGAGTTCTCGAACCGAGACAGTACTCCTACAATGCTGACAGACAGACTGTGATGTAACAGATTGGCCTGAAACCAAAGCGTAGATGTTAGTAATGACATAATGCACAAGGGTCCTTGTAGAGCAGGGGTACGTTTTTAATACCACATATTAGGGTTTAAACGGATCGTAGTTGATCTGTGACCCAGGCTTCATAGCTTGGCATGTTCGCGGATTAATTGCAAAGTTTAACCATCATAGAGTGAAAGTTTAACAATTGTATGTATTTTGTCTTGCCAGTTTACACCTTCAAGCTTTTTTAGACCATTCCAGCATAAGAAGAGTCGGTACTCACGCGCTGTTATCTGTGCACACAGAGGCACGTTTTTAGATATATAGCACGCAAACACTGAATTGATTCCTCTTTCGCATCTCCTTGCGCTTGAAAGGACACAAACACACAAATTGATGTCAAAATACTCGTCTCGGCAAGTATTCTCGTAACAGTCATTTGTGTCTTAAGTGAATGTGAATAGTTGAAAAAGAAAACATTATATTAGATCTGTGCATTAGCTCTTAAGGTGACAGCAGCCTATAAATACCTGCTGCTGTCTAAGTCATTAATGTTAACAACAAAACACAGCTTTAACAAAGATTAATCTACATATTGCCAAAAGTTTTGGGACGCCTACCTTTACATGCACATGAACTTTAATGACATCCCATTCTTAATCCATAGGGTTTAATATGGAGTTGGCCCACCCGTTGCAGCTAAAACAGCTTCAACTCTTCTGTGAAGGCGTTTAGGAAGTTTAGGAGTGTGTCTATGGGAATTTTTGACCATTCTTCTAGAAGTGCATTTGTGAGGTCAGGCACTCATGTTGTATGAGAAGGCCTGGCTTGCAGTTTCCACTTTAATTCATCCCAAAGGTGTTCTATCGGGTTGAGGTCAGGACTCTGTGCAGGCCAGTCAAGTTCCTCCACACCAAACTCGCTCATCCATGTCTTTATGGACCTTGCTTTGTGCACTGGTGAGCAGTCATGTTGGAACAGGAGGGGGCCATCCCCAAACTATTCCCACAAAGTTGGGAGCATGAAATTGTCCAAAATGTCTTGGTATGCGGAAGCATTAAGAGTTCCTTTTACTGGAACTAAGGGGCCAAACCCAACCCTTGAAAAACAACCCCACACCATAATCCCCCCTCCACCAAACTTTACACTTGGCACAATGCAGTCAGGCAAGTACCGTTCTCCTGGCAACCTCCAAAGCCAGACTCGTCCATCGGATTGCCAGACAGAGAAGCGTGATTCATCACTCCAGAATAATCCTACGAATATCTATTGATCTAATATGACTTCTGACCTGTAATGTTGCCAGAATCATAATCATACACTATTTGTTCGTCGGCCAGAGGAGAACTGGCACCCCGACTGAGCCTGGTTTCTCCCAAGGTTTTTTTCTCCATTGTGGCCCTGAAGGAGTTTTGGTTCCTTGCCACCGTCGCCTTTGGCTTTTGGCTTGCTCAGTTGGGGACACCTAAATTTCAACTATATTACTGATCTGCTCGCATTGACACTATATGATAATTGAAATGAGCTGGATGACATCACCGTTTTCACCAGAGCGGCTGTACAGCCGAATCAAATTCCGTTGCATTATTTTCCTGTTACCACTGTGAAGCTGCTTTGAAACAATTGCCATTGTAAAAAGCGCTATATAAATAAAGGTGATTTGATTTTTTTATTTAATTTGAGAACACGTCTCCACTGCTCTAGAGTCCAGTGGTGGCGTGCTTTACACCACTGCATCCGACGCTTTGAATTGCACTTGGTGATGTAAGGCCTGGATGCAGCTGCTCGGCCATGGAAACCCATTCCATGAAGCTCTCTATGCACTGTTCTTGAGCTAATCTGAAGGCCACATGAAGTTTAGAGGTCTGTAGCTATTGACTCTGCCGAAAGTTCTGTGCACCGTGCGCCTCAGTATGTGCTGACCCCGCTCTGTGATTTTACATGGCCTATCACTTCGTGGCTGAGTTGCTGTTGTTCCCAATTGCTTCCACTTTGTTATAATACCACTAACAGTTGACCGTGGAATATTTAGTAGTGAGGAAATTTTACGAATGGACTT
Source organism: Coreius guichenoti (assembly GCA_039654105.1). Lineage (NCBI taxonomy): Eukaryota > Metazoa > Chordata > Actinopteri > Cypriniformes > Gobionidae > Coreius > Coreius guichenoti. The sequence goes on from CM077171.1 coordinate 16,803,293, forward strand.
ATTGCACAGGTGGCAACCTATCACGGTACCATGCTTGAATTCACTGAGCTCCTGAGAGCGACCCATTCTTTCACAGATGTTCGTAGAAGCGTCTGCATGCCTAGGTGCTTGATTTTATACACCTGTGGCCATGGAAGTGATTGGAACACCTGAATTCAATGATTTGGAGGGGTGTTTTGGTAATATAATGTATATTTAATTTATACAGTGAACACTATACTGTTATTTATATATTTAGGCCTCATTATTACATTTCTGTACCTGAATACTAGAGTTAGACCTTACTTTATTTGTAACTTTGTTATATTGTATTTATCTATGCTTGTAATTAGTGTATTTGTTCTTATTTTTTACTGACTGTTTACTTGTATTAGTAATGTTTGAACTTTATTAGTTAGGCTAGAAGTTTATGCTGTGGTATTAAAGTTCGTAAAATGTGCTTTAAGTAATAAATGGAAAGCAAAGTTACATTTGTTACCCCCCAATTATTTATTCATTTTTTTCTTGCGGAGCTGAAAAATGATCTGATCTATGACTCAAAAACCATAATATGATCCGAACCGTTTTGTGATCCATTGAACCACTTCCACATATGTTGATCCCCTTTCAAAAGAACTTATATAAGCAATAAGCTATATTTTCATGCATAAAGTAAAATTATCATGTTTTTTTTTTTAATTGTTGTTTGCAAAATAATAATAATAATACTATTTATTGGATTTTATATTGTGACTGTACTTTCAAATATTATTTGGAAAATATTTACTATGTATAAGTGTAGAGTATTTTAGAACAACTAAATATCAGAATTTTGCCATTATTTTTAAAGTACTGTTAAAAGCATGCATTTAGAGAGAATTTTTTTCTTTTTGTGTATACCTTTTTTCACAGTCTCTTTCCAAAGCTTTTTTTCAGCAATAAGGTACACTGTAAGCAAGTATCTACAGTTCTAGGAAGGCGAAAATTAAAATATATTAAAAATATATATATATATATATATATATATATATATATATATATATATATATATATATATATATATATATATATATATATATATATATATATATATATAACAACATGAAGATTTCTGTTAAAAATAGATGTCGTCAAGAGGATAAAATAATCATGGTTAATCTACTGGTCTTTAGAGTAAACAGACTGAACAAATGTCATTTTTTTTTTTAAAATACACTGTCATATTTTTTTTACACTTTTTCCCCCATCCTGAAATTTAGGGAAAACACTGACCACCTAGTAGAATAATAAAAAAAAACAAAGTAAAAGCAAGAGCAAGTTTCTGGAAAGTTTTAGGGGGTCTGTCCTCTATCTGGAGAGATTTTACTATTCTGACTCATCTGAATACACTAAAGCACAAAATATCTGCCCTCAGCAGCAGAAAACAGCCTCCTTTTGAAATGATTTCCACTCTTATCTCCAGGACATGGATGAGCACCAGGCATTTAGATAATACAGAAGCTAGAGGGCAGATCAGAATAACACAACAATTGACAGCATTATTTGTTTCTCATCTGTACAAGCACACATATAGACATAGACATAACACTTCAGTAAAGACATACAAAAAAGTTATTATGTGTTAAGACTTCACCCCTGTTCATCATTTACACGGTATGTCGAGAAGCAGTAGCTATAGTGGCATACTAGTAAACAAAAACAACACTGAGATTAAACCACAGACACAACACTAGTTTCAGCTGCAATACACACTCAAATGTCTTCAAGAAAGTGGAAAAAAATCTTTGAACAGCTTCCAAGTGCAGTGCTTTGCAATGGAGCAGATACGGGTGATTTGAGATGGTCTGCCACATCTCACGTACAAGAACTCTGAGAAGAACTCCATAGACATTTTATGAAAAAGCATATAAAAAAAAAAAAAAAAAGTTGCTTAAGTTTGCAACATACCAAATAAATCCCAGCACACTGTTCTGATGCAATTGTACAGAGCTGTTGTGATTTCACCATTCATAGCAGCTCTAGAGCTGAAATAGCATCCTAAGGAAATAATAATTTCTCTTTTTCTACCATTATTAGATGTGTATAACAAAAGACAAGACAGGAAATGATCATAGAAATGGGATTGGGTAATAATAATAGCCCGACTTGAACTCGGGTCACTGCATTAGCATTACTGGTCAATGTGGCAGACCACGGCCACCTTCTAACAGAAGATAATTTCAATATCGATAGGGCTTACTTGGATGAGTAGTACGCACCACTAATTAGTCCCTCATTTCAATAGACCATCTCTACCCCTGAAGAACAACCTGATATCAATCTACATGTCTTTACTTCTCTCAATTAATTCCGCTAATTAAGCATTTGTTTTGACTTTATGTAAAGCCCAGGCACCCTTTCATGGCCAGGAGGCAGTGGCAGGGTGCCAAACAGACTGTGTTCTGCTATAGTAATCCAGCGGGATTTGGAAAGTTGGGTATACGTTTGCCCTCAGCTGCACGGGGGAGGGGAGAAAACAGTGAGAGAGAGAACTGCTATTCCACTCAGCTTACATTTAGCCACATTATTTCCTCAGAACATTAGTCAATATTGTGTGGCTTAAGTCTATTCCTCACTTCTCAGTGTCTTTTCCTCCCCTGCGAGGCATACATAAACAAAAGCCCATTAGAACTCATGGCTCATGGTTTATATTTATCATCTGTTTATTTGCCGATGTGTTTCTTAGCATGTGGGCGAAAGGCGACAGGAAACAAAGAGCTGTGTAAAAGGAAACCGTGAAGTGGAGAAACTCTCTGTCTCACATTCTGGACAGTGGGGGTAGTGCTGCACTATGCATATTTTTGTATTTTTTGTGAAATATTATTACAATTTAATATAACCGTTTTCTCTTTTAATATATTTTAAAATGTCATTGACATGTTCAGCATCATTACTCCAGTCTTCAGTGTCACATGATTCTTCAGAAAGAATGATGCTCAAGAAACATCTCTTATTTTTAGCAATGCTGAAAACAGTTGTTTCATATTTGTGAAAACTTACTTTTTTCAGGATTCTTTGATGAATAGAAAGTTCATTATGAATGTCTTAACTTGATCTTTACTGATTTTTGATCAATTTAATGCATTTTTGCTAAAAAATAAATAAATATATATATATATATATATATATATATATATATATATATATTATATTATATATAATAATAATAATAATAATAATAATAATAATAGGTTCACTCTTAACTGTCAGTCACAGGCTCTTCACTTCTATGATTCAGATTCGTGACAGACTCTTTGCCGGCCCCCCAACCTCCTACGGTTTAATGTCTACTAGATCAAAGGAACGGCCCACAAGAGGGTGATTTAAAAACATCAGGAAGGATTCATTTAGTACCACAGCCATGGTCACGCCGTCTCTAGTGCTCATTAGAAAATTAGCTAATGCAATCTTACTTCATTATTTAAATCAACCAAAGAACCTACTGCTGGTTTAGGCATATCTAGACCTTCAATGTCAAGGATGAGAAGTCCACACATCAGCAGGGCACAGGAAGGCCAAATAATGGAGTAAATAACTAATGTTTGCTGAATTATCAACTGTCACCCATAAAAAAAATAACGACAAAACTGAGAGCACTGATAAGAGTTTTAACTCTGCAGCATCCCCCTGGTATAAAGGCGATAATCAGTGAGTTAAATCTAAACTGCAGAAGATCAAGTTTCACTCGTTCGGTTTTTCTCACACTTTTCTGCTGTTGTCTCCACATAGGAAGTATCCTTTAATGAAAGGTCTTAGAACAGAAATCACGCTTGCTTTGTTCTACAGCCCTGCTCCTGTTCCCCCATAACGCTAACCCCACCCATGCTCATATTCTTCTGCTTTATCATGGGATGTGTGTGTCCCGTGTGTGTGCTCATGTTCGCGACAGACGAAACACTGCAAGATCTTTATGACAACATTGTACCATTGTGCAAATGTGACCCGCATGTGTTTCTCGTATGTGTCAGTTGTGCATGGTACAGTTGAGGAGGTGTTATAGCGTATGTGTGTAAGAGAGGGTGCGTTTTGGGGGTTGTGGGTGTGAATCAAAGAGGGGGAGACTCCACAAAGGAAACAGGCACCCACAAGGACGAACAAAGCAGTCTTGATTGCCTTTTGTGATATGATGCTGTATTATGGTCTGGTACCTTTCATCAAACAATGATAGACGGGATAAGAAACAGGGTGGGGGAGAACTGAAAGTGGGCATGTTAAAAAAAGTGCCCATGTTAAAAAAAGTGCCCAAGTTATAACAGATGCACTAAGAAAGACTCCATATTCATGTTTGTGGGTGTGTTTAGATTCAAATATTCTTTGTATTAAATGACGATAAACACAAGTATTGGCTAGGTCTCAAAAATGCACAATGATCTTCCATTTTTCCCAGACCCTCCTGACATATTAGATCATGTCCCTTTGGGACAATAAAGACTAGATTGCCTCACAGACACAAACAGACTTTCAGTCTTTCATGATGAAAAAAAAAAAAAAAAAAGAAAGTTTTACTTCTCCTCCTGCCTCTTATAACCTCCTACTATAGTCAAAGACTCAATGGCGCACTTCGCTTTTTGTCAGAAGCATCGTTCAAACCGAAAGGACACGTCCGTCTTTAATTTCTGAACCAAGAAGATTTTGAATGCAACTTCAAAAAACTATAATCTTCTATTAAATTATATAATATATGATAATATAAATATAATAATACATAAAATAATAAAAAAATGTATAGGCCTATATCTTATATTATCTAAAATGAAGTTTATCACAGCTTCTTCAGCTCAATTCTGCCATCATCTACCCACCATTTTTGTGGAACAAAATAGCAAAGCTCCTCTTTTCCATGCAATGTTTAGTCCCAATGCAATTTTGCTTGGTTTATTAAAAAAAAAAAAACCTGAACCTTCGTGTTAAAAAAACACCAGTAGACCAATGGGGACTCAAGTGGCTGCTACGAGGTCCGCAAAAAATGAGAAATCAAGCATCAAAAATGTTAACTTTTACCAAATTTTACATCATTACAGTTCCATGGCACTGTATTTTTTCAAGCATATGTATGTAATTTTGCAAACAACATTGTCTTTATAATATCATGCCTACTATTTTACAGAGTATGAAGGCCTTATACATAAATATATACAGCTGTATTTATATTTTAAGAACAAAATATGGTCTTTCCATGGCATCAAAAAGCTTGAAACCCTCTGCACGATCTTGCACTACAAATTAGTTAAAAGGTGTTTTTTTTTTTTTCCCTTTTACATACCTTATGTCTTTTCTTGCTTAGGGTGCCTAGTGAGTCTGGACTGCCACTAGTGCCCTCAAAAACAAGTGGTGCATAATGCCCTTTGTCATTTCATTTCCCATAGGGTGTGGTTTGGTTATCGATCCAAAGCAGATCAAATTCAACAGGCTAATCAGAGCTGGATATGTTACAGGGGGAAGTCAGAAATCATATCATGTGGGCCTTTAAGTGTATTACTGGCACAGCAAGCCATAAATCTAATATACAACATTGTCTGAGTATGTTTTTCTGTACTATTGAGTTTCAGGGGCCAGGCTTTGACATGTCTGCGCATTTGTTTTGTATCACCACACATAAGTCTTATCAGTGACCCGTGCGTTCGCCACGGGTCACTTAAGAAGACATTTGTAAAGAGGCTCTTCTCATCGTCGAGGGAGACGAGACCAGACCTAGGCTACGGATTACACAATATCAACGCTTTATTTGACTGTTTAAGAGAAGTGAGACCATTTTCCCCCCGCAGAAAATGTCTGAAATCATCTATATTTTAGTCTAAATGTTTACTGCAAGTTATGCAAGAATGTCAACGGTTTCATTTGGTTTCAGTAAAAAAGACAAGATGAAGTTGTGCAACATCTGTTTCAACAAACGATTGCAAAAAACAAGTAACTGCAGTAACGTCCCACTAGAGAGCACAGAGCCAGACTATTCTCATGCTAAAAGCCACCATGTGGGCAGGATCCATGTCTTTCTGCCTCTCATGGACATTCATGACTTTGCGTTAGCATGAGGATGGGCCTGATCCTATCACAGATGCCACAACTGAAAGAACAGGTTTGATGGACAAAGCCCCCCTCCACAATTTAATCTGCCAAGCTCTAGCGAGCAATCCAGCTCTTCATTCCAAAAGGGCTTCCTCGGTGGGCTTCTTCCAGGTGCACAAACAAAAGCAGTCAGGGTAACAATACGCTGTCTATCACGAGGGGGAGGGTGTGCGGGTTTGGCATGCCGTTATCTCTTTCAGTACCTGCTGGAAACTTAATGCAGTTGGACGTACTGATGCCCGGTAGGCGCTTGAAAACCCCACTGTGACCACATCACTACATATCCAGCGCTTTATAGAGTACTTCAAGCCACAAATCGTTCAGAAATGTTTTACGGCTCACTAACACAAAAACGATCTCCAAACCTCTTCGTGGCCAGTAACATGGTTAACATTATCATAGCACAAGAGAGTGCCAGATTTACAGAGGAAATGATGCTGTTGCAAGGTTTCTTTACTTTTGAAAGCTGCAACATCATTTCAGCACGCAAGTTGTTACGTGGTTTTGCTGGTTTTACATTCAGTCACTCGACACTGTACCAATATATACAATTTACACAATACAAAAATGTACTTAATAGTTCAAAAGTTCATAGTTCAAATCATTTACTAACCCTCAAGTCTTTCCAAACCTGTATGACTGTGTTTCTTCTGTGAAACGCATGTTTTGTTTTTGTCCAAACAATAAAAGTCAATGGTCTCTGATGCGGTTTGGTTCCCAACATTCTTCAAAATATCTTTTGTCTTCCTCAGGAGAAAGAAACACATACGGGTTTGAAACGACATGATGTATAAATCATGATTTTTGCAAACATTTTTGGGTGAACTATTCCATTAAAATCAAACATTCAAATGTATTAATATTAACATGCATCAGCTCAACAATATGCTAAATGAACATTACATGATTACATAAATGTCTCATGAATTTGAATAATTTCATGCTCTCAGCAGCCAGGATGCACAGCCTTTGATAGTTTTTCTAACTACCCACATTTATACAGCTAGTTGCATTTTTTTGTTTGCATTAGCATTTTTTCCCTGTAGTCTGCAACACCTTCAGGAACTAATCTGTGACCCATTTTTATGTTACGACCCACTAGTTGAGAACCACTGAAACATATTATACAATATATTGCCTAAAATACACCTTTCTGTTGATGTTCTGAAGTTAAGATCTGTGTACACCTGCATCAATGTTAAGCTGGATTTGCCGTTCTACTGTATATGACAGATTTATATCAGTTAGGCGATGTTTTGCAAAATTAAACCCATAAATAGTGACTTTGCACAGATGCGAGACCTTTAGAAGTTCTTCCATGACTCCAAAACTGTCCTAAAATGGACAAAGTCTTTTCCCCAACTGAAACGCTGCTCAGTAAATATTTAGAAAGTTTCCCCTGAGCCTTGTCTGCATGTGTCTGTGTGAGACAGACAGATTGGGCTAAGTAACTGCAGTGTATACAACATAAATTTATGGGACTGTGTTTGTGATTGTCTTAACACTAAATATGCATGCTACTGTTTGTAAATGCAGTAAGAAAGTCACTTGATTGTGTGTGTGTGTATTGGAGAAGGTTAGCAGCCCAAGCAAAGGCAAGTCATTACAGCGACACTCCCAGTTCTTGGCACAAATACTGCAAGCTCCATATTGCCGGCTGTGAGTTGTAACTTGCTCAGCAGCAGCCTCCAAAACAGAAGGCGTTTATTTTGTTCCAGCTGCCACACCCAGCAAAAGTGTTTTTCGGCTGAGGAAAGATGGCATGCTGCCTTATAACAGTGCAAGCCCTAAAGCACTGGAAACCCCAGCCTCTATCAATTATCACCAAAGATATTGATTAACATAACTGGAAAAAATGCTGCCCTGGTTGACCAGACATGCATTGATCCTATGCGCGCCAACTATTCTTAGTTCACCCTGAACACAACATATTGGTTTGTCAAAGATGACCGTGTTCCATAATGCCTTCCTGTACAAATTTCTTTTGTTCTCAAAAGAGTACACCCAAAATTGATTGTGACAATTTTCTTAACTGCATATTGTTTCAAACATAGAACAATAAAGTTTAATTTTTAAGTTATTATCCTAGCCACTCAAAATTAAAAGACAAATGTATGTAGTTATTGACTGAAAATCTTGACATGAACCTTGCGCCGATTTGTCTTTTCAATGAATTTGTTCACAAAACCCAAATGTTTCATTCATGAATTTAACGTGTTCTCAGGTTCACTGACTTAAAATAGAGTGCAAAAATCGTATTGACTACTTTTATAGTGCTACTTTTTCCCCAGTCCTCATTCACATCCATTATATGGCAGGGCATTTTGCAACCTTTTTTCTTGCCTAAATTTTGTTAGAGGTGTCTCACTGGTGCCAACACCACGTTGTCAAACTAATCAAAAGTGGAATGAAACTGCGCTTCTCGCTTGAGCTGCGCAGCGTGGACAGGTTATCAGCTCGGACCAAGTGTGCCGCACAAGTCCTGAAAAGAGAAGCCAGAACGCTTCGATCACTCCCAGGTGGTTGGTCCCAGTATAGGTCATAAACCCCGCCCTCTCCATGTAATCGACTGGGACGTGAGACAAACTAAATCAAATTACACTTCAAATTATTTTTTTCCAAATAGGTTTGGTTTTAGTTAGTTATTTGATGCTATAAATGCTATGTGACGTCATGATTGACAGCTTCTCTGAGCGAAGTAGTCACTGAGGCACCAACTGACTTTTTTCTGGATTTTCAGGAGGAGATTGGAGCTTTAACTTTAATTTCTACATTTCCATAAGGGTTTATTTCACACAGACATAAGGAGTTGTTCTGCAGTAAACTCTACAAATCGATTCTGCGAGAGTGTGGGCAGGGCCTGCGCACTTCATGCTCACTACAGCACAGACACAGGTCCCGAATCAGAGCAAGATGTCAGCGCCATATTGGGACACTGGCGACTTTTCTACAATGCAAGAGAGTAAAGGTGCGCTGATGTGGAAACCAGGAAAAACACTGTGCCATGAACGAACAAGTTAAAGAAGGCTTATCAGTCCGCAAATCACCAACATTCACCATAGATTTAATGTAGTAACGCTAACTTTAACCATGGTATTGTGGAAGAAATGTTTTTAAATTAATCATTTCAGGGTTCATACAACAAGTGCTTCACACTTTTAAAAATCCCCCCACCCTCTAGCACTACCAGATCAGGTGCTGGTGCCACCATCTTTAGAACTTTGTGGCACCGGTGCTACTGCTCTGAAATGTTAGTCCAGACTAACATCCAGCCCTGATATGGGAAAAGAGAGATCGACATGAGCAGTTAAGTGATTTCATTTTTGGGTGGACTATTGTTTTAAATGCTCTGCCTGACATGAGGGATTCAGTCTTCCTCAGAGAGGGTTCTCTCAGGATGAGCTGCAAGCGCTCTGTGCCAAAATGCTAAACGCAAAAGTCCTTGAGGAATCGCTCCACCCACACAGTGACCTGGCCCTACCCGTAACCCCTCATGTGACCAAGCCAAAAAATCCCACACTTCCAGTTCCCACCACCGCCTGCAACATTTATTTATCTTTCCGTTTGCTTAGATTTCCGTTTATTTATTCACTTTTTTATTTAACTTCGCCACTCATGCACAATCCCTCCTCATTGACGTCTGCATGCACATATGTGACCTGTGGGCACGCGGAGACAAGTCATGGAGAACGAACCTTATTCTGAAACATATGTTTCTAGGACAGAGTTGAAATGAAGGTCAGGGGAATTCAGGAGAAAGCGCAATCAAGTAACAATCAGATATCTGAAGGCAAAGCCTTTGCTGCGTCATGAAACTTTTAAATTAATTCTAGAAGAAAATTCTGAGTGGCTCAGGCTAAGTTGGTGAGTCATAGTTATGCCTACACTGAATCCGTGCCCTCAGAACTCTGTGGAAAGTCAGCAGACTTCCACGGAATTGGAATGCCTGTCATTAACAAAGCTCTTCACATATTTAGGCTAATTTGATAACAGTTTCAACTACCAGCTAACAAACTTTGTTTAAATGCATTCCGCAGAGTTCCACACATTTCCTGCAAAATCCGAACAGAAAATACAGAAAAGTCTGGAGTGTCCTGGTGATAGAGTCTATTCAAGGCACAGTGGGTAATATTAAATAAAGACCACAGCTGAAGCCTCTCTCACATAGACATGGGCTGAGAGTGTGAACGTGAGTGAAGAACGCCGGTGGTGGTCAGCTGAGACAGCGTAGCTGGTTTTGTTCTGGTTTAATGAAGCATGGCATCACATGATGCCAGCGCGGACTACATGCTGCCCATATCAGCTCTGTCTACAGATCGGATCGCAGCATGATGAAAATCTGCTGTTTAGGCTACTACACCCCACCATCACCTGAAAACAAGACCCCAGACAAGAATCTCCACAGCCATCAAACAGATCCAACACCTGATATTCCTGCTCATCTTAATTTTCCCACTTTAGTAATTCTGTTTCCATCCAATAAGTAGTTAGCTCTCCTTTAAAAAGCATGCAGAAATCCCCATGTGGATCTGCAAGCACTCTGCATGCAGTCACAGAACAGAGGAGATAATGCAATCATTCCATTGAAAGCTTTTAGAAGAATAACGTGACCAAGCACACATTTCACATCCACACTTGAGAATGATGGATGGACAGCTCTCAATGTGATAATCGACGTTTCCTCTCACATATCAGCTTATCTTGTAGAGGGAGGCATTGTGTACCACAAAAGCAGATTACAAAACATCTCGACCCCATCCCTTTTTTCTTGTCCTGGAGAGAATGCACAGTTGTGATTCTAAGTCAGACCTTCAGAGAGGTGTCGTTAGTGAATTATTATTTTGCACTTAAGGGACGGATGAATTTCATAGCATGACCTAAATTCAGAAGCCAGCGCAATGGCTTTTCAATGTAGCTTTGGATTCCAGGGGAGACAAAAATCAGTATGTACAATAGAGCTGACCTACATCTGCACAATTGTCTAGTTTCTTAATAAAACAGTCAAAACCTTAAAGGGATAGCCTTCCCAAAATTAAAAATTTGGTTAAGTGGATCAAAATCTGAAAAAAAAAAAAAAAAGTCTTAGCGGATACTAGACACTGGTTTTTACTATCAAGCTTCATTAAAAAATGTCTTGCAACTAATTATTATGCAGGTTTGAATGTGTGCAAGCATGAATGATGTCTGAAATCAAAGATTTTGAAAACTTATCAAGAATCAGGTTTCAGGTGATGTAAGGCAGAATGACAGCCTCAGCTATCATTCACTTTCATTCTATGGAGAAAAAAAATGAAATGAAAGTGGCACAACCTTTTGTGTTTCGGAGATGAAAGGAAGTCATACAGGTTTACAACAACATGAGGATGAGCAAATGATGACAGAATATGCATTTTGGGGTGAACTATCCTTTTAAAATTCTGTCACACAACAATATATCTTATGTTAGTAAAAATCCCCTAAATATTTCTTTTTCGCGTTTCAAGACAGAAGGAAAAAACACCTTACAGTGAGTAAATGATGACAGAATTGTCATTTTAGGGTGGACTATCCCTTTAAGAAACAGACACTCGACTCAGAGCACTCAGTCCAGCAGCATAATGCCCATAATAGAGTCTTTTGTCTTATTAATACGAGCTTTAAGAACAATGCCATCCTTACGGTGACGGATGGACGAATCCCCACGGCGTGTTTTGCAACGGCTAGAAATATCGCCAAGCTCCTTGCGTGCAATGAGCTCAGCAAGAGCCCGTCCCTGTTGACAAATGAAGAGCTGCTGGAATACACATGAAGTCCAGCAGGTCTGGATGATGCAGGTCAATGTTTAACTGCATGCATGTTACATATTACACCAGTTACGGTGTACCTTCTCGTAAACGATGCAAAACACTGATCCATGTCACACTTTATATTCAAACTGACACTGCGGAATATGCATGTGTCGAGAGCTTAGATAAGACGCACACATTTCATTATCAGATCACTGCATGCGAGAAAGATCAATGACTGAGCTGAAGGTGATAGAAACGTGTCTGTGGTGACAAATAAACACATCACAAGTTACTGTTAAAGAGTGAATTTTGAGAAAGGCTCACACATCTGTCTAAAACATTTGCTTAGGGGTGGTCATTAGCTACATTAAATACACACGTCTATCGCACTGGTACAAAAATGAATGAAGACATTAAGTTATTGTAACACTAAGGAACATTTGACTGCATATACAGTGAGATATCGTTAGTTAGGCTGTGAAACTTACCCCATGTGCGATGTCCGGCAGAGAGAAGAAGCGCGTGCCGATGTTTTTAATCTTCATTTACAAAGTTTACATGAAATTCCGTAATTCCTGATCGCTTGATCGAGTCTTCGATGGTCCGTTTGGGAGAGCCCCAAAAGATGCAAATGATTTAATAAAAGTCAAAACTTTTGCGGAGTCAATGCTTCATATAACCTAATCATTAATGCAGCCATGGTTAAGATAAACGTCCAAAAGCAAGATATAAATACTTTGCGTTTGCGTTAACGTCTTTAGGACGCGTCCGTTACTGTTGTATTTTCCGTTTAATAAAAAAAATAGTTAATTCCACGCGCTGAACGCCAGAACAACAGCCTCGCGATCTGTGCGCGGCGACGTAATACACACACACACACGCACGCACGCACTCACTCACTCGCACGCGCACAGCAACTCGGCGTTGAAGAGCGTAGGACGCCTGTGTAATGATTTTTACACCCCTAATTTGCCTGTTCACGAAAATACATGTATTGCAATAACATATAATTGCAGACGGTCTCATAAGGATGTTTTCTCCACACGATGAAAATGTTCAGGATCAAAAAGTCACATTTATGGTAGTATTTTAGTTTCTCTCTCCCCAGGGTAGAAATGAGGTCCAGATGTTTTTTTTTTTTTTTGGTTCCACCTCCTCACTTCCTCTCCACTCTGAGTTGCTGAGAGTTTTTAGACTTAGTTTTTCCTCTGTTACATTTTAATTTGTCTCTTACATTCACAACATGTATCTAATTGACATAGAGCTATTGACTTTCACTATATATTAAAATATGGCTTCAATAGACGTTTTATACTGCAAAGGCAACAATAAATATGAATTCTTTAATTATATGGAGCAATCTGGTGGTAAAGTATCAAGTGAAGTAGATTGCTATTGATTGAATTGCTATCTAGGGTGTGTACTTTATAATTTTTCTCTTCCATAATTGTGGAGTGTGGTACTTCTGAAAGCTGATGTTTATGTATGTGGCCCGAACAACCAGATGCATTTGCACTTGGCACCTCATGAGGTGGATTGAGAATGTTTTGGGGCAGGAATTTACACATGGTTTCTTACTGTTATCCACATTGCCCTTCAGCTGCTGACCTTGTACAGTCAACATTAAAATGTAAATCATCTTGTTTCAGTGACCTACAACCCTAAAATCAAGATTGCATGTGGTCAGGGGAAAATTATACGTCATGTTTGACATCTGCTCATACATGTGTAAACCACCTTTGCTGAGTCACTATACGCTCGGCTCAACGGTTTATTATCTTCTTTTTCTATCGTCATTGATGTATGCGTTGATATCTGCCAGTATAATTTTTTTTTTGTCTTGATGAACACGTTTCGCCTCAGGTGTGTGCCGTTTAGTCTAGGCTTGTTTGTCATTGAGGCTATGTTGTATCGTGTTCACACAGGGAGGGCAGGTATGAATCATACAAGATTTGCTTCATTGAACACTACATTTAAATTCAAGATTTCTGGTATCAAGAACCCAGTAATAAAAGACATTAATAAGGACCATGTGCTTAATTTCACCCTATTAAGTAGATAAGCCCCTCAAGCATGTATGTAAATCAGTGAGTCATCATGAATAATGACACATCCACCTCAAAGTCATTCCTGTTTCAGTTTAAGCAGCATTGTCTGAGGTGATTTCACCGCTTTGAGATGTAAATAGTCAAATAATAAATTCACGCCCGTCTAGAACAGTCTGTATGGATTCGGAGGTTCCTCTGCCATATACTTTGACAAACAGATTGATGCATATCAGAAAAGACCAAGAGACTCCGGTTTGAACTCTACATTTCTGTCAGCTCGGGGGAGGGTTCAGGAACCCTGACCTCACTTCCTGTGGTGACTTCACAAGCCGTGCATTGTGTGTGAGAATGTGACAGGGCTCCTGGGACTCCTCCACATCTGGCAGCTGTTTTGACCACCCCCATCCCTTTCCACCACCACCACCAGGAAGATCTATGAATGTTCCTGGTACTCACCTCAGGAACTGCCCCAAAATAGCTCAATTGGCTTGAACTTCATTTCCAGGCCGTCATGTATCTCACATGCTCTGAATTTGGTCTGCCACACTCTGGTTTCCACCTTCAGGTTTTACCCAAAGAAGTTCCGTTTTGATGTGGTTTATGCCAACGTCTTTTGCGAGTGCCTCACCCTTCAGAGGACAGACGTTAGCGGGCATTATGAGTTCCTCTTAGTAAAGGAGAACAAGTTTGTTTTTCAGAATCATTTTCATTGCTATTTTCCCATAAATGCTTCAGGCATTATTTAGTGACATTAAACACACTTCTTATTTCTGTTTTAGTGAAATGCCACATTGGTGTCACTGTCTTTCTCATGGGGGCTTGACACATGTGATCTCGCTAGGTGCTCTGAGAGTATGCTGCTAATTTTAGATTGTACTTTACGTAGGAAAAAGCATTACATGCTTCCTGTTTGAAGTCTGAATATGAAAGGCTCATATCCTCTGTCATTCTGCATTAAAAGATGTTTAGTTTAGAACGAATAGGAATAATTTCATATTTTAAGATCTAATTTAATAGTTCACTCACTATGCTATTCTCAATATTAAGATGTAGAATATTAATTTCAAATGTGAATAAGAATTTACCACTAAATATGATATTATATATATATATATATTATTATTATTATTATTATATAAATAAATTTGCATTTATTTTTTTCACTAAACAAAAAGCATTTGCTACAGAATTTGCCCCCAATACTTGATTCTGATTAGTCAATTGCAACATTCTGAAGTAAAAATATCTTTGTATAATAGTCGCTATACTTTATACTTGCTCATTGTGCCAACTAATTAGCTTTGCTCTGTTAGTATCTTGTATCTCATATGCAGCCTCTGTCCACATTATAAAATAATTTAAACTCAAATCAATATTTCAAGCCCATTTATGTATCTGCTGTATACTGTTGTATGTGTGTATGTACAGTCAGTCAGCCATTAATTATTGCAAAATAAACCCTCGGTAAATCTCGGTAGAAATCGCGATCGCGGGGGCACTGCGGTGCGACAGAAAAGGGCACTTTCACTTTCAAAGGGGCAGGGGCTCATCTGATCAGGACCTTGATGTAATGTGATTATAATGATCAGCTGATTGTACTTTAACCTTTACATATCTGGTATCAGTATTGTGCTATCAGTTATCAGTGTAAACCGAAGTAAAACAGAATATACATATATATCTAGGAGTGAAATACAGAACTTAGCTCACATTTCATTTCCTCTCCTTAATAGAGCGGCAGCACCTCCAGCATTTGCAGATTGGCATATACCCTTCCTCTGTTTCAATCTTTAACACAGACCATTTATATTTTTCTGTCATGTGGTCTGCAGTCGTGCGATCCGGTGAGTCTGATGTCTTGTGATGAGTCTACAGTCCCACTCATCGATTTGTTCATTTTGCATGGCATTGAATTCCATGTTTGAGAGAATTTTGCTTTGTCAACTTTGCTGTGGCAATGTCGAAAGTGCAGGAAAAGCCACAATGTGTACACTTTTTTTTTTTATTTTAGAAATCAATCTTCATTTTTGCTTACTGTGGCCTGTTGCACACCATACATGAAAGCAGTGTGTGCAAGTAGTAGTATTTATATCGGCCCCTAGATGAACACAGAGTATTAACAGTGTGTACCGGTGTGTCAGAAGTGAGCTTCGGCACTAAGTCTATTTTTGCCTAATTTAGTGTGCAAAACTCTAAACTACTTTTGCAACTTAATCTTATCATAGCATTGACCTTATAGTTGTTTCTTTATATTAAACTGGCATAGGAGAAAGTATTTAAATGAAATAATTATAAA
This sequence comes from Coreius guichenoti, assembly GCA_039654105.1. Classification (NCBI taxonomy): domain Eukaryota; kingdom Metazoa; phylum Chordata; class Actinopteri; order Cypriniformes; family Gobionidae; genus Coreius; species Coreius guichenoti. The sequence continues at coordinate 16,819,489 of CM077171.1, forward strand.
TAAATTATAAATAGCATCCTTAAAGGGATAGTTCACGTTTCGTTCATCTTTGAAATGCAAATGAAGATCTATTTAATGAAATCTGAGATCTTTCTGTTCCTCCATTGACAGTCTACACAACTACCACTTTCAAGCCCCAGAAAGGTAGTAAAAACATCATTAAAGTAATCTATGTGACTCCAGTGGTTTAACCTCAATTTTATGAAGCGACATGAGTGCTTTAAAACAGAGAATGCAAAAGAGGTGCTGCACGGGGTGTGAAATGTTATCTTGGTGCTCTTTGGTTGTAAGGAATGGTTCCACTTAATAAAGAATTTCCAAGGCACTCGGATGGTGTTGAAAAAGTTAAAAAGCCTTTAATTCATCCTGGCTTATTCATTTAAAAACAGGTGACAAGTACACCTACGCGTTGTGGCTTACAAGCCTTCGTCAGGGTGTGAGTAACAAACACAATCTCAAGTTCATTATAAGCAGCAATTAATTAGTCTTATTACAATCACCTGGTGTTGTGCACGGCAACCTGAGGAGAGAAAGTTCAAGGAATACATAGAGGACATGTCTGACAAAATTTGACAAATCTGACTCAAAGATTTCAGGAACGAGGGTATAAAAATAGTGTGATTAACAAAGCATATAAAGTAAGAAACATTAGTAGAGATGAGTTATTAGTACAAAAATGTAAATCACAGGATTCAGATAATTCAGTTTATTTCGTGACACAGTATAGTACAGAGGCGAATAGAATTAAGAAAATTATAAAAAGTAATTGGGAAATTGTGATGAGTGATCCTTATCTCAGGGAAGTCATGCCTGAATTTCCTTCCATTGCATTTCGAAAAGCACCTACAATTAAAGATAAATTAGTGAGAAGTCATCTTCCCTCTAAGAAATCAAATACCTGGTTACGTCAGAATGCAGGAAATTATAGACGTGGCAATCACTGTGACAATATGGTTAAGACTAACATGTTTAAAGATGTAACCTCAGGCTTTGATCATTTATTAATTGCAATACCTCATTTGTATTATATACAAACCCGATTCCAAAAAAAGTTGGGACTGTACAAATTGTGAATAAAAACAGAATGCAATGATGTGGAAGTTTCAAATTTCAATATTTTATTCAGAATACAACATAGATGACATATCAAATGTTTAAACTGAGAAAATGTATCATTTTAAGGGAAAAATAAATTGATTTTAAATTTCATGGCATCAACACATCTCAAAAAAGTTGGGACAAGGCCATGTTTACCACTGTGTGGCATCCCCTCTTCTTTTTATAACAGTCTGCAAACGTCTGGGGACTGAGGAGACAAGTTGCTCAAGTTTAGGAATAGGAATGTTGTCCCATTCTTGTCTAATACAGGCTTCTAGTTGCTCAACTGTCTTAGGTCTTCTTTGTCGCATCATCCTCTTTATGATGCGCCAAATGTTTTCTATGGGTGAAAGATCTGGACTGCAGGCTGGCCATTTCAGTACCCGGATCCTTCTACGCAGCCATGATGTTGTAATTGATGCAGTATGTGGTCTGGCATTGTCATGTTGGAAAATGCAAGGTCTTCCCTGAAGATGACGTCTGGATGGGAGCATATGTTGTTCTAGAACTTGGATATACCTTTCAGCATTGATGGTGCCTTTCCAGATGTGTAAGCTGCCCATGCCACACGCACTCATGCAACCCCATACCATCAGAGATGCAGGCTTCTGAACTGAGCGCTGATAACAACTTGGGTTGTCCTTGTCCTCTTTAGTCCGGATGACATGGCGTCCCAGTTTTCCAAAAAGAACTTCAAATTTTGATTCGTCTGACCACAGAACAGTTTTCCACTTTGCCACAGTCCATTTTAAATGAGCCTTGGCCCAGAGAAAACGCCTGCGCTTCTGGATCATGTTTAGATATGGCTTCTTTTTTGACCTATAGAGTTTTAGACGGCAACGGCGAATGGCACGGTGGATTGTGTTCACCGACAATGTTTTCTGGAAGTATTCCTGAGCCCATGTTGTGATTTCCATTACAGTAGCATTCCTGTATGTGATGCAGTGCCGTCTAAGGGCCCGAAGATCACGGGCATCCAGTATGGTTTTCCGGCCTTGACCCTTACGCACAGAGATTGTTCCAGATTCTCTGAATCTTTGGAAGATATTATGTACTGTAGATGATGATAACTTCAAACTCTTTGCAATTTTTCTCTGAGAAACTCCTTTCTGATATTGCTCCACTATTTTTCACCGCAGCATTGGGGGAATTGGTGATCCTCTGCCCATCTTGACTTCTGAGAGACACTGCCACTCTGAGAGGCTCTTTTTATACCCAATCATGTTGCCAATTGACCTAATAAGTTGCAAATTGGTCCTCCAGCTGTTCCTTATATGTACATTTAACTTTTCCGGCCTCTTATTGCTACCTGTCCCAACTTTTTTGGAATGTGTAGCTCTCATGAAATCCAAAATGAGCCAATATTTGGCATGACATTTCAAAATGTCTCACTTTCAACATTTGATATGTTATCTATATTCTATTGTGAATAAAATATAAGTTTATGAGATTTGTAAATTATTGCATTCCTTTTTTATTTACAATTTGTACAGTGTCCCAACTTTTTTGGAATCGGGTTTGTAGGTTGGAGTGTCCATGTGGCTGCTTCTATATAGGGATGACTACGAGGAAATTAAAGATCAGATTATCAGAACATAAAAATGCCATTCGAGTCTGTAATCCGCTATACCCTATGGCCTTACATTATAGAGATACAAATCATGGTAGCCCAAGTACATTGAAGATAATTGGCATAGAACATGTTCCTAGATCAATAAGAGGAGGAGATAGGATTAATAGGCTTTTACAGAGAGAGTCCTTCTGGATCTATACACTGAAAGCTACTACATTTCCAGGTTTAAATGGAGAATTAGATTTCGTACCATTTTTGTAAAATGTTTTTGGAATTAAAAAACACTAATGTTACTTTGTATTGGACACATTATTGAATTGTGGATTTTGATGTGTATATTTAATTAAATTTTGAATTATAATTTGTGTATATTCTTTTTTTTTTTTTTTTTAGAAATAAGTTAGACTATGTATTATTGAATGTATATATTATTTGAATTGCGTATTTTTGATTTTTATATTTTGATTTGGGTATTTTGTCATTGAATATTTTGAATTGTGTATTTTAAATAGTATTCTTTAGTAATGGTTAGATATTATTTTGTTGAATGGTATACTTTTTTATTTGCATAAATTTGACTTGTATATTTTGATTTGGATACTTTGTCATTACATATATTGAATTGTGCAATTTTTCAAAAAAAAAAATTTATATTCTTTATTACACTACTATCATATAGCGTTTATTTTGTATGAGACATGTGCTCTATGTATTCCTTGAACTTTCTCTCCTCAGGTTGCCTTGCACAGCACCAGATGATTGTAATATGACATAAGTGCTTTGTTTGCACAAAAAAAAAACATAATTTACCACTTTATTTACCAAATATTAAACTCCAATGGGTGCTCTCGTGAACACCCGTTGTAGATTAATATTTTGTAAATAAAGTGGTAACTTGTTTTTCTTTTTCAAACAAAGCACTCGCTTCACTTTATAAAATTGAGGTTAAACCACTGGAGTCACATGGATTACTTTAATGGTGTCTTTACTACCTTTCTGGGGCTTGAAAGTGGTAGTTGTGTTGACTGTCAATGGAGGGACAGAAATCTCTCAGACTTCATTCAAAAGACCTCCGTTTGTGTTCTGAAGATGAACGAGTGTGAGTAATTAATAACACAATATTCATTTTGGGGTGAACTAACCCTTTAACTAAAATAATCATGAAAATAATCATAAACTACATTGTTTCTAGGGCTGGGTATTGACACAAATTTCACAGTTTGATTCGATTTCAATTCACAAGCTTGCAATTCGATTCGATTTCGATTCGATTCGATTCAATATTGATTATTTTGGATATATATCAGGTACAATGTATGGCAAATTTTCTCAAGGAAAACAAATCTCTTAACTAGTAAACTATGGGAGTCAGTTGTAGCCTACTAGGCTACATTAGCCTACTATAATATTGAAGGTAAAAATTAACTGATTTGTATACAAACACTTAAATTACACTTAAACATTTTTTAATATGAAATATAAATATTTAAATGGTGGCTGTCATAAAAACTTGCCAGATTTATTCAAACATGCATTAAATATTGAAGAACATTAAAAATTATAATGAATATGTAGCCTAATATGGTGCATATATTTATCAAAATGCTCCTCTAGAGTTTATTTTTCTAGCTGACTAACGAGTTTATGGACACTGGATATGGTTGGTGCAACGCTATCTCACGACCAATTCGTACGTATTTTACAAGGTGGCTAATTCGTACGAATTTGTACAACCTCACTGTACGAATTTGTACATTTTGTCTAAACCCCAGTGACGGGTAGGTTTAGGGGTGGGGTTTGAGGTAGGTCATTCGTACAAATTCATACCAATTTGGCAACTCGTCAAATACGTACAGTTTAGCAAAAATCGTACGAGTGAGGTCGTACAAATTTGTACGAATTAGCCACCTCATAAAATATGTACGAATTACTGTGAGATCGAGGTAAATGTGACGTTACATGACATTGTTAACAAGCTGTTTTACTGACGTCTTTCCGCAGTTGAAACACTGATTGAGCGATACCATATGACATGATACGGATTTCGGTAAGTTGTACTCTATATTTTAACACATTTTCAGATGTTCATTCATGTTTATTTTGCGTTGTAACTGGTATTAAAGCGGATGAGTTCACTTGAGCTCCGCGCTTCTGCTTCTCTTGAGCTGAGCAGCGCCAGAGCCACAGCGCCAAAACGGTATTTATGTTTTTGAATTTCGTAATAAAATGGACGTAATTTGACATCTGAGACTTTGTTTCATATCAATAGTAACAAAGCACAAAGATTATTGCGATTTATTGGATGGGAGGCGCGCTACAATTTCCCATTCATTCATCAACTGAAAACAGGATGACTAATCGATTCTTGGGATTTAAGAATCGATATTGGTTCGTAAAAATCAGAATCGATTAAAAACGAGAAATCGATATTTTTTACCCAGCCCTAATTGTTTCGCCAAAATTAAGTGAATCCAAGTAAGGAAAAGCTTAAGCCAGTACTTGCAAGGCCACAAAATGTATCATGGCTTTATCTTGCCAACTGACTTTGTGGAAAGTTTGACACCACGTTGAATTGTAAAGTTTTTTTTACACAGAAACACTCTATGGTGAGGTGTCTGTTCTTCCACTTCTTCCCCTTCAGCCTTTACTGAAAAAGTAAATAATGGCACCTGGAGTCAAGATGGCTGATCTCTTCTTCCTCCTAATCATCCATTAGTGGCTTAAGTGTCAGTCGCGCCACATGTCTAACAGAGCTCACAGGTTGAAATCCCTCACGCCCCCCTTCACTCATACCTTTTATCACCTGCTCATTTTCCTTTTTATAAGACCAGCTTTGTTTTTTGTGGAACGGTGCTTAAACCGTTTAATGGTTTTGCACAGCTGCATTCATGACGTTTTCCAGATTGTTTGTCCATGGGAGAATGAACAAACTCATCTAGCAGGTGATGCCCCTTCTTTATCAACAGTTCACCATGCTGTTTTCATTCGTATTTCAGTGACTGCATTTAAACCATTGTATAAGACAATCATTAGTTCAATTTTTCCTCACAGGGATACTATTATAGCAGAGCACATAAGTCGGTTCCCATGCTCCAAAATGTGTGCTGTTTGAGTATGTGCGCATGTATTATGTTTACATTGGGTTTAATTATGTGATCATACTTGTTTGTAACTCAGGGCAGATATAGACAACTGTAAGGCCCAAAAAGCGCTCCACCAGGGGGGCGTCAAGAGGAATAGGAGGAGGGTTTTGTGGCTTCCTGGAGATTAGGCCTTTATTTACAGAGGGGTGCTCAAGTGTCCTTAACACAACACAATACTAATCCACAAGTCCATTTTTACGCTTTTCTTTATTAATTACATTACTGAAAAGACCATGTTTTCCCTAAGAGGGCCGGTCATTTGTATGGTAATACGAGTCCTATAATGTGATTTAGCAAGGATTTTGAAGTCCCAGCCAGTCAGGACTTGCTGTCGATCGTATCGGGGATTTAAAACGTGTGAAAAGTACAACAAGGCCGGTTTGTACCGGTTTGAGGAATAAGTAATGCAACAAGAGACATATGGGTGGGAAAAGAGACACCATCCTTTTTCTGATACTTTATCTTCACAAACACTAAAGGCAAAATCTGTTGTTTTGACCTGTAACCATATGGCAGTCATCAGTACTGTGGCCCCTTTGGCTTGGAAACCCAACACTGACAGACATTCACTATCACATTCATTATCTGACTTGTGCTGGATCAGAAGAAGGTACTTGAGTCTAGTTCCTGTGTTCTTGCTGAAAAGACCTGCATAGCTGCTCACCAGCATATGTTGTGTTTTGGATGCTGGTCCCCAGCATGGGTGCTGGTTTTCCCACCAGGCTTCTTAACTAACTTACCTAGCAAGACTTCCTTTGACAACCCACTTCACCATGCTGGTGCACCAGCCAAGTTTTCAGTGACTGTGATTTTTAACCAAGAAGGATGTGTTCCTGGATCAACATCCTTAATGGTCCTGGAACAACATTCCTATTTTAGGGGTATTTATTTTGGCAAGGGTTACACTGCCACATTATTTTAAATGTGTTGCAAAGCTACTTTATATTGTTAATCATATTGTTAAATCTGTCACAGTTATGTTCAGTTTAGTTCAGTTTCTGTCATATTAGTTCTCGTTTGTTCCTATGGTAACTCATTTGTTATTCATCACGTTCAGCTGTTTGTGATTTAGTTTCTTGTTTACCCTGTGTATAAATATCCCCAGTCCCTGTTTATTCATCTTCGTCGTGTGAGTTTCTATTACAAAGCCATTACGTTGTGACAAAATCATAGCTAGGTCGGATTTAAATCATCTTTTGTTTAATGCAAATACCTAAAATATATACACTACCATTCAAACGTTTTTGAAAGAAGTCTCTTATGCTCACCAAGGCTGCGTTTATTTGATCAAAAATACAGTAAAACAGTGATATTGTGAAATATTATCACAATTTAAAACAACTGTTTTCTATTTAAATATATTTTAAAAAGTAATTTATTCCTGTGATGTCAAAGCTGAATTTTCAGCATCATTACTCCAGTCTTCAGTGTCACATGATCCTTCAGAAGTCATATGATTTGTTGCTCAAGAAACATTGTAAGTTTGATAAAAGTAAAAAGGCGTGTATATATATATATATATAAGAAACACTTTTTTACCCATTTTACTGTTGCTGTAGTATATCTTCAAGCTTACAGCAGATTGATTGAAATTCAGAATTGAAGATGTGGCTCGTTTAATTCAAGAGTTGAAATTTGAAATTTTAGTTGAATTGGCCACACTCCACAGGAAGCAGAATTTGAATTACATCAAGCCATCAAAGTTGGTCTTGACAACCTTTCCGTTTAAATTTTAAAAAAAATTCTAGTTAAAAAAAATGATTGTAGTTATAACAATGTCTTGAAATTGCAGTAGGTACATGCTATGAACATGATCTTGCTTGGCGTACAATCGCCCTTGGGCTCCTTTGCTTGTGGAGAGCAAGTGTAGTGCACATCCATATGGACAGCCTGGAAATTTGCATGAGATATTTTTATTTCTCATTCATATTACTTCCTCAGTTCAATTCCTCAATCTCAATTCAATTCCAAAAAACATTCTCAATTCCATTCTGAGTGGAACACAACGTTGGTCTGTGGTCAGTCTACATTCTGACATGCTAACACGCTTCATGTGTACACAACCTTAAGCCACAGTGACACACTGAGATGATGATAGAGTTGGGGCTATGTTTGTCAGAAAGTACACAAGATATTGCTAAATTATAGTCACAAACCAACCACAACAAAAAATCAGAAACCAGCTGGGATCAGCAACTACACTAGTGGTGTTTTTATTCAGCAGGGTGTTTAGGTATTAGAGAAATAAAAATATCTCATGCAAATTTCCAGGCTGTCCATATGGATGTGCACTACACTTGCTCTCCACAAGCAAAGGAGCCCAAGGGCGATTGTACGCCAAGCAAGATCATGTTCACAGCATGTACCTAACATATGGAGCACTCTTGACCCCTTTGATCTTGCAAACAAATGATCTATAATGGAGATCCTCATGTGGCCTCTCTACATGGATTACCATTAGGAATCACTTCAGCCTCAACAGAGCTAATCCAACATGCTCCCAATGGGACACATTTTCAGTATGTAAAATTACAATTCTGAGGTTCTGAGAGGTTCTTTGAGTGGCAAATTTGGTCAAACTGAACCCAGATGCAACACGCATCCAATGTTTTGCTGTCTTAATGAAGCACGGCAGCATGCAATCTGAGGCATAACTGTAAAGCAGTCATGCAATTTGACCCAGAACTCCAGAAAGATCAGAGAAAGAAAAAGAAGTGATGGAGGAGAGAATCAAAGAAGGTTGGGAAAGGAAATGAGAGAACAGCTGGACAGAAAGTTGTGCGCATGCATGCGGAGACCGGAGATGGAGGAAATGCAGTGAGGTGGATCAGTAGAGGGTGAAACAGGCTTTCGTAGAGCAGGTCATGCATATAACAGCCGAATCCAGAACTGCCAGACACGGACATCACAGAGATGTGTTTTTAATAACGCAACTCTTGAAATATAAAACATTCTTAAAAACACAGAAATTTACATTTTACCTTTTGCTGAATTGCACTGGCCTTCACTCAAGCTGCCCTGAGGACAGAGCTCAAAGTCAGAGGTCAATGTCAGGGGTCATCTGATAGCGGGGGATACGACTCAGCCCAGTACAGAGGCTTTATTCTGTGCCTGTTGATGTTAGCCATCTTCACTCTGTGGCCCCCAACTTCCACATATACACACCTGCAATGACGTCAAGAAGCTTGATGTTAAATGGCACAATTATGACCAAAGGCTGTGGTTAAGAAATTATAACCCAATTGGCAAAGCAGTACAGGAAATATACACTTGACATACTGTGCAAATTGTTCAGTTGCTATATAAAGTATATAGTGCCCTGTCACACCACTGCATAAAATCGTCTAACGCTGGGCCATGGCCATTTTCATCAGCACGAACGAGGCTAACAACAGCTGAATCATCTGCGTATTTCAAAATAAATCTATTTTCATGCCTACTTCTGCAATCATCGGTATATAAAATATATAGGAGGGGAGAAAGGACGCACCCCTGAGGGGACCCTGTGGAGGAAGACAGTACCCCTGACAGACACCCATACATTGTTACAACTTTATTTCATAATGTCAATCTACTTACATTTGTAAAATTATATATATATATAATATCTATAACTAGACAGTAGACTTGTAGTTCCCTGGATTGAAACAGGAGGGGAAATGTTTAGGTTTAGGTTTAGGTTTTATTTTATACACTCTAAAAAATGCTGGGTTAAAAATGGACAAACCAGCGAATGGGTTGTTTAAACCCAGCGGTTGGGTTAAATGTTCTCTCTTTATTTAACCCAACTATTGTTTAAAAATTACTACATGGCTGGCTTAAAATTAACCCAAAATAGAATAAATAAAAATCAGACACATAATTACTAGAGGCAACAATAATAATCAGAAGGTGAACATTTATTAATAAGCAATTTAATAAATGTTTATTGTTTAATTATTATTCATAAAACGTATTCATAATGTTCATTTATTAAACATATTGATAAATGTTCATTTCCAACATACTTTGGGTTCATTTTAAGCAAGCAATACAGTAATTTTTAAACAATAGTTGAGTTAAATAAAACTACCGCAGGTTGGGCAAACATTTAACCCAACCGCTGGGTTAAAACAACCCAATTCGCTGGGTTTGTCCATTTTCAACCCAAATTAGAGTGTTTGTTTTTGAGTAAAAAGAAAAACTTGTTATTCTTTTATGCTCAGTTGCATTAAGACTTCGAAGAGTTGTGTTTGTGGTTACCGTTGTGCTGATGAGTGGAGACTATGTTTAGATTGTGGGTGGCTACATGGTGAGTATTGTGTGTTGCTTCACTCAATGAGCAATAATATCTATGCAGTGAAGAATCTTTTCTTACTTGTTTCTCCTATGCATTGCATTTAGTTATACATACATATATACATTTTTAAATTTAAGAACTTATGTTAGTTCGATCAACAAGCGTGAATTATTACTCACAGATTCATTAAAATGAAACTGATGTAATCTCATTAAAGTGAGATGAATTTTACTTGTCAGCACAGTTCGCTCTGTTAATGTAGGGCCTACTGTGTGGAAATGTCTTAGGCCCTGTTTACACCTGGTATTAAGATGCGCTGTCGGCAATCGGATCACAACTGAACAACGCTAAATACCGGTATTAACGGGGCCTAAAACGTTTTGAGCTTGTCCACTTTCGACCACTTCCAGAGCTAGTCGAAAACACATTCAATCGGATTGCTTTCATATTGTAAACGCTCATGTGTTTGAATGTGTTCGAACAGCTGCAAAAGACGCCTACTCTCCGCCTGCTGGGAAGCACTCTATCCAGACGGGATTTAAACTTTGTCAGCTAGAGACCCAAGTTTGGTTTGAAGACAAAAAACGTACCAAGCACAATGTTCTCTCGCCAATCTTGATTTCTAACACACAATCATTGCGTTCGACGTGGCTGTCAGAGCAGAAACTAAAGCTGATACCAGGTACCAGGTGTAAACAAGGCCATAATGAACTTAGACATTTCACCTTAAGCGTCCTAAAACGTGCAAGACGCAAAGTAATATTTTACATTATTAATTAGTAATATTTAATCTTCACCTCAAACTATTCTCAAATTATCTACCACTATCTAAAACGGGGAAGGGGAACCATTAAAACAGAGATCAAGGTGAAGATGACCATGCACACTTTGCACAAAATTAAAATACTCATAAATATTGACGTACTGATACTTCAAATAACTTATTTGAAGCTTTCAAGCTTCAAAAATGATCCAAAAAGCACCCTTTGAAGCTTGAAAGCTTCAGTCCCACTACCTATTGTGTTGCAAAGAAGAAAGAAATTCAAACCGGTTTGAAACATCACAAGGGTGAGTAAATGATTGTGATTTTAAACTTTTCCTTTAATATTGATACCGCTGTGTGTATGCTAGTGTATGAAATGTTCAGTAATACTTTGCAAGTGTAAACCCCCTGTTTAGCATGCCAATAAAACTTTGTGTCTTGCGATGTAGACTAATGTAAGTATCATAAAATAACAAAGGCACCGAAAGGAGACAGCATGATGTCTGGGCTCTAAATGTCACACTATCCTGATAGAGCTTCCAACAACTCTGTCTACACTCTGAAGACCTTTTTAAGGTCCAGACAGAGATGTGACTAATTCTGCCAACTAAATTCCCTGTGGTGTTTTAGTGCAGATACCTGAGAAAAGGTCTATTGCACCATAGTGGTTTTGTGCACAGCATGCATTTTATTACACAATAAGTGTGATTGTGAAGGAAAAAAATTTAATCATTAAGTATTTCCTAAGGGCAAATGCACTTCCAGACAAGCACACAACTCAGTAAAGGCATCTTTATTTTGCACTATTCAGCATTCAGTGGTATCATACTTCCTCTTTTATGGTTTTAGATTATCTAAAAATATAGCCAGCATGAAACGATCTTTGATCGCATTTTGTTTCAAAAATTCTTTTTGTATGAACGCTGAATTATGTGTAGCAGGGAGAGAACACAGCTCTGGAAAAGTTTGCTGATGTTGTTACAGCTGTACCATTACTAGAATATGACTTCACAGACCACAGCCAATCAAAACTAAAAGAACTCATTGGCCAGATTCAATCAACAGAGCAATAACACCAGCTATTGAAGTCAAAATTATTGCCAGTGTTTGGGGGAAAAGTTTTATATCTGAACATTTGGCAGCAAGGTTCCACATAAAACTTAAAAGTTAACTTGCAGTTGCTTTGTTTTGTCATATGGAGTAACACAAACAACATTAAGGAAGAGTGGACAACATCAGCTTTCACCAAAGCCCTTCTTCCCCACTAACATTTAGATTGTGGCAACATTCGGCATGTTTGGGGAGATGATGAGGAATGAGTTAAACACGCAGCCGACTGTTTGTATGGATAAATATTTGAAAGGACCATAGTGTCAACTAGAGATGTCTGTCCTGATTGCTTACCAAGATGCCATGATGATTTGCATGCTAATCATACCAAACTTTACTTAGTGGTGCTTGCTAAAGCCAACTTAATTACTATTGCTTTGACAAAAAAAAAAAAAAAATCCATAGAACTGGGAAAGTATGCAACCACTCATAGCTACAAACATGTCATCAACCACAATTAAAACCTTTACAGTTAAACCATGTTAAAACTGCTCAGTTCGCTTCTTCAACCACATAGCAAGGCCTAGAGTTTAGGTCTCCTTTGTTTTGCTTAGTTGGGGACACTTAATATTCAGTAATATTATTGATTTGACTGCACTGACACTTTTGGATAAGAGAAAAACTTAAAGGGATAGTTCACCCAAAAATGAAAAATATCCCATGATTTACTCACCCTCAAGCCATCCTAGGTGTATATGACTTTCCTTCTTCAGACGAACACAATCTGAGTTATATTAAAAAATATCAACGCTCTTCCAAGCTTTATAATGCGAGTGAATGGCGGTCCTGATTTTGAAGTACAAAAAAGTGCATCCATCCATCATAAAAGTAATCCATACGGCTCCAGGAGGTTAATAAAGGCCTTCTGAAGCGAAGCGATGCGTTTGTGTAAGATGTATCCATAAAATATAAAATATCCATATTTAAAACTTTATAAACTAAAGTAACTAGCTTCGACAGATGGCAGTATGCATTGATTTACAGCAAAAGAGTGACCTCTGAGCCGATGCATGACGTATTGACAAACACGGAAGCGCAGAGGATCGAGCAAAACAAAACACTGGTCACAAATTAGAAGTCTAAAATGAGAATTTTTAAAGAGAAATGTTAGAGGAGTTTAATTTGCTCAGTCCTATTTGTTTGAACGGTGAGAGGTGTCAAAGCTTACACTACTCCTACATCCTACGTCATACATCGCGACCAGCTAGGGTATACTCTTTTGGCGTAAGTCGACTTGCGTAGGCCGTCTGCTGGAAGCAAATTATTTTAGTGTATATAGTTTTAAATATGGATATTTTTCTTACAAAAACTCATCGCTTCACTTCAGAAGGCCTTTATTAACCCCCTAAAGTTACTTTTATGATGTATGGATGCACTTTTTTGGTCTTCAAAATCAGGCTTGAGGGTGAGTAAATCATGGGATAATTTTTGGGTGAACTATCCCTTTAAACTGAATTGAGCTGAATGATGACCACTTTTTCTGAAGAGCTGATTCGACTTTGTTTCATAATTGACAAATTTTGCTACATGAACTGAATTTAATCAACAGTGAACTGGCTCCAAGTGAATAACGACACTATTGTTTGCTGTAGCGCTTATAGCTGAATTGAATTAATTTCATAATTGATGAATTTTACAGTTATTGAACTGAACTGAATCAACACTGAACTGACTTCAGCTGAATATTGACACTATTGTTTATCTGACACTATTGTATCACTGTAAAGCTGATTTGAAACAATTTGTATTGTATAAAGTGCTATATATAAATAAAGATGACTTGACATGCAGTACTATGCAACCACGTTGCAACCATCTGGTTATCATTCTAACACACTAGCTTTTTCCTTCTGAAGAAAATATAAATATATCCTTTTTAGTAGATCTTAATCTAGTAGTCAAATTGCACGGATGTGCTACACAATCTAAAGTGAACTAAATGACCTTGACAGAATCTTTATGCACCAAATCCAGGACTGGGTTAAATGATAATCATTGCTGATGACTCAAAGTGTACAGGGAAAAGAGGCAGAGCACTAATCACTGTAGACTAATGGGAGTTTCCACATCTGGCAGGTCTTAGGAAGGGTGAAATGAAAAACAAGGGGTAACACCTAATTCAGCCCAGTCCACTCAAGTCTTTGTTGAATTTCCGTCTTGACGTTCTTTGTCTGTTGGCTAAATCTCTGTGTTTATGTGTCTGCGTGCGTCTTGCGTTTATGTCATAACACAAGCTTCTTTGTGACCGTCTACTGACAAGTTATGCAGAGTAAATTCCAAAGTTTATCTAAAAGTTTGAGTTTGGCATGTTGCAGCTGCTGTGAAGAATGCTTCATAAATTGAGGAACACCATTCCATGATAGCCCCGCAGAAGACTGCTGTTAATCATCTTGCATAGGAATCCTGACAGGGTTGTCTGTGCTGGTGCTAACTGAAAGCAGATTGTTGCAAATGGGCTGAGAGTCCATGTTGAAACAGCGGAACGCCTTAGATTACGACTGTGGGTGATAAAAAAATGGGGGATTGTTATTTTGTGCGTCATGCGCTGGCGTAGATGCTGACAATAATATTTTCTTCTTCTTTTGCCTGAGAAACTCAAAGGACAGAGCATCACACAAAACGGTTGTTCCTCTTACCAAAAAAAAGTACCATGGTAGTTCTTTGATGGTATTACAATGATACCATGTTCAAAAACCAATAGGAATGTCCTGTTTTGTAAGTGTAGTGTCACTGTCACACAATTGCAAAGTGATCCCAATAAGAAGTCATGCTTCGGTTGTATTCTTTGACCATACTCTCCTTGTCCTTCGAAAACATCCGACTCATCCTGCTTTTCTGTCTCAAGGGTGGCTGACTCCTTATGTTCTCAAAACAAATGACTCGGGAGAATATAATGGTCAGTCTTTAAACAAGCAAACCTTTCACCTTTACCTCGCCCTTTCTAGCTCTCCGCACTACTATGGATCACTGCCTGAGGCATGTCAGAGTTTACACTTAGGATCTCCAATCTCAAATATCAATCCCTATATGATTCTTCAAGCCTTAACTCTGTGAGGAAAATGGATCCATCAGGAAACATTGGGTATGTAACTGAAAACAGTGGGGAGAAGGCTGCTGTGCAGTCAGTAGGCCTCAATAAACTCTCACACATCTGGGAGTCAATTGATTTAACAGCTAAAAAGAAATATGGCCTCCCTCTTCCTCCAGTGTGTGCTCACCCTCTGAGCCTCCCCACGCGCCTCCAAAAAGACTCTGGATTCCAGGAAAGTTGAAGTGGAGCTCTCGACTCTATAAATCAGCCTCCCCCTGTGACAGAGGAACTGGGGGTGAGGCCGAGAGCCCTCCACCCCTCTTCTGAGAGGGGAACTGGATGCCTTTACACGCTCCCTGTCTGAAATTGCCCCCTCAAACTCTAGTGTGTCTAGTATCTTCCGTGTTACGGTCTGTAAAGCTTTTTATAGCCCTGGCCATACTGCCACAGAGGTGTCAATGTCAGACCACTTCAAAAACAGACCATATTCTTTTAGCCATTAGTGTCGGTCCATGGCCATGGTGCCATTACCACTTAACTGCCTGTAATCAGCAGAGCTCCTGCTTCCCTTTACCAGCTCTGGTATGCCTCACTGATGGGACAAAAAGGTGATGACAGCAGCTCCAGACACAAAGGATGAAGGAGGGATAGAAGACTAGATGCGCCTGGACGTCCAGGAAGGCTGAGGTTGGTTTTAATGGAAGGTGTTTGCGTGATTCAGATTAAGGCCTACGTAAGGTGTATGTGTTTCCACAGGGATAATAGAAGAACCTTCAACTGACACATTGTAGAAGCCAAGCCCATGTGAACCATAACTTGTCCTCACATGCAGATTAAACTTCGAGAAGGCGATTAGTAATGGGCAAGACTCAACAGTGAATGACACATCCATCAAAGTATGTGCACTTAATAACAAATAACCAAAAACAGTGAACACCCGTAAACAGTTCTGAGGTGCTTTTGCAGTTCGTTTCTTACCAGGACAGGGGAAAGCATAGTACAGGTACATGGTACAGAAAGACTTTGCAGCTGATATTCTCTGTTACGTAGCCCAGTGGGGTGGAGCCACTGTGGCCTGCCCCCTCTCTCCTGTGGGACATTCTGCCTGTGCAAACAAACCGACCCCCGTGCCTCTGGTCTAATGGGAACCAGACTTACCCCAGCACCAAGGCCCAGCAAACTCCCCTCTTTTTGCACACACAGTCATCATGGGTTCCAGCTGAGGGACGCAGTCCAATTATCCCAAACAGACCTGAAACTATTCCCTCTCTCATTTCCCACATAGCAGAGCACCATGGTGTTCCACCTTTTAAGGCCACTCACCCTTGTGACCCCTCAAAAACAAAATGCATGTACAGTAGAGCCAGCATCATGCACTGTAAAAAAAATACATTTTGAAAAATTGTGGAAATTGATAATTACATATTGGCCCAATAAATGACTTCCAAATAATTATCCCCATGCAAAAATATGCATTGTGCTAATCATAGCTTAAGGTCTTCACTCAAAATGAAAAATGTATATTCACCGAACATATTTAATTGTGCTCAGTCAATCTATGAAGTCGAAGTGAAAAATCCATGTTGGATGAACAAGTCCTACGTCCAAAAAACTGTGTACGCATGCGCAACCAGCTGGTGGTGAAGACCGAAACAAACAAGAGAACAGAGATATTCATCGCCACAAGACGTTGGTGAGTATTGAGTACTGAAATTATTCTCCAAAGTTTTGCTTTATGACCCGGTATGAAGTTTAAAAGACATTTTGTAGAATCACGAGTTCATGCATTAATTGGTTTCATGATTGTGTTCCCAGTTACCACATAATAATCGTGATTTTCTTATTCATCCATTCATTCGTCTGATCCTCATTATATAATTAAGTAACTTCTGTTCTGTCACTTGCAAGATGTGATGCAGGGGACTCTGTTAATTTCCTTTGTCATTAATGTTAGTTTTTATTTTTGTATTTGCAGGTTTTTAGCCTATGCAGTGCCGCTTTTTCTTCACCACATTAAGACATCCTGTTATGCAGAAGACTTCTTGAATGTATTCAGAGTTTTTCCTTATTTAAAATAAGGTATTTTCACCAAATATCCTGTGTTGGAATTGACTTGTTAATAAAGTGATGTGATAAAATGTCAACCCTGTTGTCTGTGTTCTGTATTTTGCTTAATATATTTATATTTTTAATCATTTTTGTCTTTTGAGACAGTGAGAAATAAACTATTGTTACTACAATTTAAAATATTTAATTAGACCAACGTCACAGTTTGGTAAATTACATTTTTCCATTGGCTCAACATATTATTTCTGATTGAGCCCATGTTAACAGACTGTTGCCACAATTGATAAAATTCAATTCACAGAAATTCAGTTTGGCCAACTGAAAAATTTAGATGTGACCAGTCACTAGAAAATTTTGAATTGGAGACGCCTGAAATTTTTTACAGTGTGGCCATTCAGGGGGCATGTGCACCCCCAGATCTGAGCCAAGTCTTTGCACAACTTTGTACATTGATAATTACTGTAAGTTGTGCAAGTATTGCATAAAGATGTTTTGTCTACATTTGGTTAGTCGAGTTGTAGCTTCCACACCATTCTATGTCTGTCTGTCTATCTATCTATCTATCTATCTATCTATCTATCTATCTATCTATCTATCTATCTATCTATCTATCTATCTATCTATCTATCTATCTATCTATCTGTCTGTCTGTCTATCTGTCTGTCCGTTCATCCGCCTGTCTAAATATTTTAATTTCAATTGATCATGTTTGTTTGATTTACATAAAGGACTACAAAGGTTTTAGCATAAGCAATTGCATGTTTTTTTCTTTGGGCATGTCTTACCTCACATATGGCAACACATGAGTCAAGCCCCCTGAAAAAAACAAGGTGCATGATGTCCCTGCACAGAGCCGTCAATCTCTTTCAGGTCAGTCAGTCATTGTAAACTTATCAGACTTCCCATCTCCAGTCATTCAAACACAATGTTCTTTAATCCATCTCTCCTTTCTTCTCTAATGATTCATCTCTCCAGTTCCTGTTTTCTTACTTTCTCTTTCTTATTCAGCCGTCTCTTTTTCCATCTCACTCTCTCGCTTTTTTTTTTTTTTCCCACCCCCACATCTCTCTCGTCTCCATCTCCCTCTCCCCTTTTTTCCGTCCCCCACCCCCATGTTACAAAAATTCAGTTTCAGTTTTTATCACTCTGGTAAACTATTCCATAATATGCACTACTGTGTTTGTCCTTAGCCTAGTGCTGCAGTTACTTTCCTAGTAAGATCATGAGTTTGTGGAGGAGGCCTTGTGAGAGTGACTTTCTTTAGCAGCTGCAGAGTAATGAGTTGAGCAGCAATCTAATGTGTAATACATTTCACTAATTTCCTGCTCCAGACGCCCTGGGCACAAGGCAGCACAGTCCATCATGATTCTAGATTGTTCACTGTTGGATGATACGAGCTGAATGATCTCATTGTGGAGTTTATGGGTTATCTCTGAATGTTCAGCCAGTTTTTGCACTGCTTTTTATTTGAATGGCCCATTTCGCAACAGACTGAATCACAGCACAAAAGAAACTAATATGGAAAGTCCTCCAAAACGCAATAAGCCCCCACATGTGATGCGCTGTTATGCAGACAGAGGGTTTTTCCCCCGTGTCTTATTAACGGAAAGTCTTTTATGCAGTTTTTTTCCTTAAAAAAATCTTTCTGTCAATCAAGCATGCTACTCATTCTGAATGCTTTCACTGGTTTTTGGTCTACAGGCCACCCTTCTTTTTTTTTTTTTTACAGTTGTGGTGTGGTATATCGTATATGTATGTTCAGTTCAAACAGTGTTTTCTAAAAATAAGCAGTGGATAATATCTAAAACATATTGAGGTTTTGAGGTATAAAGTCATGTTTTAATGTCAACAAACTGGGAGATTATGTCTTTTCATTGTTTCCTCTGTATCTGAGCACAGACAAGTCCTGACAGGCTCAGATTGGTGTGTTTTCTGGCAGGGCTTATTTTTTGTTTTGTTTTAAGCATGGTAGGAGTGGCCTAGACCAGACTTACCCTTCTGGGGAAGTGTGAATGTGTATATCTGTGTCTATGGTTTCTGCAGCATCAGCAGAAAGACTTATAGAAACCTGCCTGCATGTAATCGTTACAACACGACTGTGGTGCATTATCGAATGAAACGCAGGTGTCTGTGAAAGGTCTGATGTGCATTCATCTGAGCTGCTTCTTTAAGAATGTAAGGTGTAACCTGAGGCTTAGGATACCAGTTGCCTCATTGATTTGTCTTGAAAGTATTATCATAATCTCCTTAAAGCATCTGGAAACTCATTTCAGATCAACAAACTCCTTTGTCTCTTTCCTGTTTGCAATGTCTGTTTGCCTGTACGCAGCATTTTCACGTCACTGGATTTCTTTCTTCTTCTTTTTCCTACAAACAAGTTGGACTGTTTGGAGTGGCATTTAATCACTGTAATGTAATCTTCAATTTAAAGATTTCAACAAAAAATGTGGATACTTAAAGGTGAAATTCAGCTCAAGGGAGTGCTTAATGAAAGTTTAAGTTGGGGGTGTTTTCAATCTTTTCCAGATTGAGTTCCAACAAATCTGCCAAGAAAAGGATTCATGCATGCATCGTACAAAAATGTGCTTTGGTAAATAGTTTGCATGTGTGTTTTTCTCTTTATCCATTGTTTTCTTTCTGCATTTACAGCTGTACGAGATTCTATATGGCATATAAATGAATGGCATGTCCCATACCCATCAGACTTTGGTGCATTTTAGCTTGAACTGGTGCAGCTAGGTCCAATTTGAATGAGTGTAATGCTCCCCCAATGACATTTTTGAGGCATTGACCCCTGGCAGAAACAAACGAAACGCAAACAAACAGTCTTGATCACCATCAGCAATTGGGAATGGAGCTCTAGACGTTCTGTTTCTCTCATCAGGGTATTATTAGACCAGACGTGCTCCATCAGTGCAGCGTGAATACACAGTATGATTTGCTCAGAAACGCGTCCATGGAGGATACAACTTCATTACACCATGTCTTCTGGCCTTCCTTTGTCATTCTTCTCTTACACAGGCCTCTCTAACTCTCATCACATCTGCTGCCACGTTTCCAGATGCTACGGGCCCAGTGTTGAAATCATTTTCTTTATGAGGTGAAGAAAAAAGAATTAGCATCCAACACTGACGATGTGGCAAAAGTGAGAAACAACAGAGTTGGTGCTTTCTAACACCCCCAAATCCATCTCCCAGTGCTCTACTCCCTCCCACCACCATGCAGCTGAAATATTCAGGGAAGTGTGGGATTACTTTCACAAGGAGAACTTGAACCCCTTGACTTCCTGCCCACTGATGAGGTCACTAGTCTCTGAGGGAGTGTCTGTGAAATGCCTTGCGCTCAAAAACAGCCCAGCCAAGGCCAGAGAAGAGCGGGGGCTGGTGTAGTCTGAGACGTTTTGGAAGCAGATGAACGAGGGGGGGGCAACGGAGGAGTGACGGAACTGTGCACGGCAGGGGGGTCTGGAGGTGATGATGAGGACTGTATCGTCCAGGGTCCAGGCACTCAGCCCAAACACAGTGTGATTTCAGATTATGACACATTTATGGGGGTGCCACATGGGGGGATTCTTGAGTAACAGTGAGTGTTAGATCAAGTTGTGATCGTCCGCTGTCACAGATGGGTCCTTGAATGATGCTTTACAGGAGGGAGGATCCATATTGCTGATAGATATGCTGAAGTAATGTTCTTTGCCATCCTCCCCTTAGGCTCAGGGCTTTTGTTGCAGATGGTGTTGAACGCTTAGAGGAAAAAACTGAGAGAATAAGCCTTTTGACAAATCCAAACAAGATGAATGCAAACTCCCTTGTATGAATGTACTGTCTGTGCAATGTTCAATGAAATAAGCCCAGTTACAGACTCTGTAAGAGGCGTCCCATCGCAGCTGGGCTGATGTCGCAGAGGATGAAGGCCTAGCACCTGGTACGCCACACCAGAGGCCGGCTCATTTTAGGTGGGGGCCAGTTGCACACACAAAGCCATCTTGTTTGAGCTTGTGGTCCAGATGGAACAGCTCTTTTGCCAAGGATGCCGCTTTCCACTTCCTACACCAAAATGAAAAGGCCAGTCCTTTGAACAAAGAGTCATACACAGCCGCGTTCATATCTCTTCATCTGTTTCGTACACTAGCTGCCTCTCATGCATGCACGTTTAACCTCACACTATTTCACTGCAGTGGAATAATGACGGGAGAGAGTTGGACTCTCCCCATGAGATAGGCTTTTTCTCTCAGCCCTGCATGGGCAATAATAGACTAATGCTTTCCAGATGCGGTCTTCAATGGCTGTACCCAACAGTAGAAGTGCCCCTCTCGCGGGAGTCCTAACGACGCCTTGGGGGCCTTTGAGAGGGAAAGGTTCGAGTCTGTAGTCTCCCCCCAAAGCCTTTCCCTTTTTACATACTCGTCTCCCACCGCAATCACAAGCTGCTGATCCCTGATCAGCATGGCTGAAGGTCAAAGGGACAGAGCGCAAAATTCTTTTCTCAATCTGGTTCAACTTGTATTCCGATTCCCATGCCATTTACACCACAAAGTGAACCAAAAGAGGTGTAGATGTGATTTTTTTTTTTTTAAAGGATGGGATTATTAATTGCTTTTCAACAGGCCAGATCTCTAATCGCCAGATAAACTCATGGGAATGTGACCTGACCATGTGACCTGTTTGTTTTATTAAGGCAGCGGGGAGGGCGATGAGAGGCTGGGAGGCAAGGCACGGGTATCTGAGCTGTGCAAAGCATCCTCTCATGTTTCATGGCTCAAATGCTGTCCATTTTCAAATTCCTCCAATTCCAAAGTCGATTACTTTATGCAAGCTCTTGTAGCGGGCCCCAAGTTGATCTTTTTGTGATGCTGCTCTGGCTTTTCTCCTGGACGCGTTTCCATGGTCCTTCGGAGGGCTGTATCATCAGAAACAAGTACTGCATGTTCCCCAAGGGAGAATCCACAGCGGCTCTCAAGTGCAGGTTCGCTTGACCTAACTTTCTCTCTTAGAGAGAGCGCGAGATCTGTCTGAGACAGACTGTTCTCACAGGAAGAAGAGAGGGCGGGATTTAGTCTGAGAAAAACAGGCCCGTTGGCTTTAATCTCTGCCATTGGGGAACAACCAGAGACGCAAAACCTTTAGTCTGTTGGCTAAAGGTTCATGGTATATGTTAGTCCTGATCAAACCAGAACTTTTCATTACTGAGTCTCAGTGTTGGGAAGTAACTAGTTACAAGTAATGGCATTACATAAGTTAATTACAAAATAAATGTAACTGTAATCCGTTACAGATACTGAGAAATTAAATGTAAAGATTACAAAGGGGGCTACATCTGAATATTTTCTGTAAAAAGTTATGTTGAATAATATTAATTTGTGGCTTTGCCTGTTTTTGATGTGCACGATGCCTCCTGCCATTTAAAGGCCGCTTAGTAAAGCGATGCTATTCTGATGCTATTCTAATTGGCACCACGTCTGCCAATTACATCAATCCACATTACTGCTGAAAGCTTTAGGCTACAACCTGTCTGAGAGTTTCCATCATGGCGAGTGATAAAAATGTGTTACAGTGCTGGAAATTTAAGAATCATTTCATCCAGAAATCTGTATTTAACCTCAGAACGATCTCAAAGTAAAAAGAGGTGCTAAAGTCTGATTTTGTGGTGGCTGCATTTTAAAATTAAATTATTATAATCTTAATTCAAGTGATGAAGTGTACTCAGTGTTGAGTACTACTGTAAGGTTAACCCTGCCAGGTTTAAAAGTTTGAAAATTATTAACAGTTAAAAACATTTGTTAGGAATTTAGAAAAGTTATCAAAAATCAATCCAATGAAATCAGTTACATTAATAAAGTAATAAAGTAAATAGTTCCACTACTTATTACATTTTAAATAGGGTAACTTGTAATCTGTAACCTATTACATTTGCAAAGTATCCTTCCCAACACTGCTGAGTCTTTATATATAACTTCAAATTGGTTGTAAGGAGACATATATTGATGTGGGCCTTCTCAAATTAAGATGAAACATACTTAAAAGAATGCGGCAAAACAGGGACCAAAGACCATACAGAATAGCAACTCTGAGGTGTATGAGTAAAACTCAGGCTCAGTTCAGGAACAGGATGGAGCAACTCCATGAGAGTATGTCCATCTGCAACACACACATTGTGGAGCCCACCCAAAACAAACAAACAAAAGTTAAAGACTCTCTCTCTCTCTCTCTGAGTTTAAAGTTTTAGGAGGAAAAAAAACAGTTTAACATGTTTAGCATCCTGTTACAAAGTCCTCCTCAATAATGAGGCATTTAATTGCTGTTTTGGATAAAACTTGTGAAACTTGTCTATTTTTCCCACTGGTAGATATAATCTGTTTGAACTAAGTACTGTAAACAGCTAAAACCTCAGAACTTAATCTCAGTATATATAAGTCAGTCATAAGTCTGTTTTATACAATGCTTATCAATTACTGTAAAAGCATTTGCATGTAAAACCTGAAAACATTTGTTGTTGAATCACTAAAGATGACAGAAAAGGCTTTTGAATAGTACCTCTCTGGTCACTCATCGCTGAGGTAGACCGAAAAAAAGATTAAAGACATGAAAAACTCACAGTAAAGACCTGGACAAGTCTGTTTGACATACTTAATCATGTCCTCATGAGCTTAACCACACTTTCACAACCAGTATGGTTGTCTGAGGTTCTTGTGGTTGCCATTGCTGATGTTTCCTAAATCCTGGAGAAACATGAAACCATTGGACGGTTCACTTTAGAATTGGACAAGCCGCCTGTTAGCAACCACCAAATGTACCAAATCACAAAAAGTTCATTTTTTTCTGTAGAAAAAAAACACGCAATTCTGCAACACCTATCAGTGACTAAACGTTTCGGGTGTTAGCTTTATATGCTACTGGCGCCATCTTGTGTTGTGAAAATGTGGTGTTTGACGTAGCCTACCGCAACAACCTCAGCTTTCATTTCATTGCTACTAAATTGCAAACAAAAAATAGGCGTTTACTGTCATTATTCGAGTTTACACCCTGCTGAATGTAACGATATTCAAGTAAAATACTATAGGCTAATGCAGTTACTTACTGTTGTTTTGTTATAGGCCTACTACATTCGGGGCCGGTTCTAGGCATGGGCAGGGGTGGGCTGAGCCCACCCAAACGTCTGCCTTGCCCACCCAATCAGAATTTAGGAACTGATAGTGTTCATTTGTTTTTACGATTTGTGCATTGATTAAAACAATCTGAGGTGGGCTCTGTGTTGAAAGTTTTGATGAAGGGCTGTAGAATGCCCCAAACAATCACAAAAATAACACCAGTATTATAGTAAGAAATTTGCAGTATTTTTTCCTTAATTAACTGAAAGTAACGGCGCGGCTACTCGCGCGCTTCAGTCTGTAGCAGAGGCTGCAGTCACACGAACGAAAACGGGCAGAAATATTTGCGTGCTATTAAGGCAATTACGAGGAGTTGTATTCGTGAATATGTATCTTGTAAATATTAATATACAGCTCTGATTTGATTTTTGATTCATGCCAAGTTGAAATTAGCTTAAACTCGCTAATTTAATAAGAACGTGCATTTATTGCATGGACAGAGCTAGAACATAATGTAGGTAAGTGCAAAGTGCAAATGCATAGTTCAGTTGAAACCTTTGCCCTCTTTGGCTTGCTGTTGATGCTGTAAACTGAATGTACGAGGCAAACTGACTGTACTGAAATAAGAATGCGCTGTTTATTTTGTTTTTGCGGTTAAAAACGCGACATGCAGGTCTAGAGACGCGTTTTTTTAAATGTTATTTTAACTTGAGTGCCGCGTTTATAAAGCCGCGTCATGCACGATCCTCTGAAAAAGCATAGAAGAGATGCGAGCGCAACAGTCTAACTGTCTAGGGTGATGTTTACATTAAAAACTATAGAAAAGTAGCACAATGGAATAAATAAAAAAAAACACATCCTGTGTGGCATTCATTGCTATATTAACATATAGGCTTCCATTCTGTTTTCTTTTCAAATTATCACTGGACAGTAGAAAAGTGAAAATGTTAGCATTTTATTTAAAGTGAAAATAAGATTAAAAAGTCATTTAATAATATCTATCTATCTATCTATCTATCTATCTATCTATCATCTATCTAGTGTACACCCACCCAAAAAAAACATTAACTTATTGACATTAACTTTTTGCTCACCAGCCACTGTGGCTAGTGGTTTTCCAAAGTTACTAGCCACTCAACATTTTCACTGGTCACAGTTTTGACATTAATATAATGGGGGAAAACTACCATATAGATATTTTTAACATTATCTCATAATTTGGCAGCACATATATTAGCTTTTTCCCCGTTAGCATTTTTGAAAAAAAGTTTCACAAAAGTTTCATGGGCCCCAGAATAGCTATTTTGTTGTATGCATATCTGAATATACAATATAGCCTATCAAAGAAAGAACAGACCCTCTGCTTTTAAGCAAAACCCCTAGAAAATATGAAACATTTTCTAGTTTAAGTTTAATTTAAAAAGCAACTTTTGAGTGAAAGCGTTTTTTGTCAAATCCAGATGAAGGATGATCAAAACACAGATGGAGTAGCCTATATGGAGTCCATCGACACCCCCAAAGCTTCACAGTCCTATTTCCTGGGTCGACATTTCATTCGGTAGGCCTAATGTTAGGCAGTTTTGATTTATATGCTGTTTAATGTTAGTGATCGCTTAATTTTACATATGCATCTGCTTACATATGCTATCGCTTGTTTCTGCTTCTTCGCCTGTGTATTGATCCGGGATTCTTTTTCAGAAGATGCGTAATAGTATAACAGTGAAAACATGAGAAGCTAAAAACTGTGTGTCAATGGCTGTCACTTTAAAACCTGACGTACGGATCCTTAGTTGGTTGAGCACACAATCTGCGGGAATTAATCAATTTATGCGCAATAGTACGCGCAATCCCATGCAGTGTTGCCAATTTAGCAACTTTTTGGACAAACGTCAGCTACTTTACAAATGTCGCCAGTACTGTCCTGCGAGCGCGAGGTCTTGCTTTCTCCCTGCCGTCACACCTCTCTCTGAGTCTACCCTGTTCAGTGAATGGCTGAGAGGAGCAGCAGCGATGGTGAACGCACACACCAGCTGACAGACGTGAATGAGCGAGCTACACATGAGCACACAGTGTTGCCACGGATTTATCACTTATCTGCTTCCTTTGTTTTATATTTAAAGAATTTAGCTTGACCCGTTATGATTTCCATTCTTCTCTTGTGCTTATCAATTATATTACTCACTATCACAGAGCTTCAGTTCATCCAGTTTCTGACCTCTCTCAATTCAGATTATTTTACACATATACAAATTTAGTCATTAACAATATCATATTCGCTCTATTGTATGACAAAAAGATATAGGAAATGAGAACATATTTATTGGACAGTCTGCTGTATTATATTATTTTAAAATCCAGTACGTGAGCACGGATTAGGAGAGAAAACATTAGGCCGGCAGAACGCAAATACGACGTGGTGACGTCACGGATATGCTAATTGACGCATGACGTCATCTAGCGACATTTAGCGACTTTTTGGGCAGGCTTTAGCTACTTTCCTTGGAAAATAGTTGGCAACACTGATCCCACGCCGAAATTTAAGCCCTGTAACACCATCCGGAGCAAATGAAACGAGTGTTTGAGGGGAGGCGGGTTTGTGTGTTACTGTGGGAGAGATGAGACAGCGAGAAAGCGCAGCTGGTATCGTGAATCTAGTATTCTGCGGAGTATTAGAAGCGTTTCAGATATTTCAGTATCGATACATATTGAGAAATTTACATTTTTGACAAAAAAAATGGCTAGTAGTGACTGTTTTACACGCCACTGCTGAAATCCACCCGCATCTCGCGGGTTGGCGCGGGTGTTAATGTCAAGCACTCACGTAGCAGTTGTAGAAATTCCCTGTCAGATGTAAGAAAGAAAGAAAAAAAAACTAGTGGCCATTGTCGGGCTTAAGTGTACGTTCATGGTTTAGGACGTAGCCTATAAAGCTTATTAATGGAAATGTTTAACTGTAACAACTAGATGGCGCCCTTTTTCTAAATATACATTTTCATGAACAAATCTTGTATTCTTGTGCCTTATGGGAAATGCAAGCTGGCCAAGATGTTTGTGAAACTGTTGGGTATAGCAACTGAACACAATAAAACCCCTTTTAGACATAAGTCAACTAGGCTATATAATAATGAAAGTAGAACTATCAAATGTGAACTTCTCAAGACAAGGGTAAATGTGAGGTCAGCGTTACTCTTAGAAGGAAATGTTGTAGAACCTTAAAGGGTTCTGTCAGGCGCTTCAAATATAGAACCTTTTATAGAACCATTATGTGATCATTTTATGGATTTAGCTTACATTAATTAGTTTTGTTTTACTTAATTTGTATGAATTAAACTGCTTGTACTTTATCACTAGAGTAGTGTGCAATTAAGACATTTCTCCTTGTAGGCTATTTAACCTTTTCGGTATAAAGGATTCTTTAAAATAAAGTTCTTTAAAATAGAGTCTAGGGTTTTAACTAGAACCTTTTTTTTTCCTAAGAGTGAGATTGTCACATGCACTTAAAATGTTATACGTTTAAATTACATTATTTGTTGGCCTATAAGATTATATTTTTGTCTGTTACCATTTACGTTTTTTTGCGTTTTCATTCAATTAATTTGTGTTTCATAACTGATTTTAAAAAGTAAAAGTGACTTTCAAAAATAAATGTACCCTGATAAATATTCACTGGGGTAAAATGTGTTACAACTAAACCCAGTCCATCATCAGATTCGGTGTACTTTGAGGTACTGATTATTTCTTCTTTTTCCCCCAAAAAAATAATGCTTTGGATTTTAATAATGCAAAGACTTAAAGCAACATCACTTTTGTTTCAATCTGGTTTCAATAAAGTTCTTGAATGTACACTGGGGGAAAAAAGCGGTGCAGATTCAATTTTCACTTTCACAATTACAAAGAAACATAAGTAACACATTGAATTAAATGTGAAATTTAAAGTACAAAAACTTGAATTGTATTTTCTTGAAAAAGGTACAACAATAATCGTTTTATTTACTACTTAGAAAACAAAAAATAAATGTTACAGTATAGAGTGATTTTAACCTGAAACTATATGAAAACTCTTTGTGTGTGTATATATATATATATATATATATATATATATATATATATTAATAAAAACAAAAAAAAATGTCCTTTGTTAACCACAGTTTCCACTAAAATACCACCTATTGTATAATAAATAAAGGACTGCAGTACTGTTAGTATTGTAAAACTATAATAAATGAACATGAGAGCCCCTCCAAACAGTCTTTCAGAGTCGCATTCCTGCACGGCTGAACTCTGATTGTTTTTGTTGGATGGAAGTTAAACAGAAGTTAAACAGAATTGGGCTTATAGAGTGAAATATAAAAAAAATATTAAGTGCCATGACAATCATTTTGAGCCGTCATATAAGGGAAAGTCTACGATTGTGAAAGGGGATTTTTGGCAGGGTGCGAGGAGGGTTGAGTATTGCTTGAGAGCTTGAGCTCATACCAGAAATCATGTGATCTCTCAGCAAACCCCCCCACTTGACTCAGCCAAGCTTCCCTCCAACGCTTCCAAGAAAAAAAACGCCCGTAAATCAAAGGCAGCCCTGACAAGATAAAAGAAATGAAAACGCAACATGGGTTTAAATACAGTTGATGACACCATTTATTACATTTTTAAATTCAAGGACTTTTTGACATTCACCATGCAAAACATGGAAATATCTTATCACCTTTTGTTGAATATCTGTATCCGGTCTATCTTTCCAGCAATTCTGATTGTAGCTTTGTTTCCTCAATAAATTTCATGAATGTAGTATGGAAAAAGTTTGTGATCTTAAAATAAATAATATTGTTATAAATTATAACAAAATTGTTATATGCACAAATTGAGTCATCATTATCTTTAAGTGCTGCTCTTTTCATAGAATAGTGTAACCATGACATAAGTCCTTTTTACAGGAACTATGTGTGAAGACAGGAATAACAAGCTGGGATATTCCCAAAGACATGCATGCTGGAGTGTGTGAAAATAGGACATTTCCTGGAAGATATGCCCAGGCTCACAATGTGTTTAGCATTTTTAGTTCATGAATGTACATCATAGCATTTTTCTAAAGAAAATGTGAGTGGGGCTGGCCAAAGCATTGCTAAAGGGTTGCTGTATGGCTCCTTTTGGGTGGATATTTAGTGGCCCAGTTGAGTAAAAGGAACTTTGGTTCTCTATGGCTTGCGGGGTTTTTTTCCAACCCATTTTATAATTTTCCAGGTAAATATTGTCTGAGTTTTATTGCTTAGAAAAGTGTCATCAGGTTTTTTGTTAAGTTTTGTTAGAGTGTATGAATGCAGGTCTTCAAAAATGTTACATAAACTAATCAAAAACAAACAATTGCAAAGAGCATAGAAAGCTGTGGGAAACAAAAATACTGACACTGATGGTGACTGTTTGTGCCTGAGAAGTACACTGTATCAGTGCTCTTTATCACTGCTGTGGCCTCATCGAATGTCCTTCAAATGGCTTAAAGGGACATATTTGTTAAGGCTGGAATACCCTACATGACTTTTACCTGGATTTTTGCCCGGATTTGCAGTCTGGAGGAGTCGATGCTAGTTGACAGACTAAGTCAGAGTCAGTCTGCAGACTTTGGGCAGTCGAGGAGTTGACAGAACAAAAGATACAGAAGCAGTGTATGATGCGCACAGTCTCCGAATTTTTTTTTTTTTTGCTTTATTCTATGAACCCATCCAGATGGAGGATATAAAACATCCCTTACGAAAATTAACCGTGGTTTTATTATAGTAAAAGTGTAGTAACCATTTTTTTTGGCTAATTGATTACCATTTATATAACCACAGTTTTACCACAAATACCATGGTTAAACTATGGTTAGAGTAGCAAAGCCATGGTTAATTTGTGGTTACCATGGTTTAACTATAATAACCATGTTTTTTTATTTTATTTGTAGTAAAACCATGGTTCATTTTCGTAAGGGATGAGCTGATTTTAGAACACAAATTGTTTACATTTATAGCAACAAAGCAAAGTCCCTTTAAGACAAGTCATTTCACTCCTATCTCTTTGAATGGGGGACCATCAAATTCTCCAAAACTGTTCGCAAAGCTCACAATGAAATCTGATAACTGTCTCATAAATTTTGCTTCTAACTGCTCGAATGCTGCAACGTGATCTCATGAGAATACGTGTGTATTTTTACGTAAAGTGTGATTCTACCACACTTACATTTACTTACGTTTTCATAGACACTAAAACGTACAATATTGACAAGCACTAAAACGTAAATTATTTACGTATCCAAGTGTTAACGTGTACCAATTCCCATGTATGAATATTAAAATCGTGGCATTGTTTTGTTTCTATTGTATTCAATTGTCATATCAATACATGTTTTCAGTCGCATTTATTAAATGCATTTTACTAATCTACTTAATATAAAATAACATTTTGCTCTGTTCGTGACTTCATTTCGGATGATTAGATAATGTTAAACAAGACTGCACTTTAAAACCTTAAAATGAATAACATTTCTGTAATCGTTTAACCATTTTGTAGTATTTAGTTTGTTTGCCATAAGCAAATTGTTTGACGATCATAAGATCTTTATAATCCATATGTTTGCGAGGAACAGATCCAAATTCAGCCCTTTATCCAGTGATCTTCATCTCCATTCTCAGCAGCGACCGTTAACGTCAAATGAAATCCCGCGCTCGTTATGATGAATTCAAATTCAAAAATTGCGCCCTCATGAAGCATTACGACATGATTTACGGCAGTTTTATCGAACGCTCATTGGCTCTCACCTGCTTCGTCACAGATTGTGACATGCCGTGTTTCAGTCGATGTGTATTTGAAATGGGGAAATGCGCGCCTTCACGGAGTGAAGCCGGATTAATATTTTCATTGATTAGTAATTTACATTCTGCTCTGTACCTCATACAAAACTATTATATACCACCAGAGAGGACTGCGACTGCAACACATCGTCATTTGAACGACTTTTGGTACCGCTTTTGATATTTTCGCAATAAATAAATTATTGTGATTATACTTGTCTGTCTGTTATTCTTTTATTTATAACAGTACGTAGTTTTAATAAATGGTTAGGGGTAGCCGGTAGGTGTTACTAAATATAAATACTATATTGTTACTAAAATTTGTATTTTCCAACACATTTCTGCCCATTGCGTTTTATTCTGTATAAAATGGGTATGTTTAGGTTTAGGGGTTGTGTTAAGAGATCTTACATTAATCTATAAAATGGTAAAAGGGAAATTATACAGATATCTTTATGATATATATATATATAAAAAAGATTTGAATCTTTACTCGTATAAATATATATTTTCTCAGACCACTGCCTGTTTCTATAGCAACCGGAGCTTCTAACTGCAGCTGCAGTGACGCGATGACTTTACTAATCAACGATTGACTCTTTTGTTTAGAAGGCGGGGCTTATTCGCCATATTGGCCGTTGCACTTTCTCCCATTCATAAGTAATCAGAGTGCACCGTCTTCCTATATATAAAAAGTCTTTGAACAAAGTGCATGTTTCTGCTTGAGTTTGTTGTGTTCAGAATGACTTAGGTCTGGCAGAAGTCTGATGCCAAGTTTTTCTCTGTAACTATTTACAATGTCAGCAAGTGTTTAATGCATAGTGTTATAAATCCTGTTCAGATTTTAAAAGTTGTGTAGCATATATTCAGCCTTAAAGGCGCAATATGTGAGATTTTTGGATTAAAATATCCAAAAAAACACTTATTTTGACATCAAAGATTCAATTGTTGTGCAGAAAAAAAGGCCTACTTACACTGTTACACACCTCGGGTCGTTAGTGACCCTATACCATTTTTAAATTTTTTTATGGTTATATTGTTTATAATGAATTGATTGATGACGTCCCGGGTCACTAAAGACCCAAGGTATGCATTATGCATTATCGACAGAAAACTAATCATTATTATATAGTTCAACACGGTTAGTCTTATTGTTTTAATCTCTTGTTTTCTTGATTTACCATGAGTAACATGTTTGTACCATGCATCGGAACACTATTTTGTCAAGTGGCTAACACAGCATAATCAGAAAGAGCTTTATTTATAGTAACAGCAATACAGCATTTTCTCCGCCATACAATATATTTTAAAATGAACTGCATTCCATTTAGCAACACAAGTCATCCAGCTTTTATTAACAAGATATTCTAATATCGATCTAGCTTACTGCAATGTGCAACAAGCAGATAACAAGTAATAACATAACTTTCAACACTCAAATGTATTTTTAGTATGATTGTTTTTACCAAGTAAAACAGTGCTGCGTTACCCCAGTTTTAATTTGTCAAATATGTATGAGTAGTAATTCAGCTCTTGTGGCTGTTTCATTACACTGAAATTTTTTTAGTCAGTTCAACTTTAGAAAATGTACTTCATGTGGTAACATCTACAATAACTGGTTTTGTTGAAATTAAATGATTTAAGATTACTGATTATAACTGAATTCAACCTGAAAATTATGAACTGTCAGTAGATATAACCTGATTTCGCCATCTAAGTAAAATTACTTAATATGTTTGATATTATCTTTTTTTTTTTTTTTTGCTTTTTCACCTTGATGTAAAGGTAAATTACCCTTACTTAATTTAAATGAAGACATTTTTACACAACTTAATTTAGTTTATTCAAAATAAATCAGTTTAGTTGGGTCAACAACAGTGTTGTTCATCATTATGCACAATATATAATAAACCACTAAGAAAAGACTGAGTGCCCACAACCTAAGCAAAGCATGCTGGGAACTACAGATCCACTGCCGAGGGCTGCGTTTCCCAAAAGCATCGTAAGCCTTAGAAGATTGTAGAGCCTTTGCCACCAATGGTCTCTGATCAACTTAGCTCACAAGGCTTTTGGGAAACGCAGCCCTGGGCAGTGGATCTGTAGTTCCCAGCATGCTTTGCAAGGAACTGCATTAGGAGAGTAGACAACAACTCCCATGATTCCACGCTCATTCACGGCATCATCAAACTACGCCTGTTATTGTTTTGAATAAGCGACTTCTAGCGGCAAAACTTACATACTGTGCCTTTAAGTCTATATTTGTTTTTCCCTACCTCAGTTTAGCGTTTTGCTATCGTAGATTAACAATTTACACAGCATCGTTCCAGTCCTCAAATCTGATCCAACAGCGCTGGATCCTCTTTGTTTTCACTGCTTGTCAGTGTTTAATTTTACTCTGTATGGCGGGGATGTGCGCAGTACGATGTGAGAGATGTGCACAGTACGTGTTTTTTATTTCTTTATTTTTTCCTTTTTGTTATATATCTGTTCAAAAAATGTGTTACACATATTTTGATATACAAGTGATTCTGGTCATGTTTATTGATTATAATTTGACTGGCAATAAACAGTCTTTATGGGTGAGTCATTGGATCATTCATTCAACCAGTTCATTCAAAACGCTGATTCATTAGGGAACTATAGCTGTGTGTGAACTATGGCTGCATCCTTCAAAGGACGTGGATTTCAAAGGCCACATCTTCAAAGTCCGCAAAGGTCGAACTGAGCATTGTTAAATGGGATGGTAGCCGACAGTCCTTGTCCCCTTGCAACTGTGACAGCTGCCGTTGACGAGCGGCAGTAACGTTTGTACTGGACTTTTCTTGAAAGTTATATTCCACTTTCTGAAAACAAAGTTGAAACCCAATACTTACATTTAAAAGTGTAATCCGGCAATTTCTCTCTCTCAAAAAAAGTCCAGTTGCTACTGGTGTGCAATGAATCTTAGGATGGGGTACATCTGAAGGAACCTTTGAATTGGAACAGCCTTCGTCACGCCGCTGTGAAACAATCGACCTTCGAATGTGGCCTTCGCATTGGGACGCAGCTTATGCGTGACTATTGTGTGTTGTTAGGAGACGAAACGGTTGATTCTGTCCTGACTTACTAGTTTGGACCTATTTACATTAACAGAGCAAAAATAGACTAAATAACTGTAATATTGTATCTAAATATAAGTCACGTCTTGATTGAGAATTAAACCTCTCTTGCTAGTGTGCTATAGCTTAAGTAGAAACTGAAAGGAATTCTCTCTTGATCTCTACTATCTCTCCTGCTGTCTCAACGCATTCCACTGTCCCCCCTCACACTATAAATTCCTCCCATCCCTGACAACAAAGAAATAAACAAAGATATGTTGCAAGTCTCTTCAGATTTCTCATGCTCATGTTTTGGTCAAATAGAAGTCTTGTTAGTTTTTCCTTTACCGACACATTTTAATGTCATATTGACATTAATAACATAAATATTTTAATGATAAAAAGAGAAAAGATACAGTGCATAGACCTACATTTCAGGTGGCTTCTCTTAGGTATTAGGCTAGTGAAGTGCTCCAGTCCACTGAGACACAGGGATCTCTGTTCTTCAGTGAGAACTCGATACTCCAAACTCTAGCACAATCTCAGATTCTTTAGTGCTTCCTGACTTTTTATCAGGACCCAACCAATTTTTTTCCCTTTTCCAGATGCTTGTGGGACACAGTTTTACCCTTTGCTATATACCCATTGAAATGAACTTATGGAAGCATGTTTGGTAGTTCTTTTGTGCTTTCATTAATTTATGTTTTAGAAAAATCAGAACAGGTGGCCAATGTATCAGCAAACACTGCAGCAACCGTATGTCTGGCCAACACTGATTTACAGTAAAATGCATGTGCAAACATACTATGTAAATCTCAACATTTATTAAAACTTGAGCAGAAAAAAGTTCTGCCAGCTCAATGTTGCCATTAAATGGATCTCTCTACCCGGTTTCCCTTTAGAATTCCTAATAAACATGAGAGACCATGGGTAGTTATCCTGCTTTTTTTACTCCACTAAATATTTTTCAGGGATCTTGAAAGTCATTTTCTGTATACACACATTAAGGTCTTTGTGGGACATGTTGCCACATATGAGGTAAGCTTATATCTGAATGCATGTGCATGTGTTTTTGTGTTCACTTGTTTACAAGAGAGCTAGTACAACAATATTATTTGGGCATTTTAATTTGCAGGATAAAATTAACAAATATTATTACTAAATTTAATAGAGTTATGATCTTGTTGTAGGATACCAACATACAAAACTACTGCTAGAGAAAACAAGTAGGCTATTTGAACAGCCTACGTCTCAAAAAAATAAGAAACTCTCTGTAAATTCCATCGCCACTAATGGTCATTGTGAATATTTGTGTGTGTGTGTGTGTGTTTAGACTACAGTACAAAGCCACAGCTGAAAGTGAAATAATGTGAAGGAGAGGTATATCTATAACTTTGGCAGCTAAGGGACATTCCAGTAATTTTCCTCACATCTCTATACATGGAAAGGGCAGTTCCGCTGACCAAACACGTGGTCACTCTCATTTTTAATCTCCCACTGGGTGAAGAGTAACGCAGATCTACCACAGGTGAAGGATATCTCATTTCTAAAGCCCAGGACTAGAGTTTAACATTGCTTTAAAATGAAGAAGGGGTCGTTTTTCCTGGCCACATCTTTTCAGGTTGTCTATATGCGGCTATTCGGATTTTGTTTTCTGTACTTCTCACTAGTTGCAGGTAAGTGTATTGTTTTCAAAATGTTTAGTTTGTACCTTTGTCTACAAGATGACGAGAATAAACGTGCCACTTAGTTTGTATGTTTTGCAGCTATATGTACCAGTTCAACCGAACATTCATTGACAAATACCTCAGAGACTGCCATGGTATTTTCATGGTATAACCTACGTCTAATAAATTATATTACGATGGTACGATGAAACCGTTGTTAACACATATTTCTGTGCCTGCCCGTCCAGTAACTTGTTACTAGACTGTTGTGCATTGGCTCGTAGAAGTGAGGGTAAATACAAATAACTTCTTTTTTTCTTCTTTTCTTTTTTCTATTTGCCGGTACTACGTCCCACTTCATCAGTCAAACGCGTCTATTTATCGTCAGGTGAAAAACACGAGCTTGGAGTTTGGAGCTTGAACCTCTAAAGACTTGTAAAAGTAAAAAAAAAAAAAAAAAAAGGCTAATAATAATCGTATATTTACTTCTTAAGATTGCCCTACTTTTTGTTTGGTTTTATCTTTTAATATCCGAGTAAAGTCATTTGATTCTTCTTTGTTTGGCACCGATCGGTTCATTCCAGTTTTTAAAGCCTATGATGACGAACACGACAAATAACCAACCAGAGGAGGACGCAATAACGTTTTTATAACAGTTAACAGTTTTCTTTAAACACAAAAGAAGATTAGACTTTTTTGTCAGTAGAACCAAGCTATCAATACTGTAAATAATTCTATAACTAGGTAGGGTAGGGGGCTTTTACAGCATGGGGCAAAAGGCACACAGTACTGATACAAATACTTTTGTTTTTAATACTTGTTCAAAACAATCACTTTACCAAAGTTTGAACTATTTTTTGTTTAATTTTGTTAAATAAATAAAAATATTTTGTTTAATAAATATGCATATGTTCTTAAAATATGTTAAATATAGAAATATATTTTAAAAATATAGAAACTAAATTTTAAAAAGTAAAGATTCTGAAAGCATTGAAGGAGATCACATAATAATTTAATATAGATTTACAGTAGTAACAATAAATGATATTTCATTATATGATATGATTAATATCATATTTTTAAAGATGATGGTTTCATTCTAAATATGGTGATTATCTCTAAGGTGGGCACCCAACTTAATATATGATATTTACAATCTGAATCTAACCATGTCATGTCAACAAATGGTAAAGTCAGCTAACTATTTATTATCATGTTAAATATGGTGCTTTTAGTCCCAAATACCATACTTTTACATATTCTTCCGTTATTGAAAAACTGTTGCTTTAATTACCTTGAACAAAACTGAAAATCATTAAGAAGACCTTTGTCTCAAAATATATTCAATAATTTTAGCGATTCTTATCCGCTACTTAAATCTACAACATTTTTAAAAACATCAAATATTAGATCCGCGATCACATCAAAGATCAGACCCATGTGCATCTGGAAAAGCAGATGTTTTGGAAAGTGCTGTGGCAAGTTTTTGTGCCATCTAGGGGTTTAGAGGGAAATAAAATCAAAGGAGCCTTTCACCCCTTTGTACCCTATTTAAATATATTAGAATAGATTATAGTAATATTTCACAATATTACTGTTTTTACTGTATTTTTGATCAAATAAATACAGCCTTGGTGAGCATAAGACACTTCTGTCAAAAACATTTAAAAATCTTAATGTTTCCAAACTTCTGACCGGTAAACAGCTGTGGTTACTATATAACAAAAATTAGCAATATTGTAACAAGAATTTTTTCATCATGTTACTACTCACAAAGACAAAATATTAAAACCAGCTGAAAATGTATAGATATAACAAATATTGATCGACTAAATTAAAGTCAAAGGTATAAAAATAAACCATACAAATTCTAAGTTTTATGTAAAGTGTATTAAAAAGGCAATTGTAAGGCAGTTGCTTTACTTGAAAGGCACTGTGTGTATACATGAATGCATAATTATTAGGTGGTAAAAAAGGTACTTTGTGATTTTGCGCAGGTTGTCTAGTCCAGGGGTTTTCAAACTTTATGATGCCAAGGACCCCCAAATATGATGAACCTTTTGTGAGGGACCCCCTTCCTAAAATCCATCTGTTTATTTTTATGTGTGAAAAAACATTTAAACTGTTAGATAAATAGTAAGTGTGACATTATAAATACAACATATTGTTTCCAAACTTAAATTGGCTATACTTAATGTTGGATGTATAAACCTGAAGAAGAACATTTTCAATTAAAAATTATTTGTATGAGCAACTTTCACAATAAATGTATGTAAGCATCTTACGTACTGCATTAAGAATACTGCCTTACAACCCCAGTGAGCAAGATAAAGGGGACTATAGTGAGAAAAACTCACTAGAAAGATACAAAGCAAACATATACAATTCTGGAAAGTATGTATACGGCAAGAAAGGAGAGAAACATTTAGAAATGAAACAGTTCGAATGTTTAGTAGACTTTATCCATTTTTGCTTTGTCTTTTTAATCTCTGAAATTTTCTGGGGACCCCTTAGAACCTTCTGGAGGACCCCTGGGGTTCCCCGGACCCCAGTTTGAAAATCCCTGGTGTAGTCAACTGAAAATATGTAAAAGTGTTCAAAAAAATTCCTGCATTTTTTTTCCTGTTTTGTTGGCAGATTTATTATTAGTACTATGATTTTTGCTTCACCACTTGCCTGTTACAAGTGATTAAAATACTGTAAATCACAGCCTACTCTATAATGTGTTTAACAGGTACACATGCTGCATGTCCTGTTCAGCTCAACCAACAGAGAGTTGTTGTGATGTTCGGTGGTAATGTTTCAGTTGACTGTAGCACTTCCGTCCAGCATGATGGGATGGGATGGGAGGCCAGTGAGGGAGCAGTGCCTATGAGCAATGAGAGTCTGATCACATGGAGAGTGTCAAACCTGAGAGAATGGGACATAAAGCCATTCTGCTTCATAAACTATAATACACAGTGTCAATTAGAGCTCCCAGTGACTCTTTACAGTGAGTTTCTGTTATTGATATTTTTATCTTTTCATTCTTAGAAATATTTAAAGCATGTACATTCATGACTGCAGATGTCAGAGTGTGTAAATCTTCCTCCACAGAGACTCCAGACAGTGTGTCCATCAGCACTGTGAATCTCAACGGACCAATGATGGAAGGAAACCAGTATGAGCTCCAGTGTGACGTTCTCAATGTGGCTCCTGTTCAGTATCTCACTGTCAAATGGTACAAGGGACAGACTCTGGTGAATCAAACCACCTTCAATGACACCATCAAGCCTCCAGTGAATAAAACAGTCAGGCTCTGGATCCGTCCAGACAGAGCTGATGATGGGGCTCAGTACAGGTGTGAAGCAGAGCTGGAACTGGGAGAAGAAGGACCTCAACCTCCTCCTAAAGTCTCATCAGATCCTCTCAACATTACTGTATATTGTTAGTAAGATCTGTCAGCTTCTAATCTTTTAAAGGGATAGTTCACCCAAAAATGAAAACGTTGTCATCATTTACTCTCCCTCATGTTGTTGGTAACCAGACAGTTGGCAATAGCCATTGACTTCCATGGTATTTTTTTCTACTATGGATGCCGTCAACTGTTGTGTTAAACAGAAGAAAGAAACTTATACAGGTTTGGAACAACATGAGGAGGGTGAGTAAATGATGACAACATTTTCATTTTTGGGTGAACTATCCCTTTAAGAACATCTGTTGTAAAGTCCAAATCAAATAGACTTTTAGTAGTTGTAGCACTTACCATGTGACACAGTGTATTAAGTTGTGTGGTGATAGGGATCAGATGCAACATGTAACATTTTCTTGTCAAATTTCTAGATTTGAGTAGTTTTGTTAAAAACTACAAGATTAAAATTAATGTGGATTAACATAATTTATAATATATATGTAGAAGAAACACCTCTTAAACTGTTTTTCTTTCACTCCTTCCTGCAGTTAAACCGATCATCAATGAGACCAAACTGCCCGCCATAGTGCCTGTGTTTCGAAGATATCCAGTGGTGATTGTTTGTGAAGCCGAGGGAAACCCAAAACCAACAATCAGCTGGAATCTCAGCACAAATGATCCAGTTTATAGTGAAACTCTTACTATAACAGATTCAACACCTGAGGATGTGTACTGCATTGCGAGCAATTCTGTTAACACCACCATCAGACATGTAAAAGTGGTATTAAAAGGTAACTAAGCATTTTTGTATAATTTTCAATTCTAAGTGACATGGCTTCTTTT
Organism: Coreius guichenoti; assembly: GCA_039654105.1. Lineage (NCBI taxonomy): Eukaryota > Metazoa > Chordata > Actinopteri > Cypriniformes > Gobionidae > Coreius > Coreius guichenoti. Next base: position 16,859,439 of record CM077171.1, read on the forward strand.
GCGGTTAATGCTTTGGCCTTTCACAAAGTCTTTGCACTTTTGTATGAAGCTGTTTGGTTTGTTGGTCTTGTAATGCTCTGCTTGCAGTCAGAATTATAGGAACACTGTTTAAGTGTTATGGCTTGTGGATTGTGTCACCATTGTTGTCTTGCATTGATTTTTATTTAGATTAGCTGCTGACTTTTGATGCGTTAGAGGCATTATGCAGGCTTGATATCTATCCCAAATTTTGCTCGCTTGGATTTAATTCCCTAACTTGTTGATTTACTCATATATTTGTTTCTTTTGACACAGGGAATTACATGCCCATAATATTAGGCATTATTGTCGCTATAGTGCTGGTCATCTCAGTCATCTTCTCCTACATGTGCTTCACCTACTACAAAAACAACAGGATGGGCCATTTTAATTTCAGGAAGCCCAAAGTACATAATGGACTCTTAGCTCAGCCAGCACAGTTCTCAACTGAACTCGCTTATGACTCCATCTGCTCTTAGATCAGTCGGAGCAGATGGTCATATGGATCGGTGTTCTGCTCCCTTCACCCTTAGATCTAACTGCCAATCATATCCTGACACTGTTGTCTAAGGATGTTGATCAACAAAAAATGGTTGAGTAGCATCCTGGATATGCTTATACTGTATTTCTTATTGACACTGAACACTATAACATTATAACTATGTTGATAAAGACACTGAAGTTGTTACTCTTTTCATTGATAGGACCTAGATGTTCTAAAGTTGTGGTATATTTAAACAGATGCTGATGACTGATGTAATTGATGATCAGTTGATGTAAATGGTCTCAAGCCAATCTCATTTCTTTGTGTAGAATACATTCTTCTTCTATGGAATTTACATCATCTGTTCTATTTGGAGCACAACTTACTAAGTAGCACATGACATCATGTAAATACATTTTGTTGTTGTTGAGAAAACCTTTTTAAAGAAAAGTCTAAAAATAAAACCATTTACAAACCCGATTCCAAAAAAGTTGTGACACTGTACAAATTGTGAATAAAAACAGAATGCAATGATGTGGAAGTTTCAAATTTCAATATTTTATTCAGAATACAACATAGATGACATCAAATGTTTAAACTGAGAAAATGTATCATTTTAAGGGAAATGATGTTCCCAAGCCATGTTTACCACTGTGTGGCATCCCCTCTTCTTTTTATAACAGTCTGCAAACGTCTGGGGACTGAGGAGACAAGTTGCTCAAGTTTAGGAATAGGAATGTTGTCCCATTCTCGTCTAATACAGGCTTCTAGTTGCTCAACTGTCTTAGGTCTTCTTTGTCGCATCTTCCTCTTTATGATGCGCCAAATGTTTTCTATGGGTGAAAGATCTGGACTGCAGGCTGGCCATTTCAGTACCCGGATCCTTCTTCTACGCAGCCATGATGTTGTAATTGATGCAGTATGTGGTCTGGCATTGTCATGTTGGAAAATGCAAGGTCTTCCCTGAAGACGACGTCTGGATGGGAGCATATGTTGTTCTAGAACTTGGATATACCTTTCAGCATTGATGGTGCCTTTCCAGATGTGTAAGCTGCCCATGCCACACGCACTCATGCAACCCCATACCATCAGAGATGCAGGCTTCTGAACTGAGCGCTGATGACAACTTGGGTTGTCCTTGTCCTCTTTAGTCCGGATGACATGGCGTCCCAGTTTTCCAAAAAGAACTTCAAATTTTGATTTTTCGGACCACAGAACAGTTTTCCACTTTGCCACAGTTCATTTTAAATGAGCCTTGGCCCAGAGAAAACGCCTGCGCTTCTGGATCATGTTTAGATATGGCTTCTTTTTTGACCTATAGAGTTTTAGCCGGCAACGGCGAATGGCACGGTGGATTGTGTTCACCGACAATGTTTTCTGGAAGTATTCCTGAGCCCATGTTGTGATTTCCATTACAGTAGCATTCCTGTATGTGATGCAGTGCCGTCTAAGGGCCCGAAGATCACAGGCATCCAGTATGGTTTTCCGGCCTTGACCCTTACGCACAGAGGTTGTTCCAGATTCTCTGAATCTTTGGATGATATTATGCACTGTAGATGATGATAACTTCAAACTCTTTGCAATTTTTCTCTGAGAAACTCCTTTCTGATATTGCTCCACTATTTTTCACCGCAGCATTGGGGGAATTGGTGATCCTCTGCCCATCTTGACTTCTGAGAGACACTGCCACTCTGAGAGGCTCTTTTTATACCCAATCATGTTGCCAATTGACCTAATATTTTGCAAATTGGTCCTCCAGCTGTTCCTTATATGTACATTTAACTTTTCCGGCCTCTTATTGCTACCTGTCCCAACTTTTTTGGAATGTGTAGCTCTCATGAAATCCAAAATGAGCCAATATTTGGCAAGACATTTCAAAATGTCTAACTTTCAGCATTTGATATGTTATCTATATTCTATTGTGAATAAAACATAAGTTTATGAGATTTGTATATTATTGCATTCCTTTTTTATTCACAATTTGTACAGTGTCCCAACTTTTTTGGAATCGGGTTTGTATGTTTTTACTGTCCAATATTTAATATAATTGAAAGACCTTTTTTATTTGTATGTTTTTGTTTTAAAACAATGCTAAGTGTAAAAATCCAGTCACCGCAGTAGCTCTGCATTAGCTTAGCAATGATGGCCATAATCATTACTATTGTGAAATGCAGGGGAATAAAGCCAGAGCTCTTGTTGTTTTGCTTTTAACTTGCTAGTACTGGACCAGTGAAGCATTTTTGTTGCTTACCAAGATGATGAATATTGATGAGTCTCATTTTATGTGGCTCTAAACAGGCTGATGTATTTCACATTAGACAAAATCATTTTTCAGGGGCATGTATGTATACAGTATATGGCATTGGTCAAAGCTCTGACAAAGCACAAAACTGGCTGCCAGTTTGTAAGCCTTAAGACTGCACATATTTTTGGTTTATGTTTTACTGGCTGATACAGCAGTGGTCTTGGACTTTGTATTGACATCTGTGCAAATGCATTTGTTTTTATTTACCGTTGTCATAAAAAAGCCCTATTTACAAGTGTCCGTGTGCACTTGTTTGATTCTATAGCTTCATTATTTGTAAACCCCACAATGTGTGAACAAGAACACAACTGAATGCCCTATTCAGCTCGACCCGTGTTGCTTGCTGGTACGCCAGATCTGTTTCTGTTAACTGCAACACTTCAGTCACAAGTATAAAGCATTTGTGACCACTGCACCAGCTAACAGGGAACATTCTCATAACGTTCTGGGCTGGCAAGGTTCTCTCAAGGTCATGAACAAACATTCTTACAGTAACGTTAAAAGAATGTTCGTTCAAAATGATCTGGTCTTTAATAATGTTCTCGAAACGTTATTTATACATCGTTCATGGAATGGTTCTACTGAAACATTTTATTTTTTTCATAATGTTCAAAGAACATTCTAAAGTGTCCTATAATGTTTGTAAAATTATAAAATAAAATGTTCCCTCAATGTTCACATAACCAAGGATTTTTTTAAAAACATTAAAAAAACGGATCGTTTTGAATGTTAAGAGAACATTCAGAAATAACGTTTTTATAACTAAACTTTAAATGTCCTAATTGAACTAAAGCCTAATCCAGGCTTAATCTAAACCCTGTCTGTGAAACCGGGCCAATATGAACATTAGCTAACATATTTTTGTTAGATAGGATGGGGCCAGTCTGATCACCTAGTGATGCACTGGTTGCACACTCTCAGAATCTCATGTATGAATCTCACCTAACCGTGTCATGAGTATAAAGTATTCAGACATGCTGCTCCTTTCATGAATACTAAGTATGCAGTGAGATCACTCATGAATCATGACCAATGCCTGAGGAGGTCCAGTATGACTCATTATGACTCTGGCTGTGACAGAAAGCGTCGTGAGAAGCGATATAAAAACAGCATGCCAAACTGTCTTTTTATACAGACCCACCCTTATCCATATCTCAGCTCGAGGATGTGTTGAGAATGGAGGGAAACGGAGTAAAGAATTCCCAAATGCTTAAATGTGATGTTCAAAACGGCATTGCCTTTTCTAAAAGATTAATGTGCTCTTTTTTTAAAACCCCGATTTGAAGTGACAGGGTCGGCTACAAATGAATAAAGTTGCAACGTGCACTTAGAGAGATGTGTGGGGGAGGGATAACATTAACTAAAACAGGCAGCTATGCGAGGGCAGACTGGGCAGTGGTTTCCTGCGATAAATGAAGGGTCCGAGTCCGTGTGTTGTGTTACCGCCTGAACATTAAACACTGTTTGCTGGTTGAAAACAGTTGTCGATACAGCTGTACCAGTAAAATGACGGCGCAGAGCGCTCGGATACTCTTCATGTGTCTATTTTTGGATCTGCTGTCGCGGCGGTATGCGTTGGATGGTAGGACATTTATGTAACGAATGTTGTATTTATTTAAAATAATCCTTTTTCAGAACGGGTTTCAGTGTTAAACTTGATAAAGCTGTCTTAAATACGCCAAGGGTGATAAAGTCTCGCTTCTGAAAAGACTTTTGAGTAACACTGTTTAAATAGCGATAACGTTGTCAAACAAGATACATACTATGTGTTTGTTATCATTGTCAGCCTGCATTGAGCTAACCACAGCCAACCATAAAAGTAACGTTAGTCTGTTAGCAATTGCGAATATACTAGTCGTCCAGTATTTAACAAGTCTTGGTTACCGTTAGACAAGTTAATCAAGGATCATGAAGTTATTATTACACAGTTTTTGTTTTAGTGTGATAGCCCTTAGCCTACTTTCAAATGTTAACATCATTTTCAGTGTTAGTTGAGACTTGCTAAAGTTTCACCCAACTTGCTGATGATTGTCTTGCTTCAGGAATAACCCATACATACAACCAGTGTTTGGATTACTGCTAAAAAAAAATGTCTTAAACCATGCAAATCTTAAATCTAAGGTGGTTTACTGTCCTTAGGTGGTTTCCCATGTCTGGCTAGTTAAGAGGGGTTTGGGTCCGTACAGCTAAACACTAACTTAGCCAGGCTGCTTATTGTAAACCAGCTAAGACCTGCAAACTAGTGTATGCTGGTTCAAGCATTTTTTTTAGCAGGGATATATAGAAAATGTCTCCTATGAAGTCCAAAAAAATCACAGCCCACCAACATTCACTGGAAATACCACACTGCTCACAATACAAAACAGGAAGTTAACCATTTTACAGAATGGAAGCAAAAGGCCAGTGTGTTGGAAAATACATCTTAAGATGATGACTGTGCTTTGAAACATGGTTTATGGACATTGGTGGTCAAAGTGCAATAGTTTCAACATACCAGCTACAAACTAGCTAGCTTATGTCAAAACAGCACTCAGCTTAAGCAGGGATATGTTTTTAAAATCAAATTTCTGTAATGGTATTTTTTTCATAAATGAAAGGTATTTGTATGTTGCTCTTATTTTTAAGTATTTGTGAAGAAGTTTTGTGTTATTGCATTTTAGTTACTCTATTATTATTGCTTAATATGTCTTCCAGATATTTCCATCAGCGCTGGGGATCACAACGGACCAATGATAGCGGGCAAGCAATATGTGCTCCAGTGTGACGTTCACACTGTGGCTAAGAGTGTTTTTGTGAGATGGTACAGCAGACAGCATCTAGTGAATCAAACAATCTTCACTGACACCTTCGATACTTCAGTCCGTAATACATCTACACTCCGGATCAGTCCAAACAGAACTGATGATGGAGCTCAGTACTGGTGTGAAGCAGAGCTGGAACTGGGAGGACCGCAACCTCCTCCTAATGTCATATCAGAACCTTTCGACATTACTGTATACTGTAAGTATAATCATTTAACACTTAAACACTTATTAAAGTGGTCTTAATTATAAACATTTATTTATTTATCAATTATAAAACTGTTTTTTTTGCTCCTTCCTGTAGTTAAACCGATCATCAATGAGACCAAACTGCCTTTAAAAGTGCCTGTGTTTCGTGGCTATGAAATGGTGCTTGTTTGTGAAGCCGAGGGAAACCCAAAACCAACCATTAGCTGGAATCTCAGCACAAATAATCCAGTTTATAGTGAAACTCTTACTATAACAGATTCAACACCTGAGGATGTGTACTGCATTGCAAACAATTCTGTTAACACCACCATCAGACATGTAAAAGTAGTATTAAAAGGTAACTATGCATTTTTGTGTACATTTGATTTACATTTCCAACAGCTGCTTCCGCATTCTTGCAGTATTACTTTAAAATATGTGAATGTTTCATAACTGTAGGAGTTTGATCAGGCCAAACACTTTTTAAAAATCACGTTTATGATGTTCAGCTCACACTAGTTCAAATACACAATGAATGTAGCAAATCATAATGAATAAATCCAAATTGTGATGAATGAATGCATTCAAATATTTTGATTCAACAAATGTTATTGTACCAAAGCAAAGGCAATGGAAAATTACTGTTTCACAAAATCGACATGTGACGCTAGAAGCCTCTAACTCATTATTATTATTATTATTATTAAAGATACAACATAAATGCATTAGAGCACAGAGCACATCTAAAACTCAGTTTAGATCCTCAGATCCTTCATACAGCTTCACTTGTAGTTTTACTGTTATGATAAACAAACATGGTTTAAATGTTATACATCATTTTGTGTGCTTGGGTGTTATATCTGGTACTTATGATCAGCCATTTCATTTTGCTTGTTTGCTTCTGATATGTGAACCTGGACCATAAAACCAGTCATAAGTCGCACAGGTATATTTGTGGCAATAGCCAACAATAAATACATCGTAATTGTCAAAATTATAGATTTTTCTTTTATGCCAAAAATCATTAGGATATTAAGTAAAGATCATGTTCCATGAAGATATTTTGTAAATTTCCTACTGTAAAAATATAAAAAATGTATTATTATTAGTAATATGCATTGCTAAGGACTTCATTTGGACAACTTTAAAGGCGATTTTTCTCAATATTTTTTTGCACCCTCAGATTCCATATTTTTAAATAGTTGTATCTCAGCCAAATGTTGTCACATCCTGACAAACCATACATCAATGGAAAGCTTATTTATTCAGCTTCCGGGTGATGTATACATCTCAATAAATAAAAAAAATGGACCCTTATGATTGGTTTTGTGGTACAGGGTCACATATGGCAAAAGCATTAAGTATTGTTTTCTTCAGGTCACTTGGATATTTAGCACTTATTAACTGTGTTGTTCATTTGCTTAGATAGTGACTAATCTTTTGGTGTGTTTTATTTCTCTTGACACAGAGGATTACCTGCCCTTAATAGCAGGACTTGTTGCCATCACAGTGGCGTTCATCTCAGTTATCTTCATCTTCATCTACTCTATCTACTACAAAACAGCCAAGATGGGCCGTTATAGCCTGAAGGATGCCAAGCCTAGTGAACAAAATGGAAACATAGCACAGAATGGCAAAGACAACACTATCCCTATGAAGACACTCTCTCAGAGCCATATCCTTGCTTAGGTTATGAATCCCTGGGTTTGTTGCATCTGCCTAGCCCCACTGTCCACATTAGGGAATGGGTTTTTTTTTTTACACTGGAAGTCTCTAGGGCTCTGTTCTGAGGCTAGTTTCTTCATGACTTCATTGTTTTTATTTTACAGAGCATTGGCCCATTCACTTTCTCTTAGATCCAGTTTTCATCAACTGTTAACTCCATCACAAAATAAACTTTTTAGTTTCCCGCAGTCTGCTGTTTAAATGACCAGAGGAAAATATCTGACAGAACAAATGTTGAGGTGATGACAAAGAAATCCTGAATGAATTTCAAGTTAAAGGACCTGCATTGGACATTTTCAGGATCTTGATGATTCTTGATATTCTTCTACTACAAAGTGATATTACTTGGTTGATTAATATTTGCTTTGTACACTAGTTTAAGGGAATTTTAAGCTCTTGTTAGATTGTGTAATAAGACTTTTGGGTAACACTTTACAATAAGGTTCATTAGTTAACATTAGTTCACTACATTAGTTAACATGAACTAATAATGAGCTGCTCTAATAAAGCATTTATTTATCTTTGTAAATGTTAATTTCAACATTTACTAATACTTTATTAAAATCTTGTTAACATTAGTTAATGCACTGTGAACTAACATGAACAAACCATGAACAGCTGTATTTTTATTAACTAATGTTGATAATGCTCATGGTTAGTTCATGTTAGTTAATACATTAACTAATGAAACCTTATTGTAAAGTGTTACCGACTTTTGTATGTCTCAGGCACATCGATCAGTTTATGTTTTGTCAAATGCTATACAGTATATATTGTCTGTTACTCCGTTAAACAAAGTATTCCTTTAAAGTTTCAGTTCCTCTGGATAAATCCGCACTTTAGAGGTTGTTGACTGTGAAGAAGTGAAAGCTTGTGTATGAGGTTTCTCATGCTAAACCTGTGGGAAAATTCTCTCAGGCCTCATAGTCTGTTTAAAAAACAACAAAACGCTGGACATAAAATAAGTGTGCCAGTTTTATGGCTCAAGCAGTATAATGATGTTAAAAGCATAGTTAACTCAAAAATGACAAGTCTGTCATAATTTCCTTACCCTCATGTATGTTGTATGGTGTGTGTTTTTTTTCCGGGCACACAAAAGTAGAAATTTATGAACAATTTCTTTTTGCAGCCTGATAGGTGAACTGCGGTTGTATGGAAAAGAACTGTGTAAAGATTTTTCACCTCTTGTGTTCCATAAAACATTAAAAGTCATACAGGTTGAGAATGACATGAGGGCGAGTAAATGATGACAGAATTTTCATTTTTGTTTGAACTGTGTTTCATGTAGAATGTAATCTCACCTGTATTATTGTGGAGTTTAAATTTTATGGAAATGGAATTTACACCGTTTGTCCTTATAAACACATGGCATATATGTGATTTGAATTTTTGTACATGCATTTGTTGAAAAGATTTTAAGAAAACATACTTTGTTTAAAAAAAATCTAAAATAAAAATATTTGTGCTTTTTACCCGTCTTGCAAAATAATTGAACATCTTATTTTGTATTGAACAACTGTATCAAGGGGGTAAATGCAGAGTCTTGTGTATAAGAACTAAACAATAATATTTTACCTCAGTTGTCTTTCTATTTGGCCTTTTCTGATTGTTTGCTCCTTGTTATTTACAGATTTATTTCATTGTGCACAACTATTGAGTATGGAATGATATTCCGGACAATATTCAAAAGTAATTGCAAATTGTATTTGCAATTGCATTTTCAATTTGTGCACGCATACGTTGTGACATAATGGAAACACAAATGAAGACTGAACCAAAAAGAAACTTGCAAGCAACTTGTTGAGAAGATATTGAACCCCACAACTAACCCAGCAAACACGAATGTTCCCCTAACATTCCCGTATGGTTCCCATTTGGTTATTTTTGGGGGGAACCAAATAAGAACGTTCTGGGAACGTAATCTCTATTGGTTCTTTTTTTGTAACCTAAAGAACGTTCCCTGCAGGTTATTTTTGGGTTTTATTTTATAACCTACATAGAACGTTCCCTGCAGTTTATTTTTAGATTTTATTTTTTATAACCATGTAAACTATTAAAACGTTGCAGATGATACCAATAGGCTACTGAGATTATTCTAATGCTGAAATGTGTCATTTATTCATAAACATAAACTATATTTTCCATTTGAAATCTGACGTTACATAGACCTACACGGAAAAGAAAATCCAAACGCAATTGCAAACCACGCATTTGTTTCCATTATGTCACAACCGACGTATGCGTGCACAAATTGAAAATGCAATTGCAAATACAATTTGCAATTGCTTTTGAATATTGTCCATACACATTCCATACAAATGCATCAAACAATATAAAAATGTATACTCGTAACTCGTAACTAAAATAGGCTACAAGAGCAGATCCAGTGTTTGCAGATGCACTCTTATTTGTCCTGCAAGAGTTTTATACCTCAACATTGTAAAAATGTATATGGTCAACTTGTAGGGGAGACCGGGGGCAATTGTAACAAATTTTGGTCATGTTGTCATTACTCAAAAACCATTTGAAATATTTGGATACGATTTTTATGTCGGTAACATGTATCTGTTTTCTACTTGTTAACAGTCACCAAATGTTTTTACAAGCAATGTTAGTCACAATATTGATTGAAACATTAGAAGTCAAATGTTACATCTGCCCCCACATGCGGGGGCAATTGTAACAACACATGCAATACCTTCATATAAATACCAAGGACCACAATAAACTCCAGAGAATATAGTTTAAACTATTTAATATCCATTACAATTTGGACAGTGACACTCCCCTTGCTGTTTTCCTTGGTCTGAATGGCATGCTGTGAACAGAGAGTGTAAAGGGCCTACTCAGTAAAATGGATCCCCAGATTGAGAGGCAAAACCTTTAACCTCTGGACTATGCCACTAAATATATTGAGAACACAGTATACATAGTATAGTAGGCTATAGTTCATTCGTATACATAAATATTTAAACTGAACACAAAAAACTTTTCACATTATTACATTATTGTTACGACATTAAAAAAAATCTATTATTTTCTATATTGAGTTTCCATGTTAGGCTACTATTACAAGCCAAAAATAATAGTAAATATGTTAATAAATATGTTGATCTTACGCCAATATGGCAGTATTTAAAGTTAAGACAACTTCTGATTCACAGACATTGAAGATGAGAAAAAGCATGAGAAATTTGCTCAGAAAGCTGGACACTATTTTGATGGTGCCGACTGCACCCCATGACAAGCTACCCTGCTAGCTAGAAACAATGAAGCTAATGTTTGACAAAGATATCAAATGTTAGACAACAGAATGGTCATCAAAACAAGACATTAATGGTTAAGACAGTATGAGGAACTATCATACTACATCAACTAGTATCATACTATGAGGAAAATACTGTAGATGAAAAAAATTACTTTCATGCCTCAAAAATGAGTCTTTGCAGAAAAACTTTACCAAGTATCACTCAGCAGCTTGTCCTTTGGCAGGCAGAAAGGGATCTCCACAGAGCACATGCAAAATGAGTTTCATGGTTCTGTCTCGTTTCTGATTGGTGTAATTTGACATTACAATTGCCCCCGGTTTATACCCAGGTTTCAACATAGAATAAACTTTATTAGACAAGACCCTTCGGCTATGGAAGCATATGTGTAGCAATATTCAATTTGCAATGCAATATGCAAAATGGCAATGCATTTCAGTATTTAAATGTACATTTTACATACCATGTGTGCAACATTTGGAGCAAAATGATAATTCAAATTGAATAATATAATTTACATTTGCTATTTCCTACACTAGTTTTAACATACAATTTAAACATATATTTTAGCGCTTTATAAGTTGCAAAATGAAAATGTATTACAGAAATGATTAGATGTGTTTAACATGTTCAAGCAAAAATTGTAGCAAAACGATCATTTAAATGTTATTTTTCTTAATTGCATTTACACTCACAGTTAAGATACTTGCGACTGCATTTTCATTATATGTCGCGCAGTGAATGTAGCAAAATTCAATGTGGAATTGAAAATGTAATCCGAGCCGATCAAGTCTCCGCCCCGCCCTGTCAATCACTGCATCAAGGCGGGGCCAGGTGTTGGAAACATGGCGGCAGCAGAGCTATTAGAGTGAGGCATTTACTGGCGGATGAAGTGGAGCAAGAACAGAGAAATGATTACGCGCGTCTGTCAGTGACTGTTCTGTTAGACCAGTACGTTATTAGAACCATAGATATTTATGGTTAGAACGTCTCGCAGAGGACGCCCCTGGCGCTCGTGCACCTTAACAAGAGCGCGGTCGCGTGTCTGCTGAAGTGAGCAGTGGTTTACAACAGATTATTTTACTCTCAAATAATCTTAGACAAACTGTCCATAATTATTGTTTGCTATATCAGTATGGTTGTATTTTTTCTCTCTTTGTACCATTCTGATTGTTGTTTAATGCATCAGTTATATTAATAAAACGATGTGTAGTCCATCTGGATGGTGATGGGTGTTATTTAGCTATAATAATAATAGGCCTAATAATAATAATTTTTATTCCCAAAAAATAACTGTTTTTATTTATGAACATTTTATTTAAAACTTCACAACTGCTAATGTTTTTCAACATTGTACAAATCTCCCGTTCCAGTACATCCTTTAGCTTTTTAAGGATTAGGGAGCGCACTTTGCACGCATTCTACCATGCCAAACCACGCACGCGGCAGCCTATTGCTTTTCTGTTTAAAGTGGTTTGTGAATATTAATGCTTTAATAACAAGTAATTTATCGGGAGCGGTTATGCGGGAATGTGTAGGCTAGTAACTTGAAACCATTTCATGGAATTTTTATGGACATACAGAAAATAATCTATAGCCTACGTTTATGCGGGCGGGAGCGGGACAAAACGTGAATGTTGCGGGCGGGAGAAGTTAACATAACCTATATTTTTGTGGGAGCGAGACTGAAAAATCCGAGGTCATAAAGGGATGGACATGGCCAGCAACAATACTAGGCTGTGGCGTTTAAATGATGCTCAAAAGGTAAGAGGACCAAAGTGCGCCAAGAAAATATCCATCACACCACCAGCACCTGTTCACATCAGATCAAAATGCTTAGATGTGAAATATGGGTTTATACATCACCAGAGTTATTTTTGGGAACATAAATTATTATTATTATTATTATTAGGCCAAAACTGTTATAAATAACACCCATCACCATCCAGATGAACTACACATCGTTTTATTAATATAATTGATGCATGAAACAACAATCAGAATGGTAAAAAGAGAGAAAAAAACAACTATACTGATATAGCAAACAATAATTATGGACAGCTTGTCTAAGATTATTTGAGAGTAAAATAACCTGTTAAAATAACCTCACTTTAGCACTTCAGCAGACACGCGACCGCGCTCTTGTTAAGGTGCACGAGCGCCAGGGGCGTCCTCTGCGAGACGTTCTAACCATAAATATCTATGGTTCTAATAACGTACTGGTCTAACAGAACAGTCACTGACAGACGCGCGTAATCATTTCTCTGTTCTTGCTCCACTTCATCCGCCAGTAAATGCCTCACTCTAATAGCTCTGCTGCCGCCATGTTTCCAACACCTGGCCCCGCCTTGATGCAGTGATTGACAGGGCGGGGCACAGACTTGATCGGCTCGGATTGCATTTTCAATTCCACATTGAATTTTGCGACATTCACTGCGGGACATATAATGAAAATGCAATCGCAAGTATCTTAACTGTGAGTGTAAATGCAATTAAGAAAAATAACATTTAAATGATCATTTTGCTACAATTTTTGCTTGAACATGTTAAACGCATCTAATCATTTCTGTAATACATTTTAATTTTAATTTTGCAACTTATAAAGCATTAAAATATGTTTAAATTGTATGTTAAAACTAGTGTAGGAAATAGTAAATGTAAATTATATTATTCAATTTGAATTATCATTTTGCTCCAAATGTTGCACACATGGTATGTCAAATGTAAATTTAAATACTGAAATGCATTGCATTTTACATATTGCATTGCAAATTGAATATTGCTACACATATGCTTCCATATTCGGCAACTGTTCCAACATTGGGATGTTTTTATTTCGACCAAATAACGTTGTGATATGTCAACCAAACAGTGAATGCTCAACACTAAAATATCGTATTCTGTCGGCGTCGTGTTTAGAGAGTCAGAGGATTAAAGTGAAAGTAACATTGACGAGAACAGAGCAAGGCTGTGTTCTGTACCTGAGGATCCTCCCATGTGAACTGCTGAATTGTTTCATTTCTATAGGTTCTTCTTCTGTTGAAAATCATATCCAGTTGTGATTTGGGTGGAGTTTTCTGGAGTTTTGCTCGAGGAACCACTGGACAGTCACTCTTCTGATTGCTGTGTCGGGCGACACATTTATTTATTCGCCAGCCTTCTAACCGCGCCTTTTGTCCGGTCGACGATTTCCTTCAACACCTTTAATATGCTGCAATATTTCTTTGGACTTTTTTGTCTATTTGCAGTTTTACTGTTTGTGACTCTTACAGGTTTGTATTGATTAGTTCGCTTTTTATTCTACCGATACATAAAGCGAAAACATTAATTAACTGGTAGCGTTTGACTTGGTTCCGGGCATCGTTGACCTATATTTTCTCTGTGTTCAAATGTGGACATGTTTGAGTTTGAAAGCTAGTTCATTACTGTACAGTCGCCATACTGTATTAGTGAGTGCTTGTAATGTGATATGATCTGTGCTTGAGTACACAGTATTTTTAGTGCTGGCAAGCTCTTCAGCGTGTAATCTTTGGATTTGTATAGATAGGTATGCCCTTTAAAAAGTAATACAGTCATGAGTTATGACAATGCCAGCTTTTATTATAAAGAATTCAATGCTGATATTTCTACAAATATATATTTTGTGTGTGTGTGTGTTTACAGGGTACTGAAAAACAGCAAAATACAATATGAAGCGATAAAAAAAGTAGACACTTGTCCTTGAAGAGTTCAGATACTGTAACCGATAATGATGTCATTATAACATTTTTTTGTAAAATTTATAGAATTGTACAGTATATCATATTAATAAGGGTGAGTTGTGAGGGTAATGGGTTTGACACTTAAGGGATAGTTCACCCAAAAATGAAAATTCTGTCATTAATTACTCGCCCTCATGTTGTTCCAAACCCGTTAGACTTCTGTTCATCTTCAGAACAATTACTTAGAATTAATTACTAAAAGAGAAAGGACACGTTGGAAACATAGGGCTGAGACAGGACAAAATGCATATTAATGGAGAAAGAATAATCATATAAAATATAAAAGCTTTCTTTGACTATTTTAAGTAAAATGTCTATAATATCACAGTAAAAACTGGTGCCCGGCTGCCCACTTGTCATTGTATATACTGTAGCTTACAAATACATTAATGAGGGACATGCTTTTGTGGAATGATCCTGCTGTATCAGTGAAGTTCATTAGTTTAATGCCAATATGATGAGAATTGATCAGCCTCTTTGTTTTAAACGGTCATTGTAGGTTTCCACTGAATGAAGCCCTAGCTTGACACTTTGTCCACTCTCTTCGTCAGAATCCACATCAATAAATCCACAGAACCACTCGTGCAAAAATGTATCCGTTTACTCGGTTAGCAACAAAAAACATAATCACAAAAATATTACAGAAAATAAAAAATGATTATTTAAAGACAAAAAAGGGGGGAGGGAAAAAAAAAAGGTAAAAAAACTGGCTCCACTCTCTGCTTGCCTGACTGTTCCCTCAGATAACGTCACCACACCCTCACAATTCTCGCGAGAGTATTCCAAGCAATTAAAGGAGCATGCGGTTAAATGTAAAAAAAAAAAAAAATGCGATAACAGTCCTCTATTCCCAAAATATGACCAATGTAATATAAATGCACTCTAAATTATCCACACACATTTTAGATAATTACACAATTAACTCCTTGCATTACTGTAAATATTAACTGCATCAACCTGTAGATAATGTAAATATTCCCTTCAATTTCCTCCACGTAAATGAACCATGTAAATTACCATTTAACGCATAAATTAAAATGATTTATTAACTGCATTTAGGCTCTTACAGTCATAAACTGTTATAGACTGATCGTCTTATACAAGACCAGATCCTGACCAATAATCCAGACCAGTCCTTTTTCTTAATATGTGAGTGTTGCTTATCGTTGTTTAGTCTGTCAAGTAAATAATACCTGCATGCCTATATTCTGAATTCTTCAATGTGTTTAACAGGTAGACATGCTGCATGTCCTGTTCAGCTCAACCCACAGAGAGTTGTTGTGATGTTCGGTGGTAATGTTTCGGTTGACTGTAGCACTTCCGTCCAGCATGATGGGATGGGATGGGAGGCCAGTGAGGGAGCAGTGCCTATGAGCAATGAGAGTCTGATCACATGGAGAGTGTCAAACCTGAGAGAATGGGACATAAAGCCATTCTGCTTCATAAACTATAATACACAGTGTCAATTAGAGCTCCCAGTGACTCTTTACAGTGAGTTTCTGTTATTGATATTTTTATATTTTCATTCTATAATAGAAATATTTAAAGTATGTACATTCATGACTGCAGATATCAGAGTGTGTAAATCTTCCTCCACAGAGACTCCAGACAGTGTGTCCATCAGCACTGTGAATCACAACAGATCAATGATGGAAGGAAACCAGTATGAGCTCCAGTGTGACGTTCTCAATGTGGCTCCTGTTCAGTATCTCACTGTCAAATGGTACAAGGGACAGACTCTGGTGAATCAAATCACCTTCACTGACACCATCAAGCCTCCAGTGAATAAAACAGTCAGGCTCTGGATCCGTCCAGACAGAGCTGATGATGGGGCTCAGTACAGGTGTGAAGCAGAGCTGGAACTGGGAGAAGAAGGACCTCAACCTCCTCCTAAAGTCACATCAAAAACTCTCAATGTTGAAGTTTACTGTAAGTTTATTTATTGCTATTTATTTGAAATCTGAAAGGCCTTCTAGTGTGAAGGATTATTCATATTATGAAGTGAATTAACATACAAAAAAGGTTTCAGCTGATCTATTAATAAGAGCTGCTCATCATGGTGCTGTTGTGCTGAGAAATGTTCCTCTGTCCTTCTCAGATGAACCAAAACACTCCAGTTCAACAGAGACCATCAATATAAACGATGAGGTCACGCTAAACTGTACAGTGAAGGCAAACCCGGCTCCTACGTACACATGGCACTCAATATATCTGAAAGAGACGATCAGCTCCTCAGTGCTCTGGTCCTCCACGCTCAGTCCAGGAAACTACAAATGCATTGCCACAAACTCTCTGGGACAAGACAGCAAAGTGTTCATCCTCAAATCTACAGGTCAGTTTTGAATAAACACTAATATGCCTCCCAGTTTAAAGTTACTGATTTCTACATTCTTACTGTTCAATAGAGCACTGCAGTGATGATGCATTTTTGTAGGCCAACCCAGAAGTTGGCATCACTCAGGTTCCCTCAATAAAAACCCAATAGGATTTTTCTGTTGGCTTTACAGAAAGTAAGCTCCGTGACCAACAAAAGTTTATGATTCTTACACGCTTTGTTCATCATGATAATCTTCACAAATGAACACAATTTTTATGAAATTTGAAGCCTAAATACAATCACCAGAAGTAAAAAGCAAAACGTAAGCTATACACTTTACTTATAAACTACTTCAGTCTTTATTAAAAAAAAAAAGGTTTGAGTTATAATAGTTTGCAAGAGTGTGATTATAAACACAGGCAGGCTGTACAAGCAGACTATAGTGAGAATATGAGTTTAAGTTTACCTGTTCGGTGTAATTGTTTAATGTCCCGACAAGGTCTACAGTCCCATTTTACCACTTGTTAGCAACTGCTTTTTTCAAGACAAACAAAAGCTTTAAACAGTCACAAGGGGGTTTTACTGATATATATTTATCTAGAAAAAAAATAAAATATATATTGAGCTTATGATAGACACAGACCTTATTTCAGGCATTTAACCAACAACCCATTTCAAAAACCCTTTGACTTTGGGACGATGCAACCAGGAGTGTTAACTCGTTTCCGCGTTTGGCCTATAATAATACGTCATACACTCCTAAACATAAAGGTTCTTTCTGTTTGCATGAAGAACCTTTAACATCCATGGAACCTTTCCATTCCACAAAAAAGGTTCTTTAGATTATTAAAATGTTCTTCACACTAAAAGAAAAATTATGCTATTTTAAAGGCCTCCTACAATAGGTTTATATGCATCCAAGGTCAAAAAACACTTTAATTTTCTCATAATGTACATGGTACATCACCTCTTTTCATCCTTTCTCAGTGTCAGAAATGGCTCGATAAAGGATTCAGTCTCTCTAAACCCCTCCTTTCTGAGAGCTTCCTCTGCTCTAATTGATCAGACGGCCCAGTTTGTTGGGATTGGTCGACTGTTTACAGCACGTGCCGGAAACAAAACGGCAATTAGCATACCTGAGTTTCAGCTGCGGATCTTCCTCAGAGTCAGCACTGGATACACATTGATACAAACAGTAACGATGGAGTCGGTGTTACCATATCAAGTCCTCATCCTTTGGAAGTGCAGCAAAGTGTATTTGCTTTGGCAGTGCAGAAAACAGCGTCTTCTTGACATGTCGACAACACGAACCAAACTCGTCCAGGCCTTAGCTACAACTACAGTGTTTTAGGGCGGCTCAAAGTAGATGCTGTTCGCGGGCAGCCAAAGAAGACCATAGGCAGAGTTTATCCATGCTTTCTCCGTCCATGCAATAAATGCACATCCTTGAATGAGCGTGGCTTTC
Organism: Coreius guichenoti; assembly: GCA_039654105.1. Lineage (NCBI taxonomy): Eukaryota > Metazoa > Chordata > Actinopteri > Cypriniformes > Gobionidae > Coreius > Coreius guichenoti. The sequence goes on from CM077171.1 coordinate 16,877,770, forward strand.
TAGCATATTTACTTGAACTTCTCATGTAATATACAAACCCAATTCCAAAAAAGTTGGGACACTGTACAAATTGTGAATTAAAAAGGAATGCAATAATTTACAAATCTCATAAACTTATATTTTATTCACAATAGAATATAGATAACATATCAAATGTTGAAAGTGAGACATTTTGAAATGTCATGCCAAATATTGGCTCATTTTGGATTTCATGAGAGCTACACATTCCAAAAAAGTTGGGACAGGTAGCAATAAGAGGCCGGAAAAGTTAAATGTACATATAAGGAACAGCTGGAGGACCAATTTGCAACTTATTAGGTCAATTGGCAACATGATTGGGTATAAAAAGAGCCTCTCAGAGTGGCAGTGTCTCTCAGAAGTCAAGATGGGCAGAGGATCACCAATTCCCCCAATGCTGCGGTGAAAAATAGTGGAGCAATATCAGAAAGGAGTTTCTCAGAGAAAAATTGCAAAGAGTTTGAAGTTATCATCATCTACAGTGCATAATATCATCCAAAGATTCAGAGAATCTGGAACAATCTCTGTGCGTAAGGGTCAAGGCCGGAAAACCATACTGGATGCCCGTGATCTTCGGGCCCTTAGACGACACTGCATCACATACAGGAATGCTACTGTAATGGAAATCACAACATGGGCTCAGGAATACTTCCAGAAAACATTGTCGGTGAACACAATCCACCGTGCCATTCGCCGTTGCTGGCTAAAACTCTATAGGTCAAAAAAGAAGCCATATCTAAACATGATCCAGAAGCGCAGGCGTTTTCTCTGGGCCAAGGCTCATTTAAAATGGACTGTGGCAAAGTGGAAAACTGTTCTGTGGTCAGACGAATCAAAATTTGAAGTTCTTTTTGGAAAACTGGGACGCCATGTCATCCGGACTAAAGAGGACAAGGACAACCCAAGTTGTTATCAGCGCTCAGTTCAGAAGCCTGCATCTCTGATGGTATGGGGTTGCATGAGTGCGTGTGGCATGGGCAGCTTACACATCTGGAAAGGCACCATCAATGCTGAAAGGTATATCCAAGTTCTAGAACAACATATGCTCCCATCCAGACTTCGTCTCTTTCAGGGAAGACCTTGCATTTTCCAACATGACAATGCCAGACCACATACTGCATCAATTACAACATCATGGCTGCGTAGAAGGATCCGGGTACTGAAATGGCCAGCCTGCAGTCCAGATCTTTCACCCATAGAAAACATTTGGCGCATCATAAAGAGGAAGATGCGACAAAGAAGACCTAAGACAGTTGAGCAAGTAGAAGCCTGTATTAGACAAGAATGGGACAACATTCCTATTCCTAAACTTGAGCAACGTGTCTCCTCAGTCCCCAGACGTTTGCAGACTGTTATAAAAAGAAGAGGGGATGCCACACAGTGGTAAACATGGCCTTGTCCCAACTTTTTTGAGATGTGTTGATGCCATGAAATTTAAAATCAACTTATTTTTCCCTTAAAATGATACATTTTCTCAGTTTAAACATTTGATATGTCATTTATGTTGTATTCTGAATAAAATATTGAAATTTGAAACTTCCACATCATTGCATTCTGTTTTTATTCACAATTTGTACAGCGTCCCAACTTTTTTGGAATCGGGTTTGTAGATGGTTTGACCCATTTCAGAGGCAGCCAAAATCAGAATTTAAAATGGACTAAATAAAGCTCTCTACGAACGTGCGATGTCGTGCTGACTGACATGTATGCGTATGAATCACTGTCACACACACATGCTCAGAGCAATATTGTAAGGTACTGCATAATACATTTTTAAAAAACAGAATAAAAAAATGAGCATTTAAGAAAGCATGGGCTGAAACGTCTGTTCTTTGGTCTGTTTTTAGACACCCTTCACTTGTTTGCACTTTTTTCACTTGGCAAATGTAAATTAAAAATATATTTTCATAGACCCTTGTTTAGGTCTAACTGTATGTTTCTCAGTGTGCGGACAACTTCTGCTATTTAGTTAACAAACAGAATAATACAGCATCACGATTCACATTGTCTCACTTTTAGCTATGTCTTTTAACTATTATAGTATTTCGAAGGACAAAAATATGAACTTTAACTATTGGCTTTACATCAAGTCAGCTGTCACTTTACTTTGGCATGAGGCCCTGGGGAGGCGCGAGGCGGTCCAAACAAATGCGAGTAGATCAGACTGTTTTGCAAACATGTTTGACCAATTCATAATTTAGAACATAATTTAAGCGTCAAAAATATATGTGTGCAGTTCAGTTACACTTACGCAGTTTACCTTCTTTAAACTAATGCTGTTAAACTGAATACACAAAGCGAAGCAAACTTCTTTCTTAAATATCAACAACACAAACAACAAACTGTTCCAACCACCCTTTAAGACCTATAACAATGAGATCTTCTGATACAGAGTGGCCTAGGCTTATATGTATGTTACAATTCTGCTTGTGTCATTTTCTAAGCATTTTATTTACAAGGAGCAACTCTTACTAGAAAACAAAAGTCAACAAAAATAAAACAAAATCTGTTGGTTATATAGCCTACAATATTATTAAAAATCTTTTCCATTTGAAATGAAAACCCTAACTATGAGGGAAGAAACAAGCATGTATTTGTGACATTTTAGCATGTTTATACAAGTTGGTTATCTTAAACTCTCAGTATTGATTTATCACAAAGTTCATTCTTTGTTTGTTTGTTTTTTCAGTCTTGAATAAGCTTCAAATTTACATTTAAATTATTCATCAGGCATCTAACACAAAATGATGAACAATAGTCTCTTGTAGTCTCCCGTACATTGGTGTTGTGTTCCTGCCAATCTGCTCCAGGATGGCTGCTGGCAGTTTGTGTGCAGTAATACCAGCAAAGTCACGCTTCTGTTGCTGAAGTCGTTGATCCATTTATCTTTTAGTAAAATCATTCATATCATTTCTCCCACAGACAGAACCACATTCTGGGCTATTGTTTTAACCGGCGTGGGGGTGGCAGTGGTGCTAATCGTCTCTTATGTGATATTCACGTGCAAGGCTTTCACGAATTCTGTCATTTGATGGACTTGCAAGAGATGACCTCAAAATGGGACCTTCTCCTCCCATTTTGATTGTGAAAAAATTGATTATTATGGATTATTCTTTAAATAATTGACTTGATTGTGAATGGCTTGGGGTGTTGCGGTATACTAGGAACTGTTACAATACAGCACTTTTTTAAATGGACAAATAAGATTTCTTTTTATGTGTTTACTGATTATTCTGGTCCTAATAGAACAAAATTATGAAATATAAAATAATATTATATAACCACTCATTAAATATAACATGTTTTTGTGGACATCCCACTATATGAATGTTTTTTGCTTTATATGGTCATATTTTAATTATTGTCCTAATTTCATTGTTATGGTCACATTTTTAGTGTCTATGTTAATTACTATGTACTGTAAAATATTATTAAGTAATCAATGTCATATTACATGCCACACGTGTAATAATACTAACCCTAATAATAATGTTTAGTCTGTTCCACAAAATAGTTTTCTTTAGTCCTGAATGTAAGACATCACTTACATTTTTACTCATTGACTGTTTTATTTATAGCTAAAGCGAACTTGTTTTTTATACAGCCTCACGTCATTTTTTAATACTGAGGTTGGGACATTCTTTCATCAATAGGCTTGTTACTATTACATGTCCAGCATGTCTTTTTTTTCTATGTATTTTTATAAAACATCAGAAGGACTGATAGAATATTTGTATCTTGTGGTGCATAAGTGAATGCTTTAAATATGCTATATTTATTTCAACTAACCCTAACTGTAATCCTAACCTTAACTAACTAAAAACTTCTAGTTAACTTAATTAACTTAGTTAATGCTGGCTAATGATAGAAACATTAACATGAATCTACTTCTTGAGATAAAACAAAGATCAATCAACTGAGAAAATGAATATTGATGTCAGTAGCCAACAACTTCAATCACAAAGATTGCAACAGAAAAGGATGTTAACTGAACTAACTAATATTGGATACTAATCAAGGGTGTTTTACATCCTGCATTGTGGGTTCTGGTCCTCATTTATATATCGGTCAAAAGACCAAAGTCCTGTTCATATCCTTTTCTCATTTCCTCTTTTATAATGGCACGACAAGTTCAGTGGAAAACAGTGATCACATGGTTATTTTTCACCCTATAATTACATTGAATTGCACAAATAAAACGTTGTTGAATCAAACATTACAAAGTTGGTAGCACTTCACAATATGGTTGTATACACTACAGATTAGTTAACGCAAAAGACATAACAAGACAATGTTAAAAAAGTATGGGACCTACTGTAAAGTGTTATTAAAATTTTTTGTACTCCGACTACTTTATCATGTGTAAATGTGTTCAAAGTTGTTGTAAACGTCCATGTTGCGTCCTCTGAATGTATATATTGCTTTTTTATTTTATTTTTATTTTTGTGCTTTTGTGTTATTTTATGAATACAGAAACTGGTTGAAATGCTTGTTGTTGTTGCCTCAAATGTTTTTTTCAGGTTCTGTATTGGCATCGATGGTTCCATAAAGAACCTTTAACACAGAGATTGATTGTGCAGTGTAGACAACCTCATTGATTATAACGGAAGTTTGTGTGATCGCGATGACCTGAGATGAGTGACAGCTTTGTAGTGATTATAAAGGGAGCTGTCTTTGTGTGCTTTTTATGCTATAAATTATTCTTCACAATAAAGAAAAAAATGGTTCTTTTAAGAACTGTTCACTGAAGAGAATCTTTCGGGAACCAAAATGGTTCTTCTATGGCCTCACTGCGAAAACCCCCTTTTGAAACCTTTGTTTTTAACTACAAGAACTGGGATTAAGTTTCTGAAATTAATAATACAGTAATACTCTGCTGCTAGCAGACCACAAGACAAAACTTGTTCATCAAAATTCTTTGTCCAGACAAAGATGTTAGTCATTTTTGTATAAGGCAAGCACAATTTGCTCCACTAAAATGGCATCATCTGTATTGCTCAAATGTTATTCATGGTTTCCACTTCATGGGAACACACTGAAACTATGACTCAGTTTATCAAATAAACTCTTTTTGTGTAGACCCCTGTTTAACAGCGACCTGTAAGCTTACTGCCAAAATGTTTGCAGTACAGAGTTTCCATAGCAACTGCTCTACAGGGAAGTGCTCTAAAGCAGCTCGCCAGGACTCAACCGAGTTGCCTCAACCAGAGACACAGCAGATTTCATAAAAAAGTAAACATGGGATTAGCAGTATAAAAAACGTCTATAAGAGTGATCTTGATGAATTCAAGCGCACCATTTTTATAGACTTCCAAAATAAACAAAGATACAAAACCCATAAGACAAAGTGACTCGGCAAAAATCACAGTGACTCAGAAACCATTCAACATCTGCCATCGCACATTCAAGACTGCACATGTTCATAATAATAGACCTGGAATACTAACTTTTTTGCTGTATGCACTACATGTACACACACTGTGCAATAATGATGCAATGATTAACTAATAGGAGAAAACAAGGGACATATGCGAGCGGTTAACACTCAGGATAAAGGAAGAAACTTGAAACCAAGACTTTCAAACGTCTTTGTCCTGCCCACTCTTCAGAGCGTTTACATACTACAAGACGTGCCACTGACATTTGATTTTCAGTTGGAATATTATTTTGATATTGTAACTGAACAATAATGTAACTGTTGTGGCAAGTAAAATGTTTGTAGTGTTTAATTCAGTCTCATGTTAAGAAGAGACAAGTAATTAAATGACCTTGAACGAGTCACGTGACGGAAACCACCCAGGATCACACACTGTAGGCTACAACAAAATACCCCATGAAATCCAAACCAAGTTGTGTGTTTTTAGTCCGTGCGTGTTAACTTTTAGGTCACCATAGTGAACTCGTAAATCTTGACGACGTTCGTTTTTGTCGGACTAGCAAGTAGCAAATCTGGTTCATGGCTGTGGCATTATTAATTTAAATTCTATTGTATTTTTTAAAAACTGCCCAAACTTTTAGTTACAGTTAAAAGTAGCCTACCTCATTAACTAATCCTAAAGTAATTTCATAGAATAACTTAATGGGTGAAAGGGAGTTTCGTGTGCCACTCAGGAATAAAATACCAGACGCAAATAAACAAACTCTTGCGACCTCCAATGGTCACGAATGGAAATTCATATGCTTTCATGCTAATATGAAAACAACTGAAGGGAGACGCCCACAGAAATGCATAAACAGTTATATAACATATAGTTTTATTCTGTTTTATTTGTTATTTATTTATTAAATGGTATGTTTTACATAGATATGTTTGAATAATTAAATAAAATATGTTTGTGTACCTTAATATGTGTCCTCATTTCATATTAATTTCTAGTTAACTCCTCTCCTCTTTCCTTGTGGATTTGATCCCAGTCAGGAGAGATAGACTTCATTAAGCCCAAACCAGTAACTTACTTTCTTTTAAAAGTCATTTTTTTTACATGCAATATCATTTTATGTTAATTATTGGGTTGTTTTGATTTGTTTAAAAGCATGTTTTAAGCTTCTGCCAGCTGCCAGTCATGCCCTGTTTTCTCTCTATTGCCGATATTGAAAGAAAGCACTGTAAAAGATAAAAAAAGGAAAGTTTGAAATCAGGCTCTTTCAGGATGTTAATGTTTTGAGCTGCTGTTACATTATCACATTCATGATTTAAATTCTTTAAATAAACATTGCTTTCTATCAGACAAGAGAATGCTTATGCTTATGAATTATGCTTATGAATAGTATGCTTAAGAATTTAAAAATATATTTCTATTAATAAAATGGCACAGTTCATTTGTTTTGGGAGCCAACATTTTGTAACTTGGAGAACAAGCTTGAAACAAAATAAATTTATCTGAAAAGATAAACTATATATTTTAAGACTTCAGACATCTTGAATATCAGTGTATTTTTCTTGTATTTTTGACTTACAATTCATTATATTTATACTGTATTTTCTATTTTATAATGTATGTTTATATACACCAATCAGGCATAACATTATGACCACTGACAGGTGAAGTAAATAATAATACTGATTATTATTGACTCGACTCTTCATCACAGCACTTGTTAGTGGGTGGGATATATTAGGCAGCAAGTGAAAGTTTCCTTTCATGGAAACGGTATTCCCTGGTGGCTGTGGCCTCTTTCAGCAGGATAATGCGCCCTGCCACAAAGCAAAAATGGTTCAGGAATGGTTTGAGGAGCACAACAACGAGTTTGAGGTGTTGACTTGGCCTCCAAATTCCCCAGTTCTCAATCCAATCGAGCATCTGTGGGATGTGCTGAACAAACAAGTACGACCCATGGAGACCCCACCTCACAACTTACAGGATCTGCTGCTAACATCTTGGTGCCAGATACCACAGCACACCTTCAGGGGTCTAGTGGAGTCCATGCCTCGACGGGTCAGGGCTGTTTTGGCAGCAAAAGTGGGACCAACACAATATTAGGTCATAATGTTATGCCTGATCGGTGTATATATATATATGTACATTTATATATATATATATACAAACATGTGACCTTGTAATCTTTCAGTTCTCTTACTCTGTAACTTTTCCCTCTCAATAAACATGACTGCAGAGGGCAGATGTCTTACTGGTTAATCAGTACATAGTGAAATAATATTGCTTTCTTATGCGAGTAACTGGATGAACACAGGGATCCACTGATTGTGAAAGTGAAACAGACAGAGATATAGTAATAAATGTGTGATGCTGGGGTTTGCAGTTTATAAAATCCCAATGTGGCATATCAGAATTGCCCTTGCTGTTAGTGACACTGTGGGTATAAACACACACACAGTCAAGTGACAGAAATAGCAGACGTCTCCACACACTGCTGCTGCTGTGGGGCTGAGATGAAGCAGCTGGTCTCACTTAAGATGTTTCACCCATCATCACAGTTGTGTTTATGTCAGCTGCAGTGGGACAGGCTTTTTTTTTTTTACATTTAAGGCCTGTTCACACCAAGAACGATAACTATAAAGATAACTAATGATAACTATAGTCCACATCAGTGGACGATATCGTTCAGTTTATTTTAAGCGTGCGCTGCAGTTATGTTGTCTGCTGCCTTAAATGCTTAAAGCAGGATGTATTCTGATTGGCTGTCAATGTTTTTATCGTTCATCAGCTGGAAAAATTGTTCTGAAAGACTGTCGTAGTTGTGTGACTATTCGTTTATATTTAGGACGATTTTTTCAAAACAAAATCTTAATTGTTCTTGGTGTGAACAGGTCTTTAGTTTTGAATGTCCAACTTTACAGTTTCACAGCAGCAAGGCAAAACAAAATTACTTGCAGTTAAATTGGCATCTCTTCTCTGCAGCAATACATTTCTATATATACAGTTGTGGTCAGAATTATTGGCACCCCTGGTAAATATGATCAAATACAGCTGTAAAAATAAATCTGCATTGTTTATCCTTTTGATCTTTTATTAAAAAAAATTCACAAAAATCTAACCTTTCATTGAAGTAAAAGAGTTGAAAGTGGGGGGTAAATCACATTATGAAACAAATGCTTTTTTTCAAAACACGTTGGCCACAATTATTGGCAACCTTTTATCAAATACTTTTTGCAACCTCCTTTTGCCAAGATAACAGCTCTGAGTCTTCTCCTATAACGCCTGATGAGTTTGGAGAACACCTGACAAGAGCTCAGAGACCATTCCTCCATACAGAATCTCTCCAGATTCCCAGATCCATGTTGGTGCTTCACCCCACTCATTTTCTATAGTGTTCAGGTCAGGAAACTGGGATGGTCATGGCAGAAGCTTCATTTTGTGTTCAGTGACACATTTGTGTGTTGATTTTGATGTTTGTTTTGGATCACTGTCCTGATGGAAGATTCAACCATGGCCCATTATAAGATTTCTAGCAGAAGCGGTCAGGTTTTGATTTTTAATCTGTTGGTATTTGCTAGAATCCATGATACCATGTATCTGAACAAGATGTCCAGGACCTCCAGCAAAAAAATAGGCCCATAACATTAAAGATCCAGCAGTATTTTTAACCGTGGGCATGGGGTACTTTTTATCCCTGTTTGCACCAAAGCCATCTGGTGTATTTGCTGCCAAAAAGCTCTTTTTATAGTTTCATCTGTCCACAGAACCAGGTCCCTTTTGTTCCAGTCGTGTCTGACAAATGAATATGCTGGAGTTTGTTTCTGGATGAGCGAGGAGGTTTTTTCTCGAAACCCTCCCAAACAACTTGTGGTGATATAGGTGCTGTTTGATTTTAGGCTTTCTGACCCTAAGACTGAACTAATCTCTGCAATTCTCCATCTGTTATCCTTGGAGAGTCTTCGGCCACTCAAACTCTCCTTCTCACTGTGCATTAGGACGATATAGACACACGTCCTCTTCCAGGCAGATTCGTAACATCTTTAGTTGATTGGAACTTCTTAATTATTGCCCTGATGGTGGAAATGGGAATTTTCAATGCTTTAGCTATTTTCCTACAGCCACTTTCTATTTTGTGAAGCTCAACAATCTTTTGCTGCACATCAGAACTATATCCTTTGGCTTTACTCATTGTGATGGGTGATTAAGGGAATTTGGCCTTTGTGTTTCCTCATATTTATACTCCTGTGGAACAAGACATCATAGCTGGACAATTTCATGTTCCTAGTCACCCTGGTGTGCTAAACAATGTAAATATTAATGGGAATATACTTCAGAGATATTTTACTCATAAAAAATTCTAGGGTGCCAATAATTATGGCCAACGTGTTTTGGAGAAAAACATTTATTTCATGTGATTTTCCCGACTTTCCATTCTTTTACTTAAATGAAAGGTTAGGTTTTTGCGAATTTTTTGAATGATAGAGCAAAAGGATAAACAATGCAGATTTATTTTTTACAGCCATCTTTGATCATATTTACCAGGGGTGCCAATAATTCTGACCACAAATATATATATATATATATATAAACCTTTTTATACAGACTGCAATCACAAGGTTTATAGGTACTTTATAGGTAATTTATAGGTATTTATAGGTAATTGCACTTAGAGCTGATTACAACTAGAAAAGCTGATATTCATAACAGAAATTTCCACAACTTTTTAAGCTGGTATTAATGTCCATGACTTTCCAAGTCTGTAATCACAGTGAAACCCTTACAAAGATTACCTTTTTTGCATACTGACCAACTATTGTACAATATTTAAGGCAAAATTTAGTGCTCTGAAATTAAACACTAAATACATAAAGGTGTAAAATGTGAGCTTAAAATCAATGTACAGTGCATCCGGAAAGTATTCACAGCGCTTCACTTTTTCCACATTTTGTTATGTTACAGCCTTATTCCAAAATGGATTAAATTCATTATTTTTTTCCTCAATTCTACAAACAATACCCCATAATGACAACGTGAAAGATGTTTGTTTGAAATCTTTGTAAATTTATTAAAAATAAAATCACATATACATAAGTATTCACAGCCTTTGCCATGACACTCAAAATTTAGCTCAGGTGCATCCTGTTTCCACTGATCATCCTTGAGATGTTTCTACAACTTGATTGGAGTCCACCTGTGGTAAATTCAGTTGAACACCTGTCTATATAAGGTCCCACAATTAACAGTGCATGTCAGAGCACAAACCAAGCCATGAAGGCCAGGGAATTGTCTGTAGACCTTCGAGACAGGATTGTGTCGAAGCACAGATCTGGGGAAGGGTACAGAAAATATTATGCAGCATTGAAGGTCCCAATGAGCACAGTGGCCTCCATCATCCGTGAATGGAAGAAGTTTGGAACCACCAGGACTCTTCCTAGAGCTGGCCGCCCGGCCAAACTGAGCGATCGGGGGAGAAGGGCCTTATCAGGGAGGTGACCAAGAACCCGATGGTCACTTTGACAGAGCTCCAGCGTTTCTCTGTGGAGAGAGGAGAACCTTCCAGAAGAACAACCATCTCTGCAGCACTCCACCAATCAGGCCTGTATGGTAGAGTGGCCAGATGGCACATGACAGCCCGCCTGGAGTTTGCCAAAAGGCACCTGAAGGACTCTCAGACCATGAGAAACAAAATTCTCTGGTCTGATGAAACCAAGATTGAACTCTTTGGCCTGAATGGCAAGTGTCATGTCTGGAGGAAACCAGGCACGGATCATCACCTGGCCAATGCCATCCCTACAGTGAAGCACGGTGATGGCAGCATCATGCTGTGGGGATATTTTTCAGCGGCAGGATCTGGGAGACTAGTCAGGATCGAGGGAAAGATGAATGCAGCAATGTATAGAGACATCCTTGATGACAACCTGCTCCAGAGCGTTCTGGACCTCAGACTGGGGCGAGGGTTCATCTTCCAACAGGACAACAACCCTAAGGGCACAGCCAAGATAACAAAGGAGTGGCTACGGGACAACTCTGTGAATGTCCTTGAGTGGCCATCTCTGGAGAGATCTGAAAATGGCTGTGCGCCGACGCTTCCCATCCAACTTGATGGAACTTGAGAGGTCCTGCAAAGAAGAATGGGAGAAACTGCCCAAAAATAGGTGTGCCAAGCTTGTAGAATCATACTTAAAATGACTTGAGGCTGTAATTGGTGCCAAAGGTGCTTCAACAAAGTATTGAGCAAAGGCTGTGAATACTTATGTACATGTGTGGTTTTTTTTTTTTTTTTTTATAAATTTACAAAGATTTCAAACAAACATCTTTCACGTTGTCATTATGGGGTATTGTTTGTAGAATTGAGGAGAAAAAAAAAAAAGAATTTAATCCATTTTGGAATAAGGCTGTAACAATGTTAAAGTGAAGCGCTGTGTAATATGGTCAATATACTGTATGGAACTTGAATCGGATTGTTTTCTGAATTGAAGTTACTACTGGGTCTGCGTAATCATTTACTATGGTATAAAAGGATACAAAGGTCATACATGAAGTGACCCGAATTACACTAAGGAAAATAGACCAGGAAAAAAAACCAGATGTAATCTATTTTACTACACTAACATGAACATCACCACAACATGTTGTGCAATATATATACACAATATTTATTTAAAAACACAAAAAAAAAAGGGTAATGATAACCATTACAGTCCACAAATATTGTGGAGGCAGTGTGAACACAGTTACAGGGAGATGATCTGTCATAAGAAATAGAAATATATTCTCGATTTATATATTAAAATAGGGATTCATGATAAAACAGTCAAATGTGCTGTAAGTGTTGAGCAGAACCAGAGAATTTAACATTCTGGGTATGAAATGCTTCCTATATCATTACTTATACAAAATGCCAATTCAATTTATCACAGTCATAAGGAAGGCAATAATTACAGACCAGGCCAAAAGATCATATGATTGCTGCAGTAAACCTGTCAATTAAAGGGACAATTGAGCATTTGGTCATTTACTCATTTCACTCAAAAGGCCAGTTCGCACCAAGAACCATAACTATAAAGATAAACTATATTAGCATCCACACCAGAGGAAAATATAATTCTGTTTATTCTAAGCGTGCGCTGCAGTTTTGTCATCTGCCGCTTTGAATGCTCAAGCAGATTGGCTTCTGATTGGCTGTCAATGTTTTTATCGTTCATCTCATCAGCTGGAAAAATCGTTTTGAAAATGATTCCAACGATGTTGTTTCTCTGTGCCGTTATCATTATAGTTGTGGATTTTTAAAACTATTGTTATCTTAAACCTGTATGATTTTCATCTGTACAACAAACTTTGAACTGTTTCTGTCCATAAAAATAAATTCATACAGGTTTGGAATGACATGACGGCGAGTAACTTGCCCTTTAACCGTAGATCCACTGCAGGTTGAGTAAACAGTGCAAAATAGAGTATTCACTATTACTTGAGAACTGCTGATATCGACAATATTCAGTAACACATTAATTTGTCTGAGGTTATCTGCGAATATGCTACATAATTACTCTTTCTGTCCATCTTTTTGGCCAAAAAAAGCTTTTTAAAAGAGTCCCAGATCTCCAGTGACCTCAGAGGAGAAGGCATATGCTGTTACACCACCACCAATCTCCCATACTGTTCACTTCAATTCAGTTTTACATCCACAACTGCCGAATCATCAAGAGGAAGGTCCATCCTCTTCTTCCTGTAAGGTGTGATGGCTAGTTAAAGCAGTCTCTATCTCTCGGCCTCCATGACAATACTAGTATGCTCAGCGGAGGCTTGCTGAGTCACAGCTGCCGGCCAGCCTGGAGAGGCCATCTGAGGCACAAGCTGACCCGGAGTCCATCGCCCCTGGAGGCCAGGGGTCGTCGGAGGGCTCATGGCCCAGTTGGTGTGAGGAGCTGGTGATGTAGCCATAGAAGCGATGGGACTGCTGTTGCCGAAGCTCTCTGAGGCTTTAAGATGAGAAAACATGGCTAGGGCATCTGGGAAGTTGGGGGGTGTCGCTGGTGTGTTGGCTGGAGTGCACATCTGAAAACAAAGACAGAACCAACTTACGGTCAGCATGAAATGGAAGTTGCAATAGTCTTTTTTTCCCCCCATTGTGACGTATATCTGAGTGAAACGGCTTCTGGAATGAAAAAAAAAAGTAGGGAGGGATTTGATTTCTCCGCCAAGACACACGTCATGATGAGAACAGACGCTGTTTCGAGAGGGAGGGGAGATTAACGTTTTTAATTAAAGATTTCGAGTGCACATGAATACTAAAAAAAAAAAAAACAATGATGTGCTTGGATAAATCATTTATAATAAACACTGCAAAATTCTGGAAGAATTGTCATTTTGATTTAAGGGTTACTTTAAAACGGTTAATGCATCATTCGACACATAAACGTCAGTTTCATAAAGTAGTTTTTTACAGCTATGTCCACTGAATGGAAATCCTTTCCTAAAACAAGGAATTGAGGAAGTTTCTGAAATGTTGTGGTGAGTGACTGAGGTTGTAGACCTTTGGAGTTGATACAATAATGATTGGCCACCTCGCCTGAATAAACACCAGACCTGATGCACTGACACAAATGCTGCTATAGCAACGTTTAGTCTTTCAGAAGCCAGCGTTAAGAAGATAAACAGATGAAAAACAACACCTATGACGTCTTTTGTGACATGTTGTGCCCCTGTTTAAAATGTATTAGAATTTAAAGAATCAAAGCCTTTTTTTTTTGTTCTTTTAAACTTTCCATTCATCAAAGACTGTTGAACAAAAATGTACCTTTTCCACAAATATATTAAGCAGCACAACTGTTTTCAACAGTTTTTATAAGCAATTAGTTCACTCAGCAGTTCTGCAGGTTTTCAAATACAACTATGTTTTGATTGGGTTTTAGTTTCTGCACTTGGCATAACTACACCAGTATGCAGTCAAAAAAAGCACATTTCTCCATTGACAGTCATTCAAAAGTAGCCATGTCCGACAAAACATTTTGTAAGCAATGTGTAAACAAAAATGAGCTGGTGAATATCAGCAGTCAAGTGACAGTTCCATCAACTGGACCAAAAATCACTCACACTGGGACACCCTTACTGTTGAGCTATTACAACTAGTAGTAGGACCTTTAAACTGAAAGGCTATTCCTGAATTGCTTACTCAAACAATACTGTCATCCGAAAATGTAACTCATCTCGGCTTTCCAGTCACACACAGATCATTCATAATTCAGCTGTCTGCTTGCAGCCGCGGGGGCCCAAACATTTTAAGCAAACAGAAGCATGCCCATGTCCACCAAAACTGACATTGCACAACATAACCTTTCACCTTCATTATCACTATAATCAAAATCTGATTTGATTATTTGTTTTCATTGTCATATCCTTTGGTTTGTCTGTTTATATGTACTTTCACAATTACACACTGTAAAGCACATTGAGCACTGGATGAGAGCTGTATGTGATGTAAATGCATTATTATTTTGCTGTTAGTAATTATGTTGGTGACGTCAACATGGCAGCGCCCATAAGGGTGCGACCCGCTCCCTGTAGAATAAAACAGCCTTTTCTGATAAAAGTCTTCATCTCATGTGGGTGTACATCATATTAATATTTCATTTTATGATGTTAGAGTAAACCATTTTAATTTGCAAACATTTTAAGTGCACTTGAAAGTGAGAGACAAATGAGGTGTTTTCCAAGGGTTAACTGAATTAGATTCTCTTTGCATGTGACCGGTAGTAGCACTACTTCTGCGTATTTCCAAACAAATTCCTTTAATTTAAGATATCTGCTAAAAAAATAAAAAATATTGTAAAATGTGTTTTTTTAAGCCAGTGAGGGTTTGACCAGGCTACATACACCGCGCGTTGCTAACGTACCGTTCTTATTGTTATAGTAGCGGAGTAAACAGCGCAGTGTCAAGCGCGTGCTCTCTGTTTCCTGGAATCGCCCTCCCCCACAACTTTGGACACGTTTACAAAATCGCAACTCCCATTAGTCCAGATTATGTAAATATTTAAGATGATAAAATATTTAATTAACTACCTACGGGAGACGTTATGCGCTTAAACGACGACGTTGTGAGTTTTAAACGACATAAATGTAGCCCTCGTGAGAAAACATGCCAGCCTGTGTTTATTTTTGTCTGACTCGTGGTTTCAACATGGCGGAAGTCATCATAACAGATATGAAAAACTCACAAAAATCACAATAACAAAAGCGACAAAAATATACTCACCATTTGATGGCTGTAAGGAATATTAGCCTCTTGGAAAAAAGTACTGAGTGCAGTCTGCAACACCATAAAAGAGTTATCAGTAATTCATAAATACGTGATAAAGCAAGCAAATGTGTATTGGAGGGCTTTGAACATGAATGTAAATGTATAGACATTTATTTCGCTGAAGCCAACACTTTTATCCCGTTTAAAATATTTTATACATTTTTGATTGTCCCATTTGTTGGCTTGTTTTGCTGGCTGTTGCAATGAGCTTGTCTCGCATTATTATAAACTACGTCAAATAAACGAAGAGTTAATTTATATTTATTTATATATATATATATATATATATATATATATATATATATTACTGTGCAACATGACATTCAGTATTTGCCCCACCAAGCAAACATACCTCAAACTGCCAATGTGAAGCTTGTAGAAGCTGCTTTGCTTGATCTGCCGCACATCCGGCTGTAAGAACAAACTGATTTATCATAACTTGATGCCTTAGTTCGTCCATATTCAGTTAAGAAAGCTGTGTGATGTCGTCCTTTCAAAGTTTCAGCTCGCAGTCTTTCAAAAACGCCGCACTCAAACATCAACTTGTCGACAAGAAACAAATAATGTTGCGAGTTGACGCGTCGCACTTAGCGCCCCCTGTCGGACAACTGCAGTGAGCGTCAGAAAAGAACTCTGGGATTTGTAGGCCAGTATGCAAATGAAAGCCTACATTGACTCAATATAATAAATAACGTTAAATTCTTACAAACATCTTACATCAGGCTGCCACCACCTTATCATGTTATTAAGATTGACCACTTTCATCCTGTGTTGTACCAAAGACTTTAGATATTGGTTGTACCATTTGTGTATAGTTTTGTACTTTTTTAGTAATTTCCACACAACCCTACTAAACAATTACACATGCAATAGTTACATTTGCAGAAAGCACATACTTTTGCCCTCAAAATGAGCCTTAAATGAAAAATTATTAGCCTATTTTGGCATAGTAAGATCAATTTCCAAAACATAAACTAACATTTAAAAAGTTGAAGTTATAATTACTGTAAACAGTATATTCAGAGTTTACAAAAATGAAAATATTAAATACAATTAGAAAATATTAAAAATATATATTTTTGTAATGTGTTTTTGTAAAGTGATCATTTTGTTATAGCTAATATAATACTGTTTTGATGTCTTTGCTGTTTGCAATGGTTACTATTTCTCATAGTGTAATTTTTGGTGAATTTTATTACAACCAGTTAGACCAGCGAACATCATAATAATTATTAATCATAATAATTGTATATTGAGCCCACAACATTAAAAAAAGATACAATAATGTATCGTTTTTTTAATTCATAGATAATACCAAGTGAGATTTCAATTATATTTCGACCACTGCACAATTTAGATAATATAAATATTTATATATTTTTATAGATATATCAATATATATTACAGTTCTTTTACGTTACCAAAAATATTATCGCCTTCTATACCAGAGTGAAATAACAAAGCTTGTGTTCTCTCGACTAGATGAAAACAGACTTCTCATGGTCAGCTCAGTTTGTGATTGGACGAGCATATATTTCTAGTGACAAGCTCAGCCAATCACGTGGCGATATGCTACAACCCTCGCGGGGTCGGCTCGCAACAACGATTTCCTTGTGTTGTGTTTTCACGACGAAACTGCTATTATTATTCAGAGAAAACACATAACGATACAATTGTCCGCAAGTCTTTTTTCCCCCCTTGGCTATCAGAATTTACTTTTGTGTGTTGACGTACCGGTTCACGTCTTGTTTTATTGGGTTTTATTCGTGACAGGCGAACTAACTAGCTAGGCGCTGGCTTGCTAGTCAGTTAGCCAAGTGTCAAGACTGATCCAGCTGACTGAACTGAACATCACATAATACGACTGTTCGAGACCCATCTGATCCGACTCAGAAGAAAAGAAATGTCTATCAAACTAATGCCATGTTAATTTAAACACTTCGGTCGGTTCGGAGCGGTTGCTGTTATTACGCGGCTAGCTGGTTAGCTGCCTATAACAGCCGTGTTACTGTTGTGTTACACCTTAACAACTGTTAATTTGTTCTGATCGGGCTGTGTTGGAGAAATGGGTTCAATTCTTAGTCGAAGAATCGCTGGTGTTGAAGACATCGACATCCAGGCTAATTCTGCCTACAGATATCCTCCAAAATCAGGTAAGGTTGATACAAGGTGGCTTTTATCTGCTCTTGTCTTGTAAGCACTTTTCTCCAGTGGTGTAAAGTATTTGAGTAAATTTAATTAGTTACTGTACTTAAGTATCTTTTTGGCTACTTTGTAGTATCAAAGATATTAGCAACTTTTACTCTCTACTTGACTACATTTATGAACAAGTAAATGTACTTTTCACTCCAATACATTTGTGTTGAGTAATGCAGTTACACATTACATTTTGCATGGCACCAAGCGATATCGCCATCTAAGGGCATTGAAGGTACTATATCTTGTGTGTTCTGCCTTTACTCACCCAAACATGTCAACAAGGCTACTTTACATGAATGCGAGTGCATTAGCAGGGAGTTGATGAATCGCAGGTGTTTGATTTATGAGATGAGTTCATGACTGGAGCCGTGATGAGGCTGAAACCAGCACATCCAGTGTAAGAAGGCTTTGACTATTTAATTTTACTTTACGTTATTTTATCCGCTATATTGACGAGACCTTTTTGAAGGATATTGGTTTACTTATGGCCTTTTTGTGAGCTTAACTGAGACTTGAGAGTTTGTAGACGTTTAAGAGGCTGTTGTGACGACCTTGATTTATTGCAATGTTGAGGTGTTCAGTTTTATTTTGATTTTAGAAAACAAACATGATTTCTCATCTTACAAATCAGTTGTTTTTTATTTTCACTGGAATGTCTCTCAGGTGTTGAGGACATCGTTGAGCCTATATTTAGTATGAGTAAAATACTTAAGTACTGTTAAAATCAGATACTTTTACTCAGGTTGTATTGGAATTGGTGACTTGTAACTTGTAATGGAGTCATTTTTGCTCTAAGGAATCTGTACTTTTACTCAAGTATGGTTTTCAGGTACTCTTTACACCTCTGCTTTTCTCTGATGGATTAATATCTCGAGTTCTTAAATATTCGTCTAATAAGTTAGCCAATTCATTACTGTCAACAAACCAATTAAATTATGTAGTCAAAAATCCATCTGAGACAGATCAGTACTGGCCAAAATGACAAAGGATGCTTTCATTGATAATGTTATTCTGTTTAAATGTTTAATTAGAGTTTGGCTAATTACTATTTTCTTTTCCCAAGGAAACTATTTTGCCAGCCACTTTTTCATGGGAGGAGAGAAGTTTGACACCCCTCATCCAGAGGGTTACCTTTTCGGGGAGAACATGGATCTCAACTTTCTTGGTAACCGCCCAGTTCAGGTACAGAAAAAGCAATCCATGAGAGTGTTAGGGGAATAACAGTTTATGACCCAAGACCAGTTGTGAAGAATGAAGACCAAGAGTCAGGAGTGCAATTAACTAAAGAAAAATGTACTGAAGAATAGTTTGCAGTTTCATCCGCAGAAACCAGCTTCAAGTCTCACAAGGAGTTTGTAGGCCGCGCTTTCTCTCTCTCTCCCAGCTTTTGTACATACAATTTCTCAACAGTTATACTCTTTTCAAGGTCTAGCTACTTCATTACTTCAGGTTGAATGATTCTGAAGAGAAAATAGACAGTCATGGTAAATTTCCACACATTGTCAGTTAATCAGATGCACGTGTCCATAGATCACTTGTTGACGCTTTCACCCCGCAATTAGGCATGTAGTGACCTTCCAGCTCTGGAGCAGGCGCCAGCTTGTCCAGAACAACATCCTGTCACTCTCCCTAGAATGCCCGTTGTACACCTTCAATACTGATCTGTAACACAGAATACTGCGCACATACACAGATACACAGTCTCTCCAAGGTTGGAGTTGGTTGAGCTCCCCAGTTCTGACCAGAAAGTTTCCCAAAACATACTGATAACATGTGCTTTCTCTCAGTGAGAGGTACAGACAGTATTCACTATAATTCTTTAGTGTTTCAGTAAAAGGAAATAATATAAAATGAATAAAATGAAAGACAAATCCATATTTCATGTCTGGAAGCCGGGCTAAGTGAGCAAGCACTGTTACTGCACTCCTGGGATGTTAGGGGTGTGTGATACCTCCAAAATCCAAACACATCACAACATGTTCTGCTATCAAGCGTTTAGCGACACATCACACATCGCTAGGCCAGACCCTCAGTCACTCCTCAGAGACCAACTACAAACTTTAGAAAACATATATGAAGAAACAAAACAATCAGTGGTTCTCTTGATTAAGTAATATCATAACTGGAAAGAATCATTAAAAATCATTATAATAATATAGGAGGATAAATATTGATTAATGCTTTGATTATAAATTTAATTAGGAGATATATATATATATATATATATATGTAGGTATATTGAAGTGGCAGTGGATTTTCAGAATCCGCACCCTTCAAGAGCATCTGTTAGCTGAATATTAAATGTTATGATTGTGCTGTCTGCTTTGTTTTGCAGTGCTTCTGATGTTCTTTTGATAAATCTTTTTTGTTGTAGCTGGCTTTAGATAAAAGCATTAATCAAATATTAATTATGTTAATTCATTATTAATATGAAATTTCTTTCTTAATTTTTTGGTACCTGCCACAGTTTCCCTATGTTACTCCAGCACCTCATGAGCCAGTCAAGACCTTGAGAAGTCTTGTCAACATCAGAAAAGACTCATTACGATTGGTCAGGTACTGATTTAGGAATATGAATCATATCATTGATAACCTGAGAACAAATTATCTCAGTTGGTTCAGCATGTAGTGGTTTTTATTCTGTTAATGATGTATGTGCTTGATTGTTTATGTAAATTTGTGTGATTATAGGTATAAAGATGATGGTGATACTCCTACTGATGAAGGAGTAAAACCAAGATCCTTATATGGAGTGGAGTTCACCTTTGACTCAGATGCACGAGTGGCCATCACCATCTACTGCCAGGCTTTTGAGGAGTTCTCCAATGGGATGGCAATGTAAGTAATTCAGTTGTACAGTTACAAATGTTTAAAGTCGCGATGAAACTGAAGTAGTCACAGATCATTTCTTATGTATTGTGACGTACTGTATATCCGAGTGGCTGTTGCTTGCAAAAGTGGAGGCAGATGAATGCGAGTTTGCAGGGGTGGAGTTTATCGGACTAAATGATTGGAGAATACGTCACCAGAGAGAAGTCGGAAACAACAGAATAATGTTTGATTAAACATTACAAGGTCAAAATCTTTTATGCACAGATGAATTGTTCACAATAAGATCTATAACATGCATTTAGCAAATAGAGAGGTTGAATTTCCATTTCATGCTGAGCTTAATCAAATGTGACAAAAAAAGTTCCCATTATCCATGTAAATCAGTGTTTTCGTATTCAGTAAACAGTATATTCACAACCATTCTTTGTCACATCTAAATCACAATATGAAATAAATGCTTTTCTCCAAAACACGTTGGCCACAATTATTGGCACCCCTAGAATTTTTTATGAGTAAAATATCTCTGAAGTATATTCCCATTAATATTTACAATTTTTTAGCACACCAGGGTGACTAGGAACATGAAATTGTCCAGCTATGATGTCTTGTTCCACAGGAGTATAAATATGAGGAAACACAAAGGCCAAATTCCCTTAATCACCCATCACAATGAGTAAAGCCAAAGGATATAGTTCTGATGTGCAGCAAAAGATTGTTGAGCTTCACAAAATAGAAAGTGGCTGTAGGAAAATAGCTAAAGCATTGAAAATTCCCATTTCCACCATCAGGGCAATAATTAAGAAGTTCCAATCAACTAAAGATGTTACAAATCTGCCTGGAAGAGGACGTGTGTCTATATTGTCTTAATGCACGGCGAGGAGGAAAGTTTGAGTGGCCAAAGACTCTCCAAGGATCACAGATGGAGAATTGCAGAGATTCGTTGAGTCTTGGGGTCAGAAAGCCTAAAAAATAAAAGAATCAAACAACCCCTACATCACCACATGTTGTTTGGGAGGGATTCAAGAAAAATCCTTCTTGCTCATCCAGAAACAAACTCCATCATATTCATTTGTCAGACACGACTGGAACAAAAGGGACCTGGTTCTATGATCAGATGAAACTATAAAAAGAGCTTTTTGGCAGCAAATACACCAGATGGCTTTGGTGCAAACAGGGATAAAAAGTGCCCCATGTCCACGGTTAAAAATACCGTTGGATCTTTAATGTTGTGGGCCTATTTTTTTGCTGGAGGTCCTGGACATCTTGTTCAGATACATGGTATAATGGATTCTAGCAAATACCAACAGATTAAAAATCAAAACCTGACGGCCTCTGCTAGAAATCACATAATGGGCCGTGCTTGGATCTTCCATCAGGACAGTGATCCAAAACAAACATCAAAATCAACACAAAAATGTGTCACTGAGCACAAAATGAAGCTTCTGCCATGACCGTCCCAGTTTCCTGACCTGAACCCTATAGAAAATGAGTGGGGTGAACTGAAGAGAAGAAGCACCAACATGGATCTGTGAATCTGAAGGATCTGGAGAGATTCTGTATGGAGGAATGGTCTCTGATCTCTTGTCAGGTGTTCTCCAAACTCATCAGGCGTTATAGAAGAAGACTCAGAGCTGTTATCTTGGCAAAAGGAGGTTGCAAAAAGTATTTAATAAAAGGGTGCCAATAATTATGGCCAACGTGTTTTGGAGAAAAGCATTTATTTCATAATGTGATTTACCCCCCACTTTCAATTCTTTTACTTCAATGAAAGGTTAGATTTTTGTGAATTTTTTTAATAAAAGATCAAAAGGATAAACAATGCAGATTTATTTTTTACAGCCATATTTGATCATATTTACCAGGGGTGCCAATAATTCTGACCACAACTGTATGATTGTTCACATATAAACATAGATCATAGAACATACATAGAGCACTCAGATATGGTAAACAGATGCTCAACTGTACATGCTTGACTTATTTAATCTCTTTATTAAGATTTTGAACTGTCAGGTGAATAAATAATGGTTGTTGAATGGCTTTTGAGTAATTCCTCAGTACACTTGTCCTTTTTTTTTTTTTTAGTCATTGGAGCCAATTGAGCCACAGAGAAAATGCATTTAAATGTCAAAAACCTCTATAAATGATGTAATGATTATCATCTGAACTCTCTGAAAAGTATGTTGTTGGTATGATATTTGTCCACTAACAGTATATATATTTTTTATATATTTAAGATACAGCCCAAAAACCCCTGCGTTGGTATCTGAAACTGTATATTACAAAAGAGGGGTTAGCCAGCAGTTTACCCTGCCAGCTTTCAAGATTGATTTCTCTGAATGGAAGGAAGAAGATGTAAGTACCATCAGTCTAGTTTTGTGCTGTCAATCTCCTCTGATGGTCAAATCCATACTGGCTTCTAAGATATTGATTTGACCTCTTTGCATTATTAGTTTGCACATAATGAAGAACAAAATCATGCAAATCCAATAAAATGAAAGTGACTGACTGAATGTAAATTATTTGACCTGACTTTTCTCTTCCTTTTTTAGCTCAACTTTGATTTGGACAGAGGTGTTTTTCCCATGGTGATTCAGGCTGTGGTTGATGAAGGAGATGGTATGTTGTCATGACCGTTATAGTTGAAGAGTGTAAAAGATTCAAGGATTTGCTCTAACACCTTGTCATATCAGAAATGGCCATCAAAATCTCTTGACACACTACACTGCTGATGCTAGTTGAGACCAAAAAGTTGAACATGGAAGAGATGTGATTTAATTGCTCTACAGTTTATCAGGTTGTGCCTATAGAGCTGTGTGTTCCCAAAATATCCTTAAAAACAAAACAAACAACCAACCAGTGTGTGTTTAGGGGTGTAACGATATATCGCAATATAAAAATGAGACGATATGTATCGTTGATGTAAACGATATGATTTGATATATAGAGTCGTTTTATCCAAGGCTCAACTTGCTGTATTTATAAGGTATAATTCACCCAAAAATGTAAACTCTGTCATCATGTACTCACCCTCGTGTTGTTTCGTTTAACTTCCAAACGCAAATGAAGATATTCTTTATGAAACCTTAGAGATTTCTGTCTCTCCATTTAAAGTCCATTCCTCTCAAACTTAAATGATCCAAAACATGTCATAAAGGCATCATAAAAATAACTAATCGAGTGGTCTAATCCAAATCCAAGTCTTCTGAAGAGACACAATGGCTTTAAGAGATAAACAGATTTACCACGACGCGCATACTGTAGTAAACACAGACATTCAAATGATTGCGTGACGCGAAAACAACATGAGAGTGAGTAAATGCAGAATTGAAATTTTTGGATGAGCTAAACATTTACAGTTTGAGTAGTCATTTTGACATGCTTTCTTGCGATTAGAACTGTGATTGATTGCATTGATCATCTGAAGCGTGCCCTCCTGAAAGTGAAAGCGCAAACATCATTTAAAGCGGCACTCCTCAAAGTGAAAGCGCTAACATCATTTAAATCACCAGATCACATTTAGTTTTAGTAGTATGATTATTCAAAGTATTTTAGATGTTTTATTCTTATATGTATAGTGCATTAATAGTGGGAGAGGTGGGACATTGCGAGGACCGGGAGAGTCTGTGTGCGCGCTAGGGCTGCACGATATTGGAAAAAACTTACATTGCAATATTTTGTTTTTCTGCAATATATATTGCGATATAAAAACAGTTTCACCAGATGATTTGAATAGCTCTATTTGATAAGAATTAATCATTCTAGAATAATTGGGGTGATTTATAGGGGAGTGAATCTGAATAGATAATAATAAACAAGTTACAAGCATAGATAAATACAATAAAAGAAAGGTACAATTGAAATAAGCAGTGCTTTATGTTTTTCAGGTAAATCTAACAGTATGCAGGTACATAAATTTAATAATCAAATGTAAAATAACAGTCTTCACTGTATAAATGAAATATAACTAATATAATTAATTAATTAAATAATACAATTTATCTTTGTTAAAGCTACAAAAGTCATTTTCTCTTTCTCTTTTGTTGTTTGATAACCATTGGTGACACAAACAGCTGCGGGTACATTAGACTGCTGTCCCTTTAAGACGAATGCGCGGACCTAATATAAACACGTAGCTGTTTTCTTTCTCAATTGTTTACAACACATAACCGACTGTTTACGAGGATACTCGCGAGGCGGGCATTTTGACTTCATTTTGCGTGCACGTGTCCGTTTAAGCTCAAAAGAGTGTTCACAAAGACCCGCCCCCTTTAGTTACTGTTGCTATGTCTGACAAGCCATGGCGCTCTCACACCACACATCATCATGTTCTCACGCAGGGAAAAATACATCGTGGAGCAAAGAGCACACACAGTCTCAACTTTCAAATTTTGTCATTTTTTTTAAGAAATTTAAACAATAAATACCGTTTTGTGGCTCTTTAATGCGCCTTGACAGATCGCTGTAGCACCTCAGTTAAAGCTGTTAACTGATCATCTCTTCTTTCTAGTTCATTGAAAGCATCAAATAAACATGAATTAACACCAGAAGAAATGTTGGAAGACAACAGTACACACCGTTTTTCAAGTTAAAGTCCACCAACGTTAATCTACTAACTCTACTCCTGACTGCTTTGTCGGACAAAACTGCGGATTCTGCGTTGTGATTGGTCAGATCGCCTATCATTTAATCTCACGGCGAAGGGTGACTTCAGCGTTCACATGCTGTGTGAGCGGCTCTGTGTGTGCGCACAGAAAACAGCGCGCGATTTACAATCCTCTTGCGCTTGATGCCTGACTCGACTTAAAAACACATGCAAATGATAAAATTTCACTCCAGGATGGTTAAATTTTGCAATTAATCCGCGAATCACGTGCGTTGTGAACCGGGTTGCAGCTGGCCCGTACGGATCATGGTTCAACTACGATCCCAATACTTGACATCGCACATCCTGCGATGTGACTATCGCGGATGCTCACATCGTGATATCGATGCTAAAACGATATAGTATGCGCGGCTTAAGAGATCCAATGTCTGCATTGAAAGCGTGAGTACTGTGTGAGGGGTTCAGTGACATTATTACATTAAACGATATTGTTATAATAATAACAATAGTATTTTAATAATAATACAAAAGTAAAAATAAAAAAAACCTCTTTATTTTGGCTTAAAATATCGCAATACATATCGTGAGTTTAGTATCGCGATTTGTATCGAATCGTGACACAAGTGTATCGTTACACCCCTAGTGTTTAGTGCTGTCATGAATCTGCATTTTTAATGGTAATTGTCTATTTCAGATTGTTTGGGACATGCACATGTACTGCTGGCAGCATTTGAAAGAGTGAGCTAAAATTGATGTCATATATTCATAATTTCTGAAGTGGTTATTTGTAGTGGTTGTGTATTTCTGAGAGTTTTTATTTTTAATTTACAGCATGTTGATGGCAGTTTCTCAGTGAAACCTTTGAAGCAGAAACAAATAGTGAGTCCTAAAGATTTTAACATTAAGTTCAAAATATAGATGGTTATGTTTATAATGCTTTTTTTCCCAAAATATTTGCATTTACACTACAGGTGGATCGTGTTAGTTACTTGTTACAGGAGATTTATGGAATTGAGAACAAGAACAATCAAGAGACAAAGGTGAAAAGATGATTGTTGCTGTTTCTATTTATCTGTCTAGAAATATGCATTATATTATCTTATATAAAATCACATTGTGATTTTTCTCCCCAGCCATCTGACGATGAAAACAGTGACAACAGCAATGAGTGTGTGGTGTGTCTGTCGGATCTGCGAGACACTCTGATTTTACCCTGTAGGCACTTGTGTCTGTGTAACTCCTGCGCTGATACTCTACGCTACCAGGCCAACAATTGCCCGATCTGCAGACTACGTATGTAACTGCTGTTAACAGTCCCACACACTGTAAAAATTATTTGTTGGTTTAACTTAAAGTGCTCCTATTATGCTATTTTAAAGGTTCCTAATTTTGTCCTACAATAGGTTTACATGCATCCAAGGTCAAAAAACACTTTGTTCTCATAGTATACATTGCACATCACCTCATTTCTCAAAGAGTCTGAAAGTGGTTTGTTCAAAGATTCAGTCTCTCTAAACCCCTTCTTTCCGAGAGCCTACTCTGCACTGGTTGGCCAGACGGCCCAGTTTGTTCGGAAATGAAACACCTACTACCATATCTAATTTTCAGCTCGGGAGGCTTCCTCAGCGCTTGATAGACAGTGATACGAACAGTAAGAATGGCTTTGGTTTTTCCACATTAATTCCAGCACGAGTCCTCATTATTTGGAAGTGCAGCAAAGTAGATTCGCAGCTCAGTAAACAGCGTCTTCTTAACATGTCGACAGCAGCAAACCGAAGTAGACAGACCATAAATGAAGACCATAGGTAGGGCTGTACGATTAATGAACGATTATTTTGGTCTTTTTTTTTTTTTTTTTTTTGCTTTCCTTTTTTTGCCCTCATAGTTCACTGATAAGGTTTGTACTGTAAATATGTTCAACTATTAAAGGTGGGATATTTTTTTCTAATGAAAAAGTGCATTTCTGATTTTAAAATACTTGAAGGAAACAGCTTACTTTCAGCAGTTATTGTCTATGGGTCGTAACATTTTCTTACAGATTTCTGTTTGTTGTACATCAGATACAGATAAATTAGCACTGTAGGCCTACATTACATTTATTTGAATGCATTAATGAGAGAGTGATTGTGTGTGTGAATTAGTCATACCGTCTCTATTAATTATGAAGCTGTGGTTTACAGTTACTTCAAAGGTAGACAAATCTATGCTATAACGGTTGAGTTTCTAAGCTACTTTAGTGATAAATCACAGGACAGCGTTGACAATGAGTTTCTGCGCTCCTCTCTGCGCGCGATCTTCGCGTGATGTGTGAGCTATTGTCTGTATGAGTGTTCGTGTGTCACAATATATCAGGCATTAGTTCAACATAATACACATCCGATGGTCTAAAATTGCTTCAATGTTCAAACGGGCAGGCCTTAAAGCACATACAATTAACAAAGTTTTGTGAGGAAGCAAGTGAAAGTGATCTGGCTTCAGGGCACGCGCGTTGTCAGAGACACGACACAACTCAGCTCTCTGTGTCACAGAAAAAAGCTCACGAGCACTGAACGGAGATGTTTGCCATATTGTTTTTCTTGAATAGTGTAAAATCGCTTGAATGTTCAAACTGGCAAGCCTTTAAGCACATTTAATTGACAAACTTCATGAGGACGCAAGTGAAAGTGATCTGGCTTCGGGGCTTGAGTGCGCCGTCTGTGTGTGCGTGTAGCAGCGCATATAAGAACGGCAATTAACTTACCTGTATAAACTGTGTAAAACATGCAATTACCATAGTAATTCTGAGCATCCAGATTGTATAAACAAAGATAACTGCTCCTGAATCTTTCCGTGTGCCTGCACACTGCACTTGATGTGACTGACGGGGCAGAGTCACGTGACTAAAACCGAAATAACCGACATGGGAAAATTACGTCGGTTAGAGGTTCTGAATTTCGGTTTCGATTACTTTTCGATTAATTGTCCAGCCATAAAAATAGGCAACATTATGCAAATGTTTTACATTGTTGCGTAGGTCGGGAAGTGAGACTGGATTTACTGATGAGTCATTTTCAGCAGTTCAGAATAATTTCTTTCTTTTAGGAGACAATCTATCGTGCTCCTTGATCTTTAAAACTTTGTGGACCTTTTACGTCTAGAAACAGCTATATTACACACTTCATAAAAGGAAATATTTGAAAAAGCATAATAGGGGCAGTGTAATGTAACCTGTTTCCTTCAAATTTTGAGTTTATTGAAACTAAAAATTTGAGTTAAAGGTGGGGTAAGCAATATTTCTAAGTCGTTGCTGAACATTGTTGATATTTGAAATCAACCCAAACAAACACACCCTTTTCTTCATTGCTCTGCTTCCAAAGCTCAATCCTCCAATCCTAACCGCCCTGCTCCGAGTCGGTCTCGAACCCCGATTGCTGGCATGCGAGGCGAGTGCACTAACAAGGACGCTAAACAGTAAACACTGCATTCTCTGGCAGTCATCAGCCTGAACAACTCTCACTAGCTGACCTCCGTTACACACTCAATGCAAGAGTGTTTATTGTATTTATCATAACAGAAGCGCAGCAAAATAATGCTTCATGAAAAATAAAGTGAAGATGATGAATGAACGTCAGCAAGCACTAAAACTGAACATGCAGTACACAAGAATAAATACAAGCAAGAGTTTGTTGTTAGTTGCCAACAGCACAGCAGCTCCAGACAAACAATGACACTCAAAACCAGTGTGACTCACGTATGGAGCAGAATCAAAGCAACCTCCACGGCTGTTTTCAAGCCTTCCCGCTTAGCTCTCTCCAGCACTGGAAAGCTTTTCTAAATATTAACGCGGGTTCTAAAGCGCTTTCCTGTTCATAATCCTTCATTTTCCAGTGATATTCTTATGAGCTTTTCTCTTTTGTAATGTCTCTCAGGCATCTCTTTTCAAGTCTTTCTTCAAATCTCCCTCTTGGTCGTTCTCTCTCTTCCACTGTAATACGCCCCCTAATGCTGATTGGCTACACATTTGCTGTTGTGACGGTCTGACCAACTTTCAAATGGCGTTTTCAAATATCGCTTACCCCACCTTTAATACAAAGAAATGGAGAAAACAAAATCTTTCTTTGTATGATTGACTCAGATATTTGGTTTCATTGAACCAGTTTCTTTACTTTAAGTTACACCAACAAATAATTTTCTACATTGCAGTTGTTTATCATTGGCATAACAGCCCAGAATGCCTGCATAGATGTGAATTTTCATATACTTTGAGACTTTGAAGTGGCTTTTTGTCTGTCTCCAGCGTTTCGAGCTCTTCTTCAGATCCGAGCTGTAAGAAAGAAGCCTGGAGCGCTTTCTCCTGTTTCCTTCAGCCCAGTGCTGGCGCAGAGCATGGACCATGATGAGCACTCGGTATGTCACATGTGTATCTGTGTTGTCTCTTTACAAGACAACATGGCGTCACTCTCTCATTCTCATTGTTTTGTCCCTTCTCTCAGAGCTCAGACTCCGTCCCCCCTGGCTTTGAGCCCATCTCCCTGCTGGAGGCTTTGAACGGTCTTGGTGCCGTGTCCCCCGGCATTCCATCTGCGCCTCTGTATGACGAGATCAACTTCTCTGGGAGCCTTAGTGGAGAGAGCCGGCAGCTCAGTTCACCTGACCACTCTGGAGATAGTGCCGGACAGAAGAGCAAAGTCAGCAAGTCACCAGACAGGTAAATCCGACTCGCTGCATCTGTGGTTTATATCAGGCTTTGTTTTTGAATACAAACAATTGGATCTAACAATAACTTAAAATACTATTTATTTCTCTTTGTGTGGATATGTACACTACCATTCTAAAGATTCACCAAGGCGGCATTTACAGTGGGGAGAACAAGTATTTGATACACTGCCGATTTTGCAGGTTTTCCTACTTACAAAGCATGTAGAGGTCTGTAATTTTTATCATAAGTACACTTCAACTGTGAGAGACGGAATCTAAAACAAAAATCCAGAAAATCACATTGTATGATTTTTAAATAATTAATTTGCATTTTATTGCATGACATAAGTATTTGATCACCTACCAACCAGTAAGAATTCCGGCTCTCACAGACCTGTTAGTTTTTCTTTAAGAAGCCCTCCTGTTCTCCACTCATTACCTGTATTAACTGCACCTGTTTGAACTTGTTACCTGTATAAAAGACACCTGTCCACACACTCAATCAAACAGACTCCAACCTCTCCACAATGGCCAAGACCAGAGAGCTGTGTAAGGACATCAGGGATAAAATTTTAGACTGCACAATGCTGGGATGGGCTACAGGACAATAGGCAAGCAGCTTGGTGAGAAGGCAACAACTGTTGGCGCAATTATTAGAAAATGGAAGAAGTTCAAGATGACAGTCAATCTCCCTCGGTCTGGGGCACCATGCAAGATCTCACCTTGTGGGGCATCAATGATCATGAAGAAGGTGAGGGATCAGCCCAGAACTACACGGCAGGACCTGGTCAATGACCTGAAGAGAGCTGGGACCACAGTCTCAAAGAAAACCATTAGTAACACACTACGCCGTCATGGATTAAAATCCTGCAGCGCACACAAGGTCCCCCTGCTCAAGCCAGCGCATGTCCAGGCCTGTCTGAAGTTTGCCAATGACCATCTGGATGATCCAGAGGAGGAATGGGAGAAGGTCATGTGGTCTGATGAGACAAAAATAGAGCTTTTTGGTCTAAACTCCACTCGCCGTGTTTGGAGGAAGAAGGATGAGTACAACCCCAAGAACACCAACCCAACCGTGAAGCATGGAGGTGGAAATATCATTCTTTGGGGATGCTTTTCTGCAAAGGGGACAGGACAACTGCACCGTATTGAGGGGAGGATTAATGGGGCCATGTATCGCGAGATCTTGGCCAACAACCTCCTTCCCTCAGTAAGAGCATTGAAGATGGGTCGTGGCTGGGTCTTCCAGCATGACAATGACCCGAAACACACAGCCAGGGCAACTAAGGAGTGGCTCTGTAAGAAGCATCTCAAGGTCCTGGAGTGGCCTAGCCAGTCTCCAGACCTGAACCCAATAGAAAATATTTGGAGGGAGCTGAAAGTCCGTATTGCCCAGCGACAGCCCCGAAACCTGAAGGATCTGGAGAAGGTCTGTATGGAGGAGTGGGCCAAAATCCCTGCTGCAGTGTGTGCAAACCTGGTCAAGAACTACAGGAAACGTATGATCTCTGTAATTGCAAACAAAGGTTTCTGTACCAAATATTAAGTTCTGCTTTTCTGATGTATCAAATACTTATGTCATGCAATAAAATGCAAATTAATTACTTAAAAATCATACAATGTGATTTTCTGGATTTTTGTTTTAGATTCCGTCACTCACAGTTGAAGAGTACCTATGATAAAAATTACAGACTTCTACATGCTTTATAAGTGGGAAAACCTGCAAAATCGGCAGTGTATCAAATACTTGTTCTCCCCACTGTATTTGATCAAAAATGCTATAAAAAAGTAATTCTGTCAGGACCACTATCATCAAAAGATGATTGACAATTAGCATATAGTTTGGATTGGTGGTATGGTTCTGTTCTGGGCAAGAACTCCCTGCGCATCCACGCAGCCTAGCATGGATAAGAGCAGGGAGAGCAGTGATAAACCCCCCTAGGGTAAACAGAAAAGAAAACTGATGTATTGCAGATATCATTAATGTCAATATTAAAATGTACAACATAATTCGGGAATTTAGTCTGATTCAAGGGGAATCAGAATGTCAAATCCTGACTGACGAGAGGAGGAGCTGGGGATGGAGGAGGGTAATTAGCTCCGGAGAAACGCGATAGCTGCTGATAGTACTGAAGGAGCTTATATATGCATGCTGTGATAGGCATCGTATTCCTATAGGTAGACGTAATCAGCTGATGCGAGCTTGACTAACATGACCTGCCAGATCTAACGCTATACGCTTGATTATTGTGAAATATTGTTTCAATTTAAAATAACTGTTTTCTATTGTTAAAATGTAATTTATTCCTGTGATGCAAAGCTGAATTTTCAGTATCATTACTCTAGTCTTCAGTGTCACATGATCATTCAGAAATCATTCTGATATGATTTGCTGTTCATGAAACATTTCTTCTTATTATCAATGTTGAAAACAGTTGTGCTGCTTCATAATTTTGTGGAAACGTGATACATTTTTGTCTTTAATGAATAGAAAATTCAGCATTTATTTGAAATAGAAATCTCTTATAGCAATGTGAAAGTCTTTCCTTTCACAGTTGATCAATTTAATGCATCCTTGTATTATAATGCATCCAAGTATTAGCTTTTTCAAAAAAAGTTTTTTAATAGTGTATATTTAACAACACATTATCATGTGAACATCCAAGTCAAGTTTCACTACACTTACACATTTGCATTTTTAAAGACCACTTAAAATTATCATGCACCGTACAGATCCTCATCTGCGTTTTCAAGTGACAGATCAATGGTATCAATATCATTTAACAAGGGTTTCCATGTCTTGTGAAAGGTTTTTAAAGAGCCTTTTAAAGAAAAGCTGATTTTTTCCAGTTTTAAACACAAGAGAATTTCTTTTATCCATCTATCATATGAAGGAGGGGATGCATGTTTCCACTTAAGGAGAATGAGCCTCCTGGTCATTAGCGTGGTGAAAGCAGCAACCTCTTGTACTGCTGAAGGCAGACTAGGCTTAAAAGGAATTCCAAACAGAGCCGTTAAAGGGTTTGGGGTGGTTAATATATTAAAGGTTTTTTCAAAAGTCTCAAATATTTTAGACCAAAACTCTGTCAGTCCTTGTCAGGACCAGAACGTGTGAGTGTGATTGGCTGGGGATTGTCTGTACCTATTGCAACCTATTGTCTGTACCTATTCTGTCCGGGTATATTTTGGCTAGTCTGGCATTGGTGTAGTGTACTCTATGAAGAATCTTACATTGCATCAAGCTGTGCCTGGCGCATATAGAGGAAGAATGTACTAAATCAATGATATAATCCCACTCTGTTTCAAGTATAGTGACCCCCAGCTCTTGTTCCCATGTATTTTTGAGTGAAGTAGAAACTTCCTGTTTTAATCAGAAACTACAAACGCATTAACACAGGAATGAAAACAGCCTTTGTCAAACTATTTCATAGCATCTGTAACATTGCTTTTGGCTCATCTCAAGTGAGCCATTTTAAATTTATGCTGCTCATCACTGGGATCTTGTGACAGTGTAATAATGGCTGGCTAATGGCCAGTCAAGAGTGGAACTTCCTGCTTAAGCCGGTCTGTGTCACAGCAAGAGGTCATGAGCTTCTCTTTTCCATACATCAGAATAATGACTCTGCTTGCCCCTTTCAATACATCCTGTTGACATTGCTGCAGTTAGGAAAATATAAGTGTCTCAGGAAGCATGCATGTGTTGACTTATTCCAGCTTCCTGTTTTATGTCCTGACATTGACATTTCAAATAATTTAGTTGAGAGTTCTAAAACATAAAATGGAGAAGATTGATTACTTGACACAGCATTTTTTTCCCCTTCCTGCCATTGTTTAGTGTGTGATCATGGAAATGTTGACACCAAATGTTTTAACTAGTACATTTCTTAATTCACAATAAGTGAGAGAATTAATTTGCAAAATAAACTTAGTGGGGAAATATGAACCGACAGCTCTCATTCGAACAGAGAGCTGATTTTGATAGAGAACGAAACATCACTATATTACTACTATATATTCACTGTTTACAACACATCCTGTGGGATGTGTGACACTTGACTAACCACAACCAGATATACCAATAAGAATATAAACACTTCCATACTTAAATCACACCTCCTTCACGTATCCACAGCGCCACCTAGTGCATTCAGGAATGGATTTAGGTGAGAAATGGGAATGTTTCATTGTTTCCTACACTAAGGTACAAATATCAAATATTATTTGTACCATAGACTAGTTGGTGTGTTACCTGTGCATATCCCTAGTCTTGACAGTTTGTGTTTGCAGCACTCTACGCTCTCCATCGTCACCCATTCAGGAGGAGGATGAAGAAAAACTGTCTGAGATGTCTGATGCACAAGCTCACATGCTGCTGTCCAGCAGTCCCGCCCCCACTGAGGTCAGCAGCACAACCCATATACATCTTCCACACGGCCTGCCTGATGGGTTTATGCGCCTTTCTGATGTTTTGCACTGTCTTTGTATTCTCAGGGTACGGCTGGGGAGGACGCCCCTGATTCACTGTCTCCTGAAGATGGTGAGTAACTCCACTCTTATCACGGTCTGATTGGAAATAGGAAAATAACACAAATGCTTTATTGCCTCATAGTAGTACTGGGCGGTATATCGGTTCATACCGAATACCGGTGTTTATTTATGTTATGATATGAATTTTTATTATACCGCAATACCGGTGTATATTGCTTAAACAACGTCACGATGCAGCGACACTGTTTGAGAGGGGTCCCTTTTCACTGTTACCACTGTAGTGAGGGCACAGCTGAGATTGCATTACAGCGGAGAATTCAAACAACATGCGGCGCGCACAGTAGAGCGGTTTCTGCGCGGAGCGCCGCGATGAGTTTAACAACGCTCACCACATGGATCATAGATCAGATACAGACTGGAGTGAGCGCGTTTAAGTGTTTTATGGACATATTTCATTTACTCTAGTGCTCTAAACATTTACCAGCACCGTGTATGCGCACATATTTCATCACGTCTTCTTAAAATGAAATATATGTGCAAATAAGGACACTGATACAGCCGCACGTCTGATCATGAACGCGATGACACGATGGATTATTCTGATACACTGAAGATAATGATGTAGACTGACAATTCAAAGAAGAATGGGCAAAGGTAACTATGCCTTTATTCTTTCTGTGTTAAACTGACGTGTGTCATTTGTTCAGAGGCTAGTGCTATTATTGGTTGTTGTCTCCCCACAGCATCATTTTGTGGGGCCTTGCAAACCTGTATTAATTCTAGTGTGGAATTTTTCTACAATATTCACTCATCATGACAGTAAAATATGGCATTCTAAGTCAATCTACTGCAGTATTTCCTCTCTCAATCAGTAGAAAATGTGGTTAACATCCGGTCATGCATGGGGAAAAAATTACCTTCATATACTGCAAAACCGGTATAATTTTTAAAAATACCGTGATATAAATTTTTGGTCATACCGCCCAGCACTACCTCATAGCTATTTACAATAATGTAATGTAGGGGGGTTTTTTTCTCAGTAAATATTGATGATATTGTGATTTAATTGGAATTAATTTGAGAGATTAATAACATATCACATTTTTTTTATAGATTTAAATCTATTGACAGCCCTAGTGCCTAGTTGAAAGTGTTGAACCTGTCTGGACTCGTGATAGGGGCATGTTCAGGTGCACCATGTCATGGAAGTTGCAAAGTCATGTTGTTTGCCAACATATTTACATATTTTGAAGCAAATATGAGAGATATTTGCTTCAAATATCCCCCCCCCCCCCCAAACATTACAGCAGTTTTAAAGTTAGATAATTGAAACCAAAATGGAAAAGAACATCAGCTGAAAACGAAAGTCAGGATAGTTTCATCAGAAGAGCAAGGTATTACATATGGCTGTTTTATTTTACCTTTTGCAAGATTACCAAGACAAGCATGTTTTTTTTAAGTACTTGGCGTAACATGCTAATGGATAAAATGTACCAAAGACACTTACACTACTATTTAAAAGTTTGGGTCAGTAAGATTTTTTAAAAATGTTTAAATGTATTTAAGGATGTATTTATTTGAGCAAAAATAAAGTTGGCCACGCTGGCCAATAACCGATTAATCAACCGATAGTTTTTTTTAAATAGATACTGAATGAAAACAAACAACACATAAAATAGTGCTGAAATTTAATACAAAAAAAGTGATGTACTGTACTTTTTAATATAAATATTAATATATTACCGTATTATTCCGAATATAAGACCCCCCCTTTTTCAAGATGTACCTTTTGGAAAAAGGCTTTTTGAAGATCAAATCTGGGCCCGTATGTATAAATCTTCTCAGAAATGCTCTTAAGAATAGTCTTAAGCTTTGACTTGTGTCAAAAAATTCTTAGTAGGACTTGTCTAAGTGTAGGAGACTTTTATAAAGAAGCTAAAAGCAACTTTCAGTAAACTCCGGTTCTTAAGTGCTGACTGAGGTGGCACTTAAGTGTTGCAAACTAAGGACTACAATGATGTCAACGCAAAATGGCCGCCCTCAACCACTGAATCAGCCAATAGTGAGCCTGCAAGGGTGAAGTCACAGCAGCATGACACCAATCATTTTATGTAATCATAGTACAAGCATTTAATTAAGACACTGAAACTTTAATAAATTTATTCGAAAAAATTGCATTGTGCAAAATGATCATGAATTAGTATTGATGCTGTGGGATCCTTTTCTATTGATATACGTCTCCTCATTTACAGTTGGAGCAATGATGTGAACACGAGTTCCATCAACGGCTCCAACAACTCCAGGGAAGCCCGAAATCCCCATAAAAGTGTCTTGCTTTTGCCGCATGGTTTGAATGTTAGTTGGGAAGTCAATGAACTGCCATATACTAGTGGCCAAAAGTGATCGTCACCCTTTATTCAAATATTATTAAAATGTGTTAAAGATTTTGTAAGAATGTTGCGTAGTTGTGATTGGAATCAATTGTTTTATTTGTGATAACACAATGAAACATGCCAAATTGCACGGACATAATTTTTCAGGCTGTCATAATAGAAATTATGAACACATGCAAAAACAAGAGGACCAATGAAATATTAATAACTGATTATGTTGCAGTCAATGTATGTGAGCGTTTTTGTAGCTGTAGTTTGCCTTTTTTGCCGAATTATTTTTTCAGATAAATACCTTCACTAAGTTTAGTGTTTTGTTCTTCCCTCATATTATGTCAATGTCAGAGTCAATGAATGAACACCCAAGTACTGTAAAAGTGCAGAAAGGCACCGTGGATAAACTACAACAAATAAACATGTCAGCTGTGTGGACGCGAACTAATCGTTAACAATTCTTGTTTTTAATTGATACTTACTGCCTGAACTTAACATTATTTGTAGCGCAGCCATCCATAATCGCAGGAAGATTTGTACTTAACTATCACTGTTAATATGTCGCTTTCAATGTGTTTGTTAATTTTAGTAAACAATTAACAAACTTTCAGCTTTAAAATTGTCAGTTTTATCATGAAATACAAGCAATAAATGTAATTTTGGCGCCTTTTAATGTGGCCTGAAAGATCGCTCAATCAGCATTTCACCTTGGAAAGAGCTTGTGTAAAACAGCTTAACAACAATCATGTCAAATTTACCTCAGAAAAGACATTCAATGCTCATAAACTCATTAGTCAGCTAGAAAAATAACTATAGAAAGGGGCACCTTGCTAAATATATGCGCTCACATAATCCTTATGCTTTTACTTAACCTGTTGTCTACATAAAGAATGGAAGGAGCTAAAAATTAAATTCAACACTGCCTGTATAATTGCATGTGAAGAGCTGCATTTCACCAAATTTATCCTCTCAGATATTACTAATGAAGAAAAAATTAATAGGTGTGTGCAAGACATACTCCCAATGGCTCCTTAATTGATTAATTTTGTCTGGAGACCTGTATAAGTATAACAATATTGTCCTCATATTTTGATGGTTTAAGCAAACTTGTAGGTTCTTTTTTTAAAAAACCTTCACACATCACTTTTGGCCACTACTGTTTGGTGTGGTCAGTGCCACAATAGTGCTATTTAAGACCCTGTACACTGTGTGCTTACCCACTGCTGGGTCCAAGGCATCACCGGTGCACTGCTACACTTTTCCTGTTGCCAAAATATGTAATTATGACTTTTATTTATGCAGTTAGAGCGAGAGAAGTTATTAAATGTATTACTAGGTCAGTTACAAAAAGAATATCTTGACGATCAAGCTTTGATCATTTTATAAACTCCCTGTCATCATTTAACTCCAATACATTGTTTTCGTTGGAAAGTGTGTGTCTCCTCCTCTCTGCTGCCATCTTGTTACTCTTAACTAGATTAGGATACCTCCCCAGCTCTCTTAAATAATTTAGGAGCTGAGACCTAGTCTTAACACTTAGGAACCTTAATGAATCTCACTTATTCTTAAGTCTAAGAATAAGAGTAAAATTACGTCATTCTTAGAATTTTGACACACTTAAGACTAAAATTTTACTCTGAGTGGCTTTATACATACGGCCCCTCGTCTTTTATAAAGAAAATGCTTTTATTTGAAAATAATTTTCATATTGCATAATAATATTGCATATTTTTCATATTTACATTTTTTTTAATTTAAAGTATGGTAAGTACTGGTAAAATTTTAATGATACTGAAACTTTAAAAATAAAGGAAAACTTTTATGGGATACCATAATTTCTTTTTATAATTTTATTTCCAGTAGATTTCACAATGACTGATTTCTTACCTTTTTTATGTACAATGACAGATGTTGGCATGTCAAAACTTCTCCCTGAAGTCAGAGAGAGTCGAATTGTTCCAGCAATCGGTTATTGGTGCCGTTTAATCGGCAAAACCTTGGTCGAAAAATCGGTCGACCTCTAATAAAAATGTCTTTACTGTCACTTTTGATCAATTTAGTGTGTTCTTTCACAAAATTTCTTTGAAAAAAAAAAAAAAATCTTACTGACCCCAAATTTTTGAAGGGCTGCGTATATTGGGCGAACATAACAGATACTGATTAAGAATCCAGTAACTGCTAGTATTGTGTATTCATTAATATCATAGAGACAGACATTTTTACTAACAATAGAAGAAGCTTTTGTGCAATTACAGCTTTTATTTCTGTTATTTGTGAATCTATACAGAAGATGGACTGAATTTGGAGGAAGAGGCCATGAATGACTGTAGCAGCGAGCACAGCAGCTTTACCAAAACTGAAAGTGACCCACCTGGAGACCTGTCCCTCCCCGGTGAGTGCATCCGGACACAAGAGCCCACTCTGCATGCTTTGAGTGTGTGGTTTACAGAAACGCTATAGCCTCGAGTGTGCGTGCACTCATCGATCAACACTGTTCAATCTTGCTCTTTTGCAAATTGACAAACGCTCTGTTTCTGGCTCTCAGTCATTCAGCTTATCTAATCTGTGTGCCATTTATTCTTCGACTTCCTTCCCCTGCCTTCCTGTCTTCTCTCGTGGTCTTGCTCTGGGCAGCTCTAGGTCCTGATTCCTGCTCTATTGGTATGGAAGAGTAAATGGTATGTAGGCTTCTGTGTTCTTCTCTCAGCTGTTCCTTCATGTTCTTGTTCTCAGTGCCATGCAAACCTATGCGGCACAATTGATCATCAGATTGTTGCTCATTACAAATTACATTTTTATTAAACTTTGGCATGTTAAATGTGATTTTTATTTAGGTATTACTGTAGAACAGTGGTTCCCAACCCTGGTCATGGAGTACCCCAGCTCTGCACATTTTCGGGGCCGTTTACACAACACCGTTTTCAACTAAAAATGAAACTTATGTGTTTTGGGGACCTGAAAAAGCAAACTTTTGAAAACGGGTTTCAAAATACAAGTTTTTGAAAAAGATACCGTTATTTTCTCCATATAAACTACAAAAATGTGAATTTGTGAAAACGTTGACGTTATGTGCATGGGTTTTACATGTTAAGTCAATAGGCGCGTAGTGTTTCTTTACAAAGTGACATCGCCAACTACTGGCCTAACAGCATAATACAGCATTTTTAGTTTTTTTTTTTTTTTTGCGGATCTGTGTGAACGGGGATCGTTTTGGCAATGTTGTCACCTGTACAAGAAAAATGCGAAGGAAAAGTTTCCATTTTTAGTACATCGTTGTTGTATAAATGTACCCTTAGATGTCTCCTTAATCAAACACACCTGATTCAAACCAAGATGGGTATATCAGATAAGAGAGACATCCAAAATGTGCAGTGTTGGTGTTCAGTACTCCAGGACCAGGCTTGGGAACCACTGGTGTAGAGTACTATTTTTTTTTTTTTTTTTTTTAAACTGCAGTGTCTGTCGTTTGTGTAGGATTGTCTGGCTCAACTGAAAGTCTGAACACTCAGAGTACCTGCTGCTCCAGCCAGCCTCTCCTCGGCCCCTCAAGCTATTTTCACATGGACGATGAAGAACTGGATTTTTAACCTTGCAGGCCCATCTCCTCTGCAGTCTATGTACAGCCCGACATTAATTTCCCTTTAATGTTCCTACATTGAAGTTCGATGCAGTCCCAATCCAATACCCAACTTTAAATGAGATTGACTCTAGATTCAGTCCACTGGCTGAGGCTGATGACTTTTGTTCTGGTGGTCTGTCATATTTCGTTGTGCTTGATTTTTAGGGCTCTTAATTCACCCCAAAGTGATCGCCCTCATGTATTATTGCATGTATTATGCCTTACTTTCTTCCATAATTCACTAAAGGAGAAGTTGGGCAGAATGTCCAAGCTTCTCTTATCTATACTTTGAAAGTGGATGGTGATTTGTACTACTTGATAAGCTCCAAAAAGCACTGTAAAATAAAATATAATTAGTCTATACTTCATATCAAGTAGTCTGTATGACTTCTATGCTATATGCAAGTCTTCTGAAGCCATATGATCTGTGTGATATAGAGACCAAACTCTAAACCATCTAATAACATTCCCCTCAGTTACAAAAAAATGCCTTCATGGACTACTTATCAAAGTTTTGGAGCGTCACCATCCATCTTTTCATGGCAACATAATACTGGGTTAGAATGACATAAGGGTTAATAAATGATGATCATTTTCCTTGGTAGAAAGAAGGTTGTTACAGATGTAATTCCTGCTGATTTGTGTAAACACTTAAAAATAAAGGTTCTTTTATTGGCATCTAAGGTTCCATTAAGAACCTTTGAGGGTGTGTTCACACTTGGCATGTTTGGTTCAATTAAAAAAAGTGTGAACGCTGCCATCCAAACCCTGGTGCGCAGCAAACAAGTAGGCCGAGACCGCTGAAAAAAATGGGTCTCAGTCCGCTTCCAAACGAACTCTGGTGGAGTTTGACTGAAATATGAACGCAACACGGACCAAAGACATATAAACAAACCAAAAACAGGACATGGTGTCACAAGATGCGACCCTAAAAAGGACAATGCTTAAGAATACCTGTTTTTTCTCGTCATAGTTGCGAGTTTGCCCATCACAGTTCAGTACAGGCATCAGAACCGCGTCTCCTCGTAGCAGATCTTTGTTTGGGTGTGACCAGAGGGTTTTGACTTTTTTACACATTTTATAATCTCTTTTATAAGTTCTCAGCTGGTCAAAATGCCACCATATGTAGGCTATGCACATACAACAAGTGCATTTAGCCCAGCGCACCATTGTTTTGGATTTTCGGTTCCTTTACGGAATATACGTCATAAAAGACGACCAATCAGGTTGTGAACATAGCCCTATGCATTTAGGTTCGGTGTTAAAATGCCAATGTCACCGCTAAGCAAATAAGGACTAAATGTTTTTTTTTTTTTTGTCTGGACCAAACGAACCAAGTGAACTGAACTTCAAGTGTGAACACACCCTAATGTTCTTCAGGTTGAGAAAAAAAAGGTTATTTTAAGAACTGATCACTGAAATCACTGATTAAAAAACTGATCCCCCCCTTTGGAACCTTTATATTTAAGAGCGTACTTGAGGAGGTTGAGGGAGAAGAACGCCATCTCAGTGCTTGGTTATGTGATGCTTAATATAGAGCTTTGATCTGGACTATATTATAACATTCATTGACATACAGCAGCCTGTTAAGGTTAATAGACAAAGCACATTTACCTAACTCATTTCAGGATATGTATGTCTAAACATAAAAGTAGTGACTACAATAAATGATTGTATTAAACTCACTAGTAAATAATACGGAAATATAACTGCATTTGAAATGTTTAGTAAGAGCTTAAATGTTATTTTTTTGTGTGCTGACTGAAGATAAGCAGTCAGAAAAGCACCTCAGAATATTCTCATGAATTCAAATGTGATATTTATAGTGATCAAATAATGTTAAAAATGGTGGACTTCTTGTCAGTTTAATGACAAAAATATTGTGTGGTCTAACAGTGCTTTAAATGTGCTTGCTTGTTCAGCTATTTATGCTCTTTAAATCTTTAAGGACTAAAAAAAAAGCCATGATGGATGACTATTTACCTCTTTATTTGCTTTATAAATATTGTAATATCTTTAAATACTTCATGTTTCATGTGTCGGTTCATATGTTATTTAATCACTTTAGCTTTGTGAATATTTGACAGGTTGGTTGTATTTCCTCACAGCTGGACCTTGTATTTCTAAGAAAGGAAAGAGCTCAATGAACAAGTCACAAGAAGCATGAAATCTCATTGTTCTCCTCAAACATGCAGATATGCAGTGTCTTGTAGCATTATGCATAGAGGTTTACGTGCCTTTAAAAAACAAAGCAAGTGTTGCTACAGCTTTTGCCCATAGCTGTGCTGTTTATCTTTAAAGCTGTAATTTTTAGCCTTGATTTACATTTATGCATTACATGTGTGGCTACTTATTTGTAATGTCCATTTTTGGAGAGCAGATGATTTTAAATTGATATTAAGTAGGTAACGTATTGCTTATGCTGAACATGAATACAAATAAACTTTGTAATGCTATGAAACATGATTTTTCATGATATCAGTATCAATATTTTATCTGTTTATAGCCTACTTAAGCTCCTCTGTATGTGTATTTTAAACAAATGTTTAAAAAATCCTGTTCTGATTATTAATGGTGTTGAGTTAATTGCTTAAAGCTCTGCATGGTAATATTTATGTAAGATTTATCACTGCTCTGGAATATGCATATTATTTTATTTCCTCAAATAATGCCATTTCAATTAAATATTCCACTGTGCCTTCTTGTTCCTCACTTGTGAAAAGTGCATTTAAAGCATTATGAAAGTAATATACTTAATATTTCATACATTGTGTTCTTAGTGTATTATGGAACAACTGTTGTATTTAAATTATATGAGCTCTGTATCCTAAATGTAAAAATTGACTTATTTTAGGAGCACCTATGCTAGCTAATTATGTGTCACTGTTGCATGTACTTCTGATATTTGTGGAAACTGTCAGTTGCACTGAAAATCATATGTAGCCTACTTCAAGGCAAATAATTTAGAAAAATATTCTACTGCGTTGGAAATATTTTCTGTAATAGTCCTATACGACCATATAGACTACTTTACTCCTGTGGTGTAGCCTACTGCTAATACACCACATTCGGAAACATTTATTTAAAATGTATTTTTCTTATAGGCCTATGTTATCCTATGCCTTATGTAAATGTTATCTGAAACCTATAGGCTAAGTAAAAAAAATATATAATTCGGCCTATATGTTTTTCTTTCTATCTTTTCACTGGTTTAAACAATGGATGGACATGGACCCATTAAATGCGTCATCAGCATCGTGAATCCTGCAGTTTTTTTATATTTTATTTTATTATTATTATTTTGTTTGTATATTTATAACACTATAACAGGGACGTGCAGAGAGTTCTTAAGGGGCAGGGTCTCAAATGTAAAAAAGGGGCAATATGTATATATATATATATATATGTGTGTGTGTGTGTGTGTGTGAAAAGTTTGGATACTATTTTATGTTTTTGCAAGAAGTCTCTTATGCTCATCAAGCCTGCATTTATTTAATCAAAAATACAGAAAAAAGCAGTAGCCTAATATTGTGAAATATTATTACACATGTTCTTTTTAACTTTTTATTAATCAAAGAATCTTGAAAAGAGTATCACAGCAGGTTATAAAAAATATTAAGCAGCACAACTGTTTCCAACATTGACATTAAATCATCATTTTAGAATGATTTCTGAAGGATCATGTGACACTGAAGACTGGAGTAATGATGCTGAAAATTCAGCTTTGATCACAGGAATAAATTATATTTTAAAGTATATTAAAATAGAAAACCATTATTTTAATAATATTTCACAATATTGCTGTTTTTGATCAAATAAATGCAGGCTTGATGACCATAAGAGACTTCTTTCATAATGATGCATAATTATAAAAAATGGTAATATAATAATTTTAAAGTCCTT
The DNA here is from genome assembly GCA_039654105.1 of Coreius guichenoti. NCBI lineage: Eukaryota > Metazoa > Chordata > Actinopteri > Cypriniformes > Gobionidae > Coreius > Coreius guichenoti. Next base: position 16,922,171 of record CM077171.1, read on the forward strand.
TCACGTCACCATTTCGCCAGCCTATACTTCACATAATAGGCCTGTAGGTGCCGGTGGCACTTGGGCTTCATTAACTTTTAATAGTTTCATCAAATAGTAAACGGTGTATCAATATACATAAATACAAGTGAATTTAACACTAACGTTACTTACCATTAATGCGACTTTTGGTGCTGCATGGTTTTGTGCAGTGCTTTGTTTGTTGTCAGTTAACATCCATTTTGTCAGCGATGCAATTTGATTTATAAAATGAGACAAACCGCAGGAAATCGTTCCACAAACGTTAGTTCGTCTGTCCATGTAATTTTCAACCGATTTATGAATTAGAACAGAAAATTACCGCTCCACTTCACATTGCCCAATGGAATTTGAACTTGTTTTGCCAGATCACGATTGGTTGGTGTCTTGTTTTGCCAGATCACGATTGGTTGGTGTATACATGACAAACGGGCATTGATGAATTATGTATTATGTATTATGTATGGATTGGTGCTAATGGGACCAAGAGGCAATAAAAGGATCTGCAGTGCCTGAAGAGGGAGCTCTGCTCAACCTGTGCTTTCCTGTTGTTCAATTGCACATGTGCTGTTGTGTGTTTGCTACAGCTAGCTAGCCTGTGGATCTGCCTGTTGTGTGCAGTGTGAATTTTGGTTTTGAGTTGATAAGTGGTTGTCAATCTCATTTCCTTTTTGTATATTTTGTGAAGTATTGTAAATATCTTTTCCACTCTTGGAAGCTGTAGGGGGTGAGTGCCATTTCTTTTGTAAATACTGTTTTCTCCTGTTTTCATTAGATAGGGAGATAATTTGTTGTATTTTTATTTGTTTTCTTTTGTTAGGGAATTAATTTTTTTCTGTTAGGAGTTTATCTGGTGTTTGTTTGTTATTTTGGCCTTTGCTCATCCCTGAAGTTGTGCTTTCATTTGTGGTCCTGTAAATAAAAGTACAAAGGATCTTTGGTTTCCAATTCCAATTTATGTTGTGGCCTCACCCTAGATGGGGTCGTAACACAATATTAAAAGACAATAATAAGGATGCTAATATTATTCTCTAAAGGTTTTTTTTCCCCCCTTACATTCAATGACACTATTGTCTTTTTAGAGCTGCGTTACAGCTGAATTTAACATTGTTTGCATCACTGAATCATTATTTAAACTATTGTATATAGCGCTATAAATTAAAGGTGATTGACTGACTGATAAACTATTTCTACATTAAGATTCTACATTATTTATATGCTAAAACAGTATTTCAGCTGTAACGAGTTTCATAAACAGTCACTGTTAAGATTGTCTTAAGAATTACCGAAGGCTAATCCGTTTTACGTTTCAGATTCAAATTACGCCATGCTACATTTCTAAATGTCTACATTTGTATGTAACTTACTTTAAAAAGTTATGACCAGTCTTAAAGAAAAAAAAAATCAGATGACTAGACAAGTCTAAGCATTTTATGCAGCAACTGGACCCTGGCACGTCTCTGAGGGGTCGTTGAATGTCAAGGCATCTTAAATTGAGGTCCAGCATTAACCCAGAACTGCAGTTTGTCTGATGTCATTTTAAAACCTTTATGCTCAATACAGGGAATTCTTTAAGTGCCCAGACTGTGTAGATTTGAAAAGGAAGACATTGTGGGATAAAAATGAACAACAGTTTTTAAAAAAAATATGTAAATAAACAAACCTTCAGCTGCATGCTATGGTATGAATTAATGAATACATCCTCGGCTGGACTATATGGGAAAGATAAAGATAATACATTCTTTTTCAAATTAACAATTTTATTACTACAGCCAGGGGTTGCTATAGAGATGTAAATTGATCTCAAACTAACCAGAAAAATGGAGCGCAGCTGGAAGAAAACAAAAAACTGGAGGTTTTTCGCATTTCGTGGAAAGAGAGCATGATTGCATACAGAAAGGTCGTAAAAAGTACTAGATCTGCTTATTTCTTGACTCTTTTAGAAGAAAACAAACACAAACCTAGGTATTTATTTGATACAGTGGCTAAATTAACAATAAATAAAGCTTCAACTTCTGACGTTTGCAAACAGCACAGCAGTAATGACTTTATGATCTTCTTTATGTGCAAGATTGATATTAGGGAGAAAATTATAACTATGCAATCTACTACAGTATCACATCAGACAGTGCATTGTAGTGTCACTGAGGAAAAAATTCCATTCATTCACTGCTATAGGAGAAGAATTGGCTAAACTCTTTAAATCATCTAAATCAACAACATGTATGCTCGACCCTATACCGACTAAGCTACTGAAAGAGATGCTTCCAGAGGTCATAGATCCACTTCTTAATATCATTAATTAATTTTTGTTATTAGGATATGTACCGAAAACTTTTAAGCTGGCTATTAAAAAAACGCACCTCTTATTAAAAAAACGCAACTTGATCCTACAGAATTAGTAAATTACAGGCCAATCTCAAATCTACCCTTTCTCTCAAAAGAAAGTAAAAGAAAAGGCAGTATCCTCACAACTATGCTCCTTTTTAGAAAGAAATGATATCTGTGAGGATTTCCAGTCAGGATTTAGACCATATCATAGTACTGAGACTGCTCTCATTAGAGTTACAAATGATTTGCTCTTATCATCCGATCGTGGTTGTATCTCGCTATTAGTGTTACTCGATCTTAGCGCTGCATTTGATACTATCGACCACAACATTCTTTTGAATAGACTCTCAAATTAGTGGAATTGCATTTGGCATGGTTTAAATCATACTTATCTGACCGCTATCAGTTTGTAGCAGTAAATGAAGAGGTGTCATATCGATCACAAGTTCAGTATGGAGTACCGCAAGGCTCAGTGCTAGGACCGTTGCTTTTCACCCTGTACATGCTACCCTTGGGAGATATCATTAGGAAGCATGGTGTTAGTTTTCATTGTTATGCTGACGACACTCAGCTCTATATTTCTTCGCGCCCTGACAAAACTTACCAATTCACAAGATTAACGGAATGCATAGCTGATATCAAAAATTGGATGACTAGTAATTTCCTACAACTGAATTCTGAAAAAACACAATTTTTAATTATTGGACAAAAAACCTCTGCACTTAGTAACCTAGAATGCTGTCTAACACTTGATGGCTTCTCTGTCAAGTCCTCGTCGTCAGTTAGGAACCTGGGTGTGCTCTTTGATACCAATCTTTCATTTGAAAGCCACAATTCTAGCATCTGTAAAACCGCATTCTACCATCTTAAAAATATATCTAAACTTCGGCATATGCTCTCAATGCAAAATGCTGAACAGTTAGTTCACGCGTTCATGACCTCAAGGCTAGATTATTGCAATGCTCTACTGGGTGGTTGCCCTGCTCGCTTAATAAATAAACTGCAGCTGGTCCAAAACGCAGCAGCTAGAGTTCTTACTTGAACCAGGAAGTATGACCATATTATTCCGGTTCTGTCAAACACTGTACTGGCTCCCTATTAAACATCGTATAAATTTTAAAATCTTGCTTATTACTTACAAAGCACTAAAATGGCTTAGCTCCCCAGTACTTGAACGAGCTCTTAACGCATTATACTCCTTCACTTCTACTGCGGTCTCAAAATTCTGGCCAGTTGATAATACCTAGAATATCAAAATCAACTGCGGTCGATCCTTTTCCTATTTAGCACCTAAACTTTGGAACAGTCTTCCTAGCATTGTTCAGGAAGCAGACACTGTCAGTTTAAATCTAGACTAAAAACACATCTCTTTACTATGGCATACACATAGAACATTATCAATTCCTATTATTTAAATCAGTTAAATGATTAAGCTGCATGTCTGCCGGAACCGGGAACACTTCCCATAACACCTGATGTACTCGTTACATCATAAAAGAATGGCATCTACGCTAATGTTAGTCTCTCTGTTTATCCCGAGGTTTACTGTAGTCTGCCAGATCCAGATCACATGGTCGACCTGCGCCTAGACATGACCACAACGCAGCCCTGAGGTGTCGGCAGAGACCGTGTCAACTAGACTCTCCCCTGTGAAGGCCTCCTTCCCTTCCCTTCCCCTCTGTACAGATAAAAACACATATGCACACATACGTATTCAAACGCGCTTGCCTATAGGCTAAACACGTAATGCTTGCGTATATGCCGTCGCCGTTTTCGCAGATTCGCCTTTTTTGGGGTTTGCGCGGGGATGGTGGTGGTATAGTTTCAAAACTATTTCAAAACCTATTTCATGGTTTTAGTTCTCCGGCCACCAGGTGCTGTTGCCGTGCGGATGGGTGTCCGGAACGCGTTGGGGGTTTTCTGTTTTAGCTGAGGATGGTGTTGTTTAAGTGGCGCCAAATTAAATAACTAATCAGTTTTTACAACAGAAATTAATCAATCAAAAACTTACTTTAGCCTTTTTTCTAAAGCAAAATTAATTTCCTATTATCACAACTGCTTTGAAGCAATCTGTGTTGTAAAAAGCGTTATATAAATGAAGGTGACTTTACGGACACAAAGCCTCCGGTTACAACATGGTAATATGGTTTGCCTTCACCAATGAATGACATAAATAATTCAAACAATAAATGAAACAAAACATATTAAAATAGACGTGATTTATGGCCTTTTATACTGAAATTGATAAATTCAGTAAAATGAATACAGTTGATGACTTCACAGTAATTACACACACATGCACACACAAACACACACACACATTGGGTTTTTATGTTTTATCCATAGACATAAAGATTTTATACTGTACAATCGGTATATTCTATCCCCTAACCCTACCCCTAAACCAGTGGTGTTTTAAAATGAAGAGGGAAAGTCCTCAAATGTTTTATATATTAAATGTAAATTTGTTACACTTAATTTTCCTGGTTAAATAAACATTACATAAAAAAGAGAGACCAAATACAATTCTATTTTGTAGTTTTACACTAACTACATAATGTTCTATTTATTAAAAACAACTATATACAACTATACAAACCCAACAATTTTTTATAAAATTAGTGTTTTATGCATTTTTACATTTATTCCAAAAATAACTAAAGACTAAAGTAAGTAATAATTTAAACAATATTATTTGTGAATTAATGTTCAGCTTTTATTTTGGTTGCACTTTATTTTACAGTACGTGCACTTACGTGTACTTACAGAGTACTTACTGTGAAAGTACTGAATAATGTAACATGGGTTAAGGTTAGGTGTAGGAGTAGGTTCAGGGGTTAGTACCTAGTTATAACCCAGTTATTGTAATAACATAAGTTATAACCCAGTTAATGTAATTACATAGTATGTACATGGGGAACAGGACTGTAAAATAAAGTGCTACCTTTTCAATAGTCAACTTATTTTCAGTAGTCATCAAGCTTGTACACACTGGTCACAGACACAAAGATGTATCTTTTAATTTCACCAAGCTGATTAAAACAACCCCCACAGTCATCATGATTTCAGGCCATTTCAAGTTTGATTTTGATGTGACATAAGGCGGTGAAATATCTGAGTTGTTTACTTATTTTTTTAAATTAGTCTTTCCATTAACGCCATCATTGTCTTCATTCAGGCCAACTCGAGAATGTGCATGAAAACAAGAGGCGGGATTTATCACATAAACCAGTCATAACCGATCATATCCAATCATAGTGAGATGGAGGCATTGTCTCCTCTCACATGACCTTTCCCCATTCATTCTCAATTACCCCCCATCACAACTCACTGCATGCTTCAGGGGGTCTGTTAAAAGTCAATGAACCACACACACAGTAAAGACATTTCTAAAGTTACAAAATATTTCCATTTCAAATAAATGCTGTTCTTTTGAACTTTCTATTCATCAAAGAATCCTGAAAAAAATATGTGATGGCTTCCACAAAAATATGAAGCAGCACAACTGTTTTCAACATTGATGGTAACAATCAGAAATGTTTCATGAGCATCAAATCATCATATTAGAATGATTTCTGAAGGATCAAGTGACTGAAGACTGGAGTAATGATGCTGAAAATTCAGCTATGATCACAGGAATAAATTACATTTTAAAATATATTCACATAGAAACAGCTATTTCAAATTGTAATAATATTTCATAATATTGCCATATTTGCTGTATTTTGGAGCTGTTACAGGAGTGATACATCACTCGGGTTAATTGGCCCTGTGGGTTTATTTATCAGCCAATACTGAAAATCTCAAAATGACATATCGGTTCAAGACTAGTTTTGTGTTCTTATTCGCATGTTAACCCTTTATGGTACGGAGTTGCCATATGGCAACAATTGATTTCTACTCATTTCCTTGTTATTCAGAAAAAAATACAATATATTGCATTATGGGAATTAAAAGGGCAGGCCTTAAGGTAGCCAATGATGTGCTGTTTTTAAGTAAAATGACATTTGAATGTCTCTCCAAAACTCTCTGTCCCACTGTCACCCTCACACGGAAGACACCTGTTGAAGTGCTCCAGAAATGGCTCTATTAACCTCATTTCTAAACATCTCTTCTCAAGGGGGATTTTTTTTGCAGCATCTTTGGAAAATGAATTAGATATTTTTATTCACAAATCAACTTCGTCTAACATAGTTTTACTGTAAATTGATAAAATATTAATGTTTCCATATGGCAATGCTGTACCACAGTGGGATTGCAGTAATATATTTCCCCATTGGGATGAACTACTTTTTTGACCATTTTCCATTGTGGTAGCTACAGTGTTGCCATATAGGAACGTTTCCCTAAGTACCCCCCAAAAAAACTTTTTTCAAAAATCTGTTTTGATTTGTATGATTGAAGCCATTTCATGTAATAAAAACTTATTTTTAAAAAAATATTTCATGGTTAGAACATAATGCATACCATAGAGGGTTAAGCGTGCTGAATTTGGAAACACCAAATTCGTAATAAACCTACCAGGACTGCCGTAAATACTCCAAAGCTTGCTTTGGCTGTACAAACAGTTTCAGGCTAAGTGTTTGTAAGAGTGGCTGATGAGCTGCGCTGTGAGTAGGCTATTAGCACACAGACTATGGCAAGTGTTTTTTTAAATTTTATTTATTCACAGGATATGAATTATTGATATCAACAATTGAATTTGAATGGCAGCCTGTGGTGACATTTCACTAGTGAAAATAAAATTACTGATATCAAGAATTAGCATTTTAACTAGTGAAAATTGAATTGTTGTTATCAATGAATAAAAACCTGTGAATGAATAAAAGTCAAAACGGCTTGCCATACACAGATTTAGGGAATTGCTGCAGCTTCACCTGGCATGTGCGTACATCACTATCCCTCTAAAGACGGGACACTTTAGGAGATATGGGGCGGGCCGGGAAAGAGCCCGAATGACAAAGAGAGGGGATGATGGGGAGGGTTAAAGAGGAGGAGAGGTGACAGCAGCGAGGTTGTACGGTAGGATTCAGACACATCGGACCTAGATGAGAGCGGCCGGACAAATCTACTGACGGAAAGACAGCAGTGTCCTAAAACTTTAACGTGAGGGAAAACCAAGCGCTCAAGAGGCTGCGTTACTATTGCCAACAGTATTGCCTCCCAGCAGTCAGAAGTGAGCGGGTGTCAGATGATGGCACCGCAGGTCGTCAGCTCACCCTTCCTGAAGCCGTTCTTTCTGAAGACGCCGCTAAGCGTTACCAGCTCTCGACGCCAGAGACGACACACATTACCTGCTAGCGAGTTCCGTAATCTCACCCCACAGGACGCCATTAGTGTATTTGAGATAGAGAGAGAAGGTAAGATGTTTCTCAGACATGGTGGGGATGTATTGTGGTGCTGCAAATAGATTTACCAAAAATAGAGTGCCAGAATTAATTAAAATGCTGTTAAAGAAGGATGTGCAGTGTTAATAATGTGAAAAATGTTGACAGTTTTAATTGAGATCTGAGTGTGTCAACAGGTGCTGAATGTAGTTCCTGCTCGCTTAAAATCTGGAGAAAACGAACAAAAAAATCATTAGTCATTGGTTCAAATTTGTGAGCAACAGGTTGATGTTATCATGAGATGTCATAAATTCTTACTTAGCTGTGAATTTAGATTTACATCTACCTTCTTATTGCTTATTATTTTATACTTATTCATACTTATTTTATTTAATTTTCTGTAATGTTTTGGCAGTACTAATGTACATAATCTTACAAAAGTTGGCGTCAGACATTAAACTGATCAAAAGTGACAGTAAAGATATTTATAATGTTACAAAAGATTTATATTTAAGAAATACTGTTCTTTGAACTTTCCATTCATCAAAGAATCACAGTTGCCATAAAATATTAAGCAGCAAAACGGTTTTCAACATTGATAATAATCAGAAATGTTTCTTGAGCAGCAAATCATCATATTAGAATTATTTCTAAAGGATAATTTGACACTGAAGGCTGGATTAATGATGCTGAAAATTCAGCTTTGCCATCTCAGGGAAAAATACATTTTAAAATATATTCAAATATTCAAATATTATTTTAAATAGTAGTAATATTTTACAAAATTACTGTTTTATTCATATTTTTGATACTATGTTATATAACTGTGATTGCTTGTATTTTTTGGGTAGGAGAGTTCAATCAAAGAGTTAATACAGTCCTTAAGCACTTCCCAAGTTCTACATATAGAAAACTAGAAGACTGTCGTCAACAAGCCGACTTGATTGCGATAAACCTGATAATCTGCCGATAAGCTCTTGTTTGCATTGGGATGAGGGTTGACTCACCCCTGTATCTCTCCCATCTCTCCCTCTGCAGCGTTTATCTCAGTTTCCGGTGAATGTCCACTCACCCTTGATGAGGTGCTTAGTTTCCTGGGTCAGTGTCCTGAGCTCTCTTTGGGATGGTTTGAAGAGGGCCAGCTGGTGGCCTTCATTATTGGATCTGGCTGGGACAAAGAGAAACTAGGACAGGTGAGAAGTGATTCTCTACACTGAGAAAAAAAATTGGTGTAGGATTTACTTTGAAACCATTTTCACTCCAAAATTGCTAGTAAATTGAGCAAATTATTATAATGAAACGGCAAGTAGCACACTGAATTAAAGGTGAAACTTTTAAGTATAAAGACTGAAATAGGATCTTCTTGTAAAATGTACTTCTTTTTACAGTGTAGTTGTTGAAAAAAGTTGTTGTTGTGGTTCTTTAAAGAAACTTTGTATCATGTAGGTCAAGAACATAAAAGTTCTGTTAGAATGCGTTTAGATTCTAACCCTCTTTTTACTATCTGATCCAGGAGGCCTTGAACACACACGTCCCAGACTCTCCCGCGGTACACATCCACGTGCTGTCAGTTCACCGCCACTGTCGGCAGCAGGGCAAAGGCTCCATCTTGCTTTGGCGCTACCTGCAATACCTGCGCTGTCTCCCAGGCCTGCGCAGGGCCCTGCTGGTCTGCGAGGAGTTCCTGGTGCCCTTCTACCAGAAAGCTGGATTCAAGGAGAAGGGTAACTCGGCCATCACTGTGGGGGCTTTGACCTTCAGAGAGATGGAGTATCAGCTTGGAGGCCTGGCTTATGCACGACGAAACAGCGGATGTTAAGTTTCTTTAGCTTACATCCAATCCTGATAAAGGACATCATGTGGAGATTCTGGACGGCTCTCATCTAGTCAAGGACTCAAAGCCCTAATACCACCTTTCCACCTTTGGGGGGGGTTGAATCACCATATTCATAATTTTGTTCGATCAATCTTTCATGTTTAATTAACATTTAACATAATATTCTACTGGTACAAAATTCAACTATTCAAAAAATGAAGTCAGAATCTTTCTTCTGGAAAATATAAAATGTAATTGAAAATTGGACAAATAATTTTATTTTTTTATAACGTTCCATCCCTTGGATTGCAAGTGGACAGTGAAATGTTGAATACTGTTTTAGAATAAAATCTTCCTTATATATTACTGCATATGACAATGTGTTTTAAAATGCAAACTATGTATACAGTGTATGAACTGATGTAAACTTTAATTAGAACATCCATAAACATTCTCTGTGGCATTAGTTATACAATTATGCCTAATCTAATCAATACAAAATAAAAATCTAATAACAAAGCTATATTTTTGTAATTTGTATTTTATGCACAGTGGTGAGAAAGCATTTCTCTAGGTTTATGGATACATTAAGTTATTATCCTTGGTACCATCCTAATCATTTCATAACCTGTCAGAGTGTTTTAGTATGGAACATCTGTTTTCCACCTCAGAGGGAAAAAAAACCAAAAAGAAAATGTCGTTTTGAGAAATTTTAAAATAAGAACTAGTCACACTATGAGATTTAAAGATGCAATTGTGAGATATGAAGTCATAATTATGAGAAATAAAGGCAAATCACTATTTAAAAACTCACATTATGAGATATTAAGTCACTGAAAAACAAGATTGCAATTATGAGAAATAAAGTCACATTGCCATATATAGACATACTGCGAGATGTAACGTCACGATTATGAGAAATAGTCACATTGCATGATATGAAGTCTCAATTACGAGAAGGTCACAATTGTGAGATATTAAGTCACACTGTGAGATATAGCACATTAGCATTGTTTCCATCAAAAAACTTATGTGCAAAATTGGAATATCAGATAAAGCATTTGCGAATAAAGCAGTGTTTCCATCCCATGTGTTCAAGAGAACAAAATCGTCACTTCCTGGGAAACTGGCGCAAAATATCCGTAATAAAAATGGAAGTTGCTGCCATGGGCAAAGAAACTGTGACTTGCGTCTCAAGAGCGTGCAGACGAATGCAATAAATGCTGTCATGTTATCTTGCGGACAGATGCCTGATGTTTGGGAATGCAATCATGTGAGATGCTTCTGTAAGGGAATTAAACCAAATCATTCTGATGACAGATTATGGCTCCAGCATTTCAGAATAATCAGACCAACATTTGAGATGCTGTGCAATGCGATTGGTCCACTGGTTACTCTAGTTATCCAATCGCATCCTCTGTTGAGGCAAAGTCACATGAGGTTTTTGTTGCGCATCGAGGGATTTATTCAGGAAATGTGTTTCTATTGTAGTTTATGCATCTTATTATTGGATAAAAAAAATATCCGGCTCAATTGAGCGCACGTTTTTTATGCGCATCTTGGAATTTCCATCCAGCGTTTTTTATGCAATATCCCAAAAAGCGCATTAAAATAGGTGGATGGAAATATTGTGATAAATAGCCACATTGTGATATGTGAAACAGTCACATAGAGATAAAGTAACTTTTACTTTTTTTTTTTTTTTTTTTACTCTGAGGTGGAAATGGGCTTCCATATTTTAGAGATTGTTTATGGTCTAGTAGACAAGAAAAACAGACAAACTTCAGAGGTGCAGGTTGTTTTAGCTGTATTCTGTAACAAGTGTGTAAATTGGGTAGCTAAAACACTACCCTTTCATAATCAACTATTACTCCATTAGAAGTAACACACAAATAAAAGAATATCATTTGAGTGCTCAACGTGTAACGAAAATATGGCAGTAGTAGGTACATTTATCAAGGCACCGAAGGTACAGAGTTTTTTTTCGTCCCTGGATTCTGAGTTCGACTAAACAAAGACAAACCTACCCCTGACATGCTAAAACATAAAAATTACAACAATCAAACTGGAGAAGACGTGTTCTCCGTTTGGTGTACCAGTGCTTTTATTATGACACTGCCTTCTGAGACTGTAGTGTAAAGAAAGTTTTCGGGCGAGGGTGACCCTGTTTTCTTATGATTATCAGACACCCTTATCAATAGACTACATAAAACTTTAGGGTACATTAAAAATGGTTCTTCATTCTCAGAGTCCTAAAATCATGGTCAAAGTGGAGTTCCAACTTGCACTTGAGTAAAAAAGCAAAACAAGCATACTGTCAACGTTCACAGAAAGGGCTTCATTTGAGAGAGACAAAGTGCAATTGGGGGCTGGCGGATGCAGATCAACGACCAATCAAATCCCTCTGTCCCCGAAGCCCCGCCTCTCCCTCAATGGAGGTGCGCGTTAAGGTCGTACTTCTCACAGAACTTGTCGGTGAAAGGAATGCAGGTGAGCAGCTCGCACCACTCACACTTGATGGGATACACGTAGAAGAGCACCACGAGTCCGGCGAACAGGCCTACGAACACCACCAGGAAGATGATGATCTGGCAGCGCTTGCGGTACATGTCCAGGCGGCCGAAGCTGATGTAGGGCAGGAAGGCGAAGGAGAGGAAGAAGCCCGAGATGAATCCGCAGATGTGGGCGAAGTTATCGATCCAGGGCAGCAGGCCGAAGGCAAACAGAAAGAGCACCACGCACAGTAGCTTAGTGAAGGCCCGCCACGGCTGAGCCAGAATCTGCCAGCTCTGAATCAGCTCCACAAACAGACAGGCCAGGATGCCAAACTGAGAGCCAGCTGGACCCACCTAGAGAAGCAGCAAAAGAGGGGTCGGGATAAGCTCAGTGCCATAGATAGATAGAGTAAAATACCCTTTCCCACCAAGATTGTGCCCATTCTCTTCCTAAATTCGGGTTTGCGAACCCCTGTTGGTGGAAAAAAATATATATTGTGGCCACGGATTAAGAATTCATTCCCTCGTTAATTCGTTTCCTTGTTTTAGTTCAATCAAAATGAGGGAATTAATTAGTGCAACATGGCCACAAATAACTTAAACACTAGTAATTTCTTAATTTGTGGGAATGAATTCTTAATTTGGGGCGACGATATACACTACCACTCAAAAGTTTGGACACACTTTCCCATCAAAAAGAATAGGAAAGTGTGTCCAAACTTTTGGCTGGTAGTGTACATACTTTTGTCCGCATGTCATGTGCAGGACTCCTAATAAAAACAATAAAAAATAAATATTTTATTTGTTTACTTGCACATCGTGTGACTATTAACCAACATAAAAGAACTGTAAAAATAAGAATGTGCTGTTAAATTATTACAATTTTTAGGTTACTTCAACAACATGTCAAAGGGGTTCTTTTGACAAAAAAGTTTGGGAAAAGTTTGGGAATCCTTGTCCTTGTCCTTGTTTTCTTTGTTTACAAGTCATATGAGTTTTAGGAATATATTATAACATCCATAGTCATGTTGTAGTAATGTCAAAAGTTATTTTAATACATGGGTCAATGATAAATAAAGAGTGTTCATGATAAGGAATAGGAAAAATTATTTAAAAATCTAGTGTAAAACACGTACAAAGTTCTTAGGAATACACTCTTTATTCATATGGTTTTGAAAAACATACCATTTTTGGGAAAAAAATTTAATTTTTGTTTTTTCTTTATACATTTTAATTCAGAAAATTTAAACCATGCTCATCATAGACAAAGTGTTTTAAAGTCATTGTATGTATAAATTGCATTTTTTAATTATTTTAAATAAATTAGTGTCACTAAACCAGTGTGACTTCACTGATCCAAATAATGAACAACATTAATTTGAAAACAGAATATTTATAAATAATATCTTTTTAAATGGATGAAAACTAAGGCAGCTAGCAAAGCAAACATGAGCGTTTCCATGCAGTTCAGACAGCTTAACTGAGAGTTTCAGGCCAGCAGGTTTTAGGAGCACGTTCTAGCACCCTGTCGGTGTAAAAGAGGCAAGAGGGGGCAAGCGGGGCTCACCTCAGCCCTGTAGGGGAGGAAGATGGCACTAGCCAGGTTTCCTGTGATGCCACTCAGGATATAGATGATAGATATTCGTACCCAACCGGCCAACTTCTCCAGGTCTCGAAGAATTGTCATCTGAAAACATACCGACACCAGGCAATGCAGAATCCTGTTTTTAACAGATGGGGACAGAGAGAACGTTTCAAGCATGTTGTTTAAAAGCTGTTATGACATATTTATGGATTTGAATGCATATTTTACACCACAGGTCATTAACATTCCCTTCATTCAAGATATGATACCACTGACTCTAAATTATGTCCACGCAAACCACCGCCTATGTCATAATTACACTTCTGTCAGCTGTCTCATAAAACGTGGCAAAGGCATGTCTCCGTCTCCGCACATGTTGTTATTATGGAAGATGTTTCAGTGCAATGGCCACAAATATGAACAAATATGCAACAGACAATCCAACTTCAGCATGTTCAAGGACGTTTGAGAGTGTGATGATCAAGGTGTTTGACAGAGGCACGTGCAGAAGCGTTAATCTACTGAGCCTTCTTAAGAAAGGCAAAGAGCCGAAGTGCAGCTCAGTGAAGCACTCTCTTTGATTACTACTACAGATCATGTCACGCTAAATAGCAGCATCTCCTCCAAGTGTCAGCTTCTTCTTAAAGCAGATAATCTGATCATATGTGTCAGCTTTTGAAGCATTTGGAATATACTGCAGTGCAGCATGTGACACAGAGCTAATAGGTAAAACCCAGAGGAATCATTTTTTTTTATAGCTTATGGGTTGAAGATTTAAGAAGATGTCTCAGCAGTTTTTTGAGAATTAACTCAATAGGAAAATAAACTCATGAGGCAATTGTTGACATACAGTAAGAGTGAGAGTAGAGCTGTAAAAATGAACATGGACAGCATAGCTCTAGTAATTTAGTCTGAGAGGATTTTGATAAGAAAATATTGAGTCATTAATGAAATATCTGAGTTGTCATTGCAGTGACTGGTATTTTGGCACTCTGAGCACATTTTCAGACATTAAGATCTCTTCTGAAACACTTGAATGATTATATACCAATACCTGTATTTAACCTGTGATATTTCGCTCTTGGTGTGAAAACACGTTTTGTTTGCCGATTTTTGCCTAATTTATGTTTCACATTTCGTGTTGTTCTTGGCCTTGTTTCAGTTTTTTGTTTTGCTGTTGGTGTGACCACACTCTCTGTGATAATTTGTTATTTCATTTCAATTTTGATTTTGTTTGCAATGTTTCACTTTTTTGCTGTTTTGCTCTATGGGCTTCGCACAAGTTGTGAATAAATGAAGTGGCTTTGTACATTTTTGTTTCACTGTTGGTGCGAACAGACATTTAATCTGTAATGCTTTGCTTTTTTGTTTCATCTTGGTGTATACAGATGTTTCGCTTGGCAACTTTTGCATTTTGTTTAACTTTAGGTGTGAACAGACCTGTCATATGCTTTTCGCATTGTTCTGGGTTTGAACGGACCTTTCACCTTTCATTTTCGCTGTTGGTGTGATCAGTCCGTTACCAAATTTTCTGTGATATTTTGCTTTTTCGTTTCAATTTAGTCTGCAATGTTTCACTTTGTTGTTTTGCTCTTGGGGTGAACAGACCATTCCTCTGCAATTAGTTTCGGTTTCCTGTTTTGTATTGGGTGTGAACAGGGCTTAAGGATCCCCACACTCTACAGTCACTCTACACTCACCCAGCATGCAGGAACAGTGAGAGCCAGAGACGGTAGAACTGATCTGGGACCTCCGGGTTCAAGAAAGGAAGAAGGCCACAAACATCATCCATACAGTGCACCTGGCAGGGACAGATTAGTGCGTTTCTTAAGATTAGAAAACATCTAAAAGAGAAACATCCCCAATACTGCCAATAATAAATTAAATTGCATTTTCAAGCTTTAGACAGTATTTAACACACTTTTAGCACAAAGTCTTAAGTTAAAACCCTTGAAGCTGGCACATGCTTCAGACCCGGACAATCACGGTGTGCCCTTTCAGGCGACAACGGATTTTGCCAATGCAGAGGAGATTAGACTGGCAACCTTCATGGTGATTACAGAGCACTTAGCAGAAGGTAGATTTATCTTCCATTCTTATTCACGCCACCTCATTAGTCTAGTGCGTGAGTACTGACTAGAGGTGAAACTTTTAGTGCTGAGAGCTTTAAGGGCCTTTCAGACTGAGCGTGATTAAGCGTCGCAAATGTACGTCGCGATGACGCGCTAGAATCGAAACAATGGTTCGAAACGCGTCACGCTCAATGTGAAAGGGTCTTAACGCTTGCGACCTGAACTGATCTTAAGGCCCTTTCACACTAAGCGTGACGCGATAAGCTAAGCGATTCGTCGACGAACAGAGCTTCAACGCTTCAACACACGCACGGAAGAAAACAGCGCTCTGTACGCTGTTCAAGCTTCATAATTCAGTTGAAAATGAATAGAAAATGATAATCTGTATAAAGTACATGTAAGAATAAATCTGTTATCAGACACCAATAACACTCAACATCAATTCTCTTCTCTCTTCCGGAATACTTTTCTTCGGTGTTTACACAGGTTTTCAAAACAGCACCACCACTCTCACACGCTTGTGCAACAACGGCTCGTTTCATTGCGGGCGACGAAAAAAAAACCCAGACACACCAGTCGAAAAAAAAATCTCACTTTGTCACGCAACGATTGATCGCGCCCATTGTGAATTGCTCCATAGGGATCTATTGTTTAGATTCAAGAGCGTCAACGCGTCATACATTCATGCCGTTTATTCACGCTTAGTGTGAAAGGGCTTGAGTTACATTACTGTTGAAAAGTTTGGGGTCAGTAAGATTTAAAAAAAAAATAATAATAATACTTTTACTCAGCAAGGATGCATTAAACTGATCAAAAGTGACAGAAAGTGATGCCTTTCAAAAACATTAAAAAATCTTACCAACCCCAAACTTTTGTACCTTCATAAAGATTGATTCATCAACTCAGATTATTGTGCCCTCTATCATTTGTACACAATAGTAAAGTTCTCAATTAATGTGTTGAGCAGTATTTGCTATGAATATATTAACATTTTATACAAAGCAATTAACAGTTGTGCTTAACTATCACTTATAGCACATCTTTGACTTATTTCTGTGCTTCTCTGGTTTAGTCTGCTTACTTGTGAGCAGAGGGTAGCCTCCTCGTGGAAGTATCCTTTCATGAAGTCACAGTACTCCCTTGATGTGATTTCACACCTGCAAAGCAACACTCAAGATATTTAAAAAGCACACAAAACTGTATATTCATGCCCACTAAACAAGTGCACGTGAAATGTCTCAATATTAATCATTTGTTAGCAGTGAGTAATAGCAGATGTCCTCACCTCCCTTTAGTGCCGATGCAACAGGGCCGACCGGTGATAGTACAGTCGATATGAGGCAGATTGGTGTGGTTCCCAGAATTATATTTGGTGCAGATCTGTAATACACATCTATATTAGGACAAAGAATCTAATCGACCTTTACAGCAAAGTACTGTGATGCTACCACAGGTAATACTATAGTTCTTTCATATAATTACCATACTTGATGCAATAGCCTACTTACTGGCCATTTGGTGATGTCATCAGGCCACTCATGAGGAGATACCGAGGCCGGCTCTATACATGTCCTGCCAAAAATACATTAAGATCTTGTGTTTGAATTGTCTTTTTTTTGTAAATTGAAGTATTGAGTGAAGTCGTATTCCTCACCTGGGGTCCTGATGACACACAGAGCCAAACTGCCGGTCTTTCCCCTCCAGCTGAGGGGTGCTGGGATGCCGAGGCCATTTTACCCATACAGCCAAAGTGCTCTGAAACATAAAGACAGAGATGTCAATGGCCTGACATCTTCTCATTCATAGTCTTGATAGTCCGCGGCTCTTGTACTTACAGAGCATTCCTCCTCTAAGGTCTGCAGACAGCCTGAGCGATCATTGCGCACACAGCAAGCTGAATTTCGCTCCATATCCTGCTTTTTTTTAATCAGTTCATGTACCTGGTGGTCCCGTCGCATACAAGGTGAGAATTTGGCTCCCAGGTGAATCAAGGCCTCCTGATGAGAAGCAGACAATGACGATGACTTGTCTCATGATACTATTTTATTCAGTTGTTCAGTAGGAAAACATTCAATAACTGATTGCTGCTTATGAAATACATTTCAACATAGTCAGAGTTTCACTTTTGAGACTGGAAGGGAACAGAAGCCGCATCTGAAGTGGCATACACTACCGATCAAAAGTTTGGGGTCAATAAGAGTTTTTGTTTCTTATGCTCACCAAGGCTGTACAGATTTGATCAAAAATACAGTAAGACAGTAATAGTGTGAAATATTACTACAGTTTAAAATTGTATTGTAATACATTTTAAAATGTGTAATTTTTCTGTGATGTCAAAGCTGAATTTTCAGCATCATTACTCCAGTCTTCAGTGTCACATGATCCTTCAGAAATTCTAATATGCTGATTTTGCTGCGCAAGAAACATTTCTTCTGGTGTGCTGCTTAATTTTTTTTTCTCTTTTGGAAACCATGATATTTTTTTCCAGGATTCTTTAATAAATAGAAAGTTCAAAAGAACAGCATTTATTTTAAATAGAAATCTTTTGTAACATTATAAGCGTCTTTACTGTCACATTTGATCAAAGTAATGCATCCTTGCTGAATAAAAGTATTAAATTACAATCGTAAAAATCACACTGACCCCAAACTTTTGAACTAGTGTATATCATAAAAAATTCATTTAAACAGACTTTTTGGAATTTGTTGATGTTCTATCTGAGTTAGTACTGGCTGCAGATAAAGTCTTAATTGTTGGAGATTTTAATATACATGTAGATAATGAAAAAAACGCATTGGGATTGGCATGTACAGACATTCTAAAATCTATTGGATTTAGACAACACATGTCAGGACCCACTTATAGTCGTAATCATACTTTAGATATAATATTGTCACATGGAATCTATGCTGATGGCGCTGAAATTCTGCAACAGAGTGATGACATCTCAGATCATTATCTAATCTTGTGTATTCTCCATTTAGCCAAGTCTGCAAATCCAACTCCCTGTTACAAATATGGTAGAACTATCACTTCTACCGCTAAAGATTGCTTTATAAATGATCTTTCTGATCAGTTACAACTCCTCAGCATACCAGATAGTTTAGAAGAACTCGATGATGCAACAGAACTATTGATTCCAGCACTTTAGACACGGTTGCTCCTTTGTGCTTAAAGAAGATCAAGGAAAATAGTCTATAGTCTAAATAGCCGTGGTATAACGAGCACACTCGCTCCCTCAAAAGAGCAGCCTGAAAAATGGAGCGCAGCTGGAATAAAACAAAACTAGAGGAATTTCGCATTTCGTGGAAGGACAGTGTTACTGCATATAGAAAGGCCTTAAAAACTGCTAGATCTGCTTACTTTTCGACTTTCTTATAAGAAAACAAACACAACCCTAGGTATTTATTTGATAAAATGGCTAAATTAATGATAAATAAAGCTTTAACTTCAAATTTCAAATTCAAATTTTTCCAAACAGCACAGCAGTAATGACTTTATGAATTTCTTTACTTGCAAGATACTATTAGCTACTGAAAGAGATGCTTCCAAAAGTCATAGATCCTCTTCTTAATATTATTAATTCATCATTGTCATTAGGATACATACCAAAAAGCTTTAAGCTGGGTGTTAATAAACCGCTTATTAAAAAAAAACGCAACTTGATCCTAGAGAACAAGTTAATTACAGACCAATCTCGAATCTCCCTTTTCTGTGAAAAATACTACAAAAGGCAGTATCCTCACAACTATGTTCCTTTGTAGAAAGAAATGGTATCTGCAAGGATTTACAGTCAGGATTTAGACCATATCATAGTACTGAAACTGCTCTCATTATAGTCACAAATGATTTGCTCTTATCATCTGATCGTGGTTGTATCTCTCTATTAGTGTTACTGGATCTTGCTGCATTTGACACAATCAACCACGACATTCTTTTAAATAGACTCGAAAATTATGTTGGCATTAGTGGAATTGCATTGGCAATGTTCAAATCATACTTATCTGACCGGTATTCATTTATAGCAGTAAATGAAAAGGTGTCATATCGATCACAAGTTCAGTATGGAGTACCGCAAGGCTCAGTACTAGGACCGTTGCTTTTCACCATGTACATGCTACCCATGGGAGATATCATTAGAAAACTTGTTGTTAGTTTTCACTGTTATGCTTATGATACTCTATAGCTCTATATTTCTTTGCATCCTGAGGAAACATAGCAATTCACAAAATTAACGGAATGCATAGTTGATATAAAAAAATTTGATGACTAGTAATTTCCTACTATTTAATTCTGATAAAACAGAGGTTTTAATTATTGGACCAAAAAACTCCACACGTAATAACCTAGAATACTGTCTAAAACTTGATGGTTGCTCTGTCAAGTCTTTGTCGTTAGTAAGGAACCTGGGTGTGCTCTTTGATACCAATCTTTTATTTGAAAGCCACATTTCTAGCATCTGTAAAACTGCATTTTTCCATATTAAAAATATATCTAAATTACAACATGCTCTCAATGACAAATGCAGAAAATGAGTTAATGCGTTCATGACCTCAAGGCTAGATTATTGTAATGCTCTACTGGGTGGTTGCCCTGCACGCTTAATAAACAAACTCCAGGTTGTCCAAAATGCAGCAGCTAGAGTTCTTACTTGAACCAGGGAGTATGACTATATTAGCCCAGTTCTGTAAAAACTGCATTGCCTCCCTATTAAACAGCACATACATTTTAAAATCTTGCTAACTACTTACAAAGCACTAAATGGTTTAGCTCCTCAGTACTTGAGCAAGCTCTTAATGCAGTATAGTCCTGAGCTGGACGATGACATCACTGTTTTCTGCAAAACTGCTTTATAGATTAAATAAACAAATTTAATAATTGATGATCTTTACAATGGAACTGAATCAACACTGAACTGACTTCAGCAGAATAATGACAGTATTTTCTTTTAGAGCTGCTGTACAGTCAAAATTAACTCTGTTTGCAGTATTAATCTGTATTGTATAAAGCGCTATATAAATAAAGGTGACTTGACTTGACTTTTTTAATGCATCAATGTATTTACACAGAAATCGCAATCATGGGAAAGCATGTATCACAAGCTCAAAAGTTGATTGCTGAAACTTGCACACATTGTACCATTAGACATGCAGTGTTTTTAGACAGTACTTCAGATCAGTATTTAGTAATACTTAGTAATAACTTAAATCCCTGCACATTGACTTTAAAAAAGAAACAACTCACTGAACTTGGTCCAATCCAAAAGTTCTCTTGCTGCACGAATTTGACGTTTTCATAAACGCCTTTATTTCTTAGGACCTATATGGGGGAAAAAACAAAACAAATGTGTTGACAAACACCAGATGGTCAGAAACAGGAATAGAGCATCAGAAATGCAGGAGCTTTAGAAAGTGTAGCAGCACTCACAGAATCTACGGTTTCATGCTGGGAGAAGCCCACTGGTGCAATGCCATAAATACACACTGCCAAAATGGTGATGAGTATGTGAACGAACGTTATCCAATATGTAAAGAAAGGCCTGAGAAACAGAATAGAAAACACCGCCTCACATTATAAGCATCTCCAAAAATCTTGAAGTTTTAGGGATTGAATTAAGTTTACATACCTGTGGTCATCCATGTCCTCTATCTGTTGTTTCACGTAGCTGTCGATACGCTTGCGATATGTTCGATTGGTCAGCTTTCCCACCATGCCCAATCCATATGGTCTTTTTTCTCTTGCAAAGAGCTTCTTGACTGGCAAGGCTATGCGTTGGCCTCTCCGCTGACCGTTTACACTCACTACCTCCTGCCTCAGTCTGACTTTAGGGGGTGCTGGTGTTCCCTCCTTAACCTTTCGCCAGCCACGCTCTAAAGGTCTGTTTGAAGAACGAGGATTGAATTATATATATAGTCATAGAACAATGTCTAAACCAGATGAATAAATTTTTTATTACCATGTCAGTAAATAAACATCCTTTTTGAAATATTTTTGAATGTAATTTTAATATTTATAAATATTTTTAACAAAACATCTCTTGAAGTAGTACATCTCTCTGAGTAGTTTTGCCATGTTAATGAATATGGAAACGTTAATGTATTTGGTCTTGGTGGACTAGATCTGCTACGCTGCTGCAGAGCAAGTATGGACTTGCTACTGCTATTTGATACATGGACTCACTGTTGTGAGCATGTAAGATCTGCTGCTGCTGCAAGAATAGACATACATAAATCCCGTAGCAGATCTAGGCAGGTGGAGCTGGGGGAGGTGGAGGGTTTCAGAGGACTCTGGACTAGCCACCAGAGAACACTATTTAAATGTTGAGCAAGCAATCTCATTGGCTGCTGAATCAGCAGAGGCCAATCAGCTTGTGCCATACGGTAATGATGTTATTGCTTGCAGACTGCAAGTAAGGGACCTATCAGTCTGCGCCATCTAGAGTTTCATGACTGAACTAGAAATTTAATAAAGAAAGGGAAAATATAGTATCTCTGCAGCTAACATTTTCTATTATCAAATATTTTATGGTATTACAGCACAATTACTGTGACAGGTAATATGGCATCATAAAAATGTGTTGTGAAGCTCACAGCATTAAGTGACTCCTCTCTAACTCGCTTTTGTCCAGTGCGCTGCCTGTTAGCTCCGACTCATCCAGCTGTTTGCTGTCCACGTCCTTCATGGTGGAGTCTGATGGAGACTCAAACACCTCATCATGAAAAGTGGACATCTCCTCCTGCATCAAGGCATCCTGAAGCCCAACAGACAGTAAGCATACATATGGGAAAAAGTCTCCCAAAAGCAAATGTATGTGTGATGTGTTTGGTGGGGTTTGCCTACCCTAGCAAAGAACGATGTGTCCAGTTCATCTGGGAAGTCCACAACATCTTCCTCAATAAAGCTAGCAGGTGTGAAGCTGCGCCTGTGAGCTCGTCTTAGTGTGCCTTCGCGCAGCGAGCGACCCTAAAAAATACAAAAATACAGATAAACCATCAATCAGCATAGCATACTAAGCAGTATAAAAAGTATTTACTATAAATACCATAGACTATTTAGTAAGAATAAAGTAAACAGATGATAATAAATTCAAAGAGACTGTGTTGCGAGACCATTGACCTGTATATCAGCTTTGTCTCTGATATCTATTATATTTTTGCTTCATGTAATTAGTAATTTTTAAGATTGAATGTGTCCAACTGATTTATCTGATGTGTTTTTATGAACTTAAACATCCTCAGATGACCCTTTGCTAAGCCGCACCTTACAAATGCTCCTGACCAATCCTACTTTAGCAGCTGTTCCCATTTGACATTATCAGACAAGCTTCTGCTCTGTTCTAATGTAGGTCTGTGGAGTATCTGTGTGTTTTGACAGGAAATTATCCCAAAAATACAGTAAAACTTTGTTCCCAGGTCACTTATGAAAGAAACACTCTAAATGAATGTTAGCAATTCAGATCATCGTAGTGTTGCCAGTACCATTTCTGTTCACGAACATCAGCTATATCAGCTTAAAATCATTGACTAACCATATGCACACGAATTTGTGTGTGAAATCAACGTTTTTACAAACAAATCCTGATTTAACAATAACTTAAGTACTAAAACTTATTCTAAATTTACGAAAAAATGTAGGAACAACTGAAACCACACATACACAAAAATCACATACTCCAGATACTCCTTATAATCGTGTTAAGATTAAATTTTATATACAGATATTTCATCATATAAAGTGGAAGAGTAAGAAAAACTGCGTTATAGCTCCAGTTGCGAGGTTTCTCTGTATAACAACGTAATTATTCACGTACAAGACCCATTGTTATTGCATAATTCAACAATTTATTTAAAGCAAAATGGCAGATAAAAATGCTTTGAGCTGTTCACAGAAATCTTGAATTTATTCCTATGGAACGTTGCGAAACCTGTCTAGCGAAGGTTTAATTATTATAGCATTTTTAGTAACAAAACATCTCTGTATATATACAGTATACTCACCTAAAGTGAGTACGTTAATTTTTTTACATTTATTTTGTCACAAAATGTAAATATATATTTATCGCCCATCTCTTTATATAAAGTTGGATTTATAATGTATGCGTATATGTATACGCATACATAATGTACAGTATACTTATGCTATTTAGTATATAACGCCTTACACATCTCAACTGCTTGATTGCTTGTATTGTCACAAAATGCGAACTATATTTATCGCCCAGCTCTAATCTGCTAAATATGACTAGTCAAGTCAAGTCACCTTTATTTATATAGCGCTTTATACAATACAGATTGCATCAAAGCAGCTTTAGAGTGATAACAGGAAAATGATTCAGTGATGCAAACAGAGTATAATTTGTGTTCCGTTGTAAAAGCATCTAAAGCAGCTCTGCAGAAAACAGGGATGTCATCGTCCAGCTCAGTTTAGTTTTCATCTAATAGTGTCAGTGATTATAAGGCATGACGATATTATAAGCAATAATTAACATCATGATTTTCTGTAAAGCTGATTTAAAACAATGTGTATTGTGAAAAGCGCTATTAAATAAATTTAACTTGACTTGAAACCAAAAACCGGTGCATTATTTCCAGAAAAGTTCCAAAATCATTCCCAATGTACAAATTCAACTGAAATTAAAGCTGCAAGCAGCGATGAAAGGGCCCTCGCACCCGGGAGCACCGCCACCCGGTGGCCTCAGGAAAACAGCGAATAGTGGGTGACAAGCATTTAAGTGGGTAAATATAGGAGAAATATTGCAAAGTCACTCAATGTGCCACACTTCCTGCTGCCAGCAGGTGGCGCTTTGACTATAACCGAATATTGGCATGTAGATGTCTTCAGGCCTGGACTATTATCAAACGTATGAAGTTTGGGGCAGATCCAACTTCCTGTTTTGTGGCGTAAATTGCATACATTAGCACTTAGCCAAGTTTTGCTTGATTTAATGTGTTTCTAGCATGTTTGGGACTTGATGGCATATTTAAATGTGTTTCTGGGACGGAATTACAGTGTAAAGCATGCAATTTCCTGTTGCCAGCAGGTGGCGCTATGACTAACTAATACTGGCATGTAGATGTCTTCAGGCCAGGACTCTTATCAAACATGTGAAGTTTGGGGCGTATCGGACATTGTATGCGTGACTTACAACAGCTTCCTGTGTCATGGCGAAACATCAGACTTTGACAGGCCGCCACGGACATGCCCTTCAGCGAAAACTCAAGATCATCACAATTTAACATCACCAAGGCCTTAAGATTAGACTGACCAAACATGATGTTGTTCTGGTTAAATCTCAATGAGGATACTCATCACAGTGGAAAACATGGCTTTTCCTGTTGCCCACAGGTGGCGCTATGACTGTAACTGAATATTGTCATGTAGATGTGTTCAGGTCAGGACTCTAATACAACGTGAAGTTTGGGGCAGATCGGAAATTGTATGTCCGAGTTACAACAACTTCCTGTTTCATGGCGAAACATCAGATTTTGTCAGGCCGCCACGGACACGCCCTTCAGCGAAAACTCAAGATCTTCACAATGTAACGTCGCAAAGGCCTTAAGATTAGACTGACCAAATATGATGCTGATCTGGTTAAATCACTATGAGGAGTTAATCACAGTGTAAAACATGCCATTTCCTGTTGCCAGTAGGTGGCGATATGACTGTAACTGAATATTGGCATGTAGATGTCTTCGGGCCAGGACTCTAATAATACATGTGAAGTTTGGGGCAGATCAGACATTGTATGACCGAGTTACAACAACTTCCTGTTTTATGGCGAAACATCGAACTTTGTGAGGCCGCCACGGACACGCCCTTCAGGGAAAACTCAAGATCTTTGCAATTTAACGTCGCAAAAGCCTTTAGATTAGACTGTGCAAATATGATGTTGATCTGATTAAATCTCTAGGAGGAGTTTGTTAAAGTACAACGTCTGGAAATGGCAAAATTTGCAACAATTTTGCAAAGAAAATTCAAAATATCTCACTTCCTGTTGGTTTTCCGATTTCATACCAGGAGACTTTTTTGTAGGTACTGGGCTGTTACATGTGTGTACCGAATTTCATACCTGTACGTGAAACGTAGCGGGAGGGGCACTTCGTTGAAATGTTGTAGGTGGCGCTATCGAGCCATTTTACCACACCTAATTCTGAAACCCATATCAGATGTAATTTTCACCACTTTTGACGCGTGTGCAAAGTTTCATGAGTTTTCGAGCATGTTTAGGTCCTCAAAAATGCGATTCATTTGGGAGAAGAATAATAATAGGCTGAGCAATTCCAATAGGGTCCTCACACCATCGGTGCTCGGGCCCTAATAAAGGGTATAACGGTCATGTATCAGATCAGCTGCCGTGGCTCATGTGCTCACCTTGACCAGAGCTGCTGCCGCCCTGAAGCTCATCTTGGCCACGGACTCGCGCTTGCGCCTGCGTGGGATGCGGTTTAGGCCTGAGCGTGAGCTGGTGAAGGAGCACAGGGACGCAGCACCGGGGGTGATGGGAGTTTGAGGCACACTGTAGCCATCTACTTCCTCGACCATGCGAAACGCACGTCCTCGTGCCAGTGGGTCCACAATCTGAACAAAGAGTGCATCATTAAAAACAGGAACAGGTGCACATAAACTATTTCAGTGATGACTTCTGGTACTGTACCTTCTGCATGCCATGCTGAGATGAGGGTACGTATAGAGGTGGAGGGGTTTCCGTGCTGGTCAGGGAGATGTTGTCCTGGCTGGGCAGCTCCATCTCACGGATCACCTGAGGTTTCAGCTTGCCGTAGCGCAGGCTGCAGTGTCGCAGGCTCTTCCTCTGCCATTTCTGGGTGGCGTCGCCGTCCTTACTGACCCCGAACCAGTCCGCCGTACCCCTGAGAGCGATCGACACAACCCATTCAGCCTGAGCTCACTCATCCAGAGATCACATGCGATCCCTGACTCCCCTGTATTTCCCTGCAGCTGTGCGTGTTAACATATTCTTGCACAATAACTGGACACTGCAGTGGTAGTTTCCACAAATGTGTGTCACACGGTCTCCTCCCGGTTGTGTACAAATGAGATCAAGGAAAGTTTGGTGAGGTAACTGTAGCAAACTTCTAAGGAAATAGAGATGGGACATGCCCAGGCATGCTTCACAGTAAAGCTACTGGCACTGGCTAAAATCCTGTCACAAAAATGAAACCAAATGCACACACAGAGAGAATCATTAGGCTGGGGTCCATCCCTCTACACAGCTGCTTGTCATTAAATACACTAGAGAAACATCTGCCTCATAATGTCAAATGGCTGACATGTTTTTCAAGTTCAGATATGACTCATGTTTCAGTCAAAAAGATAAATTGATATAAACCAGTAAAAATAAATACACACAAAGTTCAGCTGTCCAGCCTCGCCCACAAAAATAACCACATTTTATGAAATAACGCTGTACCAAAACAAACAGTAAAAACTCTGTGGTGGTCAATTACAAAATGCTCCATGTTAACCATATTGTTTCTGCCAAAATATCATAGTTACAAAAGTTATTGTTACTACTAAAATTTGGTGCTTGCACGTAGAATTCATCACCGCAATGCTGTAGTATTGTGGGTGGTTGCCAGGGCATTTTGTTGCTAAGGTGTTCTGAGTGGTTTCTAAGGTGTTGCTAGGGTGTTCTGTGTGGTTTACTGGCCCAAATAAAAGTCTCTATATACAGTGGGGAGAACAAGTATTTGATACACTGCCGATTTTGCAGGTTTGCCCACTTACAAAGCATGTAGAGGTCTGTAATTTTTATCATAGGTACTCTTCAACTGTGAGACAAAAATCCAGAAAATCACATTGTATGATTTTTAAGTAATTAATTTACATTTTATTGCATGACATAAGTATTTGATACATCAGAAAAGCAGAACTTAATATTTGGTACAGAAACCTTTGTTTGTAATTACAGAGATCATACGTTTCCTGTAGTTCTTGACCAGGTTTGCACACACTGCAGCAGGGATTTTGGCCCACTTCTCCATACAGACCTTCTCCAGATCCTTCAGGTTTCGGGGCTGTCGCTGGGCAATACGGACTTTCAGCTCCCTCCAAAGATTTTCTATTGGGTTCAGGTCTGGAGACTGGCTAGGCCACTACAGGACCTTGAGATGCTTCTTACGGAGCCACTCCTTAGTTGCCCTGGCTGTGTGTTTCGGGTCGTTGTCATGCTGGAAGACCCAGCCACGACTCATCTTCAATGCTCTTACTGAGGGAAGGAGGTTGTTGGCCAAGATCTCGCGATACATGGCCCCATCCATCCTCCCCTCAATACGGTGCAGTCGTCCTGTCCCCTTTGCAGAAAAGCATCCCCAAAGAATGATGTTTCCACCTCCATGCTTCACAGTTGGGATGGTGTTCTTGAGGTTGTACTCATCCTCCTTCTTCCTCCAAACACGGCGAGTGGAGTTTAGACCAAAAAGCTCTATTTTTGTCTCATCAGACCACATGACCTTCTCCCATTCCTCCTCTGGATCATCCAGATGATCACTGGCAAACTTCAGACGGGCCTGGACATGCGCTGGCTTGAGCAGGGGGACCTTGTGTGCGCTGCAGGATTTTAATCCATGACGGCGTAGTGTATTACTAATGGTTTTCTTTGAGACTGTGGTCCCAGCTCTCTTCAGGTCATTGACCAGATCCTGCCGTGTAGTTCTGGGCTGATCCCTCACCTTCCTCATGATCATTGATGCCCCACGAGGTGAGATCTTGCATGGTGCCCCAGACCGAGGGAGATTGACCGTCATCTTGAACTTCCTCCATTTTCTAATAATTGCGCCAACAGTTGTTGCCTTCTTACCAAGCTGCTTGCCTTTTGTCCTGTAGCCCATCCCAGCCTTGTGCAGGTCTACAATTTTATCCCTGATGTCCTTATCCCACAGCTCTCTGGTCTTGGCCATTGTGGAGAGGTTGGAGTCTGTTTGATTGAGTGTGTGGACAGGTGTCTTTTATACAGGTAACGAGTTCAAACAGGTGCAGTTAATACAGGTAATGAGTGGAGAACAGGAGGGCTTCTTAAAGAAAAACTAACAGGTCTGTGAGAGCCGGAATTATTATAATCAAATCTTATAATCATTCTCATAATCAAATACTTATGTCATGCAATAAAATGCAAATTAATTATTTAAAAATCATACAATGTGATTTTCTGGATTTTTGTTTTAGATTCCGTCTCTCACAGTTGAAGAGTACCTATGATAAAAATTACAGACCTCTACATGCTTTGTAAGTGGGTGAACAACCTGCAAACTTGTTCTCCCCACTGTATGTGAATTATGTAGAGGAATTACATGTGACAGTAAAAGATTTCTCCATGCAGATTTTGGTCACGCAGATTTGCAGCACTACCAGAATGCTGCTTGGTTTCAAAGTGACTTCTGGGACTTCTATTTGTGGGATAGACAATGGACCTTTTTTGGCTGGCGCAATTTTGTCGCAAATTTCGCTAATGTGCCCACATCTTAAGTCTAAGAAATTTAGGGTATGTTTACACAACAACAATGTAAACTGAAAAGTTTTTCCTTTGCGTTTTTTTGTATCTGTGAAAATGACTAAAAGCGCTGTATTATTCATGCCAGGCCAGTAGTTGGCGATGTCACTTTGTAAAGAAACACTACGCGCCTATAGACTGAACATGTAAAACCCATGCACATGATGTCACCGTTTTCACAAATTCATGTTTTTGTAGTTTACACAGAGATGATAATGGTACCGTTTTCAAAAACTTGCACTTTGAAACACGTTTTCAAAAGTTTGCGTTTTCAGGCCCCCAAAACGCCATTGTCGTGTAAATGAAAGGCCAAAACACTTAAAGTTTTCCGTTTTTAGTTGAAAACGGTGTCATGTAAACGGCCCCTTAGTTACCAGTTTTATGGAAATTCTCCAATTACTTAGAAAAGTGTTACTTTTCTTTCTCTGAACAATCTGCATGATTTAAAGTAGCACAAATGCAGGATAAGTTAAAACATTCACAACTACTTTCCTGTTGACTCTATATTGTTCTGTAAATAAAATAAAAAAAGGTTATGGCTTCAAAACAAAAAGTATGAACAACTAATACATTAATATGGGACCTCCTTCAAACAGAGACAGAATCTTTTTGTCATTATGTTTTAGTTCATGTTTCATGACAGTGGCGGCTGAGATCAGTTTTTATAATAGTAACCATGTTAGTTTTTGTAAGAAACTATGGTTATCAGGGTACATTTTTGTAAGTGGTGTGTTTGAAAGTTGAGTGCAGACCAACAGTAAACTTCTGAGGACTGAATTATGTATGATGTGTCATGTAAATCATGCTGTACATATAAGCATTTCCCTACATTTGTATGTGTGATTGTCTGATAATGATTGTATAAGCGTTGTTATTGTTTTTAGTAAGAGAAAATAAATAAAAATATGAATATTAAATAAACCGCAAACTTAGAAAATAAATAAGTTGAAGTACTAAAATTACTAAAATTAAAGCTAAATATAAATTCTATATTTCTGAAAAGCACATAAAAAAATGACTAAAACTTAAACCTAAATTAAAATTAAACTTATTTTAAAATTTAAAATATAAAAAATAAAAGCCAATTAAAAATATTAATAAATACTATAATAGAATATAAACAATCTAGCTGAGATTCCCATTGTTGTTCAGTGCACACAACGTGTGGCTATAAATCTCTAGAACACCTGGATCAGCACCGCACAGAGAGGAATCTAATCTCATCTTTCTGACTCACCAAGGATGGCAACAAACATGACTCAAATTGTGGCTTATTATGTTTCATCTGAAAGAAAACAAATAAAGCCTGCCAGTCTGGGCACAGTGTCAAACTGCGCAAAACAACTAAAGATGAATGTGCTGTTCGAGCTCATACAGCAGCATTGGAATGTTTTCAGTTCAGTTTAGAAGAATGGCAACAATGAGCCATGTTTGAAATCATAACGGTCAGAGACGGTGAAAGCATGTCATAAGAATCCTTATTTGCCCCTAACAAAAGACCGAAGACTGAAGTTATGCATGGCATGACGTGCTGAGAATACAAACCATGTGAACAGAAAACCACAAAATCATCACTACTTAACACCTAAAGTCAACATATTATACAGAAAGATTGTAGTGTCAAACCCCACAATGGATGACTAAGAAGCATTTCTTATTATTATCAATGTTGAAAACAGTTGTGCTGCTTCATATTTTTTTGGAAACCCTGATACATTTTTTTCAGGATTTTGTGATGAATATGAAGTTCAAAAGAACAGCTTTTATTTGAACTTTTATTAGAAATTATAAACAGTATAAATGTCTTTATACTGTCACTTTTGATCAATTTAATGCATCCTTGCTAATTTCTTTAAAATAAATAAAAATGGTTTATTCCAATATTCTTTGGAATCAAATGAATTTCCATGACTTTTGTGATTACTGAATAAGATTTTTTGAAAATCCAAGAGATTGGATTGTGCTCACAATCAGCTTTTGAAACATGAATATGAATAAACAAACATGAATATTCACTATAGAAATGTACTTTTCCATTGTAACGTTCAGCCTGAGTTTCAGTTTACACAAGACCATTTTCAACTAAAAACTGAAAACTTCTTATGCGTTTTGGCCATTCATTTACACGACAATGCCATTTTGGGGGCCTGAAAACACAAACTTTCCAAGTTCAAATTTTTGAAAATGATACTGTTATCGTCTATGTGTAAACTACAAAAACGTGAATTTGTGAGAACGGTGATGTCATGCGCATGTGTATTACATGTTCAGTCTATAGGCACGTAGTGTTTCTTTACAGTGACATCGCCAACTATTGGCCTGGCATGAATAATACAGCACTTTTAGTCGTTTTCGCGGATCCTTGTGAACGGAGATAGTTTTGACAACATAGTCTTCTGTACACGAAAAACGCAAAGGAAAAACATTTCAGTTTATAGCACATTGTTGTCTTGTAATCATACCCTTAGTTGGTGTGATCCCGTTTTTCTTTGATCCAGTCACATAGTTACTATTTAACATCCACCTGTGTCTCGTTTATTTGCCAATTATCTTATCACACTATTTAGCCCTCTACTATACTAGCCCTCTTGAGTTAGTCTTCAGTTGTTGGTTATTGTCTATATGCCAATGTACTTTCTGTTTTGTTACCTTTTGGATTTGACCTTCTTCTTCTTGGATGATCTTCTTTGTTTGGATTAAATAAATCTGCTGTGGTGTCTAGATTCTGCCTCAACTGCTCATTACATCCACAACTTCCACAACATTTTTATTAATTTCTGACTTTTTCAGGCCTGATAATAACAATTTTAAATTTAATACATTTATAGTACATGCACTCTTTGAAAAAATGTGATTGGGGTGGTACCCTATCAAAAGGTATACCTTGTACTTTATTTACTCCTGAAAGGTGCATATTTAAGTACAAATTAATTCCCTAAAGTGTACAAACATTATTAGCACCTAAATGGTACATATTGGTAAGTGAGTGTGGCAATGGATCAAAATGGTTTTTTTTTTTTCATGATAACGACTACTATTACAACACTAACACCAAAGTAAACTGAGCCAGAGACTGTGCCACATGAACACATTTCCTTTGTATTGTGTGTGTTGTGTGTGAGAGCTCCCTCGCCAGGCCTCCTGCAGTCGGCTGTACCTGAGCAGGGTCCTGGAGAGGGACTGATGCCTTCTGAAACCGTGCCGCCCTGCACGGTGACCCTTAATGGGCACAGTGTTAATCCTCTCAAAGTGCACCCTCCTGCTGCTGTGGACGTCCCGAGAGCGGGAAGAGCAGGACGAAGAAAGGAAGCAGAAGAGAAAAAGATAAAAAGAAAAGAGGGAAGGAGTGTGAGAAGAACTGGAAAACAGATCAACAAGAGCCAGAGAGCAAGATTAGCAAAAGCAGAGTATTCCAGCGGGGTTATTATCAGCGCACTAGTGTGCAGACTTAATGAGTAGCATATGAGTGAGAGACATGTGCTAGTCATACATACACACGCAGATGCACAGAAATACACAAAACAAGGCTGAAAGTGGTGCCGTCCACACAGAAACCATGTAAACAGGCGCACAGACACTGGTTCTTTTCAGGTTTGGTTTATCAGCCATGAAATGGAGTCATGAAATGAGGAATTTCAAACCCTCTGGCACAGGGAATCACATGCACATTCCTATTACATCTCGGCACAAAACAATCACAGCAAACAAATCAGAAGACAGGCTGGCAACATTGGCTTGCAACCAAAAAGCTGCTACAGTGTTGACTACAGACAGAAACAAAGTATGCAAGATCATGGGCTACATTGATGCACAACCAATTAAAACTACTACAACAAGTAGTACCCCAATTAAAACCCTATCAAAATGAACATTGGTGTAGTCGTATTAGCGTTGTTCCAAAACTTAGTGAGCTCTCTTCTAAAGGTATGGCCACATTTACTGCTGTTCAGCAATTTTTCACCGACAAAATACAATCATGCCAATAGGAATACTGGGGGCGAAATATTTTCCCACACAGATTTAGCAACAGTTCAAGTTGGTCACACAAATCACTGCACTGACCAACAGAAAGCTGCTTGGTTTGAAAGTGACTTCTGTGTGAGCTGTGCTTCATACATCACAACACTATTGATTTGCCCGCTAAATGTCATCAGAATTTCGACCAATTGTGACCACAACTTGAGGCAGCATCCTAATTGAGACTGAACCTCATTGGTGAGTGTACTACTTACAATTGTTTTTAATAGTTTGATGTTAGCATATTGCTAAGCTAGAAGTAAATACTCTAAAATGTATAAACCCAGCTAACAGGGAATGTTCTCAGAACTTACTTGAGGCTAACATTCTGGGAAGTGTCTTTCAAAATGATGAAGTAATTCTATTTTATCATTCTGCAAACATTATGTGAACGTTACTTTTTAAATATTCTCTAAACATTCTGAAACAAGCATGAATAAACGTTAATAGAATGTTTATTCATGCTTGTTTCAGAATGTTTAGAGAATATTTAAAAATTAACGTTCACATAATGTTTGCAGAATGATAAAATAGAATGTTCCCTTAACGTTTGTATAACCAAGAAAAAACGTTTTAAAACATTTATAAACTAGACGTTTTGAACATTCAGAGAAAATTCAGAAATAACGTTTTCACAACTTAATGGGAACGTTAGCAAAATGTTTTTAGAACATATTTTGTTAGCTAGGAACA
Organism: Coreius guichenoti; assembly: GCA_039654105.1. Classification (NCBI taxonomy): domain Eukaryota; kingdom Metazoa; phylum Chordata; class Actinopteri; order Cypriniformes; family Gobionidae; genus Coreius; species Coreius guichenoti. Next base: position 16,956,032 of record CM077171.1, read on the forward strand.
TACATAGACAAATATTAAGTAAAAAGTCAACATTTTGTGGAACTAAATGAATTCTAAATATTTTTAGACATTTGTCACGCTTAATCCGCCATCTTGGATTAATGTTTTTACTGAAGTTGTCTCATTGCATTATGTGATTGACTTCTCATAGGTCACATGCAAAAGCAAAAGGGTGCCTACAAAGTTCAGCTCCAACCCTGATCAAGCACAACTGAAGCAGCTAATTAAGATCTTCAGGAGAACTTGATAATTACAGACGGGTGTGTTGGATCTGAACTCTGCAGGTAGGTAGATCTCCAGGAACAGGATTGGGCACTGCTGATTTAGACTATGCCTTAAAGGCCCCTTTTCACAGACAGGGTTTAGACTAAGTTGCTTTCAGTTAAAACAGCTCAAACATGTAATTTAGTCTGGGTCTAGTTTAAGCCTTCTGTGAAACCGGGGGAAAATGTCTATGTAGACAGCTTACTATGTTTTGAAACAGAGTTTGACCTTTGGTAAAGACATGAAACTCAGACCTAATGAACCTCAGGCCACATGTAATGCCTCCCCTACCTCTTGATGGTCTGGGTGATTGAAGACTGACGCTGGAAAGCAGCTCGACGGGGGTCAAAGAAGTCCCGTGGAGGGGAGGGGAGATGAGATGTTTCCACTGGCATACTGACACTGCGATGGAAACCATGCCTCTTCACTGGCTGCGGAAAGAGAGACATGGACAGGATTGAAAACCAGGGCTAAACTCACTTGCACTTAGAAGGACAGTCAGAGACAACACCGCTGTACCTGCACAAAAGTGGGAGGTTCGTCCACGGACACCTGAGCGATGGGAATGTCCAGTTTTAGCCATGGAGGCTTCTTGCGCTGCAGGCTGCTGGTGCTGTCGCGTCTGGGTTCAGCCATGCTGCCTGCCTCTCCTTAGACCTGCCAGCTACAGAGAGAGAGAGATAGAGAGGTGAATTCTCAAAAGAATTGCACAGTGTGGAATTAAATCCTAAATGCAAGCAGTTAATCCTCACAGTTGAGACTCTGTTGTGCTGAAAAGGTTCATGACTATGACTAATGTAGGGAATGGGACACTAGCGCATTGCTCACTGCATAATGCACACAGTATACGCTGTATACACCCTCAGGGCTCAACAATAAGGATTATTTTTTCTGATGGATTTTTATTGCCTTGCCAAACTTAATAACTCCAATGACAATTGCTCAAAAACACACCTTTGTTGGATAGTAATTTTGCATTCTCTGTACAGTACACATACATGCCATGCCATTCATACCCAATGTCTAATTAAAAGTACTTGTTGTGCCACAAGATGGCAGTCTAAAATCACCACAAGATATTTGAGAGCCCAAATATCCAGTAAACCTTCCTGCTGCTGAGTAGGAAACCATAAAATGTAAATAAAGAGCCATTTTCTCATATGTTTACACTCACTCAACACACTCATATCCACTTAACTGACTAATAAACATTTCTACTGTGGGGGTGGAAATGTTTATTGTCAGTAGATTAAGCCTAAGCCACTGATTTTATACTACCCTCTCATTAAAAGTGCTACTTTGTGGCGGAGCAGGAATTTTGTGAGAGGCCATCATTAGTGCGTCTTCCCGCTGTATATTCCCACACAGCTTGAGCAGAGTGTTTACCAGATCACTGCAGCATGCAGTCAGCAGATGAAGAGCACTAAAACAACATTGTTTCTGCTTTTCTCCATCATTCACTGAATACTGCTTGTCAAGATGTCGGTTCAGTGCAGCCTGTGTGTCCACAGAATAGAAGTCTGCTACCCAAACTGAGACTGATGTTTGTGGCAATTTAGACTGAATTCAAGTCAGGTCTTCATGCTATCAGTTTTTTTCCCCTTCCAGATTCAGGTTTGTTATTGAAGAAAACGTTTTTTAAGGGTTCTGGTTCAAGCTTTATCTTAAAGGGATAGTTCACCCCAAAATGAAAATTCTCTCAACATTTACTCACCCAGATGTGCATAGAGTTAAAGATCTTTACAGTGTCTTTTTTTGTTTAAAGGGAATCATTTTCAGTGCAACGTGACAGCAAACTATAATTACAATTAATTAATAAAATGCATGAATGTTTCGCCCTAAGCTTGTTGTGTAACGTTATATTGCCTAATCTTAAGCCCAAATATTCGAATACAATATTTTTGAAAAAAGCCCATCCCTAATGGATCCGGGTCACTAAAGACCCGAATATGTAATAATGATTGGCTAAACCTACTGTAAAATCATTTAATAAGATAATTTTCATCTAAGTAATTCCAAACTTCGCATGGCGAATTTCAATATTCCAATATTCGATCTGTAATAATATAAAACTCTCCTGATATTAGAGAAACAGAAGAATTAAAATAAAACATATTTTGTTACCTTTTGGAGCTTGGAAGGGTTCAGTTTGAGCAGATGTTTTATACCATCATCACTGTCCTCATCATAGCTCATTTTCCAGTACATTCAGCATCTGGCTCATATTCGTGATCTCAAATAAATTCTCAAAACTATAATTTTCAACATCTTCAAAAGCAATATTTTGATCGCTGACAGCTTCTTTACCAGATCCACCATCAAGTGACAGTGACACTAATATTTGATTGCGTTCAGTACTTGCTCTGAGTAAATCACGGAGCCATTTCAGGTTTTGCTGATGATACTTCCTATTCTTTTGTTTTCTGCCTGCAGTAACTATGAGTGAAACTCACTTCATCATTGTGTATCAGATATTGCCACCTTGTGGAATAAAGGTGAATTGCACTTATTCAGTCTTCAAAGATCGGGTCCTTAGTGACCCTATACAATTTTGTATAGGGTCATTTTCAAAAAAAAAAAAAAAAAAAAAGAATGGGAAAACAGGCATTCTTTTATCATTTTTTCCTTGTTATATTGTTTATAATGAATCGATTGAGGAATACTAAGAAGGTTGATGGCTAACTTTAAAAAATGAATGAGGAGGAGGGTAATGAATGATGCATTTAAAGGTTAAAAGATGTAGAGAATGACTCATGACTCCAGATTATTATAAAAATTACAATTAATCAAACATACTGTACACTTAAGTCAAGTCAAGTCACTTTTATACAATACAGATTGACACAAAATGATTCAATGACACAAACAGTTAATTTCAGCCGTACAGCAGCTCTAAAAGAAAACAGTGTCATTGTTCAGCTGCAGTCAGTTCAGTGTTGATTCAGTTCCATCTTCAGTTCATTTAATCTATAAAGCAGTTCTGCAGAAAACAGTGATGTCATCATCATAAAAAAAATCATAATTAAAAAACATTAAACAGGGTACTGGGTTCTTTAGAATTTGCAGACTCCCTCATAATTGTTCCTAACTACATACTAAGCAAAACAAAAATACTGATTTTGACACATTTAATTTTTTTTATTAATAAAACTTTTATGAACATCTATCTTTAACTACACATTGCCTTTTACAGTAAACATCCAGCCAGAAATGAGTCAGATGTTAATTTAATAACCACTTTCATGGGTAAGAGAATTATACAATAACTTGTCAGTTTGTGGGTCCTTTTTTACTAAGTAATAATTTATAAGAATCAATTCTAAATGACTACAATGGTCCAGTGGTGCTTTTGCACGCAGCCAGTGAAGACAACACAATAGAAAGACAAGTTTATTGTCTTTGTGTTATTTCACAATACTCATTTTATCTCATCACAGCCAATTCACACTGCAAACTCATAAATCAGAGGAAAATATTATTTATTCTGCTTTGGTGCAGTTGATTCAGCAGAGGCACAGTTACGGTACAAATGCTCAAAAACTTTTCCGCAATCCATTACTTTATTCAAAAAGCCCTTTGCTTTGACAAGAGAGTGACAAAGGCAGTCATTCTGGAATATATATTCACCCTTCAGGAAGGCCTCCAAATCTGCTTTTGGTTACACTTAACAAAACAGATTTAACACAGCATACCACTCATGATGGAGTGATGATGGAAGCCACTGTGAAAAATATAAATTATAGAAATACACAGTCGCACAGAAGTTCATAAATCTTATAGAACCTGAGTGAAAGTTTAAACTTTAAACTCATCAAAATAGTTACTTATCAGCAGGCACCAGGCAAGAAAGAAGCCCTGAGTCTGCAGCTCATGGTGGAAAGTGAAACACTCTCCTTGTCCATGAGAAAGTTCCTGCCTGCTGAAGAGGAATGTGGACTGATATCATCACTGGCCGTTCAGTATGTGTGCAGTGTGATGACTGTGAGATTACAGAGCAGACAGGACCAAAGCCCCAGCTTTGAGGACACCCCTGTCGGGCCATACCAATGGTTTCCCACCACAGGGCTGGGTGATGCAGGTAAAAAATATAATCAGTCTCAATATATTTTGTGCCGATATTCAATATATACTGTATATCTTGATACTTATGTATTTGTTCTCAAATGGATTAATTGTAATGTCACTAGAGCAGTGGTAGTCAAATGGTGGACCGCCGGACTCCGCAAATTAGCGTCTAGTTAAGTTTTTTTGGGCTCTAAATAATGGCGCAAATACCAGTAAACTGACGCGCGGAAACCTTAGGAAATCACCTTGCGCGATTAATTTAAATACTCTCCACTCATAAGTTTTGCGTCTGAAAGGGAAACGCCTACAAATGCATATGCAAAAACATTTGCATATTCATTATGCAAAAACAAATCTGTTCATGCCTTTTCAGCGCTAATTTTTCACTGCGTGTCTTTAGTAAATCTTGACAGTAATTTTTCAGCGGCAAAAGAGGGTATGCGCTGGAGCAAGCTGTTAGTAAATCTGGCCCTAAATGTAAAAATAATAATAAAAGAAATTAGCCTGATAAAACATCTGATCTTACCTTTTTATATTCACATCCAGTTGGGATAAAGATTTACTTTTTTTGGTAAATATTGGTAAAAATTCTTAGACATCAGTGCTTTGGCTCTCTATTTTGAGTGTTTCTTTTACAAAGCACTACAGCTGCCTCGATGGAAATGTATAACTGTTCCAAAAAAGTATTGTCCGGACCTCTGCTGGGAAGGAAACGTAGAGACCGTGTAAATGACTGCTACTTTGTTAAAGAGAATTTATAAGGTCTGTATCGATTTATTTGTATTGAGTTATTTTGAAGGACTTTTATTTTGATATGGCCTTAACGTGCACCAACATGGTTGTATAAAGCGTGTCCCATTGCACGCTTTTGTGAAGGACGCAGCCTGCAATTTATGACGTTTTTTCTCTTTCCATTGTATTTTTTTGTGCATCCCACTTGAGGGTTATAAAGTAAATGAGTTTAATGTCTATCATTTAGTAATTGTATCGTTTTATTTTGATGTTGGTTATTGTGTTGGGAGTCATACAGTGTTTGTTTTTGTTTTGCTGTAGCTCTTACTGTGTCTACATGAGTGTCACATATTAAACGCTAATGGAAACATCAGTTTAAGAAACATCATTCCAGTGTGGTAGCATCAGACCGGACCTCTTGGAACTTTAATTGAATACCCCTGCACTAGAGGATCAAAATTAGGTCCTTCACTTAGGTACTTCAAACAAGCAAAAGGTGATGTAGTGTAGCCTTAAACAAGTCAACTAATGTATCTCAAATATATTTCATATAAAATTATTTGATGTTGTCCAGCCCCACCACAGAAAAGAACCACCTGCCAGGTTCAATATCCGATCAGACCCATTACAGAAATCTAATCCTGACTTTTGTCATGTCAGAACCCAAATTGACTAATTCTGAAAGGCAACAATTATGTTTGACGCAGGAGTCAGAAATGAGAAGACGCAGTTGTGCTGTGTGATAGACCGCTGGAGAGGCCTGAGGGAGACACATGAAAGCTTCCTGTCAGTCCTTGAGCCAAAACAGACCACCGTGACTGTTTAATGCCTGTATCAGTATCCACGATCATCTCATTAATCTGGCCACTAAATCACACGACAGGCTGATTACCGACTGCACGAGAGTCATCAGCCCCGGGTCTGCACATTGCATTGTGGGATTGCAGTAATTATCTTCTACACCCCTGTCATTTGACTCCAACCCCTACAGCTTCCCTTCCTGAGAAGCTAATATGTAGCATGTGCCTGGGTTTATGTTGCAGATGCCTAAGGTTAGTTTGAAAGAGAGCTGATGTTACATCGCCAGCAATTAATTCCCTTCAGCTTTACGGTCACATCTTAAACATTATAGCACCCGTCAATCACAAAAGCATGTTTTTGGGCAAGACTTCATGCTGGTTTCTCGAGCCTATGCATGCATGGACACTGTGGCATCCATCACAAGGCTGCACATGTCGGATATCCCCAGGAGAACCATGGGAAGAACCGCACAGCGCCAGCTGTGTGTTTTGTAACACTCCATAAACTATCAGCAGTTGTGTAAGAAGCTGGGCAGCTGTAGCCCAATGCATTTTGTAGATGTGATGAGATGTACAATTATGAATATACAAAATATACAATTATGAATTCTATTGAGGATTGTAGCCAAAGCATCTCACAGTACACTTTTTACAAGGACTTAATATTCGGCAATGTAATTGATTTGGACTGAACTGGACTGACCTGGACAATGACATCACTGTTTTCTCCAGAGCTGCTTTAGATTAATTGAAATTCTTCAATTTTTGGTTATTGAACCGAACTGAATCAACACTGAACTAATTTCAACTGACATTCATTAGACAGTTCATGTAAGGTTTGAAAATACAACCTTTAAGTTAGTAGCCCAGATCTTGACCCATCCACATCACTCAAAGTTATTAATTAGTTTTATGAAGGATTTTTTTAATATCCTCTACAGTCAGAGGAGACAGTTTAGCAGGTCATGGGAAGGATATCCTTGAATGAGAGCGAAATGCTTAAGGAGGGAGACCACGGATTGAATTCTACACATGGCTGTCATCCAAAGGATATGAGACTTCTTTAAAGGTTTTCATTCAGATTTATGCTTCCACACAGAAAAGGAAATTGACCCACTCGAGGGCTTCAAAAAGATCACTTGTATCAAAGTTACAAAGCAAGTGAATAGTACCATGTCGAGACGTCAAATATACCTTTAGGGAACGCTTGTCTGAAACTTGCGTGTGCTAATGGAACACCATCAAGGTTTTAGCATTTTCTCTTCCTGACCGCACCACATGTGGCGTCACTAAATGTTTTTCTTTTTATGTAGCCATGTAGTGATTTGTTTTGACTGTCCGATTAGATCAAGAGAAAGAAAATCTCGGCTTTCATCCTGACGTTACATTGTTCGCGATTAGCTTCCTGCCCTTGTGTTACCCAGGCAAAAGCCTGCCACGAGCTAAAACTTCCTGTCTCGAGACATAATCCATCAGATACATTTATAAGATAGATAAACTATATAAACGTATATATAAACTATAACTGGTATTTACAGAACACTAAAGTGTTGCTATAGTGCAGGTCCAGGTAATATGTTAACATGCAAACACAGACTGGCGGTTGAGTTTTCTCTCACTAAGACGCAACAGTCTTTTTTTAATACAGGCTTTATTCTGCTTTTATGATTTGTATGATCTGTTCACGCCACAACTGAATACAATAACTGGCTGAATGAGAGCTAGTCATTTGTGACAGGTTGTGTAGTAATGGATAGGGCCACTTTTTAGAGCGGGTGAGACTTTAGATGCTAACAGGGAATGTATGAATGTATGAATGTAGGAGTGTATGTGTGTGTGGTTCAGGTATTTCCTACATTATCGGGAAAGAATGTCATATTTGGTCCCGATAAATCATACTAAATCATTTCTCTAAATTTTGTGTTTTGAAAAATTGCAGAAAGTTTTCTGTGATGTGTAGTTTTAGGGGTAGGGTTAGGGGATATAATATACAGTTTGTACAGTATAAAAATCATTATGTCTATGGAAAGTTCCCATAAAACATGGAAACCCAACGTGTGTGTGTGTGTGTATTGTGGTGTTGAGCTGTTGAACTGCACATTGTGCATTTTTCAGCAGGCCTTCTGTTTCCACATCTCAAGCCACTCAGGACAGACCCTCACCACCAGCAGACCAAATGGAAACTTCCTGTCTGAGATTTTCCACCATTTGAGCCTAATATAGAACACCCGGGCAAGCCAGATACGATTGTTTTTGGAGAAATCTATCTGATTGGACGACCTGCCACTGCCATCTGTTTGTCAGAAAAGTTAAAGGTCTATGATTTAGATGTTAAAATCTTTCCCATATTCCAGGTTAATATGCACAGTCTACAATAAGTATAATGCTATTTTCAAAATATAATTATATAGATTATATAGATTAATCTTTATTAAAGTTACAAAAGTTATTCAGTCAAGATGATTAACATTAATGACACAGACAGCAGCAGGAATATTAGGGTGCTGTCACTTTAAGACCTCACGCAGGATCCAATATACTGTTACACGTGCGTTATCTTTCTCAACTGTTTACGTTCACTTAAGACAAAACCTACTGTGTTTACGAGGAATTTTTGAAATAATTTTGTGTGTATTTGTGCATTCAAGCACAAAAAGATGCATACTCGATTCAGTGTCGCGCACTATCTCTGTGCGCGCTTTGGATGTGTGCACAAAGAAAACAGCTTGCGGCGCGAGTGCTGAATTAAGTTCTGTTTCACGTCTTCTTGCGCTTGAAAATGGTTTTGAAATCACGTTGAAATGTGCACACAGGAACTGATATGAGGTATCGAAATTTTAATTTTATTACAAGTATCCGATTCCTGACCTTAAGTATCCGATTCCAGAACCCTACCCTACATAGGAGCTCAACCAATGGTGTCATTTTGGGCCTGGGCTATCTTTTTAGTAAGTAAACGCCCCCAACAATATAAACAACAGAGCTTTGTTTATGAAACTAAGATCATTTTACTAAGACATATTATTGGAAGATATAATGACCACTTTCATGGTTCCAGCCTCTATTCATTGTATAGAGAAGAGCAGCTTGTACATCAGCAAAATGTCTTAATTTGTGTTTCACAGAGGTTTGGAACTACATGCGGGCGAGTCATGTGAATTTTCCATGAGAACATTCCCTCTAGAAAGCAAGAGTTCAAGCCAACCCAGTCTCATGAGAAAACATATCTATTTTATAAGGTGATAAGGTGGCGATTTCGTATAAATTTGTATGATGCGATTTGTACGGAAAATTACAATTTTTAGAAAAAAAATGTAAGCATGAAGGTCCACCTCTAAACCTAACCATCAGCAGGTTGAATGAGATCATACGAATTCATACGAAATATCCACCAATTTCGCCAAAGCAGTTTTAAATTGCCATTAACAAAATAGTTACAAATTGCCATTAGAGTGTATTGGTTCAAGCAGAATGGTCTGTGCAGATACTCAGGTCTCGCATGTGTTTGTATTTATTTGGGGTAACAGTGTTTGATGAAAGAGCCCCGGGGCAGAAGGAAGAGGTTTAATGATTGGGGCAAGAGAATACAGTGATGGATGACCTCATTTATTTGTGTGTTTGAAACACTGGACACTTCCTTCCTAAAGGCTGAACATCCTGGCCTTCAGGAAGGCTTCTCTCTCTCTCTCTCTCTCTCTCTCTCTCTCCCCACAATTTCTTGGACCCATAGTTCTTGCACACACAAGTGGCCGCTCTGCTTGCAGCATTTATAATGTGTTGTCTTTATTTCCCAGTCACAGAGAGTTTAAACTCCCTCAGTTGCACACATACCACAAAGCAGCCAACATAGTTATTTCCGCTCATGCCAAGCTGACGGCTCCTTTCCTCTCGTACACTACCAGCAGTGTGCCGAGATGATCCGCCCAGTCTCAACAAATCAGCCTGAAAGGAATTCCCCTTTTACTCCCAAACATGGAAAGACTGACAGTTGGACTTTAAACTGTAGCCTTATGTAACTTTTCAACCCAGACACAGTGAAAGTCAATGGTCTTGATTAAGGATATATGTTGAGCCGATGCTGTGTGTCAGCCCTAGTTGGGATGAGGTCTGTGTATTAAAGGGATTTTCACCCAAAAATTCTCCCCCTCATGTTGTTCCAAACCTGGAATGGTAGCCATTGACTTCCATAGGAAAAATATACTGTCAACTGTCTGGTTACCAACATTCTTTCAAAATATCTTCTTTTGTGTTCAACAGAAGAAAGAAATTCATACAGGTTTGGAACAACATGAGGGTGAGAAAATGATGACAAAATTTTCATTTTTGTGTGAACTATCCCTTTAAGGACGGAATATGAGAACGTGTGTTTAAAAAAATCTGCAAAAGTACAAACATTAGAAGCTTTTGCACCAGAGGAACCTTTTCATAGTTCCTGTAACTATTGGTGGAAGTACCTGCTTTTTGGCATGTTTGCACCACAGGCACTGGGAACGATTTTAGTTCTAGGAGTGCCTTTTTGGGGGGACTAAATTAGCTCCTACTTCAGAGTAGGGTCTAACCCAGCACAATAGGAACTACCAGTGATGTAAGTGTACGCTAATTGGCCGAACGCACGTGAAACACCAGCACCTGCCATTTTTATAAAGTTGTGTAAACACACAGTTTATAGAATATATATTTATTCCATGAACAAGGAAAAAAGTGATAGATGGACCAATGTGGAAGTACAAGCACTTCTCAACCTTTACATTAATGAGGAAATCCAACGCGACACGGTTGTATTTCTGCTCAGCTAGCGACCTTGGGCGTCAACCACACGGCAAACGATATAATACTTTTTCGTATACCGTTTACTTTCTTTGTGTAATAGTTCTATCTATTAGCGTATAAGATAGGACTGTTAAACAGATAATAAACTAATGAAGACAGAGAATGTCAGCGTTGTGTGCTCAGGCTAAGTCGTTCTCAGCGTCGTCAAAATAAAAGTCTGCCATGCCGTCAAAATTAAAATCCACAACAACCAGAGCGGCAGGACATAAGTGATGGTTTACGTCATTTCAAAGTTCCAACTGGCAGTTTGAATACAACCAGGAAAATGGTCCTGGTGGCTAGTTCCCATAACTTAGTTCCTATAACTACCCGGTGCGAAAAACGCCTATTATTAGTAATTAATCAAATAAAACAGCTGAGAACTCCATTATATCTCCAGCGCTACGCAAGAGCAACTGAACAACATGATATTCCTCTGTTTGTATGTTCTGTTGTGTAATTGCAGCTCATCTTCAGTCTGTCTACTTTGTGCAGATTCAGGCCTTTTTAAAATCTTTTTATAGCTCACCCATTTTGAAGCTGACAACAGCAGGGGAGCTGCTCAAGCTTGGTGGAGGATTCTGGACAACTTTTGAAAGAGATTAGGAGTCTAAAAATAAAGCCCATCATCTAGGAGGAGAGAGAGCACAGCAGAGCCAGGTGACTGTGCTGCTACTGCACACTACTGCCAGAATGACATAACCAAGGGTACAGTGTCACGCTGAGCTCACGTTTGCTCATGCTCCGTCTTCTCATGAAGGACAAACCAGTGTGACAATTAATCACACTTCAGCAAAAAGGAGAAAGAATTTCTGAAAGGCTTCAATAAGAAAATCAGAATTCAATTATTTTCCTTTCTTAATAAGTACTCATGGTCTTAATATGCACAATTCACTGTCATTCTAAAGTTTTTCCATAAACTTCCAAAAATCTTATAATGCTGGGGTCCTGGTGGTTGCTAGGGTGTTGCTATGCAGTTATTATAGTGTTCTGAGTGGTTTTAGTATATTATTAGGAGGTTGCTATAAATTGTTATGTCAAATCGCCTTTAAAGTTGTCCAAATGAAGTCGTTAGCAACACATATTACTAATAATAATACATTTTTGATATATTTACTGTAGGAAATGTACAAAATATCTTCATGGAACATGATCTTTACTTAATATCCTAATGATTTTTGGCATAAAAGAAAAATCGATAATTTTGACCCATACAATGTTTTGTTGGCTATTGCCACAAATATACCCGTGCGATTTATGACTGGTTTTGTGGTCCAGGGTCAGATACATATACACACATACATATATATATATACACACATATACACACACACACACACACACATTACATATATATACATATATATATATATATATATATATATACACATATATATATATATATATATATATATATATATATATATATACACATATATACACACACACACACACACACACACACACACACACACACACACATACAAAGCCGACTCATGTTCCTCAACAGTTTTCTGCATCCCACCACCCCGTTTCCTTACTGGTTACTTTCCTAGCTAGGGATATGGTGGGAGTACTCCGGGTTCAGGCCAAATTCTATACTACATCTGATTATATGTATGTGTTCACAGTGTTCACAACCTGTCTAAATAGGTTCACTTTGTTCCATTTATGTACCTAATAAAGAGTAAACTATCAAAGTGCAATGAATCTTGGGATAGGCTAGGCTACGAAGGATCCACTCATTCTATCCTTTGTGGCTCGGTAAACAAAAGGATGCATTTGTAGGCCCCGTTTGAAGGAGCCTTCGAATTGGGAAAGCCTTCAAATCACACCGTGGTGACGCATTCGGCCTTTGAATGCAGCCTTTGAAGGATGCAGCGTCTGAACTGGGACGCAGCTAGAGTGTTCTGAGTGGTTTTAGTCCATTACTAGGTGGTTGCTATACAGTAAGTAGAGTTGCACACGTGAGACAAGTCCCAAGCTGATAATACTTAGAGTTAGGAGGTTGTTCAAAACCCTAACCGCAAATATGATCAATAGTAATAGTTTTGCAAGCACTAATATTTTCATGACCATCCAATAGCAATCCAACAATAAGCCGCTGGATAAAATAAAGTCCCACCCTACATTATTTCCAGCTGCACAGTGTGTCTCACTCACATTGCAGAAGTTAATGCATTCTGTGTCATGTTGTCTATAAAGGAGATGGGGGAGGGCCGATGGTCTGCGCAGCATTTCTTCTCATCAGATGGAAATACTCCGCATAGCCGCCCATCATGCTGCACACCCCCGAACTGCTCGAGCCCATTACATTTCTGAGCACAGACTGACACTGTAACATGTGACAGTCTGTCACCCCGAACCATGTGATCTGACATTAAAAAACAAACACACAGGAATACCCTTTGCAGCTGACTCTCTGATCATGTATCAGGGTAGCGGTGGTCAGGACTGACTGTGTCTCAGTAGTGGGCGGAGCTTCTGCCATTGCCCATGTTTGCTCAACATGCCTTAACAGTACATCAGGTCTTTCCAGGGGAAAGTAAACACTTCAGAGTGACCGACTGCAATCAATGAAGTGAGCATGCAATTTGTGTGCCATTCTTAAAGTGACAGATCACCCAAAAATGAAAACTCCTGTTGTTCCAAACATGTATGACTTTGATTCTTCCACGGAACCAAAAAAGAAGATATTTTGGCTGCTTTTTCCCCAAAAGTTGCAATTTTCCATGCAATTAGTCCCCATGGAGATGAGGCTTTCAGGCTTCAAAAAGGATGCAAAAGTACCATAAAAATATCATAAAAATAGTCCATATACCGTTGTATGCATGAACTTATGCAATAGCATTAAGAACAGCCTAAATTGAATAGCTATACAAGGAGTTATTCACTGAGAATCTTCCCATGCAGTGGGCTGTTAACTGCTGACCAAATCATTGAATAAACCGGAACAGTTATGGCCTGTTTACACCTGGTATTAAGACACAAGTGGACGACACTAAATACAGGTGTAAACGGGGTCTAAAACGTTTTGAGCTTGTCCACTTTCGACCACTTCAAGATGTAGTCGAAAACGCATTTGACAGGATTGCTTTCGTAGTGTAGACGCTCATGTGGTCGAATGTGTTCGAACAGCCGCAAAACGCCTACTCTCCGCCTACTGACCTAATGCGTAAACATTATGGGAAGAGTGCGAGCCAGACGGGATTTAAACTTAGGCTGAAGACCCAAATTTGGTTTGAAGCCGAAAAATGTACCAAGCACAATGTTCTCTCACCATTCCTGATTTCTAACACGCACTCACAGCGTTTGCCGTGGTCTTGCGGCTGTCAGAGCAGAAACGAAAGCTGTTGCTCTCTGTATATTTTTCTGTCGTCTCCGTGCACATTCAAATGTAAATTGCATGAGCTTATTTTGTCCATTAAATCGAAAGATCTGAAAAAAACCCCATACATTTATCCGCCCATAGACCCTCCCTTCGAAGAAATCAGGACAAAAGTGGTCGAAAGTGGACAAAAGAGACGGATTAAAACACCAAGTGTAAACGGGAATGTTTCTCCTTCGTCTACTTGAGATCCGATCGACCAAATCGCATCTTAATACCAGGTGTAAACAGGGCCTCAGATTCAATAATGAATCATTTATATACTGTATGTTTAATGAACTGGACCATCTGATTCCTTAAGAAGATCCGACTCAAAAGACGATTCAAGAATCGGATATTGCTACTTTTCTCATGAACTCAAATTCAAGCATGATACAAATTCAAACCAAATAAAACACTGAATACCAAATGGTCAGTTCTACATTCAAACTCCTTCTATATCTCATGGTCCACTGCAGCGCTGCCTCTATGGCTGCATTAAGCCAGGTGGAGGACTGATTTAATTATCACAAGCAAATTACTCAGATACTAAGTTTCATCAGCTGTTTCTCACCATGATCCAGAGGCTGAGGAATCTAGCTCTGAGTCACTGCTGAAACAACCTCCCCTGGTTTTGTAAGACGCGAGGCCTCACGCACCATATTGTTCAGTGACCTTTAGTTGCTCGCATTATTGTGCAGACTTACAGTTCTCAACACTCCCATCCAGAAATAGCCTCATATATATTTAACAATCACTCGGGGGCCTTAAACTGCGGTAACAGGCATGACTCCCTACATAAGTGCCACTCAACACTTCATACTGTTCAGCTTCACCTCAAAACCACATATAAATATCACAACACTTAAGTATTTCACAAGACTCCAGAGAACAATAGGAACTTGCATAAATTTACAAAGTAATTTTCTGATTTAAACATGTATTAAACAAATATTTTTAAAAAATGTTGTCCATATAATTGAAATCAAAGGCCTCCAATGTTTCTGGTTCTCAATGTTTTTCAAAATATCTTTTTTTGTGTGTTCCACATAAGAAAGTCATACAGGTTTGGAACGACATGAGAGTGAGTAAATGATGACATTATTATTCTGGATCTATCCCTTTAACTACAGTTATACAGTTTTATTTTTATGTAGTTGGTCTGAAAGTACTGCATGGGCGAATAATCAAATCGATCAATTATTTAGCAATGCAACATCCTTGAATAATTCACCAATTTTTTTTTTTTTTTTTGGAGCATCTATAAACAAATCTCTCTGGTGACTTAACATGAGCAGATAGTGGTCAGAGAGTCTGTTTCCTCATGAAACCTGCAGGACAACTTTTTACTCCATTGGAGAAACAAGCACTTGTCTGGATCACTGCAAGTGCAAGAATTATCAACCAAAGGAAAGTGCAGATTTCTGCACTTAGAAGGTCTAGATCTAGTAGGAACAAGCCATTTATTTAGTTATGTATGTATTTATCTATTTATGTACACAAGCAAAAGCCAAAGTAAAATGTAGAAATAAAGAGAAAGAAAGAACATTTATTTATTATAGGAAGTGCCTTTGTTTGTGGTTATGTTAAGTGTTCTCAGAAGAGTTGTGTCTTTAGCTGTTTCTTGAAAGTTTTGATCGTCTTAGCAGATCATATGCCTGAAAACCAGAAGTGAAATTGTTTCTGTTTTGCATTTTCTTCAAGACAGCATTACATTACAAATTATATTGTCAGTAATTTGAGTGAAAAGATCAATGACATGACATGACATGTCACAAATTGAATTTTTGTAGTGACCTAAAATAGTGCAGAATATTTGTTTATTTCCAGGTTGTGTTCCAGTTTTGAATATGATTTTTCAATACTGACCCCATTATCTATTAAAACTAAAATTCCTTTCTTGTCAAATGACAAACTCTGTATAAATATATATTTTACTGACATAAGCAATAGCACCATAACGGGAAAATATTCAGTACAAACTTACAGCTATGTTAAGCCATCACAGCATTTTATACAATCCAATGAAAAAGACAGAGAGGGAATTCAAGGTGGATATTTGGAAAGTGTCATTTTCTATTTCTACAGTTATTTTACTATAGAGTGGGTGTATTTGGCAACAGAGGGTCTGAAGTTTGTATGAATATGAGCTCCACCCTGAGTTCATGTGCTGCCTACAGCTGTCTGCTCAATGTGTCAGAAGAGAATAAAATAGCAGGAGGCCTCAATGTAGTGAAACCAAAATCACATGACACCCAGTTACAATACACAGTCACATACACCATAGTATTTACACATTTGTGGTGGACATAGTGGTTAAAGGCATAGTTCACTGAAATTTCTGTCATCATTTAGAGGGCAGTTGGGCCACTTTTTAGCATTAACATCACTGTCAAAAATTGTAAGGTGAGTAAATGGTGGCAATGGTGACATTTTGGGGTGAACTATCCCTTTAAGTTGACTGATTACAAATGCATTATAGGGTAAGTTATTTGAGTTTAGATTTTACCCCTCTATAAATAAAACAATTTATGTATTTTTTTTAACAAGCATATATTACAGTGTAAGAAATTGTAGTCTGCCCCGACTCAGATTCCACTCCAATGTATATTTAAGAATGAGCTCATCCCCAAAATGGCTTAATTATCATAGATAATTAATAGATCACATCCTGAGCAAATGGTCATCAATTAGTAGAATGGGAATGGGTGTGGAATTCAATAACATTCATTTACATTAAGAGTGGTAAACTGTAACAGGATAAAAGGTTTGAGATTTGGATGTTCTGGGTTCATTCTGACACCGGTGAACCCAAAGTGCTACATGTACTTTGTCCCTGCTATGCTGCAGTAAACTTCTTCATCAAGATCTTCAACGTCCTCATCATTTTTTTCTTACAACAGTGATCGTATGTCATACAGGGCATTCAATGTATGTGTTGCTCTTTATAATTTCCATATAGCCAATACTAACTAGAGTGGACATGCAGAGAAGGAAAACGTTTTATTTAAATAACCGTAACTGAAGAACGTGTTTTGCATTCACAAGCTGGTGAGAGCAAACACAGCACATTTACTTTCATACAGTCATATCCTGAGGAATCAAATTTCCTTGATCTGTTGCGATAAAAGAGCTTGATGTGCTATGAAAACATACTATAACTGTCAGAACTCAAAACTTCCTCCCCATTCCAAAAAGAGCATTTATTGAAACTAAGGGTACATTTACATGGCAACAATGTACTAAAAATGGAAAAGTTTTTCCTTTGCATTTCTTGCATACAGATGACAACGTCGTCAAAATGATCCCCATTCACACGGCTCCACGAAAACAACTAAAAACGCTGTATTATTCATGCCAGGCCAGTAGTTGGCGATGTCACTTTGTAAAGAAACACTACGCACCTATAGACTGAACATGTAAAACCCATGCACATGACGTCACCGTTTTCACAAATTCACATTTTTGTAGTTTACACATAGACGATAATGGTATCGTTTTCAAAAACTTGCACTTTGAAAGCCATTTTCAAAAGTTTGCATTTTCAGGCCCCCAAAAACATTGCTGTCATGTAAATGAACGGCCAAAAGCTTTCCGTTTTTATTTAAAAACGTTGTCGTGTATACGGGTTCAGAGTCAGACTACACAATATTTTTGTCTGTTACGATAGTCACTGTGTCAGATTATGTGAATTTGACTAAATTCTTGTCATGTGATGGACAAGAAACATGTCAAACTACACATTGCTTCCCGACCAATCATCATTTGCCGTCTCTAAAGATGCGCGTGATGTCATCGAGAAGGCAGAACTAGCAAGGGACTTCACAAGAACGTAAGCAAACAATGGTTGCACTAGCCTAATGCTAATTCCAATACTCACCGGGTTGCTGAAGCGCCTCCGCTATCATTCGCCAGCATTTATCTTTTTTCACTCTGTCATGGTAGACCCTCGAGGAAACACCATATAGCTAGGAGTATTGTTGCCATAGCTCCACCTAGCAGCACCAATACCATCGTCTCTCTTTCATTTAGCCATGTTTGAAAGCTGTGTACAGAAGAGCTTCTGTGCTCCTATTGGTCAACATCACAGATGTGACGGAACCCGTCGTGGAAGACCGGAAAAAAAATTAAACATACTAGTCTTACTGCCGTGACTTTGTGAAGCGTCGCAGACGCAGCGTTGGTTGTCGTCCTCTATGACACACTATACGAGATGAAATGATCGATTCTTGCGTCCTGACGCCCATTGTCATTTACGAATCACCACGGCACCCTACATCAAACAGATCGTGCCAAAATCTGATATTGTGTAGTCTGAACCCAGCATAAGCTGCAAAAATGACTTATGAACTTCTGAAACTCGAGACTTCACACAGATGAATGCATCAACATCATTAACCGTCTGTATTTACTAGGGCTGGGTAAAAAAATATACATTTCTCAATTTTAATCGATTCCCATTTTTATGAACCGATATCGATTCTTAAATCCCAAGAATAGATTAGTCTATCCTGTTTTCAGTTGATAAATGAGCGGGACACTGTAGCGAGCCTCCCATCCAATAAATCGCTAGTCAATCTCAGATGTCACGCCCACGGGCCATTGGCTGAACATCTGATGCATATGGCACACTTTTCTGGAAACACTTCAGGAGTTTCAAAGTCATCATCTGATTAGTTGAATTCTGCAGGATGTCCACGAGTTGTGTGTGTTGCGTTCTTTAACGGTCCGCCTGGAAACACCGTCGTGACAAACTGTGACAATGAGCGCTTACCGGGATCAACTAAACAATTCAATACAATACAATTTCATTTATATAGCACATTTAAAAACAACTGGTGTTGACCAAAGTGCTTTACAAAAGCCAAGGAAACAAACGATAGAATAGAAACACATAAGATAATAAATAATAAAAGATAATAAAATGGAAAACCTATAAAAAAAAAAAATATGGAAAAACCTATATGAAAATCAAGCAATATTGAAAGCAATTGAGCAATTAAACGCTGGATTTTTAAAAGTATGTGAAGTTCGCGGCTCCATTGTTGCAGTAAACTTGCACAACGTTTTTGAATGAATAATTTATAGATGCATGCCAGACGAGTCTGTTATTGCAGGGACATCGACTTACATTTTCACGCCCCAAACATGGCCCGGAACAAAACCAACTGCGATTGGTTGCGTTACATGTCAGTCAAACGTCCTCTTGGACGCCAATGAAAGCTGCAAAAAGTCTGACGGCAGAAGGTCTGGCTACACAAGAATAATAAATTGCAATTCTTGTGCTTTGTTGTTTTTGATATGAAACAAAGTCTCAGATTTCAAATTCTGTCCATTTTACTACAAAATTAAGGGGAAAAAAATACCGTTTTGCCACTGTTTAATGTGGCATGACAGATCGCTGTAGCGCCTCAGATCAGCGGCAGTGTGAAGGGCACGTGAACTGATCATCTCCTCCGCTTTAATACCAGTTAAAGCAACAAATAAACATGAGTGAACATCTGATGGTATGTTAAAAGATACAGTAAAACTTACCAAAATCCGTATCATGTCTCATGTAATCGCTCAATCAGTGTTTTAACCTCAGAAAGACGTCAATAAAACAGCTTGTAAACATGTCATGTAACATCACATTTAACATTACCTCAGAAAAACCATATTCAGTGACCATAAACTTGTTAGTCAGCTAGAAAAATTAACTCTAGAGAGGGGCATTTTGCTAAATATATGCACCATATTACATATTAATTATAATTTTTAATGGTATTCAACATATATAATGCATGTTTGAATAAATCTGTGAAGTTGACAGCCACCATTTAAATGTTTATATTTCAAAAAACTAATTGGAGTAGAAATAATGCAATTTTAAAGTTAGGAGGCCTATTATAACTATATTGTTATAAAAACTTCATTGAGTGTAATTTAAATGTTTGTATACAAATCAGTTAATTTTAACCTTCAATACTATAGTAATGTTGTACCAACTGACTATGTATAGTTTACAGCATTAGTTGAGAGATTCTTTTACCTTGAGAAAATTTGCCATGTAGTGTACCTGATATATCCAAAATAATCAATATAAAATTGAAAGCTTGTGAATCAAAACCGAATTAAATCGTGAAATTTGTGTCAATACCCAGCCCTAGTATTTACACATCATTGACACCTACCAGGTGATCAGAAAGCTATTTATGCCACTATTTATATAATAAATAATGATTATTTTCATAATGACTGAAAATAATGAGTGGGCAAACAGTCCTGCTCCAAAATCACACCGTTGGTTGAGTTGGTCAGGATACTCAAAACACCATAGTGTTTATGGGAGTTTGTTCATAGGGCAATCAACATATGAATGGTTTATAGCTGTCTCTGCATATTAAGCTGGGATAGAAGAAAGTCTTTAATGAAAATTACACACTTCACCTTTAAATGCACACAAACAGAGTCAGTGAATAAAAGCAGAGTGTCTCTGCAACCCTATGTACGTGAAGACAACCCCCACTACAGATGTCAAAAGGATCAATAGTGTCAACTTTTCAGTTTGTGGCAGTATTTTGATGAGACATTTGACCTCTTTTCATTCCATCTGACTCTCTGGCTGTGCTGAGTTTCCTCTCAGGAGAGCAGCTTTACAAACAGTGAAACAGCCCATATTTCAAGCAGCTCCCTGACGCTCCAAGCCGCATCCTTAACCTGCTAAACAAGTGACTGATTGTCTGCTGGAGGTCAGACATTTTCCTGTTAAGTGAGCTAAGAGCGGACTCTCAGTCACAGCGTGCCCAAAAACATGTGATCCCCATCTAAATAGTTTCCAGCATGATATCAGCCTGAATCAGGGCTACAGAAGCTCTTATTGTGCTCTCAGTATGAGCCTGATGAGCATCAAGCAGAACAGAAGGTCAGCAGACGGACCCATCTTTGCAAGGAAAAAACAACCAGGGGAAAATTCATCCAAAAATTGCTTTTTTCATCATTTACACAATGCTGCACAATTTCTGCATTCTAAGAAGAGTTGCAAGTAAAAGTACAGCCCAATGTGCTGATTAATATAAAGGAATTTTATGTATGTATGTAGGTGTTTAACTTGTACCATACTATCTCGAAACTACTATATATATAGTACTTTATATATTATATTATACTATATTATATTATATTATATTATTATATCCTCTGTAGGGTGGGATATTTTATTTTATTTCTATAACCAAACTTATTCAAATTTTCTCAGCTTGTATCATTATGCTAAAAATACAAAGAAGATTCTGGACTATATTAGACTCTGAACTTCAGAGCTTATCTTATCTGCCTGCAAAAAGCAACAAACCCAACAATAGTCCTCAAAGGACAGCAAAGATTCCATCACATCACATCCGCCTCAAGTGAGGCGAGGGTCAAAGGTCAGAGCTCTGCTTATTTGAGGAGGCATGGAAGGAAGTGCAGAGCAGAAGAGCTGATGAGACACAAATGGAAGAAGGAAACGCACTCATGTCTGGGACTCTTCTCTGCTTCCGTCAGTCACATTTACGGAAAAAACACAAGTCGATTTTGATATGCCAGTGATAAGCCTGTGACACGCCTATAAGTGATAGACTGAGCAGAACGTCACCTATACATCTATACATAGCACACAAAATCAGTCTTGTTACCATGCATTCATGCAGTGTGTCATGTTTGGCACCATTGACACTGGGGAGAAACACCTTCACATCACTTCCTGCCATCATCACAGCATTTTCTGGGCTCATCATAAAAAAAAGTCTCAGTTGTTATCATGAAACCATTGTTCCTCTTTACTAAATGCTCTTCAAAACAGAGTTATTATCATTTAATTAAACATTTATGTTAATTAAAATAAAGCTGAGATAAAATAATATATACATATTAGATCTGCAATAAGTTCAAGTTGAAGCACTAAATTACTAACTGGAAATAAATAACTAAAACTGAAATAAAAAGAAACCTAAATAGTAATAAAAAAACGAGGCAAAATCACTTATCTAAATTACTAACAATTAAACTAAAATTAAAATGAAAACTGAAAAACTGAAAAATAAAAGCGAATTCAAAATATTAATATAAACTATAATAGTGTATAAATGATACTAAAATAGTACCGTGTTAAAACAAAAAAAGACTTCCTCTGATATATCTGGTTGAACAGGATACCGCCAGGTTTAAACGGCACTGAGATCACTGTATTTTGAATGATCTTCAAAAAAGGGTGTTAGCCAAGTGCTCTGTTGAAGCAAGTTAGAAAAAAGCATGAAAGGGAAGTGCAAGGGCTGGGTATGACTTTGTCCTCACGCCCTCACATGACTTCAGCGCAGCAGCGCTCAACTGAGCCACAGCAAGCAAATACCACATCTGCCCAGTGCCTCACATTACAAACACTTTGTGAATGTCTCTATATAAACTACTTTTGGGAATCATTTGTTACTGGAGACACACAGCTACTGACATTTTTTTAAGCTCGATCATATTATTTGACATGCTGTTTGAACATCTGGTCTTTCTGGAATCCCTTCCCCCACTGATGGCAGAGATCATGGGAAAGGAAATGATCTTATCACACAAAGCCCATCCCTTTCATGTGCACGTTGCAAATGCAAACAGCGATAAGTGTATATGACTCCTGCACAGGTGAAGCTCATTATCATGAAAATGAAATGCTGGGAAGTAGACAGCAGGGCTTGAAGGTGCAGATCTGGTTCTTGTGGTTTAGGCAGGGGGTCTAACCCGGGGCACAAGCATGTGGGTTGATGACACAGTTTCACTGTCTGCTTAAATTGTACCACAATGTCAGTTGAAAGGAATTTTTCCTCACCTCTCATGTCGTTACAAACCTGTATGACTTACTTTCTTCGGAACACAAAAGGAGAATTTTTGAATAATATGAAGGGCGCACTTATAATTAGCGTGAAAGAGAATTTGGGGTATCAAGCTCCAAAAAAAAAAAGCACAATAAAAATATCATAAAAGTAATATTGTGTTGCTCTCCCTTTTGCTGCCAAAACAACCCTGACCCGTTGAGGCATGGACTCCACTAGACCCCTGAAGGTGTGCTGTGGTATGTCACCAAGATGTTAGCAGCAGATCCTTTAAGTCCTGTAAGTTGCGAGGTGGGGCCTCCATGGATCAGACTTGTTTGTTCAGCACATCCCACAGATGCTCGATTGGATTGAGAACTGGGGAATTTGGAGGCCAAGTCAACACCTCAAACTCGTTGTGCTCCTCAAACCATTCCTGAACCATTTTTGCTTAGTGGCAGGGTGCATTATCCTGCAGAAAGAGGCCACAGCCACCAGGGAATACCGTTTCCATGAAAGGGTGTACATGTTCAGCAACAATGCTTAGGTACGTGGTACGTGTCAAAGTAACATCCACATGGATGGCAGGACCCAAGGTTTCCCAGCAGAACATTGCCCAAAGCATCACACTGCCTCCACCGGCTTGCCTTCTTCCCATAGTGCATCCTGGTGTCATGTGTTCCCCAGGTAAGCAATGCACACGCACCTGGCCATCCATGTGGTGTAAAAGAAAACGTGATTCATAAGACCAGGCCACCTTCTCCCATTGCTCTGTGGTCCAGTTCTGATGCTCACGTGCCCACTGTTGGTGCTTTTGGCGGTGGACAGGGGTCAGCATGGGCACCCTGACTGGTCTGCGGCTATGCAGCCTCATACACAACAAACTGCGATGCATTGTGTATTCTGACACCTTTCTATCAGAACCAGCATTAACTTCTTGAGCAATTTGAGCTACAGTAGCTCGTCTGTTTGATTGGACCACACGGGCCAGCCTTCACTCCCCACGTGCATCAATGAGCCTTGGCCGCCCATGACCCTGTCACCGGTTCACCATTGTTCCTTTCTTGGACCACTTTTGATAGATCCTGACCACTGCAGACCGGGAACACCCCACAAGAGCTGCAGTTTTGGAGATGCTCTGACCCAGTTGTCTAGCCATCACAATTTGGCTCACTCAAATCCTTACGCTTGCCCATTTTTCCTGCTTCTAACACATCAACTTTGAGGACAAAATGTTCCCTTGCTGCCTAATTGTCCCGAGTGTCAGTTTGTTTACTTTACAAAGTAACAATTTGCATACACAAAGGAAGTGTTTTTACGTTTAGCTAGCGGAACCAAACAGAATGTAGTTTTGAAAAACCATTTTAAAAACGAGATGCTCATGGCATGAGAAACACCAGCATCACTACGCGCCAAAATAATTTTCCTCTCAAAGGCTACTGAAAGGCTCTGAGTAAGTGAGTCACACGGCTCCCATTAAGCCACTCATCTATGTTGTAGTCATAGAGTTTTGCAAGCTTGTACATTTTCAGTCACCCACATTCAAGAGGTCTCTAAGCAAGCAGTCACTTCCATTCACACTTCAGAATCATTTCTGCTGCTTTTGGGAGCGCTCACGGTGGAGAGCTGGGAGTGACCTTGAGCGGTGTTGACAACACGCAATTAAGGTTGAGGGGAAAAGACATAGTTGGGTTGGGAGAGAGAGAATGAAGAAGAAAACGGCAGGAGGAAAGCAGCAGACCCCTGCAGCTCGTACAAACAAGGAAAAACAGCAATTCCAAGCAGGCAGGCTTAGTTTCCTTCCTTCAGACCCCGCACACACCAGAGCAGGAGCATGTGTGACTAGCTTACCATGGCTGTGGACAGACAAGACAACAGAAGGAAAGTGCTCTCGTCACCGCTCCACATGGGAGTGAGCGTGCCGTGATGAGTCTGCAGTTGTGCGTGCCACGCTTGTGCAAGAGTGTGAGTGAAAATCTGGGCTGCATTCCAGGGCAGCAATCTAACAGCTTCTATTACTGCTTTGTTTTTATCGTGATGCTTGCCGTCAACAAGGCAAGCGCTCGTTTGTTCTCTTTTTCCTGTTTTTGTTTCCCAAAAGAAGAGGCCTCATGTGGCGCATGCTTCTTTTCTGCCTTTCCACAGCGCTTGATCCACCTCCTGCATATTTGAAAGAGTTTACATCATTTGGAGGGCACATAGCAGTGCCAAGTTATGACTAATGGAAGGGAGACTTGGCTGGATGGCATCCACATAGTTTCAAGCAAGGTATGCTGAACGCCCGAAACAACACATCTGGTGACATAATGTTCAACAGAACACAGTTTTTCAGGCAAAATCAATGGATTTTTTTTTTTTAAATTTCCCTTCTCCAAGAACAAACCATGGAAGGTTGTGCAATGCGTTCACACTGAGCTTACAGGAATCTTCTTGTCAGTTATTATTAGTCATCATGCATGCATCCACCTATTCCCAAAAGGCCACTGAAGGCCAAGTCACACAGCGGCTCAAAACACGCCCTCGGTTTTTGGTTTGAAGTCTAGACTAGTTTGATTCTGTCCAGACTGCACATGACTTCAAGTAGACAAACAGGGTCGGCAGCCTCCTCAGACTCATGCCACACTGTATGCTAAAGATAGAGACGGGCAAGCTGGCCGACCTATTTAAAAGCGGCCCTTCATCCTCACTGCAATAATATTAGAACACAGGCCTAACTACAGACGGGTCAAAACAACAGCCCAAGAATGGATTATGCAGGCAATGGTAAATTTTCACTGTATTTTTGATGTTTTGATGTTTGATGTCATCCCCCAAATTCATACGCAGACACTGATAATAATAGAAGCAGGATGGGGTGGCTGGTGGGAAAGCTTCTCAGAAAAAGTTACCTGCTACGGCACAATACAATTTCAAAGAGAGGCGGTAGCAGAACTTAAGATGTGTTCAAGCCCTTCTGGGAAGTTTACATATTCAGAAATTGTAAATACAGCATGTGCTTTAGGGTTAGTGATTTTTGACTTACTTGCTAGAGAGTTTCATATAATTTAAGCTTTTTAACACTAGTGCAACATTATGAGGAACAAAGGATGCACATTAGGTGTGTAAATTATGCTTACATGTGTTTGGTCACAAGTCCGTCTCCTCATAAACGATAATGAATGAGCACTGTTTTCATCATCATTTACAATAACAAATTATTATTTAATTATTGTTAACAATTTGCTTCTGCCAAGGTTCTTTAACTAACATACCCATAACTTGCAAAGTCTGGGCTTAAAGTTGGCGTAAAATCAAAATTCACCATATACATTTTGTAAATGCATGTTATAGATGTTCTTGTGAATGATTAATCCACATATGTGTGTTTACTTTCGGTAACACTTTAGTTTAGGGTCCAGTTCTCACTTTTAACTAGTTGCTTATTATTAGCATGCATATTACTAATATATTGGCTGTGTATTAGTACTTATAAAGCACATATTAATGCCTTATTCTGCATGACAATATTCTACATCCCCTAATCCTACCCAATACCTAAATTTAACAGATACCTTACTGAGTAATAAGCAGTTAATAGTTAGTTAATAGCGTGAATTGGATCCTAATCCCTAATCTAAAGTGTGACCTTTGACCTTAATGACCTCATTATTTTTAATCAACATGTCACAACTCACTCTTCCGGTGAAAACGACAGACTTCTCTCTAGTGACGAATGCTGGATTTCTCCAATCATTTGGTCTGCTTAAACCGTCCCCTACCACAATAGACTTCAAGCACACATTCATTTTTGAGTGCAATGTCCAAATCCATCAACAACCGATGGATAGAACCAAATCACCAACCTATATTTTTTCATTTTAATAATCCGTTACACTCGAATGTACATCACAATACGGAAGAATTTATCTGTTGCTATTCTGTTTCATTGGGACTTTAAAGAAAGTATAATTGTGTTCATGTGCACTCAACTAATTCCGACATTAATTCAGTGCACCATTACACTTGGTTCAATCCCTTAAATCTGCAGTGAATGTATGATAGAGAAGTGCAGTGGCGCTGTGTGTGGAGAGGACCTATTGAAAACATTGTATATAACAGAAACCACCACTGTGGCCTAAATGGGCTGACTTGGTGATGCTAGACCTTTTTTTCCATTTAAAATGTGTATATTTATATTGTATCTAAATTTGGCTTTGACAGCAAGCCCACAAGTCAACCAGCCCACCAGGAAGCTCCCTACGGTCACTCCATCCATCTGCCTGATGTTCTCCACAGGCCTCTAAAGTGAAGAGATTATGAGAGCAAGGTTCACAAGATGAGGAACACATGTACATACTTCATATGAAAAACAATAAGATTTAACCTGAAATATCTAACACAGTAACCCTCAATGCAAAATGTATGATGGGTACCTTGCTGAAAAATCCAACATAAACCAGCCTGTTGGTCCATAGTCATGCTGTTCTCAAAAAAAACTTATCTGGTTTAACTGGTCCACCAGCAACCAGCATCCCATGAAAAATATACCTTAAATAACAGATTGAAGCAGCTGTAATTTGTAAATGACTGAATGATGAAATTAAGGGAAAAACATAACCCAAGACACTATACTGATCAAAGCCCTTCCTGTGGAAACACCCACAACATTACCAAAGGCCTCCAAAATTACACAATCTTACACATCATTTCACACCAGCAGCACTGTTTCTGGACTTAATGAACCCTCACCCTCTCATTCAGAAACTCTCTTTGCTCATTAAAGGTTGATTAGTCTGAGAACCCATAGTCACTCAGTTATGCCTGTAGCTGTGCACAGGACAGGACGGACAGCAGAGGTAAAGGCATCTGAATCTCGGTGATCTAGAGAGCTACAACACCCCTGCATCATAGTTACAGAGAAATGTTCAACAGCAAGTCACAATCTGTCAGATCTAACCAAATCAAACAACACCTGAAACTGGCAAGACACACAGAAGTTACATTTTAAGAGAACATGATTTATGCTCCAAAACACACACAAAGAATATTTCAAAGACCACAATCTTTTTTTACCCAACAAACACATCAGAATATGATTCAGAGTAGCGCATTCTTGCTTTTAAAAGGGCATTACAAAACAAATAAAATGTGCTGAGTATTTCAGGCACTTTTTGTGATTTTTCGCCTCTTCATGACGGATCGCTTCCTGTATTCCTCAGTTGTAAGTCGCTTTGGATAAAAGCGTCTGCTAAATGAATAAATGTAAAATGTAATGCTGAAATATACAATATAGGTGTGAAACACGAAACAGTTACGCAATACAGCACAGACTCTCTTACCTTACTATTTATGCACAATTCTCCATGCGATTTATGATTGTTTACTCACATAATGACTATAATTACCTGTGTTTACCTTCTGTGCCGCCACATTTATAATATATACTTGCAGGTATTTTTAGATAACGTTAATATTAGTAGTTAGTGCATGATTACATTAAGAAAACACTGCCAAAGAAAATACTGAGTTCATTGCTACTTTGAGGTCAAGTTAATCAAGTAAAATGAAACCACATGAGATCATGCTCCTGTTAATACATCCTCTGGCACAGAGTTGCAATTTTGATTAAAAAAGATACATTAATTTATTCCAGAACCCAAACAGGCACTGCATGTTTCTAAAAGAGCATCCAAAAAGTTTAACATTTTTGAGATTAAATGAACAAAGTGGTGTGCTAATGAAGTCCACTTCCGAAGAGGGAGGTGTGCGGCTGGGACATCCCCAACAGCTTTGACAAAAATCGAATACTGCTTCTTTGAAAATATGAAACATAAAGCATTAGAGCTGTGGGGAAAAGGCAGACTCATTTTTAGCTACTTTAAGTGACACCAGACTTGTCAAACAAGTCAGTTAACATGTCTTTCTGTAAGCAATACTGTTACTTTGAATTTTCTTTTCAACGTAAATGTGTCTATTTGACACATAACAGGAAGAACTTAGTTATACTTTAAATTGTGCTGATAGTAAAATACCAGCACACTCTATTACCTTCAAACCTCCCTTATTGTTGTTTTGCAACCCCGGCTGTTACAGTAAACCACAAGACCACCAATGTACTACAGAAATGCTCATACGGTTCGCTAGATTCATTATCTGCGGTGATAAAGGATGGCCTTAATGTCATTTCACAACACATGCTAAATCTACATGGCGCTATTCAGACCTCAGATGAGCTCTTTCTGACTCACAAGGAACTGTTTGAAAAAAAAAAAAAAAAAAAAAAAAAAAGTACTTGAGAAGAATTTCATATAGCTTTTTCTTGTCCCTATAGAGCTAAAAAGAACACATGGTCACAGAGTCACACCTTTGAGTTTGCAGACCAGACCACAATAACACCATATAAACTGAGCATAGCTGTACTTTTGATAGCAACTGAAACTTAAAGGGCATTCACACTGATAGCGATTAAATTACTGGAGGTCACTGAGCTCTGTGCATGTTTTTTGCTTCCACTATAAATGGCAAACTCTCATTACCTACGTTTACATGCAAACTGGACTGAATAGCCTTCGTAAAATAATCGATCCGATTTTGAGCTCAATCCAAATGAAATTTTGATCAGGATTGTAGACCTAAAATAATCTGATAAATAGGAAAGAAATAAGCATGTAAACACTTGAAACTTGGCTTTTTTCTCAATTGGATTCAAAAATACCTCACACATGTGCAGTGCCGTAGTACGCATATTTACATTTTACCTCTAAATGTGCGTATCTTTATTTACGCCTCATGTCTTATGAACTGGTCAGTGGACATATAAATATATGTCAGCTTTCTTTTTAAACATGCCATCAATGCAAAAACTATAATTATGCTTGCAGTAGCTCTGGTGTCATTATCCCTGGCTTTCACCAGGTTTTTTTTGGAGGTTTTGTTCAGAATACATGTAATGCAAATGCACATTTAAACGAACATGTGAATCGGATTGCAAGGTTTAGGGTTCATTCATATAATCAAAACTTTCAGTATCTGAAATCGGATTGGATTCATTTGGATTGACAGAAAGTGCATGTAAATATACCTATTGAAAATCAATGACTTCAAGTTGCTTTATCGCTGCAAACTGCTGTCAGCGTGAAATACTCCGCTTTCTACCATTGTTTGACAAACCACTGATTGAACCAATGTTGTTATATCCAGCCCAGTAAGGCCATTAAAACAAACAGACTGCAATTTGGCACAGCAGAAATTACGCACACCACTAAACAATTTATCTGCCAGAAATATCTTTTAAATTGGGAAGTTTGATAGAAAACAAAACCACATGTACAGAAAGTGATCCACTCTTGGCTCGACAGACCAACCGACCGACAGTCAGACAGACATACACTGCCATGTGACTCATCCACACATGACCACTCTTCTCCATTACTTACAGCCACCTGCGGCATCAACCTACTCCAGCACTATCCTCCCCTTGTCCTTTCCTCTACTGTGCCGACCTAGAGCCCAGTTGGAGCGCACCTGCGACACATGATGACGACAGTCGATCGAAGCCCTGCTTAATCGGGCTTGTTACATCACCATGAATGATGATCCCCTGAATGAGATAATGTTTCGAAAGCATTGTGAGCACAAGCTGGAGTGGGACATGCCGATAGGCCAGAGACACCCCGCGCAGCACAAACTTTAGAATAGAAGCTCTAGCTCACCCAATAAAATAACTACTTGTATTCTTAACTATCTCTTGTGTATATGCATGCAAAACATCAGTGATAATGTTTCACAGGGGTACTAAATTAGATGCAGGCCAGTAAATGCCTCTTCAAAACACACAAGCATGGCCTGAAGTGGCATACAAAAAGGCTAACATGCAGTGTTTTGAAACCTGAAAAGTGCTGCCATCGCAGGAAGTATGGCATATGGATCTCAATTTGTACCACAATCATTAAATATTCAGTTAGTTGTGCTCCCCTGGAACTGGTTTAGATCATTAGATATGAGATTATTGTGCCTTGGAAGCCTGTCTGAAATGAACATACTACCTGTGTATGAGGTTCCATTTGTGCCAAATAAGAGTTGACTGCTTTGTACTATACATCTATCAGTCTACAGTCATTGTATACTTGTTTAGATAAATTAGTATATTGATGTGTATTCTTTGTTTATGTTGTCTCGTTCTGACGCTCTCCATGTTGTCTCGTTCTTTTGATTATGGAAGGCTTTATTCCAAAAATTATGGCATTCTGTTTGTCCCAAAAAAAAGTGTTCTCTACTTTGCACAGTACATTTGTCTGTTTAGTGCTATTGCTGTTGTTCTATTTGTGTCATCCTCTCTGTTGTGCGTTCAGCTCAGTGTTGGGGAAAGTTACTTTTAAAAGTGGGGTAAAATGCCCCCCAGGGTGGGGTAAAATGCCCCCACTCTGACAAAGCAATTTGCTTTATATGTTTACAGCAAAATCAGAGTACAAGTTTTAGCTTAAAATTAAAAAGACAAAATAAATATGAAAATTTATTAATGAACCATGCTGAAAATCAACCTTTCTTTAAAAAAAAAAATATTGTTAGCTGATGCTAACTGGCTGGCTAACTAGCTAGCTGATGCTAATGTGAGGTAATTTTTAAATATAAAGTCCAAATATTTTTATTCAACCACCTAGTTAGATTACATTTGATGGAAAAACAAAGAATGTGATGTTCAGAACATGGTAACTACAGTAATTATGATAGTGGGAAGCAATGCCCCCTGGGGGCGTTTTACCCCACAGACTATGTTTGAAAAAAAAAAAATACATATATAATTATATTTTCCTTAAATGACAAGTAATCCCTAACTACAGGCCTTGCTCTTCTCATATCATATATAACTTATATTCTGCAAAACAAGCTTTAGAACACTTTTTTTCTTACAGTTAAAAATTGTATCACTTTTGAATTTCTCTCAGGTACGTCACCAGTGTAAGCTTTGCGGTCAAAACTTCTACATCACTCTGGTCAACGTAGTCCATAGCAACAACAAAAATGTATCTTGATTTTATCTAGTGGTTATTTTGGGAAAAACAGTAGGGGGGGCGTTTTACCCCTATCTACCCTACTTGTTTTTTTAATAACAAAACAACCCCAAAATTTCTATTTTTGGCAAATGTAAAGGCCCCTAAAACCTCAGTCTGAAGGAAATGCAAATTCACACCTGTACAGAAGAGAGCGCACCTCAAACCTTATGTTTAACTAAAGTCATTTTTGCTTATTCGTATGGTTGAATTGGATCATTGCAGGTCAGCAGCAAAGACATCGGTTAGTAAAGTGAGATTAAATACATAAAGTATATTTGTGTTATTTATAATATTTAACTATTGCAGGTTTGCGTAATATTCAGAGTTTGCATTTCTCTGTTTTTATTCATTTTGAGGAATACTGAATCTGTTTTTTATGGAAGCTTGTTTCCGCCACATAATGAAAACGCAAAAAGGTAATTGCGACTTTTTATCTCACAATTCTGACTTTTTTTTCTCAGAATTGCATGATGTAAACTCGTAATTGCGAGATATAAAGTCAGAATTGTGAGATATAAACTAAGTTAAAATATATAAGATATAAGATATAAAAGAGTTTAATTTTTTCCTCAGAATTGGACTTTATTCACAATTCTGAAAAAAGAAGTTGAGAAATTGTGAGAAAAAAGTCAGAATTGCTAGATGCATTTTATCTTTTAAAATGTTTTATTCTGTGGCGGAAACTAGCTTTCATAGTTTTGTGCAAGTGAGATAAGTAAATACATGCTCACATTAGTGTACAACAACAATAATCATCATGTTCACACAGCGCACACAATGCCTCTGCACTTACTCCCGATTTCTCTCAACATGGGGATGGGAAAGGTGTCAGTCAATAAAACTTGCAAAACTTGAAATTAACTCAGATATTTTGTTGTAAATTTAAAAGTAATGCATTACTAGTTACTTGAAAAAAGTAATCTGATTACGTAACTCGCGTTACATGTAATGCTTTACCCCAACACTGGTTTTATGCTTTTAATATTATGACAAATAACAAAGTTGAACCACAGAGACTTTGCTTAGAACAGAAAGATAAATGCATCTAAAAGTTTTACAAAACTCATTGAAAAAAAAAAAAACTAAACGTTTTATTTGTTAACCTGTAAATCTGTAAAATTTGTTGCAGCGCGTTCAGTGACAGCACTAACTTATAAAGCATAAAACTGAGGGTTTGACAGGATGACACAAGCAGACGACACAAACCGAAGACTGACACGAGGCTGACACACATAAAACAACGGCAACAATAGACAATGTTTTTTATGTTCCAAATAAATATTAAAGATGGGTCAGTTACTCCATTAAAATACTAATTAATTAACATTTTTGAGTTTTATTTATGATTTATTATTTACAATCCCACGTGAACAAGGGCAATGCACACGAGGCCAGCAGCGGCCTTTGGTTTTGAACAGACTGAATGCATCTAAAAAATAGAGGTAATCAACAATCAGCTGATAAAAATCACTATGGGGGCGGGGCATCAATAACAATCGTACTGACGTCATCATATCACAGTGGCCAGTGCAGGAAATCAGTGAATTGATATGACATAGTATGTATGGAAAATACACAATGGCTATGTATATATTCGCTCAGAAAGATTGGCCCTTTGACAACCAATGCAGCGTTTAACAGATCTAGGCAATAAGACCTTCAAACCACCATGAGGTCTGTAATATTACTGGATACGGTGATTAAGCATATCAAGTAAGCTGGACTAATGTAGGATGAAGTCGTAAACACGGAACAGCACACGCGCCTTCACGACATGCGAACGTCTCGTGATTAAAAAAAACACTCCGCTAACATCAAGTTCAAGTTCGGGTACACATCCTTCAAATCGTTTAGAATTGAAATACACCAAAATATGTAAACGATATGGTAAGAAACCAGTATGTATTCTTTAAAACTCTACGATGCAGTATAATGACACACAGATGCATCGATTTGATCTCAAGACGCACCGGCATGTGCATTGCATTGGCGTATATTAACCTACACAGCAAAGACTGAAAATGAATCGTTACGAACGAAATGATCACCTACCCTTATTCGATTCACAAGCACTTCGAAATATTAACAGCTGAAATCTCCAGATCCCTGTGAAATGTCGAGGGTGTATAGATGTTTATTTCATTTTGTCCAACGTTAAAAAGCAGCGCAAAAGATAAACAGCTGCAGATGTCAAAGTGTCTCAGTCTTCTTGAGGCTCTCGGTGATAAAATCCAATGTTAAGACATTGTAGAGCAGTTCATATGATTGTTCCCACGCAGCGGCGAGTACATTCCCACGCACGCACGACACACTTGCGAGAAGCGCTCGGCTTGGGTAAGTTTAGTTTTGGTCTGCCGGTAATTCAGTTTCATAGACCGGGAGCCCCGCCCGTGTCGACCGAGAGTCGGTCAAGTGCGTGGCCGATTGGTGCGCGTACACACACACTGGGAGGCGCAGAGACTCATACAGAGTGTGTGTGTGTGTGTGTGTGTGTGTGTGTGTGTGTGTACAGCCATGACTAAGCAGGGAAATCTGTTAAAGGCAGGAGTTGATGAATTCCTCTCAACTGTTATTACAGTCGTGAGATATTTTTGGGGACTAGTTGTTTAGTTGCTGTGTGGGGTTAAATATTAACTGTTTGTGACAGAAACTCATTTAGATAAAGAGGTGTGGATGAGCACATGATCAGACGTTCAGACACACTTGAGTAATTACGGTCTTCTCACTTTCTTCTAACAGAAGAATATTAGGCTAGATTTATTTTATATTACTCATACTATTTCAACAGGCACAGTGTGCAAATTTATGTAGGCCTACATTGTAAAAAAAAAAAAAACAACAACTGTGTTTTATGTGGTAACATTGAAATTGACTGTTTTTAGTAAAAAAAAAATTACTTATTTTATCAGTTATGTGGCCCTCATGCTTGCCCAGCATTCAAAGGCCCGGTTTCACAGACAGGGCTTAGACTAAACCAGGATTAGGCCTTAGTTCAATTAGGGCATTTAAGTAGCTTTTATAAATGTGCCTTTGAAAAAAACATTACGGGCGTGCATCTTGAGACAAAACAATAGCACAGACATATTTTAAGGCTATGTCAGTGCAAGTTGCTTTCAGTTAAAACAGCTCAAACATCCATTTTAGTCTAGGACTAGCTTAAGCCTTGTCTGTGAAACAGCACTGGGCCTGTTTACTTTTTGTATCACTCACTGTGTTTGTTCCAGACTGACTGTCAGTCTGTGAGTTAATTGTTAGAATTGTGTGACTTTTTCGTCGTTACATTACTACAAATAAGTTCATTCAATTCAATTCACTCATTCAATTCTGTATGCACCATAATAAGAAGTGTATAACCCAGGCCTACACTCAGCAAACAACTATTTTATCTCAGATTGGCCTTAACGACACATTTTCCCAGAAAGATGTCATATTATGAAGACAACTTTTTTATACTGAGGTGGAAAATTTATAGTTTAGAAACTGCACACACGGAGAAACATTCAGGAGCATATATAGAAACTGGTTTTCAACTGCCCGTGAATTTTTTTAATAAAACATCTTCGCTCCTGAAAGCTACGTTATAGGCTATTTCTCAGCAACGAGGTGATTTTGTAAATAAACTAACAAGCTTCACCATTAGCTACATACAGACGCACACAGGTAATTCACACTCACAGTCTCTCTCTCTCTCTCTCTCTCTCTCTCTCTCTCTCTCTCTCTCTCTCTCTCTCTCTCTCTCTCTCTCTCTCTCTCTCTCTCTCTCTCTCTCTCTCTCTCTCTCTCTCTGTCTCTCGCTCTCTCGTTAATTTCTTCGAAATAATTCAGTAAAGGAAATCTAACTGCACTAATTTTTCTATTTTTCTTGTCTATAGCTATCCGTTCAGTCAGATTTTGCGCCACAAACAGCCATGACAGCCTTTAACTTATCCATGCTGGCAAATAATCACCTGAAGTGAATTATAATATAATTTTATCAGGGCCATTCAAAACCCGAGAGTCAACTATTTCACATAGTAAAGCGACCACCAACAGAACCATTTTGGGCGGGAATTAATATGTAAACACAGATATCGGATACCAGTCGCGTCTAAAGTAAATGTAAACAGGCGGGACAAAAGATCAGATCTGTGGATTAAAGTGCCCCTGTTATAGATTTTTGAAAATTACCTTTGATGTAGTGTGTGACATAGTTCTAAGTGAATGAAAACATCCTGCAAAGTTTTAAATCTGAAAGTGCACCGTATATAAAGTTATTGTTTCTCAAAAGTAAGAGTCGACTCTGAGTCAATTAAACAAATCGTTTTTTAAACGAATCCCAAGCCGTTTCGTTGTGACGTCAAGACGAAATATTAGCATATTGCCTGTCCACTTATTGCGCGGGCACTAGGGAAAACTTGAACCACCTCAAACACTGCAGCTGATTCCTGTGGATACTGGATAGCATCATGTCGAGAAGACGCTGTGCTCTACAGTGTGTTTATTGTGTTTCATATTGTGTAGGTATCTGGCTAACCGGCTAACTCACGTTATTACTGTCTTACTGAAATACTACTGTAAATCAGCTGTGGGCTGCAGTATTACCTAAAACTGATTCTATCAATGCAGATTGTCTGTTATTCTTACTACTTTGAGTAAAGATAAAGGGTGGAGCAAGATTTGTTTTGCAACTTTAATGTTACATCAGTCATTCACGTTAGTGCTCGGCTAAGGTATGTGCTGTTATTGATACAGTTAATACAGTTCCTGCATGTGCACCGCAATAAATTAGAAACACACAAACACGCACACACATACACACACGGGTTTGTTGATGGACGCACACTTGTTAATGCTGATGATGAGGAATTACAGTTGAAACATCTCATAATGTACCTCAAACTGAGTAGCATCACTGAGAAACGTCCTGCTCGAGGTTCGGTTGAATAGCTAGTTCTTTCAATGTTTCATCATTGATTCGGACTCGTGCTGGGATTGGTGTAAAATCGGCGTCATCGTTACTGTCTTTACTAGGGATGTTAACAATTAATCGATGATTTAATTGTCGATAATACATTTAATCGATAAAACTTATCGATCGTTGATTAAGCAGGGTTATGCGCGTGATTACAGCTCAACCGCGAAACACGAAAAGCAGACACAAGGAAAAATGAAGCGAGCACGCTGGAGTTCTATTTGGGACCATTTTACAACTGGAGTTATACCTTCATCATGACTATAAGTGTGTGTGTGCATTTACAGCCTTTTGTTTTGTTCAAATGTAAGTTGTAATGTTGTGTTTATTGTGTGTAGGCCTATATATATCTGATTTATCTCATATATGCATTTGGTTAAGAATTAACGTGGTATTAAAGCGCACCGGTGTTCAGCTTCAGAGCGCGCAGCTCAAAAAACAATGCACAATTAATAACGACTATGGTTGGGACTGTCATGTTATATAACAATATTGTAATAAAACATTGTGAATTATTTGGGTTTAGTTGGTTGTTTCATCGTGTTACTCCAGGAAGAGCATGTGCACAACATGAGACACATTCTGAATATGAATATCATGTAACTTAGTTCAAGTTTATTTGTGCATTCGCATCATTTTGTGCAGATATTTGTAATATTATGTTTATTTTGTAATGTATATATCTGATTAATCTCATATAGGAAGCGTTTCGTTGAGTTAAATAACACGCTAGCAAAGTGCTTCAGTTTCCCGGTGTTCATTCAGCGCCTCAAACAGCAATGCACGACTAATAATAACTTTGATTGGGACTGTCATATTACATAACATTAATGAGACACTATTTTATTAGTTGTTAATTCATTGGGTTTAGTTGCCGTTTCAGCGCGTTGTTCAAAGAAGAGCACGTCCACACATTCTGAATAACAGATCTGAGGCAGCGTTGGTGACACGTTGTATTACTCGTTATATTTGATTATTAAATAAGTAATTTAATTAAATGATCAATCACATCGACTCATTTTACAATCCTACTAGCCCTTTATTTAGACTAAAAACCCTTCTCATTGATTTGGTGAGGAACATGGCGTTTTGAGCAGCATTTGCACACCCTGTCATGCTGTTGCTATAAGCCACTGCAGTAGATGCATATGCAGTGTTAAGGCTAACAATTAATTGATTAATTGGTCGTTAATTTAAACGACGATCGATCATGGGAATTTGTGTAAATTGACATCCCTAGTCTTTACAGTGTGTACAATCCCTGAGGTTTAGGAAGCCTCCGGATGGAGCTGAAGTTGAGTTATGGTAATGGGCGTTTTGTTTCCGAAATACGCGCTGTACGCGGTAGACCAATCACAACAGACTGGGCCATCTGACCAATCAGAGCAGAGTAGGCTCGTGGAAAGGAGGGATTTAGAGAGACTAATTCATCCCTCGAGTCGTTTGAGAATTATTGAACATTGTGGTGATGTGCAATGTATAATATGAGAAAATTAAAGTGTTTTTTGACCTTTGATGCATGTAAACCTGTTGTTAGAGACCTCCAAAACTAAATTAGGAAACTTTAAAATAGCATAATAGGGGCTCTTTAAGACTTGCAGTGTAAACACAGCCAGAGATAAGACCAAGATCCTCAAGATAAAATCCAAAAGCAAGGATCCAGTCATGCTGAATGGAAGTGCCCTGGAAGAAGTCCAGTCCTTCACCTACCTGGGCAGCAATATTGACCAACAAGGCAGCACAGACGCAGATGTCAAGGATTGGCAAAGCAAGAGTGGCCCTCATACAGCTCAAGAACATCTGGAGCTCCAAAGACATGTCCTTGGCAGCAAAGATCTACCTATTCAACTCTAACGTGAAGTCAGTGTTGCTGTATGTAGCTGAAACCTGGAGGACGACCAAGATTACCACCAGGAAGGTCCAAACCTTCATCAACAACTGTCTCAGAACGATTCTCCACATCCGCTGGCCTGACACCATCACCAATACCAACCTTTGGGAAAGGACACACCAGACTCCCTGCTGAAGAAGAAATCAGGAAGAGAAGATGGGGCTGGATAGGGCACAGCCTTCGTAAACCACCCGCCAATATGTGGAACCCCCAAGGAAAGCAGAGAAGAGGCCGTCCAAGAAACCTGGCATTGTGACCTTGAGGCTGACATCACCAAGATGGGCTACACCTGCAACCAGTTGGAAAGAATGGCCAAGGATAGAGGACTCTGGAGATCTGCAATTGGCGGCATACACCCTGGCAAGGGTGACGTGCATAAGTAAGTAATATGCAGCAGCTAGAGAATACCCATAATGCACTTTTAGGGACTCAGGCGCCCATCCAGACTCATTTACAAGTCTAATACATTGTTTCTGCAGTGTTACACACCTCATTTCACTGAGAGTTTTTTTCTTCACAAAGTGTTTACAGCACTGTGAAAGTAAATGTTACAACATGCATTGGCAGCCATAACTACTGTTGTTAAACTATGACATTAAACTAAGCCACCAGGGGAATATAAAATGGGACAAGGATTTATTTTGAAAAAGTATAAGCTGTATTTAAAGAGCATTATGGATATGAAACTACATTCACAAAGCCACACACTATCTTCACTGAATGTTTTAGTAAATGATTAATCAGGGAAGCATTACTGAAATTCACAAACTCACCCTAGTTACCTTAAATTCCTCAAGAATGCAATGATTAAACTGTCTCAGTTTGGAAAATATCTATTCTGAATTCAGTTCCCTTTCGGCCCTTAAACAGTAGAATGAGGCAGAGAGATGTTATTAATTCTGGACAGCAGGTTCCTCCTCAAGTCCAGAGTTCAAACTCAAGACAAAGAGACTGCATTGACATGCATAGCATTCCATTTTCTCATAGGACATTGTTGAGATTCTTCCCGTATTTGCCTTCGGGGACTTTCCAGAGTGGCTGTAAGGCTTGCATGTTCACTTATCCACATGGCCTTATTACCTGATTGTCTGTCCACATAAAATCATGCATGAACAGAGAAGAAGAATATGATTGTCCTGATCAGTGCCTGCTTCAACTTTGGAGACACCATAAGTTGTATGTCTTACACAGCGCATAAGGTGCCGGTCATTGATAATTCTATAAGAGTGATTTTCACCAATTTGCGCAGAAAACAAAACCTGCCATATTACTGCTTTTGAAGTACACATTTAAAACCAACGTACAATTGTTAGAAGTCATTTCAAACTGCTGTTTTCCAGCACAAAAAGTTTCTTCTTTATGGCGGAGAATGTTTTCTGTGCAATTTCATATCCATAGGGAGCCTTTGAGTGGAAAGGTTTAGTTGCTGAAATGCTTTGGACTTAAACGGTGATGACAAGTGCACAATCCAGGTAGGTTTCTCAGGATATTATAGTTTGGCATGAGTTTCTATCCTGCTCCTGGCCAAAAAACATCCTCTCATGACTGTTTCACTTTCCTTCACTTTTTATCCTAGACCATGGGGAATATGGCAGTTATCAGCAAGTTCATCAACAAACACTAAACTTCAGAGGAACTTTGAACAAGTTTGGGTTTTAGAGTCAAATGTTTGTCTTTTGTGGGATTTAGATAAAACCAGACCGGACAGAGTCAGGCCATATGATATTGCAAATGTGTTATACATTTGTTTATATGTCAAGTCAAGTCACCTTTATTTATATAGCGCTTTTTACAATGCCGATTGTTTCAAAGCAGCTTCACAGTGTTAAACAGGAAAATAATGCAACAGAATTTGATTCGGCTGTACAGCCGCTCTGGAGAAAACAGTGATGTCATCCGGCTCATTTCAATTAACATATAGTGTCAATGCGGGCAGATCAGTAATATAGTTGAACATTTAGTGTCCCCAACTGAGCAAGCCAAAAGCCAAAGGCGACGGTGGCAAGGAAGCAAAACTCCTTCAGGTGTCAGAATGGAGAAAAAAACCTTGGGAGAAACCAGGCTCAGTCGGGGTGCCAGTTCTCCTCTGGCCGACGAACAAATAGTGTATGATTATGATTCTGGCAACATTACAGGTCAGAAGTCATTTTAGATCGAAAGATATTAGAAAGATTATTCGAAAGATCGGAGTCGTCACACTGGAGACGGGTTTAATGAGGATGTCGTGTCGATGCGGCATTTACAGGGGGGAGTTTAATTGACACGGTCTCTGCAGACATTTCAGGGATGCGTTGGTCATGTCTAGGCACAGGTCCACCATCTGATCTGGATACGGCCCGGATCCGGCCAACTGCAGTAAACCTCGGGATAAACAGAGAGACTAACATTAGCGTAGATGCCATTCTTCTTATGATGTAACGAGTACATCAGGTGTTATGGGAAGTGTTCCCGGTTCCGGCTGACCTAGTTAATGCAGCCTAAAACAATCATTTAACTGATTTGAATAATATAAATTGATAATGTTCTATGTGTATGCCATAGTAAAGAGATGTGTTTTTAGTCTAGATT
Organism: Coreius guichenoti; assembly: GCA_039654105.1. Classification (NCBI taxonomy): domain Eukaryota; kingdom Metazoa; phylum Chordata; class Actinopteri; order Cypriniformes; family Gobionidae; genus Coreius; species Coreius guichenoti. The sequence continues at coordinate 16,997,327 of CM077171.1, forward strand.
TAAACTGACAGAGTGTGTCTGCTTCCCGGACAATACTAGGAAGACTGTTCCAGAGTTTAGGTGCTAAATAGGAAAAGGATCGACCGCCTGCAGTTGATTTTGATATTCTAGCTATTATCAACTGGCCAGAATTTTGAGACCGCAATAGACGTGATGGAGTATAATGCGTTAAGAGCTCGCTCAAGTACTGGGGAACTAAACCATTTAGTGCTTTGTAAGTAATTAGCAAGATTTTAAAATGTATACAATGTTTAATAGGGAGCCAGTGCAGTGTTGACAGAACCGGGCTAATATGGTCATACTTCCTGGTTCTAGTAAGAACTCGAGCTGCTGCGTTTTGGACCAGCTGCATGGAGTATAGATAAAATGGAGTATAGATAAAAACTTGACCGGACAGAGTCGGGCCTATAGTTATTGCAAATGTGTTATACATTTGTTTATATGGAAAGAACCCTAGCTTGCAAAGCAGGAACCTCCAAATTATAAAAATTAACAAATGTGGACAGAAAGGCCCAGCCTGCCAAGTGCACAATCCAGGTAGGTTTCTCAGGATATTATAGTTTGGCATGAGTTTCTATCCTGCTCCTGGCCAAAAAACATCCTCTCATGACTGTTTCACTTTTCTTCACTTTTTATCCTAGACCATGGGGAATATGGCAGTTATCAGCAAGTTCATCAACAAACACTAAACTTCAGAGGAACTTTGAACAAGTTTGGGTTTTAGAGTCAAATGTTGGGTTTGGGCCAGCCAGTCAATGCGACAAGCAAGTTGCGACAAGCAAGTTGCGACAAGCGGTGTGGCTTTGGCACCATAAGGGCAAATGTCACACATCCAACATTTCTTGCACTGACAGTGGATTACAGATCATGTACTACTACATTACATGCAGTTATGTTCATAGTAGTAGGTTGGTTTCAGAGTCACATCACAGGCAGCATGCGGCCAGACAGTGCAATCTAGGCACTATGTTGGCCTTCACCCAATGCCCAAAGAGAGAGTGAGCGAGTATAGCTTTAAGGGTGTGTTCACACTTGTAGTTCGGTTCTCTTGGTTCTTTTGTTCCAGACCAAAAAAGAAAATGATACATTTAGTTCTGGTTCGCTTAGCGTTCCCAAGGTAATTTTTAACAACGAACCTAAAAAAAACACAGAAAAAACCCCCGGCTTTTATGATGTATATTTTGCGATGGAACATGTTGAACATCCAAAACAATGCTGTCTGCTGGGCTAAATGAGTGCATACAAATTATGTTATGGAGCTGAGAACTCGTGAAGAGCTTATAAAATGTGTAAAGGAGTCGAAACAGCGCCCGGAATCCGTCCATCACACACCTAAACGAAGATCTGCTGCGAGGAGACACGGTTCTGATCCTGTACAGAACTTTAATGGGCAACATCGTGACTATGACAAGAAAAAACAGGTATGCTTGAGCATTCTGTCCTTTTTAGGGTCGCATCTTGTGACATCATGTTCTGTTTTTGATATGTTTACATGTCTTTGGTCCGTGTTGCATTCATATTTTAGTCGAATCGCACCAGAGTTTGTTTGGAAGCAGATCGAGACCCATCTTTTCAGGGGTCTCGGTCCGCTTGTTTGGTGCGCACCAGGGTTCGGATGGCAGCGTTCACACTTATTCAAATGAACCGCACTAACAGAGCAATGGCACCAGAGTTCCTTTTAATCAAACCAAACCTACCAAGTGTAAACACGCCCTAAAACTCACAATATAGTAATCATAACATACTGGTGACCAAACTATGTTTATACTGTGAATGCTTTTGGATGTCAAGACCATATTGTCCTGGTGTGGAAGTGAATTTATAGGAATAGTTTACCCAGAGTCATCATTTACTGGCCCTAATATCATTCCAAACCTCTATAACAAAAAAGGAAATGTTATTCATGCTTGTGTGCTACTTCAAGACACTTCATGCTAGGCTTTGTATGATGTCAAAAGTTATTGGTTCTTGTGCATCTTGGGACCAAAAACATTGCTATTGAATATTTTCAGTTGAGTGCAAACATAAATTAGATTTTAAAAGTAAGCAGGAGAAGATTTGTATCAAAAGCGCAAAGATGAAGTCCATAAAGGGACATGGTGATGGTTAGAAATAAATAAGATGGGAGGAAAAATTATATTTCAATACTTTTGCATTCCCCAAGAAACTTTGCATTCACTAGCAAAACTTTGGTGATGTAAACAATATGAGGTGGGAGGAAAAACTATATTTCAGTGCTTTTGCAAGCAAACAAAGTTTCTAAGGGTGCGTTCACACTTGTAGTTCGGTTCGCTTGGTTCGCTTGGTCCGGACCAAAAAACCCCAAAACATTTAGTTCTGGTCTGTTTAGCGTTCAGATTGGCATTTTTATCACCGAACCTAAAGGCATAGGGACACTTTCACAACCTGATTGGTCGGCTTTTATGACATATTGCCAATTTTGAGACGAAACTTACCGAACATCCAAAACAATGCTGTGTGCTGGAATAAATGCGCTTGTTGTGTGTGCATAGCCTGCACATAATGGTATTTTGACCAGCTGGTAATTTGTGAAAACTCGCTTATAAAATGTGTAAAGGAGTCAAAACAGCGGCAGGAATCCCTCTGTCACACACACAAACACAAACGAAGATCTGCTGCAAGGAGACGTGGTTCTGATACCTGTACTGAACTGTGATGGCCAACATTGCGACTACTGATATGCGTGAGCATTCTGTCCTTTTTAGGGTCTCATCTTCCTGTTTTTGGTTTGTTTACATGTCTTTGGTCCGTGTTGCGTTCAAATATCATTCGAACTGCAACAGAGTTCGTTTGGAAGCGAACCGAGACCCATCCTTTCAGCGGTCTCGGTCCGCTTGTTTGGTGCGCACCAGGGTTCGGATGGCAGCGTTCACACATGTTCAAATGAACCGCACTAACAGAGCAATCGCACCAGGGTTCGTTTTAATCGAACCAAACATGTCAAGTGTGAATGCACCCTAAGGGGAATGCAAATGTTTTGCGAGTGAACACTTTTTCTCAGACTTTTAGAACTTGACAGTATAAATCACCATCTATTTTCTTTCTATGAAAAAAGGCAGCTTAGATATTCTGCTGAACATCTCCTTATGTGAATAACGGCAGAATTTTTGGGTGAAGTAAACCTTGCTGAACAAAAATAACACAGACAGAACCTAAATACATGAAATGCTCATTGTGATGAAGGAGGCTCATGGGGAATATCTGATTGCTCTACCATGGGCCAGTAGTAACAAATAGATTCTGAAATACTCCTATGGGTCACAGAAGAGGCAGAGGGAGGGCTGAGGGCAAGGCACGGCCTCCGATTAGACTGCAGTAGTGAAGCTGGGAGAGCACTCAAGCTCAGTGGAAACCCTATCAATCAGTCCCAGATAAAAGAGCTGAGCACAAGACGCACTTTTAACAGAGGAACACAGAGTCAGACAAGCAATAAAGGATGTCCTCTGGTGTTAACCGTCCACAAAGCTGCAGGAGCAAACCTAACTTCTGAAGTCTTCACGGGTTGTCCTGGATTACTGAGGGCAAAAATAAAGAACATATGGAGAGCGACAATTCGATATTCTTCAGACATACACATGACACTTAAGGGATTGAAAAAGGGCTGTGTAAGAGGGCATAGGGTGAAATGAAAGGTCTTCAGATGGGTTTGACTAAATTGGCAAAATATACTTTATTGGCAGAACGTAAAATAAAACTTTTACAGAAGTTAGAGAACATTAACTCTTTTCTCATGGTCTTCCTCTGCTGTGCCAAATATCACCATTCACAATCAAAACACAATAATCAACAAATTTAATCAACAGAAAATTTACACAAAAAAAAAAAAATCTCAGTAATCTCCATTAGAACTCCAGATCAGTATTAAATATGTTTACATTTTGACAGTCTATGGTTGGTTTCTTTAATTCCGGCATTAGATTGAAAACATCTTGACAGATCTGAATCTGGTGACTAAGTATAAGAAGAAAAAAGAATAAATAGCTCATTCCAGGAGTCTAGGAGTCTAACTTTTCATGTGTCAAACAGCCTTGCAGTGCCTCAGAAACTCTGCTGATGCAATAGCCTCTGGTCCACTTCAGTCACATGTTACATCCCTCACACACCACTGGCATGAAACCATATCATTATGGTAAAACTGTAATCAAACACAAGAACAGCCGTTTACATTCCACACTCACCATTTTGTCTAACCAAACCTCATAATCCACATTTTTTAAATATGAACTCATCATAATCTTATGTCCAGCAAATCCTGTATTTTGTATCTGTAGAACAAGCAAATTAGGGATAGTTCACCCTAAAATGAGTATTGTGTCATTATTTATTCACCCAATTTCTTCAGTGGAACATGAAAGAAGATATTTTGAAGTTTTTGCCCATATAACGAAAGTCAGTGGGATCACATTGAACCCCATTGACTGTACACACAAAACCATTGAGATATTTTTCAAAATAACTTGAAGAAAGAAATGCTCACAGGTTTGCCACTAGCAGAAGAAAAGGTACAAAATCTGTCACTGGGGCAGTACTCTTTCCAAAGGTACACCTACCTTATTTACCCCGGCCTAAAGGGTGCATTTCAGTGTCTTAAATGTACATATTAGTACCTAAATGGTATATTTTAGTACCTTTTAAAAAAGCGTACCACCCCAGAGACAACTGTTCTACCTTTTTTTTTCTGAGAGTGTATGAGAGTAAGTGAATGATTCACCTTAATGATTCATCTTATATTGTAGGTATAGGAAAACAATGCTGCACTGTGAGATTCAAACAACAGGTTAAAGATGTAAGTGGGGGAAATGTGTCAGTTAAACAGACCTCCTCCTCCTCAGTGAGATAAGAACAGGATCAGTAAAGTCCAGACCACTCTGTCTTCCTGCTTAATTGCAGCTGTCTAATGGTAGAGCTTTAGACTGCGATCAAGGAGGCTGTTATCAGAGGCATAACACAGCATAGCCAGAAAGAGAGGCCTTTTTGTGTCAGGGCACATACTGTTGTCAATCAATACAGTGTGTAAATAATCTTCTACAGCTGCATGTCAGGAGGGTCCAGGAGTAGAAAAGGTATTTTGTTCAGCCCTGGTAAAACAATTCTGTCATTATTTACTCACCTTTATGATGTTCTAAACCCATATGCTGTTGTATTTATGAAAAGCATAAAAATAAAGGTTAAAAAATAGGGGTGTTTTTGCAGCAATGCCACAGAAGAACAATTTTGAGTTCCCCAAAGAATCTTTCAGTGAACAGTTCATAAAAAGAACCCCTTTTTCTTAGTGTGAAGGACATTTGAAACACATTATAGTACACTTTTTGTACTATAAATAAGATTTTATGCAATGGAAAGATTCCATAGATGTTAAAGGTTCTTTATGGAACCATCGATGCCAATGAAGATCTTTATTTTTAAGAGTGTATGATGGACCATACAGCTCATAATTCACAAAAGATCATTCAGCTCTCATTCTCCGTCCCATCTCACATTTCAACCCAGCACACTGCGTTCAGTTACGGCACATGAAATATCCAATGACATTTTGCGATGTCAAACTCTGAAAGTGATTGTGAATGTGATTTCGGATCTGAAACAACTTGAATTTTGGTCTTTTCCTCACACAAAGTTCGAATGGCTTTAGAAGACTTGGAATATAGAGCATTAGTTATTTTTAGAGCTTGACAAACATGGTTTCTATGAGCTGTATGGAAAAGAGAGGTTTCATTTAAAGAACACCACAACACTATGAAATGACAGTGAACTGTGAACAGGCATCATAAGATAAGGAAAGCAGTTTTTCTGGTCATGTTCACCTCATATTTTTACATGTAATGTTTGACCACACATTCTAGCAATATCGTTTACCTCCTTTCCATTAGGAGCCCCCCGCAGATGAATGAATAAGTATGAGCGTGCGTGTCTGCCAGCTGTTTGGCTTTCACATGAGCCACAGAACCCACCCTCAGAGTATCCCGAATAATCCTGCCTCTCCCTACCGCAGAGCCGCCCAACACCTGACACCTTCCCACACAACACTGCCAGGGTCCCGTTAAACATTAATGAGCTTTAAATTACGACAGGTTTAATTAAAGAAATTGAGTTTGACTAGGGAGAGATATTTCCCTTGAGGGACCTTTCATCCTGCTTTCTTAACTGGCTTTCAGTGGAGAGCATTTGCCAAGTACAGTTATCCCACAATGCCAGGTGGTGAGAGTGAGAAAGAATAAACACTATCTTTTGGCATGATGACCTGGAACAAAGTGGGAATATTGTGGCAGATCCTAATTTTGCCTCCTCTTTCTTACAGCTCAACAAAAATGTGTACAGCTGTGATAAAGTAGCTGTGAGCAAAGGAGAACAGAGCTGAAAGAAATCATGGAGGCTGCATGTGGAAGTTTTCACACTGGCTAAATTCACTGCGTTCTAATCTTGAAAGCCACAGAAATTTCACACCCACTCCATCAATGTGGAGAGCTGATCCTCTATCAGTTAGGAAAGTAGTTACAAACCACACCAGGCTCTATTAAAGATGAAGTGTGCACTTTTTGTCCCACTTGCAGCTCTAAATGGATTTGCAAAAAGTTCCAAACAGTTTTCCCAAAAGCTCCCATCACCCCTTCTGAAGGAAGCAGAAGGTTTGGCATATTTTCCACATTTTACTATTATATCTTTGTATTACATGTATGGAATAATGCATGATATATATCGCAATTATCAAAATATTACAAACATACAAATCACAATATGCATATCGCAATGGCTTGTGATAACAGATTGATTTTAATACTTTAAAAAGTTGCAAAAAGTCAAAGTTTTAGGTCGACAGATAGCAGAGCACAAAACTGTGCATGGCAGGCAATGTGCATTTAAAGCGGGAAGGTTCTGTGCCTTTATTTTGTTATTCAAACCTATAGAAAAATATAAGGCCTAAGAGATTTCTTATCCTTTAATGCAGGCAAAAGCACACAGCAAAGGGTTAAACTCCAAACCATCAAGAGTGGAACTGACACACACACATACACACACTTAGGGGTGTGTGTGTGCTTGATCCCCGAATACTTACAAACCCGATTCCAAAAAAGTTGGGACACTGTACAAATTGTGAATAAAAACAGAATGCAATGATGTGGAAGACAAATTTTGTGAATCCTAAAAGATTCCTCTGATCCTAAGCCAAAATCTATCATTTTCAGTTTTTAAATATACAATTTAAATTGATTTTACACAACTAAAGCATTATCATATTGCATATCACACACTATATAAATTTTTTTCATTTGTCTTAAAAATTCCTGCAACCTGCATTGTACTGATAATCTAACTGTAATTTCAGCAGGCCATGTTACCGTAATTTGGTAATTGGTGCCTTAGGAACGCACTCTAACACACTCAGAATATTTTTTAGAAATGGAGAAATCACCTAATCGTGTTGGATCATATGAAAACATATGACTTTTATGATTGTTTTTCCTACTAAAATCAGGATGGGTTGTATTTTGAGATTTCAACATTTTGAGATTAAGATTTCAACATCTCTTAGACTTCGTGTACATTTACGCAACAATTATGTACTAAAAACGTTTTTTCTTTTGCGTTTTTTGCATACAGACAACAAAGTTGTCAAAATGATCCCCGTTCACATGGATCCGTGTAACTAAAAATGCTGTATTATTCATGCCAGGCCAGTAGTTGGCGATGTCACTTTGTAAAGAAACACTACACAGCTATAGGCTGAACACTTAATACACTTTTCACAAATTCAAGTCGATAATGGTATCATTTTCAAAAACTTGCACTTTGAAACACGTTTTCAAAAGTTTGCATTTTCAGGCCGCCAAAACTCTGTTGTCGTTTAAAAGAACGGCCAAAACGCGTAAAAAATTTCTCTTTTTAGTTGAAAACATTGTGTAAACAGGCCATGAGTTGGCAGTTGATGTAAATGTGGGTGGTCGTGTATTCAAACGTCTGACATCTGTCTGAAGTCAGCAAGTTACAGAAGTATTAAAGGTGTTTAATTTAAAATTTTAAGCCATTTTAGCAGTGTAGCTAAAGTAAGATCTGACAGCATTGCACAAATTTCAACTGCCACATGCTACTGCCACAATGTTTATGTCCCCATTTCTCCTGAAATAACAGAGATGCTCAACCAAGAAGAAGATATATTAGACAGAGTATTATTTCAGGAGTCTGTGACACAGAAAATACAGCATCTTTTGAACTTTTTGAAGCAGAAAGGAGCTGTCAGAAAGGAGTTTCAAAGAATCACAAAGCAAAATGTGATGAGTTAGAGGGAGCGATACATGAGTAAGACAGCAAGCAGGTGGTAGAGGGAGAAACAGAAGGAAAGGGAACTTTGAATGAAGGAAAAGAGCCAAAGAAACTATGGAGGCTCTGATTAGTAATGCCTGGATCTCCGCATGTCAGCTGACAAAGATATCAGGTTAAATTTAGCAGAGGTTCTGTGAGGCAAACAGAGCAGAGTATGCCAGAGAAAACAACACTCCCACCGTCTCCATTATCTGACCTCATATTTCAGCAAGGATTTGTTTGAACTTACTTAGCCAGAGGCTTGAGTAGCTTCCCTACACTGCTTAACATTTAAACCCATTTCCATTTGACACAAAAGGAAATGTTTTGTTTCACTAAGGCTTATGTAGATGTGCTTTTCACTCTCATCCATTTCTTTTTCACTAATTAATTGCAGCTCACAAGACATTTTTTATGTTCCCTGTCCTTAAAAGGATAAAAATTAAATTCTGTCATCATTTACTCACCCTCATGTTGTTCCAAACCTGTACGACTTTCTTTCTTCCATTAAAGACAAGAGAAGAATTGTATTGGTCATTCTTTTCCAAACAGTTAGTCCCTATGAGGAGTGAGGCTTTTAAACTTTAAATGGGCACAAAAGTACCATAAATGTACAAAGGTTCATATAACTCATGAGCTAGTCATTCGATATCTTTCTGTGATGAAAATACCAAAATCGTTATTCACTGATAATCTTTCCCTCCAGTGCTCTGTTAACCACTGTGACTGGATCATTGTGTCAATGAGATGAACTTGAGAACCAAATCAGTCTGATTCATGAATGAATCATCTGTTTTTGTAAACTAGATTAACCGATTCATTGAAAAAATCTGACTCAAAAAGAATGATTCATTCATGAATCAGACATATAAAGACATGTGGGTGAGTAAAGGATGACAGCATTTTCATTTCTGAGTGAACTATCCGTTGGCCACCTACTATATGACAGAACAATGAGGCAATGAACTGCTGAGCTGAACAGGTGTTGCTGTGAAACTAGAGAGGGGAACAATCTGCCTGTTTAAATATTTAGTAGGGAAACCTGCATATAATTACCACAAGAATGTCACATAAACAAACACATGCACCATCCAGTTCAAGCTTTCTTTTCCTAAAAACAGTATATATACACTGCGTGCATAATTATTAGGCACGTTGATTTTCTGATCATATTTTTTTTCCAGTCACATTTGACCAATTCCAAACCACATTAATCTTAATAACTACTATTAATTTTGTATTTAATCATTTATAAGTGATATATAATTGTTCATGAAGGCTGGAAATGAAAAACACCTTATATTAAGGTGTGCAGAATTATTAGGCACGTTTTCTTTAACAGATAAAATTAGCCAAAAAAGAGATTTACCTCAGACTGAAAAGTCAAAAATTATTAAATGCCCATGAGAAGGATACAATACTAATGCAATACTAGAAATTGCAGTTAAGGCATGACCATTGGGCAGTGAAATGCTCATTGGGTCAGCAGGGTCAGACAAAAACAGGTGACGAAGAATAGACATAACTGCAAAAGAATTAAGAATTAAGGTGAAGAATTGAGTGTGAAACCATCAGGAACCCTCTCCAGCGCCACCATTTTCCAGAACTGCAACCTACCTGGAGTCTCCAGAAGGTGTCAGGATCTCAGAGGCTTAAGTTAGGTAAAGAATCCTAAAAAAACGACCCCCACTTAATAAGAATCACAAGCTGAAGTGAACTAAAAATGAACTGAACTAAAAATGAACTCCCAAACATGAATTCTTCAAACAGTGGTACAAGAGGATGTGGTGCTGGTCCTTCAAGAGTCACTCTCAACCTATAAACCTATATATCTATATATATCAACCTATATATCTATAAAGCCTATAAAAAAAAACAGTCTTCTGTATTCACAACACTTCTTCATGTATTTTACAACACTTCAGCTTGTGATTCTTATTAAGTGGGGGTCGAGTTTGCATTTCACTGTTTTTATTCATTTTATGGAATACTGAATCTGTTTTGTACAAGTGAGATGAGTAAATGTATGAGCACATTAAGTCTAGAATTACAATAAGCATCATGTTCACACAGCGCACACAATGCCTCTGCACTTACGATTTCTCTCAAGAGGAGCTGTCAGTCAATAAATGGGAAAACAAAGTAATTATTTGAAAAGCAACTCAGCAATTTTATTGTACATTTAAAAGTAATGCGTTACTTCACTAGTTACTAGCTTGAAAAAAGTAATTTGATTACATAACTCGATGCCCCTATGAAGCATTTACTGTGCTAGGATATGGTCCTTATATTGCAAATAAATCTCATTGCTTCAGTTCCATACTGAAAATAAATGGACATGCGGATGCACTCCACTTCAAATGCTGTCCATTCAAGAAATCTTTTTTCCACACATTTCAGTCTGCCTTCTGCTTGCTTCCTTCTGTCTGCGCGGGAGCAGCCATGCGCACTAGTTTAGAGGGAACACTGAAACTCAGATCAAACTAGCCAATCTTTCCATTTAGAGCAGTGTGAAAAGACACATCAGACAAGAAAATAAGGCTTTCTACGTGCTTCCTAAGGTGACAGCTCAGTGTGGAGGGGCTGATGACTCATCCTGCAGTCATAAGCAGTGAGTTTCACTGAAGCGTGACAGTGGAGAGCATCCATCTGTCTGTCACAGGCATGTCCTGCTGCCATCGCTGAAGAGCTTTAGCCGAGCTGATAATGGAAGTCTTTGCCAGATCTCCTCCTGTCTGCTGACATGTACGTGAGACCAAAGCCAAAGCATCCAAACAATGGTTTCAGCCAAACCACCAGACATATGACACAGCCATCATCAAAGCATCTCTGGCCTTTAGTTACAGTCATGTCAGGCCAGTTTGTATCTCTGGCCTCTGCTTTGGCTCAAAAAGGCAGACGTGATCCTGATGCCAACTGGCCGTTGAAGCATCAGCAGACAACAAGCATCCCAGCACAACGCTTCAGCACATAGTGAGATACTGTGTTACATGTATGCTTTTCATTGTTCTCTAAATAGATGTACAATGTGCTACATAATAACTTTTGGCATGAATGACACTCTCGAAAAGCTAATGTATCATATCTAACATTAGATATAATAATATATAAACAATAAATAAACATTCTCTGAAATCCCTAGAGATGGTCGTGCGTGAAAATCCCAGCATCTGCAGTTTCTGATATACTCAAACTAGCCCGTCTGGCACTCAACCATGCCATGTTCAAAAGTCACTTAAATCACCTTTCTTCCCCATTCTGATGCTCAGTTTGAAATTAAGCAGATCGTCTTGACCATGCCTACATGCCTAAATGCATTGAGTTGCTGCCAATCAATATTTCAGCATTACATCTTTTAGAAAACGCCTTGTGTTAAATTATCCATTTCGTAAGGATCATTCAACACAAAGTAAATTGTGCAGGCTCTTTCTAATGTGTTGATTTCTTGCTTAGGAAACTTTTCATTATTAGTACAGTTGCAAATGGTTGTGCTGCTTAATGGTGTGTGGGAAGACAATACAGTGTCTTTTTTCAATTGCTGAAGTCTTCAGGCTTCACTTTTTTGAAAGAAATCAATACTTGTATTCAGCAAAAAAAATGTTTTTGAAATTTAATTTAATTGATCAAAAGTGATAGTAAAGACATTTATAATGTTACAAAGGATTTCTGTTCTTTTTAACTTTCTTTTCATCAAAGAATCCTGAGAAAAGTATCATGGTTTCTACAATAATGTTAAGCAGCACAACTGTTTTCAACACTGATAATATTCAGAAATGTTTCTTGAGCATCAAATCAGCATATCAGAATGATTTCTGAAAGATCATGTGACACTGAATGCTGGAGTAATGATGCTGAAAATTCAGCTTTGATCATCACAGGAATAGATATATAAAATATATTAGAAGTTACTTTAAATTGTAATAATATTTCACAATATTACTGTTTTTACTGTATATACAATCCAGTCACACCTGTGGGAAGTGAAACTTCTGCTGAATATAGGATATTTCTAAATATGCCTATTTATAAACTGACTAGAACGCATAAGCCCTGCACAGCTGAATGCATCATTGGTGAATAAAAATAAAAATACTAAAATAAATACTCTTCAAAAACAAAAACATTTCAGTGATCTTCCAAACTTCCAAAACTTTATGCAGAATCATTATGAAGAAGATTGTAGTGCAAATAACAGTCTTGTGAAAGATCTTGGAGGTGCCACTGGTTACTCCTGGCCCATTGCCACAGCACCATAAAAATGAGCCATGAGCATATTTCATCTTGGAATGTTTATAGCATTCTTGAATTACTTAAACGTATTGATTTACACATTGGCAGCCAACAGTGTGCCCCCTTTCTATTTCTGCGACCATTACACATCAGAGCAGCAATGTGTGAGCATGCAGATCTCAGTGGCTTCTAGAGAGTAAAGACCCGTTCACAACAAGGACGATAACAATAAAGATGTAGTTCTAAAAATCATTCTAAATGTAAGAGAATAGCAGAGTCCACTCTACAACTATAAACGACACAGAGGAATGATAGCGTTGGAAATTTGGAATCACTTTCAAAATGATTTTCTCCTGCTGATGAACTGATAAAAACATTGACAACTAAACAGTGTTTCCAGGTCTGCATAACAAAACTAGCTCAATATGGCGAATCAAAAATATCCCAAAAGTAGCCCAATGACCATATCACAAATACCAGAACTCAAAATATGCCATCCCCATACCTAAAAAACGACTCGGTTACTAACGTAACCTCGGTTGCCTGAGAGAAGGGAACGAGTATTGTGTAAGTTTAGCTTACGCTATGGGAAAACTCCTTTTTTCGAGAATATTGAAGCCAAAAATTATCCTTATAATTTTATATATGTAAAACGCAGTGCAGCTGCACAGCAGACCCAAGCAGAGCATACTAGCGCGCTGATTGGCTGTGCTGCGGCAACTGCACGAACCTATGGCGAGGCGGCTGAGACGTGCGAACCGATTGGGTCACTTCACGCCCTAGCACGTCCGCTCCCGCCAGAATGGGCATGGCCTACGGCTATAAAAGCCCATCTTACGCCATTGGATTCAGGTTAAATCGACTGAAGCGATCCCCTGATCTAAGCACAATAGCACGGCGGGTTACGCAATACTCGTTCCCTTCTCTCAGGGAACCGAGGTTACGTTAGTAACCAAGTCGTTCCCTTTCGAGAGTACTCTCGTATTGCGTAAGTTTAGCTTACGCTATGGGAACCCAATTTAAAATGCCGTGCGTGCTTAAAAACTTCGCCACATACTATGGCCTGGGACGAGAGCCCAAGGCCCATAGAAGAGTAAAAGTTATGAGTCCCAAAAAAGAGGCCAACGATTGGTAAGCCTCATATAAGGGTATATGTAGGGAATGAATATTCCTGTCATATCATTTAGATAAAAACTAGACCGGACAGAGTCGGGCCTACAGTTATTGCAAATGTGTTATACATTTGTTTATATGGAATTTAGATAAAATCTAGACTGGACAGAGTCGGGCCTTATAGTTATTGCAAATGTGTATACATTTGTTTATATTGAATTTAGATAGAAACAAGACCGGATGGAGTCGGGCCTATAGTTATTGCAAATGTGTTATACATTTGTCTTTTGTGGGATTTAGATAAAACCAGACCAGACAGAGTCAGGCCATATGATATTGCAAATGTGTTATACATTTGTTTATATGTCAAGTCAAGTCACCTTTATTTATATAGCGCTTTTTACAATGCCGATTGTTTCAAAGCAGCTTCACAGTGTTAAACAGGAAAATAATGCAACAGAATTTGATTCGGCTGTACAGCCGCTCTGGAGAAAACGGTGATGTCATCCGGCTCATTTCAATTAACATATAGTGTCAATGCGGGCAGATCAGTAATATAGTTGAACATTTAGTGTCCCCAACTGAGCAAGCCAAAAGCCAAAGGCGACGGTGGCAAGGAACCAAAACTCCTTCAGGTGTCAGAATGGAGAAAAAAACCTTGGGAGAATCCAGGCTCAGTCGGGGTGCCAGTTCTCCTCTGGCCGACGAACAAATAGTGTATGATTATGATTCTGGCAACATTACAGGTCAGAAGTCATTTTAGATCGAAAGATATTAGAAAGATTATTCGAAAGATCGGAGTCGTCACGCTGGAGACGGGTTTAATGAGGATGTCGTGTCGATGCGGCATTTACGGGGGGAGTTTAATTGACACGGTCTCTGCAGACATTTCAGGGATGCGTTGGTCATGTCTAGGCACAGGTCCACCATCTGATCTGGATACGGCCCGGATCCGGCCAACTGCAGTAAACCTCGGGATAAACAGAGAGACTAACATTAGCGTAGATGCCATTCTTCTTATGATGTAACGAGTACATCAGGTGTTATGGGAAGTGTTCCCGGTTCCGGCTGACCTAGTTAATGCAGCCTAAAACAATCATTTAACTGATTTGAATAATATAAATTGATAATGTTCTATGTGTATGCCATAGTAAAGAGATGTGTTTTTAGTCTAGATTTAAACTGACAGAGTGTGTCTGCTTCCCGAACAATGCTAGGAAGACTGTTCCAGAGTTTAGGTGCTAAATAGGAAAAGGATCGACCGCCTGCAGTTGATTTTGATATTCTAGCTATTATCAACTGGCCAGAATTTTGAGACCGCAATAGACGTGATGGAGTATAATGCGTTAAGAGCTCGCTCAAGTACTGGGGAACTAAACCATTTAGTGCTTTGTAAGTAATTAGCAAGATTTTAAAATGTATACAATGTTTAATAGGGAGCCAGTGCAGTGTTGACAGAACCGGGCTAATATGGTCATACTTCCTGGTTCTAGTAAGAACTCGAGCTGCTGCGTTTTGGACCAGCTGCATGGAATATAGATAAAATGGAGTATAGATAAAAACTAGACCGGACAGAGTCGGGCCTATAGTTATTGCAAATGTGTTATACATTTGTTTATATGGAAAGAACCCTAGCTTGCAAAGCAGGAACCTCCAAATTATAAAAATTAACAAATGTGGACAGAAAGGCCCAGCCTGCCGCCGCAGATATCTTCCAGTGGTATTCCACTGGACCAAGCCCACGACAAGGCCATGCCTCTAGTGGGATGAGCTCTGACGCCTATGGGGCTAGCAGAGACCTCTTGACTCGTAAGCCAGCGAGATAGCATCTACTATCCATCGCGACAATCTTTGCTTCGTGATCGCGCACCCTCTGGTGCGACCACCAAAGCATACGAAGAGCTGTTCCGACTGCCTGGATGCGGCGGAACGCCCTAAATAAACTCTAAGAGCCCTGACGGGACAGAGTAAGTTCGCGTCTCTTTCATCCTCAGAGGAGGGAAGAGCTGATAGCGAAATGACCTGTGCTCTGAACAGAGTGGAGAGCACTTTGGGTACATACCCATGTCTTGGTTTGAGGACAACTCTGGAGTCGTTAGGCCCAAATTCAAGACAAGAAGCGCTCACCGAGAGTGCATGTAAATCGCCAACTCACTTGACTGACGCTAGTGCAAGCAAGAGAGCAGTTTTGAGCGAAAGGTGCTTCAGGCTCACAGACTGAAGTGGCTCAAATGGGGAACCTTTCATGGCCTCCAGGACCGTGGAAAGGTCCCATATAGGAACCGATGGGGCTGAACGAGGCGGGTTCAGCCTCCTAGCTCCTCTGAGGAAGCGCACGATTAGGTCGCTTCTCCCCAGTGACTGTCTGGCCACATGAGCGTGAAACGCTGCTATGGCCGCCACATATACTTTGAGCGTGGAAGGGGAGCAACCCGCGTCCAAAAGCTCTTGAAGAAAAGAGAGCACTTCTGCCACTCCACATGAGTGTGGGTCCAGGTTCCGTGCTGCACACCAGCTTGAGAACACTGACCATTTTAGAGCGTAAAGCCGCCTGGTTGAAGGCGCTCTCGCTTCAGAAATAGTATTCAGCACCCCTTTTGGGAGGTTCCCGGGTATCCGTTGATGGGCCATACATGAAGGGCCCACAAGTCGGGACGGGGATGCCAGATCGTCCCCTTCGCCTGCATGAGGAGGTCTCTCCTCAGCGGTATGGGCCATGGGGCTGTTTCTAGCAGCTGAGTCAGCTCGGAGAACCATAGTTGGTTCTTTCAGAGAGGGGCTATTAAAAGCACTGCACACTTGCTCTCCCTGATCCGCTGATGACCTGAGGTAACATCGCGACCGGAGGGAATGCATACAGCGGGCTGCTGGGCCAGTTGTGGGCCAGCGCATCCCTGCTCTTGGAGAAATATGTTGGGCAATGAGCATTGTCTTCTGAGGCAAAGAGATCGACCTCTGCCTTGCCGAAGATGCTCCAAATGAACTGAACCGTTTGTGGGTGAAGAGACCAGTCCCCTGGGGGAATTTTGTCTCTGGATAGCATATCCGGGCCCTGGTTCAGAATGCATGGCACATGCGCTGCCCTTAGCAAGCACAGGTTGTGAGTCCATAAAAGGAGGCTTTTGGCCATGGTGTGCAGGTTTCTTGACCTGAGTCCACCCTGGCGATTTATATAGGATACCACTGACATGTTGTCCATTCGGACTAGAACGTGGTGACCTTTTATGTATGGGAGGAAAGCTTTTAGCGACAGATCGACCGCTCTCATCTCTAGGCAGTCTATGTGCAGCCGCCTCTCCGAGCTTGACCAAAGGCCGGAGATGGGCCTGCCTTCGTGCAGGGCACCCCAGCCTAGGTTGGATGCATCTGTCGAGATCACTTTCCATTTTGAGACCGTGCCCATACTCACGCCAGACTGGTACCAGTCGGCTGCTTTCCAAGGAGCCAGGGCTTTAATACAGCCGTGGTTCACTTTGATGCATAAGTGGCCTGACCGCCACGCACGAGCTGGTAGGCGGGGTTTTAACCAGCGCTGGATGGGGTGCATATACAGTCGGCCCAGTTTGAGTACTGCTGATGCTGAGGCCATGAGGCCTAACATCCTCTGAAAACATTTGAGAGGAGTGTAAGTGCCAGCTTTGAACGACGCCGCTAGGCGCTGGATGGCGAGCGCGCACTGTGACGTAAGCCGCGCTCTCATCTGTATCGAGTTCATGACTGTTCCCAGAAAATAAATATTCTGGCTGGGGGACAGCACGCTCTTGCAGTGTTGATCCTGAGACCCAGACATTCTAGATGGCTGAGGAGCCAGGACCTGTGAGTTATAAACTGCGCCTCTGATTGGGCTATAACCAGCCAATCGTCGAGGTTGTTCAGTACTCGCACTCCCCGTAGTCTCAGGGGGGGAGGGCCGCATCCATGCACTTTGTAAATGCACGGGGTGCTAGGGATAGACCGAATGGTAGGACTGTGTATTGATAAGCCTGCCCCTCGAAGACGAATCTCAAGAATGGCCTGTGGTGGGGTGCTATTTGAATGTGAAAGTAAGCATCTTTCAGATCCACTAAGAAAAACCTAATCCCCTGGGCGAATTTGCGCGAGGATTTGCTTCGTTGTCAGCATTCTGAACGAGCACGTCATAAGCATTTTGTTCAGATTTAGGATAGGTCTGAGACGCCATCCTTCTTTGGAACGAGGGAGTAGCGACTGTAAAAGCCTGACTCGCTTATTGCTAAGGGGACAGTTTCTACAGCCCCGTTTGCCAACAGTTTAGACACAAACCACGTGACGCATGTCGCACTTCACCGATGTCTCGACCACGGCGTGAAAGCGTGGGGGTCTGCGAACAAACTGTATCGAGTAACCTCGTTTTATTATGTTCAACACTCACTCTGATATACCAGGGATGGCCTCCCAGGCTGATGGCCCTGATAAATGAACAAGACCGGTGAAGAGGATTCTGAGAGCGAGACACGTGGAGAGAGCTCTGGCGCGGGCTCGCTCATCTGCTCTGTCCGCGGTGCTTCTTTCTGCGTGGCCCGAGCGAGAGAAGAGGGAGAGCAGAGAGAACGGCGTCCTCATTGAAGCTGGCGAGTCGAGCCCGCAGGGTCGCAGCGTCACTTCGTCGCACTCCGGGCAGCCGCCCTTAGAGAGTGCAGCTTCGGCGTGGTCACGGCAAAGAATGTGACGATCCCCGCCGAAGAGAGGGCCTCTGCATAAGGAACAGGATATATGAGGCATTTGAAACAGCACCTCAGCTCTTTTGTGAGTGTGTGTGTTGCAGCGGCGAACACACACACAGCTTGTAAAGGATATAGCGCGCCGGATGGCAGAGCAGAACAGCGGGCTGAAGGCGGTGTCCAGTGAAGACAGGACCCGGCGTCCTCAGAACTGCAAGGCAGGTGGCTCGTCCTGCTGACTTGTCAATCCGGAGGTCAGCGAAGGTAACTAAGCTGAAGGAGATTAAATCTGAATCCAATGGCGTAAAATGGGCTTTTATAGCCGTAGGCCATGCCCATTCTGGCGGGAGCTGACTGTTAGGGCGCGGAGCGACCCGATTGGTTCGGACGCCTCAGCCGCCTCGCCATAGGTTCGTGTAGTTGCCGCAGAACAGCCAATCAGCGCGCTAGTATGCTCTGCTTGGGTCTGCTGTGCAGCTGCACTGCGTTTTACATATTTACAATTATAAGGATAATTTTTGCCTTCAATATTCTCGAGAAAAGGAGTTTTCCCATAGCGTAAGCTAAACTTACGCAATACGAGAGTACTCTTGAAAGAGAAACATATGTTACAGTCACTGTTGTGCAAATTGAATTTAACCAATTTATAAACACAGCTTATAAAAAGATGGTCTTCATATTTATTGCATACCGTCGTCGAAAGATGCTCTGTGAAGCTAAACGCAGACATTTATGGTTGCAAGCCACAGACTGAACCTATAAAACCTGCAGTGATTTTAGGCCTATCTCACAATTCTGACTTTTTTCTTGCAATTGAGAGTTGATATCACAATTCTAAGGCGGGAAAGTCAGAATTGGGGGATATAAACCCGCAATTCTGAGGGGAAAAATAGTTTATATCTTGCACTTCTGATATTTCATCTTAGAATTGTGAAATATAAACTCGTAAATGCGAGAAAAAAGTAAAAATTGTGAGATATAAACTTAAAATTACCTTACTGTGTTCTGTCTTAAGGTATTTCCACAGCATGAAGGATGAAGGTAAGATCTTACGGATTTATGAATGAACCGCTCGTTTTAAAATCTTCCCGGTCTGACATTTGTTATGACATCCGCTTCTAACGTGCTAATGATAACTTTCGTTAACTCTACAATAAGTAAATCCACTTCACCAACTAAATACTCTTTGACAGTGATGACGCTGATGAGCATATTGTTTCTCTGGTGCATAAGGTCTAATAATATAATATAATATAATGTAATTAGAGCTGGGGAAAAAATAATCGTGATTAATCGCATCCAAAATAAAAGTGTGTTTACATAATATATGTGTGTGTACTGTGTATAATTAATATGTTTATATAACATGCATGTATATATTTAAGAATTTTTTTTATATTTTTATAAAAAATATATATTTATATATATATAAGATAAATTATTTATACAGTATATACTTGCAAATATTTCTTAAATATATACATTGCGATTAATCACGATTAATTTTTCCCCAGCACTAAATATAATATAATAATAACGTTTTCTGAAGAAAATGTGAGTGGTGCTTGCCTGTCCAAATAGGAAACACTACAACAAGTGACATGCTAAAGCTTAATACTTGGGGATAAAAAAATCCCTAAGCCCAATTTTGAGCAATAATACTGTATCCCTCTACACTTCAACTCACTTAAGCACAGTAACATATTGCAAGCACTTCAAAGAGTTTGGAGGGGCTTCAGAGGAGTCAGATGGGAGGCCTGGGACAGGCTTTTGTCCATACTGTCGTCTGTTCTTCAGTCTCACTGAACTTTACAGCTGGTGGTTGTGTCCTCTGGGAGCATCCACAGGCGATTGGCCAGGTGTTCAGGATTCGGCCTGCTGCTACTGATGACAGACATGCTGAGACCGTAGAGAGTGGCTCAGTTAGAACCTAAATCTGTAAGTCCCATTAAAGCCACTGCGTGTCATGCTGTCTATTTAAAGTCATGACTACTCTGAACATTTGCCATGTAATGTTTTAGAAAAAATACTTATAAGTATACATCTTATCCATAAAAAAAACAGTCTACACTATATGTGCCTTTATGCAAGAAATGTTCCTGGATCATTGCTGGAACATTCCTATCAATCAATCATAGTCGAAATCATGGTTTCCCTGAAACCTGAGGAAAAAGATTGGTTGATATAAATAACGTTGTTCAAGCTTTGAAGCCTAACCCTACATCTAACCTTAAACTGAACCATAAAATCTGATCAGTGCGGTTCTCCATCAGATGTTTCTGAGCATTTCCTCATCACTACATAAACTCACTCCCTCTGAGCTCTCGTAAATCACAGGCATTCTTGAAGAATGGAGAGCATGAAAGGTATTTTTAAAGAATGAATGTACTAAACCACAACTATTTTGCAATAATATATCAGTTATAAATTCAGTTTATTGTTATTTCTTGGTTTAGTTATCATTAATAGACGACCTACAGACCATTATATACTCTACTGACACTGGAAATAATTTCAAAATACTGGCATCAACAGGTGTGAGAACCACTCTAATTTTTGTAGTAGTAGTATCTACTAATATTGTAATATTGTGCCTTGTGTAACATCTGAAGGACCGTGAAGTGATTGTGTAATATCTCTATATGTGGAAATGTTTCAGATTTGTAAAGGGGCACAGAGTCGTTACATTTTATATATATTTTTTTCTAAACAACAACAGCATCATCCTCTGCCATTCCCACTTCTTTGGAAAACTTAAAAGTCTGAGGTGAGTTTGTTTGTTACCTTTAAGACATGGCTGGTCATGTTATCTCAACATGGCATCCCTGTTAGCCCATTTTGTAAAGAACATCTTTTTTCATTGATAATCAATCAAAAAAAAAATTCTGACTAAAATTATTTTTTTGCGCAAGCAACATTATTTTATTATATTATAGTAGATGTTTTACCAGTGCCCAATTTTTTTTGATGGGCTCTTAAAGAGATAGTTCACCCAAAATAAAATTTCAGTCATCAATTACTCATCCTTCATGTTCATTTCACATGGATTTCTTTACTTTTTCTTAAAGCAAGTTTTGGTTGTGTGGACTTTCAATGGAGGGACAGAAATCTTTGGTTTATTTAAAAATATGTTAATTTGTGTTTAGAAGATGAACAAAAGTCTTAATGGTTTGGAATGACATGAGGGTGAGTAAATGATGACAGAATTTTCATTTTAGGGTGAACTGTTCATTTAAAAGCTTTCCAGGTCACAGCTCAGGTAGTCTCTGATGAATCTGAGACTGTTCGCCTTCTTCAGCCAGCTGTACAAACTGATCGTAACTGTGTAACTTATGAAGTGGCGATTTCATATGAAATTGTACGATGTGTACAAAACTGTATGATTATTAGAAAAAAGTAAGCATGAAGGTCCACCCATAACCCCACCCTTAAACATTTCCGTCACTGAGTAGATTGTACGAAAATGTATGAATGAGATGGTATTAATCGATACGAATTAGCCACCAATTCGCCAAAACGTCAAATAGTTATTAATTGCCAT
Source organism: Coreius guichenoti (assembly GCA_039654105.1). Lineage (NCBI taxonomy): Eukaryota > Metazoa > Chordata > Actinopteri > Cypriniformes > Gobionidae > Coreius > Coreius guichenoti. The sequence goes on from CM077171.1 coordinate 17,019,209, forward strand.
GAAATTATGTTGATGCTGTCATGACATCATTTTCATGCAACTAACTTGGTGGCAAAGAAATAGGGGAAATGTGTCATTTTTATCATTGCTAAAGTTCTACTCATTTCTGTGGGTGAAAAACTTGAAGTGGCAAAAATACTTGCACCTTATTTCATCCTAAGATCAATCAAAACAACTAAAAACCAACCACTCAGTTGTTCTACAACCAAATGTCAAACAAACGCTACTGGCCCTTTAAGTATCCCAGAGTGCTTTGCGTTTGCTAAAGGTAAACAAACCCGGGCTGCTGAAACTGAACTGAATGAATTTGTTAAAGCTGCTGCAACTCTGTATTCAATATAAATCCACTAAACACAAAAGCGACAGTATACGCCTTAAATGTTTTACCCCCCTCAAAACCGCAGTTATACTTATTCAAAATAATCTGCACATATAGAAACATGTAGCAGTTTGTAATATATATCGACCTATAAAAGCGACATGAAACACATGATTACATGACGTTAATCTTGCGTGCTTTTTGGTCTTGATTAGCATTTAAAAAGCAAAAAAGATAGAAAGTCTGTAACAAACCTGTTATGGTTTGGGGGAAATATATAGACTAATATTTTGTGATATTTATAATGACAACACGGAAGAGAAAGAATTCATCATTACCTCAATCAGAATCTGCCGATGGTGAACCTCTCAAGAGACTCATTCAGTGTCAGTCTGACACGAACTCTGCGGATCATCATCTCAGCCCTTATTTCTCAAAGAAAGACACTGTCAGACTGAGTGACAGCTTCTTCCATCAGCCCTGCATTGATCTGGCGAAGGCCTTTCTCGGCAAGGTAAGCGTCCAATCTCAGGAAATCACCTCATATGAAAAGGTTACCGCTGAACATTCAAGAAATCACGTTCCTTAAGTGTCATGCATTGTTGTTATTGTCAGCTAAAAATATTAAAAATCGTTTTCTCTAATTAAAATAAAGCTGAATTAAAATAAAATATGAATATTATCAGTTGCCTTTTTGCTGTCATTTATCTAAATAGATGCATACACATTGCCCAGCCAAAAAGAGTTGCTCTTTGGACTTAAATAGGCAAACGCTTAAGAGTCAATGATTGGATCATTATTGCAGTGATTATTATGTTTGTAGCATGTTATATGTTTGGCCACAGTTCTTCTAACCATAATTGATGGAGTGTGTAGCTTTTCATTTTTTTAAACAACCATGTAGGAAGACACATCATGGCCATATTCCAGGATGACAATGTCAAGATTCATCAGGCATGAAGGATCATTTTCACACATAAATCAGCACCTCTGAGTCCAGACCTTAAATTCATTTAAAGTCTTTGGGATGTGCTGGAGGAGACTTTACAGATTCCTGGGGCCCGGTTTAAGAAAGGAGGTTAAGTGAAAACTCTGAGTATGTTAACCCTGAAATGAGGGAAACTCTGGGTTTTCTGTTTCAGAATAGAAGGTATGTTAAACCCGAGAAAGCAGGGTAAGTCAAGCCTGTTTCTGAAAGAGAGGTAACTTATACTCAGAGTCAGTTACCATGGTAACTTACTCTGTGAACCTAACCTGGTCGTGAGCAGGTTTTCTTTGGTAAACCCAGAGTTTCTTTCGGTCTCCTCCCCCTTTTTAAAGCGTCAGTGATGGTTAAATACTTCATTTGTTCATTCACGCTGCACAAATGCTTTTCTTACTAGTATTTGTGTCTTATTTCAAGTACAAATTTCTAAAAGTTATAAATTAAATCTAAATCTAAAATCTAAAACATTTTACTTAAAACAAGTAAAATTATCTGCCAGTGGGGTAAGAAAAATAATCCTAATGCAAACAGAAACAAGATTATTTTACTTACCCCACAGATAATTTGCAAAATAAGAAAAAATGCACTTAAATTAGTTTTTTTCCCCCAGGAAACAAGACTAAATACCTTATGTCATTTTTCTTATGTAGAAAATGCATCTTGATTTAAGAATCTTTAGATATTTTGACTGGAAACAACAAGACAAAAATACAAAGTAAGAAAAGCATTCTTTGCAGTGCAGGTACATTCATTCATTGCTCATATTTTCATCACGAGGACACCATGAAAGTGACAAAAATGGCATGTCCTTTTATACAGGATCCTGACGTTTACTTGATAACCTCTAGAAGTAACCTAATAATTAGAATTTCCTATAGGATTTCCAGTGGTTGGATGCATTGATGACACGTATATTCCCATCATCGCACTTTCCTAAAACGGATTACTGTATAGAATGGAAGGATGTTAGATGGAAGGGTAGTCCGAGATATATGCCGTAACCACCACCACCACAGCTGTTAAATAAACACACATTATTCACAATTAATATGGTCATCTTTATTCCCTACAAATACTTTATTCTTTTTCCTGTTGGATGTTAATATTCTTCCTCTATCTCCTCGTCATCTGTCAGTGGTGCTGGTGAAGTCAAATGTTAATTTCATTACCCTAATTAATAAATGTAACAGGTTGGATCAGAGAACATTTGATTATGTGAAAAGTGCATTAGACTATGTGTCTCAGACTACCATTTGGCATCCTTGCATTCCATACAGTAATCCATTTTCAGAAAGTGTGATGATGGGAATATATACGTGTCATCAATGCATCCAACCACTGGAAATCCTATAGAAAATTCTAATTATTAGGTTACTTCTAGAGGTTATCAAGTAAACGTCAGGATCCTGTATAAAAGGACATGCCATTTTTGTCACTTTGACGGTGTCCTCGTGATAAAATATGAGCAATGAATGAATATTCCTGCACTGCAAAGAATGCTTTTCTTACTTTGTATTTTTGTCTTGTTGTTTCCAGTCAAAATATCTAAAGATTCTTAATTTTTCTTATTTTGCAAATTATCTGCCAGATGGGGTAAGAAAAATAATCTTGTTTCTGTTTGCATTTGGATTATTTTTTTAAGCCAAGTGGCAGATAATTTTACTTGTTTTAAGTAAAATGTGCTTACTTTTAGATTTAGATTTAATTTATAACTTTTAGAAATTTGTACTTGAAATAAGACACAAATACTAGTAAGAAAAGCATTTGTGCAGCGTGAATGAACAAATGAAGTATTTAACCATCACTGACGCTTTAAAAAGGGGGAGGAGACCGAAAGAAACTCTGGGTTTACCAAAGAAAACCTGCTCCCGACCAGGTTAGGTTCACAGAGTAAGTTACCATGGTAACTGACTCTGAGTATAAGTTACCTCTCTTTCAGAAACAGGCTTGACTTACCCTGCTTTCTCGGGTCTGACATACCTCCCATTCTGAAACAGAAAGCTCAGAGTTTCCCTCATTTCAGGGTTAACATACTCAGAGTTTTCACTTAACCTCCTTTCTGAAACGGGCCCCTGGACTTTTGCATTGTCAGTACAAGATCTTGACCAAAAATTGATGCACCTCTTGATGGAAATAACATCACAACATATATTTGCATCAAGAGGTGCATTATTTTGAATATGGCCATGATGTGTCTTCCTACATGGTTGTTTAAGAAATGAAAAGCTACACACTCCATCAATTATGGTTAGAAGAACTGTTGCCAAACATATAACATGCTAGAAACATAATAATCACTGCAATAATGATCCAATCATTGACTCTTAAGCATTTGCCTATTTAAATACAAACAGCAACTCTTTTTTTTTTTTTGGCCGGGCAATGTGTATAATAAAATGCTCTATTTTAAAGTGTCATTTGCATTACACAGAGGTAGTGCCTTCAAAAATGTTGTTCTCATTAATTATATCAGCAGTATATCGAGACGCAGATGGAACACAAATGGCACTTTTCCTGGGAGTGATTCCTGAGATTCCTGCATTGTATGTTTAACTTAATATTAGTTAATTTATATTCAAATTGTCAGGAAAGGGTTAAGAGTGTAATCCTGAGCCCTCTCCTGTCAAAAGACAGAAAAATTACCCCAAACCTATAAAGAATTATTCACAGAAACTGTGATGAAATCATGGAGTGACACCCAGAAATGAGCAACATCCCAAGCACATACTCATTCCTTGGCACAGAAGCCCAATTCTGACTTGATGGAAGAAAGTGTTTCTGTAATGCCACAAAATTGTGTTGAAGCTATTAAATTAATGCCTATAAAATGTGTTAAAATCAGCATGTTGCAATAGGTTGCAAGTTGCAATAGGCTTTTTTTCCCTATTGTGACATATCTGAGTGAAACGGCTTCTCAGACAAGAAAAAATGTAGGGCAGGATTTTATTTTTGTCCAATGGGAATTGATTGGATGGTTGTGGTTTGCTATTGGTCGAATGTGAGTGACAGGTTGTCAGTAAACACGTCATCAGAGAACAGAAGAGATGTCACTGCAAGAAGGAGGGGGAAGTTATTTTGATTAAAGATTATAAGGGTTTAGATTATGAATTTTAAAAAAAATTATGATGCGCACAGATAAATAATTTATCAAAAAAATTCCATTAAAATGTAATTTAATGGTGACTTTAATGTGGTGCTTTTAGATATAAAGTTGAGAATCACTGGCTTCTAGGAGTTTTTTTAATGACTCCCTGACTTGAATGTAGACATATCAGTTGTGCTACACTGATTCACTCAGTAGTGTACTTGAAATACAGCTTGACCTCATGGAACATTTGAATGACAGAGTTAAATGCAGAATGCAGAGCACAGAATAGACTCGAACCGACACAGAGAGGCCTAATTTGCATTTTAATGAGGTTTAAAATGGAAAGAAGGCTGCTGAAAACATGAAGGCTACTGAAATACCACACTGTTGCATGGCAGTGCAGTTTCAGGTTAATTTAACCAGCACAAAGTATGCCCTTGTTTGTTTTCAGTTTACCAGTGTGTAAATAAGGGTGAAATGAGAAGCATGAAAAGCCATTATCATGTTGAAGGGTATCCGGTCTGACCCATAATAGGTTGCTCGGTGTGACCAAGCACTCGTTAAGCGTGACAGCCTGCAGCCAGAATGGAGGAGGTGACAATCGTGGCTTTCACACTCTGTTGCGCTCATTGCATATACATCGTTCACAGCGGTCTTGTATTTGCTCTACTTCCATGCACAACTGGCTTTTGCACCTTTTAAGCATCCTTTCAAAGGATAAGTGAACCAAATGAACCCACTTTGATTGAACATAGACTTTAGAGCTACTGCAAGATGAGATCCGTTTGCATTCTGCTCTTTTAATTGGACGACAGTAATTACTTTATAAATACGAAGCAGTATCTTGTTTAATCTAGCCATAAATAAAATCAGTGTTGAAATGTTGGGTGGTAAACTAGGGCCTGGTTTCACAGACAGGGCTTAGATTAAAGCCAGGATAGGGCCTTAGTTCAATTAGAGCATTTAAGTAGCTTTTTATAAACATGCCTTAGAAAAAAAACATTACCGGTGTATATTTTGAGACAAAACAATAGCACTGACATATTGTAAGATATATCAGTGCAAGTTGCTTTCAGTTAAAACAGCTCAAACATGCATTTTAGTCTGGGACTAGATTTAAGCCTTGTCTGTGAAACAGAGGGTATATATATATATATTTTTTAAAGTAAACGTTAGTGGTGCTTGAACGCTGTTAAAAGTGTTGCTAGGATATTCTGAGGTATTTTAGCACATTGTGTTAGTACTTATGGTTAGTTTTCTAGTTTAAAACACAAGTGCCAGGTTCTTAGAAATGTACACTTTGTATTCATGTTTGTTTAGTATGGTTTTGAAAAACTTTACAGAAAACTCTAAAAATGTGATGTAATATGTTTTTCTTACACCTTAAATATATTTTAACATTTTAAACATTTTTGGAATGAAATGAATGTTTATTCAGCAAGGATGCATTAAATGGATTAGAGACATTTATAATGTTCCAAAAGATTTCTATTTTAGATAAATTCTGTTTTTTCCCCCAACTTTCTGAATCCAGAAAACAAATATCAGTTTCACAAAAATATTAAGTTTTCATACAGTTTTCAACATTGCTGATAATCAAAATGTTTTAAATCATCATATTAGAATGATTTCTGAAGGATCAAGTGACTGAAGACTGGCGTAATGATGCTAACAATTCAGCTTTGATCACAGGAATAAATTACATTGTAAAATATATTCAAATAGAAAACTTTTTTTAAAGCAATAATAATTTGCAATATAATACTGTTAACCAGGCCAATACTGTATTTTTGATCAAATAAATGCAGCCTTGGTGAGCATAAGACTTATTTTTAAAAACATGCAAAAAATCTTACCAACCCTAAACATTTTTTAGAGTGCAAAAACAAGATCAAGTCGTTTAGAAAAACAATAACCCACATTTAATCAAAAAGCACCAAGATTTTAGGTATCATGAGCCAGCACCTCAGTCTCAGTCAATATAATTTATTGGCACATCTGCACCACCTGCTGGATATAAGATGACTGTACAGACAGTGCTTTTGCAGGAAAGAGTGTGATATCTGGTTTCTGTGTTTACTAGGTGTTGGTGAGGAAGCTAACTGATGGCACTGAGCTCAGAGGAAGGGTTGTGGAAACCGAAGCATATTTGGGTGGGGAGGACAAGGCGTCCCACTCAGCAGGGGGAAAACGCACAGAGAGGAACACTGCCATGTTCATGAAGCCTGGAACCATCTACGTCTATCCCATCTACGGCATCTACCTCTGCATGAACGTTTCCAGCCAAGGTGAGGCTCCAAAATCCACTCTAATTGACCACACACACATAGGAAAAAGGCTTTACAGGAGATGGAGCCGGAAGGCTGTAACTACAGATCCCTCATCGCTAGTTATACAAGAAACAAGTGTTTTGTTTTGCTTCTCTCCAACTGTTTCTCATTATAGGTCAAGTTGGCACATTACAAAAACCTAGAGAAAGGTTGGAGCATATGCACACAGACACAAGCCAACAGGAAGGAGACAGTGAGGAGCCTTGCTAACTACTCTATGTGTGTGTGTGTGTGTGTGTGTGTGTGTGTGTGTGTGTGTGTGTGCGTGCATGTGTGTGTGTGTGCAGGGGAGGGGGCGGCCGTGCTTTTGCGCTCGCTGGAGCCTCTGAGCAGTCAGGACGTCATGAGGGGCCTGCGAGCAGCCAAACGCAAGGCTGGAGCCAAATCCCTTAAGGACAAAGAGCTCTGCAACGGCCCGTCCAAGTTGTGCCAAGCACTAGATATACAGCGCTGCTTCGACCGCAGGGATCTGGCCACTGATACAGAGGTGTGGCTTGAGAGGGACCCAGAGCAAGAGACTGTTCCCGCTGGAGAGGTGGTGTCAACCCATCGGATCGGAGTTGAGTCTCATGGGGAATGGGCAACCAAACCACTTCGCTTCTACCTGAGAGGACACCCATGTGTAAGCGTGCTGAACAGAGACGCAGAGCGTCAGATGCACTCACAATCCTCCAATGAGATTGAAAATACAGTCTCCTGAAAGGTGTTCATGTTGTTCGGTCATTAAATTGCTCTATAAAGAGATTGTCATTATTTACTCACTCTCATGTTGTTCTAAACTTGTATATTTTTTTTGTTATTCTGGAGAACACAAAAGAAGTTGTTTAGCAGAATATCCATGCTGCTCTTTTCCATATAATAAAATAAATGCTCAAAAAAAGATGACAAAAAACACCATAAAAGTATCATAAAGTGGTTGTGCTTCATATTCTCTATATACTGTAAGTATATTCTATATACTATTCTCTATAGTCTTCTAAAGCCATACACCAATGTTGTGTGAACAAAAGGCTGAAGTTTACGTCGTTATTCACCAATCGTTTTCTGAACTCCCCTCACAAAGGCATCTGATTGAAAATATAGCACACAATCTATTATGGTAATCGTTTAGTCTTTTTGGAGCTTGAAAGCTTCATTTTCAGTGTATTGAGAACAAAAAAAAAAGAGCAGCAAAAATCACAAGCATCTACAGAACGACATGAGGGCGAGTAAATAATTGAACTATTCCTTGGAGTTTGATTTCTGAACATGTCTGTTTTTTGTAACGTCATGTTTCTTTAATAAATAGCCTTGTTATTCCTGGTGCTCATTGATTTTACAGATGTTTGGAAAACCATTTGCACCTCATAGCAATTACACCCCCCTTTTCTCTTTCTGTTCTCGGTCTCTCCGCACTGGAGTCTTCAGGGCATGCAGTCTTATGGTCTGGAATTACCATCATGGCATGTGTTTGCTTAAGAAGATCCCATCAGGGAACGATATCAAAATAGGAGATGCTTGGGTGGAATACTTAAACGATCCATTTTATGGCTGCCCAAGGATGAACCGCACATCATGACCCCTGAATCATTTATTAAAATCAACCACATATGAGGTAAAATCGTGACAATCTTTGGTCAACACAGTTATATACAGTAGATTATGCAAGGCTCACTCTATAAGCCTCTTCTGAAACGGAGCAGGTTATTATTTTGTTGCAGCAGAAAGCATTTTGCTCCTGAATTAGGTTATTTAAGCCACTGATGATGAGCAAACACGTCACCCCGTCCTCAGACTCACGGCGAGCTGAATGATCCGTTTACTCTGGTGGAGACTGGAACAGAGAGATGATGGGGTCCTCATGGTTGGTTATCACTAAAACACTGCGAAACTTGTCAAATAACGTTTTCAGCTGCGAGCGACGCATGTTCTCGTTGTACATGATCTCTTCCAGGTGATGATGGCCTCTGAAGTAATGCAGTAGCCTAAAGAAAGACAATAAGAGACTATCTACATTTATATGCACCTAAATAATCCATTTATAACCAGACTGGTTGGACTTCAATCGATGCAGTTGAGCTCACTACAGTTTAGTTTCGAGTTGACAAAACCAAACCAATCCAATCAGGCTTTGTTGGTACAAACTGATCATCAACTCAGGCTTTGATTCTGAGTTTAGGTGTGACATCAGTAGCGAACAGCCAATTACATGCTGTGGAACAGTAAACTGCGATTCACTACTTCACTCACGAGAGAAGCAGTATGATTCACTTCTCTCTTCTGCAGAATATTACGAGATTTGAAAAATATTAACAATCTTAACAAATTTACACAGCAAGAAGAAAAGAGCCGTCTATGCAATATGACAACTAAAAGAAAAAATCTTCCTATATCAGTGCAAGTAAAAGTTGTGAAGTTATATAGTTGATATACACTCACCTAAAGGATTATTAGGAACACCTGTTCAATTTCTCATTAATGCAATTATCTAATCAACCAATTACATGGCAGTTGCTTCAATGCATTTAGGGGTGTGGTCCTGGTCAAGACAATCTCCTGAACTCCAAACTGAATGTCAGAATGGGAAAGAAAGGTGATTTAAGCAATTTTGAGCGTGGCATGGTTGTTGGTGCCAGACGGGCCGGTCTGAGTATTTCACAATCTGCTCAGTTACTGGGATTTTCACACACAACCATTTCTAGAGTTTACAAAGAATGGTGTGAAAAGGGAAAAACATCCAGTATGCGGCAGTCCTGTGGGCGAAAATGCCTTGTTGATGCTAGAGGTCAGAGGAGAATGGGCCGACTGATTCAAGCTGATAGAAGAGCAACTTTGACTGAAATAACCACTCATTACAACCGAGGTATGCAGCAAAGCATTTGTGAAGCCACAACACGCACAACCTTGAGGCGGATGGGCTACAACAGCAGAAGACCCCACCGGGTACCACTCATCTCCACTACAAATAGGAAAAAGAGGCTACAATTTGCACAAGCTCACCAAAATTGGACAGTTGAAGACTGGAAAAATGTTGCCTGGTCTGATGAGTCTCGATTTCTGTTGAGACATTCAGATGGTAGAGTCAGAATTTGGCGTAAACAGAATGAGATCATGGATCCATCATGCCTTGTTACCACTGTGCAGGCTGGTGGTGGTGGTGTAATGGTGTGGGGGATGTTTTCTTGGCACACTTTAGGCCCCTTAGTGCCAATTGGGCATCGTTTAAATGCCACGGCCTACCTGAGCATTGTTTCTGACCATGTCCATCCCTTTATGACCACCATGTACCCATCCTCTGATGGCTACTTCCAGCAGGATAATGCACCATGTCACAAAGCTCGAATCATTTCAAATTGGTTTCTTGAACATGACAATGAGTTCACTGTACTAAAATGGCCCCCACAGTCACCAGATCTCAACCCAATAGAGCATCTTTGGGATGTGGTGGAACGGGAGCTTCGTGCCCTGGATGTGCATCCCACAAATCTCCATCAACTGCAAGATGCTATCCTATCAATATGGGCCAACATTTCTAAAGAATGCTTTCAGCACCTTGTTGAATCAATGCCACGTAGAATTAAGGCAGTTCTGAAGGCGAAAGGGGTTCAAACACAGTATTAGTATGGTGTTCCTAATAATCCTTTAGGTGAGTGTAAGTATAGAAAGAACTGAACATTTAAGCTGAAAGTCATTTTTATAGCTTTATCTATTGATTCTAAAGCTTATTTATATAACCGTTATTATATATTTATAGTTATTTAAACTGTACATGTGTAATGGATTAGTGGTATAATAATTACATAATATCTAAATCATACAAAATGATTATTATAAATAAGCATTGCTAAAAGCCAGACTATTGTGTCTTTAAAAATCATTATAGCTATATGTAGTGACCTTTAATCTGGAGTGCAAACGGGGAGTGTCTTTATTGCATCAGACATGTGTCACTTTGCTCACAGCTGATTGGTTCAATTTTGGTTTGAGATCTCTTACCCAGAACATAACCTGCCCCAGAGCTATGGCGATGAACACGGCTAAAAGCCAAACCACTTTCATGGTGCCTAAAACCCAGGGTTGGCGCAAACTAAACTGAAACATACCTGGTTAGCCACCTAAACCGGCTTTATGGTATAGGCCCCTGGTCAGTGGATGAGACTGAATATTTCCTAAATATTTGCTAAAAAAGCTCTTCTGACATGTGTCAGCTTTCATGTTAAGATATGTCATCAAGGCAAAAACTACATTTATATTGGTGGTACTGTAGCTCTGATGACATTATCGGTTCATTTTGTCAGATTCTGATCACTGTACATGTGCTGAAATTTAGTTTGGAATACATTTAATGCACATGTAAACAAATATGTGAATCGGATTGCAGTGTTTAGGGTTCAATATAAACAGAACTTTCAGAAATTGGACTGGATTATTTCTATAAAAAATGCTCTGTCACCTGGCAAATAAGCGCAGATCCTCTGGGTTCTGCGCCGCTGGGACACGAAGGATGGCCTGCCGCTCATGTTCGGTCAGGCTGGCCAGAAGAGTTTCCGTCATTCTTTTATTGAGAGGAGAGTCTCCTCCGGTCTGCAGCTCAGCACTGGAGTTATCCATACTGGGACTCGTCAGGGTCATGTCATCGCTACTTGCTGCAAAGAGAAAATGAGAGAAACTACTGAGACTTCATATGATTATAAGGCTGTCTCTTCTCTCATGTGTGTGTCTGTGTGGAGTTGTAGTTAACTGGGTTACATACTGGGAGAGCCGAAGCTCAGGGCACTGGGCGTGCTCAGACTTCGGCCTGTTACACGAGCGACTAGGGATGGCTCTTCCTCCCGCAGACCAGGCTCCTCCTCAGTGGGCGGGACCAACAGATAAACATACGTATGGATCTGAAACAGCAGTCGGTGTTGGAGCATCCATACCACCATCTGAATGAGCTGAGCCTGCTCAGATACACACATAATGGTTACTGCATCTTCAAGCAGGGTTTAACTGCCAAAAAGGGCTTTTAATAAAACTTGTCTCCCTATGCAGTAGAAAGGTGAAAAAAATTTAAATTGGTACAACCCGACTAGAGAAAAAAGGCTGTTGTCTTCCCTTTTGCAAAATAGGTAGGGTAACTTTAACACCCATGCACTGGGCATGTTGCCATCCAAGGCCACTCCCTCCAGTCTGCTGTGAGTCAAATACTGCCTTGCTTTAGAAGGAAATACTTCTTAGCAAACTTTTAGTCATAATTGGTGTCGACTTGTATTGTTCCTGGGTGCAAGAATTCAAAGAGTAAACGGTTAGTGGAGGGCAGTTACTTTCGGTTTCCGGTAAAGGATCCAGCGCGTTCACAAAGAAATATTGTATATCGTAAATATGGAGAGAACGCTGCAACGGAAAATCTGAAAAACCTCTGTAACATGCATGGATGATTATGTTCACACAAAACAATCAACCACCAATAGACCTTAGTCACAGTGGCAGAGGAATAGAAGTACAGTGTGCTCAACGGACTGTAATTATTCAATAGCCAATTGTTCAGCTGAGGAAACATGTTTCCAAAGGCTTTAATATATAAAACAGATTTGAAAGTTGTGAGTTTTGAATGTTACATGTGATCTTGGGCCTTTATAAAGTGCATGCCATTAGAAAGACTACGTTTTTCCCTCACAGGCTTGTTTTCATCCATGTAAAAATCAACGTGGCGTCTACCCTGACTACAGTGTATACAAAAAACAGTACATTTTCTAGGGCTGGACTAATCAACATAATTAATTATAAAATAATTATTTCTGACATTATTCATAACATTTTTACAGAAATTTGAAGTTTAAAGAATAACGTTTTAGTGAATTTATTTACTAATCTCATAGTTTTGATTAGAATACATTACATCCTGTCAGGTGGACACATGTGGTCTAGCAGTAAAAGTTCAATGCATCTGAAGCTCAAATTGAATCTGAAAATTCTGCATACACATGTACGAAACTCCACAATGCTCCTGTACTACTCTCCATTGAAAATTAATGGCTTCCAGTCTGTTGTTTGTCTGAGATAGTGAAAAGGTGTTTTAAGACACTAACCTCATGCACAGGGGCATCCAGTGGATTCCTGAACTCAGACAGAGATACAGGAAGTGAGAACTTGGCTAACATGGAGGGCAGGTCATGACCTGGAAATTGGAGTGCGAACTCCTCAGCCAGAGGAGAGTAGCTGGGGGGAGGAAGACACACAGTCATGATTAATGTCTGCAGTGAGATTTTTTGAAAGAATTAAGAGGTTTTTTTCGGTTAAAAATAATGAGAAGTTTAACTTTGTACAGTGAGTACATTAGAACACAGACAATACAAAAGAGCTTCGATTGGTTTTCTAGAGAGCACATACTCACATGCAGATGTTTGCATGGGGGGAGAGCATATACACGTTGTTCTCACAGAGAGGGTAGATAATGATGGCTTTTCCCCAGTACACCAAATGCGCAGCAATCTGGAAGACCTGTGGGAGGCAGTGTAACATTTCAGAGCAGTGGTTCTCCAAGGGACCGGAGCCCAATAGGAGGCCTCAGCAAACCTCCTAGGGGAGCTTAAGATGACTCAACCCTCCTAATGCATTACAAAACTGCATATACAGTGGGGAGAACAAGTATTTGATACACTGCCGATTTTGCAGGTTTGCCCACTTACAAAGCATGTAGAAGTCTGTAATTTTTATCATAGGTACACTTCAACTGTGAGTGACGGAATCTAAAACAAAAATCCAGAAAATCACATTGTATGATTTTTAAGTAATTAATTTGCATTTTATTGCATGACATAACTATTTGATACATCAGAAAAGCAGAACTTAATATTTGGTACAGAAACCTTTGTTTGCAATTACAGAGATCATACGTTTCCTGTAGTTCTTGACCAGGTTTGCACACACTGGAGCAGGGATTTTGGCCCACTCCTCCATACAGACCTTCTCCAGATCCTTCAGGTTTCGGGGTTGTCGCTGGGCAATACGGACTTTCAGCTCCCTCCAAAGATTTTCTATTGGGTTCAGGCCTGGAGACTGGCTAGGCCACTCCAGGACCTTGAGATGCTTCTTACGGAGCCACTCCTTAGTTGCCCTGGCTGTGTGTTTCGGGTCGTTGTCATGCTGGAAGACCCAGCCACAACCCATCTTCAATGCTCTTAATGAGGGAAGGAGGTTGTTGGCCAAGATCTCGCGATACATGGCCCCATCCATCCTCCCCTCAATACGGTGCAGTCGTCCTGTCTCCTTTGCAGAAAAGTATCCCCAAAGAATGATGTTTCCACCTCCATGCTTCACAGTTGGGATGGTGTTCTTGGGGTTGTACTCATCCTTCTTCTTCCTCCAAACACAGCGAGTGGAGTTTAGACCAAAAAGCTCTATTTTTGTCTCATCAGACCACATGACCTTCTCCCATTCCTCCTCTGGATCATCCAGATGGTCATTGGCAAACTTCAGACGGGCCTGGATATGCGCTGGCTTGAGCAGGGGGACCTTGCGTGCGCTGCAGGATTTTAATCCATGACGGTGTAGTGTTACTAATGATTTTCTTTGAGACTGTGGTCCCAGCTCTCTTCAGGTCATTGACCAGGTCCTGCCGTGTAGTTCTGGGCTGATCCCTCACCTTCCTCATGATCATTGATGCCCCACGAGGTGAGATCTTGCATGGTGCCCCAGACCGAGGGAGATTGACCGTCATCTTGAACTTCTTCCATTTTCTAATAATTGCGCCAACAGTTGTTGCCTTCTCACCAAGCTGCTTGCCTATTGTCCTGTAGCCCATCCCAGCCTTGTGCAGGTCTACAATTTTATCCCTGATGTCCTTACACAGCTCTCTGGTCTTGGCCATTGTGGAGAGGTTGGAGTCTGTTTGATTGAGTGTGTGGACAGGTGTCTTTTATACAGGTAACAAGTTCAAACAGGTGCAGTTAATACAGGTAATGAGTGGACAACAGGAGGGCTTCTTAAAGAAAAACTAACAGGTCTGTGAGAGCCGGAATTCTTACTGGTTGGTAGGTGATCAAATACTTATGTCATGCAATAAAATGCAAATTAATTATTTAAAAATCATACAATGTGATTTTCTGGATTTTTGTTTTAGATTCCATCTCTCACAGTTGAAGAGTACCTATGATAAAAATTATAGACCTCTACATGCTTTGTAAGTAGGAAAACCTGCAAAATCGGCAGTGTATCAAATACTTGTTCTTCCCACTGTACCTGTTGCATTCCCGGGTCCATTTGGACCCTGTGGAACGTGAGTTTATAAAACAGTCATGACTTAATATTTTTCAACTGACACCATATTGTATCTGATCAGGAACTTCTCATTAATTAGTGAATGCGCAAAATGTTTAAAGTTTTAAATGTTGCCATGCTATTACTTAATGTATCCCCTTTTTATTAATTAAAAAATTGAGAAATTCTTTAATTTACAAACCCGATTCCAAAAAAGTTGGGACACTGTACAAATTGTGAATAAAAACAGAATGCAATGATGTGGAAGTTTCAAATTTCAATATTTTATTCAGAATACAACATAGATGACATCAAATGTTTAAACTGAGAAAATGTATCATTTTAAGGGAAAAATAAGTTGATTTTAAATTTCATGGCATCAACATCTCAAAAAAAGTTGGGACAAGGCCATGTTTACCACTGTGTGGCATCCCCTCTTCTTTTTATAACAGTCTGCAAACGTCTGGGGACTGAGGAGACAAGTTGCTCAAGTTTAGGAATAGGAATGTTGTCCCATTCTTGTCTAATACAGGCTTCTAGTTGCTCAACTGTCTTAGGTCTTCTTTGTCGCATCTTCCTCTTTATGATGCGCCAAATGTTTTCTATGGGTGAAAGATCTGGACTGCAGGCTGGCCATTTCAGTACCCGGATCCTTCTTCTACGCTGCCATGATGTTGTAATTGATGCAGTATGTGGTCTGGCATTGTCATGTTGGAAAATGCAAGGTCTTCCCTGAAGATGACGTCTGGATGGGAGCATATGTTGTTCTAGAACTTGGATATACCTTTCAGCATTGATGGTGCCTTTCCAGATGTGTAAGCTGCCCATGCCACACGCACTCATGCAACCCCATACCATCAGAGATGCAGGCTTCTGAACTGAGCGCTGATAACAATACAACTTGGGTTGTCCTTGTCCTCTTTAGTCCGGATGGCATGGCGTCCCAGTTTTCCAAAAAGAACTTCAAATTTTGATTCATCTGACCACAGAACAGTTTTCCACTTTGCCACAGTCCATTTTAAATGAGCCTTGACCCAGAGAAAACGCCTGCGCTTCTGGATCATGTTTAGATATGGCTTCTTTTTTGACCTATAGAGTTTTAGCCGGCAACGGCGAATGGCACGGTGGATTGTGTTCACCGACAATGTTTTCTGGAAGTATTCCTGAGCCCATGTTGTGATTTCCATTACAGTAGCATTCCTGTATGTGATGCAGTGCCGTCTAAGGGCCCGAAGATCACGGGCATCCAGTATGGTTTTCCAGCCTTGACCCTTACGCACAGAGATTGTTCCAGATTCTCTGAATCTTTGGATGATATTATGCACTGTAGATGATGATAACTTCAAACTCTTTGCAATTTTTCTCTGAGAAACTCCTTTCTGATATTGCTCCACTATTTTTCGCCGCAGCATTGGGGGAATTGGTGATCCTCTGCCCATCTTGACTTCTGAGAGACACTGCCACTCTGAGAGGCTCTTTTTATACCCAATCATGTTGCCAATTGACCTAATAAGTTGCAAATTGGTCCTCCAGCTGTTCCTTATATGTAAATTTAACTTTTCCGGCCTCTTATTGCTACCTGTCCCAACTTTTTTGGAATGTGTAGCTCTCATGAAATCCAAAATGAGCCAATATTTGGCATGACATTTCAAAATGTCTCACTTTCAACATTTGATATGTTATCTATATTCTATTGTGAATAAAATATAAGTTTATGAGATTTGTAAATTATTGCATTTCTTTTTTATTCACAATTTGTACAGTGTCCCAACTTTTTTGGAATCGGGTTTGTAAAATGTTACAAGAACTACAGCAAAAAATATATATTTATCAATATTTATGAGATGGATTTAATTAAATTCCTTTGAACTTAAAACTCATGACTTTTTATTTTTTGTCAGAAATATATTTAGACTGTTTTAGTCTTAATTTATTTCTGACAAAAAATAAAAACATCAGTATTACTCTAAAATTTATTCAAATGAAATATATTATTTAATTTTTTTAAAACAATTAATTTAATTTGTCATTTTATTTTTAATTTCAGAATTATTGTGTGCGTATGCATGTTTATAGACAAAATGTAGCCCCAGTGGGAAAGCAAAAATGTGTGCGAGTGTAGGAAAGAAGCTAAATGTATTTTACATAAGTTATTTAAGACAAATCTAATTAATAGATGTAAACAAAAGAAGAAAAAGAAAAGAAATCAGCATAATTTCATGTGTAAAAGCCACAGTTAACTTTAGGGTCAAAACGGACCCGAACGCAAAAGGTGTAACAATTTATTTACATCTCCTACATTTTTTATTTAAATTAAAAAAAAATTAAAAATGAATGTGTATTTTGACAGTCTTAACACATATACAAAGTTTCATTTCCGTACTAAAAACTATTAATTAAAAATAAAAAACTCAAAACGGGTCAAACGGACCTGAATGCATTAGGAGAGTTAAATGATTTAAAGTGAGAATTAAAATAAGCCAAAACAACCTGGATTTCAAGTCATGTAAATTAATAAAATCTTTAAAAAACTAGTTATGTAAAGCGCTAAAATATTTTGTGTAGAATTTGTAAAAAATATTTTACTTTTTTTTTTTTTTATCCTTATCCAGTAAACCATGAACTATTAGTCTCGGGCCTTTGAATATTATTGTGGACAATAAATATTGTAGTCAAAAAGGTTAAAAACCACTGTTTTAGACTATAGATTGTCTATCCAAAACATTTCTGCCATAATGATATTCCAACAGAATTATTTTCTGTCCACTAGGTGGCAGTATAAGACTAACTATAACAAAAACAAATGCTGTAACTTGTTGAACATAACTTAACCTGCAGGTGTCAATACACCATAAGATTTTTGCCAGAACCTTCAAGTTTATCAGACCAATTAACTATTTCCAAGTGTTAAACATGAAAAAAGTACATGGCTGATAAAAGTGCACAGTGGCATATAGTCTTTGACCTGCAAGAGGGCCAGGTCAGCGTCTTGAGCCAGCTGCTGCAGGTTCTTCACGGCTGAGCAGGTCTTGATGAGCCGCACTAGAGCAGGAGAGCAGTCCAGAGGGAGCTGAGCCAGCAAGGCCTTCTCATTGTCCAGCAGCAGCAGTGCATGATACGGCCTGCAGGGGGCATACCACCACAACACTACTTGCTGTTGAAATTACACTCTGGTCTAAATAGCAAGTGTAGCAAGAAAAAAAAAAAAGCAGGCGAGACTAAAGGTGATGATACATGGGGCAACTTTTTGAGCAATGTTGCCAGGCACTTTCTCATTGAGAATGGGCAACAAATCTCTATCTGGATACTTCAGATCGGTCGTGGGCCCTGTGTCTCACCTGGTTGCCCGCTGACAGCAACATTGCCCAGCAACATTGCTCAAAGTTGCCGTGTATCATCACCTTAAGGCATTTGTCAGATTATCATATTACCATACTATTGCTGAAGCAAATAGTATACATACTGTGCACAAAGAATAGATGGATGAATTACTATATTTGCCAAAAATAGCACTATAACAAAGCACACTGAGGAACACTATATCCCATTATTCAATGTGATATGCTGCATTTTTAAACATCTGTTTTTTCATGCATTAAGAAAGCAAGCCATTTTTATTTTCAAGAAAATAACTGGAGCAACTTGCTGAATTAATTGCAACATGATGAGGGCATGTGAATGTTGCTAAATATGCTGGATATATGCTGTAACTCACCGAATGGCCTTTAGGCTGCGCTCAAGAGCCTCTGGTGGGATGTGTTTCCCTCCTACACGGTGGATTTTGTGTGGCAGGCAGAAACTGACCTCAAGCCAGTTATTAATGTGAAGCCGAACAACTCCAGTAGTACAGAGACTGAAAACAATACACAGTGGATAAGGTTACCATGACAGAAATTACAAGAGTGTTTCTTTTAATTTAGAATATGGACAAAAGTCAAGTATTTTTGTCTGTCCACCTTATTTTGCAAAGCAGAAGCATGCTATTTTCTGTGAATGTGCGAGACATCTGATTCGTTATATGCTATAGGGAAATAACTAAAAGAACAACAAAGTGCAGTAAATGGTGTGTTTACAAACCAGTGTGTTTATGATTATGATAATTAAAATAATATGACAACAAATACCCTATAAATACCAAATACAAACCCGATTCCAAAAAAGTTGGGACACTGTACAAATTGTGAATAAAAAAGGAATACAATAATTTACAAATCTCATAAACTTATATTTTATTCACAATAGAATATAAATAACATATCAAATGTTGAAAGTGAGACATTTTGAAATGTCATGCCAAATATTGGCTCATTTTGGATTTCATGAGAGCTACACATTCCAAAAAAGTTGGGACAGGTAGCAATAAGAGGCCGGAAAAGTTAAATGTACATATAAGGAACAGCTGGAGGACCAATTTGCAACTTATTAGGTCAATTGGCAACATGATTGGGTATAAAAAGAGCCTCTCAGAGTGGCAGTGTCTCTCAGAAGTCAAGATGGGCAGAGGATCACCAATTCCCCCAATGCTGCGGCGAAAAATAGTGGAGCAATATCAGAAAGGAGTTTCTCAGAGAAAAATTGCAAAGAGTTTGAAGTTATCATCATCTACAGTGCATAATATCATCCAAAGATTCAGAGAATCTGGAACAATCTCTGTGCGTAAGGGTCAAGGCTGGAAAACCATACTGGATGCCCGTGATCTTCGGGCCCTTAGACGGCACTGCATCACATACAGGAATGCTACTGTAATGGAAATCACAACATGGGCTCAGGAATACTTCCAGAAAACATTGTCGTTGAACACAATCCACCGTGCCATTCGCCGTTGCCGGCTAAAACTCTATAGGTCAAAAAAGAAGCCATATCTAAACATGATCCAGAAGCGCAGGCGTTTTCTCTGGGCCAAGGCTCATTTAAAATGGACTGTGGCAAAGTGGAAAACTGTTCTGTGGTCAGACGAATCAAAATTTGAAGTTCTTTTTGGAAAACTGGGACGCCATGTCATCCGGACTAAAGAGGACAAGGACAACCCAAGTTGTTATCAGCGCTCAGTTCAGAAGCCTGCATCTCTGATGGTATGGGGTTGCATGAGTGCGTGTGGCATGGGCAGCTTACACATCTGGAAAGGCACCATCAATGCTGAAAGGTATATCCAAGTTCTAGAACAACATATGCTCCCATCCAGACGTCATCTCTTTCAGGGAAGACCTTGCATTTTCCAACATGACAATGCCAGACCACATACTGCATCAATTACAACATCATGGCTGCGTAGAAGAAGGATCCGGGTACTGAAATGGCCAGCCTGCAGTCCAGATTAGTTTTCACCCATAGAAAACATTTGGCGCATCATAAAGAGGAAGATGCGACAAAGAAGACCTAAGACAGTTGAGCAACTAGAAGCCTGTATTAGACAAGAATGGGACAACATTCCTATTCCTAAACTTGAGCAACTTGTCTCCTCAGTCCCCAGACGTTTGCAGACTGTTATAAAAAGAAGAGGGGATGCCACACAGTGGTAAACATGGCCTTGTCCCAACTTTTTTGAGATGTGTTGATGCCATGAAATTTAAAATCAACTTATTTTTCCCTTAAAATGATACATTTTCTCAGTTTAAACATTTGATATGTCCTCTGTTGTATTCTGAATAAAATATTGAAATTTGAAACTTCCACATCATTGCATTGTGTTTTTATTCACAATTTGTACAGTGTCCCAACTTTTTTGGAATCGGGTTTGTATAATTGTTGTACTGGAAGCGTTGCACATTTAAGTTACAATTGGATGCAACCTCTCTTTATTAAAATTAAGGTGGACAGTATACAACTGTATGCAAGATTTAGTCATAGGAGAAAATGATGGATTTCATGGTTTCATGCATAAGAATTTAACATTACATGCAGCATGGGTAACACTTTAGTTTTGGGTCCAATTCTCACTATTAACTAGTTGCTTATTAGCATGCATTTTACTAGGATATTGGCTGTTTATTAGTACTTATAAAGCACATATTAATGCCTTATTCTGCATCCCCTAATCCAGCCCAATACCTAAACTTAACAACTACCTTACTAACTATTAATGAGCAATAGTTAGGAGTTTACTGAGGCAAAAGTCAAAGTTAATAGTGAAAGAATTCTAAAGTGTCCTAATCTAAAGTGTGAAGGCAGCATGTTTTAGCCCAGCAGGACATGTTCCTTTTGAACAATTATAGCCCTAACTAACCATTTCCCTATTCCTAACCATAACCTACCCCTAAAATCAAAGGGATATTTGTTGATAAGAATGCTATCAACCTGATGACAGGAGTGCTTGGGTAAATGATGGTTAACGTAACACTACTCACCTATCATAGGCCTCTTTCAGGTCTCTAGCTAATTTACACTTGGGAAGGATCTGGCGAAATGGTGACTGTGGGGTGCCGTCTGCTATAATAACAGATAAACAGCATGGTGAAAATCATGTAACACCTTCAGTGATTATATTTGCAGGACAAACACTGCACATCTCAAGGGAATAAGATGTCTCACTCTCAGTCATGGTGGTGACCTCGTCCTGCACTGCTAGCATGAGCTTGGCCTCTCTAGTGAGGTACTGACATCTGCGCTCCTCGTGCTGCAGGGCTATGGCAATGCGACGAGACAGGTTATGCATACAGTTGATGACTGAGGCGTCTGCATTGGCCTGTAGAAGGCAGAAACAGAGATGAAAGAAAGACAAGCAGTTATTGTTCATTTAATGAGTGGGTCAATGACATGACACTCATTGTTTGTGCTTATCTATTAATTTATTCCAAAATACATTAAAAATACATTTATTCATGCATACAATGACTTGAATACACCTTTTCTATGGTGTAGTGTTCAGGGTAACGTATTACAAGTAATGCAAGTTACAGTGGGGAGAACAAGTATTTGATACACTGCCGATTTTGCAGGTTTTCCTACTTACAAAGCATGTAGAAGTCTGTAATTTTTATCATAGGTACTCTTCAACTGTGAGAGACGGAATCTAAAACAAAAATCCAGAAAATCACATTGTATGATTTTTAAATAATTAATTAGCATTTTATTGCATGACATAAGTATTTGATCACCTACCAAACAGTAAGAATTCCAGCTCTCACAGACCTGTTAGTTTTTCTTTAAGAAGCCTTCCTGTTCTCCACTCATTACCTGTATTAACTGCACCTGTTTGAACTTGTTACCTGTATAAAAGACACCTGTCCACACACTCAATCAAACAGACTCCAACCTCTCCACAATGGCCAAGACCAGAGAGCTGTGTAAGGACATCAGGAATAAAATTGTAGACCTGCACAAGGCTGGGATGGGCTACAGGACAATAGGCAAGCAGCTTAGTGAGAAGGCAACAACTGTTGGCGCAATTATTAGAAAATGGAAGAAGTTCAAGATGACGGTCAATCTCCCTCGGTCTGGGGCACCATGCAAGATCTCACCTCGTGGGGCATCAACGATCATGAGGAAGGTGAAGGATCAGCCCAGAACTACACGGCAGGACCTGGTCAATGACCTGAAGAGAGCTGAGACCACAGTCTCAAAGAAAACCATTAGTAACACTACACCGTCATGGATTAAAATCCTGCAGCGCACGCAAGGTCCCCCTGCTCAAGCCAGCGCATGTCCAGGCCCGTCTGAAGTTTGCCAATGACCATCTGGATGATCCAGAGGAGGAATGGGAGAAGGTCATGTGGTCTGATGAGACAAAAATAGAGCTTTTTGGTCTAAACCCCACTCGCCGTGTTTGGAGGAAAAAGAAGGATGAGTACAACCCCAAGAACACCATCCCAACCGTGAAGCATGGAGGTGGAAACATCATTCTTAGGGGATGCTTTTCTGCAAAGGGGACAGGACGACAACCTCCTTCCCTCAGTAAGAGCATTGAAGATGGGTCGTGGCTGGGTCTTCCAGCATGACAACGACCCGAAACACACAGCCAGGGCAACTAAGGAGTGGCTCCGTAAGAAGCATCTCAAGGTCCTGGAGTGGCCTAGCCAGTCTCCAGACCTGAACCCAATAGAAAATCTTTGGAGGGAGCTGAAAGTCCGTATTGCCCAGCGACAGCCCCGAAACCTGAAGGATCTGGAGAAGGTCTGTATGGAGGAGTGGGCCAAAATCCCTGCTGCAGTGTGTGCAAACCTGGTCAAGAACTACAGGAAACGTATGATCTCTGTAATTGCAAACAAAGGTTTCTGTACCAAATATTAAGTTCTGCTTTTCTGATGTATCAAATAATTATGTCCTGCAATAAAATGCAAATTAATTATTTAAAAATCATACAATGTGATTTTCTGGATTTTTGTTTTAGATTCCGTCTCTCACAGTTGAAGTGTACCTATGATAAAAATGACAGACTTCTACATGCTTTGTAAGTGGGCAAACCTGCAAAATCAGTAGTGTATCAAATACTTGTTCTCCCCACTGTACGTAATTAGATTACTTTTTTCAAGTAATGAGTAAAGTAATGCTTTTTTATTTGTACACTTTTAAAGTTACTTTTTCAAAAAAGTAATGCAAGCTACTTTGTTTTACCATGTATTGACTGACACCTCTCCATGTTGAGAAATCTGGAGAAAGTGCAGGATTGTTGTGTGCGCTGTATAAACATGATGCTTATCTCACTTGCACAAAAACAGATTCAGTATTCCTCAAAATAAATAAAGAGTAAAATGCAAACTCAGAATATTACGCAAACATGCAATAATTAAATTTGGTTTACAAATATACTTTATGTACTTAATCTCACTTTATTAACCAATGTCTTTGCTGCTGACCTTCGATGATCCAATTTAACCATGAGAAGCAAAAATGACTTTAGACAAACATCACATTTTTGTTTCTTTTTTTTCCTTCTCCTGTGCCTTATTCTTCTGCAATCCAGAATGGCAGCACAGCTGAAAGGTTTGAGCTGCACCCTCTACTGTACAGTGAATTTGCATTTCCTTCAGACTGAGGCTTAATCATGTCACTTTTGGTGTGAAAGGGCCTTTACATTTGCCAAAAATAGAACTTTTGTTTTTTTTTTGTCACTAAAAATCAAACAAGCAAGCCAAACCCAGGTGAGAAAAAGTAACGCTAAAGTAAAGTAACACATTATTTTCCATAAAAAGTAACTTAGTAACACAATTAGTTACTATAAGAAGTAACACAATATTGTAATGCATTACTTTTAAAAGTAACTTTCCGCAACACTGATGATGAGCTTGTTTTTAATTTGTTTTTATATTTTTTGGGGACACAAGGTAAAAAAAAGTCAAACTATGATAAAATCATAATGAATAAAAACAAAAACCCTCATTCAAAAAGACGAAAATCTTGAAAAGAAAAGTTTGGCATAATTGTAGAGTATAATTTAATAAAGCTGTTTCACTGCTTCCTTAAAACAATTTTTGTCCAAATTAAAATCATGTGGTCCAACGCATGTATTCAAGGTTTGAGGAAAATGTGTTAGTACTTTTTGCTTGGTTACACTACATGACATTTTTGAGTCATTAACTTTAAACTTTAAAAAAATTCAAAACCATATTAAACCAAGATGAATAGTACATGTAGTAACAGTACATTTCTAAATAAAATAAAAAAATCACCATGCATTTTAAATTACATTTAAAACAATTTTCCCTTTTCTGGACATTTCATTGACAAATATCTCTAATCATGCAAACTATAAAATTCAGTTACATTACAGCTCATCCAAAAAGTCTTTTTTTGGCATTTTGCACTAAAAAAATCTGTTTGCAATGCAATGTGCATGTCTAATGTACTGTAGTTACATGATTATAGAGGACAAGAAACCTTTATTAAATGTCTCAAATAACTATTATAATCTGAAATGTATATAAATCTAAAAATGTTACAAGTAACATATATATATATATATATATATATATATATATATGAAAACAGTCATTGTTCATTTAATTAAAGCAATAATTCATGCACACAAGGACATGAATACACCTTTTGTGTGATTAACGTGTTTTTAATTTCTGCATTTTGATATTTTTAAGGGGGCATAAAGTATAACCCAACTACAACCTAATATTTTACAGAATATTTTCTGGTTTCAAATGTGCACATATGGTAAATCTGCAGACTAATGGTGGGCAGTGTGACAGAGGGAGGGTCCTGAAAAAAGGGAGTGGGCATTGCTGGAGAACAGATAGGAGCATGAGTCTGCGTTTTCTGCAGCTGGAGCTTTGACTCAACGCTCTGCTATGGTAAGTCATGGTTGCACCGGGGTGGGTCTGATCATGTGCAGTCTGATTGTGAAGAGAACAGAGTCCCGCCTCCCTGTCAGTCTGTCTGATAGACAGCACACTGGAGACTTATCACAATACACACCCTTTCTGAGAAACTCTTGACCTCAGATATACTCACAAACAGCTGAGTCACTATACAGGGGCTCTAAAAAGAAGTCAGTATTAAAAATGTATAATTTTTTTTTTTGCAATACATATTAAACAATGATCAAACCAAAAGATGATTTTGTTCCCTTAGTTCACATAGATGCACTGTCCTTCATCAAGCATACAGAAATGTCCAGACACTGGACATGTTGTATCTTAATTTAGAAGAAAACACTAATGCCATCATAGTCACATATTTTAAGTGTACCCTAATATTTTTGGGGGCCAACAAATAGTGGTGTGCAAAACACTTGAATTCATGATAATATAGTCATTTCTAAAGTTATTTTTCGTGTGTGTGTATAGTGCTGGGTAGATTACTTACAAATTGTAGTCGGTTACTGATTACATTACAAAAATTGTAGTTAGTAACATAATCCATTACATTACACATTTAAATTAATATAATCTGAATACTTTTTGATTA
This sequence comes from Coreius guichenoti, assembly GCA_039654105.1. Taxonomy (NCBI): domain Eukaryota; kingdom Metazoa; phylum Chordata; class Actinopteri; order Cypriniformes; family Gobionidae; genus Coreius; species Coreius guichenoti. Next base: position 17,045,005 of record CM077171.1, read on the forward strand.
CTTTTAGATTACTTTTGACCTACCTCGTTCATCACATTGATTTGAATAGGATCTTGTACCATATTGATATAATAATACAAAGAGGAAGAAAATATATTCCATTCTTTCTTATCAACAACACAAAGTGCATTAAATATAGTTGTTTATGTTTACCTGCATGTCATGTGACCATTAACCAACATCAGAGAACCGTGAGCTTAATTTTATTATTGACCTAACTCATTAACTTAAAATCTAAGGGCTTACTTCAAGTAAATATATTAGGTCAAAGTGGTTCAGCTGACAAAAACTTTGGGGAATCCCTGCAATGCATTTAAATATGAAATGATGTGAATTTGTACATTTTAATGTGTTTGAAAGACAAAAGCCTTCCAAAGATATACTAATATATGGTAAATGACTCAATAGGTGATAATTCAAATAATAATTAATGTGTTCGTCAGGAGCTGAATAGATATGCAGTGTTGCAATGTTAAGAAAAAATAAAAAAAATAAAAAAATATATATATATGAAGATTGTATTTGTTTTCATTAAGAGTTTATTTAAATATGCTGTTTTCTTACCCTTAATGCAAAAACCACACTGAACAGGATCATGGTGGGCAGCTCTCTTTTGGGGGAGGGGTCAGTTTTGGAGACCTGGGGAAAGCAACATCGTTATTAAGTAGAATTAGATTAAGTTTATTTTATTATTAAGTATATATTTCAAGGAGACAAATGCTGATAATTTTAGAGCAATGATAAATAATGTTTTGCTTTATTTTAAATTCTTTTAATTTACTTACAGTAAATTAATTAAATGTTGCATAAAGTTTATTGAAGTTCAAGTTCTAAAAAAGTACAAATATTGAAAAACTATATTTCTTATACTTGAGAAATAAATGTAAACTATGTAGATTATACTTTCATTGTGCATGTTAATATAAAAGAGTTTTGTGTTGACAACATACATGCAGCAAAAGTGATCATTTAATAATCTGAATCAATGCTGGATTTACCTGCAGCTTGATTTTGTAAAGCAGGTTAAATTCTCATTCAAAAAATGCAAAGTATGTCTTGGCATAGAGGTCTCCTAACATATTTTCTCACTAACAGAAGGTGGAGCTGTTAGCCTGTGATCATGGTAGTCGTCAGTGCCTTGGCAATATCATCAGCAGCTCATCTTACATAGAGCATTTCAAAATCCTTTCCTTCACTCTCATAATATAAGCTAACACAGTACACACTACTGTTCAAATTTCTGGGATCAGTAAGATTTTTTTCATCAAGGATGCATTAAATTGATCAAAGGTGACAGTAAAGACATTTATAAAGTTACAAAAGATTTCTTTTCTTTCTATTGATCAGATTTTGGTTTCCACTAAAAATATTAAGCAGCACAACAGTTTTCAACATTGATGACACTGAAGACTGGAGTAATGATGCTGAAAATTCAGCTTTACCATCACAGGAATAAATTACTTTTTTTTTTTTTTTAAATGAGAGAATTATTATTTTAAATTGCAATTTACAAGATATTTGGCATGTCTCACCTGAATACTATGTGGAAGCTGCAGTAAGGTTGGATGTCCAACGAAACGCACATTGTCTATTTTTAGTTCAAACTTCTTGCCGCACATATCAGACTTGGTAGCCAAGATGGTGGCAAGAATAATATCAGAAAACCTTTGAAGGTGAAGGAATAAAAAGAGGATTAAAGAAAAGACAACACAGGAGTAAAACTAAAATCAGTGGGTGCAATTACGGGGGTCTGATTGGATTTCAAGTGCTTATCTACTCAGCACTGAGAATTATACACTAACTCATATTTCTAGGGGATTCACAAGGGATGGGTGATTGGGCAAATGATTTGGTGAAGCCTCTGGACTTCTTTCCTGATCTAAACCTTTAAAAGGTTCTTATAAGTGAGAATGCAGGTGATTGTAACCCTCTGGCAAAATGATGAATCTGCTGGATTAAATTGCTCACTGTATATATTTCACCCACTCAGACAAGGTCCTTTAGAGTGAGACAGATCCCAAGAAGGCCCATGGTACAAAATTCAGTGGTCTGATTCAAAGATTTAATTATTTGAGGCGGAAAAAAGAAAGGAAAAACAGGCCTTGACATGTGCTGAGTTCATGAGCATCACCTGTACCAGATTTGATTTAATGGCATTTCCTGAAGTATCTCAGGGGATTCTCCCGCAATATTGCATTTCAATTAATTTCAATTAATGTAAGAGCAAAATTATAATTGTACCATTGCAGCTTATTCAAATCCGTAACCCAAGATTTAAGCTATTATTATATTATACAATGACATAAATTACACAAGCTATCACAATTACATTTGCCATTTGAATGCATATATATAGTGTGAACAAAACAGAATATATACGTCAGACAAATTATCAGGGAGAAAAGATGAACAAAGATGGGGTGCTCTGGAAAAAGGAGAGGTGGTTTAGAGAATGGTGGTTTATTCTTACCCTGCTACCAACTGTTCATCAGTTAGTGGAGTTTGTTCTCTGAAATGGGAATAGGGCCATAAAGAAAGAAAAAAAAAAAACAAACAAACAAAAAGAAAAAAAAATGCAGCAGACAAGTTGGCAGGATGCATGACAAAAACCAAATTTTAAGATTGACGATTGATCAACCAGGATAGTAAGTTTGTTTTCTTTTTACATGTTTAAATCTGGTGTCATTGTTAAAGGGGCTATATGTATAAATTGTCATGTATTAATCGCTTTTTCATTGCCAATGTGTGAACAGCTTGTAACGAAACTTTAAAAAAATGAGACCTTCCCTGACTTCCTAGGTTGTCTATGAAAGTCTGTAAACTGATTTTTATGTGAAGGACTCGGGACGTTTCTGACAAGAAAAATCGAAAGGATGTAACTGTAACGGAGGTAGGCCAGTAAGAGTTGTGCGTGTAAACCTCACTCCCCTGGCCTCAAGAGGCCATCAAGCGACTGACGCTAGAAGCTGCGGTCTTTATCCTTGTTAGCGCATCCGCCTACCACACCAGAGACCCCGGTTCGAGTCCTGCCCGGAGTGGGGCAAGTAGGACCGGAGGGGTTACAGTGGTGCCGTGACCCAGATGGGAGTGAGGTTTAGGGGGATGAGTGTAACGGAGGCCAGCTAGTAAGAGCTGTGCAGGTAAATCTCACTCTCCTGATCTCAAGAGGTGCACTAGCAACTGGCGCTAGAAGCTGCGGTCTTTAGCGTCCTTGTCAGCGTGCCCGCTTACCACATCTGAGACCCCAGTTCAAGTCCCACTCAGAGTGGGGCGAGTAGGACCAGACGGGTTACATTGATGCCGTGACCTGGATAGGAGTGAGGTTTAGGGGGTGAGTGTAACGGACGCCAGCTAGTAAGAGCTGTGTAAATTACCTTATTAATGACCACTTTAATGAAAACTTTTGAACAGGATGAAGATGTCCAAATTTGTATTTTGTTGTTTAAAATATATTTTTTTCAATAGTACTGCCCTTCGGAAGCAACAGAAGACACTTACATGTTTTCCGGAAGACAAATTAAGTACAATTTACCTTGATCTTCAAATTCAAAAAGATTTCCCCCACAGGCTCTTAATGCATCGTGTTTCCTTCTGGAGCATCAGTGAATGCTTTTTAATAGTTGTGTTTGAGTCCCTCAATCAGTGTGAAAAGATGGATCTCAGAATCATACAGTCAATGCTGGAAAAATGAAAAAAAATTGCAGGACCTGGAGGATTTTTCTGAAGAACGTTGGGCAGTTTAACTGTTCAGGTCAAACAAGGGACTCAAGAACAACCATCACAAAACAAAAAAACAGTCGTGGATCATCCAGGGAAAGACACACAGTATTAAGAATCAAGGGTTCATACACTTTTGAACGGAGGTCATTTTTATAAATTCAGCTATTTTTTGTCTTGTGGACTATAAGTAAACACATTTTATGTAAAATATCTTATTCAGGACAGTACTAAATAAAAAATAACATGCATTTTGTATGATCCCTCTTATTTTGTTAAAATTATTCACAGATTCTGCAAGGGATTCACAAACTTTCAAGCAGCACTGTATATTGTGGTTTTTAAGCACTCACTAATGACCCTGCATAATATCCGGATAACAACCTAAAATCATCCAACATAAAAACATACAACACAATGGACATAACGAACTCTGGTGACACTGGCAATCTCTTAACATGCCACTATAGGGTGTATCCCATGCAGAAAAATGCTGACAACAGAATAATTTGGGTCATATGTTATTAGCAGAAAGCACATTTACATCAACAACATGCATAGTTCTAAAGCAACTTAAGTAAAAAAGGAATTATTAATAAACCCTTGCTTTGCATAGTACCTTGAGTCACCATCCTGGTCCTCCGTAGAGTCACCTGATGTATTCAACACATATGGACTCCGCTGTTTTGCTTTAATGAAATAAAAATACACACCTTGAAAAGTACAATTCTTTGTGTAGTAATGTGATTACGTAGTAGTGTGTGAATGTGTCAAAAAACAGTCGTTCTATAATGTATCAATCACAGGTAGGGCTGTGTCAGGTTAAAACGCTTGGATGACATACAGAAGAGGAAGCAGGAACACTTACATGCTGCTGATGAAGTGTTTTCAGACACCTTCTGAAACGGGTATCGGAAGAGCAGTTTATTTCCTCTACTGCCAGAGCTAACTAGTATAACGCTTATGGGACTTGTTTTTTCTCCATTTGGCTGCAGGCTGGATTCAGACTGCTTCCACATCAGCTTCGCATCTGAATTTAAATCTGCAGACCACTGCCTGTACATCCTGACGCGAAGCAGTCTGAAGTATATATAATCTCAAACGAATTAAGGTTGCAGCTGGAGCTGAAAACGTGCAATGTAACATTTACAATACAGGTTTGGACAGCTAAAGGGTTGCACTGCATGGGAATTTAACCGAATGAGTGTAAGACATCCGATGCATTTGATGAACTGCATCTCTGATAACCTGAAAAGAGAACTGACATAAACGAATATGGGAGATAGTGGCAGTATAACACGTTGTTAGCCTGCTAGCTAACCAAAAGCACAACACTAACGCAGACCAGTTACTGGTTTCATTCGATAGGTAGTAAACCAAAATGTTTTGTCCATCAGTCACCAGCTGGCGTCACGGAACATCTGCAACTAACCTGACAGTAAAGTTTAAAACTGAGAGCTGCACAAATAAAGCGTCATTCTTTACTAAAACACACAACATTACCGCTGGTCAGTGTTTGGTGTTACACTACGTGCGCCGAAGCAGTACAAATGACTGGATGCAATGGTTCCGCATGCATGCATGCATGCATAAATAAATAAGTAAATAAAACACATTACGTTTAATAAATGAGTTTTTACCGGTCTTCAACTTAAAGAAAGCTGCCATAATAGTTTATTTTTCCTAAATTGTATTGTTTTACATTTTTAATTATGATCAAATCCATCATTAAAATATAAATTATTACTTTATAAAACTATTATAATCCATATACCTACAAATACAAATACAGACATAATTATAACACTTCAGTACTTATGCTGTTGTTTAAATTATTCATATTGGTTATTAAAAAAATAGCCAACTATTGTCCACAAACAGTTTGCCCCAATAAAGTTTTAAAGTTGACTGCGTCCCAATCCAATTCACAGGATCCCTACACAGTGTTTTATGCTCCCTCCCTGGATAGTTCACCCTAAAATGAAAATGAAGTCATCATTTGCTCACACTGGTGTTCTTCTAATTACGTATGCCCTCTTCTTTCTTTTTTGGACCACAAAAGATTTTTTTTTAAATGTCACGCTCACGCTTGTCTATATAATGGCAGTGAATATTATCGAGCATTAAGCTTTTAAAATAAGACGCAAACATATCACAGAATGATCCCATGTGACACATGTCGTATATATTCCAAGTGTTCTGGGTGTATACGAAAGGGTTTGGTGAAAAACAAACCGAAATTTAATGTATTAATTAACGAAAATCCTGACCTTGGCCGTTGGTCTTCTGTGCATGGCTACGCGGTCTAGAATGATGACAATATTCCAGTGGTCCTTATAACCCTGTTCCTGGAGCCCAATTTGACAAGGCTGCAGATGTCACAGTTATGTTCTGTTTCTCTGTCTTGTTTAGTGGTATGTTTACACAACAACGATGTAGGCCTACTAAAAGTGGAAAAGTTTCTCCTTTGCATATTTTGCGTACAGGTGACAGCATTATCAAAATGGTCCCTGTTCACATGGATCCGTAAAAACAACTAAAAACGTTGTATTATTCATGCCAGGCCAGTAGTTGGCGATGTCACTTTGTAAAGAAATACTATGTCCCTGACTGAACAGGTGATATGCATGTGCGTGACGTTGCCGTTCTCACAAATTAGCGTTTTTGTAGTTTACACGGAGACGATAACAATATAGTTCTACTTTGAAACCCGCTTTCAAAAGTTTGCATTTTCAGGCCCCCAAAACACAGCTGTCGTGTAAATGAATGGCCAGAGGCTAATTTCATTGTGGAGCCTGAGCCCAACGTGGAGTCTGTCAAGGTGTCTGAGCCGGCAACAACGTACTTCGTCAAGGATGGAGTTTGTTGAAGCCCCGTCCAGGGACATTGCTAGGGTAATATTCAATATTCAATGAATTGTTAAAAAAATCGATTTGAATGAATGATTCAATGACTCGTTCATAAAGCATTTTTTGAATGAATCTCTTTTTTAACTAATACCCACCTACTGGCGTTACGTTGTAATGGATACAATCTTTATTTGAAGAGTCATGTCACTTTCAAAAGGTGATTTACTCTATTTTGATACCATAGATATCAGTGTTTATATCCAAACTATAAACTTTTACATTACTTCTGTGATTATCTGAGTATTTGTAACAGAAATAACGTTTGAGTGATGAGCTGGATGAGGAAGTGCTCGCTAACTGGTCTTCAGTCACAGCTGCCCATCCACTTCCATGTCATTAAAGTCATTGCTGGATAACCCTAGTTCCAAGTTATCCAAGTCGTCCCTGCATGGTTAAGCGTAGCACCAAGTCTTCATTGCCCAGCTCCAGTCTTCTTCATTGTTGATAGGTCTGCCCAGCCTCATCTCCCTCCTCCACTGTCAAAGCCATCCAGTTAATTTGCCTTGTCTCCACAGTCTCCCTTCAGCCCCTTGGATCCTCCAGTGGTTCCGCTATGCTGCACAGATCTGCCAGGGGCTTCTCAGTCATCAGCTCCGCCTTGGCTCGTGGTTCCTTCAGCTACACCTCAAGCCTCCAAGTCCTGGACTCCACCTTGGCCCTCCGACCTGTCGGTTTCACCTTAGCTCAACGCTCCCTCGGTTTCACCATGAACTGTCATCCCTCAGGCTCCGTCCTCCTCCAGAGCCTCCTCCCTCCCGCCTCAGTTTGAACTGTAAATTGCAGCACGAGGGCACGCTTTCCGGGGAGTTGTCACATAGAGACAGGTGATTATTATTTGTTCACTCTGCGTCACGCATCATCCTTTGGATTCATACTACAAGCAACCTCTGAATGCAAAATGGTGAAGTCGTGATACCATGTTGTGGTTTGTTCATACGTTTAGCTTTTTACTTTTGCTGACTGTACTTAGGCTTCAAAATTCATAAAAGTTGTGTTCATAAAGAATATCATGGTGATATAAAAATTGTGTTGGTCACAGAGCTCACTTTTTGTAATAATCCAAAAGCCAATGGAAAAATCCTATTGGGTTTTTGTCAAGGGAGCTAGGGAGATGCTAACTTTTGGGTTGGCCAAAAATACAGTCCACTCCAGAATTATTGGCACCCTTGGTAAATATGAGCAAAGGCGGCTGTGAAAATAAATCTGCATTGTTTATCCAATTAAAAGTGGGGGTAAACTCACATTATGAAATAAATGTTTTTCTCCAATGCATGTTGGCAATGGCCACAATTATTGGCACCCCTAGAAATTCTTTTGAGTAAAATATCTCTGAAGTATATTCCCATTCATAATTAAGTTTTTTTTAGCACACCAGGGTGACTAGGAGCATGAAATTGTCCAGCCATGACTTCCTGTTTGGCAGGAGTATAAATATGAGGAAACAAAAAAGGCCAAATTCCCTTAATCATTCATCACAATGAGTAAAACCAAAGACTATAGTTCTGATGTGCAGCTAATGGTTGTTGAGCTTCACAAAATAGAAAGTGTCTGTAAGAAAATAGCTAAAGCATTAAAAATCCCAATTTCCACCATCAGGGCAATAATTAAGAAGTTCCAATCAAATGATGTTTTGAACTCAATCAACGAGATAAGAGGTATATATACAGCAGACTTACCTCTGTTCATTGACAGTTTATCAGCATTCCTCCACCACCCCATCTCCTCGCTTTGATTTAATAATCTCTTATTGGACGTCAACACAATCCATTATTATTATTATTATTATTTCTTTTATTTGAACAGGAACAGTGCACAATAAAACATTAACCCTGTATATAACAAGAAGAGATGCATTGCACAGGGTTTTAGCAAGTTGCTATTTTCCACCCGTAGTCCCTGGGCAGGTAGATAGAACATACAATAAATGAACAGTTACTAAATTCACAGTTATGCAAAATATCAATTACAAAGTTATGAACACACACATTTCCACATCATTAAAAACAATTTACCCCCCTCCCACCACCTTTTATAAATAAATATGCCCCCCCATCACTCACACACACACACTCACAAATGTCTACAAGTTTGCTGTGACAACATCCAATGTTTTGTGTGACATGAAAATGTTTTAAAATCCGTACATGTAATCAGCTCTGTTGGAAGTGTGTTCCATTGATTTATGGCAACAAAAGAAAAAGATGATTTACCAAATGAAGTCCTGCGTTTAGGAATACTGCATTCTCCCCTGGTAACTGATCGGGTAGCTCTTGTTGTTTTTTCTGAGCAGAGTGTAACCATTTTTTTCAAAGGAGGAGCAGTAGCATTTTGAGTGATTTTAAACAATAGGCATACATTTGTGTGCATTATTAGATTTTCAAGATTTAAAATACTATATTTGGTGAGTATCTGACAGTGATGATACTGACGTGTTTTTTTGTCGTGAATCTTAAGGGCACTTTTATATAATGATTCAAGTGGTTTTAAGGCTGTTTTACATGCCTGAGACCAACTTGTCATGCAATAAAAAAGATGTGGGAGAATCATTGCATTTAAATATATATGTGATGCTTCAACAGTAAGACAGTTTCTTATGTGTCTGTAGTTTATGAAGTTAAATTTCAGTGTGTTACTCAACTTTTTAACATGATTTTTAAAACTAAGAGTATTATCAAGGGTAACCACTAAATATTTGAATTCATCCACGTTTTTGATTTTTTGCCCATTTACTAAGATTTCAGGACAATCCCTGAGTTTGCTCCTATTTGTACAGTCTTGGTTACAGTCTTTTCAATATTTAAGGTCAAACAGGAGTTATTTAGCCATTCAACAACCTTCTGCATTTCCTTAGTTCATTTCATTGCAACCTCCGTTGCATTTTTCCCGTGAGTATATAACAGAGTATCATCAGCATACATTAGTAAATCGACATTATTACACACAGATGGAAGGTCGTTATTATATATGCTGAAAAGCAGCGGCCCTAAAATTGACCCTTGTGGCACTCCCAGGGTGCATGCTTTAAATGGGGATAGAGTATTGTTCACCCGCACAAACTGATGTCGGCCACTCAGGTAAGATTTAATCCAGTTTTGTGTCTATGGAAAGGTCATAATTTGCCAGTTTGTTTAATAGTATGTCATAACTAACCGTGTCAAAAGCCTTGCGCAAATCAAGAAAAACTGCACCCACCACTCCTCCCTGATCTAGGTTTGTTTTAATTACTTCAAGGAAGTAGCAGCATGCTGTTTCTGTTGAATGTTTTTTCCTAAAGCCAAACTGCATAGGATGTAAAAAAGCCCTGGAATCAAGGTGAGCAATTAGTTGTTCTGCTACAACCTTTTCAATGACCTTTGAAATGGCTGGCACGATGCTAATAGGTCGATAGTTACTAACTTCCAGTTTGTCACCAGATTTATACACAGAGGGTTACTATAGCAGATTTCAAGGCACTGGGAAAAGTACTCCCATTAATAGATATGTTTATTATTTTAGTTAAAGCGGAGGTTATAAATTCTTTATGATTTTTTAGAAAGACAGTATCAAGACCATATATGTCTTTTGCTTTGCTATTGGACAGGGTTGAGAGGACCTTTCCAACCTTTATATCATTTGTTGGTGTTATACGAAAGGCAGAACTATCACAAACTAAGGAGTGCTGAGGGTGGATCTTTGGAAAATTCTGACCCAATGTTTGCACAGAATTTAAAAAATAATTATTAAAATTTGTAGCGACAGCTAAGCTATCATCTTGAATATTTCCATTTATTTTAAGCTGTATGCTATCATATTTTGGCTTTTCATTTACAATGCAATTCTATACAATGCAATCTAGTTCTAGACTATTCCTATCACATCGGGGGGGGAATACTCTGGGTTCGGGCCGAAATTCCGAGCCCGGAGCCCTCCCCCGGACATCACGCCTATACGTATAATCTTTACTCTATTTAATTTGATGTAAGTGTGAACTCATGAACTAAAGATGTTACAAATCTGCCTGGAAGAGGACGTGTGTCTATATCTTCCTAATGCACAGTGAGGAGGAGAGTTTGAGTGGCCAAGGATCCAAGGATCACAGATGGAGAATTGCAGAGATTAGTTAAGTCTTAGGGTCAGAAAGCCTAAAATCAAACAGCACCTATATCACCACATGCTGTTTGGGACGGTTTCAAGAAAAAACCTCCTCGCTCATCCAAAAACAAACTCCAGCATATTCAGTGCTGGAATAAAATTTACCCCATGCCCATGGTTAAATATACTGCTGGAGCTTTAATGTTGTGGGCCTATTTTTTTTGCTGGAGGTCCTGGACATCTTGTTCAGATACATGGTATCATGGATTCTAGCAAATACCAACAGATAAAAAATCAAAACCTGACCGCTTCTGCTAGAAATCATATAATGGGCCGTGGTTGGATCTTCCATCAGGACAATGATCCAAAACAAACATCAAAATCAACACAAAAATGTGTCACTGAGAACAAAATGAAGCTTCTGCCATGACCGTCCCAGTTTCCTGACCATAACCCTATAGAAAATGAGTGGGATGAACTGAAGAGAAGAAGCACCAACATGGATCTGGGAATCTGAAGGATCTGGGGAGATATGGAGGAATGGTCTCTGAGCTCTTGTCAGATGTTCTCCAAACTCATCAGGCATTATAGAAGAAGACTCAGAGCTGTTCTCTTGGGAAAAGGACAAGTAATAATTGCGCCAAACGTAAAATAGAGAAAATATTTATTTCATAATGAGATTTCTTTTGAGACCTTCAGCACAATCCTGCTGCCACATGATAAAGGCTTAGTGACAACTTGGTGTCCCTTTTACCTTCTTTAAGTTCTTTAATGCAGAACGACAGGAAAACTCTTATAATAAAGAGATATACTGTACCTGAATCATTAACAAGAATTTATAATGGGATAGTGGCAGAATTATATGATGAGTGAAAAACATGCATTCTATAGTTGCCAAACATCTCACATGCCATAACCTGAGGTATAAGGCTACAATAACTCTGAACCATCCTAATGTGGCCAATAATATATACAGTATATTGCACATTTATATGGCCCAGCTTGCATCACAGAGCTGGAGCAAGTTGCATCCCACTGACACAAAACCCATCTGTCAGAGGCTACTGTCCGAAAGTCTGCTTATAAAATTGAGATCAAATTAAGATTTGACTAAACCCTGTCTGTGAAACCGAGGGTTTTAAAAACGGAAAATATTACTCCATAACCACTACAAGGTGAAAAGCTTTTCACTGATAATGCTGAATATGATGGCAAAAGTTTTGTTCATTTTGTAGAGAAATGCTGATGCTCATTATTAATCATTGAGAAATGCCTAACATATAATTTTGCTGTATGCTAAAGTAATTCACCAGACGAATAAAAAGACTCACAATCCAACCCTTTGTTTGATTGCTTTATTTATAATGCACTGAATCATTAATGCATTGAATCATCGTTGAACTGAGGCAGGGATCGCGAGCAGGATTTCAGAAGTAACGGCTGCTGAGAGCGGACACAACTACAGCCAGGAACTTCTGCCAGGTGGCCTGAACTGCAGGGGTGAAAGCGGGTCCAAATGCGGTCGCAATGACAATGGTGAGGCAATCAGCTAACAGCTGCGTGAGTCAAGAAAACGTGCATTTATTAGGTAACAACAGTCTGTGATATCCTTATTAATACGCTCATATTTTAAAAATACAGCATTTACCCTGAAGTTGTCTGGGTCGACGTTGAGTTTCTCGCAGTGCAGCTGGCTGAGTTGGGAGTAAGAGCTTTTGATGTTATCCATGTTTTTCACGGCTTTTTCCAACGCATTTAGCACAGTTTTACCATGTGCCGCCACCTTGGGATTGCCTAGGATTGCAGCTGCATTGGATAGGTCTCCAAAGGCACCGAAATACCTCTGAGTCCAGGGATATACAATCAGCACCCTGTCATATGAAACAAAGTAGCTCTATAAAACCAAACTATCTTAAAAAAAAAAAAAAAAAAAAAAAAAAAAACCTTTCTAAATTAACGACGTGTTATGTATAATCTTTGACACGCTTTCACATTACCTTGCCAGAGACTGGGGTCCGATTTCCCCGACGTTGATTTTGCCCCAGACACTCGCAATAGTTTTGCGCTCGGAATCTGACCACTCCACCATTGTGATTATCTCTTTCCTTTTTCAACAAGTGTGAATGCTGAACGTAGATAGATGCGCGAGGAGTTTTTATTTATACTCGCACTCTCCGCCCCACACCAGGCGCCGAGACTGATTGGCGTGGTACCTAGTTGTGCTTGGATCAGATCCTAGTTACATTTTGATTAGAAACTGCGAAGTTAGATTTGTCAGGAACCCATTTCGTACATCAGAAAATAAATATGGATTCAATCATCAAAATCACGAATGTCGACCCTTGTTGTGTGTATTGTGCTAGCCCCAAGAGTCCAAAATCTACTCAAGGCTTTATCTTGTGATTTGTCTAATTACAAACTCAGGAATATTAAAACTTATAGCTTTAACATATTGCTTAAAAAAACATACTAGGCACATGAGTCATATTAACAAAGTGGATGGCACATAGTCAAAGCAGGACAATTCTATCATATGCTAATATTTAGTAAAATGAATCCGTATAGGTGAAAAGATCCGGCATGCAAATTCTTATTATGAAATTAACGTTAAATTAAATAAAATTAACGAATTCAACATCTAATTAAAGTTTTTAATTTGAGTGCCAGCTCATATTGCTTTATCTGGACACTCAGACCCGTTCCTCCCATTTCAAAATGTTCTTATTTGTTTAATCTTGAATGTGGATGTCCTGTTCTTTTTTTATTTGCCCCACCCTTTTAAGTGCCATTTGGTGTCCCCAAAAGACCCATCTCTCATAGACTGTAAAAAAAAAATCACATGATCAATAAGTTATGACATATGTTATTACATTGCTTTAACGTATCAAAATAGGTTGTCATTTTTTTATTTTTATAATTTATACAAGATTCATTTTAAGTCAGTTTAATGTAATTTAAGTTGAAATTACTTAAACATCCAAGTTGATTGCACTTAAAAATTTAAGGCAGCAACTTTTTTATTTTTATTTTTATTTATTTATTTATTTTTTATTATTTTTTTTTACAGCAGACTGAATATAAATTGTTCAGATAAATCTGTTGTTAATTTAATTAAAAAAAAACAAAAAAAAAACAAGGACTGTAGGCCTATTATTTCAGACAAAAACAGCCAAGACATTCAATATATTGTTTAGTCTACTTTTTCCTGTACTTAGTGATAAAACGGATAGATTTACAGTTGTCGCAATCGCTATTATGTTCGATAGGATTGGTATTTTTTTTAGTATATAGGCTACATCGCTGTTTAGCGAGATGGTGTAAAATAGATTCACAGACATTTTCTGTTTTTTTCTCTCTCTCATTTAAAATAAATAAATAAATAAATAAAACCATTCACTATTTTTGAAAAATAAGAAATGATGAAATGAATGAACAAAATTCTTCTGTAATTGTTGGTCTGGGAGGTGGAGCTGCGCTGTTGGGTGTGGCAGAACTGCGCATTATAAAAAAGACCCCTTATCCTTCAACTATAGCCTAACTTTGCTCTTGCAATACAGAAGTGGAAAGGATCGAGAAATGAGTTTGACAACTAAGGATAAAGCCGCGGTCAAGGCCTTCTGGGGTAAAATCTCTAGTAAGGCCGACGCCATAGGCCAAGAATCTCTGGTAAGGTAAGATATCTACATTCAAAATAACTTTTGACACCTACAGCCTACAAATCAATGTCGAAGAATTTTGCGCAACATAATACAAACGGATTTCTCTTCTTCCCACAGAATGCTCACTGCCTACCCTCAGACTAAAATATATTTTCCTGATTGGTCTGATGTTTCAATCGATTCTCCCCAAGTGAAGAAACACGGCAAAACTGTGATGTCAGCCATCGCTGATGCTGTGGGCAAAATGGATGATCTTGTTGGTGGAATGAGCGCCTTGAGTGATATCCATGCCACTAAATTGCGCGTAGACCCTGGAAACTTCAAGGTGAGATCATATCTATGAGCTTTTTGTGCGGTGCTTCAGTCCTTTCACTTGAAGGTGTTGGAATAATCTGACACACCCAAATCATGGTGTAGATCTTAGTTCAATCAAAAGGAGACATCCAAGATGTGAAATAAAATTCGGATTATTAATTCATGATGTAGCTATTAATTGTTTTGTGTTATTCCCTTCAGATTCTGTCCCATAACATCCTCGTGGCTCTTGCAGTTAATTTCCCCGTTGACTTCACTGCAGAAGTGCACGTGGCCATGGACAAGTTTCTTGCAGGTGTGTCTGCAGCCATCGCTGATAAATACAGATAAGATCATCATTCAGGGGCTTCTAGTTTATCTTCAAACAGAGCTAAATAATGAAAAGTAAAATTTCAGACGCAATAAATAAAATATACAACAATCAAAACGTCTCTTGCATGTTTTTACTGACGATATGAACCAAATAGGGACAAACGGGATGCGTTGCATGATTGATCGTCCCTTAACCCTTTCAGACACTTTACTGGGGTAACCGTAGGATCTCATTGTGCATTGCAGTTTAAAGCAGGATCTTTTCATTTTATGAATTTTATAATGGCTGCTCGAAAGTAATCAGTTACTTTCTTTTTATAGCACATTGAAAATGTCAGCAGCCATTTATGTTATTGATGACAAGAACCAAAATAAATGTCGATTTCTGTAAAGCTCGTTTTCTGATTTCTTATGTCATTTAATTTCTTTAAGCAAAAACATTCTTTGGATCCAGGGGTGTAGGCCTAGCCTAAAAAAAACTTAAGTAAAAGTGCAGATACTGAGTGAAAATTGTACTCAATCTGGCCAAAAACATACTTGAGAGAAACTTAAAGTATATTAAAAAAAATAATTTAAAATAACCAGCACAAATAAAAACAAGATAGAAGATTCTTGTTTGATCATTTTGAACCATCTCCTCAATGTAAATTAAAGTAAATTAAATTGCATGAAAATGCAATTTAAAACAAAGGTTTGGTTAAAGTGGGGGAACAAAACCCAATAGCGCATCTAGTCTGTAGTGCAATGATTCAGTGCACAGCAGAGTGGAACACAAGTATGGCCCTTAAACAGATACAGTTGTGGTCAGAATTATTGGCACCCCTGGTAAATATGATCAAAGATGGCTGTAAAAATAAATCTGCAAAGTTTATCCTTTTGATCTTTTATTTAAAAATGCGCACAAATCTAACCTTTCATTGAAGTAAAAGAATTGAAAGTAGGGGGTAAATCAGATTATGAAATAAATGCTTTTCTCCAAAACTGTATATGTGATGCAGAGGCCATAAACATATTCAAGCCAGAATATAAGAACATGAAACCTTTGAAATATTGACAAACTCTTTTGCTCAAAATGGTTTGCTGATGTGAACTGTAGGCATAGGCTTATGAGTGAGATTTAAAGCACTGACTTCTAAAGCCACTTTTTGTGTCTATTCAGCAACAACAAAGAAATTAAAATTTTCTTTTGCAGAAAAATATTAATATGTGATGCATTTGTGATTTCAATAACTCAATATTGTAACGCTCAGATTCGAGGAAGCTGAAGACGAAGATGAAGATCACACAATGTTTAATGTGCAGACAAGAACAATACTGACTGAACTAAAAAAAAAGCAGGAACTAAAATACACAGAGATGATTAACTAAATGATGAACAGCTGTGATGATTGGGTTGGTGTCTGATGCAGCAAATTAGAACAGGGAACACATGTGACTAACACAAACAAACAGAAGGTCCATGAAAACTAAAACAAACAAAACATAATGGTGTTATAATTTAATAATATAATATTCACACTTAATTTAACATTTAATGTTTTTTTGGAGATTTATTACATTTAATAAAAACAAAACAATCATGGCTATCGAAATATTAATTTTAGATAAACTCTCTGTGAGTAGCCTAAACTCTGATTTTATTGTCATTCACAATGTTGTGGGCATGTTACCAATGACCAATATATTTCAATGTTAAAATGTATTTATATTGACTTCTACAAAAGCATGCAAATCTCAGAGCTCATAAAATGTCTGTCTTGAAAGGTTTATAATAACTGCATGCTATTAGTTAAGCATTAGTAAATAGTTAATTCACAATTTATGAAGCATTAATAGACTTTAATAAGCCTTTTAATACGTATTTTATAAATACAGCTATAAATGCTTTATTATTGATTTATAAGTATATCTATAATGTGTTTAATAATTGTATTGTTGATCAATTTATCATTTCTAAATTATTACATTATTTACAAACCAGTTATTTAAGAGTTGTCAGTGGTTCATAAGATCACTTATAAAGTGTAAGTAAATGATTAATAAACTATTTAAATGTACATTTATACATCTTATTATTTAGACAGTTACCCAGTGTGTTAATAAATGCTTTATTAACATGTATTCCTACTGTAATTCATGATTGATTCAGGAAGTTATAAAACGTTTAGTAGTTGTCAGTTAACTATTTTTGTAAGCTCATCTAAAGTGAGGACAATTTATGCCTCATAAAGCTTTTACAAAGGAGATTTAAAGGCTTAGTTATCTTCTGCACTGCTGTTCTCTAATGTTTTAAAGTTAGCACTGAGGTAGTTTTGACACTGTGAAATATTTTATTATATTATTATTGTTTTATATAAATTGTATTTGTTGTATTTTGGTACTCCTGTAATCCAGTGTTGGCAACGGCCACTTTTTTAAACTTTACAGAAATGTATTTTTAAAATCAGATTGCAGAGGCTTAGTTTCATTTTACTGCACTGTTATGTTTTCTGGAGGTGTAAAGGAATTTTATTTTCTATGACACTGAAGAGGTTAATTCTCTTTTTCATTTGATATCAAGTAACCAGTTGTACAGTTTTTTTTTTTTTTGCATCTTGAAATAAATATTTCTATGTTCTGTGTCACTCTGTTGTGTTAGTTTCCTCACTATATTGCCAAAGGTATAGGGACACCCCTCCTTCAGTGAATTCAGGTGTTGCAATCACTTCCATGGCCACAGGTGTATAAAATCAAGCACCTAGGCATGCAGACGCTTCTACAAACATCTGTGAAAGAATGGGTCGCTCTCAGGAGCTCAGTGAATTCAAGCGTGGTACTGTGATAAGTTGCCACCTGTGCAATAAGTCCATTCGTGAAATTTCCTCACTACTAAATATTGTACGGTCAGCTGTTAGTGGTATTATAACAAAGTGGAAGCAATTGTGGACAACAGCAACTCAGCCACGAAGTGGTAGGCCACGTAAAATCACAGAACGGGGTCAAGCACATGCTGAGGAGCACAGTGCGCAGAAGTCGCCAACTTTCCGCAGAGTCAATAGCTACAGATACAGAAACTGACTAATAAATACTTAATAAAAATAGATAAGAGTCAGCTTATTTTGATGCAGCCACTGGAGGTTGCGATAAATTTTATTTCTTTTATCAATGAATTCAAGCTGTTAACACCCACAGTCTGCAAATCTATCACAACTGTCTTTAAACGGGCTTATTTATAGGCTAATAAGTTGCTGACGCATTGTCTTGTCGAAAAACTCACTAAAAATGGTTAAGAAACCCATAGCCTAAAACAGGATTCTTTTCTTAAGTTAAAATGTTTTATTTGTAAGAGTTTATAATTCTGGTCATGGCTATAGTCAGTGTGTTGTGTGGAATAAATGGGAGAAAACAACATCAAAGTGCTTTTAGCATTATTTTATTGATCTTATTGTATAAGAGTTAGATCAGCCCCGCGCGTTGCGATCTTCTGCAATACAGCTGGTGTTCATTGGTGATGAGACTCTAGTGGTACTGTCTGCCCAGAGCGGACACGACAACACTCAGAAACTTCTGCCAAGCCTCCTGGATGTCAGCATTGAAACCAGAGGGGCCGAACTTCATGGCAATGCATACGGTGAGGCAATCAGCGAGAACCTGTAGAGCAAGAGATCTATTAAGTGGCTGTTTTTTTTTCGATAACATATTATGAGCACAACGGTTTTCTATAGTAGTTAGGCTACACCATGTCGGATATTGCTTTCATTTGCGCAAACCTACCCTGAAGTTGTCTGGATCCACATGCAGTTTCTCAGAGTGCATCACACTGAGCGGGGCATAGATGGCTTTGATGTTGTCCATGTTCTTGATGGCTCTCTCCAGACCTCCCATCACAGTCCTCCCGTGAGCTGCCACCTTGGCGTTACCGATGATTGCAGCGGCGCTTGACAGGTTGCCAAAGGACGCGAAATATCGCTGAGTCCAGGGATACACGATCAGACACCTTAAAAGAACAGAAGCATTAAGAACGGCATTAAACAAACTACGTAGCTGACAGACACTCTAACATAGGAAGTCCTTACAGAATGCGTCTATAAAGAACCTGATGCAGTTATTGTACCTGGCCAAGGCCTGAGGTCCGATTTCATCTACACTGAGCTTTCCCCACAGGCTAAGGATGGCATTTCGCTCAGCGTCTGTCCACTCAACCATGTTTACGCTTTAGGATGTCCTTAGGTGCTTGCTTAAGTCCAACAGGAATCACTAGTAGAAATTCAGAAACCGAAGTACAATTTATTGATGTCTGATGTCTCCGCCCATTAAAGTATGCAAAGTCTTATTGGATCATTTCTATCAGCAAGTGACGCACACGTGTCTGGACCTCACTGATCGGACCCCTTCCAAAAAGTTGTTTTGTAAAAGATGTCTTAAACATGAACAAGCTTTTTTTTTTAATCAAATATATGCAAAACGAATTTTGGTCGTGCCCATAGTGATCATGCCCATTAGCCTACATTCCCAAAATATGCCCCACCGTTAAGGTTAAAAATAAATCATTTTCAAAACAAACAAACGTTTTCGGTGAAATACCTCCAAAAAATTTAAACCTTTTTTAGGATGTACGAATTTCAGGTGTATAGTAAAATTCCATCAAATGGAATTGATTAATCCTTAGGCTACATATTATTCATATTATGGATTACGAATTTTAAACGAGTAAAAAATCGAGTTTAACATTTTGTATAAGTCTTAATGAAACAAGGGAATGGACCATTTAGTTTATATGGTTCGTATTCATAAATTGAAACATTTTCTTTTTTTTTAATTTATGAATACGAATCACATAAACTGAAATGGTCAATTCCCTTGTTCCATTAAGATTTATACAAAATGTTTTATTAAGCGCTAGTTTTTTTTTACTAATTTAAAATTCTTAATCCATAATATCAATAATAGGTATGTAAGGATTATTCCATTCAATTTGATGGAATTTTACTATACACCTGAAATTCGTTAATATTAAAAAAGGCTTCTTTTTTTAGTTTAGGGCACAGCAACTTTCCAAATGGGTATTTTGATTAAAATGTATGAAAAGATTAATGCAATTATTTTACAAACATATTTAGTTGATGATGATTTTGAAATTAATTGTATTATTTATAATGAATTTTATTAGAAATGCAACCATTTCTCAACGTTTAGAAAAAAAATGCCACAATTGGGTAGGCTATTTTGGGTTCAGTTCATTTAAACAACGTGTTAGTTATGATTCTAACATGAATTATTTATTTATGATCAACTGAAAATAAAAATAAAAATTTTGTCATTTAAATTTTACACACATCTTTGTAAAAATGCTTAGGCTATCGAATATTTTAAGCGCATCAAGGATGTAGAAAGAAAATCGTTATCTTCATTAAACAAGAAGCACAAAATTGGCACGTTTTTGATTGGACACCACAGGTTAGAGATCAGCAGAAAAGCGTTGAAGAGGTGTGGTTTGGATCGATTGCATGGGTGTGCCCATCTTCAGTTTTATATAAAAACTGGGAGAAAATCCCTTTTTCGCCAACATCTTTTTTTCTGAAGACTGTCTAACTTGAGAAAAAAAAGACGCAGCGATGAGTCTCTCTGATAAGGACAAGGCTGTCATCAGGGCCATCTGGGGTAAAATCAGCCCTAAGGCAGATGAAATCGGCGCTGAAGCCATGGGCAGGTAGGAATTGTCTTCCTATTTCAGTTACAATTATTAACGGAGTTATATAGAAACTTGTTTAATAACTTTGCTAAATAACATGACAAGTTCATGGTTTTATTTCTTCTATACCTTCAGCCTAGCTAATGTTTAGATTACCCAATTTATTATTGTTATTATTTTCTTCTTCAGAATGCTGAACGTCTACCCTCAGACCAAGACCTACTTCTCTCACTGGGCTGACCTAAGCCCCGGGTCTGCTCCTGTGAAGAAGCACGGCAAGATTATCATGGGTGCAGTCGGCGAGGCCATTTCAAAATTAGACGACCTTGTGGGAAGTCTGGCCGCCCTGAGCGAACTTCATGCTTTCAAGCTGCGTGTTGACCCGTCCAACTTCAAGGTAGGCTACACCAAAACAATAGCACTAGGCTACATCAAAATACTCATCATGGACATGGTAGTAATAGTCATGGTAATGTGTGTCTCTTTATTCCTTTTCTAGATCTTAGCACACAACGTCATAGTGGTCATCGCCATGCTCTTCCCTGGAGACTTCACCCCAGAAGTTCACATGTCAGTTGACAAGTTTTTTCAGAACTTGGCCCTGGCTCTTTCTGAGAAGTACCGTTAAACTTCCAGTGTGGATTCATTGGCAACACTGTGCGGCACCCCTAACCAACTCATGCCTGATGTCTGAATAACATTTCTCAATAAAAAGCACAGAACTGAATGAGTCAAGTCTTGTTTTTTATATATTAACATGTATTTGATCATGTGTTCCCAAACCCTTTGGGCAGGGTAAAAAAAGCCTTATGCTACACGATATAGCCTACTCAATATGTTATCAATTATTCAATCAATCGATAATGAAATATTTTTTCTATTTAAAATGACTTACATCTGGGGGTATCCCAGAAAGCAACTTTCACATAGGCTATCGGTTAAGTTCAGTCAACTCAGATGAGATCATGTTGGTTGACATTCTCAACTGAGTGAGAATTTCGAATACTGGGAGGTTCTAATTACAGAGATATTCTAATAAAGATGAAAAATGTGCGAATCACTTAAACAGAGGTACGTGTTTAATAGTAGCCTACTTCACTATAATAAATAATACGCTACTTTATTTTGGGGGATCTTGAGTTTTGTTAAACCATATTTATACGTATTTTAATTGCATTTACAAGGGAAAAATACTGTTTACTCAAAATTACAAAGTAGGCTACATATATCATGTCATCATGACATATTTTTCCTTATTAATTAAAAAAATAAGAACAGTATTTTTCTTTGCAATGTGACTAACAATAAATCATGCTCAGAAAAGTTTACTTTTCTTTTTATTTAAACCAATGAAATGTATTTTAGTGTAAGGCAGCTTTTATTTTAAGAATTAAATCAAAACATAAATGTCATTCTAAACCTGCATGACTTTTCAAATTGTTCTGAAGAATGTTCATGTTTTTCCCCGACCATCATGAATGTGGATGTGGACCAGGGGCTTTTTATAGGCTATATTTTTAATTATAACCATCACTGTGGATGAACTTGAGTCAAGTGTGAACACGATTCATGAGAATTTATGATTAAAAGAGTCTAGTAATCTATAAAATGTTTTATAGTTAGTGTTTTATGTACAAACCCGATTCCAAAAAAGTTGGGACACTGTACAAATTGTGAATAAAAACAGAATGCAATGATGTGGAAGTTTCAAATTTCAATATTTTATTCAGAATACAACATAGATGACATATCAAATGTTTAAACTGAGAAAATGTATCATTTTAAGGGAAAAATAAGTTGATTTTAAATTTCATGGCATCAACACATCTCAAAAAAGTTGGGACAAGGCCATGTTTACCACTGTGTGGCATCCCCTCTTCTTTTTATAACAGTCTGCAAACGTCTGGGGACTGAGGAGACAAGTTGCTCAAGTTTAGGAATAGGAATGTTGTCCCATTCTTGTCTAATACAGGCTTCTAGTTGCTCAACTGTCTTAGGTCTTCTTTGTCGCATCTTCCTCTTTATGATGCATCAAATGTTTTCTATGGGTGAAAGATCTGGACTGCAGGCTGGCCATTTCAGTACCCGGATCCTTCTTCTACGCAGCCATGATGTTGTAATTGATGTAGTATGTGGTCTGGCATTGTCATGTTGGAAAATGCAAGGTCTTCCCTGAAAGAGACGACGTCTGGATGGGAGCATATGTTGTTCTAGAACTTGGATATACCTTTCAGCATTGATGGTGCCTTTCCAGATGTGTAAGCTGCCCATGCCACACACACTCATGCAACCCCATACCATCAGAGATGCAGGCTTCTGAACTGAGCACTGATAACAACAAGGTTGTCCTTGTCCTCTTTAGTCCGGATGACATGGCGTCCCAGTTTTCCAAAAAGAACATCAAATTTTGATTCGTCTGACCACAGAACAGTTTTCCACTTTGCCACAGTCCATTTTAAATGAGCCTTGGCCCAGAGAAAACGCCTGCGCTTCTGGATCATGTTTAGATATGGCTTCTTTTTTGACCTATAGAGTTTTAGCCAGCAACGGCGAATGGCACGGTGGATTGTGTTCACCGACAATGTTTTCTGGAAGTATTCCTGAGGCCATGTTGTGATTTCCATTACAGTAGCATTCCTGTATGTGATGCAGTGCCATCTAAGGGCCCGAAGATCACGGGCATCCAGTATGGTTTTCCGGCCTTGACGCTTACGCACAGAGATTGTTCCAGATTCTCTGAATCTTTGGATGATATTATGCACTGTAGATGATGATAACTTCAAACTCTTTGCAATTTTTCTCTGAGAAACTCCTTTCTGATATTGCTCCACTATTTTTCGCCGCAGCATTGGGGGAATTGGTGATCCTCTGCCCATCTTGACTTCTGAGAGACACTGCCACTCTGAGAGGCTCTTTTTATACCCAGTCATGTTGCCAATTGACCTAATAAGTTGCAAATTGGTCCTCCAGCTGTTCCTTATATGTACATTTAACTTTTCCGGCCTCTTATTGCTACCTGTCCCAACTTTTTTGGAATGTGTAGCTCTCATGAAATCCAAAATGAGCCAATATTTGGCATGACATTTCAAAATGTCTCACTTTCAACATTTGATATGTTATCTATATTCTACTGTGAATAAAATATACGTTTATGAGATTTGTAAATTATTGCATTCCTTTTTTATTCACAATTTGTACAGTGTCCCAACTTTTTTGGAATCGGGTTTGTATTATTTTGTGTAGCCTATACTGCCTATGGCACGTTTCTTTTGAACAAGTTAATTTGATAACCACAATAAATATAAAAAAAATGATGTTTTATATAGTGTTAAAACTCACCCTGTGGTAGATTAAAGTTTAGCAGTTTAGGGATTATTTGTATTATTATTTAGATTATTTCTGAACGACTTTAATTTGTAGCAGACAAATATGGGATTATTATAACATTTGTATAGACAAATAGCCTATAAAATATCAGAGTTACTAATGTTTCGACACTCCCTTATCTTCCCAATGTTGAGTTTTTCTCTAATCAAATTCTTACGACAAAGGCGAAAACAAATTAAACTTTCCTCCACGAAATGGCCAACATCCTGTTTTCAAATGAAATATGCCCACTGGATCGTGAGATATTTTATTTCTGTTTTATCAAGATTTATCACAGAATTCAGACAGTGAACACCCATTTCTCTCTACGAACGTATATCTACCACAAACACTGTTTTTGAACCTGTAGAGAAAATATGTATCAAAATGCTCATTGTTACTTTAAAAATACATCAGAAAGATTTGTCTGCACGGTCCGGGTGATTTAACAAGAAAGGCGTTTTTTAAATATTTGGTTCGCAAAAATTTCATTAGGCCTAGCCTATATTTATTGAATATTTGACGGTGGAAGAAACATTAAGATATCCTATAATTAAATAAATTAAAATAAAATAATTTCTTAATTTATTGAATAAAAACAGACATTAAATGTTACAAAGTATTTCCCTTTTGTGTGTGTTATTTGTTATTAATTAACTAACGTTATGTTGCAGAACATGGGAAAGGTAGATAGTTTTAAGGGTCTATAAGTTTAAAGAGGAAACCAACAAAAATAATAGAAAAAAAAGTTTATTTTAACAAAACTAACACCCCTCAACAAACCTTTGTCTGACAGTTTTATAGCTATTTAATTCAATCTCTTTGTATAGCTATTTAAACAGTCAGTGTTCTGTTTATTCTTGATTTTGGTGACAGAACTCTGACACTGCTATTGTCTTGTCATGGTGAGCGTCTGAGCTTGCTCGGGCTGTAAGCTCTTCTGTCCATGTGAGCTGTTTTGTGTGCGGGGCGTGGTGTTCGGATCCAGGCAGGCAGGCACTTCGGTCTAGATTGGTTTCGGTTCTGTGTCGGGGTTCGGACTCTCATCTCCGAGTGTTTATTTTCTGTTGTGAGCGCAAGGGATGAGCATTCGCTCATTCTTCGTGCGCTCTGTCTTGTTGTGTGAGCGTGCGGTTTCAAATTCGCTATAAGGCAGCTCTTCTGTCAGCGTGTGGTGTTGTCTTCTGTGTAGCACGCGGTTCGTGTGCTTCCTTGTTATGTTTTGTCTTGTGCTGTGTGCGGCTTGTGTTTTTTTTATTGGCTGAATGCATTCAAGTTGTCATGCTTTGTGTGAACATGCGGCTTCTGAGTGTTCTCATTAGTTGCCTGTTCCTATCTTGATTTTTTTTTTAGCACATGGCTTGTGATTGTGTTCGCTGGCCATGTGATTTTGTCATGTTTGATTCTTTGTGTCATTTGCTCTCCAGTCTATTGTCTTAACCCCATCCTTCTTGTTATTGGTTAATTTGCCCCATCTGTCCTCCCTCCTTACCTGCCTTGTTTGCTGCCCTATTTATTCTCCTTGCGTTTTCAGTGCCAGTTTGTTGTCTTATACTTTCATTGTGTCCTGATCCCTGAAGCCATGTCGTATCCTGCTACCAAGTCTTGTCCTTCCAAGTCAAGCTGAAGCGGTCCTGTTTTCCCCCACTGGGTCGTTTTTGTTTGTTTTTGTTTTATTTTTTATAACAAATAAAAGCCCATTTCTCTGGATTCTACCTGTATGTTGCCGCTGTTATGTGTGTCTGGGCCGCACATACCTCCCTGTTAGCTTCCTTGGCTTCAGTCTCTCCTGAGCCACCTGCTCTGTCAGTCACAGCCATGGAGTCACCCGTTTCCCCCATCAATCCTGCCAGGGCAAGAAGGCAGTTATCACCTTTTACGGCATTGGTTCTCCTGTGTGACTGGGCAGCACACATTTCTCAGCTGGCTTCCTCCAGTCCTGTTGGTGCTCCGGAGGCTGTCCCAGAGCCCGCTGCTGGCCCGGAGGCTGTCCCAGTGCCCGCTCCTAAGCCCTGGGACTACTCCACCATGAATCTTGTCCCCATTCTGAAGGCTGGTCAGCCCCATGCCCACTACACCGGCAAAACCCCCCTTTGGACTGTCATCTTTATGATGTTCCCCTTCCTCACCCTTGTCCCTGTCTTGCTCAAGTTTGACCAGCCTGCGCTGCCTGCCCTGTCAGCTCCGCCCAAGCTCCCTGCCCTGCTGACTGCATCCAAGCCTCTCTGCTCCACCCTGGCCCTCAGCCAGGACTCCAGACACACCAGAGCCTCCCTGGTCTATCCCTCCGGCTCTGCTCTGGCCTCCTATCAAGACTCCAGACACGCCTGAACCTCCCTGGCTCAACCCTCCTGTCCCTCCCTGGTCATCTGCCTGGTCTCCAGACCGTTCAATGACTTTCTGGGCTGTCCCGCCAGCACTGGCTTGGTTCCACTCTCTCCCTCCCCTCCTTGTCCCTGTAACTTAACCCCTTCCACCGTCTTGTGCTGTCATGTTCCTGTCTTGTGTTCGGTGGTCCTTGTTAGGAATGCCAGGGGGTGTCCCTTTTGAGTGGGGGTAGTGTCAGGGTTCTGTCACTTTGGTCTGTTTATTCTTGATATTGGTGACAGAACTCTGACACTGCTATTGTTGTGTGAGCATGCAGTTTCGAGTTTGCTCTCCTGTCTATTGTCTAACCCCCCACTTCTTGTTATCTGATTATTGGTTCATTTGCCCTACCTGTCCTCTGTCGTAATTTGCCCTATTTATTCTCCTTGTGTTTTCAGTCATGTGCCAGTTCGTTGTCTTACATTCCTTGTGTCCTAATCCCTGAAGACATGTGTCCTGTTACCAAGTCCGAAAACCAGTCAGTATCTGGTGTGACCACCATTTGCCTCACGCAGTGCAACATATCTCCTTCGCATAGAGTTGATCAGGTTGTTGATTGTGGCCTGTGGAATGTTGGTCCACTCCTCTTCAATGGCTGTGCGAAGTTGCTGGATATTGGCAGGAACTGGAACACGCTGTCGTATACGCCGATCCAGAGCATCCGAAACATGCTCAATGGATGACATGTCTGGTGAGTATGCTGGCCATGCAAGAACTGGGATGTTTTCAGCTTCCAGGAATTGTGTACAGATCCTTGCAACATGGGGCCATGCATTATCATGCTGGACATGAGGTGATGGTCGTGGATGAATGGCACAACAATGGGCCTCAGGATCTCGTCCCGGTATCTCTGTGCATTCAAAATGCCATCAATAAAATGCACCTGTGTTTGTTGTCCATAACATACGCCTGCCCATACCATAACCCCACCGCCACCATGGGCCACTCGATCCACAACGTTGACATCAGCAAACCACTCACCCACACAACGCCATACACGCTGTCTGTCATCTGCCCTGTACAGTGAAAACCGGGATTCATCCGTGAAGAGAACACCTCTTCACAGTGCCAGACGCCATCAAGTGTGAGCATTTGCCCAGTCAAGTTGGTTACGACGAACTGCAGTCAGGTCGAGACCCTGATAAGGACGACGAGCATGCAGATGAGCTTCCCTGAGACGGTTTCTGACAGTTTGTGCAGAAATTCTTTGGTTATGCAAACTGATTGTTGCAGCAGCTGTCCGGGTGGCCGGTCTCAGACGATCTTGGAGGTGAAGATGGTGGATGTGGAGGTCCTGGGCTGGTGTGGTTACACGTGGTCTGCGGTTGTGAGGCCGGTTCGATGTACTGCCAAATTCTCTAAAACGCCTTTGGAGACGGCTTATGGTAGAGAAATGAACATTAAATTCACGGGCAACAGCTCTGGTGAACATTCCTGCAGTCAGCATGCCAATTGCACGCTCCCTCAAAACTTGCAACATCTGTGGCATTGTGCTGTGTGATAAAACTGCACATTTTAGAGTGGCCTTTTATTGTGGCCAGCCTAAGGCACATCTGTGCAATAATCATGCTGTCTAATCAGCATCTTGATATGCCACACCTGTGAGGTGGATGGATTATCTCGGCAAAGGAGAAGTGCTCACTAACACGGATTTAGACAGATTTGTGAACAATATTTGAGAGAAATAGGCCTTTTGTGTACATAGAAAAAGTCTTAGATCTTTGAGTTCAGCTCATGAAAAATGGGAGCAAAAACAAAAGTGTTGCGTTTATAATTTAGTTCAGTGTACAATACAGATTGCGTCATGTAAATAAGCTTTACAGTGATAACAGAAATTCAAACAGAGTTCATTTCAGCTGTACAGCAGCTAGAAACTAGAAAATAGTGTCATTGTTCAGATGAAGTCATACTTGTATGTAATTGAAATGTAATGAAATATAATTGGTTCCTATTTCCAACAGCTGACATAGATTATAGGCTACTGACAACATAACTTTCCTTCCAAGAACTACAACTTTGATATAATTATGAACTTTATTGGAAGTTCGTCGTTATGACTGCACAACACTTTGGAGAAGCAGAAGCAAGGCACAATTTAGCTTGACTGCTCAAGTTTTCGCCTCCCTATTATGCGCTCGGCTCGGTAGTAATCCTGGCAGCAATGTGAGTCTCTTATAATGTATTTGGACTGGGTTTCTGCAGCAGATGTGAACTTAAAATCGATGAAAAATAATCAAATTTACATCAGCTGCTGCTGAACTACGCCTCAAAGTTATAGGCCTACCATTGTCTGACATGTAAATTCAAGCTATGCAGACTGCCTAACGTTTACAATGCCTTTGCAGTTATCCCTGTTTATGAAGTCCCTTTGTCTCTGCATGCTGATTAACATACAAATTTCTTTCCTGTGTAGCCTATAGCCATGGTCCGATGGCGTCAACATATCGCATTATCTTCATGATAACAATCAGATCATGTTGTTTGCTCACAATCATTCTGGAATTGGTTCAAGAGCGCCACACCGCACATGCACTGGTTCGATGTAAACAGAGCTGTGCGAGTGTCTCCAGGTTATTCCTGCGCAGGAGATTGATTGACAGCTCTTTCTGGCCAGTTTGGTGTTTAAATCACATTATTACATATTACTTTATTCTATTAAGATTTCAAAAGCTGTTTGGACGATATTGTGGCTGGACTGTGGCCAGGTAAAGAAATAAGTAACATAGGCCTATTCATTTGAGACCGCATGTAAAGCCTTTGGGCATTAGGTAATAATGTTCTCGAAAGGAATCCCGCCAGTGGCTGTAACTGCCCATATTGGACTAAACAGCAAAGGTTACAAATATGATGATATTATCATATAGGCCTACTTTAACATAAGTTACATGGACAAAGGCTAAAAAATATATATAATAATACAAATGCAGAGGTATATTGAAAAAATATATGTGGAATTGAGAGAGATAGAGAGACTGTGTGCCCATACAGTATCCCTCTGAGGTCAAAACTGACTCTACAAGAAAAAAACTAAGCAGAAACTTCTTACAAACAATACAGAGAATCTGTTTGCAGATGTGTTCAAAACTGGGTGTACCCCTCTGTAAAGAAAGAAGGCATCTGTAATGGCTGAAAAGTCAAAATCAGAGACCCACATGACCCCGACAGCTCAATGATAACTGTGAACATCTATAAAAACGGCACAATCATGGTACAGGGGAACCTGAAATTATTCCAGGACGACCACAGAGCAATAGGTGAATTTGTGAAACATGAGAAAGCTTTACTATCTGAAAGTCTGTCATCTGAGAAGAATCCACAGTATAGCACCTCAGGTCTCAGGCCCACTTCTGCAGAAACTGCTAAAAATGAGAACACCTCATCCTCCCTGCTTAAATCTATACCTCTACTTCAAGAACACTTCACAAAGCTGGAGATGGAGAGCTCAGAAGACAGAGAACAGTCCACCCTAGCCCTTTCATGCATATGGTAACTACAGTGGACAGCTATTCAAAAAGCATTTTCTCGCATATGCAAAGGTTTTGATGGCATAGTTGCACATCAACCTCTACAGTGGACCCTAGTGCATCATCCTATACATTGCCACCAAGTGGCAAGCCATTGTATGTCGATTTGGCACGAAGGATTATACCTAAAACCTATTGACAGTGGAACAGGGGGAAAATTCTATGATTTGATCAAATCAATATACACAGCCAGTCAATGTGCTGTTAAAATTGGAAACCAAAGAACCAAATTTTCCCCCCAGGGTCCTGGAGTGAGACAGGGCTGCAGTTTAAGCCCCACCCTCTTCAACATTTACATCAACTAATTGGCCAATATATTAGAACATGCTCCCATTCAAGGTCTCACTCTACATGACACAGAAATAAAGTGTCTTCTCTATGCAGATGACCTGGTTCTCCTGTCACCCACTAAAGAGGGGGTTCGAACAGCCTGCATCTGCTGGAGGATTACTGTCAGTCCTGGGCCCTGACAGTCAACATCCAAAAAACTAAAGCAATGATGTTCCAGATGCTCCAGATCTCAGGGACCAACACACATTCACACTATCACACAGAACTATAGAAACCACAAAAACATACACTTACCTCTGCCTAAAAATATCTTCAACAGGTAACCTTACTTTGGCGGTAAATAAACTCAAAGAGAAAGCTCAAAGGGCTTTCTATGTCATAAAAAAGATCAATTAAGATTGACATCCCAATCCAAATTTGGCTCAAACTTTTCAAATCAATAACTGCACCAATTGTTTTATATGGCAATGAAGTGGGTCCTTATATAAAATTTGATTTCTTAAATTGGGAAAAACATCCGATTGAAACTCTACATTTAGATTTCTGTAAATGAACACTAAAGTCTAAAGAAAATTCTGGAAACACCTAAAAACAACACATACCATTACAAAGCCCTAAAACACCAAGAGCTGAACGTAACGTTCTCTGTGTCTGCTGGTGCTGAGACTGATTGAGCTCACACCTGCAGAGATCATGCAACCTCAGGACACACACACACACACACACACGGCCCCCACAAATTATAAACACAGAAAAAGACAAGTAGCCTACATCACCCATTGGACAAACATAATTCAAAAACCAACACAAACTGGAATGTTATTCGGCACTAAATCGAAAATACACTGTTGCAAACTACCTGAGGTACAGTACCTGGGTGATATGAAACAATATGGCGCTCGTTTTGTGTCTTCACTTTCCTAACCAAGCTTAAAGACGTGTTAACGTGCGTGTGACATGCGTGTGGAGAACGTTCGTTGTCTTAACGCCATACTTAATACACTGTTATACAGGCTACAGCTACTTGTATGATGGGCTTGTCTTATTTGAGACACCGTTCAAACAGTGCGGGCTAGAATATTTGATAATTTAAGCTATTATTAAATTAGATGAAGTAATTTTCAACAGCAGAGAAAATCACATTAATAGCTATTTAACATAGGCTAGCCTATATCTTTATTTAGGTTTGTGATTTAAAAAAAAAAAAAAAAATATCTCACAACAGTAAAAAGCTTTGAATTATTTTACAATATCAATTATGCGCTAACTTGCATGGGGATAGGAAATATAGGGGAGACTGGGTATGGTTGTAACACTTTTTTCTTCAGCACCTAAAACTACCCTTTTTTTTTTTTAGCTACACGTCTGAAACTTTTAGGCAAAGTACCCACATTTGACTACTACAAATGGCAACAATTTAAATTTCTTCAACTATAATCACCGACTTTGTGAGATGATGACAAATACAAATTGGTCCTTTGTTACAACCTACCCCACTACTGGGGTAGGTTGTAACACATACTGGGGTAAGTTGTAACAGGTAGACAAAATGCACAAAAACTAAGGGTACTCCAAGTGATATGCCACAACAACAGTTTTATTTTAAATGAATGGCTGCAACAATAAAATATGTGTGAATATGGGGAGTGTATGTGCATATTGTGTGTGTTTGTGCATGCACATGTGTGCGTTTGTCTGTGCATGTCTGTACGTGCACATTCATATGGGTGTGTGTGTGTGTGTGTGTGTGTGTGTGTGTGAGCAAATTAACATAAACATAGGCATTCTGTAGAATTATTAAAATCACAAGAATGTTCTTAGTTGTATGTAAGTGGATAGTTGTTTCAAAACGTGTTACAACCTACCCCACCACTGTCACTCATTGTTTAGCTAGCTGTATTCGCATGGTGCTTTGAAATTAGCAGGAGGTTGATACACCATTCTTTACTAGAGAAACTACAATTTGCCCTGATATAACTCATACAACATTATCTACAACGGTAGAAGTACTAAACAAAATATTATCTTATTTTTTTTAGAGATATAGCAATACAGACTGGAAAACCTCCATGTGGGATCTTAAAGGAAGCCAGAGGAAACTGAAACTATTATATGACTCCTATCTTATCTGTGATTCGTGGAATTGCTAGTGTTACAACTCTCCCCGTGTTACAACTATACTCCGTCTCCCCTACAATAAAGCACTAGTATAGTGGATACATTACTTAATTTTATCCAGGGCACGAAGCTCCCGTTCCACCACATCCCAAAGATGCTCTATTGGGTTGAGATCTGGTGACTGTGGGGGCCATTTTAGTACAGTGAACTCATTGTCATGTTCAAGAAACCAATTTGAAATGATTCGAGCTTTGTGACATGGTGCATTATCCTGCTGGAAGTAGCCATCAGAGGATGGGTACATGGTGGTCATAAAGGGATGGACATGGTCAGAAACAATGCTCAGGTAGGCCGTGGCATTTAAACGATGCCCAATTGGCACTAAGGGGCCTAAAGTGTGCCAAGAAAACATCCCCCACACCATTACACCACCACCACCAGCCTGCACAGTGGTAACAAGGCATGATGGATCCATGTTCTCATTCTGTTTACGCCAAATTCTGACTCTACCATCTGAATGTCTCAACAGAAATCGAGACTCATCAGACCAGGCAACATTTTTCCAGTCTTCAACTGTCCAATTTTGGTGAGCTCGTGCAAATTGTAGCCTCTTTTTCTTATTTGTAGTGGAGATGAGTGGTACCCGGTGGGGTCTTCTGCTGTTGTAGCCCATCTGCCTCAAGGTTGTGCGTGTTGTGGCTTCACAAATGCTTTGCTGCATACCTCGGTTGTAACGAGTGGTTATTTCAGTCAAAGTTGCTCTTCTATCAACTTGAATCAGTCGGCCCATTCTCCTCTGACCTCTAGCATCAACAAGGCATTTTCGCACAGGACTGCCGCATACTGGATGTTTTTCCCTTTTCACACCATTCTTTGTAAACTCTAGAAATGGTTGTGCGTGAAAATCCCAGTAACTGAGCAGATTGTGAAATACTCAGACCGGCCCGTCTGGCACCAACAACCATGCCACGCTCAAAATTGCTTAAATCACCTTTCTTTCCCATTCTGACATTCAGTTTGGAGTTCAGGAGATTGTCTTGACCAGGACCACACCCCTAAATGCATTGAAGCAACTGCCATGTGATTGGTTGATTAGATAATTGCATTAATGAGAAATTGAACAGGTGTTCCTAATAATCCTTTAGGTGAGTGTACTAATAAATATAAAAGTAAAACCGCCAGTAGATGGCGGCAAGGCACGATTCTACTGAGATTACTTAACGGTTATTGTTAAACCTATTCTTTTAAAAACACAAATATTTATTTAATACACAACTCATTTTAGACAATTGCAATTGTTCTGCTGTGTTGTTGTTTGGAACTGTGTTTTCATTGACTATGGGTGAAATGCCAGTCATTAACATATTGTTTATTTAATTATATTCTAATAATTT
This sequence comes from Coreius guichenoti, assembly GCA_039654105.1. NCBI lineage: Eukaryota > Metazoa > Chordata > Actinopteri > Cypriniformes > Gobionidae > Coreius > Coreius guichenoti. Next base: position 17,078,719 of record CM077171.1, read on the forward strand.
CTAAACACTACTCATTCCAGGAACATAAAAACAAACAATTACACATTTGTTTTTTACTTGGCATTTCCCCCCAATTATTGTCTCAACTGGTTGTTGTTTTTCAGTATATTTATTTCATTATTCATGATATTTTTGTAATTTTGTGTTTTTTACAATCTAATAAAACTTCAGAATAATCAGAAAAACAATAACTAACTGCACCCGTTTCTGAATATTGCTTGATCAAGTATTGATCTAAACAGTTTATAACGAAGTAAAACAAAACATGACACTTGTTAATAAAAAATATTTTATGTATAGGGCCTACAATTTAATAATAGACCTATATAATAAAGTTTTGTTTCAAAATGGATGAGGAAAATATAGCGCCTTGAAAATCTCGGCAGCTCGTCAAAAATAAAAATGCGGCGTCTGTCAAACGAAGGAAGGCTATTAGAGTTTACAATACAACATATTACGTCTGTATCTGAATAAATAAAATGAATGCCATAAAAATCACGATTTCATGGGCAGGATCTGGCTACTTGACAAATGAAAATCACAAACATGACACTTGGTAATAAAATAATTTTATAAATACAATTTATTAATATGTAAAATAATTTTATCTCAAACAAATAAAAAAAATAAAGTCGTTTGAATCCAAAAAGCTCGAAACGAATTATAAAATTAAGATGGCCTCAGTTGCTAGACCATTTAAAAAAAAAAGTAAAATATAGGTTACACAAATAAAACATTTAGGTTCCAGCTGTATCTGTCTCTGAGAAAAATAAAATTATCAGAGATTTGATGTTTTTGATCGATTAGATGTTATTGAACTCTGAAACGAGAACGATAACTTTGTTTGGTTTAATGATCTGAATTACATGCGTTCTCGACCACGTCAAACCGAGACTGGCTGCATGTTCTAGGCTTACGTTAAAGATTGTTGCTATATGACCGAACATTTTACTGTAGCTATAATCTTTTTTATGGATACTAAAATGTTGCATACAGGACAAATGAGATGCTCTGACCCATGTGCTTTATCACAAAGGCAGTTACAGACGTCAGACCAGCTGTCCCACTTCTCCGTGATCTTCTGATTAATATTTCATAAGTAATAGGCCTATTATTCTGAAAATAGTTGTCACGGTAGGGTACAATAGAAAGGAGGACTCAATAGCTGGAGGAAATAAGATTTATTAAATGAAATAAAACCAAAACAAACACCCCACGAGGGGGAAAAACCCAAACTAACAAGGGAAAAACCCAAACTAACAAAGACAAACCACCAGGGTCAGGAACACGAAACAGGAGACATCAAACAACGATCCAGCACAGGACTGCAAACACAAGGAGATTATAAAGGGAACAAACAAGGCAGGTAATGAGGGAGAACAGGTGGGACAAATTAACCAATAATCAGATAACAAGATGGGCGGGGTTGACAATAGACTGGAGACATGACATCATACCAAACATGACAAACACAAGCACATGGCCAGAAATGACAAATACAAGACGTGCTTACACAAGACAAGACAGACATATGACAATAAGTAAATTTCAATTTTCTCATTACTCTCTGTATTTTACAAATATTTGGGACGCGAAAGATACGACATAATTTGCGATATAAGTGAAATTATGTATGGAAACGACTTCAAGGCAGATTTTTTTTAGCGATACAACAAAACTTATGCGACAAGGGATAAGTCTATTAGGGATGAGTCTATGATTTTTTTTTTAGGGATGAGTCATTACGCACACCATTTTGTCGGTAAAAGGCCCATTGGATGGAAACGGGATGGACACAGCAAATTGCGCAATCTTTTTTTTTTTTTTAACGCATATTCACTTTGTCGATAACAAAACAGTGGAAAAAGTGGATGGAAACTTGGCTTATAACAGTAAATGCATAGTCCAGACGTATGGCAGACGCACGTTCTCCAGACGTTCCTACTTACAGACGTAATCCTCACGGTAATTTTTACCGTGACATTAACGTGACGTCTGTATAGATCATCAGCTACACGTTATTGATGTGTCTACGTGACGTGATATTTGCGTGTACGTCTCCATATAAAACAAATGGAGACGTACACACGCGTTTTATCTGTCTTTTGTGTCGGTCTCGTAGCCGAACGAACCACTTGGCGCCCCATAGATGTAGGCTACAGACTCAGCGATCACAGTCTGGCCGTAGAGACGGGCCGGGGCGCAGACAGACTCTGCTCGCACTGCAGCCTGGGAGTGACGGAAACTGAGCTGCACTTCCTCACAGAATGCCCAAAATACCAAAACATTAGAGACCACTACTACCCAAAACATTTATAAAATATTTCCCCAATTTAACATCTGTAGCGAAAAAGCCAAATGTCAAATATAGCTGCAATATTTGTAGCACCTTGCCATCCCCTGAGGGACAACCAGAGCCAAGAATCCAGCCAATAAAACTTTCTGAACTGAATTAGAGAGAGAGAGAGAGAGAGAGAGAGAGAGAGAGAGAGAGAGAGAGAGAGAGAGAGAGAGAGAGAGAGAGAGAGAGAGAGAGAGAGAGAGAGAGAGAGAGAGAGAGAGAGAGAGAGAGAGAGAGAGAGAGAGAGAGAGAGAGAGAGAGAGAGAGATTGGTGCCCCCTGCTGGTTAAAGTGATGAATTAGTTCTGTTTAATTCATATTTGTTATATTAGGAAAATTAATGGACGTGGACAGCAGAGGTCGCTAAAACACTTCATTTCTAGACATTTCTATTATAGGCGTGTGCAATTACAGCAACTGCGAGGTTATGAGAATATATAGGCCATAGCAAAAGCTGCCTATGTTCAGATTTAGTACTAAAGAAATTTTTAGTACTAAAGAATAATTTTCAACATAAATTAGATTTCGTATCTTTTAATTGCATTACGGAATTTTTGATTAACAATTGTTCAAATTAAATTTTTATTTAAGAAATTGTAATGTCAAATACATAAGCCAAGGCTATTCGATTTCGTAAATACCCTGTAGCTTCAGCAATTATTTGTCCAATAAACAGCGGAAAACGGAGAGGCGGAGATATAAGAAAATACACACACCTTCTCAGATACTAAATTCTGTTCAGAATTCCCCAATGTACAAAAATATTCATTCATATTATGTATTTCTATCATATGCAATCTATGACATCCGATTACAATAATTGTTCTTTAAAAAACATTGACATATTAAAATATGTTATAAACGTAATATATTGTAGTCTCATAAGTAGGCTATGATATGCATCTCTTGGGTGGTGGTGGTTGAGCCAACCCACAAACTAGTCACCCAATAGCCTGCCAAGGGGTGTGGTGAGGAAACGCGTTTAAAAGTACCTCTCTGAAACTCTCTCTTCACAGGACTCTCCAGCTTCTGTTTAAGGCGTTTAGTCTGAACATCTAAAGTCGGAAACATGGTTGAGTGGACAGAATTTGAGAGGAGCGCCATCCAGGACATCTTCTCCAAGATAAACTACGACATCGTTGGTCCCCAAGCCCTGGCAAGGTATTGAGACTGAACACTTGCTTTAACTTTAAGGCAGGCGACTAGTTTCAAAACTGTGCTCTGATGAAATGCTTTCTTCTCATTGTGTCTCGTAGATGTCTTATCGTGTACCCCTGGACCCAGCGGTACCTCGGCAATTTTGGAAACCTCTACAACGCCGCTGCCATCTTGGGAAACCCCATGGTTGCTGCTCACGGTAAAACTGTGCTCCATGGCCTGGACAGGGCTCTGAAGAACATGGACAACATCAAAGCCACCTATGCTGAACTAAGTGTGCTGCACTCCGAGAAGCTCCACGTAGATCCTGACAACTTCAGGGTAAGCTGACGCTCAAATTACATTCATTAATAGGCTAAGTCTTCAATGTTCACGCATCTCGTCTGTGTATCATATATCACTGCTCTCTGTCCTCCCACAGCTTTTGGCTGACTGCTTAACCATCGTTGTTGCTGGACAACTGGGTGCTGGATTCACACCTGATATCCAGGCCGCTTTTCAGAAATTTCTCGCCGTCGTGGTCTCCGCCCTTGGAAGACAGTATCACTAGATACTAAACCTGCTTGTACAAAGAGGAGCATCTGATGTTTGCATAAAAAGAATATGTTCTTCTGAGTTTAAGCAAATAAATATTTCAGTAATCAATATTCAATGCATCGTGTGTTCTTTATGTGTTTGGGATTGCTTCTGCTGCAGACAACCTTTGACTTGAAAACAAAACAAACCTTGATATAAACTGTTTCTAACAGATCATTTTATATTAAAATGGGCATCAAGTTTGTGCATAATCTAATCCGAATACCTCTCATAATAACAGGATACTGTCAAAATAACTTTAATAAATGCAGATTAGGCCTATTTTCAAGTTCTATTTAAGCAGACGAAAGAAAATTAACTATTTCATACACGTATATATGTATATATACAGCTCTGGAAAAAAATTAAGAGACCACTTAACATTGAGAAATCGGTTCACCACTGTTCCTTCCTTGGCCCACTTTTGATAGATACTGACCACTGCAGACCAGGAACACCCCACAAGAGCTGCAGTTTTGGAGATGCTCTGACCCAGTCGTCTAGCCATCACAATTTGGCCCTTTTCAAACTCGCTCAAATCCTTACGTTTGCCCATTTTTCCTGCTTCTAACACATTAACTTTGAGGACAAAATGTTCACTTGCTGCCTAATATATCACAACCACTAACAGGTGCCGTGATGAAGAGATAATCAGTGTTATTCGCTTCACCTGTCAGTGGTCATAATGTTATGCCTGATCGGTGTATATATTCATACATTCTGTCAAAGAATGTCCTCAACATTGCATTGTCATCTCGAACTAAAATGTATTTATATTTATATAGGCTGTTGAAATTGTCAGAGAAATAACAGAGTTCGAGAGTTTTAAAGTGCATTTAGCCTTTACTAGCCTATAGTCCAAGGAGCTTAGAAATATATACAAATATTAACACAAATACAGAAGACAGATATCAGCTTTTCAATGTCAATTGAAAAATCATGATAACATATTTGATGTTTTAATCGTCTCCTTTACTCGTCGTTGCAGAGTCACTGATGATATGATCTGATGTTATTTTGATCAAACAGAATAAGCATTAGAATAATAATTTGATTTAAGGAATAGTCCTTTAATTTAAATAATGAGGGTTAGGATGGTAAAAGGGCTGATTCATAATTTAAAGGACACTTCAAGTCTTGAATTGTGTAAAAAAATAGACGTTTAATGTCTTTTAAAGTAAATGAAAGAATAGAATGCACCAAATGAACACTTTGGAGAGGTATAACCCCATTAGAAATATCAAGATTTACATACTGTACGTTGAAAAATAACTTTCTATTATAAAAACTTTTTTAAATGTTCGTTCCGAGTGAGAGACGCCTCATTTATTAATTATAAAAATGGTTCATATCATAATCACTCAAAACAATTATTCTAGCTATTTGCTCAGTTTATTAAAATAAAATAAGCTGAAGCAACACAAATCTTTAGTTTTTTACTTAATTGCCATTTGCACTCAATTTTATTATGTTAAATGAAATGAAATTTGTAACATGTTAAGTTAACCTAAACCATTTGTGTTGGGGCTACATGAATCATTTCTGTTGCGCTGACTGAACTGGGCAGTGTATTTCTAGTTCCCAGCATGCTTTTCATAGGGATAGATAAGGAGAGTAAATGTTGAAATTAAGTGCTGTTTAATGTGTTTTTTAGTAAAGGCAAAGACCTGTCAAAGGTTGGTGCTTCAGTTATATTTAACATTTAAAAGAGTTTATGTTGATATGTTGAGGTTACCACTGTCGTGAAGTGTAGACCTTGTGGTTAGGCTGTGGGTGGCTACGTGAAATAAGTCTGTTCTCAATGAGCTGTAACTATGCAAATGACAGAGGACAAGTGTTTTACTTGATCGTTACTTGCATGCTACAAAAGTTATACTCCACTTAGAATGTGAACAAGTGTTGTGTTGGTTATTAGTTTTTATAGAAATAAATAAAATAAATTAGTTTGATTCAGTTCCCGCAGTCTACATATGGTCATCAGTTCTACCCCTCTCAAACAATCTTGGAACTTGTATGTGTGTGTACGGCAGCTACTCACAACCTAAGCACAAGCTCACCTCTTCACCACAATGGTAACCAAAAAAAAAATAATTCTCTATTAGGCATGGCAAAACGTTATGTAGTTAATTTTTTAGTAGTCTTGACTAAATTAATTTAAATTCATACAACAAGATCACAACATATCATTTCAAACAAATTAGATTTTGTTGGAAAAATGTAATTCAATTTCGTGGAAAAGTTTTCCTTAATTTAATTAAGTTCGTTCAACAGGTTTTTTTTTTTTATTTATTAATTTTTTATTTATTATTCTACTTTGACCAGAGTTCTCTCGATGTTATATATTTAGGACACACCAGACATGAAAACTGAAGCCTTTATGAAACTACATAAATGTTCAAATATAGCCTAGTAAATAAACAAGAGATTTGATTAAGATACTGTAATAATAAATTCAGCAACAGCTGATTTTGTTTGATATTTTTTCGAATAATCGTTCGACCGTGTTCCCATTTAAATTCAAATTAGATTAATTTTCAATGATGGTTATATGTTATGATTAAAATAAACTGCATAAGACGTCCATATCTGTGATTTCATCGTTTATTTTAAAATATAGAAAATAATATATTAAATTACTCAAGCTATGCTTAAGGTTGAGAAATAATTTAGCAATGCTTGGCAATTTAAAGGTTTTAACGTTTAAAGTTGTTTACCTTTATTTGCTTGTTTATTTGGTTGGTTATTTTATTTTAAACGCCAGACTTGTAGTAAAACTGTTCATAATGAGTATCCATAGATAAAACAACATTACTCTCATGTTCATAGAATTTATTAAACAGTAATAAACAATATTTGTGTTCTGATATGAGACTGTGTCGTATCTCGTCTCTCACCATTCGCTAATAGTCTTTATGACAAACAGGGCCGCATTAACAGTAGGACTAGGCGAGGCTGAAGCCCCGGGGCCCGAGCAAGGAGGGGGCCCGTGATTGGCTGTGGAGTAGGTTACTGACTTACTATCGGTATCGCATATCGCCAAAGCCCCAACACATCCCCCTCTTATTAGCTCTGTTATTCAGGGATTGAGTCGTCAAGTTTGAGTTTGGTTTACAAATCTTTATTCTATATGTGACTTGGTGATCGCTGCGCCTTTATTAGGATGTCCGCATCCACCAATCACCTCCACACTCTTCACTTCGTTCTAGTGTAGACTAATCTGAAAATGGTCACGCAAATAACGATCTTCGATAGGTATAAATGTCAGCTATTCTAAAAAAAAAATGTGAGAGAGGGGCTCAAAAAAGGAAAAACTTAAAAGACAAAGAGCAGAGATCGAGTTAGTAAAATCCCCAGCTAGCAGGTCATTTTACTAAAGCTGTTGATGAAGTGGAAGTTGTGGAACAGCAAGTTGACGGGCACATGAAGCAGATAAAACCACAGCGTCATCGTCCCCACCGATTTAAGGTTAGTTTGATTATAAACTTGATGGATGTATATTGCTTTTTATGTTTGAACAAACTCTAGCCTATATTAGCTTAAGGCGTGGTGGGCGATAACCCGGTTGAAATAGTGATATAGTGTTCCTATTTCAATCGTAAACTTTTTGAATCATGTAAGCTTATCATTTAAACGCCTTTAAGCCTTGTTTTTAAACCATTCAGACACATTAAGCAGCGAGGGAGAATTAATTTAGGTAAATGCGCGTGTTAAGTTAAGCCTGATACGCGCGGCGCGCACCTCGTACAGCGCCTGACTAAACTTGAGTTCTATTTCGTGCCTTGTGCTTGAACGTTCAAATACACATAATATGTGTCAAAATCCCCGTCTTTGCGAGTGTCCTCGTAAACTTAGTCATTTGTGTCTTAAATAAACGTTAACAGTTTAAGATAAAGCATGTGTAGTAATAGGCTATATATGAGATCCTGGTATTAATGAGGTCTTAAAGGTATAGTTCACTCCAAAATTAAAAAAAACTATCATCATTTACTCACCCTTAAGTTGTTCCCCATTGACTCCAACTAGCCTATATTTTTTTCATACTATGAAAGTCCAGCAACTGTTTGGTTACCAATATACTTCAAAATATCTTATTTTGTGTTTAACAGAAGAAATAAATTAATACATGTCTAGAACAACTTGAGGGAAAGTGAATGATGACAGAATTTTCAGTTTTTTGTGTGAACTATCCCTCTAAACTTTAGAGTCTAAAGCATCCTAATATAGCTGCTTTTGCCATTTGTGTCAATAATGGTAATCAAACATCAGAAACAAAATCACTCACTGTCCTTGACTGAATCAGATTTGTAAAATAATTAAGAATATATGTATATTGAATTAATACAGTTAAAACTATCCTGTGTATTTGTACTTTATACAATATAATATTTCAGTAACACTTTACAATATGGGTGCACTAATATGCATTAATTCATACTTAACTAATGCACAGATAATCATATGTTAATGTATGACTCATGAAGAACTAAACCATTAATTAACTATTATTGCATCAGCAATTACTACAGAGTCTATATGTTTAATAGATTAAGTAATATATTAATTGCTATTAGTTAAATGTGTCTTCATGAATTAATTCCTTAATAACCTATATTATTAACTAATCATGTAAATGAATGCATTAATTAACATTAATTTACTATTACGTTATTAAGGAATTAATACATTATGACACATTTAATTAATAACAATTCATATATTACTTAATCTATTAATCCTATTGAATATTTTATTAGTTTCTGATGCAGTAATAATTAATGGTTATTGGTTTAGTTGGTTTAGTTCTTCATGAGTCATACATTAACATATGATTATCTGTGCATTAGTTAAGTATGAATTAATGCCACATGCACTTTATTTTACCATATACTTTGTAAACAAGTCTTTTTTATTCACTTTTATTGAACTAGTTAGCAATTAATTAAATTGAAGTTAATTAATTTAATAATTTACCATAATTAAGCACTGGCGCCACCTCCACCCGGTGGTTTTATGAAAGCAATGCACAATGGGCACATGCAACAAATGGGGGGAAAACGAAAAATACTAGAATAGAGAATATTTTTGAGGTGTGCAATCTACAAATCAGCCATGAAAAAAAAAAAACACACACAACGATGAAGTCATCAAACCTTTTTAAGCACTTTCAAAAAATCAAGAATGTAAGATAGACACACTAAAAAACACATTATGTGGACACACAACACAGAGCAGGGGTTTGAAAATGTGTTAAATAAAAACCAATAATTCAGCAACAATTCAGAAAAAACACACAGCAGCGATTAGACGACTGAAGAAAATATGCCTTGTGGTTGTACAAACCGTCGCTCAATCCAAAACATATTTCGGGGAATTACCTTTCACAAGTAAGACTGAATAGTTGTTTCTGGTTGTATTTGGTCATAACGGTATGTTGGCAGCTAGCTGGCCACCACAGTCAGACTATTAATTACTAGCAATAATGCTATAGTTAGAAAGCTAAGACATAATGAGACGTATCAGCTTATATTATAGATATTAGAAACTAAATCGCAAGTGAATCTTCCGTGCATTGCAGACTGTGAGCACGTGACTTTGATACACTCTCAGAAAAAAAGGTACAAATGCTGTCACTGGGGTGGTACCTTTTGAAAAGGTACACTTTTGTTCCTTTTAGGTACTAATATGTACATTTTAGGTACTAATATATACCTTTAAGGTACCAATATGCACCCTTTAGGTACAAACGTGTACCTTTTGAAAAGGTACCACCCCAGTGACAGCTTTTGTACCTTTTTTTCTGAGAGTGTAGGACAGGTCAGGCTGTCAGAATTAGCTTAACATCTACCTTCAGTTATCCAAGGCACCTCCAAAGAATAGGTGATTTTATAGCTTGTCATCATTTATATTTTCCATCCATTTATATTTCTCTTTATCCAGTGGCAACAGGACAACACAAACCTAAAGGAAAGGCTGAAGAGAGCCTGTCCCTGTTGTGCATTTCCAAAAGAGTGTACCTCCTCTGTACTTAGGCCTGTATATTATTGTACTATTCAATTTTATTTACTATTTTTATTGACTAAGTTATTCTACAATTTATACTACATATAATTTGCTGTTATTATTAATTATTATAATACTACTATATTATACTCAATATACTCAATTGTATAGGCGTTTGATAATATGCTGGAATAAAGCTGTCATACTATATGACTTTATACTGTACTGTAGTTCTACTTTTAAAGGTCTAACTACCCAAATTAATTAGAGACAGACCTTTTTTTGTACTCCACGCAGAGCATAAATCACTGCAATCGGTGTAACCTGCAGTTCCCCGTTTACTTGTATTTGTTTAGCCTATAGGCCAGTCTTGCCCGGTCCAACATGTCGGCAAAAAAGCGGCCAAAGAGGCATCTTGTATGTCTATGAAAGAGACAAGCAATTATTTGCCTAATAAACATGTCAGCGGAAAACAAAGGCAGAGTTCTGAGAAAGTGTGCCCTCTTGTCAGAGGAAATTCTGTTCAGAATTCTACAAAAATATTATTTCACAGGTTATGCAGGTTATGTCTATTAGGCTATATGCAATATATCGGCCTATCATCCGATTACAATAATTGTTCTTTAAAAAACATTGACATATTAAAATATGTTATAAACATAATATATTGTAGTCTCATAAGTAGGCTATGATATGCATCTCTTGGGTGGTGGTGGTTGAGCCAACCCACAAACTAGTCACCCAATAGCCTGCCAAGGGGTGTGGTGAGGAAACGCGTTTAAAAGTACCTCTCTGAAACTCTCTCTTCACAGGACTCTCCAGCTTCTGTTTAAGGCGTTTAGTCTGAACATCTAAAGTCGGAAACATGGTTGAGTGGACAGAATTTGAGAGGAGCACCATCCAGGACATCTTCTCCAAGATGAACTACGACGTCGTTGGTCCCCAAGCCCTGGCAAGGTATTGAGATTGAACACTTACTTTAACTTTAAGGCAGGCGACTAGTTTCAAAACTGTGCTCTGATGAAATGCTTTCTTCTCATTGTGTCTCGTAGATGTCTTATCGTGTACCCCTGGACCCAGCGGTACTTCGGCAATTTTGGAAACCTCTACAACGCCGCTGCCATCTTGGGAAACCCCATGGTTGCTGCTCACGGTAAAACTGTGCTCCATGGCCTGGACAGGGCTCTGAAGAACATGGACAACATCAAAGCCACCTATGCTGAACTAAGTGTGCTGCACTCCGAGAAGCTCCACGTAGATCCTGACAACTTCAGGGTAAGCTGACGCTCAAATTACATTCATTAATAGGCTAAGTCTTCAATGTTCACGCATCTCGTCTGTGTATCATATATCACTGCTCTCTGTCCTCCCACAGCTTTTGGCTGACTGCTTAACCATCGTTGTTGCTGGACAACTGGGTGCTGGATTCACACCTGATGTCCAGGCCGCTTTTCAGAAATTTATCGCCGTCGTGGTCTCCGCCCTTGGAAGACAGTATCACTAGATACTAAACCTGCTTGTACAAAGAGGAGCATCTGATGTTTGCATAAAAAGAATATGTTCTTTTGAGTTTAAACAAATAAATATTTCAGTAATCAATATTCAATGCATCGTGTGTTCTTTATGTGTTTGGGATTGCTTCTGCTGCAGACAACCTTTGACTTGAAAACAAAACAAACCTTGATATAAACTGTTTCTAACAGATCATCTTATATTAAAATGGGCATCAAGTTTGTGCATAATCTAATCCGAATACCTCTCATAATAACAGGGTACTGTCAAAATAACTTTAATAAATGCAGATTAGGCCTATTTTCAAGTTCTATTTAAACAAACAGACGAAAGAATGTGAACTATTTAATGCATGCATGTCCTCAACATTGCATTGTGTCATCTCAAACTAAAATTAATTTATATTTATACAGGGTGTTGAAATTTTCAGAGAGGTAACAGAGTTGGAGAGTTTTTACAGTTAATTTAGCCTTTACTAGCCTATAGTCCAAGGAGTTTAGGAATACAGTGGGGAGAACAAGTATTTGATACACTGCCGATTTTGCAGGTTTGCCCACTTACAAAGCATGTAGAAGTCTGTCATTTTTATCATAGGTACTCTTCAACAAAAATCCAGAAAATCACATTGTATGATTTTTAAGTAATTAATTTGCATTTTATTGCAGGACATAAGTATTTGATACATCAGAAAAGCAGAACTTAATATTTGGTACAGAAACCTTTGTTTGCAATTACAGAGATCATACGTTTCCTGTAGTTCTTGACCAGGTTTGCACACACTGCAGCAGGGATTTTGGCCCACTCCTCCATACAGACCTTCTCCAGATCCTTCAGGTTTCGGGGCTGTCGCTGGGCAATACGGACTTTCAGCTCCCTCCAAAGATTTTCTATTGGGTTCAGGTCTGGAGACTGGCTAGGCCACTCCAGGACCTTGAGATGCTTCTTATGGAGCCTCTCCTTAGTTGCCCTGGCTGTGTGTTTCGGGTCGTTGTCATGCTGGAAGACCCAGCCACGACCCATCTTCAATGCTCTTACTGAGGGAAGGAGGTTGTTGGCCAAGATCTCACGATACATGGCCCCATCCATCCTCCCCTCAATACGGTGCAGACATCCTGTCCACATTGCAGAAAAGCATCCCCAAAGAATGATGTTTCCACCTCCATGCTTCACGGTTGGGATGGTGTTCTTGGGGTTGTACTCATCCTTCTTCTTCCTCCAAACACGGCGAGTGGAGTTTAGACCAAAAAGCTCTATTTTTGTCTCATCAGACCACATGACCTTCTCCCATTCCTCCTCTGGATCATCCAGATGGTCATTGGCAAACTTCAGACAGGCCTGGACATGCGCTGGCTTGAGCAGGGGGACCTTGCGTGCACTGCAGGATTTTAATCCATGACGGCGTAGTGTGTTACTTATGGTTTTCTTTGAGACTGTGGTCCCAGCTCTCTTCAGGTCATTGACCAGGTCCTGCCGTGTAGTTCTGGGCTGATCCCTCACCTTCCTCATGATCATTGATGCCCCATGAGGTGAGATCTTGCATGGTGCCTCAGACCGAGGGAGATTGACCGTCATCTTGAACTTCTTCCATTTTCTAATAATTGCTCCAACAGTTGTTGCCTTCTCACCAAGCTGATTGCCTATTGTCCTGTAGCCCATCCCAGCCTTGTGCAGGTCTACAATTTTATTCCTGATGTCCTTACACAGGTCTCTGGTCTTGGCCATTGTGGAGAGGTTGGAGTCTGTTTGATTGGGTGTGTGGACAGGTGTCTTTTATACAGGTAACGAGTTCAAACAGGTGCAGTTAATACAGGTAATGAGTGAAGAACAGGAGAGCTTCTTAAAGAAAAACTAACAGGTCTGTGAGAGCCGGAATTCTTACTGGTTGGTAGGTGATCAAATACTTATGTCATGCAATAAAATGCAAATTAATTATTTAAAAATCATACAATGTGATTTTCTGGATTTTCCGTCTCTCACAGTTGAAGAGTACCTATGATAAAAATTACAGACTTCTACATGCTTTGTAAGTGGGCAAACCTGCAAAATCGGCAGTGTATCAAATACTTGTTCTCCCCACTGTATATACAAATATTAACACAAAAACAGAAGACAAATATCAGCTTTTCAATGTCAATTGAAAAATCATGATATTTGATTTTTTTAATCGTCTCCTGACAAACAAACCCAAATGCAGTTTACTCGTCGTTGCAGAGTCACGGATGATATGATGTTATTTTGATCAAACAGAATAAGCATTAGAATAATAATTTGATTTAAGGAATAGTCCGTTATTTTAATAATGAGGGTTAGGATGGTAAAAGTGCTGATTCATAATCTAAAGGACACTTCAAGTCTTGAATTGTGTAAAAAAAAAAAAACGTTTTAATTGTCTTTTAATTTAAATAAAAAAAATAGAATGCACCAAATGAACACTTTGGAGAGGTATAACCAAAAAAAAAGTTTCATGGGTGTGAAATCATATTACAGACGGATTTAGATTTGCAGCTTTCATCCTCTTTTTAAGTTGGAAGTCCATCTGTCTCATACAAATGATGTAAAAAGTACCGAGAAATAGTTTTTTTTTTTAGTCAATATAATTAAGGCTACACCATTAAGTCAAAGTATCTTAAACAAATATGACTGTAAGTAAAAGTTTATTATCGTTTGTACTTAAATTTGACTCGTTTATATGTTATTAAAGTATTCAAAAGATAAAAAGTAGACTATATTAAAAATTTTATTTTCTTTATTATTTATTATTCTATTTTGATCAGAGTTCTCTCAATGTTGAATATTAAGGACACACCAGACATTAAACTGAAGTCTATATGAAACTATTCACAAAAATGTTCAAATATAGTAAATAAATGTATACGAGATTTGAGTAAGTATATGTGCATATTAAATTCAGCAACAGCTAATTTGGTTTGATATTCGAAATTCGAATACTGTTGTAAATACTAATCGTTCGACCGTGTTCACATTCAAATAAAAAATTAATTCATTTTCAATTATGTTTATAAGTTATAATTAAAATAAACCACATAAGACGTTCATATCTGTGACCTATTTTACACTGAAATTGATTTAATCGTTTATTTTTATTATGTTTAACGACAGGAGCATTTAAATAAGAGAATAGATTTAGAATAGATTTATGTTATAATGATCAGTGAAATATGTACTTTGTACGTTAAATTGTAACGATTGTATAACCCCCCAAAATGTATACTCGACTAGTTATGTGACTAGTATATGCATGTTCTAATGTATTTGCTTGTTTACTTCTGCTTCTGGTTGTTTTATGTTATTTTATTTTAAACGCCAGACTTGTAGTACAACTGTTCATAATGAGTATCCATAGATAAAACAACATTACTCTCATGTTCATAGTTCTATATAAAGTATTAAACAGTAATAAAAAATATTTGTCTTCTGATATGAGACTGTATCGTATCTCGTCTCTCACCATTCGCTAGTCTTCACTTTATGACAACAAAGCGATGTTTTAAAACATAATTTACTGACAAACAGACACTGACAGGTTAAGGCAAGACACCCTAAGTGAATAGGGTAAAAAAATGAAGCTAATATCACAATACTTCCCCAGTTTATTGATTACATTAAGAATTGCAAACATTTTTTGTATTAGACGTATGTTTTCTGTAATGTTGTGTTTAAATATGCAAATGTGGCAGGTTTATGACGTTTAGTTAAAGTTTATCATAGTCATTATTGCATTATATAATAAGACAGAATGTTTATACAGGCATCCGTCTGGTCTTGAACACAACAACGCGAGCTCATCTGTACTTCTCGGACAGAGCCAGAGACAAAGCACAGAGGAACTTGTCCATGGCAACATGGGCCTCAGGAGTGAAATCGGTGGGGAACAGGATGGCTAGAACCACGAGTATGTTGTGGGACAGAATCTATGGAAAAACACAGAAAGCGAATTCAGGTTATGACAGAGTATGACAGAATCGGGGTTAAATTAAGATGAACTTCTATTGCGCTTACCTTGAAATTGGCTGGGTCAACTCGCAGCTGGAAAGCATGAAGCTCGCTGAGGTTTAGAAGTCCAGAAGTAAGGTCATCGATTTTGCCGACAGCCTCACCAACGCCACGCATCACAGTCCTGCCGTGCTTCCTCACTGGGGCAGAGCCGTGTCTCAGGTCTTTCCAGTGAGAGAAATAGGTTTTGGTCTGTGGGTAGACCACCAGCATCCTATAAGCAGAGACACATTGAATTGAATTCCAGATAGAAAAGATTGACTCCCAGAAGAAAACATTGGGCTCTGACTTAGCATATTACACCACACCATAATAAACCTTACCTAGAAAGAGCATCTTGTCCGATGTCTTCAGCTTTTCCTGAGATCTTGTCCCAAAGGGCTTTGACGGCAGCTTTGTCTTTGGCACTGAGACTCATCGTGGAAGGATGACTTTAGTTTACAGCAAACTTCTGTAGACTGCTGGCAAGAGGACTGTCTGTTTTATACTGCCATCAGGAAGAAACACCCAAGAGCCTCCCCAAACCCCCAAAGATGACTTATCAAACTTTGGAAGACTCATCAACTTTTAAATGCCCCATGCACTTTATTTCACCATATAGATTTTTATTACCTTCATTTCTAATTCTAAATCTAATTCTATAAAAGATAATTTAATAATTATCCATTTATTTTAATGAATAATGCAAAGCATTTTGAGGAGCTCCGCTGCAAAACATATAACTTCCACATAATGAGCAATTAAAATATTACATAGGTTTTTTTTTCGTAATAGCACGCTTGTTCTCTTATTTTTCTTTATTTGTATTTCTGTATATTGTGTAATATGATAAAATGACTTGATTTTATCAAATGATTCCAAATTAACTTTGTCAATTAAACATTGTGTAATTATTGCCACGCCTTGCTGAGAAAATGTGTTTTATATTTGAAGTGGCCTGTTATCTAAGTAAGTTTTTGTCTGTGGGCGTCTCACTTAAGTGTTGATAATTATGGAGTTCAGTTCAACAGCTTTTTAAGACTTGCAACGGGACTTTGGAAACAATCTAAAAGTAAAAATATACACCTGACATGTTTAATTAGGCTATATATACACTTTATCCTGCAATTACATCAACCCAAAAAAAAATGAACAAATAAATGTTTGGTGTCATCAAATGATGATTTGAACTATGCAGATTACCTTAAATGACCAGTGGGACACATGCCAAATGATCGTTTTTTTAAAAAATATATCTCTGCACACACATGTCTGGTTTGCTATCTTTGTGGGGAATCTCCATAAATGTAATGTATACTGCACAAACTGTATATTCTATCCCCTTACACTAACCCTACCCATCACACTTTCTGCATTTTTACATTTTCCAAAAAAAAAAAAAAAATAAAAAAAAAAAAAACTCATTCTGTTTGATTTATAAGCTTTTTTCCTCATGGGGACCTCAGTTTAGGTCCCCAAGGTGACACAAGTCCCCATGAGTCTGTTTTTATTTTACAAACCACATCATGTGTGTTGCGTGCTACAACTCCCACTAGGAATGCATTATGTAGTATGCATGCAATAGGCGAGGTTCTAGGATTTGATCTTCAGGGGGGTTTAGCCCTCAGTGAGAATGTGTAGCAAGAGACCATTGCCTGGTGCCTCTTTATAAATTGACACCACTATATTACAATACAGCAAGTAAATACAAAAACTTTATAAATTACATAATGACACCAGCCTTTTTTGCAGTTCAGTTTAAACTTGATTAACAGAAAATTGTCAGGATAAATGACTCGAGATGCAAGTGCAATAATCCTTTATTAAAGGATAAAACGTAGAACAAACAGTGCAATGGTCGGAAATGTCGTGGGTGCAGAGAATCCTTGGCAGCACAGGGACTACAATGGGCAGATGATCCAGGGTAGAACGCCAAACGAGGAAATCCACAAAGCAGGAAATAATCCAGAACCGGGCAGGAAAACTGGAGCACAGGACACGGAAGACAGAAGACACTGCACAAGGAAGACAACGTGAGCAAACAACGATCCGACAATGAATGAACAAACAGAGACATATATAGCAGGGCTGATGAGCCGCAGCTGAACCTGATTGCTAATCAGCGCTCGTGGGTTGCCCAGCAACACAGGTGACAGACACACACAGACAACAGGAAATTCTACAGACCTGCGAACAGTGACAGTTACCCCTCCCCCTAGGAGCGCCTCCTGGCACTCCTGTGAGCACCTACCTGTCGATTGTAATCGTCGATCAGGGAGTGATCTAATATGTCTCTCGCAGGCACCCAACTTCTCTCCTCCGGACCGTAACCCTCCCAGTCCACCAAGTACTGGAATCCGCATCCCCTACGTCTCGAGTCCAGAATACGTTTGACCGGGGCAGGCGGGTTAATAGGTTTTTAAAAAAAATAAAATAATAATATTAATTTGGATACATGAAAAACCGGATGAATTCTCCTGTACGCCGGAGGAAGTTTAAGGCGGACTGCCACTGGACTAAGGATCTTAGAGACAGTAAAAAGGCCAATAAATTTAGGAGCAAGCTTGTTACAGATGGTGCGGAGAGGAATATTCTGAGTAGAAAGCCACACTTGACCAACGACGTATTCGGGAGGCTTTGACCGGTGCCGATCGGCCTGGGCCTTAGTGCGCTCCCGCACCCAGAGGAGAGCAGTTCTAGCTGTCCTCCAGGTGCGACGACACCTCTGGATGAAGGCGTGGGCGGAGGGAACCGCGACTTCGGATTCCAGGCTCTGAAAAACGGGTGGCTGGTAAACTAAACTACCTTTAAACGGGGATAGGCCCGTGGACGATACTGGTAACGAGTTATGCGCGTACTCAACCCATGAGAGCTGCTGGCTCCAGGAGGAAGGATTCTGAGACACCAAACATCGCAACACCCGTTCCAAGTCTTGGTTGGTCCTCTCAGTTTGACCGTTGCTCTGAGGATGATAACCAGAAGACAGACTAACATTCACCCCCAGGACCGCAAGTTCTCAGGGACAAACAAACGATTCGGTGGACAACAATATATTGTTTTTTATTATTATTATTATTATTATGAATTTGGTGCTATTATGCGCAGCTGAGTAAATGACATTTGGGTTTACTGTGTCGGATGAAGGCGGCTTTCTGCTGCATGCTTGCAAAGGGACTCTTGAGGAGACAGTGGATTGCCATTCATTTGTTGCCCTGATTGTATGCGCAATGCGCGAATACACTGCAGGCTAGCTCTCGCTCGTATCCAAGGTATCATCAACACTACCATCCCTTACATGTGTTTTATTTAACTAAATATATTATAATCGGCTCAAACGAATGCGCAGGTTACTTTTCTGAACAAGAGCGCACCCGAGTCCGTGTTTCTCACACTGTTAACGCGAATCACGGCACAGTTCGAGTGCAACCGAACTCAGAACACCTCCTCCAGGTAGTCTCGGGTCGGAAACCGGGAACTATCGCGCTCGGACTTGGACTGCAGCAAACGTGCCCAGTGTAAAAACGCCCTTTTCTTTTATTTCGACCTGGAGTCTACAAGTTAAACAGAAAAAAATGGTAGCTTATGTAGACTATATAACGGCACTTGTTTCAGAATAGTAATGTTAATGTTAATGATTGATAGCCTAATGTTAATTTAAAAAGCCTAACGAATAAAAAAAAAAACACAAACATGACATTTGTAAATAAAATAATTTTATATATATACACTAATTATATCTAATATAATTAGTGTAAATATGATGAGGAAATACAGTTATTTGAATATCTCTGCAGCTCTTCTGTCAAATGAAGTCATGCTTTCAGAGTTTCCAGTGTTGTCAATCCCGTTAAATGGTTTTGGGAGCGTTGTACGCTTACTGTAAACTGATAAAATGAAAATAAAAATATAAAAATAACATTTTGAATGACTTCTGTATCAGAATAAATAAAGTAGTAGCCTATTTTATTTCGTTATAACCGGTAACTCTGGAAACAGAACGAAAAAAATAGCGCAGCGTTTTTGCTCATACGAACCAATTCGTTTTTAATTCCTGATTTGTGAATAACAGTCTACATTATTGCTTGATTTATAGGTTTAAAAAAATAGCACTAGAAATGTTGTAATTAATGAATCAGGAAATGCATAATGAAATGTGTCTGCTCAGACAATAACAGCAAAAAGAAAACTTGAAAGAGAAAAACAGGGCTTTATGATTTTATGTTTAATGTTTCATAAAAAAAAAAAAAAAATAAAAAAAAACACCAGTGTTGTTGGCAGGGTTTTTTTTCTGCACAAATTGCACTGCAAATAAGTAGTGGCGGCTGTCTGTTGACATCCATGTTTGTTTCGGTACAAGATATTCGCACAGTTGAGTTCAGCAGAATGTCACGTTGTGACTCACTTATCCTTAAGTGTGTTGTGTAGTGGACTGAGTCGGTCGTAAAAGTTTGTGCTCTTCTCTCAAATCAGAGATTTAATCAAAGATTAAAATATGCTCCAGTCGAAGGAAACTGTGTGTCCCCGTCGTTACATGGATACTCGTCAAGACTGGCATTTTGACACTTTTTTGTGTGTACTCACGTCATTTGCTGTCTGAGAGATATGCTTTCTGTGTGTGCCTACAAGTAGCTTACGAATGAAATTACTTTCACTGCTTGAATGGCTTGAAATCACTTGGATGTTTAAACTGATAAGACTTAATAACACGTGAAAATTATAAACTTTTTTGAAGCAATCCTGGCCCAATCTTTCAGATAGGTGAAATGAGACAACTGCCTATTTCTGCAGATATTCGAAACTGATGCTGTAGGTAGTGGATACACAAACCGTAAACAAAGCAGCTCCTGCTTACTGTTTTGAATATCAGTCCTGTTGATCACTTTCTTTATTCCATTCCGCGTTAATATTAAAATATTCGCCCAGGAACACACAGGTAAGATGACAAAGAACGTCACAAAGAATGACGCCGATTCCACACGATGAATCGGTCCAAAAAAACAAAAAACAAAAAACAAAAAACAAAAAAAAAAAGGGGCGTCCGACTAGCGCCAATGGTGCGGCGCTCAAAATGGACAGTTTCTGGCAGTTGTAGTCTCTGCACTTGGAAAACAGTACCATTAATTGAACATTTGGTTTTGAAAAGCTAAAGAGAAATAACGTGTAACGTGCATTTTTCAATTAATAAAACCCCAAACAACTTTGATCACGGGTGTATGTGTATTTGCATGCAATTTTGTTGTGGTTATGTGCATTTGGAAGCCTATCTCAGAAAGGAAAAATATTTCACTTGGAGATAACCAGAGTGATTGACGTCCGTTCAAAAATGGTTCGAAATGGTTCACTCGTATTGCGTCGCTAGACGCATTGGGAAAACTAATTTTCTCCGAAATACTGAAGCTTTTTGTTTAAAACGCAGTGCAGCTGCACAGCCATCATAGTGCAGAGCTATGCTCTGAGCTATGAACTGCACGAACCTATGGCGACGCGGCATATCTGCACGAACCAATCGTGGCATGTCCCGCTGAACAGAGAGCAGAGCACGCCAAAATGGGCGGGGCCTCTGGCTATCTAAGCGGTTCATTTAGCCATAGGGCCCATTCAAGTTCACACACCCTTGCAACCAAACGCGGTTATAGCGAACAAAATAAAACAAAATTCGCAACAAAAGAGCACTTTTCCTCTTCCAAACACCACGGAGTCCAGGCTCCCGCGCTATGGTGGCCCGCCTCCAGAGTTAATTCAGCCCCTAGCCACTCGGGCCAAGGCCTGGGAAGCCATCCACGATGTGTCAGAATGGGTGCTGAAAACAATAAAACGAGGTTACTCACTCTAGTTCGTTCACAGACCTCCACGCTTCAATGGCGTGGTCAACACTTCGTTAAGGAGCAACGTAGCTCACGTCCTCCGCAGCGTAGTAACGAACCTGCTAGCAAAGGGAGCTTTCAAGACAGGTCTCCCTTCCCAGAGTGAGTCAGGCTTCTACAGCCGATACTTCCTCATACCAAAGAAGGATGGCGGCCTCAGGCCTATTCTGGATCTCAGGCATCTGAACAATGCCCTCATGAGACAGCCATTCAGGATGTTAACATCCAAACAAATCCTGTTGCAAATACGCACAGGGGATTGGTTTTTCTCAGTGGATCTGAAAGATGCTTACTTTCACATCCAAATAGCCCCCCATCACAGACCGATCTTGAGATTTGCGTTCGAGGGGGTGGCTTACCGGTATACTGTCCTGCCATTCGGACTGTCACTGGTGCCTTGTACTTTTACGAAATGCATGGATACAGCTTTCTCCCCCCTGAGACAGCGGGGAATGCGCATCCTGAATTACCTCGATGACTGGCTCATTCTGGCTCAGTCGTAGGCCTAGTTGAAAACTCACAGATCCTGGCTCCTCAGCCATCTAGAATGCCTTGGGCTCAGGATCAACCCAAGATCAGCCAGCAGATAGCTTTCCTGGAAACAGTTCTGTATGCGACCCCTGCAGTGTTGGCTGAAGCCCCAAATCCCGACTCATGCTTGGTGGTCCCGCCGCCTTTGCATCAGGGTGGACCAGGGCTGTATCAAAGCCCTGGCCCCCTGGAAAAGCCCCAGCTGGTATCAGACTGGTCTGAGCATGGGCCTAGTCTCGAGAAGGAAGGTTGTTTCAAAAGACGCCTCCAACTTGGGTTGAGGAGCTCTGTGCAAGGGCAGGCCAACCTCCGAGCTCGACCAGAGGCCGCACATCAACTGCCTGGAAATGATGGCAGTTCTTCAAGCCCTAAAAACCTGGCAGGGTACCACGTCTTGGTCCGAATGGACAATATGGCAGTGGTGTCCTACATAAACCGCCAGGGCTGACTCAGGTCGAGGTCCTTGTGCAAACCGGCCAAGCACCTCCTCCATGGGCACAGCACAACCTGCACTCACTGAGAGCAGCGCACGTGCTGGGCAAGATGAACCACGGGGCAGACATGCTGTCTCGGGACAACGTTCCCCTCGGGGAATGGAGATCTGGAGTATCTTCGGGAAGGCAGAGGTAGACCTCTTCACCTCAGAAGACAACTCTCGCTGCCCATTATTCTTTTCGAAAACCAAGGATGCGCTGGCCCGCAATTGGCCCAGCCTCCCCCTGCATTCCCTCCTGTCTCGATGCTCCCTCAGGTCATCAAACGGATCAGGGAAGACAAGTGTGCAGTCCTCCTAGTGGCCCCTCTCTGGCAGACCCAGACATGGTTCCCCGAGTTGATACAACTGCTTACAGCAGCCCCTTGGCCAATTCCCCTGAGAAAGGACCTCCTCTCTCAGCGAACAGGACAATCTGGCACCCACTTGTCCCAAGCTGTGGGCCCTCCATGTATGGCCCCTCAACGGGTACCAACGGACCTCCCAGAGAGAGTCCTGAACACTATCAGAACGACGTCATTCAGCTAATCAATAGCGCTGCGTTATTGGACTGTGTTGCCACAGCGAAGCAATACTAGTGAACCGTTTTTGTAGACGGCCGTGCTATTGGGCTTCACGACTATCGATCGCAGCTTCAGTCGAATTAACCTGAATCCTATGGCGAAATGAGCCGCTTATATAGCCAGAGGCCCGCCCATTTTGGCAGGCTCTGTTCTCTATTCGGCGGGACGCACCACGATTGGTTCGCTCAGATAAGCCGCGTTGCCATAGGTTTATGCAGTTCACACAGCCCAGCCAATCAACGTGTGCATAGCTCTGCACTTTGATGGCTGTGCAGCTTCACTGAAGGCTTCAATGTTTCGGAGAAAAGGAGTTTTCCAAATGCGTCTAGCGACGCAATACTCGTTCCCGTTATTCTCAGAGAACCGAGGTTACGTCAGTAACCGTGTATCGTTTATCTCTGACCTACTGGTTTCAGCACTGGACAGCACCACACACAACCTGTCTGATCCAATCAGTCACTCTCAGGCAGCTGCTGCCATAATAATACACATATATTGAGCTAGAGCTCAGAGGAAAAAACGCGTATTTTTAATTTCATTAAGATCCAGATTACAGATTGGCCATGTTAAATCGGACTCAGTCATTAAAAACGTCATTAATACCTATAATACAAAATGGAAAACATATACTGAAATGTTTTGTTATTGCACAGTGTCATTAAACAGTTTAAATAATACAATTCACCTTCACAGACTCGACCATATTTGCTAGAATGAAATCAAACGCATGATTGGATACTCTTTAGTTATAATCACATGTAACATACTGTTTTCAATATATATATATATATGAGATTTTACCTGTCATTTGAACGAAATACAGTGACAGATGGTCGGTTCCAGAAATGTGCATTTTGCGTGCAGTTAAAACAGTTTTTGTCAGCGGCTGTTGCAGAGGTGCTGTGTCAGGCTTTCAGAATGGCTCATCTGATAAGGCTTGAATCTCTACAGTCTCGGCACAGTAGCCTGAGTGTCTAATTTAGCAAAGAAACCGTTTCCCAGCCCTTCCTAAACACTAAAGAGGCGCCATAATAATATGGTGCAGACTTAAAAGTTACACGTTGTGCGTTTATTTATTGTTTGTGGGCCCTTTGTGCAATCATTGTAATGCACACGTTTCATTGGCAATGCCCCGCCATAAACGATTAACAACTGTTAATTTGCTATTTAAAGAACAAATCAAGGCATTGTTAGAAAACTGAATGCCTTTGGTCTGTAAAGTTGAGTAGATGTTTGGATGTTTTCAGTAGAATTGTGGATGTTTTCAGTAGAATTACTAGATCGACAATTAAAATGGAATAATAAGACCTAAAACACTTTATTCATGTACAGTAGGCAGGCATAGCCTATATTTATTATTCAAACTCATACAGGAAACTATAGACAGAACCCTCCCAGGCCTTCATTAAGAGTGAAGGCATGTAAGTTGTCGAAAAGAAAACTCGATTGGAATTATTAGAACATTTTATTCCTCTTACTCAATAGTTGTTTACTGTCCATAGATGTAACTCTTGTTTTGATAGTTTAATCGAACTTGTAGGGTCATTAAAACAAATATACCCCCCGGATATCACTTTTTTTTTTGCCACTACTGTAAATAAATAATATGTGTGGTCATTCTTTCCATTTATTATTGTTTTATATGAAGTTCTCTAATACACTAAATGCAAGGTTTCTGAAACACCTTCAAAAAAAAAAAAAAAAAAAAAAAAATTAAAACTGCTAAAAGGTATTTTGGGTTGAGAAAGCAACACGCGTTAATAATGGATTATCAGTGTTTTGTCATAAATACCTAAATATAACTTCATGAACTATATAGGTTATTTGGATAACACTTTATTTTACAGTGTCCTTGTTACATACACTACCAGTCAAAAGTCTGAGAACAGTAAGATTTTTTAAATGTTTTTAAAGAAGTCTCTTCTGCTCACCAAGACTGCATTTATTTGATCCAAAATACAGCAAAAACAGTATTATTGTGAAATATTTTTACAATTAAAAAAAAACTTTTTTCTATTTGAATAAATTTTAAAATGCAATTTATTTCTGTGATTCAAAGCTGAATTTTCAGCATCATTACTCCAGTCTTTAGAGTCACATGATCCTTCAGAAATCATTCTAATATGCCGATTTGCTGCTCAAGAAACATTTATTATTATTATCAATGTTGAAAACAGTTGTGTACATTTTTTTTTCAGGATTATTTAATGAATAGAAAGTTCAAAAGATAAGCATTTATCTGAAATATAAAGCTTTTGCAACATTATAAATGTCTATACTGTCACTTGATCAATTTAACGCATTCTTGCTGAATAAATGTATTAATTTCTTTAAGTTCTTTCCAAAAAAAAAAAAAAAAAAAAATTCTTACCGACCCAAAACTTTTGAACGGTAGTACAATGTTACAAAAGCTTTCTATTTCAGATAAACACTGTTCTTTTGAACTTTCTATTCATCAAAAAATCCTAAAAAAATGTTTTACACAACTGCTTTCAACATTGATAATAATCAGAAATGTTTCTTGAGCAGCAAATCATCATATTAGAATTATTTCTGAAGGATCATGTGACACTGAAGACTGGAGTAGTGATGCTGAAAATTCAGCTTTGCATCAGAGGAATAAATGACATTTTAAAATATATTCGAATAGAAAACAGTTAGGCCTATTTTACATTTTAATAATATTTCACAATATTACAGCTTTTTTTTTTTTTGTATTTGTAATAACATAAACGCAGCCTTGGTGAGCAGAAGAGACTTCTTTAAAAACATTAAAAAATCTTACCGTTCTCAAACTTTTGACCGGTTGTGTGTTACATGTTTATGCATAATTACATGCAACTAACCCTTAACCAAATATAGTAAGTAGTCTACATGTTGTTAATTATTATTAATCAGTAGGCCTAATTAAATATAATTACACTGTAACAATGACAGTGTAATTTTGTCATTTTTATTTTTAAAAAACCCAAGTGTGTGGTATGTTTTGTGTGCAGAAACAAAAAAAGAGATAACTTGATTTCATAAATTCAATTTTATTATTTTCATTCTCATTAAGGCGAATACAGTGTCGCGTAGGAGATGAATGCAGTGTCGAAAGCAGCGTCGACTTTAGCGGTACTTCTCGGCCAGAGCCAGGCTGACCTGAGCGAGGAACTTATCCACAGAAACATGCATCTCAGGAGTGAAGTCCTCAGGAAATATCAGCGCGAGCGACACCAGGAGATTGTGATTGATGATCTGGACAAAAAAAAAAAAACACATTTCGGTTAATATAGACGGTGTTTAATTGACTTTGGAAATTAAATAAGACCCTCAGACGAATGCTTTCAGCAGAACGAACCTTGAAGTTAGCGGGGTCCACGCGAAGCATGAAGGCATGAAGCTCGCTGAGGGTGAGCAGACCGCCCTTGAGATCATCCATCAGCTCCACAGCTTTAAGCACCCCGCGCACTATTGTCAGTCCATGTTTCTTCACCTGAGGAGAGCCAGGGCTCAGGTCTGCCCAGTGGGAGAAGTACGTCTTCGTTTGAGGGTAAACGAACAGAGTCCTGAAAGGATTCAAAAACATTAGATAGGCTACAATAGCAGCGTATGCTATAAATGGCCGCTCATTTATGCACAAACATTTCACATTACCTGGACAGCATCTCGTTGCCAATGTCCTCAGCCTTGGGGGCAACTTTATTAAAGAAGGTCTTGATCGCCAATTTGTCCTTTGCAGACAGACTCATGGTTACTAGATTAGCTGTGCACAGGCTGCCAGAAAAACTCAACCAACCTCTGGTTCTCGGCAGGGCTTTTTAAAGCAGAGAAGGGCATTGTTTTTTAACGTATTTTTGACTCCACCTCCCAAGCAGACCAATGGGGAAAATATCTTCAATCTTGATCAGCAAGACACAGCTGTTTTAGTGTGAATCAACTTTTATGTTTTTATTATTCAAACTCTATAGAACAACTAGACAGCAGTGCATTTTGAACCCAACAAGGGCTTCATAAACAAGGACATTGTTTGATTATAGTGAACTGACTTAAACTAAACTATTGTTTAAAATTATATTAAATGCAATTAGTTTAACTTAAGAGTGCTTTTTTGACCCATTTAAGCACATCTTTATACGTATACAGCCTAATTTCAAAATGATATTGTCTTTGAAATATGGTATACTGACAAGCATTTAGGGTAAACTTTAATTTACTTGACATTTTTTTGTCATCGAAATGAATAATTATTCATATATATTATTAATAGGCCTATATTTGTAACGATAAAGTAGCAATTTATTACAATTAAAATATATTAACTTCAAATGTAATGTCAAATACCAGACTACACTTAAAATTCTAATCAAGTTTACATGTGCTTTAGAATGTTATCAACATAAGTGTACTTCTTTAAAGCATGACACACGATTATTAAAAATGGACGCATTGATCAGCTGATATATTTTAAACCCTTTGATAAAACATTGTATGATGAGAATGATAGAGCAAAAACCTACTTAGTGCCATATTGTTACATTTTTAAAAACTGATAGACTTTCTGAAAACGGTGCTCGTTTTAAAATAAAATGTCTTTATGTGTTGTCGTCTTTACATTTACCATTTGCACCCTATATAGTGTTGAAACAAAGAACACTACATTGGAGTTAACAAATTACACTGAGTGAGTTGATTTATAACAACCTACACCAATTTATTTTACTCTGGTTAAAGTTTGTTGAGTATAATTGGGTTAAGATTGCTGATGGCACATAGCCAATAAATTATGTATTTCTAGAATGGCGCATTGATTTGTGTTCACGTTGACAATATTGACATTTGATTAAAGACTTATCAGAACGTTTGGGAGTGATAAAACCACTGGCATTAATATTTGACCAAAATACTATTGCTGTAGAGAGTTGGATTTCAAGTCTTATCTTCTGGAAACATATAAGCCTACTATACACAAATTATCAGTAGGTTCAGCAGGGGGTCCACCCATGGTCGGCACTGATCTCGATTACGACGAATTTGTTCAGGCAGAGATATTCCTGGTTTGTGCTGAAGCATGCTGCAAATATACTTCTGAGAAAGCAAGATGTTTCATGATGAATGGTATAACTCAGGGGGCATGTGCTGAAGGTGTGCAAAATACAGATTATCTGATGGTAGACCCCCCAACAAAATGATACTTTGGTTCATCTGCAAAATGCACTGCATGCCTACATTATAGTGAATATATGGTTATTGTTGTTTACAGTTTAAACATGAATGTTTATTTTTAATGCATGCATGCAATAAAGGCGGAGTAATAAGAGAGGTGCATGCAGGAAACTCATCTTCTGTATGTGTAGGCCTATATAATTTTCATTAGCCTATACAACAATATTTCATCCAATTAGAATCAAGTAGGCCTATATAGCAGACAAATTATTTTTTAACACAGTTTGATTTACCTAATGGAACCTCTTTACCAAAAACACATTTGGAAACATAACACATAGGGTATAGGCTAATAGCTTTTAGGAGGTCATTGTCGTCGACGGGTAATTAACAATAGCGTAATAAAAGTAGAATTTAAGCAAAAATGGTATAAACTGGCCAATAAAAGAGGACATTTAACAATGCTCTAGAAAAGCATTTTGTATAAATTTTTCACTGGATAATGGAATAGATACGTATCAGTGTCACTATTGGGAATATTGTAGTTGGTATGGTTTCCATTAATAAAGTATTTATTATTTAATTAACAGTTCGATCTTGGTAGTCTAAACATAGCGAGAAGACAATACTGTTCGACTATGCCATGTAGAAGTTAACGCAAAGTCTAGCCTACACTTTTAAAACACATTTTTAGTATTCTGCAATTCGCAAAACAGCTATAAATATTTAAATAAAGAAATCCGTCGACGACAATGACCCCATACAACCATAGGGTTCCATTCTGTACAAGAAAAGGTCAATCAAATTGTGTTGAACATGGATGAACAGGTGCCAGAACATAATGAAACAGTTTCCATGTTAATAACATTTATTATTTCCGATAAATACATCTAATTTTGATATAGATAGAACATGCTAAAGTATCTATGGCTGCGCCACATCTCTCACAGATGAGAGCCGTTTTCACCATCGCTGTATTATTGCGCCCTCTGGCGTGCAGTAAAAGAAAGTCACTTTTCTATTTTAAAGTTACTGCATTGTCCTGTAGCTCCATAACGCTTATACATTAATACAAATAAATAAATGTGAGCACTCCAAGCGACACGCGTCCTTCTATCTAAATTTATTTTTTCCAAAAACTAGGGAAACAAACAAACAAATTTAAATGTGAGCACTTTACATAAAGGTACATGGCTGGCAAATGTGCCAAAAGATATACAAAGCTGTGAACAGATATTACAAATTTTTGAAGATATTCAAAGAGTGTTAAATAGAACAAATACAAAAGTGTATAAAACTAATAAGGTACTAGTTATAAGAAAGCATGTTTGGGTAAACCAAAAGGTTCAATCTACCTCTCAAATGAAACAAAACTCTTCCGTTTAAAATATTAAAATCCAAACAACTTGTGTGGTTAAAAAGCTTAAAAAAATTCTATAGTCTTTGCACTAAAACTTTGGAGACAATATATATTATTTTCATTTTGGAAAACATCTTACATTCGTTGTAGACAATACCAAGCCTTCCCCCCACATTCTGGACCCTATAAGCATCAGCGACGTGCCAGTACCAATATGTGCACAACATCTGGTCTCATCCACTAAAAAAAACTTATGTACCTTCATATTTCCTTCACTGGCTATGTATCATTGCAACTGGTAATTTGCAAGAAAACAGAAATATATCAAAAAAAAAAAAAAAAAAAGATTGTATTAGCTCTGCAACATTATATCTATATTGTTTTTGGAGAGCCCTTCAATAAACTTTCAATACAATTTTTTACATTAACAAAATGACAAAACCATGCAGTCCTCCACAAATCAGAGTAAACAAAGTACAATCTCAATAGACCTTAATACTGCATCAGCTGTGAACAAAATCTAGGGTGGTAATGAGAACAGGTCCTGTAAGGTCGCCGTGATTTTGCCATGTAAGACATGTTCCTTGTTGATCCTGGAACAACATTCCTGTCCAAAAACATAGTCCTAACCCTAACCCTACCCATAAGTTATCCCTAAAATCAGAAGGAGATGATAGGTGAATAACACTGATGTAGAAGCACTTAACCCTAATTGTAAGCCTAAACTTGAAATTTGTCACTTAAATCTGATTGGTTGATTGGAATGTTGTTCCTGGATCAATAAAGATGTTGATCCAGGAACATGTTGCACTTGGTGAAATCACGTTCATCTAATGGGTCCTGTACAGACGCCGTGATTTTGCTAAGACAGACATGTTCCTGGATCAAAATATTTTGTTGATCCTGAAACAACATTCCTGTTCAAAACCATAGTCCTAACCCTATGGGAAATGCTAGGTGAATAACACTGATGTAGAAGCCCCTAACCCTTGTTGTAAGCCTAAACTTGACATTAAAGGTGCACTGTGTAAATTTTAGCAGCATCTAGCGGTGAGGTTGCGAATTAGAGAACGAACATAGAGAATCTACGATGGCCGACACAGGACAAAGATGTCGTCGTCTGAGACAGCAGAGAGTAGCTAGTGCTCTGTAGAGAAGTTTGTCCGTTTAGGGCTACTGTAGAAACATGGCGGCACAAAATGGTGACATCACTGTAAGGGGACCCGTGGTGTATGTAGATAGAAATGGCTCATTCTAAGGTAATAAAAACATAATTGTTCATTATGTAAGATCTTTATACACCACTGAAAACATAGTTATGTATATTATATTGCATTTCTGTCAATAGATCCTCATAAATATTACACACTGCACCTTTAACTGTAAACCTATCCCTCAAATCTGATTGGTTGATTGGAATGTTGTTCCTGGATCAACAAGGATGGAATATGTTGTACTTGGTGAAATCACGTTCACCTAATGGGAACCTGTACAGCCAGACAATTTACACAAGTCTAAAAACAGGATGACATCTCATTATGTGAATTCATTCAGTAAAAATGCTAAAATATCACACAACCTGTAAAAGATAGTATTACAAATCTCCAAGAGAAGTGAGTGGAGCATTATGTTTCCCGTTGTAGGGTGAGACAACTGCACTGTATAATCAAATATTGAAAATCACCATGTAAAAACTATCAAACATTGTGCTGAAAACAGCTGGTGTGGAAACTCAGAATGTGTTTTTCGCATTTACTGAGAATAGTAAAAACTGTGAAAGGACACTTGGATCAAGATAAACGTTTTTTAGTTGTTTGCACAATGCTCTTATAAATGTAATCAGTTGCTGTATGACTGGATGATTGTTAAATGTTGCTGGGTGGTTAAAAGTAAATGCACTTATATAATCTGACTGTATATGGTAACACTTGTTTCATGTCAATAAACGGACAGCTAGATAAATGATATTGCTATTACACGCTCGTTGTTATTCTTATTTAAATGAGCTCTTTTCTGTTTACGGCGGAAACTGCTACAAAAGGAACTGAAAACAACAGATAAGGACCGATGGCGTCAAGTGCTAGTTTTCTTTTTAAGAGTGCACAATTTTTATAGCTATAAAAGTTGCACATGCTAAATTGTGGGTACACATACTGTACACAAACACACAAAAACTCACACACACACACAGACAGTGGAATAGATGAGGAAAGTTTGCTGGAAGAGGTGACATCTAATTCATGGCATCCATTTACTTCAGTTCAGAGGAGGGAGGAGAAGATCCCAGAATAGGAGACTTTGGTGACACCTGTTGAAAAGGAAAAACTTTGTGACCCAACTCACAGGGCAGGGTTATTTTGACATTGGTTAACTTTGGCTATAGGAAAAAACAGAGCAAGCACACTTACAGGGGAAGGCGGCTTAGCAAAATTGAGGTGCGCATACAGAAGAACGGCAATGTCATTCTGACTGGCCTCCAGTGCAATGGAGAGAGCCGTGCTGCCATCCTGTAAAACAGCAACAGAAAATAAACAACATTTAATAAAAGCTAAATATAAAGGTTAAAGGGGGGGTCTAATGCTATTTCATGCATTCTGACTTATTTACACTGTTAAAGAGTTGGATTCTCATGCTAAACATGGCCAAAATTTTAAAAAACCAGTTGGACGTATGACAGAGTATTTCTGTGCCAAATACACTCCTTCAGGATTCGAACAAGTCTCGGAAAGTTTTTTTTCCAGTATGGCCCTGTATGAAGTCGTAAAGGGCGGAATTCCTTGTATGGGCACTTCTCCCAGATGAGTGCGTGTGCACATCACCCAGAGCGAGAGCAAGAGCACGCCAGTCAACAAGCTTCGTTCGGGTGACTGAAGCCGTCGGCAGCGCTGTCTTTTTGTTTTTAGACCACAAAATTAACAATGTCACTAAAGAAGTGTGTTTTTGGTTGTGAGGGAAAGATAATCTTGTTCAGCTTCCCAAATAACCCAGCGTTAAGGAAACAGTGGACGCAGGTTGTTTTTCCGGAGCAGCAACTGAGTTCTGCTAGTGTGTTTGTTTGTTCCCGGTCATGAGTCGAAACTGCAGGCGGTGAGTGAAACCGCATCAAATGTCTGTTTTGTTGGAAATCGTCACGTAAGTGCATATAATGTAAACAACACGAACGTATGAATCGAAATTTATCCAGGGATAATGCCATTATGTAGTGTGTGTGCTCGTGACTCTTTAGCTCCGCCCACTGCACGCCTTCATGAGTTCGGCTGTTTTTGGAAAGAATCGGTACAGCGTATCTGTCTTTTATAAATATGATAAAACTAAAGACACTTCGGAGATATGAAGGATGCAATACTCTA
This sequence comes from Coreius guichenoti, assembly GCA_039654105.1. NCBI lineage: Eukaryota > Metazoa > Chordata > Actinopteri > Cypriniformes > Gobionidae > Coreius > Coreius guichenoti. Next base: position 17,111,607 of record CM077171.1, read on the forward strand.
TAGGTACTCAAGATTAACACGAGATTGGCAGAAACTGTGTGTGTTATGTACTCTTTAATGACAAATATGTGTCTACAATAAAGTAAAAGGTGTGACACTATTAGTTAATGCATTACCTAAAATTAACTGATGACTAGCAATTTGTTACAGTATGTTAACATTAAAAGAATAAAAATGCAACAAAATCATAGTTAGTTCAGATTCATTAATAATATTAACAGCTACAATTTTTTATTTTAATCAGTGGTGGCACAGCAGGAGAGGCAAGTGAAGCACAGCCTACCCAAAATTTTGAGGTGAAAAAGGGAGAAGGACAATTTAATGTTAATAAAATTCCCAGTTATTCAATCGTTCGGCGAGTCTGAGGGGATAGAGAAGAGGAGGGAGAGGCAAATCCATAGCTGGAGACTTTTGCCTCTTTTGGTAGAAAAAAAGAAGAGCCAATCAACATCGAGTATTTCACTTTCATCGAATAGTGTGTTGAGAACTGTGTGTTGAAACATCACAGAGGAGGCTAGCCTCTCTTGGTATATCAACCAATCATCGTAAAGACGTATAAAATTATATTGCTGGAAATGTACCAACCTTAATTATGGAGAGTAGAGATATTAAATATTTGATTGCCAAGAAATATACTAAGCTACGATTCCAACATCGAAAATTAAGGAAGACCCTATGCCAGTTGGACAAAGGCTACAGCAATCAGCTTCACTAAACTGCATTTTAAAGGACAGAAGGATGGATTTTTGCTTCAAGTGATAGGCTAGGTCTTGCTGTTTATGTGTCATTTCACTAAAAGTGACCAAACAAGCCATTTTAAAGCAGTTTCCTTGGGAGGGGATCTCTAGACCGCTACTATTTAGTGTGCCTCTTCTATTTTAAAATCCACCTGCCACCACTGATTTAAATAATGTATTAGTAAATGTTGAAATTAAGATGAACAAAGATTAATGATTTAGAAGTATTAGTCATTATTAGTGCAGTTAATGTTAATTCTAATGTTAATGTTAATGTTAATGTTAATGAAATGTAAAGTGTTACCGAAAAATGTAAAAATCTTTTTTAAAATCTGGTTTAAAACACATGAGGCAAGTTCTTAGAAATGTATTCTTTGTATTCATGTTGGTTTCATTTGGTTTTAAAAACATACCATAAAGCAAAAAGAAATAACATATTTTCCTTCCACTTTGAATAAAAAGTGAGATTAAAGTTTTAAAATATATTTCAAAAAACTTATTTAAGTTTTAAAATAAAAAATATAAGCTTTTTTTTTAAATACCATAAATGATTAATTCATAAATATCATTAGGTTTTTAGGGGGTTGTACATGTGACCATTGACAACAAACCTTGCCTTGTCATGAAAAAAATTAATTCTCTCATATTTTAACTCTTTCCCCAACATTGATGGAATTTCCCGGCTATCCGTGTTTTCACTGTTATACGATGGGGGCGCTATTACACATCTTCTGAAAGAGTACAGAATCTCCAGATCCAAAAACAAGCGTAGAAGAAGCAGAAACAATTGATAGAAGATTGCTTATGCACATGTAAAATAACGTGATCATCATCATAGATCTGGGCGAAGTCTTTGACAAAAACGCAATTTTTTTCTGCTTTTTGCTTTTTGTTCAAAATGTTGTTGTTGTTTTTAAAAGGAAATTACAGACATTCAAGTGTTGATAAAAAAAGAATGCATGAAGCTAGAATATCTTTTTTTAAAAATTATTATTATTAAAAGCAGAGGCCCTGTACTTTCTTTTTATATAATGTATGTTCAGATATTCATACAACAAAATATTCTGGTGGCCATGAAATTTTTTGCACTTTGATTTGGCAAGCAAACGTTTTTCAGATATTATAATAATTTTATGTATAATTTTATAATATATAATAATATGTAATTTTATTGAAACTGCTTAATTGTTTATTTTTTTATAAGAAATAAAAAAGGACTATGCTTGATAGCATACCACACTTAAGATGCAAAATTGATATAGAAGAAAGACAGAATTTAATGGATGAAGGTGGTAATAAAAATGATGGAATTATGCTTGATAAACAAAGAAATAATCACATTATCAGTGAGCGTGGCATCACAGCCTGGCACAGACAGCAGCTGCCGCACAATGTCCACGTGACCGTGTTCACAGGCACACATGAGCGCTGTGGAGCCGTCATCATCACGCAGGTTCACCTGGGCTCCACAGGACAGCAGAGCTTTCACCATGTCCCCTCTGCCATGACTGACCGCCAGCATCAGTGCCGTCTGCCCTGCCTACCACACACACACATGCATCAGTACAATACAGATCACACAGTGTCTGACACATATTGAAGTATACTAATTGACCAGAAGAGGGCGCACCTGGCTGGCTTTGGCATTGACGTCGCCTGTGCGGAGCAGCTGTAGGACGGTTTGAAGGTCACTGTCAGAGTTGAAGGCAGCCAGAGCTGTCAACATGATAGCTGTGTAACCAGCCTTGTTCTGCTTGTCAGCATTACAGAGACCTACAAAACAAGGACAGCTGATAAATAAGAGGTACAGATATAGCTCTGTCACATGCTAAATAAATGGTACGGGCATATTTTTGGCCACAGATACACTACTGTTCAAAAGTTGGGAGTCAGTAAGATTTTTTTAAAAGAAATTAATACTTTTATTCCGCAAAGATGCATTAAATTGATGATTTCTGAAGAATCACGTGACACTGAATGCTGGAGTAATAATGCTGAAAATTCAGCTTTACCATCACAGGAATATATTACATTTTACAATATATTCACATAGAAAACAGTTATTTTAAACTGTAATAATATTATTTCACAATATTACTGTTTTTACTGTATTTTTGATCAAATAAATGCAGACTTGATGAGCATAAGAGACTTCTTTTAAAAACATTAAAAAAAATTACCCACCGTTTGAACTATTCATGAAACAAATGAATACCAAAAGAAATGTATTATAGAATTAATTTAAAGCAGTGTAAACCACCTTATATATTAAATATTAATAATGAAATATTGATATTTTTTATGTAGTGTATTAAATATTGCACATTGCACTAAAGGAATGCAAAGTAAGGGTACTTATTTTAACTGAAGAAAGTTTTTACACAATTTATTTAAATCAAAGTAGATCAGTTTAGTTGGGTCAACACAATTTAGCTGGTTTAGGTCAAATGAATTTACTGTAGCATGTTTAACTAAGCTTTATTACATTAGTCAAACAAATTTTTTGTTGATCCAACTTAATTTTTTTTAGTATAAATATTACTCATTGAGTGAAGCCCATAACGATCATAAAGCTGCCCACAGTCTAAGCACAAGCACCACTCTTCAGCACAATGGTATCTACAAAATTCAAAAACATTACAGAAACTCTTCTAAACGTCCAACATAACTGACATTAAACATTAACATGTCTTTCCCTTTACTGAAAAGCACATAAAATGACACCTAATCCCTAAATTTACTATTGCAAAGCATGCTGGGAACTACAGATCCACTGCCTTGGGAGAGAAAAGACAATGTGACAAAGCATGTGCACTACGTTTGAAAGCACGTGTCAGCAGCATTGCTCGGAGATATGAGGAGAGTCACTCACCGGTATTCAGCAGTAGTTTGACTACAGGGAAGTTGGAATGAGAGACAGTGTAATGCAGAGCTGTGTTTCCATTGCCGTCAGCCATGTTGATGACAAACTCCATTAGCTGCGGGGAAATGGAGGCAAAGGTGTCCATGTATGCCTTGACTACTGCAGTGTCAGCAGCCTTATGACAGGACACTCTGAGCCACTCCTGCAGCACGCTGGTGTAGGCCGTCCTCTGTCCACACAAGAGAAGACAGAAACGGACTTTCAAAGCCATGTCTTGCAATAAACAGGTCATGTTCAATTGGTCAAGTGTGTCATTTCTGTAGCACCAAATGGAATTGCAAAAATAACTTGATTTTTTGGATTGTCCATGCACAATTTGCCACCACAATGTTGGAGCTGGAATGACAACTGCCAAAATGACTAAAATATTTGCTATGGTGCTATGTGTGGTTACTATGGTGTTACTAGGCTGTTGTGTTGCCAAAGTGTTGCTAAGGTGGTGAGAGTAGTTGAAAGTCATAAGAGCCTAAACTCAAATTTGTATGATATTCTGATCCCGATTTATACGTTTACATTTTTTGGAGTTTTCAGCCTGCCATATGGTCCTTTGGTCTGCTATATGAAAACTGTAAATCCGAATGATTAGAAATGTAATAGCACACCAGTCATCAATAAGCCAGTTTTTGAGGTATATATTTAATAAAAAATGTATTCGCAGAAAAGGGTGGTAATCAAATGAAGGCATAATTTAATTAATCTTTTAAAATGTAAATCCAGTGAAAACTTAATTCCTATATTTGGCAAACAAAGTTCAGCACAAAAGAGCTTTACTGTTAAAACGAAAACAGGGAAGATAATTGTGTGATATTCGTTAAAAATAACATATAAATAATTTTAAAATTATTATTATTGTTACATTGATAAGTAGTAGTAATGTACTTTTGTCACAATTCCTTCAAGTTAAACCAAATTTTTATTTTTATACTGTAAATTCCATTTTTATGACTGGATTCTGCGATTCACGTCATGGAAATCGGAGAGTTTCTAAGCCAAATAATTACATACTTTACTTTCAAACTTTTAAAACAACTTTAAATATATCTTGAAGATATGAACTATGGCACCGATCATTTATAATCATAAAAACACAACTGATGAACATACCGCATCTAGATGGCTAAATGCATTTGGTTCACTGAGGGCCTTCTGCAAGGTGTGGAGAGCTGTCATGAGACTGCCACTCAATTCCAGCCTGAAAAGAAAGAGAAAATGCTTGCCAACTTATATAAATCAACAGTGAATCTCATAATAGCTTGTGTCACTAATTTAAGTCAAACTACCTGCTTGCTTGTTTAATAGTGAGGGTGGTGCTTGTATTTGCCACTTTATCATTGGCGGAGGATATGGCTATGTCCTGTTTCGCTGAGGCATCAGTAGATTGTGAATGCGTCGCTCCTTGTTGGCAGGTGAGGTCAGCGGTTTTTGATTGGCTAACTTCTTGCTGAGGTTTGGCACCGGCGGATTGTGACTGAGTGGTCATCTGTTGAGCAGCGAGGTCTGACACTTCTGGCTGAACATTTGAATCAGTGACTTTGGATTGCTGCACTGCAATGCTGGTGGATGATAACTGGACAGAGTTTTGTTCAAGAGAAACGGCAGTGCTTTCAGAGGTATGCCCTTGGAAAGCGCATTTGGCCTCTGTGGACTGAACGACACCCTCTGGATGAGCCGTGGCGGTCACTGACGATTGGCTTACACATTGCTGTATATCTGCCTCCGCTGCTGGTGACTGGGTGACCTGTTGCTGGGTAGCTGCATCCGTGTCATGTGATTGGCTGGTGCTTTGCTGTGTTGCAGTGTGATTGGCTGGTGGCTGGGCAGTGCTGTGCGGAGGTGTTTGGGCAGCTGCTGTCTGAGAGATGGGCTGCAGGCTGCAGGAGGTCACCAGAGACGGCTGTGCCACAGATTCTGGCAGTTTCTCTGTAGCCTCGTGGTATTCGCTTGCATCGCTCTCATCTTCTGAACTTTCCGAGCTGCTTTCTTCAGAGGATGTCGACTCGTACCTTGCAGAGAATAATAGTGCTGTTTTATACTAGATTGTGGCAAAATACTCACATAAAACCCTCTGATCTTATGAAATGGATCCTAAATAGATAATTTAAACTAGATGTGTAGTTCCTGATGGAAACAAAAGTGTTGCAAGGCAAAACAATAGATTCTAAGTACTGTGCAAATGACACTCTGCTTGCATTTTGTTTTTAGCTTAATCTAAAACTTCTTATAAAGTATGAAGTTTCCAAAAACCATGAGTCAATAGCACATCCACATTAAATTATCCACAAAAAGTCTATTCACATGGAGTCCGTATACTGAAAAAAAAACAAAATTTTTAGAGAAATATCAATTATCCTTAAAGTATCATGAAACACTAAAACACGTTTCTTGAGATGTTAATAGATATGTACAGGTTGCACATCAATGAAAACAATGATAGCACTCATTGGGACCTATTTTAACGATCTGAGCGCATGGTCTGAAGCGCATAGCGCAGGTGCACTTAGGGTGTGTCCGAAACCACTTTTGCTAGTTTAACGACGGAAAAAAATGGTCGGCACGCCAGCCGCATGGTCTAAAAGGGTTGTACGAAGTCTCTTAATGAGTCATGGGTTTGTTTTGAGTGTAACGTGCAATAAACCAATCAGAGTCTCATCTCCCATTCCCTTTAAAAGCCAGTTGCGCTTGCACCATGGCGGATTCGCTATTTACATGGTGGAATTTGCAAGCCGAGTTGTGCACCCGCCTATATGCACATATTACTAACGTGCCCTTTAAATAACACAAAAATACTGCGCTATTGACTTTAGACCAGGTTTTTGTTGGTCAATGGCGCAGTCGTTTTCAGTTGCCTCAAAATAGCAACTCGCCAACAACGCGCCTGAACACACCTTGTTTTCAGACCAGCCTGCCCATGGACGAACAGATGGTCGCGGGTGCATTTGGCATTTAAACAACGTGGCACTGGACGTGAAAATGATAACTGTGTCGGGCTGAAATTAGCAAAAAACATTGCGCCGGGTGAATGATAGGGCCCATTATGTTTATTATTAAAGGGAAAGTGGTTATTCTTTTCATTTTTCAGAGCCATTTCATTCTTCCAAATTAAAAACCAAAGATGAACCAATGTCACAAAATGTGATTTAGAAGAATAGAGAGTTAAGTGCTAATACTGTTAAAACACAAACAACTGCAACATATCCTATCGTAAATAAGCATAATTCTGTATTTACCCTCCATTGACTCCTATGAACTGCAGGTTCTTTTTAGTGGACGGAGAGCCAGGTTCCCCATCAGCCTTTCTCTTCATGATTGACCTCAGTGTGGACTGAGGAGAGGCTGGACAATACAAACAAAGTCGACAGTGTGAGAATCACTAGTTCAAATATATGGAAGGTGCATGATTCATTCTTATCACCAGTTACTCAAAGCAAACCTGGTTTTGATGGATCGATTTGGATGGCTTCTTCTGCTGATTGCTGGTAAATCTCTCCCTCATTTAGCCATTGGCAGACAGCAGCACCTTGGCTGCGCTTTGTCTCCATAGCGGTTGCCTGGTTGGTCACTGGAACTGATTTGGACACTTCACTTCTCAAGACCTCCCGCACCTGCTTAGAGCTTATTGCAATGGGAAACTCACGTGGTAATTCTGAGGACAAAACAGAAACAGTCTAAATTAGGTCAACTGCTAAAATAATTTAAGGGATTATTGTTTGATCTGTGGAACACAAAAAAAGAAAAAAGGCAGAATATCCATACTCCTATTTTCAAGCCTAAATTAACATTGTGACTTCCATATCTGAATATAGGTAGCAAATATAGGTAGCCTGAATATAGGTAGCAAACAGGAAGATTTTGGAGTGAATAATGACTAGCAAAGCTAACGTATGGTGTCAGAACACTTTCATGGTGCTTTTATGATGCTTTCTTTGTAATTTCAGGAGCTGAACAGTTTCTGTCCCAATTTACTTTCATTGTACAGGAAAGAGAAACAAAAATATTCAGCCTCCTTTCATGTTTCATGGAAGAAATCGATCATTCAATCGGTTTGGAACGTCATGAAGGTGAGTAAATGGTGAACTATTCCTTTAATAGTTGAAATGGCACCAGAAAGTTTCTAATTACATTTGTCGTGCTTGTTGTTTTCAGTATGTGAATGCATATTTGGATGCCATTTCATACACACCCTCTGCTGCTGGTGACTCTGCATGTCTTCTGTGGGACCCCTCCGGTACAGGCACAGGCTGAGCGGGAGAACTGCAACTCTGGGCTCTTAGCAGCTTCCCCACACCCACCACTGTGGGCTGTTCCAACGTGTACACTTGGATCCCCACGGTCCTCTGCTGATGAGGTTGCTGGGTAAAACTGACAACAGTGTGCAGGCCGGCACCAGCCTGACCCTGCTGCTCCTGCCAGCCGAGACTAGTGGCTCTCACTGCATGGTCTACCTGAGGGGAAAGAGCCTGCCTCTCTCTCTGAGCCACTTCGACTTGCTGCTGGGCACTCTGTAGCTCCTGCATTGTTTTCCTCAGCTGAACTTCTAAAAGCCCCACCTTAGTCTTGAGGGCTTCGGTTTCAGGCAGAAGCCCCAAGTCCTCCTCACGCACCCCTACTCCCACTTGACGATAACCTCTTTCTTCCGCCTCAGGCCCCACACCAACGGTTCGCACCTCCCGCCTTGCACCCGGACGAGCTCCACCAACAATTACCGTCTCCTCGATTTCACATCCTGAATCCTGGAGGGAGCCCGGAGTGGTAGGTGAAAGACTCCCTGTGGCTCTGTTCGTGGCTCCTGCCCCGTTTCCTGCCTCCTCCTCGGGTATGTCGATGTAAAGCTCTCCTCGTGGACGGCTCCGACTGAACCCCAGCGTGTGGCCCAGGAACTTCTGGCTCTTTAGTTGCACACTGAGCTGCCTCTTCTCCTCCTGAAGCACAGAGATCTTCACTTGCAGCACCGGGATGGTCTTTACCTGCTCTTCCAGCTCCCGGATCTTCCGCAGGGCCACGGCCATCTGCTCCCGTACATGCTGCAGATGGGCAGGCGTTGGTGAGACGGGTGTAGACAAGCCAGAGCTCATTGGCGTATAGGAGCCACCTCCCTGGGCACGATTGAAGCTATGCGCACTGGACAGGGAGCTGTTGGAGCCAGCAACGCTACTGTGCATGCTGCCCAGGTTCGAGAAACGGCGGCCGTCCTTTTCCTCCTCAAGCTTGCGGCGAGCATCCAGCAAGGTCTTCTCCACACGTGCTGTACTGAAGTTGGGCCGCTGTGAGCTGTGGAAGCCCGGCGCACAGTAGGAGTATGACGAGTGGCGGCTGTCCATGCTGGCGTTGGAGCACAGCGACTCAGTGGAGGTCCACCAGGAGCCCGTGTAGCCATAGCCACGTGGAAGTGAGCCATAACGTGGGCGCCGCTGCACTGGAACTTTCTTAATAGTGTTGCCTTTCTCAATATCATTGACATACTTGAGGAAGTCCAGGTCCAGGCGGTAGCCGTAGGGGGTCTCTACTGAGTATGGAGCCTCTTGGTCCTTTCCATGCAAGGAGGGGGGCGCCGGGGGGTTAATCTTCCCTAAGGACAGAGGAAACAACTTTAAACTGCAGGAAATCTTAGTCTAATCTCAGAATCAGACAACAGGAAAAAGAATAAACTTTACGCTATGATCAGATCAAGGATTTACTTTACTAGTTAGTCTCTTAAGTGCGGATAAACTAGGGAAAGGATAATAGAATCACAATATATAAACATTACATTATGTGCAGTATCCAACTTAAAAATGGGACCTTACCAGGAAAACTGGAGTCCATATGAAGCACCTGAGCCATGATTGTCATTCACCAGCCAATCTCTCCTGGATAAGAAAGATATTGTAAGTATTTTCCCATTGAACTCATGATTCCCATTACTCAAAAATCTTTAAAGTCACCATGAAATTAAAATTGACCCTTTTTAATGGAATATTGCAGTATTTATTATGAATGATTTATCCATGCACATTATTATTTTTTAATTCATGTGCCCTCCTGAACTTGATGATGACATGTTCACAGGTGCAAGAGCAGGACAATAACCTTTCCCCTCCAGAAACCTGTCACTCACATGAGCAATACCAAACAGCAACATACAATCAATTCCTGATGGACAAAATCCTGTCCCATCCTACATTTTTTCTTTTTTCGAGAAGTTGTTTTACTCGGATATATACTCACCTAAAGGATTATTAGGAACACCTGTTCAGTTTCTCATTAATGCAATTATCTAATCAACCAATCACATGGCAGTTGCTTCAATGCATTTAGGGGTGTGGTCCTGGTCAAGACAATCTCCTGAACTCCAAACTGAATGTCAGAATGGGAAAGAAAGGTGATTTAAGCAATTTTGAGCGTGGCATGGTTGTTGGTGCCAGACGGGCCGGTCTGAGTATTTCACAATCTGCTCAGTTACTGGGATTTTCACGCACAACCATTTCTAGAGTTTACAAAGAATGGTGTGAAAAGGGAAAAACATCCAGTATGCAGCAGTCCTGTGGGCGAAAATGCCTTGTTGATGCTAGAGATCAGAGGAGAATGGGCCGACTGATTCAAGCTGATAGAAGAGCAACTTTGACTGAAATAACCACTCGTTACAACTGAGGTATGCAGCAAAGCATTTGTGAAGCCACAACACGCACAACCTTGAGGCGGATGGGCTACAACAGCAGAAGACCCCACCGGGTACCACTCATCTCCACTACAAATAGGAAAAAGAGGCTACAATTTGCACGAGCTCACCAAAATTGGACAGTTGAAGACTGGAAAAATGTTGCCTGGTCTGATGAGTCTCGATTTCTGTTGAGACATTCAGATGGTAGAGTCAGAATTTGGCGTAAACAGAATGAGAACATGGATCCATCATGCCTTGTTACCACTGTGCAGGCTGGTGGTGGTGGTGTAATGGTGTGGGGGATGTTTTCTTGGCACACTTTAGGCCCCTTAGTGCCAATTGGGCATCGTTTAAATGCCACGGCCTACCTGAGCATTGTTTCTGACCATGTCCATCCCTTTATGACCACCATGTACCCATCCTCTGATGGCTACTTCCAGCAGGATAATGCACCATGTCACAAAGCTCGAATCATTTCAAATTGGTTTCTTGAACATGACAATGAGTTCACTGTACTAAAATGGCCCCCACAGTCACCAGATCTCAACCCAATAGAGCATCTTTGGGATGTGGTGGAACGGGAGCTTCGTGCCCTGGATGTGCATCCCACAAATCTCCATCAACTGCAAGATGCTATCCTATCAATACGGGCCAACATTTCTAAAGAATGCTTTCAGCACCTTGTTGAATTAATGCCACGTAGAATTAAGGCAGTTCTGAAGGCGAAAGGGGGTCAAACACAGTATTAGTATGGTGTTCCTAATAATCCTTTAGGTGAGTGTATGTCACAATAGGGAAGAAAAGACTAGTGAAACTTTTGCTTCATGACGACTTTAAATCAGAAATTAAGCAGCTGCATACAAATATACTCCGCAACCCAGCAGGGAAAAGGTTAAAGTCCATTCAGTTACCTTTGTAAGATATGTTGGATTGGAAACTGAGAAATTTTTAACTGTTAAAAACTGTTAAGAACTGTTAAAATTTGACTGAAATATACCTGCAAACTACCTGTAATTCGTCCCCTGCTTTATCCTCTACCAAAGTTAAGCCCCAAGTTTTCTACAGTTTTTAAGCAAATTTCGTCACCAGAATAGTATGTGCATACTGTACGTGCGCTGCCCAATTTTTGTAACCGCACCATACTTTGTACGCGCAGGTCGCCCATGCGCTTTGAATTTGCTTTGCACTAATCAGTTGTTCCACAAGGTGCCAACTATGGCCTGGGCCGTTGTTTCACAGTAGAAAACGAAACTAACGAGACGGAACAACAACAACAACAAAATACCGAAGACTACAACAACAACACATGCCCGCAGTGACAAGCACTTTAGTTTAAAAGAATACAAAGACATTTTTATCGGTCATAACTTCTGCAGAAAAATCATGCAGACACTGGACAAAGATGAAACTTTCTAGAGCGCATGTGTCGCTATACTTTGAAAGGCTTCATGTTCAACCGTACACATATGCTAGCATACATGTAAAAAACTAAGTATACTTTGGGCTTTAGACTATTCAGTTTCTGTTTGTTTCTAGTTCTCTTGTTTGGAGGAGAGGGGAAAAAGAGGGGAAAGTTCTCTGGCAGGCGACAACAGGAGAAAGAGCATCTAGTTACAGCCTTATTAGGAATCTTCTGAATTCGCTCTCTGTGATTCTCAGAATTGAGGTACTGTAAAAAAACACAGACACAGGCACTATTGCTCTGCCTTTCTCTCCCACACTTTTTCCATGATTTTTATCTCCCTTATTTTTCCTCACTCTGTCAGCTGATGATCAGGAGATAGCAGCTGACCTCTGCCGGCTCTTTCTTCTTCCGCTCTCTCAGTTGCCTATTTCAACTGAAGAAAGGAAGTCCGCCTTAAATCAATTAGATAAAATGGAACCGATGCATTACATGTATAGGCCTTTCTTTAACCATTTTTTCACTATTTTCATCTGGTTCTTTATGTCTTGTGCTTTCAGACTGCTCTCTTTTTCCACTCAGCATTGCATCTTTCTCAGCTAATGTGCCTTTTTGCCAAAAATTAACTTTCTAGGTCATTAGTTAGTGGGGGTTGTGGTACTGTATGCTTTAGCAATCTCTAGCACTGGCAGTGCCATGGGCTATCTCTGTTCCTAACATTAACAACATTTTAGACCATAAGGTCTTCTCCACGGACCACAGAATTGGGCTTCACAGACATCTCAAAGAGAACTGCTGACTGCTCCAGTCATTTTGGTTCATAATGGGAAATTGCTTCTCCCTTGCTGCCTCACACAAATCCTTCCCCTCTGTCTAATCTCATGACCCTCTCAGTCTGTTTATGTTCTTGCCTGTTTCAGGGGAAAAGTAGGGCATACGGAAACTGACTGAACTGATTTGGTATTTTGTAGACCTTAAGTCGACAAAATGAGCTCTTTTGCCCACTATCCATCCTGTGTGCTTCGCTCACTTTCTTACACCTGAAATCTCACTCATTTAACAGGCCTCTCAGCTGTTTCAGCTGTTGTTTCTGTTGTATTTGTTTTCTCTTATTCTTATTGAGGTATATCTACCATTCAGGGCTAATATGTTAAAAGCAACAAACATACTAGTTTTCACTGCAGTTTCACCTGCATAATTTTAAAACGTATCAGCATGTAATCAGTCATGTGGGATCATTTCAGTGATTCAGTTTTTCCAGTGCAACCATGTATTTTTAGTGAAGTATAGTTTCAAAGGGTTGAATGATTGATGAGAAGTTATAATTTTTGGAAAACATGTTTAACCAAACAGTTGAGATGTCTATGGCAAAAGTGCATTTTAAACATTTATATTAATATCAATTATGTACTAAAATTATGAAATAAAATCATTCAATATCTTGCCCTTAATATTCCCATATAAAATTCCCGTATAAAACATTTCAGTACCAAAAAAGTATATATAAAATGTTTAAAAAAAAAACCTGCACCTTTACGGTTAATGAACATCTCAAAGTGCTATTTATGGCTGATTTAACTGATTTAATTGTTGGTTTAAATTCATGTATTAAGTTTATTGAGTGATGTTAAATAATATTTCTGACTTGAATAAAACCAGTCAATTTAGATTTTATTAAAACATGCAGAGATGCTTAAGTGTTCCGTGTACCTTCGGATAATTTGTTTTCTCGTTTTTGTCTTCAAACGGAAAAACAAAAAAGTTTATTTATCACATATTCAACCCTTCTCATGAACATAAAAAACTAATTTCATGTTGTTGTTTTTTCATATTTTAATTTTACTTTTCATCACGCTTTGTTCTAATTCACCAAATGGATACACAATAAAACCAATATGGATAAACACCTTGAATATTCGATCTCTACATGGGCGGGAATTAAATGCCCCTTTCCACTGATTGGTCAACCAAACATAAAACCGTGTCGTCATCAGTTGTTCCCCAGTTTCGTGCAACAGAATAATAGTCATCTGCTGCTACAGTTGTACTGATTCTTAAAGTGTTTATTGGAACTACATTTCATCTTTTTCTCATCAAACAACCAGAATAACTAATGGCTTGGCACTGTACCCAGGCAGAGCCTAGGCAGGGCTTTCTTCTCTGTAGATGTAGATTCATTAGGGCAAACTATGCATGCCAGAGAAATACACTATTATAGGTGTTTATTTCGTAAATATGAATGTACCTCGCATCTGCTCCCACATTAATCTACTTATTTGGCACACTTATTTAGCTGGCCAACTCTCAAAATCTGTGTGGCAAAGCTGTGTGACGCACTGGACAGTGCGGAGTGAATGCATTTACATTGTAGTGAAGTGCAAACTAGTATCTTTTTCAGTGTCAATGCAGCAGTCGTAGCTTTTGTTTTAGGCAATACGCTGAGTTAATTTAATTAATATTGTGTATTAATTTATGTCACTCAAAACGGTGTGTTTTATTTTCTCTGTCAGCTAAACTTCCAAAGCAAAGCCACAGAACCGTTGCGCGACTGACTCGCAGCATATAGGCGCACAGAGTAGTGTTTCATTCCTGAATGAATCTGAGTCTTTGAACGAGTCGGCTGAATGAGTGATTCAATGACCCATATAAGCTGTGTCCCAATTCAGAGGCTGCATCCTTTGAATGCCACGAAGGTCGGAACAAGCATTGTTAAATGGGACGGTCTAGCCTACGGAGGATCCTGTCGTCATTGGCACGCAATGAATTCTGGGGTAGGTCACAAGGTCACAAAGAATCCATCTGTTGACGCATTTGGAGGCTGCATTTGAAGGAGCCTTCGAATTGGGACAGCCTGCATCAGCCATGTTTTTTTGGTTTTGTAGTAAAACCATGGTTAATTTATCGTAATGCATCACGCAGCTTTGCCACACAGATTTTGATAGTTGGTCAGTTAAATAAGTGTGCCAAATATGTACAAACCCGATTCCAAAAAAGTTGGGACACTGTACAAATTGTGAATAAAAACAGAATGCAATGATGTGGAAGTTTCAAATTTCAATATTTTATTCAGAATACAACATAGATGACATATCAAATGTTTAAACTGAGAAAATGTATCATTTTAAGGGAAAAATAAGTTGATTTTAAATTTCATGGCATCAACACATCTCAAAAAAGTTGGGACAAGGCCATGTTTACCACTGTGTGGCATCCCCTCTTCTTTTTATAACAGTCTGCAAACGTCTGGGGACTGAGGAGACAAGTTGCTCAAGTTTAGGAATAGGAATGTTGTCCCATTCTTGTCTAATACAGGCTTCTAGTTGCTCAACTGTCTTAGGTCTTCTTTGCCGCATCTTCCTCTTTATGATGCGCCAAATGTTTTCTATGGGTGAAAGCTCTGGACTGCAGGCTGGCCATTTCAGTACCCGGATCCTTCTTCTACGCAGCCATGATGTTGTAATTGATGCAGTATGTGGTCTGGCACTGTCATGTTGGAAAATGCAAGGTCTTCCCTGAAAGAGACGACGTCTGGATGGGAGCATATGTTGTTCTAGAACTTGGATATACCTTTCAGCATTGATGGTGCCTTTCCAGATGTGTAAGCTGCCCATGCCACACGCACTCATGCAACCCCATACCATCAGAGATGCAGGCTTCTGAACTGAGCGCTGATAACAATTTGGGTTGTCCTTGTCTTCTTTAGTCCGGATGACATGGCGTCCCAGTTTTCCAAAAAGAACATCAAATTTTGATTCGTCTGACCACAGAACAGTTTTCCACTTTGCCACAGTCCATTTTAAATGAGCCTTGGCCCAGAGAAAACGCCTGCGCTTCTGGATCATGTTTAGATATGGCTTCTTTTTTGACCTATAGAGTTTTAGCCGGCAACGGCGAATGGCACGGTGGATTGTGTTCACCGACAATGTTTTCTGGAAGTATTCCTGAGGCCATGTTGTGATTTCCATTACAGTAGCATTCCTGTATGTGATGCAGTGCCGTCTAAGGGTCCGAAGATCATGGGCATCCAGTATGGTTTTCCGGCCTTGACCCTTACGCACAGAGATTGTTCCAGATTCTCTGAATCTTTGGATGATATTATGCACTGTAGATGATAACTTCAAACTCTTTGCAATTTTTCTCTGAGAAACTCCTTTCTGATATTGCTCCACTATTTTTCACCGCAGCATTGGGGAAATTGGTGATCCACTGCCCATCTTGACTTCTGAGAGACACTGCCACTCTGAGAGGCTCTTTTTATACCCAATCATGTTGCCAATTGACCTAATAAGTTGCAAATTGGTCCTCCAGCTGTTCCTTATATGTACATTTAACTTTTCCGGCCTCTTATTGCTACCTGTCCCAACTTTTTTGGAATGTGTAGCTCATGACATTTCAAAATGTCTCACTTTCAACATTTGATATGTTATCTATATTCTATATTGTGAATAAAATATAAGTTTATGAGATTTGTAAATTATTGCATTCCTTTTTTATTCACAATTTGTACAGTGTCCCAACTTTTTTGGAATCGGGTTTGTAAGTTAGGGGTAGTTGTGTGTAAAGATGCGAAGTAAATTAATATTTATGAGATAAACTAATATTTCACGGCATGCGTAGGTGAATTTATGCCTACAGAGAAGAAAGCCCTGCTTAGGCTCTGCCCCGTTACAGTTTGTTCCAAGCCATTAGTTATTCTGGTTGTTTGACGAGAAAGAGATGAAATGTAGTTGCAATGACCGCTTTAATAATCTGTAGAACTGTAGCAGCAGATGACTATTACTCTGTTGCGTGAAATTGAGGAACAACTGATGACGACACGGTTTTATGTTTAGTTGACCAATCAGTGGAATGGGGCATTTAATTCCCACCCATGTAGAGATCGAATATTCAAGCTGTTTATCCATATTGGTTTCATTGTGTTTCCATTTGGTGAGATGAAAATGAAAATTTAAATATGAAAAAAAGAGAGATTAGTTTTTCATGTTCATGAGAAGGGTCAAATATGTGATAAATGAAGGGTTTTTGCCATTTTGAAGACAAAAACGAGAAAACAAATGATCCGAAGGTACACGGACATCAAGTCAATAGCATCTTAATTAGTGGGTTTTTCATTCCCCTGCCACAGCCACAGATGAATGTTGAGTACGCTTGTGAAAATGTTAGCGTGTGTGAACACACAAACACAGATTTGTGTGTGTACGTGTGAAAAGTGAATGTCAGTGCTGTGGTGAGTGCTGACAGTGAGTGCTGATGAGCCATAATTAGAGGCTCCAGTAAAGGCACACAGCATGACAAACATCCAGCCCTACAGACTTCTCTGTCTCTTTCACTATGTCATAAAAACCCTTGCTCTCCTCCAACACGTCTCTCACTCTTATTTCTCTGCTCTACTATTATATCTCTATTACTATCGTTCATATTTAGAGTTCAGATTTGTAAAATAAAAAATGAGCTACACGTGTGTAAATGAACAGTGCTGCGCTGTGCATACATTTATTTTATTTAATCGCAGCCACACTTAGCCAATATCACAATTTAAATTTTATTTCGATGAATCCTTCAGCCCTATCTAGTATACACATAGCAACATGCTAAAAGCAAGAACACTTCATCAGCCGCATATCAATGCTCTAGCAACCATCCAGAAAACTGCAGCACAACAACACACTTCAGACCACTTAAAACACATTAGCAACCACATAGCAACACCATGGAAACCACTCACACAACTCCTTAACTCTTTCCCCAGCAGTGTTTTTAAAAAAAGTTGCCAGCCACTGCAATCATTGATCATTTTTAAAACATTTTCATTGCCCCCAGAATATTTTGCCCCCAGAATATCTGAACATGCAATATATCAAAAGAAAGAACAGACCCTCTGCTTTTAAACACACAAACAAAAAAAACATTTTATTCTAGCATTCTTTTTTTATCACCACTTGAATATGGGTAAGTTTAATAAAACCTGAGAAAAACGCGTTTTTGTCAAAGACTACGTCCAGATCGGATTCAGAACCATGATCAAAACATAGATGGAGTAGATAGAGTCCATCCACACCCCCAAAGCTTCACAGTCCTATAGAGACAGAGCGCATTTAGGCCACGCCCACACCGGGAAGGGAACAATCCAATCCTCTCCATTGACTTTGTATTGCGTGAAGCTGCCTCCTTGTCATTTCTTGCTTCTAACAAAAGACAGAACAATGAATAAAAGCTGCTGTGTGACAGGGTGTACAGCAAACAAGCTAAAAAACACAGAATTACATTTTTATAAGCTACTGAACCATAAAAGCCAGCTTTTAAGGAGACAAAAGTGGATACAGGCAATAAGACGTGAAGCATCAGCAGGAAGAATGGGTCAACTGTGGGACCCTGACACTCAGTATGCCTACGTGTGCCTCTCAGATTCACATAGGGTGGTGAAATAATCCCTTGACATGGTTAAAAATAATGAATGTTAATTTTTATTTTTAGCATATCCTGTAGCCAATGACGTTCCCCTCCAGTGGGCGTAGTTCTCAGAGTAATATGACACGCTGCGCTCTATCTCAATTGCCTGTTTCCACTTTTGTGTCCTTAAACGCTCATTTTTTGGGTCAACAACTTATAAAAACTTAGTTCTGGGTTTTTTAGCTTGTTTGCTGTACACCCTGTCACACAGCAGCTTTTAGGCATTGTTCTGTTTTTTGTTATTAGTCAGAAATGACAAGGAGGCAGCTTCACGCAAGACAAAGTCAACGGAGAGGGTTGGATTGTTCCCCCGCGGTGGGCATGATTTTCAGATTATGACGCGTGTCGCTCTGTCTCTATAGCTCGTCCTGGGTCGTTATTTCCTTCGGTAACGTTAGGCAGTTTTGATTTATATGCTGTTTAATGTTGATGATTGCATTAATTTAAATTTAATTTAAATATGCATATGATTACATATGCTATCATTTGTTTCTGCTTATTTTTTGCCTGTGTTTTGATCAGGAGATTCAGTACTCTTTCAGAAGATGTGTCATAGCGCCCTCTAACGTAAAACAGTGAAAGCACGGAAAGCCAGAAAATTTCATCAATGGCGGGGAAGCGTTGTCTCATAAATTACGTAAATTTCCGTCAATGGCGGGGAAAGAGTAAACATGAAAGCAAATTTTCCACAGGGCCATTCACATTACATTAAGTCAGTCAATGTCGAAACCTTGTTTCCTGACTCTTGTCGTTTCAGCGCTGTGCCTTATGCTCCCAAACAATCCCCTTCTCCAGCCCACCACGTTTACCCTCTCCTGCTGAAGAACAGGGCTGCACCGGCTACTACTGTGCAGAGGCATGCGTGCATGTGTGGCAGTGACCTTCCTCCCTCTTTGTCTGCTCATAAACAGTGTCCCATTGAGATGACGGTGAACAGAGCACAGTGTGCCCCTCTCCCCAGCAGTGCCCTGCCATTTCTCAGTGGCATGCTGATCTCTACCCTCCTCCAGAAGGAATGTGTTGCCCTAAACCCATGCCCCCTTCTCCATACCTCTCTCCCAACTTCCCTCGCTTTACATTCCAGAGCAGCGGAAGTTGACATCTCCTGCCACCAGGGTCTCCCCCACCCACCGCCACATTATTAAGATTAGCAATCAAGGGAAAAAGGATGTAGGGAAATCTAACATCGGCCTACATTTGGTGGATAGTAGGAGTGATTTTACCATGTTCGCTGAGTCGGGAAAACAGAATTCCTCAAAGCTTGTTTCATATTATGAAAACATGTCAAGGAGAAAGTCTGGTCATTAGTTTCACTAAAGCGAGCATTCTGTGGAACGGATAAACATTAAGGGGCGTTTGGTTTTGATGCTTCAAAGGTCCCTTTATCACTGTGTGAATTTCAAGTTCCGTTCGCAACAAGCTGCTTCATTTTTCTTGGCTATGACATGGAATTTGGGATCCTTATCTACAAACCAGGACTAAATTGACTCCTTAAACTCAAGGGAGCCACTTGAGTAATTTGTATCTTGTCTAAAGACAGCAGTTAGAGTTAAATAACTCACTGCAGAAATCTGCAAAATTTCAGTCCCGCTCCCGCTAAAATTAAGTTATATTTCTTCTCGTCCACAACTTTTGCATTTTGTCCCGATCCTGCCCGCAACATACCGCAGGTAGAGATCTATATGGTGATTTTTCAGTACCACTATACCACAGTACTGTATGATTCTGTCTTTCTTTTTCAATTTCAATACAATTTTTTATTCAATTCCCACACACAACACTTCTGACCTCACCTTGTTGCATTTGTCGCAGCAGGCAAAAGGAAGGTGCTTTACCTTGCTCTCGTATAAAACCGACAAACATGAATGCAAGAATGCAGGACCTCTAACTCACTGTGCTGCAATGATGGTCTCTCTTCCCCGACCTCCTCGCTCTCCTCTTTCGATTCCTGTGACTCTCTTATGGGTGCCACCAAAAACCTGAAGGGGAAAAAAAATATTTATTTAAAGAACGGCTCAAATTGTGACTAACATTGGCAGATTCTTCGCATGATTCTGGTCGCACCCTTCGTTTTAGACGCTCAATGTCATCTTGAGAACTAGAGAAGCCACTCCTCACGACTGTTGATCCAAAAAAGCCTCCTCTGTGAGAGACTAATTCGTCTTGGCTCTGTATCATCATTGCTTACCACCACAACACACCCTTCATCTCCCTCAACCACAACAACATGTTACTTGGCATACCGTCCTGAGCCTGGGAAAGCTCTGCGCTGTGAGCGATGTTTTTTAGACCGGAGTTCTACTGAGTCAAATCCAGAGAGACGGACACACCCCTGCCGGACACCAGACGGCACCCAGAAACATTCCAGAACGTTGTGGACCTTCACAAATACTCCTACAGCTCAAAGACTTCATCAACAGCAGGGCTCAATGACTTTGTAGTTAATCTACATGACTGGAAAATTATCCTCAAAATCTAATGCAGACATTACTTTTCTGGTCATCTAAGCCATTCAGAAGTGTCAAGTGCACGTTCTTCTAAAGCTCAACATCCAAAATGCATTTCTGCAGTCTTGGTGAATTGATATGTTTTTATAGAGTAACAATGTATAAGTGGGAACATTAGGTTACATTGTTCTAACACTTTTGTCATGCCAGTATCTAGAGGGAGAAAGAAACAGAGCTTTATACAGAAGTGACAGACAAATCACAAAGAGCCATTCATTCAGCCTCAAACTCCACAGCTGGTTCTAATATAGAGCTGGGAGGAGCATGGAGAAGAGAGAGATTGCCTTTAAAACACACGTAATGCTTCTCATTTGCCCACTGCTGAGAAAGTCCCATTCTTTCTGGAAAACAAAAAGAGAACTGACTGTAATCATAAACTGGTTTAACGTGCGGTTCCTTTTTCTGGATGTTCTCACTACTGGTTTACGAGTAAATATGTAGTGAATTTATGGAGATATTTATTTGTTTTGACCACAAAAAAAATTAAAAAATAATACAAAAAAAATATAAAAATAAAAAAATAATGTAACAAATACAGAGTTAATAAAGTTGAGATAAAAAAATCTAATTTAAATCTGGAAATAAACAAAGTTGTAGGATATAAAAATGTAAAGCAAAGAAACAAAAATTTAACCCTTTTGTCACCCCCTTTTTGAGCATAGACATGAAAATACACTATCCAAACTTAAATGGTTGTAATGCATGAATGCTTTGGAATTCAGATCTAATGTTTGTCTCTTTTTAAAGAAGACATTCAGCAGATTATTGCTAAAGTGAAAGCAAAAATATTATAATAGTTTAAGTTTACTGTAAACAAATGCTCTCTACTAAACATTTTTTTTGTTTTATACAAAATATGTATTTTACTAAATAATTTTTACTCTAAGATTGATGTAAAATCAAAGCGATATGTCTAACCAAGTTGTGTTCCAAATTTTAAGTTGATATCACAAAAATTGAAGTTCCTAATGGATTTTGTTTAGGCGCTGTACCAAAAATTCCATTGAATGTTTTTAATGCATTCTGCTGAAACAAATTAATACATTTCTGTCACAATATCACTTCTATCACAAAGCAGTAGCCAAATATGAAACCTTGAGTCTGTTTTTCTTGAATTGAACTCTTGAATCCGACGATATGTTTTGTCGAGATTAGAAAAAATGTTGCTAATAAAATAAAGTCACCATAAAATCAAAATTGAAGTTTTTTGGCTTTTAGTATGAATGTTAGTCTTACTGTTATCTATAAGCTAGTGTAAGTGTGCTCCAAAACATCACACTGCACTTCAGCTTTTCATCAGATTTTCTGTCCAATCAAATGCTCTCTAGAATCTGAAGAGTCCCACCCCCTGCACTATAAATAGACGTTGATGCTGCGGCTGAAATCAGTCACTTGTTCACACATTTACTATTTTCTACATGGCGAATGGCATATAATGCACTATATAGGGGATAGGGAACGATTCAGACCGTGTAAATATGCTTTCCATTGGGGCGAATGAAGTCTGGCTTCACGTTAGTGTCACGCGAACCGCTGCAGCTCGCACACAGTCTGCTCTGGTCCAGAGATACGATAGCACAGAAATAGAATAGAAACGGTTAGAGATTAGGTGGAAACTGCAGCTTTACTGGCTGAGCTGTGATAGAAACTAAACGCTACTGGTTATTTAAAAAAAGGGGTGGAGCTGTCCCGGCCTGTCTTCCTGTTTCAGTGGAAATTACATCAACACACTGAATAATGCTGCACGCTTCAAGGCACAGAATTCAAGATTTCGAATGATACCTAATTTATGATGATTACTAAAATATGTGATAGGAAAATATGGCAATAAAAAAAGCGGGTAGCAAAGAAACATTATGGTATGAAATTTAATTGAAATATTACACAAACCTATGGAGTTCATGCAGCGAAAGAAAACAGGGACCAAAGGAAAGAAACCAAATACTAAGACATTGTTCATTTTCAGTTCAACTTTTCATTGTAATTGTTACATGAAAATATACAATTGAAATTGTAAAATGATATACACTCACCTAAAGGATTATTAGGAACACCTGTTCAATTTCTCATTAATGCAATTATCTAATCAACCAATCACATGGCAGTTGCTTCAATGCATTTAGGGGTGTGGTCCTGGTCAAGACAATCTCCTGAACTCCAAACTGAATGTCAGAATGGGAAAGAAAGGTGATTTAAGCAATTTTGAGCGTGACATGGTTGTTGGTGCCAGACGGGCCGGTCTGAGTATTTCACAATCTTCTCAGTTACTGGGATTTTCACGCACAACCATTTCTAGAGTTTACAAAGAATGGTGTGAAAAGGGAAAAACATCCAGTATGCGGCAGTCCTGTGGGCAAAAATGCCTTGTTGATGCTAGAGGTCAGAGGAGAATGGGCCGACTGATTCAAGCTGATAGAAGAGCAACTTTGACTGAAATAACCACTCGTTACAACCGAGGTATGCAGCAAAGCATTTGTGAAGCCACAACACGCACAACCTTGAGGCGGATGGGCTACAACAGCAGAAGACCCCACCGGGTACCACTCATCTCCACTACAAATAGGAAAAAGAGGCTACAATTTGCACGAGCTCACCAAAATTGGACAGTTGAAGACTGGAAAAATGTTGCCTGGTCTGATGAGTCTCGATTTCTGTTGAGACATTCAGATGGTAGAGTCAGAATTTGGTGTAAACAGAATGAGAACATGGATCCATCATGCCTTGTTACCAATGTGCAGGCTGGTGGTGGTGGTGTAATGGTGTGGGGGATGTTTTCTTGGCACACTTTAGGCCCCTTAATGCCAATTGGGCATCGTTTAAATTCCACGGCCTACCTGAGCATTGTTTCTGACCATGTCCATCCCTTTATGACCACCATGTACCCATCCTCTGATGGCTACTTTCAGCAGGATAATGCACCATGTCACAAAGCTCGAATCATTTCAAATTGGTTTCTTGAACATGACAATGAGTTCACTGTACTAAAATGGCCCCCACAGTCACCAGATCTCAACCCAATAGAGCATCTTTGGGATGTGGTGGAACGGGAGCTTCGTGCCCTGGATGTGCATCCCACAAATCTCCATCAACTGCAAGATGCTATCCTATCAATATGGGCCAACATTTCTAAAGAATGCTTTCAGCACCTTGTTGAATCAATGCCACGTAGAATTAAGGCAGTTCTGAAGGCGAAAGGGGGTCAAACACAGTATTAGTATGGTGTTCCTAATAATCCTTTAGGTGAGTGTACAAAGAAGTCTCTTATGCTCATCAAGGCTGCATTTATTTGATCCATAATACAGTAAAAACAATAATAATAAAATACTTAAATATAATATGAAATACTATTACAATGTAAAATAACTATGTCTTCTATTTTTACATAAAATGTAATGTACTTCTGTGATGGCAAAGCTAAATGTTTGGTGCTCAAGAAACATTTCTTATTATTATCAATGTTGAAAACAGTTGTGCTGCAACTGAACAGGATTTTTTGATCAATATTTATTTGAGATAGAAATCTTCTGTAACATTATAAATGTCTTTACTTTCACTTTTGATCAATTTAATGCATAATTGCTGAATAAAAGTTTTTCAACGTATTTCTCAAAAAAAAAAAAATCTTACTGACCACAAACTTTTGAATGGTAGAGTGATTAGCAAAGATAAATAAGAACAATTTAAATAGATTTTTTACTAGTGGCCTCAGACTGTATATACAGTAGACCACACTGTAGTATACTTTAAAGTCATTTTTAATCAAATTGCGGAGAGTGATTAATTTTGAATAGGCTAATCATGCACAATAGCTAACTTTGAAGTGACGCCCAAAAGACCGACACCTAAAAACTACACAATTATGTCTAGAGCCAATAATAAAAATCAACCCACACATGAAGCCATACAATGTCAAGCATGTACTCAACAAAAGTTGTACTCTAACAACCTTTAGATAGATGAGGATGATACTGTGCACTAAATACTTGAGGGTAGTTATAAGGGTAACGGTCCATTGAGAACCGTTGTACATGTGTACGAACAGCACATGAGTTCAGGTTCAGAAAGAGTTACAGGAAAGGGAGCTGCAGTTACCCAAAGACCCAGAAACTAGTCGGTCACTTCCTCCCAGCCGAGGAGAAGGGGAGACTTAAAAATTAGGGAGGGAGAGAAAACAGAAAATAATAAAACAGTAACAGAGTACAGAAAAAAAGAGCATATTTATCAGGAAGGAGAGCAGAAAGACACAAAGGGAGTAGGTCCAGGACGGACACCAGGAGAGGGTGATATTTAAATGGAAACGTCTAGAGCAAAAATACTTTAGCGGCAAAGGCAGCTTTCAGACTGAAGAAACCCAGTGTGAGTCATTTCAAATACCATTGGCTTTACGTTTTGTGCTATTTGCTGACCATATGCTGCAAAAAAGCACAGCAGGACAAGATGAGGCTTAAGGAAAACTTAACTAAGTCTCAGGACTATGGGGTGAAATGAACTGAGTCTCAAGTCTGTCCCAATTGCGATTGTATTCAGTGCATTCCTCTGACCACTCAAGAAAACACATGAGACAAAGAGGGAACTGTGCCGTGTCTTTGATCTATGGAAGTTCAACAACTCTTAAGGCCTGTTCACAACAAGAATGATAGCTATAAAGAGAACTATAATGATAATCATATTAGCGTCCACATCAACAGACGATAACGGTATGTTTATTATAAGCACATGCTGTAGTTTTGTCTAGAAATATGGCACAATAAGACCAGGGTCAGAAATTAACTTTTCCATTAAGGGGCCATACAGTGGCAAGAAAAAGTATGTGAATTCCTTGCAGAATCTGTGAAAATGTGAATAATTTTAACAAAATAAGAGGGATCATAGAAAATGCATGTTATTTATATACATAAAAGATGTTTACATATAGCCCATAAGACAAAAAAAAACAAAGCGCTTTATAAAATAGCTGGTGGGGTGGAGGGGGGATGGGGCTTTTTGAATTTGTAAATTGTACTTAATTTGTCTTCTGGGAAACATGTAAGTGTTTTCTGTTGCTTACGAAGGGCAGTACTAAATGAAAAAAAATTATAACAAAATAAGAAAAATGTGGACATCTTCATCCTGTTCAAAAGTTTTCACCCCCCGGCTCTTAATGTATTGTGTTTCCTTCTGGAGCATCAGTGAATGTTTGAAGCATTTTTTTTAATAGTTGTGTTTGAGTCCCTCAATTCCTCAGTGTGATAAGATGGATCTCAAAATCATACAGTCACTGCTGGAGAGGGTTCAAAAACGCAAAAGATGCTGGAAAAATGAAGAAATTTCGGGACCTGGAGGATTTTTCTGAAGAACGTTGAGCAGTTTAACTGTTCAGAACAAACAAGGGACTCAAGAACAACCATCACGAAACAAAAAAAGTCGTGGATCATCCAGGTTACGACACACAGTATTAAGAATCAAGGGTTCATACACTTTTAAACTAAGTCATTTTTATAAATTCTGCTATTTTTTTGTCTTGTGGTCTATATGTAAACATATTTTATGTAAATTATCTTATTCAGGACAGTACTAAATAAAAAAAATAACCTGCATTTTGTATGATCTCTCTTATAAGCTCAGCAGAAACGTTGAAAAATAACACATAAAAAGAAATCTGATGCAACATGAGCAGATCTAATTGTAATGCCGCAATCAACACTTTTCATTCATTTTCACATTTCACATTAATCGAGACAGTTGTACAGTGGCAATTTTTGCCCCCTTATCTTGAATTTGGGTGGCATTTTTGTTCATTTTGGTGGCAGTTCATTTCTGACCCAGTGTAAGCTGATCTGTAAGGAATATTTCTCCACTGGTGGTTGTGTGAACAGATCTTGTTGATGTCCGATCAATAACATGCAGAACTGACTCAGTTTTTCTCATTTTGTGGACCTTTTGGGGACTTCTTCGCTGGGTTAGGTGTTACGTAATGGACCTGCTATCTATGTATGTTTGGGCTGCTGCAATGTTCCAACCAGGACCTTATGAAGAATTATGACCAATGCTGGAAAGCGTCCGCATGCCCTAAACATACAGGGCTGTTTTTTACATTAGGGAGTGGTATATGGAGAAAACTACGGCATCTACAGAAACACCACGGCCTGAAGCCAAAGCTCAAGGTCCAGGGAGGGGCCTCTCCCCGCTCACGTTACCGCTGGAGCTGGAGCAGAACAAACACACGCCGCGATGCCATTGGTCATTGTGCTGACCTCCGACAGGAAACGGCCTGCGGGGTGGAGCTGGGCAACAGGAATCACCACAGATATCCAAATTTACCCCTCCAAATAAGAATTAACGGCAAATTACTGCGAGAACCAGGATTATGGGTTATGAATGGCACGGAGAAGCTGGGGGGAATGTAAGTGATTAAAAGAAGAAAGAGACCAACAAAAGAGACACTTTGTAAGTGTAGTGTCATGCAGCAGCAATAAGGTCACAAGTATGTAAGGGGTGCCGATTCATCACTGTTGTCAGGACAGCTGTGGTGGGGAGACTTTAGGGGTTAGTCAGACTCTGCTCGCTAATGTAAACAAAGAGTAAGGGA
Source organism: Coreius guichenoti (assembly GCA_039654105.1). NCBI lineage: Eukaryota > Metazoa > Chordata > Actinopteri > Cypriniformes > Gobionidae > Coreius > Coreius guichenoti. The sequence continues at coordinate 17,138,831 of CM077171.1, forward strand.
AGCAGATTTCATGGGGAACATTCACAGCCTCGGCCATTTCCAGGATTAAGCCCTCTCGTGTGGAAACCAAAACTTTTCCAGAGTGCAACTGTGGAATACATCCTGACAGAGCTGAATATAACGTAACTATGAAACGACGAGTGTTTTTTGAAAGTGTGTTGAAGTTTGTGCAGAACTTTTCTAGGTTAGAAGAGCACGACCGGGAGCAGCACACACCCCAGAACACATGTCCCACACATGCAGCAGACAAACACTGAGACACACCTTCACTCTAGGGACTCAAGTCTGGTCTAAAATTTCCATCCTGCCCTTCAGATTAATGTCTTCTCTGGATTAGAATGGTTCTTCACTTTCTGGTGGGCAAAAAACAAGGCACATACATTGCACAAAAGAGCAAGTCCCTTCCAAAACTATACTTGTGCAATCAGCCATATTAGAACATGTTCTAAATTGATTATGTCTTAAAGTCGTCATAAAATGGAAGTTGCGATTATCTTTTCTTCCCTATTGTGACGTATGAAATGGCTTCTTAAACAAGAAAAAAAAATGTAGGGCGGGACTTCATCATTAGTGAATTGATTGGATGGTTGTGGTTTGCTATTGCTATGATGTCATGTGAGTGACAGGTTGTCCCGCCCTCACGCCAGTAAACGCATCATCAGAGAAGAGATGTCACTGAGGGAGGGGAAGTTATTTTTGAAGATTGCGAGGGCAAATTAATTAAAAAAAATAATGCTGAGCACGGAAAAATCATTTATAATAAACACTGCAATATTCAGTAAAAAAAAAAATCCATTTTGATTTTATGGTGACTTTAAGCTAAATGTAACCAAAACTAGGGCGTTTTTTTTAAATGGCCATGTATTACTTCACAGCCAGACACTATAATATCTGGGCAAAAGTTGCAAATGGTAAAACTGAGTTTAATGTCACAATGTAACGGAAGTAGTGACAGATCATTTCTCCCATATTGTGACATTCATCTGAATGAAATGGATTGTTGAAAAAGAAAAAACTTGGAACTATCCAATGGTTGTTGATCGGATGGAGGCAAAGCCGATTGCTAGCTTGCGCCCGATTTTAAGAAAAGAGCGGAGTTTATGAGGACAAAATGATTGGAGAAGTCCAGCATATGTTGCCAGAGAGAAATCTGTCATTTCACTGGAAGGTCGAATAGACCTTTATATAAAATACAGAAATATATACGATGATTTGTCATTTCCTACGCCAACAAGCATGTTTAATTTAAATAATTTTAGATTTATTAGAAATTCTGTGAGCCTTGACACAGCTATGGTTTGTGCCACATTGTTTGTTTGGTGAATGTGCATTGTCCTGAATTTAGTATTAGTCTGAATGAGATATATGTGACAGACTGTTTTATTCTAATTTTAGAACAGGGACAAAGGATAAAAATGTAAAAATACAGGCTCACGTTTCTGTTGATGGTGACTGTTTGCATGCTTGATTATTGTTGCCATTGTCTACAATGAATTTAACGTCACATTTAAAATGACAGACAGATTTACACACCTAACAAGCAGAATAACGCTTACTGAGGGTAAGTTAAAGTGGACATGACAAGCCATAAAATTGCTGAGGATAATTTTTAGAGACAAAAGGCTGCCCATTCTCGCAAAGATCCATATATAGATATAATGGAGTTATGCTTCAAAGTATCAGACGCATTTCCTAAAACACCTCAGGGAAACTACAAACAGACACAAATGAGAAGACAGTTGCCATATAGAGAGCTTTAAAGGCTATAAAATGAATGTGGAGAGCAAAGACTGGTGTCTTAGCAAATCTAAGCACAGTTAGAGACATTGAGCTACTTGGGAAACTCTAGAGGAGATGTGTGTGAGATTACTGAAGTCTTTACCCCTGGAAAAAAAAAAACTCTCAATATTGTCAAAGAGAAACCATTGAGATCCCATTTGTGATTTGTCTTTCCTATGGGGAGGCGAGTCCTGGGAGGATGTCAATCATTGAGTGACATGCTGAGAAACATAAACAATTAAAGGAAATTAAAAGCGCTCGAGATTCACGTAGTCCTGTGGCTTAATTTCATTAGTCTTGCAAACAAGCAAACAAACATTTAGACGCCCAGCGTGTGGTCCACCGTACAAATGGGGTTTATAACCACGCATTCCTGCGCGAGGAATTCCATGACTTCACCCACCGCGCCAAACGCAGCGCGCGCGTCCCAAGAGCTCCGGAGACTGCGCACTACGATGCGACTATACGAGCGCGTGTGGTGATCACTTCACAACCCAAACGAGGTGTTAGATAAACATACGACTGCATGGCGAGAAAGAATGAAAGTAACAAAAAGTCGCGTGGCGTGACTGAAACAATATAAACTTTTTCAAACCCAAGTTTCAAACACAGTTTCAATTTACCCAAGGACTAAAGAAATTACTTGGTGAACTACAACTAAAAAAAGAGTTTTCGTGTTCATTTCAACTAAACCTTAAACTAAGTTGAAAATGTCTCATTCCCTTCTTTTTTCACACGGTCCCCATTCCAAGAGGTGTTTCACAATCAATAACATGCTAATTTAAATCAGACTTGCACATTAAAACGCACGTGTAAAACCCAACAATTCCTGGCCAACCAAATCAAGGCCCATGAATTCAAAGCCAAAGTGATGAACATCTGGAAGTCATGAAAAACTCCAGCAGTCCCACCCTCTCCCCAGAGTCACAGCAGTCACGGGGCTTTTATTTAATGGAGAATTTACCCCAAACCGCCATCAGCACTCATTTAACCAAAATCTACGTCGAGCCTATTTAAATGATACGATTACAAGAGCAATATTCAGATAAAACACATAAAAGGTGTTTTTATGTCCAGATTTGACTATAACAAAAAGAGCGCGGGCCAAAAGAACTCTGCTTTTCATTAAAAACCAAATGCTTTCTTAAACACTTCAATCAGTTTATCATATTCATAATGAATTGAATATAATTCTACACGCATGTATCTGAAGCCACACTATTAAAAGGCATTGTGCGCGCTTCCTAAAGATGCCGTTTAATTTCCATATGCCTATAATAATAGAAATCAACCAATAAAAACGAGCATTGCTTTTTTTAAATGAATGCAACATTACCTCCTCTGAGAATAATTCATATAATAGCAAGGGTAGCAATAAGTCCGTTTTAAAAGGTGAATGTGAATCCCCATCATGGTACCGTTACTTTGAAACTCAAAGTAAAATCGAGCTGAACAAAGACTGAAGCATCACAACCATTAAAAGCAAATGGAAAACGACAATGCGCACGTAAACTGTATAATTGCATATGTGTTTTTTTTTTCTTCATAAAAAGCACAAGGTTGACCAGACAGCATGTGTGTATTGTCACCTACCCCCTTCCAGTCCCCTCAGTCGATAAGGCCAGCAGTCTCACTGACAGAGACAAAAACACCGCAGCCAAACCATGAAGCGAACCCCTCCCTCTGCTCTTAAAGAGCCAACGCACGCATCCACTCTTCCTTTAATCCCATTATCTTCCTCAAATTTTTGCTCTTTTTATTTTTCACTTTAAAAATCCTCGCAATATAGAGCAAACTGGTTCAGTATCATTAGAAACAACATGATTGATCGTAATTATTAAATGCAACAGACGTCTGGAAACATACTGAAAATCATTCATCAGTGTTGGATTCATTTTAATGCAGTTATACCGAATCGCAGCATTGCAATTTGTAATTTAATAACGCTACTGATATTATGGGGGCATGACGTCATAATGGCCTCACGTCATATGTGCCGCTACAGACCGATCTATGGCAATGACGAGCACATATTCATCGTCCATATAGTCTGTAAAGTGACATTAAGGTAATATTAATTTGTTATTAGGCCGCAGATGGACGAGCACGGTTTTTTCTTTGTCTCGTTACATGTCAATGACACGTTGAACATATGGAGGTCGTTTTGAGCAGCAGACAATCAAGCTGTGATGAGATTAGAGCTGCATGTGAAAAGAAAAGAGAATCAAACATTTTAAAATATTGTTTAGAATATATTTACTATATAGATAATGAATATATTGAAAATTATATTTATAATATAATACACATTTATTATTTATATTTAATGTGTGTGTCTATCTGTGTTAGTGTGTGAAAACTTAAAAAAGGTACTATAAAAAAAATAGGAGAAATTTCTTTTAATATAAAAAGTTAAATTGGAAAAAAAAGAAGAAAAAAAACAAGCAAACAAATAAAAAAAACATTTTGGTAATTAAAAATACAGTATTTAGAACAGCAGTTTGCACAGTATAGTGTCGAGACAGACAGTAGAGGTCATACAAACATTAAAATAGTGCAAAAATATTATTAAAATATTATTTAGAATATATTTACTATATAGGTTATAAATATATTGAAAATTATATTTATAATATAATACACATTTATTATTTATATTTAATGTGTGTGTCTATCGATGTTATTGTGTCTAAAACAAAAGAAAAAACTACTATAAAAATTAGGAGAAATTTATTTTAATATAAAAAGTTAAACTGGAAATGAAAGAGACAAGCAAACAAATAAATAAAAAAAAAAAAAAACATTTTGGTAATTAACAGTATTTAGACCAGCAGTTTGCACAGTATAGTGTCGAGACAGGCAGTAGAGGTCATACAAACATTAAAATAGTGCAAGACAGATATTACAGCAGTCCAACAATGTAAGGAAGGTGAAAGTATTGCTAGTTCAGGACAATATCTACATTTCAAAAACCATTTCATTCGGCATCTTCACAAAATGGTAACAACCTAAATCATTCTCCTTTTTTTTTCCAGTTTACATACTTGTGCATAACATGGATAGCATACATTACAATAATGTGCATTTACAATAACATGAACATTAAAACGCCTTTGTGTCTGAAAGTAGGATTTGGTGCAGCAGTGGCAGTCAAAATTCATAGAAGTCAGTGCAGAACGTTAGTGTGCTCTTTTGTTAGTGCGCTCTTTTGTTAGTGCGGTGTGGAACTTTTTCCACAGTAAATGACTATTAATGCCTTATGCTTCCCTCCTCTTCTTCTGTTACCTAAAGGGACACGCATCCAGGTATTTCCACTATACATTCTACAGTCTTGAAACAAAATCCAGCTTTTCTTTGCTTATCAACATCAGTGCTTGAGCCAACAGCCGAATTAGTTTTAAAAACAGTTTGCGCAAAGGATGTGATAGATTGAACGCGTCTTCTCCGAGTGAGCTAGTCTCTGGCCTCAGCCTGTCAGTCGTTAGTCTTGGAAAAGACATGGCGCTTTCGCAAATGCTTTAATCCAATGAGTGCAAGCAGATAAAACATTGTAGTGCTGTCTGATTTATGTGGCAACACGTTCACACACACACACACACTCACAAATGTCTGGAAGGACTGTAGCCTGTCGTATGGTTGCCCTCTTTCTCACACTCACACAAGCGCACAAGACAAGAAAGACAGCACAAACAAACAAAAGGAGGAAGTGCAGAGGAGCATCTGAATGCCGTGTGCTGGTTAGAACCTAAAATTACCTCTGAAGTTGAGCAAGAAGCTCATTTTTCTCTACTGATGACTACTTTGAGCAGTTCTGCTGCTGTGCCCATGAAGATCATAATGACTCTGTTTACAGCAGATAACCTCTCAGAGTAAACAGACTGAAGAGAGAGAGGCTGGCTCAGGAGGGCTTGTGTCTGAGAGAGGAATGTGCAGTGTGTAAGTGTGCGGTTGGGGGGTGGTTAAATGATGGAGCGGCGGATCACGTCTGGCTTTACATCCACCCGCGCTCAGCTCCGCCACACCTCAGCACTCCACCCGCCGAAAACTGGACCGACTGAGAGAATTCCTGTAAAGATGAGCAAGAACAGATCCATGATTTGAACAAATCCCCTCTGGTGACTCATGCTGGACATGGCTCTGATAGTCAGTGAACATTCACTACAGGAAATGTGGTTTGGATGAGGAAAAACAAAAGACACATAACAGAACTGCTTTCATTTTATTTGTATTATTTTCTATTTATTATACAATATATTATTGACTGTTATTTTATTATTATTATTACCATTTATGATATATGTATTATACATATTAATATTAATTTATTTGTCTCAAAAGGTGAACAGACACTTACAACACTGCTTTCATTTATTTTATTTTCATTTATTATGCAATACTGTTTTACTTTATTATTATTATTATTATTATTATTATTGACATAATAATTATATATGTATGATATGGGTATTTAACTTATCCTAAACATTTGGGGTATTTAATGTAGATGCAACTGTATATTAATACATTGTCTCAACAAAAGGTGAACAGACACTTTCAAAATTGCTTCCATATTTTATTTTCATTTATTTTAAATGTTTATGTCAACAGTATTATTATTTCCAATTTGAAATAAATGACAACGATTCTTTTGTGTCTATTAAACCTTTGACAAAATCATACCGGATCATTCAGATCTGCGTTGGTGCTGCCGCTGAGCCAGAGAGATTATGTAGTACAGTTATCATGTGTATGTATGAAACATCTTCACAAACAGTCTTTTCAACGACACAGTATCGTTATTTCGGTCTTACAATAATTCTAATGATCACAGAAGAACTGTGATAAAAGTTCATAGTTCGGATATAAACACTGATGTGTACGGTAGCGATCAAAATAGAGTAAATCACATTTTAACAGGAACATGGCGCTTCAAATAACGATTGTATCGATTACATTGTTACACCAATAGGTGGCGACAAGTGACTATTAAAAAAGACATTTGTCATTGAATCATTCATTCAAGAGATTCATTCAAAAACACTGATTCATCCTGTAATTAAACAAGTAAAGTATTTAATTAAAAAAAAAAAAAATCTGATTAATTAAACATTTTAAATAGACTGCAGCAATTAACATTTTGTCAGAACCTCTAGTAAATGACGTTATTTTGTTTAGTTGTCTGTTCAGAATCGTGATCTCGGTTTGAAACAAAACAATTGTGATTCTCAATTTATCCAGGATCATGCAGCTCTACAATAGGGAGGAAAAGACTTATTGCTTAATATTACTTAACTAATTATGTAACATATAATTATATTTACCAACAAATATGAATATGTATAATACATGTAATTTATTATAAATGTTATGAATATTTATTTAAAGCAGAGTCATCTTTATATTACTACACAGTCAGTGAACATGCTGTTTAAGGCTAAGACAGTCTCATAATGTACACAAAAAATGGTAAGAGTGATTGGCTGCTATGCAATTTGCATGAGTCAGGGTGCAGATTTATAATTAGTCTGATGGGTTTAGTTTACAAGCAACCAGGCTGCGATAACCTGCTCTATTATTGTGCTGTCACCAATTTCAGATAAAACCGCAAAATGTTACAAATGTACAGGCTTGAGGGGCTGGTGTTTGGGCAAGTGAGGAGTATGTGGCGTTACCTCTGTGTTGGTGTTGGTGTGGTCGGCAGAGGCAGTGGTCTATATAGTTGAGGGATTTTCCGGTTGATAAGGGGAAACAGAGCTTCTCTCAGTTTAGTGTAGTTCCGCTCCAGCTCTCGATGGTATTCCTTCTGATCCGGACCGATCAGAGACTTGTTCTTCCTCAGAGCATCCTCACACCTGAGTCAAGAATACTGCATGTTAGTAGGTAAAACGCACAAGAGCAGCCCCATGAGACCCAGACCTGTCAGTCCAAGAATCAGGCTGTCAATGAACTAAAATTCAGAAAATTTTATTTTAGAAACAATTTCAAACACTGAATCATTTTGTCCAGTATTTGTTCAGAGCCTTGGGAAGATACCATGCCGATTTGTGGTTTAGGTAATTGTAAGCTTTAGCATGATGGAAATAGACTGTGGCCATCTCTAGGACCATTAACATTCAAACCAAGGTCAAATACTGTAGGACTAGGAGTGTGAAACTTTGGGTTGACAGCAATTAAATGTTTGATTTTTGATTTTACTTGATTCAAAAAGAAAATTTTCTAAATTCAGAAAGATTCAATTGAATTTGATACACTGAAAAGCGATTCGCTTAAGTAACATCTTCAAATGTTAAAAAAATAAATAAATAAATAAATAAATAAATAAATAAAACACACCCCTGCCTTATGTCATCACTTTACAGAGTGCTTGACTCTTGCATTGACAATACAAGATCTTGACCAAAAATGTATGCACCTCTTGATGGAAATAACATCACAACATTTATTTCCATCAAGAGGTGCATCAATTTTTGGTCAAGTCCAGCACTCTGTAAAGTCTACAATAAAGTCTGCAATAATGATCCAGTCATCACTTCGCTTCAGAAGGCCTTTATTAACCCCCCGGAGCCGTATGGATTACTTTTATGATGGATAGATGCACTTTAATGGACTTCAAAACAGAAACAACCATTCACTGCCATTATAAAGCTTGGAAGAGCCAGGACATTTTTTAATATAACTCCGATTGTATTCGTCTGAAAGAAGAATGTCATATACACCTAGGATGACTTGAGGGTGAGTAAATCATGGGGTTATTTTCACTTTTGGGTGAACTATCCCTTTAAGTAATACTTGAGACAAAAAAAAAAAAAAGAGTGAAAAACACTCCTGATTTATGTCACCAGTTGGACGTAAACTAATTTATTTAAATATGTAATTTTTTAAAAAATATTGCACTCTCCTTCAAATTACTTTTGCTGGTCAGTCATTTTAAATGCTAAAAATAAATGAATTATGATTTGAAGGTTGATGCGGTTGCATTGGCAGGATTTTTAATCAATGCATTAAGAAACAAATGAATCGCTACCTAAACACTTCCAACTCAAAAGTGAGCATGCTTGTGTGCAGGAAAGTGTGCATAAAAGTCACTCCACCTTTTAGTGAAGTCTTTGAAGCAGAGGCGCAGTTTATTGTGATGGCGGAAGAGTTTGGGGTCCTCAGGAATTTCAGACAGGAAGACCTGAGCCACCTCCAGCGGACCCTGATGAGACAACATTTACAGGTTCACATCCACAAACAAGCTTACACACTGGGAAAAAAAAAAAAACTATTCAATCTAAAGGTTACCTGATTAACAGTGGTGCCAACACTACCCTGAAGCACCATCTGGAGCATCTTTGGGTCTGCAGGGTCCTGATGGGTGGCGAAGGCCAGTTCCTGCGTTTTCTTCTGCATATCCTCAATCGCCACCTCCATCGGCATCAGAATAATCTGTAGCAAAGGAGGAAATGTAGTTAGACAAGTCTGTCTTGTAGCAATTTACAAATCTTCAAAACAAAAGCATCCCACACCTCCTCTTTGTGGATGACATTGATGCGGGTCTTGATGTAGGGGAAGGCGTGGGAGGTAGTGAGGATGGTCTTGCGTTTGTACTGCTCATGCAGATCGCCGTGGGCCCGACCGTCCAGCGTGAACGGTGTACAGTACATGAACGTGCGCAGGTTATAGTTCTTGTCAAAGTATGTGATGCGCTCCTTCAGCTCGTAAGTGTCAAAGAAGGGCTCCACATATGTGATCTGAAGGTATGCCTGGGTAACAAACACACAGGACTGTTCAATATGGAGACCATATGTACAAAACTGCAGTTATAGTGGTCAAGTCCTATATGAAAAGGCCTTCAGTCCTGCACTAGCGTTCATTTCTAACCTTATTGGGGTCCAGTTTGGTCTTGTCAACAGGGCTGGAGTCCTTGATGATCGCCACCACATCATCACCAAATCGTTCAGAGTAAAATTCCTATAAAAGAAATCAGCATAATCCTTACAAATAATCATATTAATAGCATCGTTTGAGATGCACAAAACAACTAGGAAAACCAATTGGTGGACCACGGTCCTGATATTGACCCAAGATATGCCCCCCTGGACTACAAATAATTTCTCATAATAATATAAATTGTAATAAAAAACTGTGTTTTTTCCTCCTCCTCTCAAAATGAAGGACACTTTCAAAAATAAAAACAAAATACATTTTTTAGAAACAATGTAAAACAAATAAAATAAAAAAATAATTAAAAAAAAGCTAAACTTTTCATGTTGAGAAAAATGAATGTTTATAATTATATTATAATTATTAAATACACACACACATAGACACACACACACAGACGCACAGACAGACAGACACAGACAGAGACACACAGACATAGAGACACTCAGAGACAGACACACACACGCACACACACAGAGAGCGGAGATCGAGCTGCAAACATAACTGCAAACATCAATGACAGCTTTAAGTTGTCAATGCTGGCAAATGACCATGGTATAAGCGGAATAATCCATGGCTAGCTGTGCATTAAATGATTTTAATGCACTCCGCTTCGCGCCGGGCAGTTCTTTACCTCCACGTCGTGCATTAAAATCGTTTAATGCACAGGTAGCCATGGATTATCCCTTACTTAAATTACTACTAATATTAGTAAACATTAACAATTAATTATTAGTAATTATTTTCTACAAACAACAGCTATTATCATTTCTCTAGACCAGAAACAAACCTCCAGTCTATGTGAGATCTCAGCCAGCTTGGTGATAGAAGGCTCTTTATAGACAAACTCCTGCTCATCCAGATCTCCAAAGCGGCATCCATAGAAGCCCACGCGGAAGTAGGTGCCAAACATCCTCTATGGCCTGAACATTGAGGACAGGAACAATGGAGAGACATGTAAAGAGAGAGAGAAGAACATTGTGTGTCACATAAAAGCCTAAATAACATCACTTTATTCTGCTTCGGACACATCATGCCTAAGGACACAACACTGATGGCATGGAGTCTGGAACTGAATGCGTACACACGTGCCCTAGGACAACACTGGCTTGTGCCATTTTTGTGAAATGGCCTTACATAAGTGTGTCAGAGATGGTGAACCTTAGAGTGAGATGGAACGGCTTGAATTTTATGTTGGGTAACAAAGTTCATGTTCACTCACCAGGAAAGCATCCAGACCGCACAGGGGGAGACGGATGGAGAAATAAAAAAAGATAAAGACCAGAGACAGTTAGTTTCTGTGGAGGAGAGGATTCCTTCTAACATAAACTGCAACATATGGTACTGATAAATACAGGATCACAAGTCGATCAGCCTTACCTCCCATCCTGAACTCTGTGTGCGGACACAGCAGGAGACACATCATCACCGACAAGACAGAGAAGACATCAATCAAACCACACACACACACACACACACATTACAATAACAGAGAGCTTTGCACCAAAGGTCAGCAATCAGTGTTTGTGGTCCAGATCTCTGCCCAAAGACTGGTTCCAACCGGAGCACAAATTCTCGTTATATAACTTTTAAAGCTGTCAATTACAATTCTTAGTTTGATATCATGAATTACTAGTAATTATACTAATTAAAATATAAACATACCTGCATAACATCTAAACTGTAAAATGACCATAAAAACTGAAGTTTGCAGGCATGATTAAATGAATATTCAAATTAAAACGTATGATTGCATACGTAAAATCTGGAATACAGAATTTTCCCACCATCTGAGCAATTCAAGTTTCTGATAAAATCAGGATATCATGTAGATAAATCAGCACAATAATTTCTGTCCAATGACCAATTTCACCTAATGCAACTCGGTCAGCAATTTTTGAGAAACTTGTTCACATAATCTTTAAAAAAAAAAAAAAAAAAAAAAAAAAAGTATTACAATTTTATTACTAATAAATAATACTAATTAATTTATTACTATTTACTACTGTGGTTCTAATACTGGACGAAGCAGCAGACAATTTAATTATAAAGGACTTATATTTATTTACAAGAAATAACAGCTGCCTATTTAAGAATGTACAATGAATATTACCAAAACAGCCATTCAACATATCGACTCCCGAAACTGTGTAAGATTGTTTGGAAGTTTTTGTAGACATGACTTCCTGTGTCAACAAACCTGATTGTATACTTTGTTGAAGGCATCCTGCAGTTTGCCATGGACGGAGGCGAGCTTCTTAAAGTCTCTGTTGGCCTCGTGAATGGGACAGAGGATCTTATAAACCTCATTTATGGCCTCGTACATGGCAGCCTAGAGGAGAGACAGAAACTTCAGCCTTCACTGCGCTAATAGTTAATAATCCCACAAAAATGTGTGGCGCTGACTTAAATACAAGTCTAAATCCCTTTGATTCCCTTGGATGCTCTCAGTTTCCATGACTGATGGGGGAGTGATGTGACGTGAGCTCTCACCATGTTGAAGGAGGCAGCTGCTTGCTCCAGAAGTCCCACGAGCCCAGACTCACTGAAGTACTTCCCTGAACAGATGCCCTCCTCTTCTGGGGACAGGATATCATCAGACACCGCAGACTCCTCGAGCACATTGGACGAAATACTCTGGGAAATGCAATTAAAGTGTCAAAGAGACTTTTTTTCTTCAATTTATTCCTCTCAATATATAAAACATTTTATTGAATATTAATTTATAAAACATTATTATAATAAAATATAATTTTGCATTTCACATAATATAATGTTTGCAAATAAATATGGTATTATTAGTATAAATACTGCTGTGAGATTATGACAGTAATTATACATTATCATTAAAGTAAAATTGTATTAATCTTTCTTTTTTTTTATTTGTGTAAACATAAAACATTTTACTGTAAAAAAAAATTGGTTCCCTTTTCACCAGTTAATTTCCATGACTCAGTTCTTAATGAATACCGGATAAAGAGACATTTTAGGGCAAACCTTAACTATAGAAATTTGATTTTTCAATGACCAGATTTTAAAATTCCCTAATTTTTTCAGATTTTTCGTGATAGCAGGAACATAGGTAAGATGAAACCACTGTGCCCAGACCAGTGTTATCTTCATAAGTTATGTGCTTTTGTCATTTATTAGTTTTTTTATATTTCTATATAGCTTTAATATATTTTTATTTCAGTTTTAGTAATTTTAGTACTTCAACTTATTTTGGTTAGTTGGAAAGGCAACATTTGAAATGTAAAGCTTTATTTCAATTATCGAAAACCATTTTTAACAGTTTTAGTCAACAACAACAGTTTTAGACAACAACGGCCCAGACGAAATATTTTAGATAATTTACTTTTTTTTTTTTTTTTTTTTAAAGCATCTAATTTTTTTTTTACAAGCCCAATACTTACACACAAACAAACACACGCGCACACACACACACACACACAGAGCATTTACCTGGAAGGAGACACAGCCGATGGGGAGGTAGCGGCAATCTTCAAGCATGTTGAGGTACTCGGCCACCAGGGCGGCGCTATGCACCAGGCAGTGTGCTGCCTCTGCGTGGTTCCCTCTCTCCGAGTGCTTCCCTGCCATGTTCTGCAGCCAGGTGAGTCTCAGATCTGGAGAGTTCTGATAGCCCTTAGCAATCCTACACAAAGAGAAGAGCCACTTTCACATACAGCACAGGAGCCACATTAGACGTGAAGAGAGAACACTGACCTGTACATGAGGTCTAAGAGCATCTCTGGGTCCTGCTGGTGCTCCTTCATCTTCACAGTGTCAGTGAGAATCATGTGGAGGTTGAAGACGAGATCCTGTACCTACAGAGATGACAGCAGAACATTAGCATCACATTAGTGACTCTGCTAGAATAGCATAATTTTTTAGCAGATATAAAGTGTAAAGCCTGACATTTAAAATAATAATCGTCTAACAAATACATTTTTTAAATGGAATAGTTTATTAAAACTTTAGACAAAACCATAAAAAGTTTGCATATATTTTCTATGTTTTGTGTCATATTTGATACATCGGCCGTTTATGGCTAATATAGTCTGATAGAGGAGAATATGGAGCTCATACTTGAGGAGGAAAAAGTGAATATGCAATTTGGCTGCTGACATTTATATGGGCCAAAAAGTAAAATGAAAATCAATGATTACATAATAGTGCATATTAATATCAGCTGTCATTCTATATCTCCCAATAATATGTTTTAGTAAAATGATATTTAAATGCTTAGTTTTATGATCAAATCTCTATAGTTTTTATTGTGGGGAGCAAAACATATAATGCAATGCAATATAACGATAATTAAGAAATGTACAAATAAACATTCCTCAAAAGCCTTTTAAAAGACATTACAAAAAAGATGTATGGATAATCAAGTAAACCTAAGTTGATTCAGTCCAGTAAATGTTCATATTGAAATATTAATAACAAGATTTAATTACTTCATAAAAAAATAAAGATTTCACAGAAAAAAATACACGTGAATAAAGACCTGAAGGGGACCGACAAAAGGCATGTAGTAGATTATGTGCAACAAGTTTTCCAGCAAAGTTTAGATCATGTTTATAACTTAGAGGCCTTAGAAGTTCATGTATTAAATATGATACAGTACAGACCTTAGTCAGGTTAGACGCCATATTGAATTTAACACAGATAAAAGCGAGGCTGTGAGGGATAGACGTACAGTCTTTACAATGGCATGCACTGAATAAAGTCCTGCATCAAGTCATTTTCATAACATACAAATTTTTTTCAGCTGAACAATTGGTATGTTGTTAAACAACAGTACGATCTATTACTGTAATACGATCTAATGTATTGTAATTCTATACCTCACAGTCTCAGTTTCCTTCCTGTCAAAAATTAAATATAGCGCTGCCCTGATTAAGGTCTACAGGCTTTATAGGGTTAAAGGGCACAGTAGTGGTGGCTGTTGGCTTGTCATCTCCTGTGGGATTCGAACCAACAACCTTTTTATCTGCCCACCCAGATTTAAGTGTTTGATACCTGCTCAGGGAAGGGGGAATCTCTGAGCTCCAGGTCATCCTCGGCATACGTGAGGATAGTTTTTAAAGAGCGCCGCAAATGCTCTTCGTTGAAGGTCTGAGAGGTTCCCACGAGTGAAGACAGAGACATGGTGACCTGCATCTTCACACGGGCAAAATTCTACAGATTGGGGGGAAAGACGCAGGATTTGATTTGGTTTATCATGTTTCTCCTCTTTGGTGAAAAGGTGAATGAAGCATCAGAGTTTAATGTGACATTGTGCCTTACGTTGCCGATCTCAAAGTTCTGTCTCATGAGCAGGTAGAGGGAGGCACTGGCGTGGCTGCGTACGGAGCTCACGCTGCTGCTGCAGTGACGCAGTAACCGCAAACACAGATCTGCACAGAGCTCAGTGTCCTCCTCAAACAACATCTCTGGGAACTATAGAAACATGCAAAGCTTGGCTTTTTCTACAATTCCTTTGTGATCTATGTAAAATAACAGGTCACATGTACAAAGAGCTGACCTGAACAACTAAGAAAAGTCTTAAAGATTTATTTCATGACAATGATTTTCAAAGACACACATAAACAGCATGAATAACTAGAGTTTTACACTGAAAGTTCTGGCTGATACCAATAAGCTCATAATGATATTTATAAAATGACCAATAACTAGGGGTTGAACAACTTAAATTTTTTTAAGTCGACATTTATGCGATTAAAGTTGAGTCGACTAGTCACTGATGTCTTTAATGAACAAATAAGCCTGAAGCTCAAGCTGAGACTTGAACGCGGGTTGCCATATGACACAGTGCTGCCCACAAGGCTATTGCTCCTACATAACAGCTTATTTTTTATCAGTTCTTTTGTCTTTGGGTCATTATATTTCTCACAGATTTCTGCTCGTTCTAAATCAAATACAGATAAACTAGCACAGTAAAGATTACATTTATATTAAATGTATTAGTATGAGGGTGATTGCGTGTGAATTAATTCTATCTGGCAGCGTCTCTCTCTACTTATAGTGAAGCTGTGGGTTTTAGTTACTAAGAAATATATGCTAGAACTTTTCAGTTTTCTAAACTATTTTATTGATAAAATCACAGAACAGTGTTGACAATACATTTATGCACTAGTGAATGTTTCTGTGTGCGTGCGATCTGCTCATGATGTGCACGCTACTGTCTATATGTCTGTGTGTTACAATGCAGCAGCGCATTAGTTTAGAACGGCGATTAACTTGCGTGTGCAATAAGCTGTTTAAAATGTGCATTCACCCAATAAATTTTGAGCATCTAGATGGTATTATCAAACATATCTTGTGGAGCACTCTCAGAGTATGCATTTATTTATAATTTCAACTGTTGGAAACAGAGAGCGTAAAAGTGGACTTGTAAGATTTCTTATCCTGTTGTGTCCTCTATAGGCCATGATCAGCGACTAGTCAACATCAAGCTTAAAGCGTCGATTAGTCTGAGCAACCCCTACTAATAACCGATAAATGGCTGACATACAAATAGTATTTTGCCTAATTCCCCTGGTGCAGGAAGGGTTTTGCACCAATGTTCAATACTCAGGGTTTAGGGGTAGCCAGCGCTGCTAACAGCAGACACAAACCTTATAGACCAAAGCTCTCTGAGTGCTGAAGCAGTGCTGCAGGAAGAGGGCGCTCTGGTTTCCTGCCATACTGTGGAGAAGGACTCTCAGCACACCACTCAACACACTCTCCTTCAGCTCTGACATCACCACCGTCTAATGCAAACACACACACAAACACTTAAACTATGTAAAAAAGACACACGTTGTAACACATGGAATCTCTTGTAACTGCACTCAAATGTGAGCAACAATGTCTCCTTTACTTTGACAATTATCTCTAGTGTGTCCAGGGCTATGAGAGCAGCTTCTGTTGCCAAGTTTCCATCCACTACCGACTCCTGCTCCACCTCTGCCTTGGTTCTGCGCAGAGACAGTGTTTACAGTAAGCTATTCATAGTGCCTATCTGACACACACACACGCAACTGTACGTGTACCCTGTGATTATGTGCTTCATTAAGGCGACGGACAGTTAGAGCAACGACATTCAAGTCCAATGAAACTTAACAGCAATGGAAAGATATTCAAATAGTGAGAGAAGGAGAAAAAAGACACACTTATCCACTCTGTCTGCGTTCTGTCTCCAGTGAGTGACGTTTTTCCTCCAGCGGACATTCTCCTGACCTCCGTAAGGACTCCGCTCTGAGGAACGCACAGGACCAGTGATGAATGACAAATTCAATGCTTCAACATTTACTTTGGCACAAATACCAACAGAGCATCTGTCGTACCTCTGCAGCGGCGGACCATCTCCTGTCTTGCTCCAATGGTGCCGAGTATGGCCTCCTCCAGACGGGCCTTCATGTCCTGAGACTTCTTAAAGGTCAGACTGTTGATCCTCTCCAGGGTCTTCTTCCCCTGAGAAGAGGCACAATGAACAGGATGGTCAAAACATGTTAACATCCAACACAAAAATCTACAGTATAAAGTCAAAATTCCTGTGGTTTAAGTTATTTTTGAGAATTTTAAAGGGGTCATGCTATATTTCAGTCTTATTATTTTCCCTCTGTGGTCCATTTACAGTGATTTTGCACCAAAAATAGTTTTTTCCTGATCATTTTCCACCTTTTCTCTGGCCCTTGGAATTAAACAGGATGTTCAGACAAATATAGTTTTAAACTGGCCCAGCCTCAATAACAGCCTCTTTGTAAAACAGTACATTGTGGCAGATTCATAAAATAAAATTTAAAATCCACACAGAAAGGTGCCACTCAAATAACAAATCGCAATCCTTTCAAACGAGAACATTACATTTGCATTTTTAATGTATTCCCTTATTATAATGTATTCAATATATAAAACATTTACTTCAGTAAAAAAAAGAATGTTTATTTTACATACATGTTTTCAAATAAATATGGTATTATTAGTATAAATACTCCCCAGACGTGAAAAAATAAATTAAATTAAATTTTAACATTTAAAAGAAAGCACAATGTTTGATTAACTTTCTCAAATCTTACTGTTTCTTTGGTATTTAAGATAAAACAGTATCAATCCTACTTTGACTCACTTTGACTAGACGGGCCATGTTTCTAAACACCAAATAGTCATTATTGAGACTAAGGATGTGCCCAAAGACAAATACCTTATTCAAAAAGACACGAAAAATGAATAACGCATTCTACGGCACCCCTAAAGGGACATAGTCAGGATTGCCGTGGTAGTCGGTTACATTACTTGCCCACCATAGCACAGATCTAACTGTTGTTTTGCTTTTTTTATAGAAATAAAAAGCATTTAGTTCAGTTGGACAGCGGACAATACAATTATAAATTGAAAGCGTCTGCTCTTCATACAGCACGAGTGTAGCAGGAAGATTTCACTTATCACAGGAAGAGAGTAAGGAGAGATGACTGACGATAATTAAAAGTACTCCACACGGCTCCAGGGGGTTAATAAAGGCCTTCTGAAGCAAAGCGATGCATTTGTGTAAGAAAAATATTCATATTTAACACGTTATAAAGTAAAATATCTAGCTTCCGCCGAAGAAAGTGCAACGCCTCTCACAGTTCAAAACGCTTATGCTACGTTGTGTCAGTTACGCTTTTTTCATAAGTTGAATACGGAAGGCGGTCTGGCAGAAGCTAGATATTTTATATCATCGCTTCGCTTCAGAAGGCCTTTATTAACCCCCCGGAGCCGTGTGGATTACTTTTATAAAGGATGGATGCACTTTTTGTGCTTCAAATTTTGGGCTCCCATTCACTGCCATTATAAAGCTTGGATTAGACAGGACATTTTTTAATATAACTCCGATTGTATTCGTCTGAAAGAAGAATGTCATATACACCTAGGATGGCTTGAGGGTGAGTAAATCGGGTTATTTTCATTTTTGGGTGAACTATCCCTTTAAAAGGATGAGAGGGGAATGTGGATGTACCTTGTATTCGAAACAGGACAGACAGACGTGAAGAAGATCAAGCAAGCGGTTGATTTGTGGCACAGACAGGTCTGACACCCATCGCTCCAACAGCCCTGCGTCTGCATTCTTCAACACCCACAGGAAACAAACCAGCAGCGTCCTGCTGCACTCCGCAGAGAGGGCGCTACACTGACGGCCCGCCTGACGAAGAAACAAACAAAAACACATTTACACTACACAAATACACTCTCACAGAAAAACACAACAAAGCCAGGCTTGATTAGACATCACATCCGGCAGCCTGTTAGGGACAGGCATATACAGAGGATGTCCTTACACACCCATATGTATAATAAACACTTAGACACACATGACACTCATTTCCTCAGCCATACGCTAGCCATTAATATTCACTAATGGACAGGAAACCTTGTTGTACACCTTCCGGGGAAAGAGTACATAATAATTCCCCCTCTGGTGGAGGAGAGCAGTACTGTAGCAGACAGAATGAGCAGGATGTGAAGGGCTCACCCTAGTGGTAATATTAGTGGTCACTGCAGCTGTGACCTCATTCACCTTAATGTGAGGGAAAATTCCAGAAGACCATGAAGTAATTCTATTTCTGTTGTTTGTCTTTTCTATTTATTCCACTAGAGCAGCGGCATGGGAAAAAGATGTGGACATAAATATAGCTTATTTCTGAAAAAAAGAGAGATTATATTATTTTTTTAGCGATGTACCAAAATAAAAATTCTGGGCCGAAACCAAACATTTTGTGGCCAAAAAAAACAAACAAAACAGAAAATTACTTTTTGGTAACACTTTACAATAAGGTCTCATTTGTTAACATTAACTATTACCTAACATGAACTAACAATGAGCAATACATTTGTTACAGTATTTATTCATCTTTGTTAACATTAGTTATTAAAAATATAACTTCATTGTTTGTTAATGTTAGTTCACAGTGCATTAACTAATGTTAACAAATACAACTTTTGATTTTAATAATGTATTAGTAAAAATGTATATTAATATGAACTAATACTAATTTATTAACCCCCGGAGCTTTCTATCATTCTAATATGCTGATTTCCAGTTGAAGGGGAACGCTGGCGCACTTTGGCTGCCGCTCCATTCTCCCGTTTTGTTTGTTTGTTTTAACTGTTGATGTGTGATAACGGTTTTGGAGCTTTTTGAAGACTTTTACGTCGTCTATTGCAATGTGGGATTACGCTTCACACGTTGGATTACTGTTTCTATTTTTAAACGTCTGCTGCTGGAACCAACTTTCCTACTGCCCTGCCCAGGACTTACACTCCTGTGAGGCTGCCGTTTGTGTGGATTTCCCCTGCATGGCTCTAAGGTACACTGCTGGCCAGCTGACAAAAAGGACTTTTTGTCCTTATTGGAGTGCTTTGATTTAATTCAGTTTGTTGACTGTTTCACTCATAACAAAGGACATATTTTACACCTTGTGATATCAAATAGATCTCTAGTGTCTCAGTTGTCTACTATTGACTTAGGGTTATCTGATCATCTGGCAATTTTCTTTGATACGCATATACCTGTTGCCAACATTGCCTCTTCACGTACTTTGACATACCGGAAATGGAGATCAGTTGAACCTTCTGATTTTTCTGTTTTTATTGATTCTTCATTAAGCAATTTCTCCTCATCTGATCCTCTGGAGACAAAGGTGTCCATGTTAAACTCTGTTCTCCTGTCTGGCCTGGACTTATTTGCTCCTCAGAAGTCACGCTCTGTTTCATTTGTACGTCCTGCTCCTTGGTATAATGATGATTTGCGTGTGATGAAGTCATTTTGCCGTAAAATGGAGCGCAAGTGGCGTTTTTCAGATCTGACTGTTCACCATCAAGCATGGAAAGATTGCTTACAAGAATATAAGGCTAAAAGTATTTTTCTAAGATGATTAAGGACAACCAAAGTAATCCGAGGCAACTATTTAAATCTATTAACAAATTGCTGAATTGTGATAGTTCCTCACATGCTACTGCTTCAACTCATCTTTGTAATAAGTTTTTTTATTTTTTTGGTACCAAGATTGATAATGTTCGTAGAGGTATTTGTGCTTCTACTACACTGTCTTCTTCTCCAGTAAATATTCATTTTTCTTCAGGTATTATTTTCTCAAAATTTTGCTCTTGATTTATACTCTCTGCAAGAGGAGGTTTCTCAAATGAAATCAGCCACTTCATTACTTAATCCCATACCTATTAGTCTGTTTCAGTCATGTTTTGCTTCCCTGTGTCCTGTTGTCTTGAGCATTATAAATGACTCTTTGTGTACTGGAGTTGTGCCAACAGCTTTTAAAACAGCTGCAGTTACCCCAGTACCTAAAAAGACTAATGTTGACTATGATAATCTTTCGAATTTTCGCCCCATATCCAATCTCCCTTTCCTTGCTAAAATTTTGGAGCAGGTTGTTGCTTCTCAGTTAATTTCTCATTTAACTGAAAACAATCTGTTTGAGCTGTTGCAATCTGGCTTCCGCAAATTCCATAGTACTGAAACAGCTCTGGTTAAAGTCACTAATGATTTGTTAATTGCTTAAGATTCTGTTTGTCTTTCGATTTCGATCCTTCTAGATCTCAGTGCCACTTTTGACACAGTAGATCATTCGGTTTTAATTACATGTCTAGAAACTGTCTTTGGAGTTTCTGATACTGCACTTAATTGGTTTAAGTCCTACCTTGTTGATCGTTGAACAGTTTGTTGCCATGGGTGGATTTAGGTCTGAGGTCGCTGTTGTACAATCTGGAGTTCCTCAGGGATAAATTTTGGGCCCTTTGCTTTTTAACATTTATATTTTTCCACTTGCTCAGCTTTTGAGATCTCTAGGTCTAAAATGTCATTTTTATGCAGACGATACTCAGATCTACATACACTTAAAACCTAATGAAATTGTGCCTGTTGATTTTCTTTCTAAATGTATTTCTAAGATGAACGAATGGATGTCTCAAAATTTTCTATGTCTTAACAGAGAGAAGACTGAGATTATGCTCATTGGTTCACCCCACCAACTACGTAATGCTGGGTCGGTTACCCTAACTGTTGATGGTTCAATTATGGAGTCTCAATCAAAATTGAAGAATTTGGGGGTGATCTTTGATGCAAATCTAACATTTGAGCCACATGTTAAAAATACAGTTAAAACATCTTTTTTTCATCTTAGAAATATTGCCAGATTATATCCAATGCTTTCTTTTTCTGTTGCTGAGAGGTTGATTAACACTTTCGTGTTTACCCATATTGATTATTGTAATGCCTTGTTGGCTGGGGTGTCAAAAGCTACCCTAAACAAATTGCAGCTAGTTCAAAATTCGGCTGCTAGAATCCTTACAAGAACTAGGATGAGAGATCATATCACTCCTGTTTTGGAGTCTTTGCATTGGCTGCCGGTTAAGTTTAGGGTTGATTTTAAAATCTTGATGCTTACTTACAAGGCTTTACATGGGTTGGCACCGCAATATTTGTCTGAGCTTTTAATTCCCTATACTCCGACACGTAATCTTCGTTCATCTGAAACTGGTCTTTTAGTTGTCCCGAAAACTCGTCTAAGACTGATGGGTGATGGGGCTTTTTCCTCATTAGCTCCAAAATTATGGAATTCTTTACCGATTGAGATAAGGCAAGCTCAATCTCTTTGCATTTTTAAATCTCGCCTTAAAACTCATTTTTTTAGGGTAGCTTTTAATTGAACAGTTGTATTAATTTTATATAGTTTTTGAACTGTTTTGATTTTACATCCTTTATCTCTTTTATTCGTTTTTCTTTTATGTTTGTTTATTTTTCTCTTTTGTGTACTTTGTCTTATTTGTTTCTGTAAAGTGCTTTGAGATGTACATTTAAAAGCGCTATAGAAAATAAAGATTTATTATTATTATTCTTATTATTATTCTTATTCTTATTATTATTCTTATTCTTATTAATAATAATAATATTAATAAATGCTGTACAAGTATTGTTCATTCTTAGTTCATATTAACTAATGTAGTTAACTAATGTTAATAAATGAAACCTTGTAAAGTGTTACCAACTTTATTTTTATAATTATTAATTTCTTATTTTAGTTTTAGTTTTTTATTCATAGTTGGATTAATATTATACTTTTTAATTAATAAATTATTTAATTTAATAATTTTATTGCATCTGAATTTAAAAAAAATACTATATACAATAAAATAAAATAAAAATTACAATAAAATAAAATAACCACACATTCATTTAAAGTAACACCAAAATCGGACAGAAAATATATTAAAATAATATTAAATATCAATAAATTATTATTTATTCAGTTCTATGCAACAGATTCAGATTTATGAATGTGATTTAATGTGAGTGGAGCAGTAACATGGGCAGTGAGCGCCGTGACGCTGTTCTTTTGAACTTTCATCAAAGAATCAAAAAAAATTCCACAAATATTAAGCAGCACAACTGTTTTTAACATTGATAATAATAATAATACATTTTTCTTGAGTAGCAAATCATCATATTAGAATGATTTCTGAAAGTAATGATGCTGAAAATTCCGCTTTGATCACAGAAATAAATTACAATAGGTGTATAAAAACAATAATATTTCACAATATTTCCGTTTTACTGAATTTTTGATCAAATAAATGCAGTAAGCATAAAAGACTTCTTTCAAAAACCATTACAAATTCTGAATAGTGTTGTTTGTTCACAATCTTCCTTCATATTCATTTTCATAACATGACTTATTAATGGTGATCAGTAAGCAGGTACTCACCACTGATGGCAGAGTGAAGGGGTTGGCTTTGGAATGTGGGAGTGGGGAGCCAGCTATCGCCATGGCAACAGACTGGCTGATGGTGCCGTTGTCTGGGTCGTTATCGTCGACGAGCGCCGAGGCGTGACGTACACGCTGTGGGGACGTGTCTGGGACATACAAAGGTGGAGAGATACAGATCTTGGCTAAAATGGGACTTTTGTTCAGTTTTTAATGACTCTCCGGAGCTCTGACCTTTGAAAAACTATTCAAGTCATGAACAAAGTGTTCATATAAATAACCGAAGAGATAAGCAGTCTGCTCTATTGTGGGCACTCGGCCCAAAGGGTCTCACTAACCGGTGAAGTCGTGGAGAAGGGGCAGCGTCTCCATGACGATGGGGATGAGTGGCAGGTAGAGCTGGGCGATGTGTGAGCGGACCTGGGGGTCTGTGTAACGGGGGTCCGCATCGTGACTGCACAGCAGAGAATGCAGCGCACTAATGGCCTTCTTGTGTAGGAAGAACACACTGAGAAAGAGAGAGAGGTGTGAGCTGTGTGATTCTAGTGTTAGATTCTATGTATTTTTAATGTCCTATTTATAAGAGTGTCTTAAAGGGATAGTTCACCCCAAAATGAAAATGTTGTCATCATTTACTCGCCCTCATGTTGTACCAAACCCGTACGAATTTCTTTCTTCTGTTGAACACAAAAGAAGATATTTTAAAGAATATGGGAAACCAAACCGTTGACGGTAGCCATTGACTTCCATAGTAGGAAAAAAAAAAAAATAAGTCAATGGGGCCCCATCAACTGTCTGGTTACCAAACATTCTTCAAAATATCTTCTTTTGTGTTCAACAGAAGAAAGAAATTCATACAGGTTGGGAACAACATGAGGGTGAGTAAATGATGACAACATTTGCATTATTGGGTGAACTATCCCTTTAATAACGTCAAAAATATGTAATTTTCTGTGCTAATTTAAGGGCGAAATATGAAACTAAATTGATTCAAACATGGTAAAACATGCTCATACTTGGATAAAATTAATTTGTTCCATAGCTTGTTATTTCTTTTTTAACCCTTTGAACCCGACAAACGCGCCGGCGCGTTCTGCTGGATTTTTCCTCATGACAGCGTAAAACAACTTCAAATACTCCGTCATTTCTGTATGCTTGACTGTTTACTTGAATAATTGACTTTAACAAAGTTGAAGCAATAAAAGTCATCAAATTTCTTTTAAGGCTGGAATACACTACAGAGCTTTTACATGAACAGATTTTCACATTTCTGCTGGTCCAATGTGGCTACAGCGTAATATCATACAGGTATAAATTCATTTTAATTGATTATTAAATTGTTTATTTGTTTAATTTGTTAATTGTTTAAAATTGTTTAATTAAGGTTTATACATAGCTTCCTTGACAGAGCTCAAGATAAATCTTTTCATTACTATTGGAGCTGCCAGTTTGCTAAGTTTCAAATAATTATTAAACAGAAAGCACAAACTATGCAAAAACGGCAGCCCTTTCCAGCACACTCAGTGTCCGAATTCACTCACTCGTTTTCATTCACTCCTTCAAGTGGACTATATTAGTGGACTAATGTAGGGAATAGTGAATGAGGGTATAGGGGGGATTTTAGACAGCATATGGCTTTCGACAACTAGTGTCAACTCTTCCAGTCTGCAAAATGGGACAAAAGTCATGAAGTGTATTCCAGCCCTAAATTTCACCAGTATTGGTACAGATTTTTGTTTTAGTTAGAACACAATTTTGTTTAATTGAGCATATTATAAATCAATTTTTTTTGCCTATTTTTATTGACCATAAGATGAAAGGAATCAGCTATTGGCATGAAAATGTCTATATGTGCAAGTAAAATACTAATGTTTCTCACCCCTCTCCGTCTGGCTCAAGGATGAGTGACAGTTCAGCCAACAGAAGGCCAGATAGAAAATGCTGCTGGCGGAACGGCACCGACAGTTCGAACATGCTGACCACACCCTGATCCTGAACATGACAGGAGAACGCTGAGCTCTACGAAAGAAGAGACAGAAAAAGTCTGCTTTAGTACCGCCATATTATAATGAAGTGTGGTTTATTTCCTAAGGGAACTCCTTTGACCGTGTCCAGCTTGATATAATGTGGCAGACAGCAACATAACATCCATCATGACAGGATTTATACTCCACAGTGAGAAACACTTTACCACACAATTACAAACAAATCAAGAAACTCTACAGCACTGACACTACATTTCTAAGGATTATGTAAATGTGTTCAGTTTATACACATTTGTAGAAGAGCACTCTCCCTAATCCATGCAAGAGGACATGAACACCCAGCTCTCAAGAGGGGAACTAAACAAAATGTAATTATAGTCACAAAACTTGTCAAGCTTGAGGAGTAAAGTAAATCTGCCTGCAGGGTCTAATAACATCCCTCACACTTAATCTCTTATAATCAGTCTGGTATGAAAAAAAAAACAACAGCATGTGTGGCAATCTTCTCAGTTACCACTAGAAAATTAATTACATTTTAAAAGGGCTCAGTAAGATTTTTAAATGGTAGAGTATTATTCTGAAGAAGAAGAAAAAAAACTGCTTTACAGATACAGTTACATAATTTCCCTGTCTGATACACTTCCATGTATTGTGCGAATGTTACCAGGTTTTGCTGGAGTTCTGTGATCATGACATGAAAGAATGCATATAAATAGGTCTACACAGAATCTGCACCGTACGCAGAAAGCGCTGCACATTTACGATAACAGCAATTTCTGCTTTTTTTTTTTTCAACTGTGTTAGAGTGTGTGTGTGTGTGTGTGTGTGTTACCTGAGAGGTAGTGGAGGATGTGGAGGGAGAGGGGGATGCTGGGGGACTGAGGGTGGCACAGGGCAGGTTCAGGGTGACGTAGTGCTCATGACTGCAGACGATCCGGATGAAGTCCATCCTCAGCGCTGTCAGAGAGCTGGGGTTCTGCGCTGTGTGGAGCTTATTATTGATCTGCAGACACAAATGCACCAAACTGTCATCTGAAAGGTTCTAGGGCAAATTCATGAACAGCTGCACCACATTCATATGTAGTGTTTTACGTCTTGTTCACTAAAACACCAGCAATCCATTTTAACCAGGCATTATGAGTGCTAGTATAAGCATTTAAATAGGCCCACTGAAGTGCCTTGAAACGCGCAGCATTATTCAGTGTGTTGACGTAATTTCCACTGAAACAGGAAGACAGGGTGGGATATATCGATCAGCTCCTTCCATTTTTTAAAATAGCCAATAGTGTTTTGTTTATATCATAGCTCGGCCAGAGCCATTGAGCTCAGTAAGCCACAGTTTCCTCCCAATCACTTTAAAATATTGCATTCTATGCAGAATTCAAATGGGTTTGACATGTTTTCTAGTATGCGCCGACTCACACATATGATCTGCTCTGTTCTATCGTATCTCTGGACCGGAGCAGACTGTCTGTGTGTCTGTGTGTCTGTCTGTGTCTGTGTCTGTGTGTGTGTGTGTGTGTGTGTGTGTGTGTGTGTGTGTGTGTGTGTGTGTGTGTGTGTGTGTGTGTGTGTGTGTGTGTGTGTGTGCGCGCTGCGGCGGTTCGCGTGACATTAACGTGAAACCAGACTTCACTCACCCCAATGGAAAGCATATTGTCTGAATCATTCCCCATCCCCTATACAGTGCACTATGTGCCATTCACCATGTAGAAAATAGTAAATGTGTGAACAAGTGACCGATTTTAGTCACAGCTTCAGCGTCTATTTATAATGTAGGCGGCATCAGATTCTAGAGAGCATTTGATTGGACAGAAAATCTGATGAGAAGCTGAAGAGCAGAGTGATGTCATCAGAATCATTGATCCATATTGGCGGAAGTGAGAGACTGTAAGTTTTGGATGTTTCTATCTTCTACATGTGAATTTTGTCATTGTTTTCGAGCACACTAGCTTATAGATAACAGTAAGACTAACATATTCATACTAAAAGCCAAAAAAAAAAAACTTTTAGTCATTCTTTTCATGCAAATACACCTTTTTATGTAAATAAGGCTTTTTATAGATGAGTCTTGTTCATAAAGTTCAGCAATATTTGTCTAACCCAATTAACATTGTGCCACAGAAAGCAGGCAATAAACTGAGTTTTATTACAAAAATATGTTTGTGTACATAATATAGTGATCATGGCATAATGATGATCAAATGATGGTGAAGAGCTATGAGGTAGTCAGCATGTTAAAGTTCCCCTATTATGCATTTTCAAATATTATCTTTTATGCAGTGTGTAAAGGTGTAATAGCTGTTTGTGAATGTAAAAGGTCTACAAAGTTTTAAAGATCAAAGTGGGCGACAAATAAAGTTATTTTCTCCTAAAAGAAAGAACTGATTCTGTACGGCCAAAATGAGTCGTCAGCAATTCCAGTCTCACTTCCTGTTGCAAATTTGCAAAATGCCAGCCTATTGGCTGCCCATGAACAGCGTCAAACATTGTAGTTGTAAAAGAGTTTGGTTTGTGTTGTCGACATGTCGAGATGACATCTCTGCGCTGCGAATCCACTTTGCATGTACTTCCAAAGGATGAGGACTCGCGCTGTAATTGATACGGTAAAAGCAACACTGTTGTTACTGTTCGTATCAACGTGTATCAAGTGCTGAGGAAGCCTCCCGAGCTGAAATTCAGATAAGATACTAGGTGTTTCGTTTCTGATACCTGCTGTAAGCGGTAGACCAATCACAACAAATTGGGCCATCTGACCAATCAGAGCAGAGGAAGTTCTCGGAAAGGAGGGGTTTAGAGAGACTGAATCTTGAACCGTTTTCAGACTTGAGGTGATGTGCAATGTAGATTATGACCTTTGATGCATGTAAATCTATTGTAAAAGACCTCCAAAACAAAATGAGGAACCTTTAAAATTGCATTATAGGGGCACTTTAAGGTGTATCGACCATAATGGTGCAGCTACACTGTAAAGTACGCAAAGAATGCATGCTTCTGTGTCTGTGCACGTACCTGTTTATAATATGAGCGGATAAGGTTGAAAATAAAGCCTCTGTCCATGAGAGACAGCAGGTCATTGAGGAAAAAGGCCAAGCTGCTATTTAACCTCTCCACAAGCTCGACATCCTGAAACACACATGGATATTGGTTCAGACAGAGATAAGCATGCTTCCTGTTGACTCATAACAAAAGTAAAGTCATAAAACCATCATAAAGTCTCAAACCTCCTCTTATCTACATAAGGTCTGTGTTCCTCCAGCAGTAAAATGAGATCTGCTGCTCTTTTACCTTTTGATATCTGCTGGCTATGTCTGCGCTGATAGCACATACTAAAGCAGCAATGTCATCTACAAAGCGGTCCGGGAAGCGCTGGCGTCGGGGCATGTCCAGGCGTGAGGACAGGAACAGATGATGGGACATGCTCTTTACCTGTTATCACACACAGAAGAATGAGTGATACCATCTTTTTGACTCAAAACCCACTAAAAAAATTCATTTGAAATAAATGTCTGGAACTATAAAAGGGATAGTTCACCCAAACATTTTAATTCTGTCAATAATCATGATGGTGAGTAAATTAACGCATTTTCATTTTAGGTGAACTATATTTAAAAGACAATTAAAAGACAAATATTCATTATCGATTTAATGGCACTGACACAATCGGATGAAAAATATGAAAAGAACTGAGCAGGAAAATGGCATTAACTGAATTGAATCCACACTGAACTGACTTGAACTGAATAATAGCACTACTCTAAATTGAACTAGTTTTCACAATTGATTAACTTTGCAACACTGAACATTGCCATAAAATGAAAAAGCATTGAACTAAATTAGCTGAAAAATAACACAAGCTGTGTCTTGTTTCGAAGACTGCGTTCTCTGGAGGTTGCATACGTCATCAGCGATGTCTTGTTTCAGAAAAGTAACCATTATAAAATTGACCGTTATTTATTGTCAATCGTAAATTGTTGTAATTTCTTTATGACTTTGGAATATAATGGTTACTTTACTGAAATGAGGCAGCCTCAATGACACATGCAACTGACAAATGTGACTTACGGAGGACGCAGCCTTCAAAATGAGACACAGCTACTATTATATTCTGTAGAGATGATGAAATTTGTTTTATAATTGATGAATCTTGCAACATTAACTGTCATTTTCCTGTTCATTACTGTGAAGCTACTTGGAAACAATCTGTGAAGCGACAAATGACCATCTTGTCACTTAGAGGTGTTGTAGGGTTATCTGACGCGTGAGATCCGAAACAAGAAGCTTCCAGTCCAGGACTGCATTTACCCACTTTATTTGTCACAGTTCCGATGCTCAAACACATCGTAATCCTCCCTTTTGCATATCCACTCCTGACACGGTCAAAAATAGTTTTGCTTCCCTCATTACACCTGATTTCACTTACTCTCCGGCTACCTATATACCAATTAAACCCACACTCCACCCGGTGTCTAACAGTGGAACTACAACAGACATTTAAATAGAGCATAATGGCTCTTACAATCTGTATTGTATAAAGTGCTCTATAAAAAAATGTGACGACTTTAGTTATTGATGCAAATAATGTGCAAGGCTGGAGGTTGACTGACCATGAGCTGGAAGAAAAACCAGGCCTGCTGCAGAGACGCCTCTCTCACGGTACTGGTGCTCACCACCCACTGTAGAGCCAACTCTTCATGAAGTAACTGAACGCAGAGAGCATTATTACAAAACATGACCCCATGAAGATTCTCTGAACCACACACATGCGCACACACAATAAATGCAGGATCACAACTTTGAAACGGTAATAGTACAAGATAAAGTGGCTCAATGAATGGATGAGTAATAAATGAACAAATGAAGGAACGAATAAACAGGAGTGCGCACGGGTGAGTAAATGAATACATGCTCTACCTTCTTGGCGATCTGCCTGGAGGGAGGACAGAGAATGGAGGAAGTCTCGATGAAGGCGGACATGCGATTACAGGCACGCTCACTGGCCTGTAGACCAGTGGGTGAACACAGAAGAATGGTGGTGGTGGTGGTGATGATATCAATGAAGATGATGATGATGATGAAGAATGGAAGACAGAAAGATAAGAGACAAGGAGGGAAGAGGGATAAGAATGCCTGATGGATGCACCAACCCAGATTATTTGACAAACTCAAAATAATCAAACTTAATCCATGCTGTGTTAGGGATAGGCTAGTACAGTCAGCTGGTCATTAATACAAAATAAACCCAGACAGGGTGACTGATGTCTTGTATAATCTTGAAGGGTTTTATTTTATGGTTAACTTATTGATAAGTAGACTCTAAGTAGATACTGATAAGTAGATAGTAAGTATACTATCCAGCTCATTACATAACATAACAAAATTAATATTAAACATTGGTTGACATGAAAACGGTCAAACGATTTTGAATTATTAAAAAAAAAAAAAAAAATCTAACCACACAGAATGCAACAACTGAACAATCAGAATCAAGCACTCAATACCAATAATAATTCTTTTTAAAAAGCATAAATAATGTAAGGATGAATATGAGCATCTAGATGAGACACTGTAGTAGTTAATTGCATTGGGTTACACTAAATTTATATGTTGGTATTGTTGGTAACTAGAATTCTACCAAGGCAGGAGAAGCACAGCAGACAAAGGAAAGAGAGATGAGATGATTGAAGAAGAGGAGGAGGCATGAACACACAACCTTCTAGACAAATGCTCACACACCCTCAGACATAGACACATTTACAAAGACAAGAGCCAACTGGGCACAAGATTATGAAGTACGATTAGAGAAGTAATACCAGAGCGAAGGCAATGAGAGCGTACAGGATGATATGGTGTAGGGCTGGAAGACTGGGGCTTGTTAACATGTAAAAGTTGGGAATGAGGGCAATTAGGGTGTAGGATTTGAGACCCTAAAATATGTTTGGGTCATGCTATGGTTAAAAGATTGAGACAGTAAGAAGTAATGTTATGGTTAAGGGTTTGAGACAATAAGTAAGGGTTTGAGACTGTAACAAGTAACGTTGGGGTTAAGGGTTTGAGACAGTAACAAGTAACTATATGAACAGTAACAAGTAATGATAGAGTTAAAGGGATAGTTCACCCAAAAATGAAAATTAGCCCTTAATTTACTCACCCTAAAGTCATCCTAGGTGTATATGATATTCTTCTTTCAGACGAATACAATCGGAGTTATATTAAAAAATGTCCTGGCTCTTCCAAGCATTATAATGGCAGTGAATGGTTGTTTCTGTTTTGAAGTCCATAAAAGTGCATCTATCCATCATAAAAGTAATCCATACGGCTCCGGGGGGTTGATAAAGGCCTTCTGAAGAGAAGCAATGCGTTTGTGTAAGAAAAATATCCATATTTAAAACTTTACAAACTGTAATCTCTAACTTCCGCTAACTGTCGTATGCGCGTTCAAGAGAGACTGGCGTTCCAGCGTATGACGTAGGACGCAGACATAACGTAAGTTCTGGTGACAAACGTGGAAGCGCAGAGGATAGAGCAAAACAAAACTTGCTTCTCGCGAGAACTAGCATATTCTCACCGAATCGTCCTACGTCATACGCTGGAACGCCAGTCTCGTGAACGCACATACGACAGTTAGTGGAAGTTAGAGATTACAGTTTGTAAAGTTTTAAATATGGATATTTTTCTTACACAAACGCATCGCTTCGCTTCAGAAGGCCTTTATTAACCCCCCAGAGCCGTATGGATTACTTTTATAATGGATGGATGCACTTTTATGATGGATAGATGCACTTTTATGGACTTCAAAACAGAAACAGCCATTCACTGCCATTATAATGCTTGGAAGAGCCAGGACATTTTTTAATATCACTCGGATTGTATTCGTCTGAAAGAAGAATGTCATATACACCTAGGATGACTTGAGGGTGAGTAAATCATGGGCTAATTTTCCTTTTTTGGTGAACTATCCCATTAAGGGTTTGAGACAGTAACAAGTAACGTTAGGGTTAAGGGTTTGAGAGTAACAAGTAATGATAGAGTTAAAAGTTTTAGATGGTAACAAATAATGTTAGGGTTAAGGGTTTGAAACAATTAAAAACAGTTTGAAACTAAAAACTGAGACTGGAACAGTAACAGGTGCAGTTAGGTTGCATGTTTTCAGAGGTCATGTGGGGTCAAAGGGTTTGAGGCGGTTACAGGTTATATTAGGGTGTATGGTTAGAGGCAGTAGGGAAGGACATTAGGGTATAGGGTTTGATTGGCACCTGCTTGAGCTCACAGCTGGAGTTGGGGTTCCGGCGGAGCACAGCCCTCGAGCCCCCTGGAGCGTAAGCAGAGTTTACCCAGGAATGTGAGCGGTCTATTCCCTGCTTATCCACCGACGGCACAAACACAAACCACAGTGCCACACAGGGGAGGCAGAACAGCCACATACAGGTGTCACAGGGAGGGGACAAAGTGCAGGACCAGAATTAATTTAGAGGAGGGTGGGAAAAGGTCAGGGGCACAGTGAAGGAGGGTACCACAGCAAAAAACATAGCACAATTATTAGCACAGCGATCAACAGATGCCACAGTAAACATCTCACAGTCAATGTCTAAGCATCTAGCTCCAGCACGGGACAATGAGAGTAGGGACTGCAAATATTTAAAGACAAATTATTTTAATGAATCAATTAATCGATCAGTTATTTTCTCAATAATTCAAATAAAGAGGCACATTTTTTCAGCATTTTATTTGAAACATTTTAAATGTTACAACTATATACTTATGACCTTTTTCCTTTCATAGAAATAGCTTTATTTTGCAAAGTGACGTCACTGATTAATCAAATTTGTTGTTAAATATCTTTATTGTTGATTTTTATCGATTAGTTGGTGCAGCCCTAATTAAGAGCCTTAATTTTCCCAAAGATTGTAATAAAAAAGAAAACGATAACAAAAATCACTTATAGTGCTTTTTTAAACACTCAGTTCTTTGTAGCTGCCATGTCAAGGTAGTAAAAACACAGGACAGAGCAGGCAAAATGCAGTAACTAACAACCAATCAGAAGCCAGAGGAAGAGCCGCCTACCTTGCTGCCGATGATTCTCTGCACCTCCTCATCAGGGGTGGCTGGTGTGGAGGCCAGGTCAGGGTTCGAGTTACTAATGCTCTTGGAGCGGGACAGGAGCAGGCTGCTGGGTCTTGCCATCGCCCTAGAGAGCGTGGCATACTGGATGGGGAGCTCATATGATGCGCCTCCCACTGAAAGAGGAAAAGGGACACTCTCAATGATTTAACTTAAATAAGCATTCTGCTCTTGAGGTCAAATGAGAGCAAGTATAAATGCTAGCGGATCAGTTACTCACAATACATAAACACTGAGCCCTAGAGAAATTAATCAGCATGACTTAAAGGTTAAATATTGTTGACAGTTTTAGCAACGGTTCAATAACTTAGGGCATTTTCAATACTTAAAAGTTCACCCAAAATAAACAGTTTTGAACGCCATTTTATTTCTTCCATGAAAGATGTTTTGCATAATACATCCCGCAAATCTCATGTAAATATGACGTGGCACCATTTTTGTGGTTTGTGAGCTGTAGTTCTCACTCACCAGCAGGGGGAGATACAGGCTCTGTTGTGGGCAGGTGGAAGCAGTAGTGGATGTAGGAGGACAGCAGATTGTTACGACCATGATGGTCCTGGTTTCCGTCCAAATTCTTATGGATCTGGTTTACCAGCAGGGCCATGGCTTCAAAGGCAGCTCGGCCAAGATTTACTGCATTTGGAGGAAGGAGAGGAAATGGATTACACAAGGAAACACCAAAATATTTGTATAAAAAAAAAAAAGGTAATATTAGTGACCAGATTCAGGTGTTACTAACCGATCTGTCCTGCTATAACAGGAGGGTGTACAATTAGCAGTATGAGCTTGCTCATCAGTTGGTGCAGGAAGCGCACACAAGTATCCAGCAGCGCCCCCTTAAGAGCGGCCATGCTGGCCTTCAGCTCCGCCTCTATATTCGCCTCTGTGATTATAACATCCTTCAGCCGAAAAGGAAACGAGTATTCCTCCAGAACATACACAAGTGTGAAGAACTTATCCAGGTGTGGATCCTACATACAGCAGGAGAAAAAAAACATGTGATTGCAATTACATTGATATGTGTGCAATGTTTTTTTTCTGTTATTTAATTACCTGTGTGTGAACCGAGGAGGCTGCCGTCACATCCACATTAAAGACTCCTTTGTGGTTGTCCACCCATTTCATTCCTGGTAGCTGTACCTGAAATACACACAGGCCACAACATATCCTCACCACACATTCACATTCCTCCTCAGATTTTACAGCCAAGCAGATGTTGCAGCTTGCTCTAAATAATTATCTGTACCTTGGATAATTTTGTTGTATGATTATTATTGTTGGTAAAACTTTGTTTGCCTAAAATGCTATTCTATAAATTATACGTTCACATTTAAATTTGCTCAATCCATAGAGATCCTACACCTTTTGCCCAAGAAATTTCCATGACTTCATCACTTTACCATGACTTTTCCAGTCGTTCATAATTTTTTGAACAAAAATATTTTTAGAATTTAGAGCATAATTATAACAAAAGTATATTCACTATAAAAATTTCCATGACTTTAACATTT
The DNA here is from genome assembly GCA_039654105.1 of Coreius guichenoti. Lineage (NCBI taxonomy): Eukaryota > Metazoa > Chordata > Actinopteri > Cypriniformes > Gobionidae > Coreius > Coreius guichenoti. The sequence continues at coordinate 17,173,898 of CM077171.1, forward strand.
TATTAATTTTCACAAATCACAATTTTAAAATTCCCTCACATTTAAGGTGTTCCATGAATTCAGCCACACCTTCTGCAAATAATTTGCTTGAAACCAAAAATTCTATTATCTGTCACTTTTTATGTGGCTCCAAACTTGCATGACTTTTGTCACATGGAACACAAAAGGAGTGATTATGAAAAATGTCAGAGCTGCTCTTTTCCATACAGTGAAAAAGCATAGTCATCATCACTAGCTGCGTTTACATGCACCCTAATAATCGAACAATTGAACTACTAGCACAGTCGCAATAAAAAAGTCACAAGTAACCACGTCAATCGGAATGAATTGGCCAAATCCGATTAAAATTTAATCCGGATTGTAAGGGGTGGTTTAAACCTCTTCTGATCCGATCGAGAGTACATGTAAACACTTGATCGGATTGAAAAGCGAAACTGGAAAGTACTTTGCATGTGCAATGACGTAGAAATGGCGTAATGACATATGATGCGAGGAATGAGTTGTTGTTGTTGAATGACTGGTCGAGTCATTCTAAAATTTTCCTTCCACTCATCTTCTGTGAAGTGGACCAGGACAACGTCCCACCAATCCTTGTTTCGGACTTTCATCCACAGACGCCTTGTTTTGGGCACAGGAATGGGCGTTTTTACTGCTTGATTAATATAAGCAGCACGGCACAAAGCTTCACGTGCTCGTCGTCTCCTAAATAGGACCCGAAATAGATAAATATCAAGTCTGCTCTTTAAAACAAAGAAAAGAAGCAATTTAGGATAATAGTATGCGCAAAAAGCGTGAAACTCTATATATTCGTGCAGTGTGCGCATGTCAAAAAAAAATCAATTCCATTTTTAAGTTTGTGGCATATAAATGCTCACATCAATCCGATCAGTTTATTTAGCGCACATGTACACTACGTTCGGATTCATCAATCGGAATGAATTTATTCCGATTCAAACAAAAGATGTCCATGCAAACGTAGCTGCTGACTTTCAAGTTAAGTTGCTGTCAAGTTAAGTAAGATTTTGCTTGGTTTATTAAAAAAAAAAAAAAAAAAAGATATATTAGGTTGGGATTTGAACCTGAGTTTCCTTTCATGCCGAAAACAAAACAATAGCTTAAGACTAGCTAGAAGCAGATCTACTTCTCAGCATTTTTCTGTTGTGCCCATGGGAATTCCCAAGCTCAGTCAGATTTTGCCACAGCATGAATCTACAAATCCTACCACAGCTTATACTTGGCTCATGAATATTAATTACATAATGTGAAGCTTGCCCAGTAGGCTTAACTAAATTGCTAAAAGGTGGACTCATGAATTAACTCTATTAATTAGGAACATATAGGCCCCTATCTCTCAGACCTCCCGTGACACTAAATATGATCTTTACATAATTAGAAAATTGAGTTGTTACTTGCAATATTAGTTGTTATTTGCAAAAAAAAGGAAAGCACTATTAGGGGCCAAGCAACGAAGTTGCGTGGGCACCCTATTGTAATTGTTATTTTCAATTTTAAGATGGACTTGGTGTAGGGGAGACCATGGGCTAAATTTCTTCAGTCACAAATAAGCTAGAGTGATGACACATTTTACTTTGAGAAAACAAATGATTTTGAGAAAAAAAATATTATTTTGACGTACAATATTTTTCCTTAGCTATCTTAAGTAATAATGCCTTTGAATTAAATGAATACATATTTTTACCTTGGTTGTTGAAAAGATGATTACAGGGGTGATTGTAACAATGACTTAAATTATTAAATTTGATATGTAAAATATTAGTCCAATAATCACCATTATTATTTTAAGTGATAGTTACTTTTGGCACAATTAAATATTTATAATAGCATAATTTGGAATATATCTAAATACAGTTTAAAAACTAGATTTGTGAGATTTTGTAATTGTATGTTAAAAATAATAACAATAATAATACATTAAAAAAAATGTATACATTCAAATAATACATTAAAAAGTTACCCCCAGTCTGCCATACTACACTTCTACATTAATTCTCACATGCACAAACACACAACCACCAGGGTACACAAACATCCAATGCAGGATAAATGTCTTACATCAGGAGTGAGGACTGAGTAGCTGGGTGGAGGTTTCTCCACAGAGACGGGCAGACTGAAGGAGCCGGTGCGCAGGCGGCCATGCTGCATGAGGGGGATCCACTGTGGGGAGCAACATGAACTCTGATTAAGCCCAAATTATATACACAGCCTATGTGCAGTTTAAAAGCGTTAGCTGGCCTACAGTCACATGACGCCACAACTTCAAGTGTCATAAGGAGAATCAGGGGAGGGTGCTACTGTGGTGACGTATAAGGACGCTTCAGGTGTCTCTGAGGGGGGACAGGGTCACAAAGAGGTGAGTGTTTCATCAGGTAGCCTGGAGTGCTTCTCCAGCGCTGCGGGAGAGTGACTGTCAGGAGAGGGAAGAGAGGAAGAGGAGAAGAGAGGGGGGTCCTTCTCTCACCGTGTAGCCCACGGGCGTCTCCAAGGGGGTATTCTGCTTGGGCTGGCAGCTGATGTGATAGAAGGTGAAGAGCAGGTGGTGGTTGTCGGTGAGGTTGGCGGGAATCTTCATCTTTACCTCCTCGTAGAACTCCGGGGACCTGCAGAGATGGAGAGAGGAGACTAAAGTAGTGGTTCCCATCCAAGGAACTGGGACCAACTAGGGGGCCTCAACAAACTTCTAAGGGGGAAACTGGGTAAATTATTTAAATTAATATATTATTAATATAATTAATATTTATGTATTTAATATAATTGATGTTAATATTATTAATATAACTTATTAATAACTTAATTAAAATGCTAAAAAAAAAAAAAAAAAAATCATACCATGATCAAAAGTGACAGTAAAAATGTTTATGTTACAAAAATGTATATTTCAAAAAATATTAAGCAGCACAACTGTTTTCAACATTAATAATTATATGAATATTTTTGCACAGCAAATCATCATATTAAAATGATTCCTGAAGGATCATGTGACACTAAAAAAAAAAAAGCGAATTAGGTGCGTTTCCATCAAGTTGTTCGAGCGGATGATGGTGGTGTTGGTAACCTAGTAACCAAGAGTAAATAAAACACCATCAGCAGAAACAGCTGATCAGTCACGTGGGTTTAATGTTCGGAACGTCAGAATTTATTTGGCAAATGCGTTTCCATCTCCCATTACTTGCATTAACTCTTTTTCGCACAAGTCAAAAACCACCTCAAGCGAGTGTAAAAAAAATTTACCCAAAATTTGGCCTTTGAGTCAAAATGAACCACTGTTGTAGGTAAAAAGTAAATGTAATGCAATTCTGAACATGAATAAAATGAATAAAAATTGTTGATTCTGTAATGAATAGTGAATGAGACAAGTGTTCGTACTTGTTATGGTAGATCACTGGGGTGTACGCCTCCTTGTAAAACTCTGCACAGCTTGACTTTCCAAAGATGACCTGTTCAGGGGGTGGAAATCACATTACATTGGTGAATAACAGCTCAATGGCTCCACTAGATGTCACTGGGGAGTTACATTTCAGCCATGATGTTGCCCTTGCTAATCATAAAGCCGTGGATGGATTTTCTAATTATCACAAAATGAATTTAGCCTCTAATGTAACTGCACTGCATATGGCCTCACACGAGCCTTAAATAAATTACTGATGTTTTAGAGTGAGCAACTGGTGTGCGAATGCAGCACTAACACTATTAGGGAGTTTCAAAAATCCTTGATTAGATTAACAAAATGTGAAAGGTTCAGTGTCTGTGAGTTCACTGAAATCTCCTAAATTTCCCAGAGCGCTTCTTAATACATCTAGAGACTGAATTTGGTTTGAGTGACTAATGTAACCTGTGTATTTAGTTGGAGCTAAAATACTGTGGTGTGTGATGTGGATCGATGTGTTTTAGGGAGGAGCTGTCATATTCTTGGCACAGATCTGGAGAACTTTATTGTGCACAATTAGGTTTATCCAAGCGATGAGATCATCGTATCAGATGTACTTCCATAATTCCAAGTGTTTTTTTGTTTGTCTTTTCATGAGAATATGCTTTGACAGTGTGACTAGTGCTGTGAGTGAGTACAGGGTGCGGGTGTGATCAGTGACTCACAGGCATGGCCTGGCTGGGATCCTCTCCTGCCATGAACTGCACCTTCACTGCAATGTTCCTCACCGAACCCTGCCGGCTACTGAAGTTAACAGTCTGAGGGTAAATGTACAACAGGTTCCTGAGGGGGAGAGAGATGGAAATAGATTAAATAATGAACCCTTTTCAATCAGACCAGCAATGGCTTTTAGAGGCCTGTAGATGAGGTAAACTTCGAAGATCAGAACTATTATGTATACTCCCATTTAAAGTTTGTAAAGACTATGAAACTCATACTTTTATTTTCAGTCCACTTTTCTCACTTTACTGGTTAGACACAGTTTGCTTCCTTCTTTCAACACAGTGGTGCACACTCAAGCATGGCCTGCATTTATAAGAACAATAGACTGAGTCATTAAAATGAGTTTTTCGAGAAAGGTGCTTCCGTGTGGCCATTTCTGAAACCAAGTCCTCAATTTGGCAACTGAAAAAGACAGTGCTTTGCGACAGTCACACTTCCTTGAGCAGCAAAACCATTTTCAACTATACTGAGATAATGAGAAAGGTTGAGTACTAAATAAGAACATTAGAATGGTTTGGGGACTCAAAATGAGGCTTTAAAATCACTGCAAAACTTATTTATTAAACAGTCATTCAAACAGCAATGATTATAAGCAACATTAATAATGTTTGTGAGGATCAATTTAATTCAAAGAGATTCATAAATTTCTTTCAAAATCATTACCATGTCTCAGTGATTTCAAACTTTTGAACGGCGTGTAAACGGCCAAGTTTACAGCCACTTTTGAAAATGGTTAAGAGATGGTTACAACTCAAATTTTCATGTCAACTACTGATTTAAACGTTAGGCATCAATTCCTAATTTAAACCGTCAACTTCAAAATATAAACCGTTACTTACTAATATAAACGGTTAAGTTTTAGCTCATAATGTAAAAAGTCAAGTTTACAACTACTAGTATAAACGGTTATTTGTCAATTTTTAATGTAAATGGTTAAACTTAAATTCCTAATGTAAACGGTCCAGTTTACAACTAATATAAATGGTTACGTTTCAGCTCATAATGTAAAAGGTCAAGTTTACAGCTACTATTTTAAACAGTTAAGTTTCTGCACATAATGTAAATGTTTAAACTTTAATTCTTAAAATGTAAATAGTCAAGTTTAAAACTGCTAATATAAAAGGTTTCAAATACTAATATAAAAATCAAGTTTACAGCTACTATTTTAAACGGTTAAGTTTCAGCACATAATGTAAATGGTTAAACTTTAATCCCTAGTGTAAATGGTCAAGTTTACAACTACTAACGGTCAAACTTCAATTCCTAATGTAAACGGTCAAGTTTAAAACTGATCATATAAAAGGTTAACTACTAATGTAAGCAGTTACATTTCAACTCCTAATGTTAATGGTCAAGTCAACTACTATTATAAACGGTTATGTTTAAACTTTTAATGTAAATGGTTAAACTTCAATTCCCAATGTAAACGGTCAAGTTTACAATTACTAATAAAAATGGTGAAACTTACATTTTTATTGTAAACGGTCAAGTTTTACAAACATAAATGGTTATGTTTCAACTCCTAATATAAATGGTCGAGTTTTATAACTACTAAAGTAAATGGTTACGCTTCAAATCCTATTGTAAATGGTGAAGTATACAACTATGTAAGCTTAAGTAAAGTCTAGAGAAAAATAGAGAGAGAAAGATCAATGCTTCATTTGTCACAAACATGTCTTTGAATTATCTTCATTTTGAGGCTTTTCTCAGCAAATATTTATATATGAGATTAATTCTATTAATGAATCAGAATATCATGCAATTCATTCTATTAACATTTTTTTGACCAGACTATTCTTAAGAAGAGCACCGTGACACACATCTACTCTTTCATTTGCATGTTTGAGGAACAGGGACAGAAATAGACATGAAAGGCACTACAAATCACTTGACTTTATCCCAAATCAAACACTGAACAGGTGGCAGCACCATGAACATATAGGCCCCTATCTCTCAGACCTCCCGTGACACTAAATATGATCTTTACATAAATAATGCAGCAATAGTTTATAATCTCTTATTGTATAGTCCTAAAAAGTGTCCATTTTATAGTGTGTGACAGAGGGTTCACTGGATGCTCTGAGCACCTCTGAGGTTAAAGGAGAACAGTGCACTGGCATACAGGCTGCTCAGCATGTCTCTGGTTCAATACCACTAAACACCTCTCTCGCCAACATAAGTCAAGGTCTCTCTCTCTCACACACAGCTGTAAGCGCAGCTCTGATAGGCCTGTGTCTCAGCTGATTTCCCAATGTCCAACATACACAGTCACAGCTTATAAAAGCAGCACCATTTTGAAAAGCGTGCACATTACAACAGCCTGTTTCCTTGCACCTGTGGCTGTCACAGTTTGTTTTTTAAGGAGAGAACAGGATGCAGGCAGGTTTATGCACGCTGTTTGTGACTCTGTGTGTGAACGGGGTCTCCACATCTCCACTGAAGTCTTTCCAAGCAGGGGGAAACCTGGCCTCCATGGATGAAGTGAACATCCTTATGTATGGCGTGCTGCAGTTCAGCGAGTCCCTGCACCACATTTACCAGAGCACAGAGGCCAGGCTGGCCCGCGTCATGAAAGCCATCAGCCGAACCGAGAGCGAGGTGAAGAGACTGGGGCACGACACAGAAGAGGCTGCACAAACCGAGCGACAGATCAAAGAGAAACTTCAGCTCATTCAAGTAAGCCTACGAGTCACTTGATCAAAGACATACATTCATGGCAGACTGAAATACTAGCCGGGGTGGACAATCGGGCATTTGAAAAATACTGCCCCGATTAACAGAAGTGCTAGTTCCCATTAGTGTCAGTTTAAAAATGTACCAACAGCCTTGTCTATGAATAATAAGCAGAGGGGAGAGTGGGGTAAGCTGTGCCACTTTTATCCTCTAGGAAAGGAGAAGGGGTACAACTAATTTGCTCAATTATATACACCTAATAGTATTAGTATTTAATTATATTTTAAGTATTTCTAAAGGGAATACAAAAAAAGTCGAGTAACAACTTTCCCCATATTAGGGATAAACGTCAAGTCTTCAGAAGAGGAACCGGAAACTCCAAGAACAGTATACCTTTAAAATAAACAAAAGAACATAAATGAGGGGGAAAAAACTACTTAATGCATCTTACTACGTACACTATATTAAATTCTATAACCCATATATTGGAATTACAATGCTGTAGATATCAGCCAGTGACAACGAACAATGACATTCAACTTGGTTCAAATGGAGTTGGGTCAGTGTGCTCAACAGCTGGTCTGTTTGCAGGCTCAGATGAAAGCACTGCAGAATCAGGTCCAAGAGAACAGAGGAACAGTAACCAGGGTGGAGCTGGAGGAGGCACAGCTAAAGAAAAAACTAGCCAGCCTGGAGGAAAACCTAAACAACTCCGTCCCAGACATGGTCAAGGTAGCTAAGATGAAGAACTGCCTTTCAATTAACACTTACAGTTTTATCTGTAAATAACTGATTATCTCCTTCTGACAGGGCACAACACTTAAAAACATCTCTATCCTGAAGGATCTGATGAAGTGGACCCAAGAACATAAACTGAAATTGGAGAATCAAAACCAGCAACTGACTGATTTACAGAAACAGGTAAGCCTGAGTGCAGACTTACTAGTAAACATGTGATTACCCGTAGATCATCGGCTCATGTCAGTACTTGCTTCTCATTTCAGAATATGGTGTAACCACTAATATCACCAACGAGGAGGAACTGCAATCCTCATCAACACTCCATTCATGGCACGGCAAACGGATCTCACCTATTACATGTTCATTAATATGACACAGATGTCCACTTTGCCAATCACTTTATACACACTTTGGGCCTCATGAAACACAAATTTCTGTGTAAAATATTTGTAAAAACTGTGTGAATGCATTTCCTAACCACAGACACAAATATTTAGCCACTTTCTATTTTTTTCTGGAGTGGATAATATGTTTATATTAGCACAAAACATAATTATCATAATATATATATATATCGGTATACGTATTTGTGGTGTGTAACTTATACATTTTCTTTCAAAAGTAAACATTTTTGTTTTTTTTTAAATAAAAGTATGATGAGTGATTTGCTGTCAAATGCATGAAAAAATACACAATTTTGAACACAAACATGAATGAGATTTGTGAACTATGGCAGAGGGAGGATGATCGATGGATAATAGCTTACATTTTTGTCTGTTCCTCACACAAGGGGTTCTCACCAAAGACTTTAGATATACAAAGACGGTGCACTCATATTACTATGAAAAGAACAAAGTGCAACGTGCAATATGGCGGAATAAGTTCCGCCTTCTAAATAAAAGAGCCAATCTGTAAAGTCATTGCATCACTGCAGCTGCCGTTAGAAGCTCCGGTTGCCTTAAAGGGACTTTGATTCTCACCTATCATTTGAGTTCAGACTCAGAATGTAGTTTTATAATACTTATGGCACTTTTAAGATATATGATCTGCTCTTAGACATGAATGTGTGTGGACTGACCTGTAGGTAGTGTGTGGGGTGTAGACGTAGCGAGCGGGAAACTCCAGCACCTCTTTGGTGGGGCGCACGCGTGGGTCAGGATAAGGCTTCACATGAAGCAGCTCTGGAGAAAGACAGTAGTGAGGGGCCTCTGGAGCCGGGGAGATGTCGATCTTCAACTGAGCTAGATGGAGAAAGAGACCGACGGGGTGTGAAAAAATGCTTAAATAATAGAACTGAGGTAAAAAATAAGTGCAGACAGGTACCCGTCACAGGTCTGAGTCGACGCAGGACAGATGACGGCCTCCTCATGTCTGCCAAGAACTTATATAAGTCTTCATCACTCAGTCTGTCCCCCTCCTGTAGTGCCACAGAAACACCCAGCATTCATTTAGTGAGGGAAACAATACATCACGCTAATACACTACCATCAGCAAAACACAGACACAAAAATCGAGAACTGACCTGTTTGAAGAAATTGGTGACAGTGAGGGTGGCTGGCCGGAAGTTTGTGAAGTTGCACATGTCCTCTCCTACACTCATCCTCTCAAAACCTTTCTTCTTCCTCTCATTCCACGTCCCCTTGCGCTCTGTAAGGAATGACAAAATGCTGTTTGCTATATAATTGAGTCATGCTACTAGGGCTGGGCGACATTTATAATATATTAAATATTTAATATAGAATATTTAAATTCAATATTACAGTCACAATTTATATTAGGAGTCTTTAATTACTATGTACGGTAAAGGTAGGGACACCAAACCGACGGCAAAGAACTAGCGCTGATGAAATCCGACTGTGTTGTCGCCTTGCGTCGGGGCAAAAAATCTGCACTTGAGCACCCCGAGAGAACTATGGCCGACTGTCAACTAGCATGCATGTTCTGGGCCTGCATGTAAATGAGACAACTGTCTATTTCTGCAGATATATTTGTCTATATTCGTCAATCAAAAAGGGAAACCGACACTACAGGCTGCAGATGACGGTACACAAACCGTAAACAAAGCAGCGCGTGCTTACCGTTTTGAATATCAATCCTGCTGATCACTTTCTTTATTCCACTCCGCTCATGTTAATATTAAAATATGCACCCAGGAACACTCAGTTAAGATGACGTAAAATTAGAACAGCCTGTTCTGATGACTTTGCTGCTGTTTTGCTATTATTCTCGTGCACTGACTAATCCACTAAGCTGAACAGCCAATCAGAATTCTCTCTCTCACTGGCGGCCCGACGCCGATTCTTCATGCTGAATCGGCCCCCAAAAAAACGAAGGCGTCCGACTAGAGCCAACTGTGTGGAACACACCGGAAAAACTAAGTCGGTCGGCGCTCAAAAACAGCCTGACGTTGCCCGATGGCCGATCGTCGGCGTGGTGTGTCCCGGGCTTAACACTTTATAATAGCTTTCATTAATAAATCATTAACAAACGTTATATAATGAATCATGGACATGATTCGAAAAGATTTAATGGTCCTGTAAAAAAAAGTCACTTGTATTGTTCGCAGTCATTGAAAATGAATGGGAGACGAATTTCATCTAGACGAAGTGTTTGGTAAAAAAAAATCTCACTGAAAGCTCATTTTTTGAGATATCAACTTCAAATTTGAAACAACTTGTTTAGATTTTTAGAGTAAAACATGTTTTGGAAAATATATATTTCATATAAAAATTGAAAATGGTAGTTTTGTGAATAATAAATGTAAAATTTCACTTTTTTAAACTTTTTTTCACTTCAGAAATAATCTGCCAAGTGTCGTCTTTAAAAAGAGGCTCTTAAACATTCAAGATTTATGACTGTTTAAGTTAGAAATTTCATTTTCAGGTCCATGCTCAAAAAGTGAATAAATTGATTATTGCATAAATATAAATGTAGTACCATAAAATCCCCTAAAAATGCAAAATATTAAATAAAAAACATTATCGAACTAAAATATAGTTCAATCATTTCATTGGGGGGGAAAAAAAACCCTGTCATTTTTGACCGACACGCAAACAGTACCCGATGGTTAACTATGTAATTAAGTCAAAATAATAATGACAATAATAATAACAACAATAATAATAATAATAATAATAATAATAATAATTGTTAGGTATAATGTACTTATTGTGTTTGTGTTCTATTCCAAAACACCTTTGCTGCTATTGCGGTGTGATGCGGGTAAGGTTAGGGACAGGTTTGGTGGTATGGGTAGGTTTAAGGGTTGGTTTAGGGGTCAACAGTGTACATGGGTCAGTTTGATTACTATATGGGAACACATTTCAAACTGTTTTATTACATTGTTTTGATAAATTAACTAAGTTAGGGTTAGGGTTAGCATTAATAAGTATTTTCTTGAAAAAATTATTTGTTTTCTCCTGTTGATGTATGATTCAAGGAATATCCTGTTTAAGGATTTAAGTGTTGAGGAAATAAAAACATGTTTTGTACCCAAATTACAATATTACAATTATGTGTTGTTGTTATATCTTTAGCAAGCATTTAGCTAAACTTTAGCTAAATTTAACTAAACCAACCACCCTTGGTGCACACAAATGTCCTTAAATGTACTAAATGATTAGTAAACATTTACAAATAATTAATAGTTTCAACTTTAGATTGGGTACTGCAAAATGATAACTACAATACTACAATAAATGATTTGTAAAAAAAATAAAAATACACACCACAACAAACGAAGACCAAATGTGTGACCTTTACAGACTGTGGTTATGATTTAATGAATATGAATAGTGTGTGAAGTGCTTCAAATTACTAATTAAACCATTTTTTCCACAATATTTGTCAATGTAAAAAAGTGCATTAGGCAATAAATGAATTGAAGTTTAATGACATTTGTTAGCATTTTATTTACATAATGATTAACAGATCATTTAAACATTAACAAGCATATTATGTCATAGCCATTTAAATATGTATTAACTAATGGTCTGTCAAGCATTAAATAACGCTTCTTAATTTATTAATTAAGCTTTTAATCATTGTAAACTATGTCAAAATCATTTGTAGATTTTAAAAAAAGTGCTTTCATATCGTTCTATCGATATAACATTTATAAGCATTTCAATTTACATGAAATAATGATCTGTTAATCATATGTTTAATAGGTTCATTAGTAAACATTAACAAGCACATTATCTCATATATCTAGCTATGTGAATATATATATATTAACTAATGATCTGTTAAGCATTATGTAATGTTTGTTAATGATTTATTAATGAAAGTTATTATAAAGCGTTACCTATGTACTTGAACAAAATAAGTACATTGTACCTAACAATTATTTATTTTTGACGTGTTGCAATAGGGTATGACAGATTTGGTGGTGTGGGTAAGTTTAAGTTAATTATAGATGTAATAACAGAAATTAAATTACAGATGTAATTACATGCAGGTGTTTTTAAATAAGCAAAATGCAAAACATATGCACACACTAAGTGCATTGTATTAAATGATTCATTTACATGTTAGTACATAATAGTTAAAGAGAACTTAATATAAAGTGGGATCAAGATTACATTGTTAGCCAAACAAAATTAACCAACATTGTGAATATAGTGATGATTTTAATGCCCTTTTTATCTGGCTATTAAACTGATTTATTAGATTAGTTTTGCAACTTCTGAATATAAATGTTATTTTTAGAATCTCTAATTCAACTTGAAACATACTTTATTTTCAACTAGACTTAAAGGTGCAGCAAGCAATTTCTGAGGAACGCTGTTGAAAGTGGATTGGACCGAGCAGCACAACACACTTGTAGCCAATCAGCAGTAGGGAGCGTATAAACTAATGACGGGGAAGGAGAGAGAGAGTGAGCAAGAGGGAGATTTAAAGAAAGACTGAAGAGAGAGACATGGCTGAGAGACATTACAAAAGAGAAGGGGTCAGAGGAATATCACTGGAAAAAATGTATGTAATATGTGACAAATAAAGAACCTTGAAAATAGCTGTGTCTCATTTTGAAGGCTGCGTCCTCCAGAAGTCGCATTTGTCGGCAGCATACATTGAGTCTGCCTCATTTCAGTAAAGTAACCATTACATTCCAAAGTCATAAAGAAACTACAACAATTTAAGCTTAACAAGGAATAACGGCCAATTTTATAATGGTTACTTTTATGAAATGAGACATCCTCAATGACGCATGCGGCAGACAAATGCGACCCCCGGATGTATTTCTGGATAAAAATGATGGAGCACATTGATCGAATATTGGAAAAATGCTGACAAATATACAGATACAAGTTGTAAACCAGGCCTAAAATGAACACTCACCAAGCACCAAAAGCGAGCAAATATCTGTGTTGGAGAGTATATGATACTGTGTCAATCGGAAGTTAGCCGATAACATTTTTATACATTTTAACAATGCAAAATTGTGAGAACATAAACGTGAATAAAGGTGAAGAGAAATACGTGTTTCAGACAGTGCGCAAATACTGAATGGAACTCTCTTTCACGTCTTATTGCGCTTGAACAGACATATTCAAACAAAATTGTCAAAATGCCCGTCTTGGCAAGTATCCTTGTAAACAGTCAGTTATGTCTTAACAGAACGTAAACAGTTGACACATAAAACGCATGTGTTATAGCATATTGGATCCATGCATCAGCCTAATAATCCTGCTGCTGTCTATGTTTTTACTGTTAATCAACAACAACAAAAGACAAAGAACAATCACTCATTGCTCTTGACTGAATGACTTTAATAAGACTGAATCGGTTTCATGGCTGGTAAAAAAATATTTATGGCCAGTGAATTTTCTTAAAGGGGGGGTCTAATGCTATTTCATGCATTCTGACTTATTTATACTGTTAAAGAGTTGGATTCTCATGCTAAACAGGGCCAAAATTTCAAAAAATGAGTTGGACGTATGACATACTTCTGTGCCAAATACACTCCTTCAGGATTCAAACAAGTTTCAGAAAGTATTTTTCGAGTATGGCCATGCAAGATGTCAAAATGGGTGGAATTCCTTGTATGGGCACTTCTCCCGGATGAACGCGTGCGCCCATCAATGAGCTTCATTCGGGTTATGGGAGCCGCCAGCAGTGCTGTCATTTAGACCACGAAATCAACAATGTCACTAAAGAAGTGTGTTTCTGGTTGTGAGGGAAAGATACCTTGTTCAGCTTCCCAAATAACCCAGCGGTAAGGAAAGGATGCAGGTTGTTTTTCTGGAGCAGCAACGGAGTTCTGCAAGTGTGTTTGTTTGTCCCGGTCATGAGTCAAAACCGCAGGCGGTGAGTGAAACTGCATCAAATGTCTGTTTTGTTGGCAATCGACACGTAAGTGCATATAATGTAAACAACACGAACGTAATCGAAAGTTATCCAGGGATAACGCGATGATGTATTGTGTTTGTGTGTGTGGGCGTCAAAGGTGTGTATGTGCTTGTGAGTGACTCTTTAGCTCCGCCCACTGCACGCCTTCATGAGTTCGGCTATTTTTGGAAAGAATCAGTACAGCATATCTGTCTTTTATAAATATGATAAAACTAAAGACTCTTCGGAGATATGAAGGATGCAATACTCTATAGGTACTCAAGATTAACACGAGGTTACCCCCCCTTTAAGTCACTGGCCATTGGCAGTTGTGGCAAAAAGTTAATTTTAGGCCCTGGTTGTAAACATAATGCCCATCCCTTGTGTGTGTTAATTTCAGGGACATTTTCAAGGTGACTGCTTATAAGAAATCAATAAAAGGTAAACTCTAAAACAAAAAGTGTGTTGACTGTGGTTTATACCCGTGTCTGAGTCTGAATCTGAGCGGTCCAACCCTCCAACGCTGCTAACGATGTTCAGCAAGTGAATTGCGGTCCAGGCAAAGGGCATCCGGAAACGGCCCAGCCTAGAGCACATCTGCTCGGCCTGAGTCTTCAACTTCTCTAGCTTTTCCTTATGCTGCATATGCATATATACACACACACACACACACACACACACACACACACACACACACACACACACACACACACACACACACACACACAAACAAAGGTGAAAACCAGTGAATCAATTCAGAACAACCATCTGGGTTACACAAACCACGTGTAAAGGTAATGGGTGAGCAGCATTTATCATGCCATTTCAAACAAGCAAAAAAAGCAACTTGGCAGCAGAATTATACAGTGACAGTCACAGGCTCCAGCATCTACTGGACCTTGCTCATATTGAAGAAGAATGACAAATATTGCGGCAGTCCAGATCAAGTTGAGAAATTCTCAGAGGATACCATAATCATGCCAGATGTGTCTGATGAAATACTTATGCATAAACCCATGGTACACTCGTACCTTAGTGGAGTCAGATTCCTTCATGATCATGTACGGTTCACAGCATTCGCCGATATCTCCCTGTTGAAGGACTTTCTCCAGCTGAAACACAAATACAGCAGCGCTCAACAATAAGGATATCCCAATGGCCTGAGGCCAGGTGACAGAACCGTCACACACATATATATACAGCTCTGGAAAAAATTAAAGAGACCACTTAACATTGAGAAATCAATGTTAAGTGGTCTCTTAAATTTTTCCAGAGCTGTATATACACATGACAAGTTTTTGAACCCATTGAAAATATCTCAATTTCTACATAGCTATTTTTTAATTTAGTCAGTCTTATTCCTGTGTCAGATGTACTTTTTAGTTATTTAGTCTATTTAGTCAGCCTTTTTCTGTTTTTGCTTAGTCAAGTTTTAGTTGACAATGTATGGGCAATTTTAGACTAGTTTTAGTCAATGAAACTATTTTCATTATTCACAATTATTTTTCATAATTACAAATTGCAATGATTGCTGTCATTTGAGAAATGTATTTTTACAATTCATCAGAATTACCTATAAGCAGAAATCAAGAGAATGGTTTATTTCACCTCATCTAGTGTACTGATTTATTATAGGCTATTTATCATATAAATTAACACACTCTACATTATAAAAACTGGTGAAACAAGAAACTTCTCACAAAAATTCAAACGGTGAAATTCCTAATATTAATTCCAATCATTCCAAAGGACACTAATGTTTTTCTATTACAACAACAGCAAAAATGCTTGTCACACAGAGGTGCATCCCAATAAGTGCATTCAGAAACCACAATCGCAAACCAGGTTTGGATTTATTACTTTTTCACTGTATTACTTTTTTTTTTGGACAAAAATAAAAAGCAATTTTAGTAACGTTTTTATTATTTATTAACTACATTTTAGTCTTGTCTTTTGCATGTTGATATGCTAACAGTGATCATTTAATGACCTTGGTGTTGTCTCGTCATCATCTCATCTTAACCTTTTTTTCATGACTTTCAACGAACATTTTGTCAGTTTTCGTTAACAAAATGAACACTATTTCCACATAATATGGTCTGATCTTTATTTAACTTAAAATTATAAACGCAATCTGACTAAACTACTAGGACAAACAACTGTACTTTTTTACATTTTTATTGAACCCAGTAATTATTCAAAATGCAGGGTGGAGAAAGTAAGTGAAACCTTGAATTTAGTAAGTTGTGTATCATCCTTCAGCAGCAAATCCTCCACCAAACGTTTTTTGTTAGCTGCTTACAATACTTTTGACCAGTTTTGGACCATTCCTACCCACATATTTATCAATATTAATTAATATCTATGGATTGTCTTGATGGCACAGTCCTCTAAGTTATGCCACACCATCTGACCTGGCTTAAAAGCCATTCTTTTTTTCTTCCTTTTCAGCCATTCTTTAGTTAGTAAAACTTGTGAGATTTAGTTCCTTGTCTTGTTGCCTCATCCAACCTCTCTAAAGCTTAAAGTCCTGACATTCTCATGAAATATATCTAGATGTATAGAATACATTGTTAAAAACAGTTGTGCTGCTTATTTTAGCGGAAACTGATTCACTTTTTTTCAAAATTCTTCAATGAATAGAAAGTTTTTGAAATAGGAAATCTTTTGTAACATTATAAATGTCTTTAATGTTACTTTTGATCGATTTAATGCATTCTTGCTGAATAGTAAGGTAGTGTATATGGAAATATAATAAAAATATATGGATAACATATTAAAAATAAAATGCATATTTATTTACAGTAGGACTAGTGAAAATGTTTTAGTATTTGTAACTCCTAACTTAATAAAACAGGCTGTGTGACTATGAGGAACAATTACCTCAATGTACATCCGTGTGCAAGTTTGAAGGACTTTATTTAAATTGAACACATACACCTCTTTAGCTACATGTGCCATAGGTTGCCGTCCCCTGTCCTAGAGTTCCTACTGTACCCTCTATAGGACATGTGGCACTGCGCCCCCTGCTGGTCATACCTTAATGACTAGAAAGATGTCAGGAGACGGGTATGTGATGGAGAAGATAGCAGATCGGGCCAGGGTGGAGATGGCTACATGGGGGTTGTGGGGTCGGAGCAAGCCCTTTATCTGATCCGAATTCAGGTCAAAGAGAAAATCCTCAGAAATCTGAGGGAGGAAAGGAGCATGGATGAAAGGGATACAGCATATGAATGACCATGAACCTGTCACCCATCACAGGATTTGAACCCACAACATTTTAAGTAACAAACATTTAAAAGGTTAAGAATATTTGGTCATACCTTTTTCTTTTCTCTGACATCATACAGAGCCAGGGATCCAAATATTGGCTCGATTTCAATCTCAAATCTGGAAGAACAACCACAGTGAGTCAGGTCACACTGCAGATGGCTTAACTGTTCAGGGTGGATGTGTAATCAGAAGGTGTGTTAAATCACAATCGATGAATACAGTTACCAACTGAAGAATACTGGGCCGTTCACACTGATTTTTGGTTATTGTAAAACAATGATTTTAAAACATAAAACATGACTGGATGATTGGATGGGCTGGTTGAGAGCCTTACTTGAGTGACAAACACTTGACCATGATCCTCTGGCCAGTGTGCTCTTTGGGAACCTCTGGGATGGCACACCTCTCGACGGCCTCGTCCTATCAAAAACAAAGAACCGTCATCATGACTACAGCTCAGTCAGCACCATGGCAACGTTTGCTCAGTCATCAGAAACAATGTGTACACAGACATAAAGCGAGAGGATGAGCAGCGACGATGCGGAGGAGCAAGAGACAGAGGAAAGACAAAGAAAATGTTCGACAAGATCAAACAAAAATCACAGATGGATCATCAGAGAGACGTCTCTGCTTTTGAACTTCAGCGTTTGACAGCTCTCCTACATAAAAGTGTTACTCATCGTCTCCTACACAGAAGACTCTACTTTCCTTTTCTGCTTTCTTTCACACATAGTTTCACAGTGACTTTAATGATTTCAGACCTCATCCGGTGCAGGGTAAAGTCCCAGCAGATCAGTGTGGCGGCACTGCTGGCGGTTCTCAGCGTTGCGGCGGTCCATGTCCTCTGCAGCCGTGCGCTCCAGCACAGAAGGCAGCAGCGCATCAGGTGTGGAGTTTTTCAGGTCAAATATACTGGAGGCCCAGCTCCCCCGCGGCGTCTCATCTAGTGACACGGAGTGCCTCTTGGAGTCATCCTGCCACAGACAAAAACCCGTCTAAAGTTAAAAACATAATTACCATGTCGGCGCTGATAGCCTTGTGGGCAGCATGTCGACATATAGCACCGTTGTGCTTCGGGCGACCCAAATTCAAGTCCCGGCTCGCAGACTTTTTCCGATCACATCCTCCTCTCGCTCTCCCACCTCGCTTCCTGTCCACTCTATACTATCCTATCCTATCATAATAAAGGCAAAAATCTTTAAAAAAAAAAAAAATTAGGATACAGTTTATCCTGACAATTTCTTAGTTTAACTTATTAATTTAATTTAAAATAATAAAGCAAATTTAAAACCACTCATTATTTTACAAAGACAATAATGATCAGTATGCAGGGAGTTTTTCAGTTTTACTTATAACATTCTTTAATTTAATAATAAATAAAATAAATAAAAAAATAAAATAGTAAAAAAAAATAGTTTGAGAGATTTCTCATTTGAGGAGTTTTTTTTAATACTTTTTAAATGCAAACTTTGATTTAAAATAATACAATAAAATATTGTAAAACCATTTAAAACTATTAATTACAATGTAAAACCATTCTTCATTTACAAAGACGATCTTTTATCCAGGAAATTTCTCTTATTTTTTAATAAAATAAAATAAAATGAAATAATAGTTTGAGATATTTTTATTATTATTATTATTATTATTAATTATTCTTGTACTAAATGTAATCTTGATTTGACAGTAAATGATTTGGAGAAGAAAAGGGGACCAGATTGGGAAATCTCATGTCAAGTCTGTGTCAAGTGCATGTATTGGAGCACATGCACTTTTAGGCCACGGCTCCCACCACTGGTGTGATTTTATGTAGCGTCTGAGTTTAATTCGTCAGACAGTTACCTGCTCATCCTGACGATCAATGACTGCCTCATCCAGCTCAAAGGTCTGTTTGATGAGTCCTTTCTGCTTCTCCCGCTGCCGCTCAGAGTTATGAGGCGTCTGTGTCGTGCTGTATCGTTGATACCTGAGAGAGCACAAAGCAGAATGTTTCTACTTTCTAAACAACTTGTTCTCCAGTAAGCATCCATGTCATTCACTACCAGTCAAAGTATAAACAAACTCTACGTTTTTAACGTAGCATGAGGAAGAAAAAAAATATATATACTCTAATTTTTTAACACAGTACAAAGAAACTCCTTTAATACTGATTAAAAAGCATCCCAGTGATTGAAAGTTTTGATTTGTTGAATGTTTTTTTGGTCACTATACTTCTGAAAAAGCAGGTATGTCCAAACTTTTGACTGGTACTGTGTGTGTATTTTACAGTCCAAGCTCATGTATGAGGAAGAATACTCACTTCCTCTGGATGATGAGCCAGTCATCTGTGTAGACCCCCAGGGCATCCCTCACTCTGGGGTCCAGCGAGCTATCAAAAGTGAGTGCAAAAAGAGAAACCATCAAACCCCCAGATACCCTCACACCCCTTTTCCATCAGAATGGTTCGTGTCCCGGAGCCACAACCTGTTCTCGGCCAGGCGAACTGGAGCCTGTCGCAAACTGGCCGCATGTTTCCACAGACTTGAGGATGGTGATGTAACAATGCTACATGTTGCTTACCTGACTATAAACAGGCTAAAATCAAACAGTGCACATCCCTGTGTTTGTGCAGGCAGTGCGGCACTTCTGTTTTGCTGTTCATAGTCCTGGGAGTGTTTCTAGCGAACTGGCAACTCTCATAAACTCCTGATACTCTCATGTGTCCTTTTTTGAGATATATTGGAACTGAAACTGTTGATTCAATTGCTCTCTCACGTGCAGTTTTATATATTTAGATATAAAAGAGCAGTGTAGTGCAACATTAGTACATTGCTACACGAGAATGACAGCGACAGCGAGACCAACAAGTTTTTAGGGCCAGAGTTGAACCGATCTGCATTGGAAATGCACAGAACGGTTAGAGAATGGACAAAGGCTGGGAATCCGTACTGGAACCGGGTCGGTGGAAAAGGGGTATTAGTGCACTCACAGGCAGCACAGCATGGCTTATCCAAGATGATGAGATTACCTGATTAGCAGTGAGGGCGTGAGGAAGGGCAAGGTTCATTAAAGTGTGCTGTGTGCTGGCTGTCTGTCTGTGTGTGTGTGTGTGTGTGTGTGTGTGTGTGTGTGTGTGTGTGTGTGTGTGTGTGTGTGTGTGTGTGTGTGTGTGTGTGTGTGTGTGTGTGTGTGTGAGAGATGGGCGACTCACTCCTCCTCAGGGACTGGCGGCTCTATGGTAGCACACTCTCTCTCCTGCAGCAGCAGCTCCAGGTCATCGCTGGGGAACTCCAGCAGCTGTCTGAGGGTTCCGGCCTCTGCTCCTGGTGGATGGCTGCTAACGTACTCCTCATAGTCCACTGGCTCCACCACCTCCGTCAGAGGCACCTAGAAGGTTACAAGCGTCAACCCTGGACCTGACTCACTCTGAACACTCCAGCAAAATGACTGAATAATATTTTGATCAAATTCAATCACATACAAGTGTTGCTTGAAATAGTT
The DNA here is from genome assembly GCA_039654105.1 of Coreius guichenoti. Taxonomy (NCBI): domain Eukaryota; kingdom Metazoa; phylum Chordata; class Actinopteri; order Cypriniformes; family Gobionidae; genus Coreius; species Coreius guichenoti. Next base: position 17,194,563 of record CM077171.1, read on the forward strand.
TATGGGGCCACTGTATTTTCTTTAAGTATGTATATGTATATATGATTGTATGTATTTATGCACATTACTATTATATAAGGTTTGAGGTCATTAAAAGTCTCTTATGTTCACCAAGTCTGCATTTATTCAATCAAAAATACAATAAAAACAGTTAGATTATTAAATTATAATTACAATTTAAAATAACTGTTCTATTTTAATATATTTTAAAATGTAATTTATTCCTGTGATGTCAAAGCTGAATCTTTCAACATCATTACTCCAGTCTTCAGTGTCACATGATCCTTCTATTTTTCTATTATTCTTCTATTCAAGAAACGTATTTTTATTATTATTATCAATGTTGAAAGCAGTTGTGCTGCTTAATATTTTTGTGGAAACCATGATGACTTTTTTTTCAGGATTCTAAAAAAATACAGAGTTTAAAAGAACAGCATTTATTTCAAATACAAATCTAATTTAATGCATCCTTGCTCAATAAATGTATTAATTTCTTTCAATAAAAAAAAATCTCACTGACCCATTTACAGTGTCAAAAAGTTGGAAGTTTTTGCATAGTACAATGAACTCTTTTATCTGCAAAATTTGATTCTGTGTAATATGACCCATTTAAATAGCTTCAGTGCAGTTATCTACTTGCTGTTGTAACATGTACAAAATGGAGGCTTGACTGTAGTTTATCTACTGTATTTGGATACTGTATGAGGCACTTATAGCTTCTCAAGGTACAGTTTCAGAGTTACCAACACTGCAATAACGAAGTACAGAGAAAAAATTCAAAATAACCTGTTAGGGGAAAACAGGGGGAAGTGATTGTGGCTTGTGGTCAATTCCACTTCCCCTTTATATTAACATCTACAAATCACATACATACAGTGGTCCCAAACACAATTTGAGCACTTAGGCCACACTTAAAATGCACCTAAATTGCATTAGATACAAAACATCAAACTTTGTGGCATCTCCAAACAAATTATGCAAGCCTTTTCTCAGAACTAACTTTTCAGACCCATTTTTGACTCAAAGGCTGCATCCGAAAGCTTAGGCAGCTGACTTGTTGCCTCGCTGCCCATTCAGGCAATGACTTCACAGGCAGCGTTTGCGCACGATGGTACCTCATGAAACGGATTTCGGACAGACTTCTGAATAGTGCTGCACAATTCTGTATAAAGTGAGAATCACAAATATTTCATGAGTCACCTGCGATACTGAATAGACAACTGAACAGAATAACAATTTACTAGAGGCTCTGACAAAATGTTAATTGCTGCAGTCTATTTTTAAAAATATTTAATTAATTTGAGTGAATAACTCAATGACTCACTTATAAAGACTTCACTTGTTTCATTACTGAATGAATCAGCATTTTTCAACAAATCTCTTGAAAGAATGATTCAATAAAAAAATATTGCCACCTACTGGTGCAACAATGTAATCGATACAAACGTTATTTGAAGCGCCAAGTCCGTTTCAAAAGACATCAGTGATTATATCCAAACTATAAACTTTTAGCCCAGTATTTCTGTGATTAATTTGAATTACTGTAACACAGAAATAATGATACTGTGTGGTTGAAAATCTGTTTCATACTTAAAGATGACAACTGCTCTCTCTGTGTCAGAACACAGATTTGAAGGTTCGCTGCTTATTTTTAGGAATAAGAACACGTGTGTGTTTGAATTGAGACCGCAATCTTTTAGCGACTATTGTGCAGCTTTTATGTTTTATTGGTATTACTCTTATTATCTCTGTACAGCACATTGGGCAACTATAATTGTATTAAATTGTACTATATAAATAAAATGAAAGAAAACTCTACTTCTGAGGCAGTGTAACGGTTTAATGATCTATAACAAAATAGAGAGAGCTTTGGTGATAACTAAGTGAATATTTAATTACTACAATTGTAATTTCTCCCTAGAAATGACATCAAAAGTGGAAAACGTTAGTCAAAAACATACATTTACACACAAACTGACCACCAACCTCAACTTTCAGACGCCATTTTATTTTTTATCTTAACTGTCACACAGGATTGTGGGATATCAAAGGTGGCGAAGGATACATCTATGCTGCCTTCAAAAATCGATCAGATGAAGGTATTTTCAGGAGACAGGAAGTGAAGCTAACATTGGATTCGGATGTGCCTTGATGCCTTCCTACCTTGGAATGCATCCTCCAAAAGCAGCATTTTTAAGCTTTCGGACACAGCCAATGAATTTAGATCAACTGGTGTCAAGGTGATTTTTAGTGGATGGATGAAGTCAGTTCCCCTTGAGATCACACAGGTGTCCAAGCAGGTGTTGCACATCACATTAACTATGAATATGATCCAATTTGTCAACCAGAAAGTGTAATACCAAATACTTTTGTCTTCATTTTCATGTTTTTGTGAAATGTTTCGACTTGAAAATGTACTTGTGCCTATCAAGGCTGCATTTATTTGATCAAAAATACAGTAAACTCATTGATGTTTAAATGAAATATTACTGCATTTTAAATAATAATGTTCTATTTTAATATGTTTTAAAATGTAATTCATTCCTGTGGTCAAAACTGAATTTTCGGCATCATTATCCCAGTCTTCAGTGTCACATGACCCTTCAAAAAAAAATCATTCTAATATGATGATTTGCTGCTCAGGAAACATTTCTTATTATTATCAATAACAGTTGAAAACTGCTTAATGTATAATTATAATATACATTATAAATGTCTTTACTGTCACTGTCAAAAGTATTGATTTCTTTCTTTCTTTCTTTCAAAAAAAAAAAAGTCTTACCCCAAACATCTGAATGGTAGTATGTAATGCAAATACATTCATACACTTTTAAGTGAAACCTGACCAATCCAAACACATGATGTGACATTGTAAATATTTACATGTTAAACTTAGTCCTGCTGAATTCCAGAAGAACAAGAGTACCCAATATCACATTAAAGTCTTGTACCCCCAGGTTTGTTTTCAAAGCAAATATTCTGCAAACTGTTAAATTACGCCCTCAGTCTTACTCAAGACCTGGCAGGAGCCCACAGGACTATGTGCAGACAAGCAGAAATACATAAACACAAATACACACTAACCGGTTGATGAGCTCCAGCACGTTTTTTGGACAGCTGTGGAGAGCCATATTCCCGGGAAACCTGCTTCCTGACCTCAGACGCTACTGTCCTATGAGAGACACAAACCAAGACAGAAAGGGACATTTATTATATATACACAAGATTTTATATAATCGCATCAGGAGCTCATATGCAATGACAAAATAATCACAAAGATCATCAAGAGCATCACAACGAATCAGACACACACAGCGAGACGAGTTCATATCAGATGATATTATTGCTGCCAAAACCGGCAGCTGCTTAGATGGCGACGGTCAAACTCAGAATATTTGAAGAGATGCTGAGCCGCTGGCAGAGAGCAGGCAGGACGTCACAGCTCTGCCAATTTGAGAACTAAAAGCAAATGAGAGGCTTTAATGCCCAACAAAGCCCAATAACCCAGTAACCCCTCATCCACTCAGAGATAGCCTGCAGCTGCTCTCTAACAAACTCAAACTGCCTCGCTCTCACAGACAAATATATGAACACACAGCTGCAGATGCTCCAGTTCCCTTCAAAACACACACACACGCCCCATCATTAGTGAAGCATGCTAAGGCAAGTATCCCTATTACTATAGCTCAAACTCAAGAGATAAGGATTTAAAGTAAATTTCAGCATCTATGTATGTAATATTGTATGTAGGAGTGTTGCAATATACCGCTATTGATGATAAAAAATGAAATATTGATATAATGTTAAGACTACACATATGATAATATTCTATATAATCCAGAGACAGTATCAGGTTGACATGCAATCATAGTAGGTGGCGATATGCTGGTCTCCACCCATCATAAATCAAAAAATGATGATGGCTGCATCTGAAATATCAGTCTCTCTGAGTAGCTGATTCTTTTGAATAAGTAATTGCTTCGCGATCGTTAAAAAAAAAGTGTGTTCTATATAGTATGCATATTCTCTAGACAAAGTAAATCTGTCAGGTTGTCAGCGTCATGAGACCTACTATGGCCACATTCACACCGCAAGCCTTAAAGTGATAGTTCACCAAAAAAAAATTAACATTTGGTCATCATTTACTCGCCCTCAAGTTGTTCCAAACCTGTACAAGTTTCTTTCTTCTGTCGAACACTGAAGAAGATATTTTGAAGAGTGTTGGTAACCAGACAGTTAATGGTACAATTGACTTCCATAGTATTTTTTTTATCCTACTATGGAAGTCAGTGGCTACCGTCAACTGTTTGATTACCAACATTCTTTAAAATATCTTCCTTTGTGTTTAACAGAAGAAAGAAATTCATACAGGTTTGGAACAACTTGAGGGTGAGAAAATGATGACAGAATTTTCATCTTTGTTGCTTAATCTGATTTTTTTTTTTTTTTTTTTTGGGCTGTTCACATTTTTTAAATGTGGCCAATTTCAGATTCGAGTGTGAACTGGACCACATGCGCCAAAGAACGATAACAAGTATGGCACACAGCACACAGTCATATGGAAGTAAACACTGTCATCATTGACGCATCCATTTATAAGCTGATGTGCAGGAACAAACAGGAAAAAAACGATTCAATGATGCAAACACAAATCAATTCTGCTGTAAAGCAGCTCTAAAAAGACAATAGTAAACACTCATTATTCATTTGAAATCTTTGGTTCAGTAACTGTGTAATAGGAACTGTGTGTAATAACTAGAGCCCGACTGATTTATCGGTCTGCTGATTTTATCGGCTGATATGAGCCTGTCGCAGATATACTGGCATCGGCGTATATGCTGCAGATATGCCACCAATATGAACGTGCGCCCAAGTATGTCAACGCGTCTGACAGCGCGCGAATATTCACACAAAATTAAGTCCAAATGCCGGTCTTGGCGAGTATCATCGTAAACATAGTCGGTTATGTCTTAAGTGAACGTAAACATGAAATTTGCCAGTCACCGCCAGCGTTTAAGTTTCATGGCCCACAGAATATGAATATCTGAACATGCAATATATCAAAAGAAAGAACAGAGCCTCTGTTTTATTCTAGCTTCATGCATTCTTTTTTATCAACACTTGAATGTGGGTACGTTTCAAGAAAAAAAGCAACATTTTGAGGAAAAAGCTGAGAAAAATCGCAAAAACATGGAAATCATCAATGGCAGGGAAGCGTTTTCTCATAAAAGACGAGATAACAAAAGACAGAGAAAAAAAATAAATAAAAATCACTCACTGCTCTTGACTGAATAACTTTAATAATGGTTAATCTATAGTTATACAAGACTATGAATTTTACATTTGATTACTATTTCTGTAGCCTACCTGAAAATCTAGTTTAGACCTATGAAAAGACCAGTTTTTCATTTGTATGTTTGTTCTGTTGTATTTATGTACAATGTATGTATATTATGTACATGTACATTATAGTACAGGACCAGTCAAAAGTTTGGACATCAATGGGAAAGTGTGTCCAAACTTTCGGCTGGTACTGTACTATAATATACACAAAGAATATCGGCCGATATATCGGTATCTGAATTTTTTTACTCCCTAATATCGGTATCGGTCCTCAAAAACCCATATCGGTCGGGCTCTAGTAATAACTGTGGTTCAATAACCACGATGTGGTGGCGAGTACTGCATGGGCAAACACTTTCACATTTTCTAACCTTAACCACCGCTGCCATTCTCTAAGCACGAACCCAGACTTTGCACTGCTAACAAAACCCTGCCGACTACAGCATCAGGCCCTGTCATTCAACCAACCCCGATGTAGTGCAAAGAGCGGATGTGACCTCCTCCCAAGGGTCAAGCCACTTCACTGACTATCCATTTCCTGAAATTATAAAGCTGTGACTATGAAGGAAAAGACTGTTAGGGCAAACTAAGCCAGGCTGGCCAGCGGGGTCAAGCTGAAGTAATAATAACATGCTGTTTGTTTTACAGTGTACTGCAATGAGAATTAAGAGCATTCATAAGTGCATGCTAATGTGTGACCTTTAGGTGTTGCACACTTCTTCAGGACAAAAAAAAAAAAAATCAGAGCCCCGCACCGTGGCTTCCTATTTCCTGCTTCAAAAGGAAAGAGGAAAACTAGTCTGCTCTAAAAGCAATGGGCGGAATGGAGCGCACCACCCTTTCCTACATCCTGCAGGGAAACAATGAGTCCCGTCTCACAGAGGTCAAGACAGAGAAAGATAATAACTACATGAAATATAAGCCTATGCACAAGTTTCATGCCTTTTGGGCAGAAGAGACATCTATTTACAACGTAAGTCTGCGATTGTGCAGCAGTACAAATAGCGCCATACAAATCAATATAGCAAGAACTGCATCATACGAAAGTACCATGGTATTACCATCTCAGTAAAGTGCTTTTGTAAGGGAACACTCCTCAAGACACTCTCTGTAGGCTTGTCTACTTCCATCCGCATTGCAAGATTTCAATTAGGACCCATATATTTTTGAACATGTTCATTAATTTGGAGTGATTTTAATCTCAAATTGTCAGTGTTGCTCTAGTCTATGTCAATGAATGAAAACCACTATATCAATGACTCTCAGCAAATAAAAAAAACAATAAACAGCTGAATTAATCCATCAGACATACTGCTTAGTTTCTGTCTGTTTTTATGAACCCATCGAACGAGTTCCAGAAACGCTTCCTCAGCAAAAAGTGAGTTGATTCCCATCAACTCCTGATGAGCAGCATATATAAAAAAGATACATATCCTGACTCATACATTAAGACTCATATAAAAGCAGTGTTGCCAGACGTACGATAATTATCGTATTTGTACGATAATTATGACCTCTGTATGATCAATAACGAAAAAAAATCCCATAATGTAGGATAATTTCAGAATTTTATGACACTTCAAATAATGGTCGTTGTAATCATAGGGCTTCTATACTCATTGATTTAGCTGTGGATCCTACGTCTACCGTCATGACTGTAAGGAGAAGGTGAACGTGGTGTTAAGCATGTCTTCCATCTCATCTCACATTAAGTCTTCTCGGCCAATCATCGTTGAGAATGACTCTCTCTCATGAGCACAAGTTAACGTTCCTGCCGCGGCGCTTAGGTCAGTTGTTTCAAGCTGAGGTCGATAGTTTAGCAAAAAAGTATAGAAAATGAGTGCTGAAAAAGAAGGTGAAGAAAGGGGAGAGGCGAAGAGGAAGGCAGAGTCTATGAAGCAGCGAGTTAAAAAGTTGTTGGTCTAAATAAATAGTTGTATTATGTACGTTTGACTCGTGTACGATAATTTTCTTCCAAATACGATAATTTGAGCTTCTAGTACAATACTTGGACATTTCCAATTTGGCAACACTGTATAAAAGTAAAAAAACTAGTGCTGTCAAATCGATTAATCGCATCTAACATAAAAGTTTGTAAATATGTGTATATAGCCTACTGCGCATATATATATATATATATATATATATATATATATATATGTGTATGTGTGTGTGTGTGTATATATATATATATGTGTATGTGTGTGTGTATATATATATATGTGTATGTGTGTGTGTATATATATATATATATATATATACACACACACACACACACACACACACACACATATATATATATATATATATATATATATATATATATATATATATATATATACACACACACACACATATACATACCCACACACATTATATATTTACAAACTTTTATGTTATATGCGATTAATCGATTTGACAGTACTACAAAAAAACTAATTTTCTTCTTCTTAAGTAACACTGATAGTCAATTACATCGAACTGTCTTGATTTTACATTAACATTTTACATGGCTGGCGTAAACAGTCACATGATCAGAGTTGTTTAATTACAGTTTGCCCCTTTGACATATTATGTCTGTGTCAAAGCTCCATAAAACATGTCATAATACAGATACAACTACCATATTTAATATATAATGTTAGAAAGGTCTAATATTAATATATTACATTGCCCTAGGCCTAGTCTCATATAAATTATGATCATAAAACGTGTAAACATGTCAGTGGTACCATCTGTGACCAGAGGGAAAACACAGAACACCAAATTATAATATATTAGCTATATTTATATAGGCTTAACATTATATGTATTCATATATTTTTGGACAGACTGATTTACAATATAAAATGTAGATTTCAAAGTTTTACATTAAATGTAATAAGTAATATAAAAAAGAAATACGCAATTATTTCTGGATTATAATCCCCTTCTTATTACAAAAAAACATTGTTACTTTATTATTAGCAACTTTGGGTCTTATTGAGAAACTGATCAATTTTCACTCTGCAGTTTCTCACTGTTTAAATGACTGTTTTAATAACTTCAACTTAAAGAGAAAAAAAACAACAACTTTCATTCAGTATCATTGCGCTAGCCGAGGTGTAAATTACACGTGCTGACTTTAATGTTTTAAAAGGGACAGCCTTAAGCGCATTCCCAAGTGATATATGTTTGAATAGATAAAAGAGTAGTTCCGATTTCACTAGCCAACATCACATTACAGTTCGTGGTGTTTAATGCATCATCTTTTCACCCACACGGAGTCTAATCATTTAAGATTTAAAGACACCATGTATTCATTGCAAAGTACTTCATCTGTTACAAGAGTAAAACAGAAGTTAGTTGCAGTGTCACACTGTTGTGCGGCGAGTTAAACTAAACAAAAGGTTCATCCCTCTCTAACTCGTGGCGAATCTCTTTATCTCTCCCATTCGCGTGAATCCCGATGCGCGGGACAACTAACGTACTGCACAACACCTCTACTGTTCAACAGTCGGTGAAGTTCACCTACCTGTTAATCTTGTGCGCAAAAGCCCTCCGTTCGCTCGTTAAGGTTGCCATCCCATCTAAACAGGGAGAGCTCCTTTACAGTTTCCCTGTACTTTGGTAATATTATTGTGGAGTGGAGTCATTAGCTTCCTTGTGTCGCTTTGGCGCATAATAGCGCCTCCTCGCGGTTTGGGGGCGAATGGCGCTGTTGACGAGCTCACCAAACCGGTTCACAATGACGCACCTGTCTTTATCTTTGTGGATCTGCGATGTTTATCGTTTCTAGAATAGATAATGAAAGGAGATGAATGTTTTCCCAACTTAAAAAGTAACAATGATAACTTTGCAGATTACCAAGAACACCACAAGCCAATCTGTTGTCCTACTTAAGTGTTAATATAGGCCTAAGTCTTTTCATTTGAACAAAACGACAAACACAGTATATGTAAATGTATTTATAGCAGCAATCAAAACAAATAATTTCACTGTTAAGTAGTAGGCTATAGTTCATCATCTAATAGTAAGCTCTTTACGAACGCCAGACAACATATAGAATTCAATATTTATATTCTACATTAGTTGGCTAGTGTTTTCACGTGTGAAATGAAGATAAGTTGTGTGTTATTTCGCCTGAGGCGGTGGGCCGTTTCTTTAACCGTTAGAATCTAACCGTTAGTTGTTTTGTTGTGAAGTGGATAGGCAGTTCTCGCATGGCATATAAAACCCGGAGTAGCGCTGGAGCGGAGTGATTACAGAACGCTTTGAGTGGGCAGGGAAATCTCTCTGTCGATCCGCTCCACTTATATACGCTGATCCATTCCGGCTTTCAGTCTGTGTGTTGCTTGTCGCTTGCGCTAACAAGAAACTCTTTGGATGTTTCGGCTTCGTCTGACTGGGAAGAAACGAAATAGAAGAAATACAAAATAATTGACCTGTTTTTGTCTGAAACGTAAGTTGCTCGATGAATTACTTAGTTGAAGAACTGTTGTATAAAACACAATATAAAATTTACACAAAAACATGCTGTCTGTTGAAAAAACAACAAAAAAAACAATAGAAATTGTAGAATTTGTAATGGTTTTAATAGTTATAATGGAAATTGTATTGGTTTTAATGGAAACTATAATTGCCCCTGTGGGTCTCTGCTGGCAATTTGTTGCCTTCTGGCATGTTAAAACCACTAAATCCTAATGGAATATGGCCAAAAACACACTACTGGACAGGGCTGCCAGGTCTGTGTAACAAAACAAGCCCTAAACGGCAATCAAAAATAGCCCAAAACAAGCCTAATGGCCCTATCCAAATATCAAAACTCAACATATTCCACCCCATACCTAAATATATATTTTAAAGTCACTGTTATGCTTTATACACAATTTCAACTTAAAAATCACTAGTAGTAAGGCCTAATCATAAACAGTCTGCTTTCATAAATGAGCTCAAAGGCCCCCTACCTCAAAAAACGTATAATCTAGCACAGTTTTATCAGTGGTAGAACGCATAATATCTCAATAGACGCATTACAGTTATTTACAGTTAATCAAATATTTCACTATATATTTTAAAAAAAATATATATATTAATCAGGATACAATCATGGTGATTTTTCAGCACAGCATTAAAAAGTTTGCAGAACAAAAAAAAAACATTTTATAATCTTATGGCAAGAATGACTGATTTCCATAGTCAAGGATTTTCCCCTTAAATATTTTAGTCAAATCTAGAGATATAATCCCTGACAAAATAGCATTAGGCATTAGAATGTTGCTGGTGCACTTAATCATATAATGCAATTAGTGTGATTAGCTATTTATTCATGTGCATTTAATTAATCCGAAACCCTATGATAATCCTCTTATTTTCATTCAAAGCACATGTAAACATATCCATAGATTCAGAGTTACACCGACCTATACATATGCATCTACTTATTTTGCACATTGCTTGTCTTCCCTCATATTTTTGCACAATTTACAGTACTTTGTATCCCTGCCTTTTCTTTATTGTATTTACTCAGAGACCCATATTATTCTGTCCCTGTGTTTCATGTTTAATGCAGCAGTGCCTCAGTTTCCCCCACGAGGATCACTGATGTTATATTACCTTATCTTTTAAATAGGCCCACACATTTATGTAGGCCTGTGTTATATTGTTGTATGGCCACCAGAGAGCGATGTACTCCACAAGTGCCGGAGACACAGAGCCTGAAAAGGCGGTGGCCAGGAAATAATGACTCAACCCTCCACCTTATTGTCTAGATGCAGCACTGTCCAGAAGTAAAATATCACATAGCCAGACTTCATTAATCTTTTCACATGAGCTGAATAATTTTACAAATAACCAAATACTGCAATAATATAGACATGCAAGTTGAGTATCCTTTTGTTTAACAATAGCTCCGATACAAAGACATATGAAAGTCATTGTTGCATGCCAGAATTCTTTACATTTCACACTTCTTTCGCTGTTAGTTGAACGGAGATAGTTGCAGCAGTGCTAAAAATCTCCTAATAATACTTCAAATAGCAAGACATCTATGTTTATGTCCCATAAATCAAGTTGCACATGCAAAAGCAGATTTCCAGGAGAAATTTATTGACGTTTTCCTTCGCCCAAGGACACACATTTATCAGTTTAGAGCGAAGCCATCATTCCTCTCTCCTTCTCCCCGCTGTAACCTCTCCCCATCCCCCACGGTCAGTGAGGTATGACCATACAGTGCAGGCTGCCTCCTCCCTATAGCTCAGCTCAGCACCATGCCCCATTAATTCAGCACCAAGGAGAGCTGCTAGTGCAGGTACAACAAGCCAGCACTGACCTAAGGAATGACGCTGGTAGCATGTGTGTGTGTGTGTGCGTGTTTTCAGATTTGTTGAGTGAACAAGGGCGTTTCAGGAGACACTTCTGCCACGTATGTTGTGTGCTTTATGTGTTTTTGTGCAGTCTATTCCCCTCACAGCAGTCTGTACTCCAGGGCTGATACCATGCTAATGAAGATTAATGAATCTCTCTCCTCTCTTTGGCTTTAGACACCGTGCAGTACTAAAAGCTGATGCTTGCTATCACAAGGATTAAATATAGATCGGTGTTGTGAGGCTTTAGGGGTTTTTCTGCCGCAGACTAACTGGGGATTTTCGTGTCATTTGTTAGGAAGTGTGTGTTACGCTGGTTTTGAAGGATGAGCAGCCTGTACCAATGGGAGTGGACTGGCTCAGAGATGTAATGGACCATCATTCGAGCAATTACATTAAGAGAATTACCGCATTGCGACTGTCATACAAACCTAATACATACATCCATGGCGTGTGCAGTTGAGATGGTGCACTGAAAACATGCATCCTTGAACTCTATGGCACTCTGTTGGCAGTGATGCAACATGTGACATCCAGATGGAGAATTAAAAATAGTTCTGCATTTTGCGTTGTAAATTGATTGCATTTACTGTAGGCAGGCGGTGTTTCCATCACGTCTTTCTTTTCTTCCCTTTCCCTCTGCCTCTTCACGTCGAAGGCTTTCAGTCCCTCGACCAGCACTATTGTTTGGCTGCCCCTCCCCCCACAGGCAGGAGAGCACCCCTCATCCCTTGCTGCATTACCGAAGAACAAAAGAGAGAGTGTCAGACGCCACCCTCTAGATCTCTTTCACGCCCCAGCCCCCACCCTGCTTCCAGATGGGGCTGCCTTTTTTCCAGGGTCTCTCTGAACCCCAAGAGTCCTCCAAAATGGACGTGCCCCTCCCCCTCTCCCCACTCTTCAGCTGCCCGTCATCCACCTGCTCTCTCTGCCACGCGCCCATGCCCAGAGCACGCCCCCTTCCCCGTCCCACCCTAGCAGCCAGCTCCATTCAAATCTTTAACCACTTGCTTGCTATAGCCTTGCTCCAGGACATTACTTTTGCAGCTGTAAACCTTATTTTTATGATATTTGCTCCTCCAAGGCCTGCAGAGGGGGAAAAAAATTATGTTTGCATATAATGATGTAAAACGGTGTGCGATGAAGCAGTGCTACTCAACTGGTTTTACTTCAGGGAGTAGAATTTACATTGGATATCAAGTGATGACCCAATGCAATACCAAAATATAGCGCAAAAGTAACATATACATATTACCATGGACTGCATAGACCCAACAGCATGCAAAATATTATAGAGAGATAGTTCACTCAAAACACAAAAGAAGATATTTGTGTCCGTACAATGAGGGTCCAAAATAAGGCTGTCACCATATCAGATTTTAATTAAACAGCTGTTATGGCAAAAAGAACTTCACAATAACATTATTAGGGCTGTCACTAATGATTGTTTTGGTAACCAGTAAAATTACTTAAAATACATAGGTATAACAACAATGAGGCAATAATAATTGGTTCAGATAAAGTATCAAAAGCAAGTAATCATTTACTGTTAAAATGCATAATATAATATACATAATAGAGTGGTGCAGGTATGACATCATTTGTAGACCAAAACACGGAAACGAGTTAGCATTTTAGCACTTCCGGTTCCATTGCCCTGAAGCCAATGGGTTTTTTGAATGGGATTTCGGTCAAATTGCTGAAATAAGGTCTGTGTGGAACACAAGCTCAAAACACTTTCACATTTTATTATACGACATAAAATACATCAGTATTACCCCACTCGTGATTTTTTGAAGCTGTTACGTGTCTTGGCGGTTGCTAATAAGTGGCTAAATGAGACTACAGAGGCTGTCGAGGATATTAAACGTCATCACGCCGAACAGGTAAACTCAGTCCGCTTTTACAGCCTCATTATGCTCATAATTGTGCTCTTATAAGCTTAGAAACTCAAACTTTCTGGGAATTAATAGTTTTAAGATAAAAACTGAAAGAGCTGTCAGAAGCTTAGTGATAGTGACGTTGAAATCGAGCGACCGCGGTGTAATCTGTTTATAGCCTACCTTTAGCTTTTTTACTTCTGGCGACTGCATTTAGGCTTCAAGATTCATAAAAGTTGTGTTCATCTGTGTTTTCATAAACTTTTGTTGATCACAGAGCTTGTTTTTTGCGATAATCCAAAATCCTATGGAAAAATCCTATTGGGTTTTGGTCGAGGGAACTAGTGTGATGCTAACTGCCGGTTGGCCTACAAAGTGACCTGCACCACTCTATATAAACATCATCAACTTGTGTACATTACGTATTATAACCACAGACTGTAAAAACAATGGACGTAGTGTCTGTGAGGTCACCCGTAGGTTTCTGAAGAGCATTTTTGAAGCCATCTTGGCACCACGTCACTGCACGTCACTCCCGTATAACCGAAAATGGGCAAAGAGGCGGGACGTGGGTGGAGCTGAGGTGCCTGGTTGCTGAAACCAGCAGCGGCAATCCACCTGCCACGGCTTTAATTATGCAGAACTTTAAAGTTAATATAATAAAAAAATTCACCCCCCTCACAACTGACATGAAGGGCAAAATTAGCTGTATAGACCAAAACCACTTTTTGTACCAGTCTGTAAACAAAATTTTTTTCTGCTGTGAAGTTGGGCATTTTAAGCAAGTAATCATATGATTTTATTGAACAACACTGTTAAAATGCATAATATAATATACATACTAGAGTGGTGCAGGTTTGACATCATTTTGTAGGCCAAAACACTTTTTGTACAAGGCATAGTTGGGCATTTTAACATGAGGGGGGGGGGGGGGGGGGGTCTATGGGATTGACTCCCTTTTGGAGCCTGTCTCTAGCGGCCAGTCGATGATTTGCAGTTTAAGTCACTTCCGTGTTAGTCTCAGCCTCAGACGACACGCCCACAGACCATTGGCTGAACGTCTGATGCGTATGGCACACTTATCTGGAAACACTTCAGGAGTTTCGAAGTCGTCATCTGATTGGTTGAATTCTACAGGACGTCAGCGAGACGAGTGTGTTGCTTTCTTTAAGGGTCCGTCTGGAAACAAATGCCGTGTCGCCAAACCCCCTTGTGGAAGACGAACACTGTCGTGTTTACAACTGTGACAATGAGCGCTAACCTGGATCAACTAAACGCTGGATTTTCAAAAGTATGTGAAGTTACCGGCTCCATTGTTGCAGTAAACTAGCAAAAAGTTCTTGAATGAATAATTTATAGATGCACGCCGGTCTGTTATTGCAGGGACATCGACTTTACATTTGAACACCCCTAAACATGACACGGAACAAAACGAACTGTGATTGGTTGCGTCACATGTCAGTCAAACGTCCTTTTGGGCTGTCCTTGACCAATGAAAGCTGCGATAGAGTCCAGACCTTCTGCCGTCAGTCTGAAGGTCTGGCTACGCAAGACTACTTCTGTGTTGGATTCAAGAGAGAGACCGAAAGGTTGCCGCATGATTATAACAAATGCCTGCAGAGGGTGCCAACGGCCTGGTGATTGCTGTTGTTACACTTTACAGAAAATCAAATCCTTGTTTAATATTGGCCAAACAACATTTAATTCAAATCATTTAATCTTTAATTTTTGGCTGCTTCTTAATGACAGAGACTAAGGGTACGTTTACATGACAACGATGTACTAAAAACGTTTTTCTTTTGAGTTTTTCATGTACAGATAAAAAGGTCGTCAAAACAATCCCCGTTCACACGGATCCGTGAAAACGACTAAAACTGCTGTATTGTGTTGCCAGGCCAGTAGTTGGCGATGTCACTTTGTAAAGAAACACTACACGCCTATAGACTGAACACGTAATACGCATGCGCATGACGTCACTGTTTTTTTTTACAAATTTGCGTTTTTGTTGTTTACATGGAGACGATAGTAGGATTGTTTCTAAAAACTTGCACTTTATAACCCGTTTTCAAAAGTTTGCGTTTTCAGGCCCAGAAAACGCAGTTGCTGTGTAAATGGATTCGTGGATTCTTCATTTGTGTTTCGAAGATGAGCGAAGGTCTTACGGGTTTGAAACAACATGAGGGTGAGTAAATGCTGACAGAATTTTCATTTTTGGGTGAACTATCCCTTTAAGTGTGAACTGAATGTAATGTTTTCAGACACTCAGTTGCATGTTATTTACAATGAGATGAAAATATAGTTTAAGTAGTGGAAAATGTATAGTTTAAATTTATATTAAATGCAATTAGTTGAACTTTAGAGTGCTTTTTTGACCCACTTAACTAGGACTTAAGTGCATTTTATATGTATTTTTTTCATAATTATTTCAATTGTCTTTGAAATTAAAGTGAAATTAAAGTGTACTGCTGAATGTACTGATAATCATTTATGGTAAACTAAAATATACTTTAATGTAATTTATTAAATATATATGTATCATTTGTAATGATAAAGTTTTAATTTACTGCATTAAATTACTGCATAATTTAACTTTAATTATAATCAAGTACTTTACACGTGTTTAGTATGTTAACACATTAAAATAAGTGTATTTCATTAAAGCATGATTAAAGGGAAGCAAAAAATTTAATAAGCCTAAGTATACACTTACAGTTGCATCGTATTATTTGAATTAGCATAGTTTTTCCTTAAAGTTCGTCACTGTATCAGACATGTGACCTGTTTTTGCATTGTCACCCACTACTGCAGTGAAGGACAGGATAATATGACAACTGCAAAGAGTGCTCGTAGACGTAGTGAGATCAGAACATCCCAAGAAATGTTTGACATAATCAGTACACTTATTTTTAAAGCGAATGGTTTCAGAATGAGTCACTAAGTCTGCAGTAAGATCACGGTTTTCTTCTTAAGGTCTGCAGCAGTAAGCAGTGCTCATGCGCATAAAGGGGGCAGATGCTCATTTGATTGTGTTTCTTGGAAAGCTTTGACACGTTGCATCCTCCGAGCCATATTTGCTTATGCCTTCCCCCACAGCGCCCTCCTGAGCCCCCAAGGGAATGGTGGAGAGGAGCGGCACTGGCCCGCATCTGTCACGGGGCAGCTGTTGGTCACTTAATGGAATTTGTCCTGTTGCTGATGGGCCAGGGGCAGTGGGAGGTTGGGCTAATGACTCCCGAATCTGTTAAAATCTTGCCAATTACTCAGAGATAGTGAAATCTATACTGCCATTTTACCTTCTACTGTCACACTCCTAACTTCCTAAAAGCTGATTAGTGATAAACCATGACTGATAATGTCCATTGCAGTCACACATTCCTGCATTTAACATTCAATCATATGTGCAGTAAATTAATTTCTGATTCAGATTTCTGTGGATCCCTGCCCTTGCCTACTGTATTATAATTCTTCTGAATTATCTGAATTTTGTAGCTTTACAGCAAAGAAGTCCAGAAATTGGATAAAGCCTAGGTATATCCAATAGCTTAAATGGGAATGTATATAGATGGACACCTTATTTAGCTATAGTCAATTTATTTACTAAACAATGTTACTGTATATTTCAAAACCTTGTCTGTGTAGACCATAGGACTTTTCACACTTGAAATAGCCTAGTTAACCCTGGGTCACATTAAATCCTGGTGTTTTTCATTCTAAACCCTCGGTAAAGGGAATACTGGGTTAGCTTTATTCACGTCTCACACTGCTCATACTATACCCGGGGTTAACAATTAATCATGGGTATTCATGAGCTGATGTTCCACATTGTACGTTAACCCCGGGTTAATGTCTTTATTTGCATATTTGCGGTGTCATTGTCACTGATTGGGCGAATGCGGCACGCGATATGTTTACATAAAGGCTAGAGTATTGCGCATCCTCATATTATATATTGCCGACTGTACTATCAGGTTTTATCCTGAACAGACTATCCGGGCTATAAAGGTAACAATAAAATGGTCCCTTCTTCACTTCAATTGTCGCCTTTTCTGTCACCATTTGACATTTTTCCCCTCAAATGCTGAAACTATGAAACGTCTATGAACTATTTAGACTATGAAATGTCTAAATTGCAAGTGTATAATTTTCGCCAGGGTTGAATGCCGAGTTTAATGTGCATTCACACCATGTCGTTATTACCACAACGATTCTGAACTATAAAAAGCCTTCACGTGCTTGTAGAACATGTAAACATGTAAGCTATGACTTGTACCACATGGCCGCTGTACCATCTGACCACTGCAGATTTAAGGTGTGTTCGACTTGAAGTGGCGCTGTGCAGAGAGCGATTCGTAGGCATATGGAGCTTTATTTACGGTAATTCCAACGTGACGTGAATACAGCATCAGAACGACGATAACCGCGCAGTAGGAAAAGCCCTGATCTTGTCACAACACCAGTTGGAGTTCCGCTATAGGTATTAAATATACTGTATTGAATGTTTGGTTAGTGAATATGCAGTTTAGGTCATATTTTTTTTGATGAATTAATTCTAAAATATTTCTGTTTTTTTATTTATTGTTTTTTATTTTCAAACATTTATTTCTCTTAATATCTAGAATCAGACACATACATATTCATATCTAGAATACCTAGACCCCAACATATACATATTCATAGATGTAACATTTATAAGTACGGTAAGTAGTATTGTAAAATTTTTAAGGTTTAATGAAAAGGATAATCTATAAATAAACAAATATATGTGCTGTTTTATTTTATATTAAATAAAGTGTAAAAAAAAGAAATTTACCAGAATGGGTACAGATTTGCAAATGTAGCCTAAATGAAACTAGTTTGTAGTTATTCATAAACATTAAATTTCCAATAAATAAAAGAAAAATATAACAATTATTTGTAATCATTTTAATTTAATATCAGTTCAACCGATTTTGTAAAAATAATGACATGTATGATTTTATAAAATAGAGCCTGAAATAAATAAATAGAATGCTCTATACATGTGACAGGCTGATGCGAGTATTTAAGTAATGGGTTCCTTTGCAATTAAGCCACCATAAGTGCCTTCTCTTGCCTTCATTCCAAGACATTGTGTTTTAGAAAGCTTTTGTGTGTAACTCTTTGACTGTAAGACAATAAGCATTAAGCCACTAAGCATTACTCTGATTTGCATGACTCAGATTTTTCCCCCCTGACCTGCAGGAAACACCAACCCCCACCGCCCTGCTCGCCATCCACGCGAGTTCAAGCAGCCAAATCAATGAGAAGAAAGAGAAGTGGGCCCTGTTCCTCCCTCTACATCTGTCAAGAAGCAGGAGAAGGAGGGGTTCACTCGTGGGATGGGGAAGGGAACAATATCAGTCCATCTGTCACAAACAGCCTCATCTCTGCTAAGATGAAATGTAGCTCCAAAGTAAATCAAACAACATGTTACTTCAGCACATTTGTGCATTATTGATGGCTTAAGCCATAAAACTGATCAAAGCCGCACGGTGTTCAATTTACCGAGTGCCCTGCGCTGACCAATCCACTTAAATGACTGTCTACCATATATATATATATATATATATATAAATAAATGGCACTCAGTGCGCTCTAAAATATGAAGCATGTTAACGTTTTCCCCCGACTTTTACTTGATAAAGACTCGGTAGTATTCTTCGAATAAAACCTCGGCAGCATGTTACACGCCCCAGCCTGATGGTTCGTCTCATAAGTGGGATATTTACGGTCTCCCTTCCCCCTCCGAGGCCTCATCCTGCGCTCTCAGTGGCAGGTAGAGCTGCAATCTCAGTCATTCATATTTAATTCCAGCTGAGTTTCCGGCCAGACTAATGCTCTATTGATTGCAAGTCTCCCATTACAGTAGGGTGAGAGGAAAGCGGGAAGGGAAAGAGAAAGGAAAAGAACACTGAAGACCAAACGCGGGCAGGCAGGAAGGGGAAAGATGAGGTGGTTTGGGACTGATGATAAATCAGACACGAGCGGGGGTAGCGAGCAATCTGACATTTAAGAAATATGACCGTTCTTTTAATAAATAGAAAATGTATGGCTTATGTGCAGTGTTGTGGAGTTTTTGTCTCTCAAATCCTCAAACACAATTATTTTTAGGCCCGAAACATTTTCGAGGAACCCGAATTCCATTAAGTCCGGAGTCCATCAGCGGTGCATGCATTGAATGAAAAAGCGTGCAAATGCATTTAGGTGTAATTAAAGGTAAGTACACTGACATGTTAGAGAGGGACTTTGCTTTCTGTAATGCAAGCTGCATCTAGATGTGCTCATGTATGTGTCATGAGAAAGAGACTGAATGCTTGTGCAATAAGTGGAAGAGATGTAAAAGTGAGGGAAAGAAGGCATTCTGGTGCTTTTTGTATTTAAGGTTTTCTCCCTGGATACCAACACAGACGAGTCAAGATGAAAGATTAATAACAGAATCTCTATATTTAACAAGATCGGGTGTAAAACATGCTCCCTAGAAGACATGAGGCCTTCACTCCCACCCACAGCCACCACCGTCATATGAGCAAATGTATAGGCGAGTAACTGGGAAATATCTTTCATGTTTATGCATGTGTTTGTTGCACCTCACGCGCTAGCGTGTGCGTACCAACACATGCATGCGGTGCATGGCAAGCTGAAGAGAATCAATAAGTAAAAAGATGACAAGCAATGTCTATGTCAGATTCTTCCTCCCACCAGCCTGTCTGCTCTAATAATAGCCCGGAGAAAACACAGAAAGGCAGAAGAGGAAAAACAAAGTGAGGGGGAGAAAATGCCAAATAATGCATGCGGGGCCAAATTAGGCCAATATCCATTACTCAAAAATGGCCCAGAACTATGTGGAGAGGCTGTAGAAACCACCATACCAACCCAACTGCGACCCACACCCTTCTGCTCCTACAAGCCCTTGCCACCTGAGGGGCTGGGAGTGTTACCCTGGGGCTCGGAGCCTACTAAACGATGGAAGCACAAGCCCAAAGCGCCCATCTCTCACTGTTCTAATCCAATCAGACTCAGCAGCTCTGACTCTCTCCTAAATCACATCAGCCTCTGAAACGCAAAAATGCTCCACATGAAAGCCGCTGTGTTGTTTGTAATGCATGAACGTTAGTAGGTTATATGTGGTAAATGAAAATGAGGTTGTAGACAAAATGAAGGGAGATCGTGGACATGTGAAGTATTCTTTATTAATTATTGGTGTTTAGTATGACTGCCTAATCTTGTAAGCATTCTTATCACACCTTATCATGAATGTGCTGAAGTGCTAAAGAGAAAGCCAACAAACATGTCCGAATCCCTCTTTCATTTTGCGAGTTGTTACTTGTGAAACTGGATAAGCAACTACATTTAATCTAATCAAGCTTTGGTTATCATTTAAAATTTCACAGAAAACTATCACAGAGCACAGTCGGTGTGCCTCCAAGTGTTGGATTAATTATTTATAATGGGTTCCAAAAAATCTGAGATAATGATAGTGAAAAATGATTTTTACTTTCTAATTTCCTTCCAAATATAGTTTTTTATATACACCGATCAGGCATAACATTATGACCACTGACAGGTGAAGCGAATAACACTGATTAGCTCTTCATCACGGCACCTGTTAGTGGTTGTGATATATTAGGCAGCAAGTGAACATTTTGTCCTCAAAGTTGATGTGTTAGAAGCAGGAAAAATGGGCAAGCGTAAGGATTTGAGCGAGTTTGACAAGGGCCAAATTGTGATGGCTAGACGACTGGGTCAGAGCATCTCCAAAACTGCAGCTCTTGTGGGGTGTTCCCGGTCTGCAGTGGTCAGTATCTATCAAAAGTGGTCCAAGGAAGGAACAGTGGTGACCCGATGACAGGGTCATGGGCGGCCAAGGCTATTTGATGCACGTGGGGAGTGAAGGCTGGCCCGTGTGGTCCGATCAAACAGACGAGCTACTGTAGCTCAAATTGCTCATGAAGTTAATGCTGGTTCTGATAGAAAGGTGTCAGAATACACAGTGCATCGCAGTTTGTTGCGTATGGGGCTGCATAGCCACAGACCAGTCAGGGTGCCCATGCTGATTCCTGTCCACCGCCGAAAGTGCCAACAGTGGGCACGTGAGCATCAGAACTGGACCACGGAGCAACGGAAGAAGGTGGCCATTAATGCTGATGAAGCACGTTTTCTTTTACATCACATGGATGGCCGGGTACGTGTGCGTCGCTTACCTGGGGAACACATGGCACCAGGATGCACTATGGGAAGAAGGCAAGCCACCGGAGGCAGTGTGATGCTTTGGGCAATGTTCTGCTGGGAAACCTTGGGTCCTGCCGGGAAACCTTGGGTCCTGCCATCCATGTGGATGTTACTTTGACATGTACCACCTACCTAAGCATTGTTGCAGACCATGTACACCCTTTCATGGAAACGGTATTCCCTGGTGGCTGCGGCCTCTTTCAGCAGGATAATGTGCCCTGCCTCAAAGCAAAAATGGTTCAGTAATGGTTTGAGGAGCACAACAACGAGTTTGAGGTGTTGATTTGGCCTCCAAATTCCCCAGATCTCAATTTAATCGAGCATCTGTGGGATGTGCTGAACAAACAAGGTTCCAAAAGGGATTTTTCACAGCGATGCCGTTGAAGAACCATTTTTGGTTTCTCAAATAACTTTTCAGAAGAACATTTTAAAAATCTAAAGAACCTTTTTTGTAATGGAAAGGTTCCATAGATGTTAAAGGTTTTTCATGGAATCATAGATGCCAATAAGGAACCTTTATTTTTGAGTGTACATGAATTTTAGAATTTCTTAGTATACATTTATGCAAAAAAAATTTATTAAGAACTCTTTACTCTTTTTGACTTTATGGCATCAGCACTCAAGCATGGACTCCACAGTTTGTCAAACCTGATAATCATGTTCCCCAGCATGATTTAAGATGATCCAAAGAGCTCCTTGAGCTTCAATAGAAGAACATTTGACGATCTGTACAAAGATTCACATGATGAATGTCACAAATTTACTTCTGACCTAGAAATGGTTCAGAATCTGAAATGTTTTTATCCATTTTACATCATAACACTTCTTTGTTTTAAATCCATTAGAATCCTCAAATGTTAATTTTATAAGTTTAAATGAAAAGCATCTCAGATTTTCAAGTGGTCTCATACTTTTGGATCCCACTGTATATATTTAAGGTGCACTTTGACTATTGCAATTTACAGATTGCACATATTTCTGTAGGTGTCGCCAAGTTACATATAAACTCAATATAACAGCATCCTATAAGTCAGGACCCTTCATGATATACTGTCATAACAAATGCAAAACTGTGTATTGACTATGATTATATGAGCCGTCACGCTCAGCATTGATTCCTCTTCGTTATATGTTCTTACATCCTGTGCTAACGCTTTCAGTATGTGAGCAGGGGTCCAAATTATGCTGAAATGTTGTACTCAAGTAGAGTGTTACTATTAATTCATAAGACGTCTGTAAAAGAGCTAGAACTTATATTGAAGCACTGGAATAAATATTTGAGAATATTCAAGAGTATTCTGCAGTGGTCATGATACAGATATTGTAGAAAATGAAATTGTAATCATTAAACTGATTAATCATTAAACTGAACCGTGTATGGTGAGGGATATTAGTTTTTCATTTGCATGTATTTTATGCATTTGCCTGACATTTTTATCCATAGTGACCTACTGTGCATACATGGTATTAATTATATAAATGTATTTATTATGTATTACACTGCCTGGCCAAAAAAATAAATGTCGCTGTTTGGATTTAAATAGGCAAATGCTTAAGAGTAAATGATTGGATCATTATTGCAGTGATTATTATGTTTGTAGCATGTTATATGTTTGGCAACAGTTCTTCTAACCATAATTGATGGAGTGTGTAGCTTTTCATTTCTTAAACAAGAGTGCTTGACTCTTCTATTGTTAACAGATCTTGACCAAAAATTAATGCACTTCTTGATGGAAATAAATGTTGTGATGTGAAGATCTTGTATTGACAATGCAAGAGTCCAACACTCTGTAAAGTCTCCTCCAGCACATCCCAAAGACTTTCAATGAATTTAAGGTCTGGACTCAGAGGTGCCGATTCATGTGTGAAAATGATCCTTCATGCCTGATGAATCTTGACATTGTCATCCTGGAATACGGCCATGATGTGTCTTCCTACATGGTTGTTTAAGAAATGAAAGGCTACACACTCCATCAATTATGGTTAGAAGAACTGTTGCCAAACATATAACATGCTAGAAACATAATAATCACTGCAATAATGATCTAATCATTGACTCTTAAGCATTTGCCTATTTAAATCCAAACAGCGACTTTTTTTTTTTTGGCCAGGCAGTGTATTATTACTGTAACATAAGCACATTTTGAAGTAATGTATAAAATTATAGCTTATATAGCGATATACAAATGAAGCAATTTTTAAATACTGCCAATTGGCAATACAAATCCAGGAAAAATCTTCTTTAGCACAGACATTTGAGCCATTCTAATCCATCACCTCAGAGCATAATAAGGGGGATAACACTAGCTGTAGCAATGGAACACATCTGTTTCACACAATCATATCTCCTGCACTGGTGCTAAGTAGATTCAGTGCGATCATAACATGCTTTCTTCCCATAAATGTAAATGCACAATTTGCAAATGTAAAACAGAGTTATCAGATTAAAAAAAAAAAAATGTGTATAGTTCCCTGTTTCCTCCACTAGCGATCTCCACAACAACCACATTTGGATGACCATGAAAAAAAGTGACTAAAATCAATGATCTCTGAAAGAGCAAAAGAGAGCCTTAGAATCTCTTATGCTTTAATAATACGGGGGACAAAAGCACCAGTCTCTTAATCTGCTCTTTTGAACATTTAAAATCATCAGTGAAATTACTGAAAGAGCTTCAAGCAACTGCCATGCTTGATCCTCTGAATCAGGTTTGTGAATAGGTACTTCAGATGCCCTCTTACCCACGGGCTGGATGCAGTCGCCCCACTGCCAGCGAAAACCCCTAATGAGCCTCAGCAATTAAGCTGGTTTATATTCACGTTAAGTGTGAACGGGGTGTGTGTAGAACCGTAGGCAGCTAACAGACCTGTTCTCTTTGTGCCACAAGTGCTGCCTTTATTCAGCTCACAAAGCAGAAAACAACACCCGCACCTATAATGGCACAATCTTTCCCCCTCACTCGGTCGCCCTCGGTACAGTCTGAGGAAAGTCGCGACTTGACAGAGCAGAGTGGGCGGGGTTAAGACAGACTGACAGCGGGGCCCATCTCGAGCCTCTTATTAACGCTTAACGAGTGCCTTCCTCATGCAATATTCATCGCCACTAATATCATCCAAGCTCTGAGCTGAGCTGGCTACTTATGTAAGGCAATTATGTAAAATATCAGACAGAGCCCACACTCAGAATCTGACTGGGGTAGAGATGCGGGACAAGAACCGAGAAGAAGAAGAACTAAAAGTGAAAGGGAGCATGAGAGAGGAGGACGAAGGGCAGCAACGCGAGGCATCACAATCCGTGCCAGAGCCCCCAGTTGAGTCAAGATTACTGGAGAATGCTTGGCCTCAACTGTTAACCCCTAACCCAGAAATGCACAACATTCGGTGCTCCCGAGATTATCGAAAGGTTAACGAGTTTGAATGCATCTGCCCACTCGCCCATCTCAGAGGATTTTCTAAGAACTCATCAGCCAAAATATATATAATTGTGTATATTACTCACAGTAGACACATCGAGAAAATGCTGTTTTTCTGATCTGCATTACAGCGCATTTGCCCGCCAACGACAATACCACCCACTCGATACCTCTCTGACTCCTGATGCCTGATACCTGTGCTGTGACTGTCTATAATCTGCATAACTCACAGAGAACTTCTGCTGAAGACGCGCACACGCAACGATTTTCACAAGGTCATCCAAGGCCGATGCGGATGTAGGTGAGTTCCAGCGACCCGTGGTCTCCGGCGCGCATATAAACAGACTAAAATAAACACATCCTCTAGTGGGAATGACAACCCCCTCACACCTCATCAGCGAAGCGTATATTTCCATAAGCCTACATGCTCTGCAACCATCTCCTCCAACTTCACCCATACAGACACGATAGAGACTCGCACCTATGAAACTGCCAACAACATCCGCATAACAGAGATATACCGAGCGTGCTCCCTCAGGTCAAGGCCCTGTGGGGGTCTGTGCAGAAATAGGTCATTTGTCACACATCAAGTCCTGGGGCAGGAGATGCATTATAGATGAGACCAAACAGCCTGTCTCAGTGAGCTCTACCCACTGCCTGAGACTGGAAATGGGGGGAAGGGAGCTTGAGATAACAACCGCTGCAATCAGTGTGTCGATGTTTAATATCAGCACCAATGAGGAACAATAAGGAGACATGTGCATTCATTTTCAAATCTCTGATTTCAGGTGTTGCTGGACATTGTCATTGTTTTTGCGTGTGATTATACTACAACATTAATAATGTGTGACATCTATATGACACTAACACCCAAGATGATGTCTTAATCCATATTGTATGATAAATAAGATTTTTCTAATTTTAGGCATTGGCCTTTGTGTGATTATGTAATCTACGCATTTAACACGCACCTGACATAATATTATATAAGTTGTTTAAATAAGTACGGGCAGGTATTTAAACAGTGGGCCGTGTAATGTCCAGAAATGACCTTCACAGCGGCTCTGCATTCTTGGTATCGAACAAACGGCAGACTTATTCACGCCATTTACTCAGCTTTTAGAAATGCAGCGTGCCCGACTACAGGATGGAATTTGAGAAGCTGCGCTACAAGGACAAATAATGTGAAATCAAGAAAGGAAAAAACTGAGGCATGAGTAAGAGGATGAGAGAGAGAGAGAGAGAGAGAGAGAGAGAGAGAGCGAGGGGCAAAGAGAAGGAGAAAGCATGGCTCCTGTCTTTTTCTGCACCCATCTGTTCGGAGTGCAGGTGGAGCTCTATTCACTCAGCTCTGCATGCGTATTGGGGGGCAGGAAGAAAGGGAGGGTAAAAGGAAGAGTGGAGAGATGGTGGGGGGTGGAGGGACGGGGGGCTTTCGGTGATCTCTCCTGAAGGGGATAATGGGAGAGGAGCGCATTGCAATGGCTGCCATGTAGTACCCTCCCTGCGCAATTAGCCAATCAGCAGCAAGCTCTGCCAGCCAGAAGGACACATAAAAGAAGAACATTGCAGCAGAGGCACAGAAGGAGCCTGCGAGGAGCTGGGAAATACACACACAACAGCAGATCCACAACACCCTCCCCTGGACACACCCTACTGGGGATCACTGCTTCTCTTTTTTTCTGAACCATCGCCCACGCCACACGGAGAGAAATCTCTCTCTCATCATCATCCTGAAGAAAACCCCCTTCTCCTCATTTTCACACTACTGAGGAAACCTACAATCGCACGGGCTGAGATTTCCTGGCAAAGACTGTCGTTTTTCCTTTTTCTTTTTTTTTTCTTTTCGTTTGGAAACTGACATTTGCATTTCTCGAGCCACACCACGGCGTGATATCTGCGAGTCGGCCTGAAGACCTGCAAATCGAAGGACCTAGCTCACTATCATCTTTGTACATCAAGAATGGTTACTGTACGTATGCCTTCTCTTTTTTGGTCTGTCTCATAAAAACAATAACAGTACCACCAGAAAATCAATCTGAACAGCCTCACAGCATGTACTACAATCTGTAGAAGACATTCACATTGAGAAAGCAAATATAGATAGGCTAATTAGACATAAAACCCATTTTAAAATATGGGCTATTTACAAGCTAATCAAAAAATATACACAGCATTTGGTCAAAACGCAAACATACTGGCACGTCTAATCGCGGATTCCGTAAACAAGATTAACGACTAGCCCAGGGTATAAGTAATGTGATACAGGCATGCGCGAGCATCGCTACAGCCGAGCTCGCTTCGTTTTCTGAGGAGAATCAAAACATTGCTTTCTCCAGCCGTACGAGAATCATTCGTCATGAGTCGTAATGCGTAATACGTAAAACCCTTCGCAACAGACATTTATTTCTACATCCGTTAATTAAACGCATTCAAGCGATAATTAGCCATTATTAACAGAGCGCCGAGGAATTCCTCAGGAATAGCTGAGGTGCGGCGAAGGCAGAAGGGCGTGAGAGGGCAAATGCCTCGTTCAGAAAGGATGCTCGAGACTGAATCTCTGAGACAAAACACGATGCCTCGGAGGCTGAGAGCCCATCGAGAGCAAAGGCAAAGAAAAGGGTCGAGTCACTCAGAGGGGGAGGGGAGACATTATGCACCCACTGGTTTGGATTTAATCAGACAGGACAAAATTCCTAAGGTTTGCGATGCTACATGAGAGATCGCGAGAGAGGAAACGGCGAACTGTCATATATGGAAACGGCTGAATGTCTTCGATTTCTTGCGATGTCTTCTCGAGTTGCGTTTTCTCTCCAAAAATAAAAAGACACTGAGGGTGTAAATAAGCATTATGAGGGGAATACAAAGGCCTGAGGGAAAGCGTTTTGGGCGTGTCTTCTCGACAAGAAGACAGCGATGGCACGAGCTCAGAATCACCATCTTCACGTAGATTTTCTGTGAAAACAATAACAAAGCAGCTCATTTAAATACGAACAGGTGTTTGAAACACATCCATGAATGATTGATTCAAATGGTCAGATTAATTTATAATGTTTAACTCTTCAGGCCTGCTCTACATGAAGCGTTTTGTCAGGTTAATCGTCTTTGTTTCTTGCCAGAGATGATACTAAACGCTAGATTCGTTACAATGGCGACTCAATTTGTAATTGTTAATTTAATACCATTGAAAATTACACTAAAACCCCTGTCAGCTCCACGACATTTTGCGTTTGAGGTTAGAGGCCTTTGATATGGTCCTGACAAATAGCCTAAGAAGTAACTTAATAGTCTGATATGAAGGACAGCCTGCCTTGTTTTATAGTGACCTCAAACAAAAGGCGCTACGAAACGACGCGCTTCCCTTTCATTTAAATTCTCAATAGATGGTGTGATGAATGAATGACGGCCCCTTCGGCATGTTGTTCCGCAGTCCTCCGTGAGCACGAGCCTCTACCGCAGTGCCAAGCACATAAAAACCGTTGAGTCAGATAACCTTCTCCAGGCGCGTACACAATTCAAGGACAAGGACATCACAACGATACACAACACAAAACAACCGTCTAACATACGAGCTCCTCACTAACCGCTAATAAAGAGGGTTGTCAATCAAAGAAAAAGACGGCGTTTAAAAAAACCGTTATGCTGGATAGTATTTAAACTGCCAGGGCCGTTACGCACGTTATATGATCACCAGGCCTCGTCTATTGTGAATCGAAACGCTCATTATTTTGAACAGTTATAGTACAAAAACTGATTTTATAGGCAAAATAATGAATTTAACTGCTAAATATTACGACCAGTCCATTTAAGTACCGGTGTGTGGGTATAAGAAAACAAAGACAATATCATCTAACTATAGAATAGAACACTATAAAATTATAATTTTTTTTTATATAAGCTAAAGGAAAGACTAGCTATAGGCATTTCTTGGATGACATTGTTGTTTAAATGTATAGGCTATGAACTATATTTTTATTATTTTTGCTATATTATTATTATTATTAATAAATTGTCTTAGAATAGAGTAAAAGTGAAGGTTTTCAATGTTCATTGTTCCCGGAGAGTCCCGCAGCCTCTGGCCTCGACACAAAGCGCTACTGTTTACATTAATATTCATAGTGCTGCCATGGTCTCTGTAGAGGAGGAACGGGTGGCTCTTTTGTTCGCTTGTGTCAATACGTTTATTCAGCAAAAAGGAGCTCGGATTTGTGAATGCCCAAAGAGCACACGGGCACTTGTCCAATCAAAGGACGAGAGGATAACGATTTTAAGCGATTCGTAAACGTGTTTATTTATAAAGATGACATCAAGAGCTTAATGTCCACTTGATAAAATGAAGCCCGCGGCACCAAGGATATGAAGGTAGAAGCTAGTTTGAAGGTAGTTGTCCATGTTGAGCCACTCCCGAATTCAGCACTCTGGATAGCGACCAAAGAGGAATACAGGAATACTGCTAGCGCCTTTTCCTTCTGTTAAACGTTTTTAGCGTTCTTGCAAAATGACTAATAATTTAAAATAGTAAATAAATTAGTAAAGAAAAAACACTATTAGGGAAAATATAAGAAATAATTGTGTATTCGCGCGATAAATTAATGACCTTTCG
Source organism: Coreius guichenoti (assembly GCA_039654105.1). NCBI lineage: Eukaryota > Metazoa > Chordata > Actinopteri > Cypriniformes > Gobionidae > Coreius > Coreius guichenoti. Next base: position 17,224,390 of record CM077171.1, read on the forward strand.
CGCTGCAATTTCACGAGTGAAATTAACCCAATTCTCCGGCAAAAATAAAAAACAAAGAGAAGGGTTTATCCGTTCAGTTTTGACTTGTGTCCTGTTGTTTTACAGCTGCCACTGTGATCCCTTAAGCTGCAGTGAGAGTGTGGCTAATGCCTTTTGTTTAAGATAATCCTGTAATCTGTTACTGAAACGGCCTATTGGCAATCCAGCATTCACATTTGAGTCAGGAGGCTAGTCCAGACACGTACGCTTATGAATTACAAATGGTAAAATTAAGGTCTGCATTAGGCACCAGAAATGTCACGAACACAGATTCATTTTTCCAGTCGCTGGCTGACCCTGCATGGCAGTCTGAAAATTAATGTTTGACATGATGCATACAGCTACAGATTAGATCAGCCTTATGCTTTATTTGTTTACCTCACCGGATCTTGTGCGAGACTGTGTTTATTTTAAGAAAATGGCTTCCTCACTCACTGCACAGGGACATTAAGGAAGTGACGTGAATAGTCTTCAAAGTCAAATTGCTTTTTATCTCATGCTGCTTTCAGGCCTGTTTGTAAATAGCGTTCTCTGGCATGATGCGTTTATGACTGTAGATAATGGAAATGCATTTTAACTTATCATGATTTTATTATTTTAAACTCATCTATATTTTTTATCTCATTATTTCTCTCAAGAACAAATACGGCAGCAGTTAAACCAAGTGGCTTCTTACATTTGTGTATTGTGACATTCAACAGGACAATTTTCAAAAAAGTCGACTGAAATTTCGCCTTCTGTCTGACAAGGCTTGACGGTCATTTCAGCAGACTCTAATTACAGACTCACTAAGAGGAATCTTGGAAGTCATTTATCCTTATCAGTGCGCTGGTGGGAAGGTAATAGGTTTTGCGTATACAAGATGCAGGGCTCCTGTTTGCGTGCGAGTCTGGGTCCTTGTGTAGGCGATGGTGATGCAGTGCATTAAATATTGAGGGAGAACTCTCCCAGAAATAGAAAAGTACAGGCTGGGACAGGAATGTCAAAGCTCGCTCCATAGCCACGTTTTGTTTCATAAGCCCTATTTTTAATAGCGTAAAAATTCAGGGACAGTTGATAAGGTGTGTGATGCTTAAGGAGTGCAGTGGAAGGAACTCCAGCAGTAAGCAGTCTCTCGTCTGTCTCTGCGAGTCATCCACCTCTACCTCTGGTGTGCTGGCGCCAGTATCTGGGCTGTAAGATAGTGTACGTGTTAGTTTGTGTGGCCGAAGAGCCTGTGTGTTGTGTAACTCACTACATTCATCGCTGAGGATGGGTGGCTTGCCACAGGGAGGTTTACTTCAGTTCACGAATCACATTTGCCCTGATCCTGTCACATTGTGTCAAGACTCGCTCTGTTTGTGTCAACGCTTAGACAGTGCCTGTTTGAGTAGGTTTACATTCTGAACCCGAGATATTTCCTGAACTATACAGGCTATGGGCTATACTGCCACAGCACAAAGCAAAAGATGCCATTTTATCGCCAATTGATTGATCAAACGAAAAACCTTTTCTTGGAAATTCCTGCTTGGGTGACAGTGAAATTGTCAGTTTTGCCTAGATCCATGTTTGGAGTGCTTTAATATCTCGCCTCTCTGAGCTTTCTCTTTGTCAGTGTCAATTTGCCTGAGATATAAATTCTGGCTGCCCCGAAAGCTTATTTTATTAATGCGAGACAAAAAGTGATTTTAACCGAGCACTAGTTCTCGAGCATCACTCTCTCCAAGCACGCATACAACATGCACACATATGTGCGAGGTTTGCTAAAAGTCAAGAAGCCAGCCAATAGCAACAGTCGTCAAGCTGCTGTTACCTGGGCAACCTGGTTAGAGGTAAGGCTCAAGGCAAGAATAAATCATTCCACTGAAGAGACAGAGAGCGTTACAGAGAGATGAGAGAAAGAGGCAATACTGAAGGGAGAAGAAAAGAACAGACTAGCCACACTATTATGAATTCACCTGTTTGCGCATCTGATCATTAATGCTTAATTAGATATCAAACATTTAATTTATTTCCAATTGCATTCCTAAAATTATTTGAATCATACACTCAGGAAAAAAAGGTACAAAAGCTGTCACTGGGCTGGTACCTTTTAAAAAGGTACCGCCCCAGTGACAGCTTTTGGAGCTTTTTTTCTGAGAGTGTAAAAATATAGAGGGACACTTGTGGCATATGATTGTGCCTGTTGATTGTGGGGATCGAACAAAAATATCACGGATGCATTGTTAATTAAGTTGGAGAGACACCCTGTTTCACCCCAAGGGCCGTTCTGAGGGAAGAGTGGAACTGTTCTGAGGGAACTTGGGATGACTAATACATGAACATATATTACACATGCCAATTTGTAAATTCTGGAGAGTACCAGCCTTGGGGAAAATATAAAAAAATAAAAAATAAACATAAAAAGTAACAAAAAAATAAAAAGGACGGATCGCTTACGGTACAATGCAGAGAATTCCAGTCGTGCGTTGTGACAGAAAGGGACCGTTAAAAACAGAAGTAGCGTCTACAACCTGCATACATCTGTTCTTTGAAAATCCCCTATAGGCCAAATTAAGCATCATGCTGTGCTCCTCAGCAACACAGATTAACTGAAGACCCAGACACACACACACACACACTCTCACGCTTTTCACGTAAACAAGGTGCCAACACCAACTTGAACTTGAAATTATATATAAAAAAAAAAATTAAAAAAAACTCACTTTACTGTTAGCAAAGTTGAAATCACAACTATTTATGTGCATTTTCATGCCCACACCGTCATCCTCTCAGAGGCTAGTGATGTAACGCTGTTTGACCCTGGATAGCATAAAGGGGGGCTGGGAAAGAGCGAAAGGACTGTGACATCTGCAGGGCCAGGGGCTGATGGAGAGAGTTGATGTGAGGGAGGAGGTCATAGGAGGAGGGGAGGTGGGATATTGTTCTCCTCCAGCCCTCTACCCCTCAGACACATAGATTTTTAACCTCTCAATGAGGACGCCCCTAAAATTATGTTTTCACCCAAGCTGCACCGTCTTAGGGTGTAATTTGTCATTTTTCCACCTGCAGATAATTAGCACCATGGAAACTCAGGTGTCCAATGGTCCAAGCGGAACCAGCCTGCCAAACGGCCCCGTCATTAGCACTAACGGTGCCACGGACGACAGCAAAACCAACCTGATTGTCAACTACCTGCCTCAGAACATGACCCAGGAGGAGTTCAAGAGCCTGTTCGGCAGTATTGGAGAAATCGAGTCCTGCAAATTAGTCAGAGACAAGATCACAGGTAACCACGCGGCGTATCTTGATTTGGTAGGAAATGTTTGCATTAAAGCGTTGTTTTCATGTGCATTCTTGTTTGTCTTATTGCAGGCCAGAGTTTGGGCTACGGCTTCGTAAACTACGTGGATCCCAATGATGCCGACAAGGCCATCAACACGCTCAACGGTCTCAAACTGCAGACCAAAACAATCAAAGTAAGAGAACCGTCCTCACCAAGCTCAATCTTCTCAATCACTCAATAGGGAGGAAATAGGGAATGAAGCAGAGCCCAAGACAGACGTGACAGCAGGAGGGGAGGAGAAAGGGAGGGGCAGGGGGAGGAATCGTGGCAGGGACAAAAGGAGCAAAAGAAAAGAGAAAGTGGAGGTCAGAAAGCAAAGGGTTGTGTACAGAGGTGATTGTGATGGAAATGTAATTAGGGAGACGCAATGTGAGGCTTGGAGGTCAGCGCGGAGAGCCCCATCTGCCTCCAATCTTGGCTAATTAGGGCCTTCTTTGTCCCCAATTCAGCTGGGTTTTCGGGTGGGGAAAGGTCTACTTGGGCTTCTGAAAGCGAGAGATTAAACAGTCGGTCCACTTCTCCACCTGATCACCACACATCAAAGATCGCAACAAATCCACAAGAATCAGCAGTTTAGCAGCTTCCGCTGACTTAGCCTGTGTTTGCATGCATTCATATTTGAGATATAGATGTAAATCTTATGATATAGGCATACATACAGAGTAGTTTCATTCCTTATAGTCTTATTATTCGAAACCATAACACACTGTTATTCGGTGAATAATGACTGCAGGCCATGGGCGAACATTATTGGCGTAGTTATTTAAACCGATTGCTATTGTCCTAATCGCCTTGTTTGTTCAGTGCATTCATCCAGCATCGCCACTGTTCTCTGACATTCAACGTTCGTGTGCCCACTGCCCTCAAATCCTTAAGCTGGGCAAATGTCATATTTTCCATGTCAATATGGCATTTTTAGAAAGGTAGAGAGCCAATAGCGAGGATGGGAGCGAGGGAGGGAGGGTGATGGGGCGCAGTAGCAAAGGCTAGGAGGGAGGCGAATGCCAATGACAGGATTAGGGGCCATATGGGCTGCAGGCACCATCTGTACTGTGGGAGAGAGGGAGAGGGTTAATTATGGGGCAGCATCCCATCCCTCCAATAGATCTCCCCCCTCCAGTCTCTGCTGTACACTCACCCACTCACTGCACAATTACACCCCTACCTCAACAATACCGCTGCTTAGTCATACTGGCCTGCAAGACTGCAAAACACGCATATGGTGGAAAAACACATCATTCTGCCAAGGTCTGATGGCGAAACATGCAATAACTTGACTGGGCGTTGTACAATGTCTTGAACACGTTTAAAATAGACTCCTATTTATTATAAAACAAGTTTACTTGCTTAACATGTTTTGCTGTAATCACACATAAAGGTCAACAGATTTTTTAAATAAAATGCTTTGTTTGAGCGCACTATTGAAGAAAATGGTTATAGACAGAAATAAATTATATTAGTAAATAAGTAAAAAGAGCATTGGTAACAGGATTATAAGGCTTTAAGACAATATAAATGTTAAGAAAAATAATAAAAAAAGATATTATATGTATTATATATATATATATATAAGTTAATTGAGTTAGATTAAAAATATATTACTAAATAACTGGGGAAAAACAGTAAAAAGAGTGTAAGACTTTAAGGCAATATAAATGTTCAGAAAAATAATAAAAAGTATGTATTAATATTATATTAATCATATTATATAACATTAAATTAATTATAGATTAAAATTTAGATGAGTAAATAAGTAAAAAAAAAAGACCATTGGTACAGAGACTATAAGACTGTATGGCATATATATTTTTAGAAAAGTAATACAAAATTATTATATTATATATAAATATTATATTATATATAAAGGTAAATAAATTATAGATTAAAAATACAAGTTATGGATAAAAAGAGTTGTATATATGTATATATTATATAATATAGAAAAATAAAATACAAAAGTAGAAATAAAAAGAAATAAATGTTGTAATGAGTAGCAAGGATATTTTTTAAAATAGAGTTAAGGTAGTATAGTTTTTGTATAAGACTATTATAAGTAACGTCCACGTATAAATGAGAAGTATAAATTGTATGTGTAATACTGTTGAATGGAAACAATTGTACAAGAGCAATCAACAGTTTTTGGAAAGTGAGGATGCTACTTTTCCTCTAGCAAGAATTGGTATTGAGCTTTTTATTTGATTTGCTTTTTTTTTTTTCATTGGGAATTTTGTGAGGGCGTGTGTTAGGGAGTTGTCAGGGACGCTGGACATCTTGTAATCTGTTTACTTGGTTCGCCGGTTGCCAGAGGAGCAGCTTCCCCTTGAGAGAGAAGACAAAGGAGAGATGGAGAAGAAGGAGGGGGCCAATCTCTTTATCTCAAAAAACCACATGCGCGCACACACTGACACCATCAATCAAAGTCACCCCCTTTCAACCAGAAACTCATAAATATACATATTTTATGAGAAAAATCTGTTCGTATCTCAAATACGACTAAGATGGCTCGGTGGGGGATTTTTTGGAAATATAGATGGGAATATAAAAATGAGATGAATATTTGAATGTCAAAACAAATGCCTAATTGGACTTGATATTACATGACACATCCCAAAGCGGAACAAGGTCTAAATGCTGCTGTCTTGTGGAAAATCACCAGCTAGAATAACAGCCCATGATATCAAATTTTCCTCACGACTCCCTGAGGGAGCTGGTCTCAAATCAGCGCAGAGGGTGTCGATGTGTCTTGGTGGAGTGTGAATGTCAGAGTGGGTTCGTGTTTCTGCTGTCAGGAGCACTGTGAAGCTGAAGTAGCGTTTAATAAGGGAACCGGGTTTGGTTCGAGTGAAGTGCGCATAAGAGATGTGGATTTCAAGGAAGGGGGGATGAGAGAGAGTGGGCGGATGTCTCGCCTTTGAGCGTGGCACTGCTGTGACATATCTGCTTCGAATACACTTGAAAGTTTGCACTGCCGGGAGTTTTAGGGCTGTCACAGCTGTCTTGATGCATGCTTCTTAATAATATTAGAAATCCTAAACTGCAGCTCCTTGTTTTGTGTGTGTGCGTGCGATGTAGGTGTCCTACGCCAGACCCAGCTCAGCTTCTATACGCGATGCCAACCTGTATGTGAGCGGGCTGCCCAAAACCATGAGTCAGAAAGACATGGAGCAGTTGTTTTCCCAGTATGGAAGGATCATCACTTCACGCATCCTGGTAGACCAGGTCACAGGTAAACGTTACCTCACTTCCACAAACAGCGTACACACCCTAGGGGAGGATTACAAATCTAATTAAAGCTCTGGATGTGACGCAAAAAAGAGGCTATGCTTCACAGTCAACATGAACTCAAAATTGACCCCATTTATATTTTTAATGCATGTTCCTGGCAGTGTTAATTTAGTATCATTGAGATAGTATTGTAGTTTTTAATAATATTTTGAATTATATTTTTTGTTTTAATTTTAGTTAGTTGTAGTAATTTTGTTTTATGATTTTGTCCTTTTTTAAGGTCTATATAGTTTTTATTTCAGCTTTAGTTATTTTAGTACATTATGTTAAACTAAAAAAAAAAAAAGAAAAAAAAAAAGAGAAATGTTTCTTTGGCAACTAGCTGAAAATAAAATAATTCCAGTTAACTTCATGAGCAAAACCTCAAATGGATAAAATGAAACATGCTAAATTCCCAATGGAAGTCCCGCCCATATTTTTTCTCTTTAAATTTCACTCAGAAGTACGTCACATTATGGATTTTTTTTTTTTTTGCATGCGTACGTTAACATTTTTCTTTGTCTGCTTTATAAAGTAGATCATAAAAAGTCTGGTTTAGCCCTGTGTCCACGTGACTCACTCATCTGCCATTTATTTAATTCACGGTGCTTACATTACTTCGCTTTCTGTCCGGAGCAGGTATATCGCGCGGGGTAGGTTTCATTCGGTTCGACAAGCGAAATGAGGCAGAGGAGGCCATCAAAGGCCTGAACGGTCAAAAGCCTCTGGGTGCCGCCGAGCCCATCACCGTGAAGTTCGCCAACAACCCCAGTCAGAAAACGGGACAGGCCCTGCTTACCCAGCTTTACCAGACAGCTGCTCGCCGCTACACCGGCCCTCTGCACCACCAGACTCAGCGCTTCAGGTACTGCCCCCACCCGCAGCCCTCACCCCTCACCCCTACCGCTCCTTGCTGTTCCTCTGCCGGTTTTCCTTTAAAACGCAGCACGTTCACGCCATCAGGGGGATTGACAAATTACAATGGGTCTAACTGAGGCAGTGTGTCAATTTTTAAAAGAACTGCCCTGCTTAAGAGATAAAACAGTGTGCGTGAATCAGTCATGGCACGGATACATTCATCGCAGCACAAACATGCGCGCAGTACTCTCGATCCATCGCCTGAGGGCTCTGTAAGCACTGCGTCAGTGCGATGGGCGAGCCGCGCCTGCTGATTGGTGGAAGCGGTGCTCAGTAAAGCGCTCCCCCTGGTGGCTGAAGTGGCTCCATGAAAACGCTTTGCTCTGGTTGTTGGATCTTGCAACTAATATCTTCACCTCCGTCACTCTCCCTCTTGCATTGCAGACTCGACAATTTACTAAACGCCAGCTACGGAGTCAAGAGGTAATTTCAAAAAAAGGAGTCCTTTCAAAAGCATCCATGCCTAAACAAGCTCAAACAAAGTGACCGGAATACCACCTGCTGATTTAAGCATTGACATTAGCGATTTGATTTGAGAAAACAGTTTCAGTAGACTAGATTGGCATAGCTGATATCACAGCAGGACATTCTGGCATGGCTTTGTTGAACCTTTTTGTTCTTTTGGTTGATTAATTGATCGAACTGTATTTCTGTATTGAACTAACATTATTATTTTTTTCAGTTTTGGTTGCTTTAATGTTCTTTTTTTCCACCAGCATGGACATACAAGATTCCGTTTGCGTCTCCTCTGTTAGTTCCAATTTTCTGTTGATTTGTTTCTGATTTGCCTTCATCCCTCTCTAGGTTTCTGTTTTGCTAAGTATCGTGATTTGTTGAACATTGTGAATTCTGTGTCCTATTTCTAGCAGGGAATATGACTAGTTTGGTTTGGACACCAGAGAATATGACTAGTTAATATGATAGCCGCCCATTTTCTTACATGCTTAAGGCTGTGGAGATCGAGTGTCCGTTCCTCAAAGAGACAAAAATGGCAGGAACATGTGGTAATGAGAAGCACGCTGTGCTGAACTTCAGAATGACACCCATGGTAGCTCTCCTTCTTTCCTCCCCAGATTCTCCCCAATAACCATTGACAGCATGACCAGTCTAGCCGGCGTCAACCTGACTGGGCCCACTGGAGCTGGCTGGTGCATCTTCGTCTACAACCTGTCCCCGGAAGCTGACGAAAGCGTCCTGTGGCAGCTCTTCGGGCCGTTCGGCGCCGTCACAAACGTCAAGGTCATCCGTGACTTCACCACCAACAAATGTAAGGGCTTTGGCTTTGTCACCATGACCAACTACGACGAGGCAGCCATGGCTATCGCCAGCCTGAACGGCTACCGCTTGGGCGACCGTGTCCTGCAGGTCTCCTTCAAGACCAGCAAGCAGCACAAGGCTTGAAGGAAGGCCTAGTCACTACTGCTCTTTAACATGCAGGGGGAGCTACTGAGCTCCCTGTACATTCACTCTACATGGGCCTGGACTGAGTCTCTCTCTAACACACATTTGACACACACACGTTTAGTTGTTTCGAACAAAAATACACAAGTAGAGTTGTTTTTCTTTTCTCTTAACACAACATGCTAGTCCTTCCCAATGTTTGCCTGTATTGAATTAGCAGAGGTGTGAGGCAAGGCTGGGGAAATCCATGAGGAGGGACAGTCTAATGAATGTGACAGAGAATGTCTGCAGAGATTTAATTTAATTCAGGCAAAGTAAGAACTGGTCAAAGAAAAAGAAAAAAAGTAAATCAAATATGTGCAATTTACCCAAAATATTGCCCCGGTAACTCTCCTGTCTGGCTTCAGAGGATGTAGTCACTTTTTTACACTTGGGCATTTTGAATCAGTGATTTTTTTTTTTTTTTTTTTTAGAGAAAAATGATTAAAAACAGTGTTCTCATATATATTATGATATAACTATATATTCAACATTTAAGGTGGTTATAATAGCCAAAAATGTAAGCATTTTCTAGAACTTTGAATACGGTTTCCTGGCTCTACATTAGGTTGCAACCTTGCCTTATGGCACCAAACACACACCTTACTCGAGGTCCAACCCAACAGCAACTGAACAAACTGTGTGGATGGTAGTCACAAATCGAGAGGTCACCCGGGGGTCATCACAATCACCTCAGCACGCCGAAAGACAACTTTCATCACAGAGACACTCGCACACAACACACACACACACGCACATACGTACCTCCACCAGAGGGCATAGCAAACGTCACAAAACATGGCGACCTAGAATCTCCTCGTATCTTTCCACTGAGTTTTATAGCTAGAATTTAGAATCTATTCCACCACATGCAGTTGTCTGTGTAACTAGGGGCATTTTGACAGTGTTCCCATGGCGATAGCATTTGGAATTCTTTTGAAAGTCTTTCAAAACAATTATGAAGTCCAACCGCAAAATCCAGAACTGTATTAAGATCATTTTAAACAGGTTTGAATGGCTTGGGAGTAGGAAAGGTTCTGCGTCAGCTCTTTGAGACGTAAATGTGAGCTGTTATGGAGGTCAGGGGCCACTGGGATTGGTCGCCCTTGCTCTTCATAACCTCTCAGATACATTTAGCTCCAGAATCACATTATAATTCGCTTTCCCCAAACCGGTTTTAGCAGCCCCTGCATATCTAAAGCTACATATCAAACATAAAAATCAAATTTTGTGTCCTCAAGGCCCTTTTAAGCAAGTCGCAGCCACATGAGCTACAAAAAAAAAAACAAACATATATTTTCTCAAAATACTCATCTTGTGAATGAAAAATTCCCTAGATACAGTAACGACAATGCCCAAGCTGTCGACAGCCCTGTGATAAAACAAACTAAACTGTTCCATGGGGAGAGACACTGCTGTAAAAATTGCAAAACTTCACATTATATGAAGAAAAGAACTGAAAGATGTAAATGTGTGTTCAAATCAAGTGACATTTTGCTTTTCTAAATAACGCTGTGTTAGCCAAAGAGGACAATGATCTCTTTGAAAGGATTACATTAGAGATTAATATATTTTTATATCTACGGAAAAAAAACAAGACCTTGTGCGACATTTTTACAGATTCTTAAATCGTGGAAATCTTTGGACACACCGCATGGCTTTTATTTTCAGAGTTTTCAACTTTGGGGAGAGAGGGCCAGTCTGCGGTGTAAAGGGAGGGGATCGGAGGGTTGGGAACTAAGACTTACATGCAGTGAAACCATTTCATTTTCAAAAATACAAAAAAAAAAAAAAGAGAAACATTAAAAAAAAAAAAGAATCAGCAGACAGGTAAATGTATGCATTACGCAGGAAAAAAAGACGCTACGGTTTCTCTAAAGTGAAAAATGTTGCTTCAATGACGGTGCAGTGAAGCGCTAAATGGCGTCACATCGAACACCATGAACACCCAGAGCATTTCATTTCGTATCGGCAAAAAGACGAAAAAGAAGAATCACCTTAACGCTTCAGCATTTTCAGTGCACCCAATAGTTAAAAAATTGACATAATACAATGTAGCTGCACTTATCAATGTAATCAAATCTCACACAATAATCCATAGTGAATTATATTCGCCAGTATGTCACCACACAAGGCAAATGTCATATTTTACTGTCTAGATTTTTTTTCGTGTTTATTTAATTTCTGCTACACATATCTTCTGTATTCCACCATCACCTGATTTTGCTCCTTTGCACAAGCACTAACCAACCAAGGGATCTTAGCTTTGTCACTGATGAAGGGAAAAAAAGTCAGTCCGAAACATTTAGCAAGAGTGTGACCGCACACACAAACACACATGTACACTTAAACACACACACACACACATTATAACATATCAAAGTGTCTCTAAGCTCTTTCCATTACCATTGTATAAAAACTGTGATACACCTTGAACCCCTCTCAGCTTACAACGCCACATTAACATCGCAACAATTTTTCTTTCGCTAACGCTAACGCAACTCATCGGTGGTGTGCCCTAGAGGGACAAAAATCCTAAAATGTAAAGATCCGTCCACCCTCTAAAATGAGCGACAGGGTAGATACAGTGACCAGGGCAGCCCAGTAGTGCGCCTGGCGACCGAAGGGGGGGCTTTAGAGTCGTCCTTCTGGCTGAGTGTCCCAACGAACCCTTTAGCTACACCACTTCCCCCATTCCCTCAGAGAGCCAAGGACAATGGCAGGAAACAAACATACTGCACCGCTTGAGCAACTACAATAATAATCATTTTAAAAAAAGACAAAAAAACTTTCCTATGGAACAGTAAGTGCAATGTGCTTCGTTTTTATATTGACTGAGAACAAAAGATATATATATTTTTTAAAAAAGAAATTAAACGTCACACTGAAATGGTTTGCAGAATAGTGAAAGGATCAAATGTAATGAACAACAACAAAATGAAAAAAAAGTGTTAACTAACAGATTCATTAGAAGAATCAAACAAGCACCAAGAGCTCTGGTCTCTAAAAATGTCCATTATCCCTTCCTCCGCCCCCCTTATTAGTGCTCTGACCATGCAAGCTAAAACAAACAGCCGTCTATGGTACCGAAAAGAGCAATTCTAAAAGACCGTGAAAGGAATACCGTCTAAAATATCATCGGTTTTAGCCCATGTTGATTTCAGGATATCATTTTTCCTGTAATTTATTGATTTCCTTTACATATCAGAATCACACGTTAACTTAGCGTATTTGTGTTGTTGATGTTGCCATAGAGGACACACACGTGGGTCGAATATTTCGTTTTGTTTCCTTTTATTGGGTACGATTTCTTATATTTGTTTCCATTATTTATAATTAGTTGCTGTTCTTACAGTGTATGCAGGTTTTAGAATTAGTTAGAATTATTTCTTTTCAATCAAAATGTGTTTAATTGTGTTTGTAAAAGTCTGTGGTAGCTTTTGTTGCAACATAAATAATTTAAACTGAAAAAAAATTCAATATAGCGCCAATGAACTTGTATTATTTGGGCGACTTTAAGCTTGTAGTTTTAACTTATTGTTAACTTAAAAACTATTTATTATCATTATTATGATTATTATGATTATTGCCTCGTATGAAAGTATGTTTTGTGTATATTTATGGTTTATTTCATTATATTTGCAAGTTTAAATACTTTTCATTTTGCCAAAATGTTGTTACACCTTTTTGTTTTTCTTTAAAGGGAACAAATAGATTTAAAAAAATAAAATAAAAAAAACAAAAACAAAAAAAAAACTGCTTTAGAATTACAATTTGGGAAAAGTTCTCCATAGGCAAAGAATGCACTGCTATATTAAACTAATTGAAGTGTATAAACATACATGCTGTGTGCTAGATGTTATGCCTTTAATGCCTGTGTTTTGTTTGTCTTGTTAAATGAAAACGTTTTGATTATTTAATCTAATCACAGTCTTGTTTTTCCAGCCACATTCAGAACCCCATAGTGAATCAGGGCCCAGGGCGAGGCCTGGGGCAGGGGGGGCGGGCAGAGGCGCGGTCTGGTCTACGGTCTGGTCCCGCAGCCAGGCCTTAGGCTCAGTGTCCCTCGCCAAGCACCCCACACTCCGCTGCCATACAGAGCCGTGGAACCGACAGAGCTGTCTAAGAAATAGAGTCGTTTGGGGGGTGGGAGGGGCTCAACGATTAGCAGACGTGGCTGGAGAAAGCGCAGCGGGGGAGACGGGACAGGCGAGGCACTGAGCTAGATAAAGGGGTCAGTGGTCACTCTGTTTCTCAACCAGTTGTATTTTGTGTCAGTTAATTTAGGAGGGACACAGAGTTACTTAGCAACGTTCTTCTGAAACCATTTTCCAGGAATAACAGAAAAATTACAGAGTAAAACAAACAAACAATAATAATAAAAGACGATCAAAAGCAGAACTCCTGATCTCAGTGTCTGTGTGTCACAAATAAAAATCTCATACTTCCAAACATGAACAAACGAACAAAGACAAACACACAACAAAGGGGAAAAAAAATAAATAAACCTTTCAGTTTAGTTTAGGATATTTATTACTGGGATTTCAGCTGAAGACGCTTGAGGACTTTTTCATGGAATTGTTTAATTATTTGTACTTTACATGCCAGAAAAAAATAAACGATATGAATCTCGAACGATATGAGTGTTTTCTTTCTGCCTGCTCTTTTTTTTTCAAAGGGTTTTGTACAAGTTCGTCTCACGCTGCTGCATTCATTTATGACAAAATGAAATTCCTTTATCAAATTGTATCACTATCAGCAAGGTTAATAAACAGCTTGATATTTAACGGGTCCACAACTTCAATAAGCAACAGATAATACTAAAGTTCATAGTCGAGAGTGTAAAACATTAACTTCAGTTAGTCAACTGGTTGTCCATTTCTTACAGTAAAGACAAGTACTTATGTACTATTCTATGCCATTATAGTGAGAGTAGTGTGTTCACACTGACAATTCCAACAAGAAAAAGTTTAAATACACTATATTGCCAAAAGTATTGGAACACCCCTCCAAATCATTGAATTCAGGTGTTCCAATCACTTCCATGGCCAAAGGTGTATAAAATCAAGCACCCAGGCATGCCGACGCTTCTACAAACATCTGTGAAAGAATGGGTCGCTCTCAGGAGCTCAGTGAATTCAAGCGTGGTACCGTGATAAGTTGCCACCTGTGCAATAAGTCCATTCGTGAAATTTCCTCACTACTAAATATTGTACGGTCAGCTGTTAGTGGTATTATAATATTAGAGGAAGCAATTGGGAACAACAGCAACTCAGCCACGAAGTGGTAGGCCACGTAAAAATCACAGAGCGGGGTCAGCACATGCTGAGGAGCACAGTGCGCAGAAGTCGCAAACTTTCTGCAGAGTCAATAGCTACAGACCTCCAAACTTCGTGTGGCCTTCAGATTAGCTCAAGAACAGTGCGTAGAGAGCTTCATGGAATGGTTTTCCATGGCCGAGCAGCTGCATCCAAGCCTTACATCACCAAGTGCAATGCAAAGCGTTGGATGCAGTGGTGTAAAGCAAACCACCACTGGACTCTAGAGCAGTGGAGACATGTTCTCTGGAGTGACGAATTACGCTTTGTCTGGCAATCCGATGGACGAGTCTGGCTTTGGAGGTTGCCAGGAGAACGGTACTTGCCTGACTGAATTGTGCCAAGTGTAGTTTGGTGGAGGGGGGATTATGGTGTGGGGTTGTTTTTCAGGGTTTGGGCTTGACCCCTTAGTTCCAGTGAAAGGAACTCTTAATGCTTCCGTATACCAAGACATTTTGGACAATTTCATGCTCCCAACTTTGTGGGAACAGTTTGGGGATGACCCCCTCCTGTTCCAACATGACTGCACACCAGTGCAGAAAGCAAGGTCCATAAAGACATGGATGAGCGAGTTTGGTGTGGAGGAACTTGACTGGCCTGCACAGAGTCCTGACCTCAACCCGATAGAACACCTTTGGGATGAATTAGAGCGGAGACTGCACAAACTGACCTCACAAATGCACTTCTAGAAGAATGGTCAAAAATTCCCATAAACACACTCCTAAACCTTGTGGAAAGCCTTCCCAGAAGAGTTGAAGCTGTTATAGCTGTAAAGGGTGGGCCAACTCCATATTAAACCCTACAGATTAAAGGGATAGTTCACCCAAAAATGTAAATTTGATGTTTATCTGCTTACCCCCAGGGCATCCAAGATATAGGTGACTTTGTTTCTTCAGTAGAACACAAATGAAGCCGTTGCATCCAACCCTGTCAGTCATATAATGCATGTGAATGGTAACAAAATCTAATAGAGTTAAAAAAAAATGCACAAACAAATCCATATTAAACCCTGTGGCTCGTGATGACACGTTGATGTCTTAAGACACGAAACGATCGGTTTGTGCGAGAAACCGAACAGTATTTATATAATTTTTTATATAATTATATAAATAATTATATAAATTATATAATTATATATCATTTGCACTTTATCATGCTCCTTAACAAAAACATTGGTGTGGGAAGATTTTGAACCAGACCAGACCAGACCACACCTCACTCACATTCTCATGCTGGCTCTCTGTTACAACAGGACCAAAATTTGCATCACAGTTGTAAACCCTCCTCACCATGTTTGGGGCATGATTTACACATAGCCACACATAGACTTGATCTTCACACAAAAAGTCAAATCTACATCAGCCTCACAAAAAATCTTTACATCTAGACTGTATTACAACTGTGAATTTCTTCCAGTTATTGTTTGTTTGTTTTTTCTTTAGAATTACTAAATCAGTTAGCTATTATTTGTCTCACCAAGTTAAATATCAAAAGAGTATTTCTCATTCTTACCTAAGTGCAAAAATGTGTATTATCATTGTATTGAAATAATGCATTTGATTTTGAACTTATTTGATTTCTGATTCTTTGTATTTTGTCCATTTGACTTGCAACAACGTTTTTTTTGGACATCCATTCAACTGAATATCTGTATTTGGTTACACTGAATATTTTGCTGATACTCTTCATGAAAAGGATTGTTCATTGATTCAATGATTGTTGTTTTGTTATAATGCAATTTATTTTTAATGTTTCCAGAAACAATGTAAGAGCTTGTGAGATCTTCTTTTATTCTCAACCTTGACCACTTTATTAAGTATATTGATTTAAGGGCTTATTGCCAGAGACCATTTTAATCTGACCACATCAAACTTCTGACCAATGACAAATGTCATGTATGCTTTTGCTCTTTGTTGTGCTATATGTTCTTTTAATCACAGGATCCCTGCTGCACAAGTTCACATCCTGTGTCCTGCCTCAGAAAGAGGGACAAGTGTTTGCTCTCATTTCCAATGACTGTTCTCGAGGTGTGAAGTATTCAATGGACGTTTTGCATATCAAGGATTGGTGCAACACCATTTGATGGAGCCTTCTCATGCAGGGCTGAAATGAGAACAAAGACTGAAGACTGACCAGCTGCTATTGCAACAAGTCTGGACGAGAAGTCTGAAGATGACATCTACACACAACAGAAAGCAGGTCTTTGTGGACTGTGCCACCTTTGGACTCAATGATTGTGGCCAACGGTGCCAAGGGGGGATTTTGTAGGATTGAAAATAATCAAAGATATTTGATATTTGAAATTGAACAAAGACATTTGCTTCACTGTTTTCAACCCCCATCTTTCTTATCAGAAGGGCCATTTGGAATTCCTAAAGACAAAGAGATGCTGAAGGCCTGTAGGCCAAAATGTGTCACACCTTTAGTACAGTGGGGGAAGTTTGGTCTGATTGGTCAGTTTGAATGTCTCACATTAGGGTTTCAGTCACATGGTCAAGGAACAGATAAAAAGAAGATGTAACTGTTGCTCTGGCTCTTCTTTTATTCTCTGTCTCTCTTGATTCTCTGGCTCTCTTTCTTCTTGGGGGCCTTCTCTTTGGCTCTTCTCTTCTTTGCTCTCTTCTTCTCTTTCTCTCTCTCTCTCCCTCTCTCTCACTTTCTATCCCTCAGGAAACATTCTATTCATGCTGGGTACGATAAATGGTATAAGTTATCATCTCATACATCTATTTTGAAACTATTTTAAGTGTAACCATAACCAGATTTTGTCATTAAATCCTTTCTATTACAAATGATGTGCTAACTAGTTTTGATTTGGTATTGACTTTGAAGTGCTACCTCTATTGCAATACAATATAGTCACATTCTAGCAACGCTCTCCCACATATTTTGCTATTGTAACTGCGCTTATTTCCGTCGTTGGTATAAGTTGCAGTGGGTGGTAAAGACGAGAAATGTACAGTTTTCTATCCTCTTGCTGATAACGTTTCTTTAGTCATTCGGCAACCCTGCAGCCTGAACCACTGTAGGCGACCCACCCTTACAACCTCACTTACCGGAAGTGATCGCGCGCTGAAGCCTGTCGGACATAGTGGTGTATTAGAGGTAAAAAATTATATAAATACTGTTCGGTTTTTTTGCACAAACCGATCGTTTCGTGTCTTAAGACATCAATGTGTCGACACGAGCCGCAGGGTTTAAACATCTTCATTTGTGTTCTACTGAAGAAACAAAGTCACCTATATCTTGGATGCCCTGGGGGTAAGCAGATAAACATCAAATTTTCATTTTTGGGTGAACTATCCCTTTAAGAATGGGATGTCATTAAAGTTCATGTGCATGTAAAGGCAGGCGTCCCAAAACTTTTGGCAATATAGTGTACCTGGATGATGCACTTGAGGCCCGTTCACTCCAAAAATAGTTGTAAATATAAAAGAAAACCACAATGATAACAGCACAGAGAAACAATATCATTGGAGTCACTTTTTCCACAATGATTTTTTTCCAGCTGATGAATGTTAAAAAGCCAATCAGAATCTGATTGACAGCCAATCAGAATCCATCCTGCTTTAAAGAGCTAGAGCATTTAAAGCAGCAGATGACAAAACTAGAGCACATTTAACCCCTCCGGCCCTACTCACCCCACTCCAAGTGGGACTCAAATTGGTGTCTCCGGCATGGGAGGTGGGTGCGGTAACAAGGGCGCTAAAGACCGCAGTCTCTAGCGTCAGTCGCTAGCGTGCCTCTTGAGATCAGGGGAGTGAGGTTTATACGCACAGCTCTCACTAGCTGGTATCTGTTACACACGCTTATAATAAACAAAACAATATTGTGTGCTGGAATGGACGCTAATATACTGTATTGTTCAGAATATAAGAATGTTTTTTTCTTAGAAATACTGAAATATCTGAAAAAACAAGTTTGTCTTATACTCAGGGTCTAGACTTTACATGTCAATAATACACCTACAACAATAAATGGAGCCAAATACGCGTAAAACAAGTGTGCCAAGAAATACGGTGTGTCAGAGTGTAATGTTAGAAGATCGTGAGCACAAAAAGACACTAATGCTAACAGTCAAAGGAAAGCTTAGCGTCTAACAGACTCATGTTTGTGTGCCTTGCTGACGGGACCAAACTTCCCCCGTGTAATTTTAAAACATAAGACGGTACCCAGATTTCAAAACTATAATAAGATTTCACTTCTACTGTTCATTAAATTGTTATTAATTGTTATATAATTCAGATGGGCTACAGGTTATTTTTATGGTATGCCAAAAAGTGTTTATTTAATGTGATCATTTGTACATTTTACCAGTATTTACCAAATTAAAACATGAAATATATGCAATATGAAAATTATTTTCAAATAAAAGCATTTTCTTTATAACATGTACATCTCAAAGGGGGGGGGGGTTCGTCTTATTTTCGGAACAATGCAGTAGTTATCATTCTTGTGAATGGGCCTTTAATTCACAGACAAAAATAAGTGTGGAATGTTGGGCACTTCAAAACCTTATAATATTCATACCTTATACACTAGAGTACATATTGCATAGAATATAGTGTATAGTGAGTCATTTTGGGACACAACTAAGTCTTTTTTCAACAAGTCACAACAATTTTTCAGATATAAAGTTGAATTTATTTTCAACATTATTCATGGAATGTGAAGAGATCAGATTTGAATCTATTAAAAACAACAACAAAAAACATTACAGTTTACCAAACTTAATGCTCTCCCAAAGTCCAGCCTCTTAGCTGATCCAAAACTAATGGAAGAGGTTCTTAAACAGCTTGAACAGGAAATGAAGCTTCATTAGTTCCCACAGAGCAACAACCTACAGAACAGGAAAGAGAGAAAAAAAGTTAATATTGATTTGTGACCACACACACAAACATTTAATGCTTTTTAAAGAACATAAAATACAATGCACAGCACTTTGTGGTCATAAAGTGATGATAATGCACCATGTAGATGGAAAGGATGATTTCAGGAAATTTGCACGCTAGGCTAATTGTATTCTGGAGAAAGTCACAGGCTTTTAAGAACAACTCCAGACAAAACAAGATAATCTTTTGTATATAATACCTGAGACATTCACACTTAAAGGTTTTCCAAATTTCATATTAAACAATGTTGTTGATCACAGGGTTGGTGTAATATTTGGTGGAACAAAGCAATTCTACATCTACATTTTATACAGAATTGTCGGCAGAATTAAATCAGTTGTTTTTGTACATTCACTCCATGATGTTGCACTCAGCCTAAACAAAGGCTAACTGAATCTTTTAAAACAGGCAGCAAACTATCATCACTAAGGCAAAACCCAGACCTCATTACATTCAAAGTGTGAAAATTACATCAAAACAATTTGGACCCTATGATAACCCAGGCCTCTTCAAAAAACAGGCCTTGTTTTTCTCCATTAATAGTGTTTTAAACATCTAAAATAAAGTATGCATTCATTTCGTGGCACACCATGCATCAACAAGCAGAGCGTAGAGTCTAGAGCTCCTCGTGGCCATGCGGTGAGAGGTCAGGGTTGGTTGGCTCTTGGCACACTGCAGGAGTGGTGAACTCCATCAGATATTCACAGCGACTCGGCTCCGATGTCGAGGTCACCACCGTCTCCTTCCCACATGTCAGCTTCACCTACCACACAAAGATACACTTTGCAGAAAAACTCACCAGTATGAATGGCACAGTGGAAGTAATGAAAGAACTAGTACTTACTGTAGTTGATCTGTTTGGACCTTGCCAGCACCCAGTGCCGTGCTCGTATTTCATCACCAAGTACTTATTATTTTCAGGCCCTGACCAACTTCCCCATGACCTGCAAACATGAGCATCTCTCATTAAAGACGGTCAAAAACACTCATGCCATTACAAAATACTGTTTAAACCGTTCTAAGGTGGTTTGCTGGTCTTAGTGGGTTTAGCCTTACCAATCAGGTGTTTAGCTGGTTGGTAGAGATGCTAAAATTTAATGCTTACACCAGTAAATGACCAATATTAAAAGCTCTATACTGTTGTCTAAAAGATTTCTGTCGTCTGGACATCAGACACTGTAAATCACAGAGACACAAAATCAAATAAAAAATAAAACTAAAAAAAAAAAAAAAAAAAAAAAAAATCAATCAATAAATGCTACATTTGAATTTAGACAAAAGGGGCTTTCGCACTGGAGGAACGTTTTAATAGTTCATATAACTATTGGCAGAAGCACCCAGTTTTTGGCGTGTTCGCACTGCAGGAACTGGGAACCATTTTAGTTATAGGAACACGTTTTGGGGGGACTAAATTAGCTCCTACTTCAGAGTAGGGTCTAACCCAGCACAATACGAACTACCAGTGACGTAAGTGTATGTTGATTGGCCGAACGCAGGTGAAAACACAGGCACCCGTCATTTTTACATATACCTAGTCCACGAACATAGAAAACAGTGAGATACAAAGCATTTACATAGCCTTTGTGTTCTTTCCTTGATGATAAGTAGCATTGCAAGATGTCGTAGGAGATTTAGCCTCTCAGCCCTCCTTTTTGCTTTTTCAATTGTATAACATATAGGTCTACATTCCATCTCCATTATCACGAAACCCACATCACACAACAAAAACACAGCTCTGATCACAGCGGCCTCCATCCTCCAGTTGTTGAATGCCGTGGTTAAATGACGTTGCTGTCAGGTGGCTTACGTCACTTTAGAGTTCCTATTGGCGGTGCGAATGCAGCCAGGAAAATGGCCCTAGGGGAACATTTAGCTCTCGGGGGACTGTCCTGGTGGCTAGTTCCTATAACTGACTTCCTACCACTACCTGGTGCGAAAGCCCCTAATGAGGCATCACAACATAATATATAACATAACAAAAAAAAAACTGATATTCATTTTGAGATTTTCTAGGTTTAACAGATTACATTTAACAGTGTTATTAAATTATTTAACATTTAGATTAACTTTTAATTAGTGTTAGATAGTGGCAAATGTAAAGGAAAAGAGCATGAACAATTAAATATCAAATATCCATCGATGCCAATAAATAAGAAAATATTGCTGATATCAACTAATAACCGATATGGCACATACACTACCTTTCAAATGTTTGGGGTCGGTAAAACTTTTTAATGTTCTCGAAAGAAGTTTCACCAAGGCCACATTTATTTGACCAAAAATACAGTATAAAAAAAACAAAAAAAAAAACAAAAAAAAAAAAAAATGTATTTTGTGAAATGATTACAATTTAAAACACCTGTTTTGTATATTAATATATTTTAAAATGTAATTTATTCCTGATGTCAAAGCTGAATTTTCAGCATCATTATTTAAGTCTTCAGTGTTACATGATCAAACTGCTTAATATTTTTGTGGAAACTGACATTTTTTTCAGGATTCATTAATGAAAAGAAAGTTCAAAAGAACAGTATTTGAAATCTTTTGTAACATTCTAAAAATCTTTACTGTTACTTTTGATCAATTTAATGCATCCTTGCTGACTTTTTCTCTATTCTTTGTACTTCAGTTGAAAAGTGCCCCGAAACCTTCTAAACTACCTTGTCTGTTTTAAGATGTTTTTTTCCCCAATGCCTCTTACCCAAGGTTGGTCTCTGAGCCTCCATACTTGGATTTCTGTGAAACCCGATTGAAAGGACAGAGTCTGTAGATGTACCTGAAGGCAAACCGAACACACAAGTCAACATAGAAATAAATCACAGCCAGGGCTGCACGATGAATCATTTTAGCATCGATATCGTGACGTGCACATCCGTGATAGTCACATCGCAGGATGAGCAATGTCAAGTATAAGGATCATAGTTGATCTGTGATCCGTACGGACCAGGCACCACGGTTTGAAATGCACATGATTTTCGGATTAATTGCAAAGTTTAACCATCATAGAGTGAAAGTTTATCATTTGCACCCGTTTTAGGTCCTGTCAGTTTAAACATTCAAGTGATTTTAAGCAACTCGAGCACAATAATACACGAAAGAGAACAAGTTTTGGAACTCGCACGCTGTTTTTTGTGCTGCACTGCACGGACACTGAATTCCATTCTCTTCCGCCTCCATTTGTGCTTGAACGGACACATGCACACTAAATAATGTTAAAATACCAGTCTCGGTGAGTGTCCTCGCAAAGACAGTCACATATAGCTTACGTGGTGAACGTAAAAAATTGAGGAATTGCGTGTCATTGTATTTAGCTCTTAAAGTGACAGCAGCCTAATAAACCCGCTGCCCATTAATGTGAATCAAAGAACAAAATACAAAGAGAAAATCACTTTTGTAGCTTTAACAAATATTAATTAAATTAAATTTAAATACAGTGAAGACTATGCAGTGTTATTTTACATTTTTCTGTACCTGAATACGGTTAGACTTACCTGAAAAACATAGGCTAAAGCACCGTTTATTTAATTTGTATCTTTGTTCCATTTTATTTATCTAATGCTTGTAATTGGTTTATTATTTTTTATGCAGATTCACTCCCCAACAAAATCACCTCAATCATTCTAGAGTTATTAATTCTTTCCAAATAGAGCTATTCCAGTCATTTGGTGAAACTGTATTCATATAGCAATATATATTGCAGAAAAACTAAATATTGCATCAGTTTTTTTCCAATATCGTGCAGCCCTAATCACGGCACAAAAAGATCATTCCAAAACAACAAACGCTAGTTTCACTTACTCGCTAGTGGTAAGTTCGTAGCACTGGCTGTACAGGTAAGTGAACTCCGCATTAGGGCCGCAATCAAAGGACAGCTCTTTTTCAATATTTCTGCAACACAATCAAAGGACAATTCAGCACAGTGCTCAGCAGCAGGGCCCCTGCACACCAGCGTCAGAGAACATTGCAAATGCATCGAATTCAAGGACATAAGAATGTAGGAGACAAACACAAGGGTTTGTGAAAGTGATGCAACCACAAGTCGAGGAAACGCAATGCACTCTGTTGTAGGCATATGATGACCAATGAGAATTCCAGTTTGCTACACTCCCACTTGATTTCAAACTCAACTTCTTTTAGCCATTTCCCAGAAGACTCTAGTATTGAACAAACCCGATTTGATCGTCCAGCTCCCGAAGAGCTTTCTCAGCCTCCTCAAAGTCATCTCTGGCCTTCTGAGCAGCTGTGAACCAGAGAACGGTTGGTCAGCAGAGACAAAGAACAACTGACTCAAACTCATCAAGTACAATCGTATTTCTCTGTAATGTATCAACAAATAGCCTCCAGACTGGCCGTTGAACTAACCATCGATGAGGATCTGGGTGTCCGTGTCGTAGGGTGGCATGGCTTCCTCATCGTCTTGACTTTTCTCTGGAGTCCTAACGGTGGGTGGCGCCTGCACAACACACAGCCACGCTCAAATGAAGACATACATTTTTACACCTGCACAGTACGGTGAGCATGAGTTATAACACACTATGTTGCAAGACCTTTGCCATTGTGCCTTAGGACATGAGTTAAAGGTTAAGGACGTTAAATGTCAAGCAGAGAAGTGTTAATAGAAGACTCAAAATGTCACAGCGGATGTAAACATCACTGAGGTTAATGCTTGCTCAGGTTTTCTGTGTTATATACCCTCTCACCTTATCATCTTCTTCATGATAATCATCTTCGTCATCGTCATCATCGTCCTCTTCCTCAGAGACATCTTCTTCTGGGTACGGCTCAGGGTCATTGTCTACAACTGGCTCCTTCACCTCATCTGCAGGTGTTTCCACTGGAGCAGGTTCCTCAGGCTGGGACTGAGAGAGAACAGAGGAACAGGCATTCAAAATGCATGTTAATGGGCCATTTTATGCTCAAGATTAGTGGATTTTTTTTGCTCCAGAATGGAAATTTTTTACTCAAATTTAGGTGATTTTATTATTGTCAATTAATTAATTAAACATAAAAAAGAAATACAATTTATCAAATTAAAAGACAAAAGTACAAAATAACTAATCTAACTACTGTTCAAACGTTTGGGGTCAGTAATATTGTTTGAAAAGAAATCAATACTTTTATTCAGCAAGGACACATTAAATTGATCAAAAATGACAGCAAAGACTTTAACATTGTTGCAAAGGATTTATATATCAAATAAATGCTGTTCTTTTGAATGTTCCATTCTTCAAATAGACTTGTAAAAATGTATCAAGATTTCCACATAAATATCAAATCAAGTGTTTTCAACATTGATGATAATAATAAATGTTTCTTAAGCATCAAATCATCATATTAGAATGATTTCTGAAGGGTCATGTGACACTGAAGACTAGAGTAATGATGCTGAAAATTTACCATTACAGGAAAAAAAATTACATTTTAAAATATATATCTAATAGAAAAAAGTTTTATATAAAGTTTGGGGTTGGTCACATACATATACATATATATACATACACATATACATATACACACACATATACACTCACCTAAAGGATTATTAGGAACACCATACTAATACTGTGTTTGACCCCCTTTCGCCTTCAGAACTGCCTTAATTCTACGTGGCATTGATTCAACAAGGTGCTGAAAGCATTCTTTAGAAATGTTGGCCCATATTGATAAGATAGCATCTTGCAGTTGATGGAGATTTGTGGGATGCACATCCAGGGCACGAAGCTCCCGTTCCACCACATCCCAAAGATGCTCTATTGGGTTGAGATCTGGTGACTGTGGGGGCCATTTTAGTACAGTGAACTCATTGTCATGTTCAAGAAACCAATTTGAAATGATTCGAGCTTTGTGACATGGTGCATTATCCTGCTGGAAGTAGCCATCAGAGGATGGGTACATGGTGGTCATAAAGGGATGGACATGGTCAGAAACAATGCTGAGGTAGGCCGTGGCATTTAAACGATGCCCAATTGGCACTAAGTGGCCTAAAGTGTGCCAAGAAAACATCCCCCACACCATTACACCACCACCACCAGCCTGCACAGTGGTAACAAGGCATGATGGATCCATGTTCTCATTCTGTTTACGCCAAATTCTGACTCTACCATCTGAATGTCTCAACAGAAATCGAGACTCATCAGACCAGGCAACATTTTTCCAGTCTTCAACTGTCCAATTTTGGTGAGCTCGTGCAAATTGTAGCCTCTTTTTCCTATTTGTAGTGGAGATGAGTGGTACCCGGTGGGGTCTTCTGCTGTTGTAGCCCATCCGCCTCAAGGTTGTGCGTGTTGTGGCTTCACAAATGCTTTGCTGCATACCTCGGTTGTAACGAGTGGTTATTTCAGTCAAAGTTGCTCTTCTATCAGCTTGAATCAGTCGGCCCATTCTCCTCTGACCTCTAGCATCAACAAGACATTTTCGCCCACAGGACTGCCGCATACTGGATGTTTTTCCCTTTTCACACCATTCTTTGTAAACTCTAGAAATGGTTGTGCGTGAAAATCCCAGTAACTGAGCAGATTGTGAAATACTCAGACCGGCCCGTCTGGCACCAACAACCATGCCACGCTCAAAATTGCTTAAATCACCTTTCTTTCCCATTCTGACATTCAGTTTGGAGTTCAGGAGATTGTCTTGACCAGGACCACACCCCTAAATGCATTGAAGCAACTGCCATGTGATTGGTTGATTAGATAATTGCATTAATGAGAAATTGAACAGGTGTTCCTAATAATCCTTTAGGTGAGTGTACATATATACATATACATATATACACACACACATATACATATATACATATACATATATACACACACACATATACACATATATATATATATATATATATATATATATATATGACCAACCCCAAACTTTTGAGCGGTAAAGTAAATAACTAGCTTAGTTTTCATTTTCAATGTTAATTTTATGTTATAGTTTATCTAATAGAAGACACTAAACGTGGCATGCCTGCTTCATTTCTACTGACCTCTGAGTGGTACTTGTCTTTAATATTGGCCCAAATACTCTCAAATGTTGATGTGTCCACCTGCTCAGTTCCTCCCATCAGTCCCTGAATAAATCACAAAGCATAGATCAGAACTAGTGGCAGTTGAGTCAACCCATCTCATTGTAATTAACAGGGTTCCTACACATTTTCCATTTCTAAATTCTATACTTTTTCAGACTCCAATTTCCAAACCTCTTTCCAAATGATTTTTCATTTACATTTATGCATTTAGCAGATGCTTTTATCCAAAGCGACTTACAGAAGAACAAAGCATTCATCATATTTAATGGTTCATATAGCATTGTTTTCAGCATTATTTTTGGTATATAGTACAGTCATCTGTAAATATTTTTATTTCCTCTTTTTTTCATTGGTTTTCAGTGATAACATACTTACATGATGAGAAGAAACCTAAAATGCTCTGTAAACTGCATATATTTACGTCTGGCACATCAGTTTCATACTGTAAATGTGGCTGGATGTTGCACAATTACCAAACAGTAAAGTACAGTCCAATTTAGATGATTGTTTTCTAGTTTATCTGTTGCTGGTTTGAATGGAACACGTACATTCATTTAGTTTTGCGTAATAAAAATGTGAGCCTTGAACTGAGCCATTTGTGTTAGACAATCACTAACTTTTGCCATGAAAAAACTCAAAAAAATCAATTCAAAATTTTATATTTCTGAGAAAAGAATAGGTCAATAGCTTGGAAACACAAATGTATTTCCATACTCGGTTTTATTTTCTCCAAAATGCGTAGGAACCCTGATTTATTGGCTGGTGCATTTTGACTGAGAAATGCAAAAATACCTGGGCCTCAGTTTCAGTAAGTGTGCCATCAGCATCTGGGTCCAATTCAGCATGGGTCTGGAGCTCAGAGACAGACACACTGACACACAGAGACAACATGTTATTTTATATTTATTCTCTATATACACAATCAGAGAGAAAAACCATGGTCATTGGCACTTACAAGCCATCTGCATTGTCATCCAGCTCCAAAAATGCTTCTGCCATTTTGGCTTTGTCCTTCTCCAAGCGAATAGCTGCCTTTTGCTCTGGAATGAAGTTAAAACAAAGATTAGACTTACATTAATGAGGAATCACCAATGAAATGACCTTGCAAACAAAACACCATAAAGTCATTACTTATATTCAGTGGTTTAATAGCATTAAAGTGTGAATGACTTTGTAAGCAAAATAAAATACTGCAAATATTAATATCGTAAAAACTATAAGAACTGTCTGGCTTAAAGAGATATGCATTTGATTTGACTATAAACAGCTGCACTCACCTTCCCAGGCCTTAAGGTGGCGCTCTTTAGCTTCCTTCTCAGGCTGCTCTGCGGTCTCTTTCACTGTCCTCAGCGCTTCAACTTTCTCCTCAAGCTGTTTCTTATTTGCCTGCATATCAGTCAATTTATCCTACAAAAGAGACAGCATTTTACATTAACCAAAATTCACTGACACAATATGGCTTTTTAAAACTGCAGTATAGAGGGTATGCTGACGTCACCGTCAGCCACAGTGACTGCGGTTACACCCACTGAGTGGCAAAAAGACTGAGAGGCAGCATTGGTTTTCAGCGTGAATGCCGCGGAAAACACACAAAACCAGGCCCGGCGCCAGAGGGGGGGGTTGGGGGGGTCTTGGCCACGGACCCCAAAGACATCCCTGTGCCTCCCTCCGGACCGAGGGAGACGGACTTGATAATAGCGTGTAATTTTCTCACTCAAACCACTGCCGTCTGCTGCTTCTGCTACTGATTGCTTTTAGAGGGAAAGCTGCCCATAACCGCTCGTCTAGGATCTGTTTTCTTTGTAATAATAGCATATTAGCGAAAAAGAGTTGTCAAAAGATCCAGTGCGTATCTGTATTTGCGCTCGTCAAATGATTCAACGTGTTTTCGCTTCGGTGCGTAATGTAGCTTATCACAGACATGTTTGTTGATTTCTACAACGCAATGGCCAATCACAGGTATTGAAGTCAGAATCCACTCACCGCTCAAGTTTTTGTTCAGTGCTGAGTTCTGCACGCGCGCAAATCCTCTCTAAGTGTAGACATGATGTAAATAAGAGATTCACTGTGTCGTCAGCTTCACTGATTAATATAACGGAACTTTGTGAGATTGTGTTCATTGAATGAGTGACAGGTTTTAGTGATTATAAAGGGTGTGCTCTTTGCGCACTGTCTAGGCAATATAAAAAAAATATTAATAGGCCTATAATATATTCAGAATTTGAATAAAACTTTTGTTTTCCATTCTTGCCAAGCGGCCACATACACGCTTCAATACATAGGTCCATCCGCATATAAATGCGGGATTCACACGAAATTGTGATGACTGACAGTGATAAATATTTATGTATCAAAATCAGGCCCATATAAATGTAATGAAAACAATTCCTGGCTGCATGTCAATATCCATAAATCACTGGATCTTTGCCAAGTTGTAAGGAACACTATATCGAGTCCAACCTTTAGTTTAAACTGATAACTGTTTGTTTTACTCGCGTTTTCCCCTATTAACTCCAGTCATGCAGCAGCTCTTCTGCCACTCAGTCCCGGCTGAGGGGGCGTGTTCCGGCGGGAAAGGAGCGGCGATGCATACCCTTTATATACAAGAAATAATTCAATGCTGGAACTGGATGATTCATGCTGAATGTGAGAGTCCATAAAAAAAAGCAAAGCATTTGGACTTCCTGGACTGATATGTTTGTTCATGCAAAGCAAATCTTACCTGCTTTTCTTGTCGTCCCTTCTTGGCTTCCTCAATGAGCTGCTGTTTCAGGAGAAAGCCCTCTTTGGTGATCTCAGCCATCTTCTGCAGAACCTCCCTCTCTTTATGTCCCAGTTCCCTGAGAACCAATCAGATATTTCAGTGTGTTTGTTTATATAGTCACTGTATCAAATCAGAAGTAAAAAGGGAAAGTAAAACAATGAAATTGTCAATGTAATGTGTGGCTTCTTATTATAAAACTACAAACCCGATTCCAAAAAAGTTGGGACACTGTACAAATTGTGAATAAAAACAGAATGCAATGATGTGGAAGTTTCAAATTTCAATATTTTATTCAGAATACAGCATAGATGACATATCAAATGTTTAAACTGAGAAAATGTATCATTTTAAGGGAAAAATAAGTTGATTTTAAATTTCATGGCATCAACACATCTCAAAAAAGTTGGGACAAGGCCATGTTTACCACTGTGTGGCATCCCCTCTTCTTTTTATAACAGTCTGCAAACGTCTGGGGACTGAGGAGACAAGTTGCTCAAGTTTAGGAATAGGAATGTTGTCCCATTCTTGTCTAATACAGGCTTCTAGTTGCTCAACTGTCTTAGGTCTTCTTTGTCGCAACTTCCTCTTTATGATGCGCCAAATGTTTTCTATGGGTGAAAGATCTGGACTGCAGGCTGGCCATTTCAGTACCCGGATCCTTCTTCTACGCAGCCATGATGTTGTACTTGATGCAGTATGTGGTCTGGCATTGTCATGTTGGAAAATGCAAGGTCTTCCCTGAAAGAGACGACGTCTGGATGGGAGCATATGTTGTTCTAGAACTTGGATATACCTTTCAGCATTGATGGTGCCTTTCCAGATGTGTAAGCTGCCCATGCCACACGCACTCATGCAACCCCATACCATCAGAGATGCAGGCTTCTGAACTGAGCGCTGATAACAACTTGGGTTGTCCTTGTCCTCTTTAGTCCGGATGACATGGCATCCCAGTTTTCCAAAAAGAACTTCACATTTTGATTCGTCTGACCACAGAACAGTTTTCCACTTTGCCACAGTCCATTTTAAATGAGCCTTGGCCCAAAGAAAACGCCTGCGCTTCTGGATCATGTTTAGATATGGCTTCTTTTTTGACCTATAGAGTTTTAGCCGGCAACGGCGAATGGCACGGTGGATTGTGTTCACCGACAATGTTTTCTGGAAGTATTCCTGAGCCCATGTTGTGATTTCCATTACAGTAGCATTCCTGTATGTGATGCAGTGCCGTCTAAGGGCCCGAAGATCACGGGCATCCAGTATGGTTTTCCGGCCTTGACCCTTACGCACAGAGATTGTTCCAGATTCTCTGAATCTTTGGATGATATTATGCACTGTAGATGATGATAACTTCAAACTCTTTGCAATTTTTCTCTGAGAAACTCCTTTCTTATATTGCTCCACTATTTTTCGCCGCAGCATTGGGGGAATTGGTGATCCTCTGCCCATCTTGACTTCTGAGACACACTGCCACTCTGAGAGGCTCTTTTTATACCCAATCATGTTGCCAATTGACCTAATAAGTTGCAAATTGGTCCTCCAGCTGTTCCTTATATGTACATTTAACTTTTCCGGCCTCTTATTGCTACCTGTCCCAACTTTTTTGGAATGTGTAGCTCTCATGAAATCCAAAATGAGCCAATATTTGGCATGACATTTCAAAATGTCTCACTTTCAACATTTGATATGTTATCTATATTCTATTGTGAATAAAATATAAGTTTATGAGATTTGTAAATTATTGCATTCCTTTTTTATTCACAATTTGTACAGTGTCCCAACTTTTTTGGAATCGGGTTTGTAATTGTGCTCTGTATTTATTTATATAAAACATTTCCATTGTCAAAAACATTTTTGCAAAACCCCTTCTTATGAGGAAACTATAAGGGCCTGTTCACATAGGATACATTTTCATGTTAAAACTGTTAAAAGGCATGTTATTTACCATAGACTGCTAATATATACACTTAAGATGATTAAACCTGACAATGAGCTGCTGCTGTTGTGAAAAGTTGGACTATTTTTATTTTAACAAGGCATCTTAAAATTTTGGCACAATGGCCGCTGAAACAACATTGAGATGAGGCACAATGGTCAAGGACATCCGTCTGGTGCACAAGTATGCAATGGAGTGCAAAAACAACTCCTAATGTTCGTCTCCCTGGAAAGCAATTACATTTAGGTCAAAACTCACTTGCAGGTATTTTCACATTTGGCTCCGCTGTTGTACTCATCAGTAGTATCACAGCAATCTGCAGAGAGCAAAAATTGTAAATGCAATGCCATTTCATTCCATTCGGCGAACACTGCTGAGGAGAAACATCCAGATGCAGAGTCATCTTACCACAGATGCCATCATTAATACGGGAGGATGGGATAAAGGTGGGCCTGTAACCAGCATTGGTGCAATGGAAGCTGCCATTCGGACAAGCAGCAGTGCCTGATGACAGACATGAACAACTGTCATGTACATCATACCATCAAACTATACTTTATCGCCACTTTCTACCGGTCATGGACTTAAGAAGGACAGACAATTCTGACATCTGTTGTACTGTGATGTACTCAACCTCATGTCCCGTAGGCTTTCTTTCTTGCATGGAATACAAAAGAAGATATTTAGCAGAATGTCCAAACTGTGTTTTTTCCCCTCACACAATGATAGTGAATGGGGACCAGCCATGGTCTCCATTCACTTTTATTGTATGAAAAAAAAAAAACCAGCTTGTGTATTCTGTTTGATATAGTTTGTGTTCTGTGCAAGAAAGAAAGGGTCTGAATTCCGTTGTAGATTTATTTATTAATCTATACAGATACTTTTTTCTGTTTTCTTAGCACATTTTTTAACCAATGAGGTTTGTTTTTGCATATCACGCAAGCATGTTTGTGTTTCAGTTTACTGTATTTGATGTGCTTTATGTATGTGTATTGATCAGTGTTTACACGAATAAAAGCCTAAATTAAATCTGTTCATCATATAAAGCAATTGTGTCTCTTCAGAATACTTTGATTACTGCTCGATTCATATGGATTCATTTTATGATGTCTTTATGAACTTGTCGAAGCTTGAAAGTTTTGGTTGCATGGATAGTTAGATATCTTTTCATTATAAACATTTTTATTTTTGATATTTTTGAACAACGTGAGGGTGAATAAATGACTATTTTCATTCTGGGTTCATTTTTGGGTAAACTATCCCTTTAACTAACCCTTTCAATTAAAAAACTGCATTGTTCAGCAGACTTTTCAGGAAAACGTTTCACTGCTGAATGACTTTGATCATGAAAAGATTTTAATTATAGACTACTGGTAAACTAAAATTATAAACTAAATTTAAAAATGAATTCTGTCAGTACCTGGCTCATCTGAACCATCTTTGCAGTCACAGTAGTCATCATTCACTCTGTCAAATGGAATGGTCCGGGATCCATCGAGACAGGTGAAAGGCTTGTTCTCCTCATAAAACGGTTTCTCTTTATGTATTTAAACAAAAGAAAGTAGGAGTTAAACCAGTGTAGCTAAACCAGTGCAGGTTTAATAGAGAATTTGCAATATTTAACATGACTTTACTTGACAGTGGTACTCCTCGTGGTCGTTGAATCTCTACAGGTGTCCCCAAGCTGACAGCAAAGACCAAAGTCAACAGCAGGTGCATGCAGGTCATGATGAAAAATGCAAACTCCCACTAGAGGCGCGTGACCTTGGAGCACAATAAATATACAATGCATTGTTCAACTGTGCATCTAAACCCATCATAGATATACATCCCATGTCAATGGTTTACAAATAAGGTTAAACAAATTTTTAAAAAGAAATTAAGCCAAATGTTTATCGAAGATCAATCCGTCTTTAAAATGTCTTATTCGCATCATTTTAGTTAATTCAATCTGAAATGGCTTCCGCACACACGGCCAACTGAACATACTGAAATACTCACTGATCTGAAATGATAAACAATACAGTATCACGATAACAAGTCATATGTTTTAATAAACATCGCGCACATTAAATATGCGATTGTAGAATTACTCAAAGAAATCTAAAAAAAAAATTCATCGTACAACAGTATCTCATTACTTACTTCCGTACAGCGCTCCTGCAACCTGTGTGTTACGTCACCAAGATGAGCGGTGTTCTCATATGATTGGTGGATTCGTGTGGTGGAATACAGCATTGTGGGTAATGCAGTCATTGAAAAGTACAACCGATTTTCAAGCTTTCTTTTTTCTTCTTCTTTTGTATCATCAATAATATGATTCATAATAGATCAATAACCATACATTTAGACAAAAGTGTCCAACCAGTATTTAAATACAGACTAATCATG
This sequence comes from Coreius guichenoti, assembly GCA_039654105.1. NCBI lineage: Eukaryota > Metazoa > Chordata > Actinopteri > Cypriniformes > Gobionidae > Coreius > Coreius guichenoti. Next base: position 17,257,677 of record CM077171.1, read on the forward strand.
CTTCCAACACTGACAGGAATAAATCCCATTAAGCAATTGTAAACATAATCATTATCCTGTTAAGATATATGGTGTGATAAAACAGGAATGTTATAATTCATTAAAAAGCTGGTCTGAATGGACTGTGTGGTTGAAAACAAATGTGTTCACGTGACGTGCGAAAGGCGCGGTTTTCTCAGTGAGCCTGAGAGAAATTAAATGTATTTGCTCTTCTAAACTTGTTATAACTGTATAAAAAGTTGTGATTTTTCTTAAAAATAACGTTTGTAAGGATTTAAGTTTGTAATATTTTGGGTAATTCAAATTTTTGGAAGTTTCTCCTCAGTTTCAGGACTTGCAGGTAATTAGCTTAGCCGGAATAATGGAATATTAATTGGATTTACAAATGACTACAGCAATATCTATCTATCTCTCTGTCTGTCTGTCTGTCTGTCTGTCTGTCTGTCTATCTATCTATCTATCTATCTATCTATCTATCTATCTATCTATGTCTGTCTGTCTGTCTGTCTGTCTGTCTATCTATCTATCTATCTATCTATCTATCTATCTATCTATCTAATACCTTTAACAAACTTTTATTGTAATGTTGTCCACAGGATCGTTGGTTATTAAAGGACACAGGAGTCAGGACAGACGTTAAGCCTTGCATAGGTAACAGAAAATATAATTATCGAAAAGTATAGCTGCAGGTTAGGAATGGTTTGTATATTTGAGCAGCATTGTATGACGATTCATACTGAATATTTCAGACAGGTCAAAGGTATTAAAGAGAAGGTCATGAGGATGGAACAGGAACAGTCACATGCAGGTGAGTGACATTTACGGTGAGAGGAAATATTGGATTTTATACATCTAAGTTACCCCTTGCCTTGCAAGGTGTGTAATAAGAGCACATTAAAATAATTGCTCAATTATAATACCAAACACACACACACACACACATCTCTAATATTTTAAAATCTTTTTTATATTCTATACTTATATAGTAAATAAATATATGGTAATTGTTTTATTTGAAATTAAAACACGTCACAGGTCATATACATGTTCAGAGTGTATAAAATAATAAGCTAATAAAATGAGTAACTAAAAAAAATAAAACTACTGTCTATTTTTAACAATAATATGCAGTAATTTAGCTGCATATTACAATGTTTGTCTCTAAATAATGGCAGTCTGTAGGGGTCAGTAAAGTGTCACTGAGCAAAACCTATGGGCCTGCTATATATCATAACTTGCATTTTTGCTCAGTACAATTTCATTGCAGATGGTTGCAAAATATTTTAAATTAGTGTTTACTGTCATGAGTTGTATAATGATGATGCACATAAATCAGGCCTCAATACATGCAGCCATTACTGTAATATGAGGCGGGACAAAAAAAAAAGAAGAAAAATACAGATATTGCATTTATTAGAAAAATCGTCCTTTATTTGTATTTTCAACACACTTTACAGTACTGAACAGTGAAAGAAAAAAATATACTGGTATATATTTATATATTTGTGTTTTTATATATAGCTGTTTGCTTATTAAATGCATTTTATTCACAAAATGACAACTCAGTTCTCTCAGAGGAAAACCTTTCATAAAAATAATATAATATAAAATAACTTGGACACATTATACACATTACAGCAATATAATGTACAAATATTACAATCATTTTCCTGTGTTTTCTTTTTCATTTATATTATTACCATAACTTGTGAACAAGTAACATATTATTTAAAGCCCAGAGAATAATTTCATTGGAGAGTCTCATGAGGCATGACTTCAAAGTACGAAGAAAAACTATTCTCTGATTAAGCCACGTCATCGTTCTGACTGTCTCTTGGTCATTAACCTCACAGAAGTATTTAAAACCCCTATTAAAAGCCTTTACAGTGCAGATTATTGACACAGAGTAGCTGATGTTACTCAGAGCTTTAGCAGGAAATGGCATTGAGGACCAAAAAGACGACGTTTGGACCGAGCCATTTCAAGTGCTCCCCCTGTGCCATGCTATACCATTACCCTTGATATCAGCCAACACCTTCCTGCAGAAAAAATAAAGTGCTGGTAAAGACACGTTTTAGAAATAACTGATGATTAGTCTGTTTTCCAATACAATTCAAATATTCACATTTAAAGGTGAAGGGAGGTTGACTAAAATCCCCCAAATGAATGGCAGGGGAGATGACAGGAGAAAGAAAGGCGAAGGTTATGAAATTCCACAATTCAACTACAGTTCATTACAACTAAAAGTGATTCATTGTGACAGTGATTGATTCTGAGAGATCTCAAATTTACAATTCAACATTACAGTATATACAAAACAAGCAGTGATTCATCTACTATTTATATTAGATAGTAGTTTTGATTTTTAAACCATCAAACCAGAATGATACAAAAATAAAAACTGTACACAAACTGTTCAAAGAAAACACTTGTTTTTTCCTTTTGATATCCAAAAAGAATGGCAGCAAGGAATTAATTTTAATAATTTCTTAATAAGAAACAATTGCTACAGTGTCGTGTTAAAATGGCAAATATTATTTGTTAGTGTAGTGCTCACAACATTAACGAAAAGCCACACAACAAAGCATTCTAAGGTAAGACAGGCAAATGTAATGGGAATGTCATTAGTTTGCACAAACCAATCGCGTAACCCCGGGCTTTATGGAAATGTATTTACTTTCTGAACATTTATACCATGACATCCTCTAATCCTGTCACAGACAAGTACAGTTATCATATATGTACTGGTATGACCTCAAGTTACTGCTCTGACAGACACAGGCTTGTGTAAAGCTAAGCTACTGACCAGCAGAAACCAGCTTGTTATCATTTTTCAACAAGGATGCTTGCAAACGCTGCCCCACAATATAGCAACAATTGGTTTATTCAACTAAACTAAAACCAAACTAAAAAGTTCTGAGATGAGAGAGAGGCAATATTGCAAATCTAACATCAACCTGAGAACTCTCTCGTTCTCTTACTTTCTGTCTCTCTCTTTCTCCCTTAAAAGTTGGTGAAAAGTCAAATAGACATCACGAAAATATGCCAGACATGAAACACATTACAGCAACAGTTTATTTTTGTGGTATGACCTGCTTTCTCTGTCTGTACTGTCTATAGTGACTTTGCCATGCAGAAAAAACGACCCTACACCTCCAGATGGAGCTATTGTGTATTCACAGACATTTAGCAAGGCATATAGACATGAAACAAATAGTCTGGGATATAATGCCAACATATTATTATTCCACAATGTGACAGGTAGAAACCCTGCAGTTGACATTAAGGCAAAAAAAAGTATCAAACTCAACATGCTGCATGTGACTCCCTTTATCGCTCTCCAGCATCTAACCACCAATGTCTTTCTCTCTCAGATATACCTCATCCTTCTCTCACCACGCTTTCTTCTAGCCCCCGATCAATGCTTCTCCAACTTATCAGCTAAGCACTCATTCCTTTGGCAAAACATAATGTAGTGTGTTGTGGTGTAGACAGAGAATGTATTCCCAGTGTGAGTGGGTGAAGGTGAGAGAGTCTGTGTGAATATGTGCTGCAATTGAGGAGACTGTTACTTTTACAAATTTGGCAGGAATGGATATAGCAAAACAAAACAAAAAGAAGGCAAAACATATGTTTCAAAGCGTCACATGGCTTATCCTCGGAAAGTGACTATCATTATTCACATGGAAAGTGAGGGCAGTCCATGAGCAGTGACGGTGATAAATCCTAATCTAGGCCCTAAATGCTCGGTTGGCTTGAAAGCGACTGAGGAAGACTGACAGATGAGAGCAGGAATTATCACAAAGACAACGCGAACACTCCATGCCGTCACAAATCATAATCGATGGAGATAGATTGCTTAAAACGAGAAAAAGACGATCAAAAATGAAGACAAAAGCAGACACTCCTGTCCCATGATGCATTGCTTCACAACAGCTCCAGAGTTGAAGCTGGTGGTTCAGAAAGGCACACAGCCATCTTGCACTGGTAGCACTCCTGGGTAAAGGGTAAGAGGGGGTGGGACCAACTAACAAATCGTTTTCGACATCCTTATCCCTCCACAGTTTTTTGGACCGCAGACATTATCTCATTTCTCCCGGCAGATGCAACTGTGTTCTCGCTATGACAGAAATTGAAAAAAGTCTCTCAGATTTCTCTCAATACGTGAATTCTGAGGATTTAAGTCCCTGTTAGAATGCTTTAAAAGCTAATTATTGACACTGATGCTCCTTTTTGAGATGGCTTTTTCCCAAAGAGATTCCTTTCAGATCCAGGCCCCCTGAACACATACACAGACACACAGCCGTGTGTTTGCATGTACTTTGTGGTATTGTTATCTTAGACTGAATTTCACGTACGTCTGTGAATGTGTGTATGCGTATGTGTGGAAATTCCAGAGTGCTACACTGACGTAATGGCCCTTTACAAACCCCACCATAATTCTATTTCTCCATCAAACTTCACCCTCACTGCTGGATGGACTCCAGCTCACACTCATAATCTACAGTTTCTGTGTTAAATACTTCTCTGATATCAATATTTTTTGTTCCCTTTTTGAAAAATAAAATTAAATGTCTTATTGGGTTGGTACACAAGACTTAATCTGTTTATGGTCTAGCTATCAGAAACAGAAGAGTCCTATGTGAACGGTAGAGAGTAGGGACAGAGTTTCTGAAGCATGGCCCCTACTTGGCCCTCTGGGCCAGACAACTGTTCCTCGAGTGGTGCGTATTACGTGTCATCGGTAGGAGAGGACGACTTCTCCTCTTCTGTCTCCTCCACAGGGCTCTCATCAGACTGTCTCTCGTCCTCTTCCTCGACTACTGACTGAACCTGCAGTCGCCTCCGTCCTGACCTCTCGACCACTACCTCTGTCACCTCCTCCCCGTCCTCCATTTTTTCTTCTGCCTCGTCCTCCTCAGCTTCCACCGCCTCCTCATCTTCTTTGTTTGCCTCCTGACCATGGCTGCCTATGTGGTTATGACTGGGAGCACCGACCTGTCCTGTTTCTCCCTCCAGGGTGAGCTGAAACTGGAATCTGCTCGTGCAGGATTCAAGCTCGTTATCTGGGCCGTCAGGCGGTGGTGACGGGCTCTGGGGAATGGTGCTTTGGTACCAGTCCCGGTTGTCCTCAAGGGTGTCCAAAATTTCCTGAGCATCAGGGTGGACCAGGTCCCCCCAGGTCTCCCACAGAGGATGCACAATATAATCGATAAAGCCCACCTAAATCAGGAACCAAACATATAGAGAGACTCTTTAGGAGCAGCTTATGTCGGGTTGAGAATTTATGTTTGTGTGGGTGTTTATATGTGTACCTGACTCTTTTCCACGGACGCAGTGTGTTTGTCACACATGGGGCTGATTTCCATCCCACGCTCTCGCTCTTTATCGCCCTGCCGGAAGAACTCCTCCATAATGCGCTCAGTCCACTGCCTGTACACTGCCAGGGGCTTCGTTGGGTTACTAAGGTCAGCACAGTGCACCATGTTCCTCAGGACCTACACACACACACACACACACACACACACACACACACACACACACACACTTGTGACTAAGACGTTTCTCTTTTTTTCTGGTCTACACTTACAGACCCATGTCATTTTTGACATTATAGTTTTAAACTGCATTATAGTTTTAAACTTTGTTGCATTATAAAGAAACAACTTTTGTTGGTAATCACCTGTATTCGGTCATTATAATGGTCCAGCATCAGCACTCCTGAACTGGTCACTTTCTTTGTCTCCACCATTGTCTTAAGATCTGCCAGCAAGCTCATATGCTTTGACATGTCTGTTGCTAGAACCTAAGAAGACAAGCAGCACCATTTACACAGGAAATAAAAGTGCAGACCCTCAGAAATACAAATAAAAATAAAAATACACAAAAAAATCCTGATGTTCAGTGCAGTGCAATGAGCATCTTACCATGTCAATGACCAGCTTGCGCAGACTCTGCCGTTGACGTTTGGTGAGGTTCTGAAAGATGTCACAGTTCTCCTCATGCAAAAGCTTGAAGCCTACAGCCAGGTGGTGGTTCTCCAGTACAGATTCATCGTTGTACATTAATGCCAGTTCTGAGTCTGTAAAACAGAGCAGACCAGGCTATCAGTGGATTTCATGGCTCAGCAATAAGGGTCAACAATAAGGATTGCCCACTGGGCCCATGGCCAGTGTGAAAAAGTTTTTGGCCAATACTGAATACTGAAAAGCATACATTTGTTGATCTTCTACATCCATTTTTATGCCCTGAAAATGTAAACATTTGCTAATTGGACGCAAGGTGTTGTGTTATTGCGCAATTATTCTAAACATTGAGTTTTATTTTTTATTTATTTTGCAAAAAAATTAAAATTAAACTGAAAAAATAAGGGAATTAATCTACACCGGATGTGAGCGGTGCAACGCGATGTGACTAAAAACAATACAACTTATTATAAACAGTGATTCTGTCTACACTGGATGTGGCGCAATGCGAGCGACAAAAATCTCTAACAGCGAACTGATGGCTCATTCTATTTATGACGTACTGACATGAAGGACAAATGCTTTGCAACATGCACTTTGTCGCGTCCAATGTATACAGCCTTTAGCTGTTGCGGCGTGACACGAGCGACAACGGTCACGTCCGGTGTAGACACAGTGTTAATTAATTAAATTAGTTCAAACTAAAATAAAGGACACATGAAAATGGGGTGGCAGAGTAGACCCTGAATAGAAAGACTGAGGAACTGCACAGGTGTCCTCTATTGGGTACTTCACAAAAACAAGCGAGTATGCATAATCTAAAACAACATATAGAAAAGTACAATGTGCGGTTTCTGATTTTCCTTATTTAGTTCTCAGATTCAGGATATTTTTCTCTGGTATCCATGGCAAGCCAAGTTACCAGTATAATTATCGACAATCCCATTTCCAGAAAAGTTGGGACGTTTTGTAAAATGCAATAAAATGTAGAATCTGTGATTTGTTAATTCTCTTGAACCTTTATTTAAAGGGCATATTGCAGGTTACATTTTTTTCAAAATGAATATATAACCTTGTATGGAAATACCATATGAAAAGTTAATGCAGGATTTAAAAATGTTTTAAAAAGACATGAGGGCACAAATTTAGTAGATAAAGTGACCGTTTCTTTGACTGTTTGTGAAAACCCTTTTTTTTTTAACATCGTGTCATTTTACGTCACGAGAGGGAGTTGTTTGCCAGGCTCTGCACTGGCTCAGTGCAGAGTAGGTTGGTATTCAGTAGGAGTCAGTGTGTTTTCTGTAGTTTAAATTATCATCATCATGGTAAATTTGGAGGTTGCACAAACTCCAGCCTGTCAGGACATTGAGTCCACAGGTTTTCTAACAAGAAAAAGGACAGTGATATCTTCTGTGCCTGGGTGGCGCAGGTGTTTTGCGCAGGTGAAGAGACGGGACATCACTTCTGCATCTGCTTCGAAAAACCACGCGAAAAACGCGGTGGTGTGTAGCATTCACTTTAGACCTGAGGATTATCATCCCGGCGATATGATAGAGTTCAACATTGTAATACTCCTGTAAAGTGTGATTAAATGAATAAACATCCACACGCGATGCTTCTTCACCGTTGTTTTTACGTGAATCAATTTCATCATTGATGAATACAAATGATGTACATTAACACAAATGCATACAGTCTCACACTTTTCAAAACAGTTTTGAATTATGTGCTGGTAATGTAAATATTTTATTTATGCCATATATGTACATTCAAGTTCACTCAACTACATACTCATGATGTCATGTACATCCTCACACTATCTGTGAATCAGCAGGAAATAAACACAGAATATAACACAGGATTAATGAATAAAGGATAACATGAAACACATACAATAACACTATACTGTCTGTGGAAAACATGTGCACCGTAAGTCTTGTTTTTTAAACATTTGCTAACTACCAAATGAGTCGTGATGAGAAACCGCTAATATTATATCACGTAATGTTAGTGTGGACCGATATTAACGAGTGTGACATACGCCTGATCAAAGCTTATTAGTTCTCCTCACCAGGGCCTGAAATTAACATCTGTCATGGTATGAGGGTGCATCAGTGCAAAGACATGGGTGACTTGCAAATGTGTGAAGGTACCATTGACGTATTGTACAGATGACATTTTTCCTGGGAAGTCCATGGTTATTAGGGCAAGACAATGCCAGGCCTCATTCTGCACATGCTACAACATGCTTTCGTAGACAGTGTACACCTGCAGTCCATATCTGTCTCCTATTGAAAATGTATGGCCCATCATGAAAAGAATCGGACAACGATGACTACAGACTGTTAAGCAGCTGTCTTGTAGCATGTGAGTTTGGGCAAAAATTCCTCTTGAAAAACTGCAACAATTAGTATCTTCAATTCCCAAACTATTAAAAAGTGTAATTAAAAGGAAAGGTGATGTGACAGTAGTAAACATGACTCTGTACAAACATTTTTGGAGTGTGTTGCACCCATCAACATTTGTTTATATTTACAAAAAACGATAAGGTTGGCCAGTGAAAACATTGGAAATCTTTTCTGTGTACTTTTGTCAGTTAAATAAAAGTTAAAGATAATTAACAAATCACAGATTCTTTTTTGATACTTCAGACGATTTTATTGCTTTTTACAAAATGTCCCAACTTTTCTGGAAATTCTGTGCTGTCCTAAACCAGTTCTCAGATGTCCAACTCACCAAAATTAACATATTCATTTGACATGCATGTTTCTGTCATATATTTGTCAAATGATACAGGGCTGCATTTCTCAAAAGCAGCGTAAGCTAAATTGATCGTAGAGACCATTGGTGGAAATGGTTCTACGATCTACTTAGGCTTACGATGCTTTTGGGAAATGCAGCCCAGGATGATTAATCAACATCATAATTTTTTACAATGTAGACTTACTGGTGTTGATGAGGAACTGGTTGGAAACTCCAGGGTGGTCTACATCATGAATGGCAGCAGCGAACAATGCAGCCAGGATTTCAAGATCAGTGAAAACAGCCTGGTGGGAAGATACAGCAGTACAGTGGTCATTATGTATAGTATCAGTGCTGACTTTGAAATCTGATTTCAGATTATGAAACTTTTTGCTTCTGAATGGGCACTGGCTGTCCCATGTTAGCATATACTCACGTCCAGAGCTGGTGTGGAGAGCAGCACATGTGTTGACTGTGTGACATCAGCAGCATGCAGGCTGTTGTGATAGGCCACGTTGGCATGGTAGTGGTCTTCCAGTGTCATTACATAGGTGATAAACGTGTCCACTGGGATCCGAAATGTCTTCAATAGATCCCTTTCCTTTAAAGCATTACAGAACGTAGACAGAACATAGTGAATGGTCAATATAAAGGATGAAGAGGTTTGCTATTCTAACTAGTAGGGCTGGGTAACGATACAGATTTCCTGATTCGATTAGATTCTGATTTATAAGCTTTCGTTTTGATTCCAATTTCATTTTTATTTGATTCAATTCAATTGGGTATATTTCAGTTTTAATGTCTGTTATGCTTACATATAGTATGAAGAAATGATTTCTCTGCTAATGCTTATACAGCGCAGTGTAGAGATTTTTTTCCACGTTTTTTTGCATCACATTCAAAACAGACTGCAAACTCACATTCACAAATCTTCTAACTTTACAAAAATATACATTTTAAAAATGAACAACTATCTAGTTGAGTGAGTTAGTTCAGCAGAATGCTGTGGCATGTGAAAGATGGGAAGTAAAAACATATTTCCACATAGCCACTGAAAATAGGCATTGAGTAAAGATTTGGGGATTTTAAGAATCAATATTGCGATTGTTCAAATGGAGATAATTGGAAAATCAATATTTTTACCCATCCTTAATAATGAGCATACAAAACCACATTTTTCAGAAGCACAGCACAGAAACATTTATATCAAAAAACAGGGACCACACACCTGGAAGATAGCAAACATGATGCAACTTAGAGGTCTGTTATTGGAGTACTCAGCCACATGAAAGATATTAAGGCCCCACTTGTTTAAATCATTCAGCTCCTGTAAAGATAGAGTAAATTCAATTATAACAAATCCATTCTATAAACTAACTTTTTTATTACCCATTGTAGTAATGGTGGAGGATTAGGTGTTGGGAAAGTATGTATGCATTGTGACTGTACCCTAGCCAGTGCGTCCTCCTGCTCGGTTTTGACCCCGAAGCGGGGCATGGCTGCACTAGTGAGGCTAGAGCTGTGTGTAAGCTTCTTGACACCGCTGATGTGAGACATTGGTTTCTCTCGCTCCCGGAGCGTAGGAGAGGGAATCTCCACCTCATTCTGCTTGTCTGGGACACAACAAATGCATGAACGTTTAATAGATGATAGCTTATTTCAAATCAGTAAGCATAGAGGGTTTCAGAGCAGTGAATGTACTCTACTATAACCTACTGCAATGTTGAAACTTAGGTTCTGCACTTTTGAAAATAAAAACAAGGCTGAGATGTACAAAGCAGAGCGTGAGCTGATTCACTTACCTAGGAAAGTAGTGGAGATGTATTCGGACACCTGATTCCCAGAGCGGCTCATCTCAGACAGATGAGACAGTTCTCTGTTTAACATCCTCTTGAACTAGAGATCAGAAAAGGGAAAGATGGGGATAGATAGACAGGGAAGAGGGGAGAGTTATAACTATACAGCAGATTGTAATAATGCAGAAAAGGGAACATTTTTAGTCTATCTGAAAAGAAACTAACATGATAAATGGACATGTTATATATTATCACATAGTAACATGTCAAAAGGCATAGTTCACCCCAAAATGAAATCATCAAGAATGTTGGGTTCCAAACAACATTAGACCCCACTAACTTTCATTGTATGGACAAAAACATTTTTCAAAATATCTTCTTTCATGTTCCACAGAAGAAATAATCATACTGGTTTAGAACGACAGGAGGGTGAATAAATAATGACAGAATTTACATTTTTGGGTGAACTGTTCCATTAAGGCTTATATTCTTAATTCAGATTGTTACTTTTGCCTTACTGCAAAACTCAACAAAGCATATAGGCATAAGACATATATAAATATCTGAATTATGTTACCCACACATAGCATGGTATGTGGTACTGCAAGGTTATATAGAGCTTTTGCTTATAAAGCGTGCAGATATGTACATGCAAATAAACCTAAGGCATTTCTAATGTTGTAGCTGTAACATTGTGTGGTTAGAGGAAGGGCCTGTCTTTAATTAAAATCTAATTAAGTAATGGCCATCGGGGGAGAACATTGTGGAATGATCTCACATCTCTGCAAACCATTGCTGAACAAAAAAAGAAAAGAGAGCTTTGTAGCAAAATTAGTTGTTTATAAGAACCAACCAAATACGTATGTGCCTCAAATGACTGAAATTGTGCAACTTCAGCAGATAACACAAGACAACTACACAGTCACAGCACGACTCCGATAAGACCCCTGGTCTGTCCCACCGACTGGTCCTTCACACATTACAATCTCCATGGAAACCAGCAGGTTTCCTTAGCAACTGCCTCCTCACAGTCCCTCCTGTAGCATGATGGGAGTGAGGCGATGGGTTGGGTGACAATCTGAGAGAGTAGGCAGGTGTCTGTCTCTGACCTCCTCCAAGGTCAACACTCTCTGTATCACTCTCTATCTATTCTGTTCTCCTCCATTCTGTCTTTATCTCTCTCTTTAAGCCCTCCTTTTCGTTTCCTGTCTCTTTTCATCTCTGTCCTCCACATTCTATCTTTTTTCTAATGCAATCACCCTCTGCAGTCATATTTTTCCATTGATTTCCATTCTTTCTCTTTCATGATGTGCATGTAACTACCTCCTAGATTACATGAACGTGTATGTATTAGACTATATATTTCTATTTCATGCATCATTATAGTTGTTGTTAAATCTTCTATAGCTTGCAAAATATAATATGTTTTGATGACAGTGTCCCTGTCATCAGGTTTGAAGACACAATCTGGCATGTGAGACTGCCATAAAATAATTCACAATATCTAATCAACACAACAGGGGAAATAACTATCAATGTAAAGTGTAATTTTTAATTGAGTCATTTTTCTTAAATAATTCCGTTTTTTTTAAACACAATAGGGGAAATAACAATCAATGTTAAAGGGTCATGAGGGTCATCTTTTTTTAGATGTGAAGAGATATATACAGGCTGCACATCACTGAAAACACTAAAAGCACTCATAAATTTAAAAGTGGGAATTGGTTATTTTTGCATTTTTTCAGAGCAATTTTGTTCTTCCGAGTTGAAAAACAAAGTCGAAGCAAAGTCCCGGAATCTGAGTAGAAGCATGCATCCGGAGTGTGTGATTGGCTGCCGGGACTGGAGAGCACGATTCTACGTTATCCGGTTCTGAGCACTTTTCTGCATTTATTCATGAGAATGATCTCTTTCAATACAATCACTGCACCGTAGTAGGTATGACATCGCATTACAGCGGAGAATTCAAAAGTTACGAAAGATCATTTCAGCGCTGTTCCTTCACCTCTGCCTGTTCAGCGCTGCGTTCGGACACATGTGCCGTTAGTGTATGTTTCCTCAGCACAGTAGCACAAAAGTGTTGTTTCATTTTCCTCACAACGCTGTCAGAGCTGGAGTTTGACTACCAACACATGGGAAATATGACTACAACAATATTTAGTAGCCTACGTAACAACATGCAGAGCGCGCATTAAAACGGTTTCTGCGCAGAACGCCGCGATGAGTTTAACAATGCTCGCAACATGGATCATAGATCATATATACAGACTGGAGTAAGTGTGTTTCACGTTTTAATGGATATATTTCATATACTCTAGTGTTCTAAACATGAACCAGCACCGTGTATGCGCACATACTTCATCACGTCTTCTTAAAATGAAATATATGTGCAAATAAGAACACTGATACGGCCATACGTCTGATCATGAACACGATGATTATGACACGATGGATTATTCTGATACACAGTGATGTAGACCGAAAATTCAAAGAACAATTGACAAAAAGGTAACTATGCCTTTATTCTTTCTGTGTTAAACTGACGTGTGTCGTTTGTTCAGAGACTGTAGTGCTCATGAATGTAATGAAAATATTATTAGACCTTTTAAATGTTCTTCTGCGTTTCTCCCTCGTTCTTGGGAGTTTGTTGTCATAACAGCGTTATATTTTTTAAAATGCATCAAGGTGCCTTCAACTCTTTTTTGTGTTTCAACTCTTTCGTGGTCATATTTTAATATTCACGTGTCTGTATAATGAGTGTTGCAGGTCTGTGTTTTATTGGTCGTTGTCTTCCCTCTTCCCACCTTCTACTCTCTACTCTGAGGTGTGAATGACCAGGCTAAAACAGGGGGGGGGGTTTCATGACCCTTCAAGTGTAATTTTTAATTGAGTCCAAGTCATTTTCCTTTCACAGCTGTAAGCTCCCTCACTTTAAAGCTGAATCTTCCTGAATTTTCTCTCAGGGATCAATACACAATGTCTATCTCACACAGAGTTTATATAAAGCATAATTTACAAAATTCTCTTCCCTGTGCAATTACATACTGTACCAAGGATCTGTTTGTACTGTGCTGAGTCATTATTAAAACATTCACAGAGTGCCAACTGTTTTTAGCATGCATGCATTCTCTGGAGGACCATGATGATACCAGATCATGTGGAAAGGAAATCAGACCAAATTAATACAAATGTGTGTTACTAGGGGAGTCTGATACTATCTGTTGCCTTTATTATTTATTTATTAAGACTGAGCTTGATGGTTGAGTTTGATGAAAAGGTGAGCACAAAAACGTGGCAACAACATATTTATTGAAATCTTCAAAGGTAAATGTATTGTGGTTGTATTATAGTTGTGCTAATTTATATATAGGAATTATGTATAAGAATTATATATATATATATATATATATTACCATTTTAAAATAGTAATAATAAAATAATAATAAAGAATACTGTGTGGTAGATCTTGGATCCTAAATACTGTGCTTCTGCATTTTAATGAGCTAATATCTACAGGTCCATTAAGCAACATAGATAAAACACATCTTTCATTCAACAATTAAAAAGAAAAAATATATAAAACCGTTCCCTGAAACTACAGAGAGCATCCCTACCCATGTTAAAATGTGGCACAGAGTCACTGTTTGTGTCCCAATGTTTTTTCCCCAATTGTTTTTTTTTTGCGCACAAAAAGTGTTCTCGTCGCTTCATAAAATTAAGGTTGAACCACTGTCGCAAGGACTATTTTAACAATGTTTTTAATACCTTTCTGGACTTTGAAAGTGTTAATTAAATAGCTGTCTATGGAGAGGTCAGAGAGCTCTCGGATTACATCAAAAATATCTTCATTTGTGCTCCGAAGATGAAGGTTTTACGGGTTTGGAATGACATGAGGGTGAGTAATTAATGACAGAATTTTCATTTTTGGGTGAACTATCCCTTTAAGGTGTGTTGTTGCTGGATAGAATTAAAAACATTGGGACACAAACACTGACTCAACATCAAATCTTATTCGTATCAAACATCTCAACAGTAAACAAGTCTTGGATAAAAGAACTATGCAGAAAAAAGCTGGTCCTACTCTACCAAATATTGAGTAAATGAAGCCTGTTCCCAGACCAAAGATAGAGCAATAGAGGGAAGGATAGAGGAAGTGGGAAGAGTGCGGTTGAGGCGTCCTGACACACAAGCCCACCGTACAGGTTCTGTCCATCTCTAGGCACTGAAACAACATAAGCCAAGTGCTACGGCGGCAGCCATTTTCTCCCCTGCTCTCAAAGTGTCACTTAATAAGTGCCTAAGTTAGAGCTCGGGTTTAAAATCACACTTGGAGACTGGTACAAATTTGGATACACCAGCATACAACAAACATTGGTCTTATCACGTTTTCTGTTCCAGAAGCATTACAGTTCAATCACCTAAGCAACTTTTCTTTCCCTCCACATTTCTGTTATCATCTTGCTGAGCAAACACCCTTTCTCCTTTTTAGGACCTGATCAAGTTTGCTTACAAATATTTAGCAACTTTTTTATTCATGCTGGCCCTACCTGGTCCCACCAGCCAATCAGCCAGGGTTTGGAGCAGGTATCACAGAACAGATCCATGAAGGGGGTCCTACGCTCGGTGGCCTGGCCACCCCCATCCAGCACCCCATCTGCAGCTGCCTCAAGCTCCAGCTCTGACCCTCTTCTCCCCTGCAGGGGGCTGTAGCTGGAGGAGTGGGCCAGCCGGTAGCCTCCGGGCACAGGTGAGGGGCAGGAAGAGGGCAGCGGGTCAATGGCCTCCACCACGCCCATGCTGAGTGTGACGGACGGCGTGGACCGTTGGCAGAGGCAAGAGGCGCGGAAGTGCACAGGGGCCGAAGCGCGGCGGGTGCCCCAGCGGCATGTGGGCGTGGTCAGGGTGTGGGCAGAAAGGCCGCAGCCTAGCTGGCCAGGGTGCTCCAGAATGACGACTGCCCCCAAGAGGCGGGGAGCAAGGGGGGTAAAAGTCCAGCGGCAAGCGCTCGCTAAGGCTGTCTCTCTACATGCAGTAAGCAGTGTGAGAACCAGGCCCTCCTGAAAACCACAGAGTGGGCTCCACGGCGATCTGCAGGCGAGTGTCCCCTGTGAACGGCCCGCCAGGAGCCGCCCAAATCCACAGGCCAAAGGAACTACATCTCATCCCAGCAGCTGAGTAGAGCTGACCTCGATCCAACAGGAGGGGGAGAAAGTGACGAGGGGTAGAACGGACAAAGATGGAGAGTGAAAGAGACAGAACCGTCTGAAGGACACAGAGAGGATGCGGAGGGAAGGAGAACAGAGGAATTATAGGAGGTAAGGAGAAAGATGGAGATGAGCAAAAAGCTAACGGAGACTGACTGAGGGATGACAGGACGAGGAAGGAAAACAACAACACAGGTAACAGAAAAAGCGGTTAAGAGGAGACAGAGAGGACAACGGAAACAAGCAGACACAGAAACACAAAAAAGATGGGGCCTTTAGTCAAAAGCCAAACTACAAAAGAGCGGTGGTCTGGAAAAACATCCTTTCTCTCTCTCCCTGCGTTGACGCCCCTCCCCCACCGCAGAGATCCAGGACCCGGGCCCAGCGTTCCCAGCGAGTTGTGTTCAGAGCCCACAGTCCATGAAGCACAATACCAGTCCTGTCAGCACAAAGCAGCTCTCTTCAGCAGCCCCACTGTTTAATCCACACACGGTGTCAGACTCTGCGATGCAGCTCAGCCGATGCTTTGCCTCTCGCTCTGTTTCCCTGGATGCTGTAGACAGATCTCGCAAGCTAATCAGCCGCTGTGGCAGGAGGCGCGTGCTTGGGTGTGTGTGCTAGTGGCGTGTGTGTGTGTACACGCACCCTAAGAGCGCATGTGCGGCATACGGCATGTAAGAGAGTAGAAAAATGGAGAAACGTCCGTACGTGTGTGTGTGTGTGTGTGTGTGAGAGATGTATTTAATAGTCTGACAAAGAGGAAGGGAAAGAATCTAGGCTTTAGTGTTTTTCGCTAATCTCTGCATGAATGATTCTGCCCATATGCATATGGGAGTGAATGTGTGTGTGTTTGTGTCATCTACTTCATCATACAAGTAAGCTTTGCCTCAATCACCCAAGAGATCTTCAATTCACACGTGTTGTAATATACACACACAAACACTGCTTACTTCTCATACTGATGTCTATCTTATCAGCTATATAGCAAAACACATGAAACACCAGTAATATGGTACATGGAAACAACCATACAAAAACTGCACATCCAAAGTCTTCATGGTACTGTCTCTTTAAATAGACAAGGTATGGAAGAGAGCAACCGATTTTTCATTGGCCAGCATCTAAATCACATGCCTCATGGCCACAGCGAAGAGCCAATGGATAAACTGGCAGGGTAGACCTTGCTGCAGTTCGATAGCAACGAAGGTTACAGCAGAAACACTGGCATCAGGACCAAACTGCAGCCCCCTCCTCCCTCCTTCATGTCCTCCCCATCCACAAACCCTCTTTTTTCTCCCTCTCTCTCCATCTCTCCTATACTTCTCAAACCAGAGCAGTGTGTATGACAAGGCTGGCAGAGTTGCACACAAAAGCTATTTGCATCCGTGTTTACGGATGATAATAAAAAATACATTAAAGAAAGGAACATCACTCAGACGGGACCATATCAGATGAACCAGCACACACAACCTGCTCAAGAATCTTTCTTCGCATACACATAGATGTAGTCCTTCATGTGTGATAATCCACAGAATGGCAGAACTTGAAATCTCTTCTTGAGGAAATCTAATTCTTCATGTTACATGTTTCGTAAAATGTACAGGGTGGAAATTATAAACCATGAATGGAGAAAATACCTAGTGTGACCTAGTATAGGCCAAAAACTTATGGTAGACTGTATGTAGACAAAATTGTTCTTTGAGAAGGTAGGAAGAAAGTCCTACCTATAACCAAACTAGACAGCACAGATGCAACAGTAAGTGATTAAAGAAACACCTTGTTGGAGGCCATCTCGCTAACAGAGCGGTGGGTTTGAATGGTCTCCAGCTGGTCCAAACACCAGTCAAGTTCTTCCAGAGTCTCCCGGGCCAGTTGCTGGTATGTCTCATCTGCACAGGACATAAGACACAGCCATCAGCATCACATCACAACAGCACTGTCGCATGCATTTAACACTCACTGTGAGAACTTTGTTTGTGAACAGTGGGGATGTTGTTTCCTGACAGGAGGACATAAAGAATTGTCTGAGCGATGTCTTCAAAAAAAAAAAAAAAAAATTCTAAGCATGAATATTTCAAGAGCTTCATATGGAGAGATCAAATGCCTCATAAATAATGGATATTTTTACTCATAAGAATGAATAATCATTTTTTTTCAAACCAGATGAGTAAGAGAATAAAAAGGAAGAAGTCTAAAGTGATTAAATTGCTGAAATCAAATGACATGATTTATAAAATATCAAAGAAAGCTCAACAATTTGTTCTAAAAATGAACTGTTCTTTAAATGTTGTTCTATGTTGTTTAAGCATTTAACACTACAAATACAACAAATGTAAAAAAAAATAATAAGTATAGTCACTCACAGACAAATAATGAAGCATGAGTCACACTTAACTGATGGGTGTAATTCAGATAGCTAAAATATAAGGCAAGAAGTATGTGGACACCCCTTTATAGTTCACGGGTTTAGCTATTACAGTAATTTCTGTACGGACAGATTTTTGTAGTAGAGGAGGGACATTTTCTGTTCCAAAATGACAACACCCCTCTTCCCCAAGCAAGGTCCATATAAAAATATATTTTTACGAAATCTGGCATGGAGGAACTTGACTGGCCTGCACAAAGCCCAGGCACCGTCTTCACCCAACGTCAGTGTCTGACCTCATTAATGCTCTTGTTGAACATTAATTTCAAAAGCATTAACCCCTCCTTTTGCTGCTATATCAGCTTACACTCTTCTAAGAAGGCGTTCGACTATAGATGTAGTAATCTGCATCAGTAAGGTCAGTGACCGGTTGCATAAACAGCTTAGACTAGTTTTAAAAGTTAGTCATTGAATGTTTTTCTGCATAAACATAGCCACTGTTAAGACTGTGCCTTAAGAACTTGTCTGACCAACTAGCAGTTAACCAAGGGGTAATCATTCTTTTAATCTACCTTTTTATGAAAATGTATAAAATTTATACAAGCTTTGAAGAAAAAAATTAAATGACTAATTTGTAAGACTAGTCTAAGCAGTTTATGCAACCGCAGTGGCGTCAGTTCACCAAAAGCCAAGCGAACTCTGATGACGTAATCAAATCTTACTCCCTCGACGTGACGACAAGTGTGAGTGTGTGGCGTCCAAAGATGAATCACATATAGCTTTGATCATAACCCAGCAAATTAGACAATTATAGACCACTGTTATAAGAATTAAGGACTTTCAAGTACTTCACACAACATTTTCCAGCACTTCAAAGCTCAAAAGTGTGAATATTATCCAATTTAAAAGTTATTTTTTATGTGATGACCAAAAACATTTTTGTTCATCCTTCAAAGATTGTCAGAATTTGTAAAACTGTTTTGCAAAACACTTGACTTTGCAAAACACTTGGTGAAATACAAACACTTTTATATTTAAATAAATAAAGAAAATACATGAAATTACCACTATAACCAGAGGAGCACTTATTGGCTCATTAAAAAAAAATCTGGTTTTGTCATTTTTAGTCTATACTTTTTGTACTGGTGTGAAGTAGGCCTATATATTTGTAGGAAAGGTCACAAAGTCTTATGAAACAAAACATTTCTTCAAATTGCAAATGAAATTAGACAGCAGGTAACTAGTGCTTCCTTTTATAAAGCTGTCAGTCAGTTCAGTGCTAACTCATTGAGTGCGAAAACTCCCGTTTTAATCAATGAAAATGACTAAACTTCACATTGAATCATTTATTTACATTGTGTCTCCGATTTGTTGATTATAATGAGAGGATTTGTGCACGTGTAAACTTGCGCTAAACATTAACTCATTCAGCATTCTGAGCAATACTAAGCGGTTTCTCACTACCGGTAACTTAAACACCTCTGATTGGTTATTATATCCAACAGAAATGCATGCGATTAGCTACAATACACAAAGCTGAAAAATCACGTTGTAAATAGACACTATTGCAGCGCTGTTGAACACGACAGCAACTTGGTTTTCTCTTTTATTAAATAATTACAAATTATATGTAATACCCATAGTAATATAACTCTGTTAATCCTGAAATAAAAATATTACTTTGCCCTGACCAGGAAAGCCAAGGTATGGCAGCCACTGCTGGTCCTAACTTTTTAAAGTCAGTTGCATAAAAAGGTGCATTGGTCTAATTTGAATCAGAAAAGCAAGACTGATTACCTCTTATCTAACTGCTAGTTGGTCAAACTAGGTCTTAAAGGTGCAGTGTGTGAATTTTAGCAGCATCTAGTGGTGAGGTTGTCAATTGTAATCACCCACCGCTCACCCCTCTCTTTCAAAGCACATAGAGAAGCTATGGGGGCTGACACAGATCAAAAATGTCGTCGTCGGAGAGAGCAGATAGTGACTAGTGCTCTGTAGAGAAGTTTGTCCGTTTAGGGCTACTGTAGAAACATGGCGGCACAAAATGGTGACATCACTGTAAGGGGACCCGTGGTGTATGTAGATAGAAATGGCTCATTCTAAGGTAATAAAAATATAATGGTTCATTATGTAAGGTCTTTATACACCACTGAAAACATAGTTATGTATATTATATTGCATTTCTGCCAGTAGATCCTCATAAATACTACACACTGCACCTTTAAGACACAGTCTTAAAATAGAGGTTTTGTTTATGCAACTGGCTCCAGGTAATGGGGCCTAGATTGCCATCACTTTTCCAATTTATCCCCCAAATTGTTAAAAAGGTGTTCAGATCTGGGCTCTTATTGAACCATTTCTATATGGACATTGCTTTGTGCACAGGGATGTTGACTGCTGCAACAAAAGTTAAAAGCACACAATTTAGAAGAGAGTGTCCACATACTTTTAGTCATATAATGCACATTAAAAGATTTGATGAAGACTTGTTAAAGTGATATCATAAATATATCAAAATTATATAAGTTCAACATGTGCAGCACCTTCACTGCTTATATGCCTCAGAGTTTCTCATTTAAACTAGCGGCTGAAGGCTGTTATTTGGCTAGTTAAAGCATCTGGTTAGATTCCAGCCCCTGTTTCCCATATGGCTCCACTATTTCTGATGCTGTAATGCATTTTACTGGCAACAGTGTCTACAAGAGGAAGTGTATGCGTAATGTGAGAGACACTGTGTGGGAGAGTGCTAGTGTGGGAGATAGAAAGCTCACCAGTGACTAAGTTACAGTACAGTAAACATACCTGAGAGCGTTGCTGGGGGAACCGTGGGTTGGCTGGTCACTGGTGACCTCCTGTGGACAAAAATATAATTACAATCATGATAGTGGTAGAGGTCGCCCTCTACTGGTATAAATCCAATTAGCATTGCTCACTGGCAGGAAAGCAGCACTTGTTATGAACTGAGCAAATAAAGTAAAATATTACACACAAAAAAATCTATTTAAAATATATATTATAAATATTATATTATAAAATATAAAATATTATTTATATATAATTATATATCATATTTTATATATATATATATATTTTTTTTTATATATTATATTATATATTTTTTTATATTTTAAGATTAAGACTTAAGCTATGTGAATATGCTTGTACATTATCTTTATTTATTCATCATGAATAAAATGCAAAAATGCTTTATTGAAAAGGAAACACTGGTGTCCATAAGGGGGCTGAGTAGAAATATAGAAATTGTTGCATCAAAGCTAAACACTGACTTGTTAGTGGGAGTCGTGACATTGGCGAGAATGGTGAAGTTGCTTCTGACAGTTCGTAGACTAGCCAACACCTGCGTTGAAGAGGGAGAGAGGAGGAAAAGAGAGAGAGAGAGAGAGAGAGAGAGAGAGAGCAGGTGAACAGTAGGATATCACTCAACTCCAACTCAGCAAGTCATGACAAGCAATTAGCACTCATTATATACTGTTTGCCAGACACAACAGAGGCTTACCTGAGCAAAAGGGGTGACTATGAGATCTTCAGCATGACTGCAGAAAGAGGAAAGAGCAGTTCCAGTAAATGGGAAGAAAAAAATACTATACATTTTGGTTAATGTTTACAAATGGTCTTTTATAGTATTGAGATGAAGCAAGGAATCATCCCCAGGTGTGAGGAAATAGATTTAGCCGACATCAAAAAATGTCATTTTTATGGCCATAATCCAGAGGTGGCAGTCACGGTGGTCACTGCTGCGTGCTGAGAGTGTGAGCATTTCCGAGGGTGTAACAGTATTATAGTGAGATGGGTGAAGAGGGATTTAGTTGATGTGTTTAATGCTGCATGGTGATTCTGGGATAAAATAACTTCCTCTGAGGCCTTTTAGAAATGAAGAGTGACGACAGTAGCGCTGTGTGTTGAGGGAGACGGCTTACCCCTCGCTGTTGATGGAGGAGTTTCGTGACATGGTCTTAGGGGACATGTCGTAGTCAGAGTCAGAGCGGTAGAGAAAAGATTCCCTTCTCTGACTCTGAGGGAAGGAGGGATGGAGCACCAGCCCAGGACTCGCCTGCGAATCCATAGGGCTGCGGCCAGGAGAGGGCCCATTCTCCCCATCATAGCTGTGGAGAGAGAGAAATCAAAATGACATGGAGAGAAAGTAAAAATGCATGTCTTGTCATTTAGCTCAAACAATGCTTTGCCAGTGGCTGCATTAGATTCCCAGTCTCTGGCCAACACAGCACAGATAGAGATGTGGAACACAAACAATCATGATTGCCTCTTACTCTAGAGACAGCAAACACTCTCTGAATATATAAAGAGCTGATGGAGACTGTGTCACCCTGAACAACCATTAAAGGAAATCACAAGCCTAATCAGAGAAGAATCTTCAGCCACCACTTCACAATTTATATTCTATGGGCACTTTGTGGTTTAAAGGAATAGTTCACGCAAAAATTAAAAATATGTTATTACCCTAATGTCATCGAAACCCATATGATTTTTTTTATCTGTGAATTACAAAAGGATATTTTTCCATACAAGGATAGTACATAGCTGTCAAGCTCCAAAAAGGACAAAAACACCATAAATAGCCCAAAGGACTTGAGTGTTTATTCCAAATCTTGGGAACAGAATAATAATAATAATAATAATTTATTTTCTAATCTTCCCCTCCACAGAAGGTTTAATGTCACTGACACAAAAACAAAATTGCATTCCTGTAGCTCAAACAGTAGAGCAACACCAAGCTAATGGGTTTGATTCCCAGGGAATGAATGAACTGATACAAATATATACCTTGAATGCAATGTAAGTTTGGATAATGCACAAGTGTAAGTTGCAAAGCTTTTGATAATGCACAAGTGTAAGTTGGTTCTGGTAACTGAATGTGATGTGTCAGTTCAAATATGCAAAATAGAGAAATTTGAGAGTTGTACTTCTTAACACTTCTTATTCTTAACACTTCAAAAAACTTTGAAAATTGTGATTTTTTTGTCCTTTATGTTTCACAGAAAAAATAAGTATTTGAAACCACATGAGGGTGAGTAAATAAAGCTATAAATTTAATTTTGGGCAAACTACTCCTTTAAGCTTTATACTAAACGTGGACATCTGTGAAAGGACTAATCCGCACAGTTTTAGCATTAAACATGTGACTAGTGGAAAAGTACCGGATACGGTGTCTGACCCCATCTGGGGTTATAATACATACTGTATTTGTTCAGTTATCATGGCTCTGTGATAACGAATGAAAACTAGTCATCTGGAGAACCTAATGACTGCAGAGCTGAAAGTGAGCATGAAACCTCTTGCAGGTCATTCGCCAGTTGTAAACAAGACATTTAATGCCACCAAATCCTACTTGCAATAGCAATATAATAATGGATAGGGAGAATGCCAACAACAGTGCAAAGTACACAGCTCATCCTTGCGCACCCATCTGAGGGTCTGGATGCCAGGAACCTTTTTACTGGGATCACCTGTGCTCCTGTACTCTGCAGTGGAGCCTCATATGTCTGAAAAAGCAACTGCCCATGGAGCTTGTCGCGGGGTCATGGGCATTGTGCAAGAGGAGCCAAGCAGAAGAAAGGGAGGACTCTAGCATGGTTCCTAATTCCTCTGGTTCCAGGCTCCTCTGAGTCATGCCGGGAATTATGGGTACACCACACCAGAGAAACCTCAAACCAAAGCCTACACTTCTGAAGTGAAGCGTCAGAACTAGGCGCCTGCCAAGACTTCAGTCTCTCTCGCGCGCTGTCAGTCACTCTTCCTCCCCCTCACTCCCTCGCTTCTCACAGACAAAATACTAAAACCCCTCTTCCCACACACAGCGCATAAGGCATCCAAGCTCGTCTCCTGCCCCTAACTGCAGAACTGAAGGTAGTTTTAGCCTGTGGCTATGGAGAGCTCCTGTTTCTGTGCTGCTGTTGGTGAGCTGGATCTGGACTACGGCTAGGTTCAAGTCGGTCATTTATTCCGGTTGTTTACATTTCTTTATCACACAGACGTCAAGTGCAACAGCACTTGAAACGAGCCTGAGCTGGTTCTTTCTATCAGGTGCTGTCCCTTCTCTCTAGAGATCTTGTGTGATGTGAATCCACAGTAAACAGGCCCTACCTGTCCTCCCTACATGCCCCTCGAGACAAACACTGCCTTGGGCTCTTGACCTACACCTCGTCTTTCATCTCTCTCTTTCCTTCCTTCCTTCCCTTCCTTTTTACAGTTGCTTCTTCTGTTTTTCCTGTTCTCACACTCCTTATCTCGCAGCTCACAGAATTCCTCTCGCAGCGATGAGAAGACCAAGCGACTTAAGTGACAGGAGAAGATGGAGTACGCGTGTTCTTGAAAAAGGGAGCGAGGAGAGCAAAAACATAAAGGAGAAGAGGAAGAGCAAGAGGGAGGGGGGTGACTCATGGCCTATCTAAATATTAACATGCCCTGGGTGCATGTACAGCTTCTTCCAAAACCATTTTATTTTTCCAGCAACAACAGCAGCACCAATTACAGATGACAACACACGGTTGACCTTAAAGAGTCAACGTACCACTTCCTGTCACTATCTGCATAACTACAGC
Organism: Coreius guichenoti; assembly: GCA_039654105.1. Classification (NCBI taxonomy): domain Eukaryota; kingdom Metazoa; phylum Chordata; class Actinopteri; order Cypriniformes; family Gobionidae; genus Coreius; species Coreius guichenoti. The sequence goes on from CM077171.1 coordinate 17,282,331, forward strand.
AGTCAGGCTTTACTGCACAGTAGAAATAGCAGCTTTCTGTAAACCCATTTCCTATTTTTATGGAGAACACTTTCTTTTTTTCAGCATTAACGCGGCGCCTTTCGCTCAGAGTGTGTTGCTTTTCTTGCACTGTATTCATGCCTGTAGAAGGTAGTGTGTGTGCGAGAGAGAGTGAATGTGTGGGCGCACACGAATGCTCCTGCTTTTCTGTCTGTGCTTCACTTTAATGCCTCCTGTAGTCATGTGACATTTGTGCCGCTCAGAGACTATCCACAAAGGAGTGAACAATAAGAAATGAGAACCCTCTCCTCCCTTTTCTTGTGTTGAGATTTGAGCCCTTCTATTTCCCCTTCACCCTCATTCTATCTCCTTCTCTGGCTTTTTTCCAGTCTCTATCTTCTGTCTCTCAAAGATCTCTGCCTTTCACTGCCTCCCTCTCTGTAATTTGTGTCTATGGCTGTGACTCAGCCCAGAATAAAAAGCAAGCAAATTGCATGCTGGGATATTGGAGTTCTCATTTGTTTATAAAGACACACTCACTATACCCTCATAGACACACAATCAAAGGGCGTTTTTTGTGTGTGCGCTGTGGAACTGTCATGTCAAGTACCTCGTCGCTAACTCTCGGAAATTCAAAACGGAGCTCCAAGAATTGAAGGAATCAGATATTTGTCTTTTTAATAATTATTATAAATAGCACTTACATTGAGTCACACAAGTACAGTGGGGAGAACAAGTATTTGATACACTGCCGATTTTGCAGGTTTGCCCACTTACAAAGCATGTAGAAGTCTGTAATTTTTATCATAGGTACTCTTCAACTGTGAGTGACGGAATCTAAAACAAAAATCCAGAAAATCACATTGTATGATTTTTAAGTAATTAATTTGCATTTTATTGCATGACATAAGTATTTGATACATCAGAAAAGCAGAACTTAATATTTGGTAAAGAAACCTTTGTTTGCAATTACAGAGATCATACGTTTCCTGTAGTTCTTGACCAGGTTTGCACACACTGCAGCAGGGATTTTGGCCCACTCCTCCATACAGACCTTCTCCAGATCCTTCAGGTTTCGGGGCTGTCGCTGGGCAATACGGACTTTCAGCTCCCTCCAAAGATTTTCTATTGGGTTCAGGTCTGGAGACTGGCTAGGCCACTCCAGGACCTTGAGATGCTTCTTACGGAGCCACTCCTTAGTTGCCCTGGCTGTGTGTTTCGGGTCGTTGTCATGCTGGAAGACCCAGCCACGACCCATCTTCAATGCTCTTACTGAGGGAAGGAGGTTGTTGGCCAAGATCTCACGATACATGGCCCCATCCATCCTCCCCTCAATATGGTGCAGTCGTCCTGTCCCCTTTACAGAAAAGCATCCCCAAAGAATGATGTTTCCACCTCCATGCTTCACGGTTGGGATGGTGTTCTTGGGGTTGTACTCATCCTTCTTCTTCCTCCAAACACGGCGAGTGGAGTTTAGACCAAAAAGCTCTATTTTTGTCTCATCAGACCACATGACCTTCTCCCATTCCTCCTCTGGATCATCCAGATGGTCATTGGCAAACTTCAGACGGGCCTGGACATGCGCTGGCTTGAGCAGGGGGACCTTGTGTGCGCTGCAGGATTTTAATCCATGACGGCGTAGTGTGTTACTAATGGTTTTCTTTGAGACTGTGGTCCCAGCTCTCTTCAGGTCATTGACCAGGTCCTGCCGTGTAGTTCTGGGCTGATCCCTCACCTTCCTCATGATCATTGATGCCCCACAAGGTGAGATCTTGCATGGTGCCCCAGACCGAGGGAGATTGACCGTCATCTTGAACTTCCTCCATTTTCTAATAATTGCGCCAGCAGTTGTTGCCTGCTCACCAAGCTGCTTGCCTATTGTCCTGTAGCCCATCCCAGCCTTGTGCAGGTCTACAGTTTTATCCCTGATGTCCTTACACAGCACTCTGGTCTTGGCCATTGTGGAGAGGTTGGAGTCTGTTTGATTGAGTGTGTGGACAGGTGTCTTTTATACAGGTAACGAGTTCAAACAGGTGCAGTTAATACAGGTAATGAGTGGAGAACAGGAGGGCTTCTTAAAGAAAAACTAACAGGTCTGTGAGAGCCGGAATTCTTACTGGTTGGTAGGTGATCAAATACTTATGTCATGCAATAAAATGCAAATTAATTATTTAAAAATCTTTCTGAATTTTTGTTTTAGATTCCGTCTCTCACAGTTGAAGTGTACCTATGATAAAAATTACAGACCTCTACATGCTTTGTAAGTAGGAAAACCTGCAAAATCGGCATCAAAATCGGTGTATCAAATACTTGTTCTCCCCACTATATGTGTGCAAATGCAGTGTATTGATGTGCATAAATTAATTGTGGAAAAAGTAGCAGCAATTATCTTGCTTCAGCACTCAATAAGGGTAGAAATGTATTAAACTTTCATTGTATATAATGCACTCGTAAAATACACACACACAACACTTCTTTTTTGCATGCTGTGATTGCAGGATATGCCATTGGAAGCTCTCACTTTCATTCTGTGATAACAGAACCCCCGGAGAGTAGCACTCTGGACAATGACATGATGATCATAGGGGGCACAGAGGAAAGGATTTGTGCCAGCTGGGTGAATCTTTCCTATAAATGATAACACATTAGTGTCAGCGCATCCCCGTGCCTCTGAAAACCAACCCTAGTGCATTGATTGGGCTCTTTATGAATCTTCTTGCTAAATGACTTTGGAGTAACTGTAAAAATCTGACAATAATTCCAGGAGACAAGAAAAGCAATTACCGCTTTCAAATACAACGATGCTCAAACTGATGTGGACCAAAGTCTAAAAATAAAGGAAATGGTTATATGGTAAAAGTCCAGAGGGAAGAATTAAAATTCATAAGAGCTCACGCTTGTGCCCCCTGAAGGCTTCACACAATGAGGATGTCTTGCTAACATCCAAGAGGCTGCCTGAACGTGACAGCACAATTAAATTAATTTGATAAATGTTGTACCGTCCTCTATGCGGTCCAGGATAGTATGAGTGGAGGCATGATTCTTCCATTCATAGCTTTTCGGGGTGGCAGTTTTGAAATTAATTGAATATAAATCTGGGCCTATGAGTAATGGAGCGTGTAATGCTCTAAAAGAAGTAGCTTTGAGTCACAAGGACTAAAAGACGACTCACAAAATAAACGCATATGCTAAAACTACCCCCATTTTCCTTTAAGATCACAATCGTAAGCGCCGCACCTTTTTAATCACAAATTTATAGGTGAACCATCAACCCTTTATTTGCAGAGCTCGCCTCAAGTACATACTGTAGCACTTTCTCCCCATTTGCCGATACAAATTGTTCCGGTAGCTGATTCCGAACAGTCTCACTTGCAGAGCAATAATAAAGGAATTTGATTATGTTCCATTAATACTTAGGGTTTTAAAAGGCTTTGAAGTTAAGAAGCTGATTGAATTAATTAAAACTTGGTGTACAGTATGTGAGGGTCAGCATGGAGGATTTACAGGTTCACTCCATCCATTGACCCTCTTATTGATTCCTTACTACTAGTAAACACAAAACCTGGGCCCTGGAAACTCTGATTTACAAGCTCGCAGCGCACACCGCTGCAGTCCATCAGCAGAGCAGAGTGAATTCTTTAAGTGGGAAGAGCAATTTAAAAAAAGGCCTCTCGAAAAAAAAAAAAAAAAAAACCCTTCATTCTCTCCCTTTCAGTTAATGATTAACGCCTCCCCCGACCCCCAACCACCACCACTCTCCTGTTCCCAGCATGGCAGCCTGAATGGAGAGTGACAGTTATTTCCTGCCTCCACTTTCTCTGCTGCCAAGTGCAGATGCTTGTTGCCTGTGCACCAAGTGCACACCAACGCCCCCGACGACTGCCTCCCCCTCTCCTTGCCCGGGCATTTAGCACCTGGTTGATTGCTGCATGCAGGGAGGGGGTTAGAGGAGGGGCGAGATGTTGGGGAGTGGGGGGCAATCATAAAATCAGTGGTGACTGTATATGATGCTGTCACATCGCTGGCTCTTTAATCAGCAGCTGATGCCTTGTGATAGAGTTTTTATTGTGGCACTCTGTCCCTTTCGCAGTGCTTTACAGCGAACTGTGTCCATCAGTCCCAGCTCTGACTCAGAGAGATATTTAAGGGAGCGTGTGGAACACTCTCTTCCAGCCGCTAGAGTCTTAGTGAAACCTGCAAGGCTCCTGATGTTCCCCCACATGACATTCCAGCGCTCTACCTCTTCCCTCGAAACAGGTGAGTGACCGGCACAAACACGCAGGCAGGGCTGAAAGAGGCAGGCTGGCCACGCTGCGCTTCCTGGCGTGAAGTCATCTTGCCGGACACCGTGCTCCAGTCAGATAAGAGACCTGGGGATTACAGTAGATTATCTGACAGACAGGATCAGAAGCACCCCATTGAAAGTGTCCTAACAGTGAGAGCTCTACCATTACAGACAAGCCAGGCATCTGCCCTCAGGAAGAGGCTTTAAAGCCTCGATACCATTGATTCAGCTGTACCGCCATTTCTGTGAGAGCCATTGAGAAGATTGCTTTTACTATCTATATTATGGCTGGATGCCTTTCCAAATTCCATATAAGCCTCAGCTTTGCACATGGAGTGACTCTTCTGTGGTGCGCAAAGTCAGAGTCCTGTAAAGACATAATAGGCTGCCAGAAACTTGTTTTACTACCATCCTGCTCACTGTCTATTTCCGATTTCCCTGAGCCAAACTGCATCAGTTATCCGTGCTCTTATTTGTCTTTTGATTGATATCTCTATTTTCATGCAAATCCTCATGGGATACCTATCAGTTCATATTAGCCAAATGATCTCATCACACTCTTAACTTCAAGAACAATACCCGGTCTTTGCTATATATACACCCCAGAAGTTTTTGTCAGCATTTACACTCCCTCATGTCATTCCAAGTGTCACTTTCTTTCTTCCACAGAAGACAAAAAGAGAAGACTATGCTTAAAGACTGAAGCTTTCAAGCTTTAAAAAGGACACAAAACCATTAAAGTATCATAACAGTTGTCCATACATCTTGTACAGTATAGTCAAAGGCTTCTGAAATCATACGGTAGCTTTGTGTGATAAACAAAAGTCTTAATTTACTTAATTGCTCCTTGGTGCGTTCATGAAAAAAAAGTGACATCTGATTCATAAACTAAAGGCCCTGATATACTTTAAGCGGAATTGAAGAACGATCTAACGTGACGTCATTTAGAATAAAATCAGGCCAAAACAAACTTCATTTGGAGCTGGTAAACACCTTTTGTCAGGATCCTGCCCTGACAGTCTTGTCTGTTTTGTTGTTGTTTAATGTTTCTTTGTTTGTCTTGTGCTTGAGCACATGGCTGTGTCTTTGTTTGTGTGTGCCATGTCCTCCGCTTGCTCCGCCTCCTTGCTGTTACCACACCCCCTTGTTTAGGCCGGTCTAGTCCTCATTTCACTAATTGTGCTCACCTGATCCTCATGTGCGCTGGTCCCTTTATATTGTGCTCCTTTCCCTCATGTCTTTGCTGGTTCATTGTGTGTGTGCGTGCAGTTCTCTTTATCTTGTCAGTCAGTGCTAGAGTTAGTTATCCTTTTTGATAAATTCTAGTTTTTCCTTTGTTCCTGAGTTTTTACTCTAGTCTAGTTCTAGTCTTTATTATTGATCTAGTCTCCCAAGCCTTATTTTTTTAGTTTCTGTCTTGTTTTTGCTAGCTAACATTTTATTTCTTTTCTCTCTAGTTCCCTGTAAAATTGCAGTCTTGTTTTTTTTTTTTTTTTTTTTTTTTTTTTTTTTTTTTTTTTTTTTTTTTTTTGAGTTCCAGTCATTTTTAGAATTTGGTATTTGTGTAATTTTTCTATTTGCTAGCTCCAGTTATTTAGGTTATTGTTTTCTTTAGTCTCTTTGTGTGTGTGTGTGCGTGTGCGTGTGCGCCTGCGCCTGCGCCTGCGCCTGCGCCTGCGCCGTGCCCTGAGTTTTCCCCGGCCACTGTTTCTAACTGCCTGGCAGCCAAGACTGGAGCTACTTCTGAGACATAAAGCATCAAGCCTCGGGTTCCTTGTGTTGCTGCCTGGTTTTTCCCACCATCATCCTGCCTGCTGTTGCCTCCCAAGCTGTCCTCAAGTCCGTGGTCTCCTTAGACTGGTCTCAGTGGTCATCCTCCCTGCCTGTCATTGTGTCGTCTGTCCCCTGCCCTGCTGTTTGAACTTTCACACCTCTATCTCCCTGTCATGCCTTGTTTATAGTCTTGTTAATAAATCTCATCATTGTTCACTCTGTGCCTGGGTCCTCCATTCAGAAACCCTAGGTGCGTTCCATTCAACAGGGTTCCTATGCAGTGTTCACTGCTCCCTACTCCCTGAGCATGGTATATCACTTGAAGTGGACTTCGCTGACAATAATCGCTCATTTGGAACGCCCTGCAATGTCATCAAAGAAAGGCAACGATGGGGTTGAGCAGATTATGATATAACATAAATTAATATTGTAATTTACTTTACTTTCAAATTTAAAACCATATAATAGGCATATACATTTACAAAACACACAGTATGTATCTAAAAAAATATAATCAAAACATTGTATTAGTCTATTTTTATTAGTTTACATATACATGTATATTTAATTGACTAACATTTGATGCTGAATATGAAAATCAATATGATTTTGAATATGAACAGCTCAATATGAAAATACATTTTGGTTTGGTTAACTATGTATTGTGTTTTTAAGGTCTTAATAATTGTAGCGGTCTCATCTCGTGCGCTTTCCCACGCGCAGCATAGTAAACATTCCTGAGGTAGGCCTAAATAAAGTAAAATATAAAAAAATGACAGCACCTCAGCTGCTTCTCAACACTTTTAATTTGTTTACATATTCATACAATAGAATATGCGAATACAACAGTCATTGCCATAACCATTCATAAATACTCTAGTTTGTACAATAACTGAATGCATACGTAAACTCCATCGCAGAGCCATTTAAAAACTCTTCCAACGGCTCTGCTCCATCGTTAGTTCAGACTGGTGATGCGACGCGCAATGACAGTTGGGTGATTTTCGCTCTCCACTTCCTGTGAAGTGATGTATCGATGTTCCCTTCTTCCCTACGCCATTCGCAGTGCCCTTCGAACTGAGCATGTTCGCTCCCTTCGGATTGAAATCTCACTTAAGATGGCGGAATACCCTGTGAAGTCCACTTCGCAGTCCACTTACGGTCGAATGGAACGCACCTCCTGACGACTTTGTACTACCATTGGTCTGTGGCGATTACATAATAGGTAGGTGTGCATGAAGGCTCCACCTTCTTTCACATGGAAATTTTTCCAGTTAATTTTTCCTGTTCAGTCTGTCGAAGTCAGACATCCGTGAGTGAAAACATGAAAACACTGGAGAGCTGCTTTATAGTAGAAAAATGAAGCTGTACTTCGGATGAAACGAGACACTGACACTGTTTTTCATGTTTAATGCGGTAAAGCTGCTTGATTTTAAGCAATCTATTGTATAAAGTGCTATATAAATAAACGTGACTTTACTTGAGTTCTGAATTGCAAAGCTTGTGCGAACAATTCCAAGTTGCTATGATCAGATGATTTTCTTATGCTTTATTAAAAATAATTTTTGTTGTATGTTTATTTTGTTATTGCGAGGAATGCGTGCAGCACATATTTACATATTCACCACCACTCTCAGCAGTGTGGGTGGCGTCGGATGTTTGCTAACAGTATATCGCTGCTCTCATATTTCGAACTTTGTTTTACCCCAAAGCGAAGAGCGAAAAATAACTTTGCCAGGAGTATATCGGGGCCTTAATTGTTTGAGTCAGACCCTTTAAATGAATCAGTTGATCTGGTTCACAAAACCAGTCTGCATAATTTATTTGCTTTACTGAAGATTATTAGTGAATAACAGTGTGAACTTCTCATGACATTTATGGTGATTTTTGCATATCTTTTCGAAGCTCTAAAGTTCCAGTCCCCATTTATTGTAATGGAATGGAAAAGATGTTCCAGTCCCGCAATCTTTTGTGTTCCAGGGAACAAAGAAAGTCTTACAAGTTTCCTTTTCAAAAATGATGCCTAAAATATAATCCTTGTTGTGAACAGCATTCATGTCATGTACACAGTAAATGATTCTGTTCGGCACCCTGCAGCACTCTCCTCTCAATCCCATCCTGCAGTGTCACCCAGCTGTGACCTCATAACAGCAAAATTCACCCAGCGAAACCCACTGCCATGCCACAGTAACCAGCATTGACCAACCTTACTCAGTTGTGTTGGCACTGGCCAAGCCAAGAGGACAACAGCCTGCCAGCTCCCTGCTCAAATACTCAAATCTGACTAATTCCTACTGAGTACAGCCATCAGCACCCTAAAGGCTCTCTCTCCCCCCGCTACGTTCACTCCTCTCATTTCCTAGCGTAGCTCAACTCGATAACCTTTTATATGTAAATCGTCCCTGTGCATCTAGGGGCCATGTGGAGTAATAGGAAACTATTAAAAATCTGGTTTCCAGCATGCACATCTTTTAACAAGCTTTAGTGAGCTGAAATGTCAGGGGGAAGCCCCGGTTTAATAAGGGTTGCTTCTGATCAGCATCCGTCTGCTTTCAATACTTGAGCACTTCCATCCTCACCGGTTTCAGGTGGAGGATACTTTGCTTCATGGCACATCATAGGTTGAATATATGAATGGACTGGGAGAAAGATACATGAAGGACTATTTACAATCGAAACAGTTTCATTCTCAGACACAACAGCTGATCTGAAAAATGTGTTGTCCTGAGCTTTGTTTACATCTTATGCCAGCAAAAACAGACCCTTAGTTAAGCTGCGATGCTCCATTTCACTGCATGGCGACATATTGATTTGTTAATAGCACCAATCGAACATCATTTCCTGATGTAATGACCAAGACAAAGAAGTTACTGCGGGAAGCAATTCCATAATCGAGTCTGTCTAACAAAGGCCCTTTAGAGACACCATTAGAGACATCGCAACTGAACTGGAAATACAATTAACACCCTAATCCATGTAATGAGCCAATCAGGGATATTGACACCGGCTCGGATCCAGTAAAAGCATCCATCCTGTGTGTTTAAGATGGCACATAGACTCTCATGCTGCATACACCAAATCTGTAATGTACAAACCAGCTTCCAGAGCTGCACCCCCGCCCTGATCTCCTAGTGCAGCCCACACACAGAGGGGTATTTTTAGCGTATCACCCTGTCTCTGAGATGGAAAGCATAACTCCCCCTCTGCAGGCTGGGGCTGCTGGGGCTCTGTTATTTTAATCCAGACTGGAGAGAGAGAAAGAGAGATACAGAAAAAGAGGGAGTGAGTGAGTCATCAAGAGCTACCTTTGTGTCACTGTAGAGTTGTCTTCTCCGCCACCATCATCTCTCCATCTCTCTCTACACCAACCTATTTGTTACATTTCAGATTCATCTAATCTATCTATCTATCTATCTATCTATCTATCTATCTATCTATCTATCTATCTATCTATCTATCTATCTATCTATCTATCTATCTATCTATGTATCTATGTATCAGTCTGTCTATCTAGCACGTCAGTATTGTACTAAACAGTATTGTACTGTTTATAATATAACATTACATTGTTTGTGATCCACTTTAATCTAAATTAATCTGTGCACAGGATTCCATGAACAGATGGCCCGGAGAACCCCATTGAAGCCGTGCTTCACTGGGAGTCTATGGCAGATACCTATTGATTTTTAATGGAGCAAAGATCCCTGTTCATTGGACAAGAGGCTGGGTCCTTCCAGGACACTGTGCGTCTGTAGTCCGAATCTACAAGAGCATAATGAGCACTGTTTGCATTGGGAATTTTTTTTTTTTTTTCATTGGAAACTGGGCTTTCAATCACTGTATTTTTTTTCTTGCCTAAAAGCTCCGCTTCACACATCCAACACACTGGGCGCTAATTGAAATGGTGATGAAGGGCTAACAGAGTTGTACACCAGTGGTTCTCAGTCCTTGTCCTGGAGGCTCCCCAAAACTACACAATTTGGATGCCTCGCTAATCAGCCACACCAATTTCAACTCATTTGTACAGTACTTCATATCCTAAAATGGGTGTATTAAATAAGGGAGACCAGGATTGAGAACCACTGCTGAGTACTAAAGGATGGACATATATGGCATTTAATTTAGTTCATAATCTTATCTATCTATCTATCTATCTATCTATCTATCTATCTATCTATCTATCTATCTATCTATCTATCTATCTATCTATCTATCTATCATCTTCTGATTTCCATTTGTGTTCTTTCCAAGGTATAAATCTGAAGTTCTTCTTTTCCCTCTTTGTGCCTGGCAATTTATTAATGAGATTTTATCTAATATGGCAACCTTCACAATTGATTTGTCACACAAAATTTATAAAGACAGACACACTGATATGATACCAGAGTATGAAAAACATATCATGAATGCTCACTGGTAATGAGGGAAAATGAAATGACAAGTTTAATTGTAGGAAACAGGATAAGAATATGAGCAATGTTTTCATTTGGTAATTGTTTTTTATTATTCACTGAAGCATTTTTAAAATCAATCTTCAGGTTACAGTGGTTGACCTTGCAGATCAGCCCTGATAGACAGATGAGTGGCATTGAATTGCCAACAGTGGAAAGCAATAAAAGATTCAAACAGAAGCTTATGAAGGTACATTCACTCCAACATAGGTATTACACCTATATTTCTTTGGATTAATTAAGTTATCCTGAGAGGATAATAATTATGCTCATTGATAGAAAAGGCAAAAACAGTCATTAGTGGGAGAGAGGAGAAATCTATTCCATAGAGCACTTTGTTTAAACCGCATTCACCCTGAGGCTATACGCTACATACATTATGTCGTTTTTGGAGACTGTCTGTCAAGTCAAGTCAAGTCAAATCACCTTTATTTATATAGCGCTTTTTACAATGCCAATTGTTTCAAAGCAGCTTCACAGTGGTAACAGGAAAATAATGCAACAGAATTTGATTCGGCTGTACAGCCGCTCTGGTGAAAACGGTGATGTCATCCAGCTCATTTCAATTATCATATAGTGTCAATGCGGGCAGATGAGTAATATAGTTGAACATTTAGTGTCCCTAACTGAGCAAGCCAAAAGCCAAAGGCGACGGTGGCAAGGAACCAAAACTCCTTCAGGGCCAGAATGGAGAAAAAAACCTTGGGAGAAACCAGGCTCAGTCGGGGTGCCAGTTCTCCTCTGGCCGACGAACAAATAGTGTATGATTATGATTCTGGCAACATTACAGGTCAGAAGTCATATTAGATCGAAAAGATATTCATAGGATTATTCGAAAGATTGGAGTCGTCACGCCGGGGACGGGTTTAATGAGGATGTCGTGTCGATGCGGCATTTACAGGGGGGAGTTTAATTGACACGGTCTCTACAGACACTTCAGGGATGCGTTCGTCATGTCCAGGCTAAGGATCCGGCCGACTGCAGTAAACCTCGGGATAAACAGAGAGACTAACATTAGCGTAGATGCCATTCTTCTTATGATGTAACGAGTACATCAGGTGTTTTGGGAAGTGTTCCCGGTTCCGGCTGACCTAGTTAATGCAGCCTAAAACAATCATTTAACTGATTTGAATAATAGAAATTAAAAATGTTTTATGTGTATGCCATAGTAAAGAGATGTGTTTTTAGTCTAGATTTAAACTGACAGAGTGTGTCTGCTTCCCGAACAATGCTAGGAAGACTGTTCCAGAGTTTAGGTGCTAAATAGGAAAAGGATCGACCGCCTGCAGTTGATTTTGATATTCTAGGTATTATCAACTGGCCAGAATTTTGAGACCGCAATAGACGTGATGGAGTATAATGCGTTAAGAGCTCACTCAAGTACTGGGGAGCTAAACCATTTAGTGCTTTGTAAGTAATCAGCAAGATTTTAAAATGTATACAATCTTTAATAGGGAGCCAATGCAGTGTTGCCAGAACCGGGCTAATATGGTCATACTTCCTGGTTCTAGTAAGAACTCTAGCTGCTGCGTTTTGGACAAGCTGCAGTTTATTTATTAAGAGAGCAGGGCAACCACCCAGTAGAGCATTACAATAATCTAGCCTTGAGGTCATGAACGCATGAACTAACTGTTCAGCATTTTGCATTGAAAGCATGTGCCGTAATTTAGATATATTTTTAAGATGGTAGAATGCAGTTTTACAGATGCTAGAAACGTGGCTTTCAAATGAGAGATTGGTATCAAAGAGCACACCCAGGTTCCTAACTGACGACGAGTACTTGACAGAGCAGCCATCGAGTGTTAGACAGTATTCTAGGTTACTACTTGTGGAGTTTTTTTGTCCAATGATTAAAAATTCATTTTTTTCTGAATTAAGTTGCAGGAAATTACTAGTCATCCAATTTTTTATATCAGCTATGCATTCCGTTAATCTTGTGAATTGGTAAGTTTCGTCAGGGCGTGAAGAAATATAGAGCTGAGTATCGTCAGCATAACAATGAAAACTAACGCCATGCTTCCTAATAATATCTCCCAGTGGTAGCATGTACAGGGTGAAAAGCAACGGTCCTAGCACTGAGCCCTGCGGTACTCCATACTGAACTTGTGATCGGTGTGACATCTCTTCATTTACTGCTACAAACTGATAACGGTCAGATAAGTATGATTTAAACCATGCCAATTAAATTCCACTAATGCCAACATAATTTTCGAGTCTATTCAAAAGAATGTTGTGGTCGATAGTATCGAATGCAGCGCTAAGATCGAGTAACACTAATAGAGATATACAACCACGATCGGATGATAAGAGTAAATCATTTGTAACTCTAATGAGAGCAGTCTCAGTACTATGATATGGTCTAAATCCTGACTGGAAATCCTCACAGATACCATTTCTTTCTAAAAAGGAGCATAATTGTGAGGACACTGCCTTTTCTAGTATTTTTGACAGAAAGGGTAGATTTGAGATTGCCCTGTAATTGACTAATTCTGTAGGATCAAGTTGCGGTTTTTTAATAAGTGGTTTAATAATATCCAACTTAAAAGTTTTCGGTACATATCCTAATGTCAAGGATGAATTAATGATATTAAGATGAGGATCTATGACCTCTGGAAGCATCTCTTTTAGTAGTTTAGTCGGTATAGGGTCGAGCATACATGTTGTTGATTTTGATGATTTAACGAGTTTAGCCAATTCTTCTTCTCCTATAGCAGTGAATGAATGTAATTTTTCCTCAGTGACACTACAATGCACTGTCTGATGTGATACTGTAGTAGACGGCTGCATGGTTATGATTTTTTTCCTAATATTATCAATCTTACAAGTAAAGTTCATAAAGTCATTACTGCTGTGCTGTTTATAAACATCAGAAGTTGAAGCTTCATCTTTGGTTAATTTAGCCACTGTATCGAATAAATACCTAGGGTTGTGTTTGTTTTCTTCTAAGAGAGTCGAGAAATAAGCAGATCTAGCAGTTTTTACGACCTTTCTGTATGCAATCATGCTCTCTTTCCACGAAATGCGAAAAATCTGTTTTCTTCCAGCTGCGCTCCATTTTTCTGGCTGCTGTTTTAAGGGTCCGGGTGTGCTCGTTGTACCACGGCGTTGGACTATTTTCTTTAATCTTCTTTAAGCGCCAGGGAGCAACTGTGTCTAAAGTGCTAGAAAAGAGAGAGTCAATAGTTTCTGTTGCAACATCGAGTTCCTCTAGGCTATCTGGGATGCTGAGGAGATGAAACTGATGAGGAAGATTATTTACAAAGCAATCTTTAGTCGCAGCAGTGATAGTCCTGCCATATTTGAAGCGAGGGGACGGCTTTGCAGCCTTTGCTAAATTAAGTGTACAAGATACTAGGTAATGATCTGAGATGTCATCGCTCTGCTGCAGAATTTCAATGGTATCAACATTTATTCCATGTGACAGTATTAGGTCTAAAGTATGATTACGGAGATGAGTGGGTCCTGACACGTGTTGCCTTACTCCAATAGAGTTTAGAATGTCTCTAAATGCCAATCCCAATGCGTCTTTTTCATTGTCTACATGAATATTAAAATCACCAACAATTAGGACTTTATCTGCAGCCAGTACTAACGCTGATAGAAAATCAGCAAATTCTCTGGTAAAGTCTGTATGGTGCCCTGGTGGCCTGTATACAGTAGCCAACACAAATGTCAAACGGGATTTATCAATTTCACTACATAACGTTACATAAAGCACCAAAACTTCAAAGGAATTATATTTGAAACTAGACTTCTGAGTAATACCGAAGATATTATTATAAATTACAGCAACACCTCCCCCTTTACCTTTCAGACGCGGCTCGTGTTTATAACAATAATCTTGGGGGGTGGACTCATTTAAAGTAAATGTAATCGTCAGGTTTTAGCCAAGTTTCTGTCAAACACAGCACATCTAGGTTATGATCTGTAATCATATCATTAACAATAAGCGCTTTTGAGGAAAGGGATCGAATATTCAGCAGCCCGAGCTTGATCATTTGATCATCTGTATTATATCTGTTGTTTATTTGTTGGACATCAATTAAATTTTTACCGTTGAATGGTTTTGATGTTTTTTTGTATTTACTAATTCGTGGAACAGACACAGTCTCTATGTGATAATATCTAGGTGAAAGAGTCTCTATGTGCTGGGATTTATCTGACTTCTGTGACGTGAGACAGCTAGCAGGCGGTCGGGTAAGCCAGTCCGTCTGCTTCCTGACCTGGGCCTCAGTTAGTCAAGGTTTAGCTCTATAAGACTATGTGCCAAATTACTAGAGAGAAGAGCGGCACCATCCCAGGAAGGATGGATGCCATCTTTTTTCAACAGGTCAGGTCTGCCCCAAAAGCTTTTCCAATTGTCTATGAACCCTATGTTATTTTGCGGACACCACTTAGACAACCAGCCATTGAGTGATGATAGTCTGCTAAGTATCTCATCACTCCTTTTAACGGGGAGGGGACCAGAGCAAAAAACGTCATCCGCCATCGTACTTGCGATGTACTTGCGACACACCTCTTTAATGTTAATTTTGGTGATCTCCGACTGGCGAAGTCGAATATCATTTGTGCCGACGTAAATAATAATCTTAGAGAATTTACGATTAGCATTAGCCAGCACTTTTGCTTTGATGTCAGGCGCTCTGGCTCCCGGTAAACATGTGACTATGGTGGCTGGTGTCTCTATTTTCACGTTCCGTGTAATAGAATCGCCAATAACTAGGGCACTTTCAACAGGATTCTCAGTGGGTACGTCACTGAGTGTGGAGAACCTGTTTGATGTTCTAATCGGAACGGAAGAGTGGTTTTTTGATCCGCGACTATGCCGTCTCACCGTCACCCAGTTGCCCTGCTGCACGGGCTCTACAGCCGATATTAGACAATATATGGTGATGGGTAAGTTATATTTAGCAGTTTAAACAACAGGGAATGATATCAAATAAAGATTCAAAAGCAAGCAAAGCACACGCGAGCACAGCAGGCAGCAGGACAAACAGGAGGCACTGAAGGAAGTATTGTCTCTGGGCTACACCTCTTCGAAGTGCAAACTTGGCCTCTGTCTTTGTCTCCACAGACACAAAGCTAAAAAGTTTTAAAAGATTTGAGATAGAAAAATCATACATTAGGTTAGACTGGGGGAAGTGTCAGGCTCTTTTTCACAATACCGAGACGGCGTCTGACGTCTGTCTATCTGTGAATACGCCGTGTCACTCCAGCTGTGAAGCCCCTCTAAAATCAATTTTCTCTGAATGTTTGCAGCGTTGACCTCTATCAGGAAACGGGCATCAGCCGTGGCTGACACCGACTTGATTTTACTAGAAAGAACAGCTCAGACTCTGGCTCAGCGACGTTATGCTTTCTTATCGAATCCCACTGGCTTTTATTTATAGTGTTTTCATATACTTTTATAGTTCATGTGATTTGATTGTGCTTGACGTTGGGCTACTCTGAGGCGATGGCCTGCATCACGTTGAGAAAGAGCTTTATGTGAGAGTTTGTCATTTTATCTTCAATGAGAAAAGTGCCTGGATTATTTTAGACACTTGGGTCCAGGGCTGGTAATGCTGAACGATCCATTTGTGCATCTAGACTTTTGCACTAAAAATGGGCTATTCATAGACAGCATCTTTGTTTCTGCAGCTGCATTTGTCTTATCTGGTCCTCTCTCTCTCGCTCACTCATGAACAAAATCATTCTCTTTCAGCTTCTCTTGCCTCTTCTCATGTGTATCTCTTAGCACTCCATCTTTCACAATCTATTCTGTCACTCCTCAGTACACAGAAAGTAAATCTCTCTCTCTTTATCTGTCCACATCTGATCACCCTCTGAGGAATGGACTTCAATCAGTGCTCACTCAAGCAATACATTAATGCACGTAGACATCATGTTTCAACTGATATTTATGATGGTAATTGAAGGCGAGACATATAGGAAGCATTGTGGTTACTGACTGCACATTGGGAGCAGTTACTGGCAGTGGATTGAGTGGATGGGGCAGAGGAAGCTGTTATTGGTAGAGAGAGATGAAAAAGGGCAGAAAAATAGGGCAGTAGAAAAGCTTTACATGCAATGGTAGAAACACTACCCTAACGTAATGCGGAAAAAAAAACCCAAAACAAGCAGAATGGGTCCCAAACTATTCAAAATCAGAAACTTGTTAAGGAATGTGCCTAATTGTTTTAAAAGTTGTTTAAAAAGATGAATAATCATCTTTTGGATGGCATCCAAAGTAAGTTCCAAATAAAAAGAGAAAATAATGAAATGAGATGAAGTACCTTTTGTTAAGTATTTAACTGACAAGACAGTCCTAAAAAAATCTATTATTGAAATTTAAGCCATTGTTATATTTTTCGCACATCAGATTTGGCTGAGAAATGACCCCCAAAAGATCATTTAAAGATCATTATTGTGTAATTATTGACTGAGAAAAGCATCAAATAGACATTACAAAAAAGTAGTTTTAGAAAAAAAATGTTTTATTTGATTCAACATAGAATTTATTACACATAAACTTTAGGCTGCAACAGCCATGATTTTTTTCAGAAGCTTCATCTGAATTGGTATTTAGATATATTTACAGACAAAAGTTTGGTTACCAACATTCTTCAAAATATCTTCTATGTTCCGCAAAAGAAAGAAAGTTAAACAGGTTTGAAACAACACAAGGATAAATGTAAATAATTAAAAAAATTTGGGCAAACTATCCCCAAAATATGAAATTATATTTTTTGATTTTCTACTCTAAATAAGAAACTTAAAAATGCCAGTAGGTGGCAGTTAATGTCATTGAGACATTCATTCATTTGATGAATTCAAACGGCTGATTCATTCAGGAATGAAGTAAATAGGTGCAGGGGCGTCATGCACTTAGTATTTTTGAGGGTAACTAACTATAATTAACTATAATAAAACATTACTTGAGCTTTTACCGTGATAATTACTGCAATGTCATCATATCCCATATCTGATTAAATTATCGAAGTGAAAACATACAATATTAATGCATTTACTCTCACTGTCTGCGCAGCGTCGCTTCAAGTCGAACACACCTAATGGCTCTTTTAATGAATCTCGCTATGAATGGGCCATTGAATCATTGGTTCACCCGATTGATTTGCTCAAAATGTGGATTCATTCAGAAACACCGCTGTGTGTTGCTTGGAGACACACAACAGTTCTGCTCTGGCTTTTTAGGTAATATTTTGGTTGGAAAAACTGAGCAAAAACAGACAATATTGTGTGTAAAATATATCACAATATTAACTTCTTATGTATTGAACTGTTGTATAAAATCAATATCACATTTGCACTCATGCTATTCGGGACAAAAACAGCACTTGTGTGATATTGCTTAATCATAATCATACAGGCCCATTCTATAGGCTACATCACGTAGTGAGTTGTTCCCCTGCATTATGTTCGTCACCAATCAACTATATGAAATGTAAGATGGACTAGTACGTGGGTATGGGGCAGGACGGGTGCGTTAAATTATTTTAACATTATTTTTCCATAACTAATTAATTAACTTGTTAAATCGACAGCCCTAATATATATACACATATGAACAAAATCTTATAACATGATTTGGAAAAAATTATATTATATTATATATATATATATACACCGATAACATTATGACCACTGACAGGTATATATATATATATATATATATACACACAGTAGCTCGTCTGTTTGATCGGACCACACGGGCCAGCCTTCGCTCCCCACGTGCATCAATGAGTCTTGGCTGCCCATGACCCTGTCGCTGGTTCACCACTGTTCCTTCCTTGAACCACTTTTGATAGATACTGACCACTGCAGTCCGGAAACACCCCACAAGAGCTGCAGTTTTGGAGATGCTCTGACCCAGTCGTCTAGCCATCACAATTTGGCCCTTGTCAAACTCGCTCAAATCCTTACACTTGCCCATTTTTCCTGCTTTTAACACATCAACTTTGAGAACAAAATGTTCACTTGCTGCCTAATATATCACAACCACTAACAGGGGGGTCATCTGTCAGTGGTCAATGTTATGCCTGATCGGGGTATATATATATATATATACACTCACCTAAAGGATTATTAGGAACACCATACTAATACCGTGTTTGACCCCCTTTCGCCTTCAGAACTGCCTTAATTCTACGTGGCATTGATTCAACAAGGTGCTGAAAGCATTCTTTAGAAATGTTGGCCCATATTGATAGGATAGCATCTTGCAGTTGATAGAGATTTGTGGGATGCACATCCAGGGCACGAAGCTCCCGTTCCACCACATCCCAAAGATGCTCTATTGGGTTGAGATCTGGTGACTGTGGGGGCCATTTTAGTACAGTGAACTCATTGTCATGTTCAAGAAACCAATTTGAAATGATTCGAGCTTTGTGACATGGTGCATTATCCTGCTGGAAGTAGCCATCAGAGGATGGGTACATGGTGGTCATAAAGGGATGGACATGGTCAGAAACAATGCTCAGGTAGGCCGTGGCATTTAAACGATGCCCAATTGGCACTAAGGGGCCTAAAGTGTGCCAAGAAAACATCCTCCACACCATTACACCACCACCACCAGCCTGCACAGTGGTAACAAGGCATGATGGATCCATGTTCTCATTCTGTTTACGCCAAATTCTGACTCTACCATCTGAATGTCTCAACAGAAATCGAGACTCATCAGACCAGGCAACATTTTTCCAGTCTTCAACTGTCCAATTTTGGTGAGCTCGTGCAAATTGTAGCCTCTTTTTCCTATTTGTAGCGGAGATGAGTGGTACCCGGTGGGGTCTTCTGCTGTTGTAGCCCATCCGCCTCAAGGTTGTGCGTGTTGTGGCTTCACAAATGCTTTGCTGCATACCTCGGTTGTAACGAGTGGTTATTTCAGTCAAAGTTGCTCTTCTATCAGCTTGAATCAGTCGGCCCATTCTCCTCTGACCTCTAGCATCAACAAGGCATTTTCGCCCACAGGACTGCCGCATACTGGATGTTTTTCCCTTTTCACACCATTCTTTGTAAACTCTAGAAATGGTTGTGCGTGAAAATCCCAGTAACTGAGCAGATTGTGAAATACTCAGACCGGCCCGTCTGGCACCAAGAACCATGCCACGCTCAAAATTGCTTAAATCACCTTTCTTTCCCATTCTGACATTCAGTTTGGAGTTCAGGAGATTGTCTTGACCAGGACCACACCCCTAAATGCATTGAAGCAACTGCCATGTGATTGGTTGATTAGATAATTGCATTAATGAGAAATTGAACAGGTGTTCCTAATAATCCTTTAGGTGAGTGTATATATATATACACACACTGAACAAAATTATAAATGTATGTAAGGTCCATCCGTTAGCCCAAACACGGAATCTAACGGCTTGGTTGAAGGATTCTGCGTGTAAGCCTTTTCAGCATTTCTGTTAAATTCACTTAATTTATTAACATCTAATTTTAAATCTGACTCCATGAATAAAGTGATCTGACTCCAATTTTATGTGACTTCGTTCAATTTGTTACGTTTGTAATTTAACAGCTGATGATTCGTTGTGATTTAATTTGGATCGTTGGTTTTTCTTAATATCTCTTATTTTCAAATATTCGTTCATCAAGGGACCCGATATCGCACAGAGACTTAATGCTCGCGAAATTACATTAGCTCACAGACACAAACTAGCCAGTTCTGATATTAGTCAGAGGATTGCAGAGTGAATATTTTACCTTTAAGTGGCCGCACCTGCTTACTCAACAAAAAGTGTAATTTGATTAATAGACACGAGAGCTGCAACTTGCTAATACAGTAATAGTCAGAAATCGGATTATCCCGCATGCTGCGCTCCATGCTTCAGTCATGGGGTCCTCGGTTTGATCTATTCTGGCAAAAGATTTGCGGAAATAAAGGACTCCACATTGATCCATACTAGAATAATGATTTCAGAATAATACAAGATAAATCAAGATTAACTTTTGTTTTGGTCAGACAGAACTTACATAAAAATAATTAAACACGAATCGATGGTACTCAACTTTCAGCAAAAAAATATAAAATACAATTACAAAGTAATATGAAAATAGTTTCAAAGAGTCATTTTCTCTGGCACAGTACATACAGTGTGCGTAAGTGCCTCTCGGACACTGACACAGCACGGCATGGGGGTTCTGGCTACAGAATGTTCCCAAATGGCAGCTCTGCCACCCTTCCTTAAATACCCAGACCAGAACAAAAGGGTTGTAAATATTTGCAACACAAACACCTGGTTTCGGGGGAGAGGTTTAGATATCGTGCAGAGACCACTCAAAAAGGAGAACAGAATTCTCATAAGTTTCAATTTTTCTCATCCTACCAGTGACAGCAGTGAAGTTGAGACCAATTTACCAATCACACTGAGACCTTTAAAAAGATATCAAACATGAAAGGGATAAACAGATTTACAAGATACATCATCTGTTGTATATTTGCATTCTGTGACTTGAATCAGAGGGAAGGGAGTCGGGTGAGGGAGAGGGGGAGAAAGTTTGGGCAGGGCGATGTCCCACAGTCTTTCTGTGAGATCTTCTCTCCAGATTAGTGAGTTTTATTGTTCTATTGCAGGGGGTTGGATCTTCAGCTTTTGTCTTAGCAGTAAAACCCATTCTTACACGCAACACTTTTGTTTTTGCCCCCATCTGAAAACCAGTCAGTATCTGGTGTGACCACCATTTGCCTCACGCAGTGCAACACATCTCCTTCGCATAGAGTTGATCAGGTTGTTGATTGTGGCCTGTGGAATGTTGGTCCACTCCTCTTCAATGGCTGTGCGAAGTTGCTGGATATGGGCAGGAACTGGAACACGCTGTCGTATACGCCGATCCAGAGCATCCCAAACATGCTCAATGGATGACATGTCTGGTGAGTGCAAGAACTGGGATTGTGTACAGATTCTTTCAACATGGGGCCGTGCATTATCATGCTGCAACATGAGGTGATGGTCGTGGATGAATGGCACAACAATGGGCCTCAGGATCTCTGTGCATTCAAAATGCCATCAATAAAATGCACCTGTGTTAGTTGTCCATAACATACGCCTGCCCATACCATAACCCCACCGCCACCATGGGCCACTCGATCCACAACGTTGACATCAGCAAACCGCTCACCCACACAACGCCATACACGCTGTCTGCCATCTGCCCTGTACAGTGAAAACCGGGATTCATCCGTGAAGAGAACACCTCTCCACAGTGCCAGACGCCATCAAATGTGAGCATTTGCCCAGTCAAGTCGGTTACGACGACGAACTGCAGTCAGGTCGAGACCCCGATAAGGACGACGAGCATGCAGATGAGCTTCCCTGAGACGGTTTCTGACAGTTTGTGCAGAAATACTTTGGTTATGCAAACCGATTGCTGCAGCAGCTGTCCGGGTGGCCGGTCTCAGACGATCTTGGAGGTGAAGATGGTGGATGTGGAGGTCCTGGGCTGGTGTGGTTACACGTGGTCTGCGGTTGTGAGGCCTGTTGGATGTACTGCCAAATTCTCTGAAATGCCTTTGGAGACGGCTTATGGTAGAGAAATGAACATTCAATTCACGGGCAACAGCTCTGGTGGACATTCCTGCAGTCAGCATGCCAATTGCACGCTCCCTCAAAACTTGCGACATCTGTGGCATTGTGCTGTGTGATAAAACTGCACATTTTAGAGTGGCCTATTATTGTGGCCAGCCTAAGGCACACCTGTGCAATAATCATGCTGTCTAATCAGCATCTTGATATGCCACACCTGTGAGGTGGATGGATTATCTTGGCAAAGGAGAAGTGCTCACTAACACAGATTTAGACAGATTTGTGAACAATATTTGAGAGAAATAGGCCTTTTGTGTACATAGAAAAAGTCTTAGATCAAAAGCAAAAGTGTTGCGTTTATAATTTTGTTCAGTGTGTGTATATATATATATATATACCCCGATCAGGCATAACATGCGCGAATACACTGCAGGCTCACTCTCGCTCGTATCCAAGGTAAATCATCAACACTATCATCCCTTACATGTGTTTTATTGAACTAAATACATCGTCATCTGATAAAACGCATGCGCAGGTTACTTTTCTTGGGCACCCGAGTCCGTGTTGCTTTCACATTCACGTGAATTGCAGCACAGTTATTGAATTATGTATGAAGTTGCGCAAATGAACTCAGACCACCTCCTTCAGGCAGTCTTGAGTTCAGTACCCCTTTTCTGTCCAGAATAGCACGAGTGCAAATGCGATACTGATCTTATACAACTGTTTAATAAAATAAGTTAATATTGTGTTGTTTTAGACATCATAGTGTTGTTTTTAGTCTATTTTGCTCAGTTTTGCCAACGAAAATATAAAGACAAAGGAGAACTGTTTGTCTCCGACTCCGAGCAATACACAGTGGTGTTTCATTTCTGAATCCGCGCTTTGAACGAATCGGGTGAACCAATGATTCAATGGACCATAAAGAGAACCATTTACATTTACTATTTTCATAAAGAGAACAATTTACTTCACTCCTGAATGAACAAATCGAATTAATGAATGACTCAATGACTCAATTAGACATTTACCGCCACCTACTGGCAGTTTCTTATTTAGAGTATAATTTCCTATTTTCATATTAATAAAAACAAACATTAAAGGTATAGTTTACCCAAAAATATTTCTTTCTGAAGAATATTTCTTTCTTTCTTATTTACACAATAATAACTTTAAATTATCTTTTGGGAGTAATTTCTCAGCCAAATTTGATGTGCAATTAATTTTTGTGTAATTAATTAGATAAAAAATTTTAATCGCTTGACAGCCCTATATATATATATATATATATAATTTTTTTTTTTCCAAATTATGTTATAAGATTTCATATCGCCTACCCCTAGCAGCAAAAGAGTTAAAAGCCTGTAGAGCACCAACAGCGAGCACCCCTAGTGAGCTGCAGCCGTGCTTTAAGAGCATCTGCTCTTGGAGGCTCTTACAGCGTATGGCAGAGAGCATGTATGGGCTGCCGACCAGCAGTATGGCCAAACAGACTGGTCGTCTCCCACTCTGTCCCCAGACACATGCAAATAGTCAGTGAACACTCGCACATACAGGCACATACTCACAAACACATACGCTAACACATGCTTGCAGCACCAGTATTCGTCTTGCTCATGTCATGGGAACTGGCTAATTTTGGTTGGACCTTTTAACTTGAAGAGAGCCATCTAACTACAAAAAAACATCTGACATATAACCCACAAGCTGATTGCAGCCATTAGAGTAAAAAAAAAAAAATATGGTACTGTGGTGTTAAGCATATTGCCCTGATAAAGGACAGATCACAAGAAAAAAACGGCACACCCTGAGCAGAGCTGTGGTGAGATTGCAGGAACAGTAAAACACCTTATCAAATCCATAAACATTAATATTACAAAAACAATATGGGGGGCATGCAGGTGTGTGGAGTGCACGTGGCTTGTGTTCTCTGTCCAAAAAAAATATTACTGAAAAAAAAATAATGAAAAAATTATGTTCTGGTTAGTTTACTTACTATTCTGAAATTCCAGCAACTTACTAACTTTAAAGTTGTAATGTAGATCTTTTCTTCTGTATTTTGACCTTCATCCAAGTGGAACAAATTTTCGAAAAGAAAAAAAAATGTAGGGCAGGGACTTTTTTGTTGATTGGATGGGGGCAGATCAGAATGTGAGCTGGCTGTGATTTGTAAGAAAGGGGTGGAGTTTATGAGGACGAAGTTATGCAAACAAGAAGTCTGCCATTTCATTAAAACACTGAGTTGACATTTTGTTTAAAAATTACGAGCTCAAAAAGATATGCAATTAAATACATTTAGAAAATAGAACATAGATAGAAGGAACACAAACAAATACTATATATACACAATATACCAGTTGAGTTGTATTAATGCATTTATGATTAGTTTAATAGATCTAGATGAAATAATTTAGAACCATATGAATAATTGGAATAATTTGCAGAAAACTCCTTTTTTAAGTTGACAAAACCTAAGAAATTGTGTTAAAATCGACTTATTCTTAATAGGTAATTGCTACTTTTAAGTAATAGCAACTTGCCATTTGAAGTTCACTCAAAACACTTAAAATATAACCTTTAAAAAACCCAGATGAACTAAATGCAAAAACAGCCATGCAAACTCTTGTTTTCATTTTTTAAGCTTCACTAACCCATGCACACTACTCTTTTTCCAAAGCAAGATACAGAAGTGATGCTCAATTCACACTCAGTGTTGAAGCTGGTTGGATTTAATCGCATTATAGTGGGAGCCTGAGGCCTCCTATCCTATTTATAGCATTCACAAAGAGGCGGGCTGGATCCACGAGGTCATGCTGCTGTGGACTCATGAGTGATACAACATGGGCCAATCACAGCTGGGGCCAGCTTCGAATTTGATTTGGCCAAATGGAAGATTGCCATGAATCTGTTATGACAGCGGCCATCACTGGCACCACTGCTTCCTCTCATATACCCTTATCTACCCTCTTCACTCTCTCTTTCACCCGTCTCTCTCTTCTAGTCTCACCCCATCTTTCTTTCCCTCTGTGCACTTTCCCTGTTTCTCTCCTGTCCTCGGTCCACCTGTCTCTCTCCACAGAATGCCTAGACTCCTGTGTCGACTCCCATTACGACGGCTGGATTTAAACATAGACGACGACAAGTGCCCTAATCTGTCACGGGTGATAAGCATCTCAAGAGCAGAAGGAGAGGGGGCGGGGTAAGCCAGCGTGGTGTGTGTCAACATCACATTCCACTGCATTCCGTTCATTTACGGTGTTTACCGTTTGCATGACGTTCCGTGTTTTGTGCAAGCATAGCATGGGATACAGAAAAATCCATCTGAAAAAAGTGTCCGATAGCCCTTGCAGACCGTATACGGCCTGACTAAACGATCGGATCACACACACACAGAGGCAGACACGTAAACAAGTGTAGAGGGGACAGGAGAAGCTGTAAAAGTGGGGCAAGTGAAAGAGCCAACTGCGATAATCTGAATTTAAGAGGGAGAAACAAGCTCTCGATGTGCTCAGTGTTGATGGTAATGAATTACCCTCGTTGGATTTATCACTGGCTCTTGGCCCGCTCCCTGCATCACAGGAAATTTAAATTCCTGCTCTTTTGCAGATGTCCAGACCCCTGCTGCCAATCATAGAGCAGCAGAGCGTGACGCTGCAGGGGAAATCTCTAACCCCACAAGCCTGTCCAGAACCAACACACTGAGGTCTCGGATCTGAGGATAATAGATTCAGTCCCAGCATGGAAGGGAGTCCTGGGGCACATGGGGAATCTCAGGCCTTTAAATGCCACGAGAGGCAGGAATTTTATCCCATGACTGTTCCGCTTACAGGCAGGGCTTCCAGATCAGATGAGCTGCATGCCTGAATCAGTCTCACAGAGGTCAAAAGAAGGTCCCAAAGGACCAAAGCAGTGTCCCTTACAGTAACTCAGCACTGTGATGTAATGAACAGATCAGTTGGACGTTTGTCAATAGCTGCAGTGCACTGGCATCAGTAATGTAAGAGCACATTCTAAGTTTGTCGTGTATTATCTGCTGCGGTTTCGGTAAGAAACAATTGCAGTATATTAATTACAGCTGAGTGCTGATGCTACACGGCAGGCATGTGTTTTGACTAAAGACTAAAGAGACATTTTAAACATCACAGCAAGTACCACTTTTAGGATCCCTGGTACCACCCTGAATCTATATTTTTTGAACAAAATGTTGGTTGTCTGCAGGTTACGTAATGCGAGTGACTCAGAAACAGCAGTTTCCAGTCCAGTTCACACATGACCAGACCACAGCCGACTCCAACCGAGCAGGCCGACGCATCCTCACGCTCTTTCTTTCTCTCAAAGGATATTCATTTTGTAAGCTAAACCGTGTGCAACCTCACAATCACGACATACCAAACCAGCAAACATAAAAATACTGCATAATAAATTCATAGAGGAAGCATTAATTATATTTATCTGTGAGTTGATTCGTTGGACCAGGCGATAATGTTGTCTAAATGACTAATGTTTAGCATGGAGACGTATATTTGCGAGGTTAGTAAAAGCGAACGCAATATTGTCTTGGATCATGGTTCAGTGTGACAGTCAGTGCCATATTCTGCTGATACCGCAGCCATCTGTCCTTCCCTAGTGAGTAGGACTGCCACTTTCTCATAATTATCCAGTGGGTTGAAGCCAGTCTATCTATGGGTTACAAATCCCTGGTGACATTGTATATCAGGTAGGACAACAGGAAACCCTGCCTCAAACATAACAGGTGGATCACATACATATTAACTGAGGAACGCTCTTCATATCTCTCAAACCCCAGGTGTGGTAATGCACTCGGCTCGGCTCTGATTTGTTTGCTGTTCTCAATTTGAACTAAATTCTCCCTGGTGTGCTTTCTGCTGCCCAACCTACATTATCTCACCCGTCTATTACTCTGACAACTGTCGTTTGATGTCTCTGGTGTCGCTGTGTGTGCGCATGCAAATGAGAGTGTGTGTAAATGCATATGCGAGGATCTGTGCTGCTGACAACTCGGTGACACAAGTGTGTCGGTCTCTCTCAGAACTGCAGCCCGTTGAGACGAGAGTCCACGGTGCTCACGCACACACATTCAGACATGCTTACATACTCAGAGAGGGTCCAGGATCCCTTGACGGATGTCACTACACAGCTTATCATCAAAATGTGAGAATGGGAATGAAGGCTGCTGCTGTGGAGCAGGTTGATTCAGGTTGTCTGTTTGATAACACATGAAATTCAGGACTCCTCACACCTCCACGCATATCCGACACGCTCCTCATGGAATACTGCCGTGCTAATGCTAAACAACAGACACAACGAGGACTGTGAGAACTGACCCCTTTGCAGACAACCAAATGCAGCATGGGAATTTAAAATGGCTCTTTACATTACTCTGTCAGAGAAACATTATGGGCTCTTATTATGGTTTTTTTGTTCATATTAGCATATGAAAGTGAGGGTGGGGGAGGGGTGTTTATGAACCAATTATATATAACATTTTACTGACCAGCACTAACTCACTGTAAACCTCCTGAAGCCCACCTGATTTGTTTTCTAAGCAATCTAAAAAGATGAACAGGAAATATTTCAGTACAGACTAGAATAAATAAAGAGAAAAGTATTTAACAGAGCAAAAATACTCAAAATAACGTCACTGTCTCCATCAGAGATAGCAGTTCATCTGTTGCCAAGATTTGCGATACACCACTGTGTATTAGTGTTGGGTGGTATTATTAGTTACTATTATTAGTTTTTAGTTTTTTACCCATGTCAGTAATTAGAAGCAGCTTTGTTTGCACTAATTCTACCTGTATCATTCACTTCTTTTCAATGATCTTTTGATTTATGTCTAGCCTGTATATACATACTGCCTGGCCAAAAAAAAGTCAGTTTGGATTTAAATAGGCAAATGCTTGAGAGTCTATGATTGGATCATTATTGCAGTGATTATTATGTTTTTTATATATGTTTGGCAACAGTTCTTCTAACCATAATTGATGGAGTGTGTAGCTTTTCATTTCTTAAACAACCATGTAGGAAGACACATCATGGCCACATTCCAGGATGACAATGTCAAGATTCATCAGGCATGAAGGATCATTTTCACACATGAATCGGCACCTCTGAGTCCAGACCTTAAATTCATTGAAAGTCTTTGCGATGTGCTGGAGGAGACTTTACAGAGTGCTGGACTCTTGCACTCTGTAAAGATCTTGACCAAAAGTTATTTCTATCAAGAGATGCATCAATTTGTGGTCAAGCGACTTTTTTGGAGGCTGAGCAGTGTAATTTTCAATATAAGTTATGTATTAGGGGTGGGAGAAAAAAAAAAGATCCATCGATGCATCGCGATTCTCTCTCTAAAGATTCTGGATCGATTCGGAGAATTTCAAAATCGATTCTGAGCTTAGTTTTTATATGTGATGACGCTGCGTGTGCTTTAGAAACACCTGTATTCTGCTTGCTTCCAATTCCTTACACAGACACACCACTCAAACCTTCCATAAAATAATCTTTCATAAAGTTTGAAAAGGTTGAAGCGAATTACAAGGACATTCGCAGGCTTCATTGCACAGGATGCGCTGTGAGAAATGCACACTTGATGTTACACTTGCAGTGTGCCGTCTCACCCACCAGTATTTTCTTTACAAATGCTCTACAAAGGCATTGTTTATGTCATTTGGAATGCAGTGGGCTTATATATCAAAAATATGAAACTCACTGACAGAAGGCTGCTTTTAACTTCAAATGCGCACGTGCGCATTGTGAAGAGTGCTCGCGCATGCTGCTGTGTAAGTGATTAAATGTACTTGCGTCTCAAAATGCTTTTATGACGCAAAATTAATGTAAACACAGTCAGTAATGTCTTAAGGGATTAAACAGACAGGAAAAACCCCATCTTATATTTCAAAAGAGATCTGTGCATTAGTGTGAATGCACCTTATTAGATCACCCGCTGTCTATGATGTCATCAGTAATACTCAAACAACAATAAAATCGCTCACACCTCTTCAAACGTTCAAATACTCTTAAATACTGAAAGCACTCTTTGTTTATTGCTTGTAATATGTTTTTTTTTTTTGTTCCTCTTTATTTACTACTTGATTTTATGTTTTGAAGCTATATTAGTTTATATATTTAAAATTCTTAACATACATTTGTTTTAATTTGTAATTATAATTATATAACAGTATAAGTATGTATAAGTATACTTAGGCCCGGTTTCACAGACAGGGATTGAGCCAGGATTAGTTCAATTAGGGCATTTAAGTAGCTTTTATAATGTGCCTTAGAAAAAAACATTACTGGTGTGCATCTTGAGACAAAACAATAGCACTGACATATTTTAAGATATGCCAGTGCAAGTTGCTTTCAGTTAAAACAGCTCAAACATGCATTTTAGTCTGGGACTAAGTTTAAGCCTTATCGGTGAAACCGGGAGCAACTGTATGTAAATAAAGTCAATCTGCCTCAATGCAAAAGCAGGTGTTCAGCAGCTATGTGAATCTACCCCATCAGCATCTAGCACATTTACTTCAGACCTAAATAATGCTGAATTCAATTCTCTAATCATATCTGTTACAGTGGCTGCTGTGTACTGTGGAAAAGCTCCTGGTTTCACTCCTCCAGGCTTTAGGAGGGGAGGTATGAGCAGGTCAAAAGAGGGTGAGCATGGTGCAGCTTAGCCTGTTGGTGCACAAAGAAAAACAGATGTCGCTAACCGTGATCACGTGCCCAAACCTGAGGGCCAACGTTATCCGTGAAGCTGGATGCTTAACTCTTTCCCCGCCAGCGTTTTTAAAAAAAAAAGTTGCCAGCCATCGCCAGGGTTTTTGATCATTTTCACAAAAATATTTTGTTATATGAATATCTGAGCATGCAATATATCAAAAGAAAGAGCAGACCCTCTGCTTTTAAACAAACAAAAAAATGTTTTATTCTAGCTTCATGCATTCCTTTTTTATGAACACTTAAATATGGGTAAGTTTCATAAAAAAAAGCTACATTTTGAACAAAAAGCTGAGAAAAATCACGTTTTTGTCAAAGACTACATCCAGATCAGATTCAGAACAAAGATCAAACATAGATGGAGTAGATCGAGTCCATCAACACCCCTACTGCTTGCACAGTCCTATAGCTCGTTCTGGGTCGACATTTCATTTAGTAACATTAGGCCGTTTTGATTTATATGATGTTTAATGTTGATGATCACGTTATTTTACATATGCATCTGCTTACAGACGATCGCTTGGTTTTTTTTGCATCTTCTTCTCCTGTGTTTTGATCAGGAGATTCTGTACTCATTCAGAAGATGCGTAATAGCGCCCCTTAGCGTATAACAGTGAAAACACGGAAACCCGGAAAATTCCATGTTTGGCAGGGAAGCGTTTTCTCACAAATAACGGAAAATTCCGTTTGGTGGGGAAAGAGTTCATTCTTGCTCATTAAAGCACTTGACTAAGCTACAGTAATGTGAAGCTTAGACGAGCTAGGAGCACATCATGTCTCTCATATGGGAAACAAAAGTCTTAAAGGAACACTCCAGGCTGACTGCAACATAAAGGGAGTACACCCAAAAATGATAATCCTGTCACCATTTACTCACCCACATGTCTTTCTTCCAAGAAAAGGCTGCTGATTAAAATTAAAATTAATGTGGACTGGAGATTTCAAGATTTTATGTTCCATGGAAGAAATTCATATGGATTTGGAACCACATGAGAGTGAGTAAATGAAATAAAATTTTTGCTGAACTATTAGCATAAACTAACAGCATCTGTGGCATCATATTGCTTTCCACAGCAAATAATATTGAATTGTCCCTGACAAAATGCATTAACAGCAATGCACTTACAATGGAAGTCAATGGGGAAATTCTACAGTGCCAGAATAAGCATGAAAATTATATAATTATCACACCATTCCAAAACTATAGCAATATGATATAAACATTATACATTAGTTTGACAATTCGGTATGCAGTCATAACCATATTCATAATCATGTAGGGTAAACATACCTATTAAGCTCAAGTACCCATTAAGCACACTACTATCTTTGAGCTCAGATTATAAAAAGAAAAAAATTATTTATCATCCTACTTGATGTCTTAACCAAATGATGTGTTTGTTACTATATACCTCCTGTAATTTCAAGCTAATCAGACCATTGCGCACTGAGTTATGGGTATTCATGTGTTCCATTTTGAAAGCTGTCTGAAAACTTTCACCAAAAGAGTAGCCCCTTAAATGTGCATTTTTTAGATGTTTAAGCCTTTATTTTCGATAAGTATAACTTCTTACTGCAAAATTAAGAGATTAATATTTAGACTTTTGCATATTATAACCTGGAACCTGGATGTGGGAAATAATTAGAGTTAGATCCAAAAGATAGTTTAAGCAACATAGCGCAGATGCTGCAGAACATTGTTAGCTTACTAGCTGTATAAGATTGTGTGCTACACTAATATATTACTTCACAGGCATTACTGGCTTGTAGTTTTAAATCAATTATATTATAAATGTACAGTTTATTGATGTTCTGTTGTTTTACACTTCTATAATTTTTAAAGATTTCATATTATTGTAAGGTGAGCTTAAAGAAAAAGCACTACTATGAAAATCACACAGCTTCAGTGTGATTTCAATAAGAAAAAGTATAATTTCATAGATATTTTCTATAATAGCTGTTCATATTAAAATATGTATGAACTTAATACATGACCTAGATTATTTATTTAGCAAAATTGTCCTTTTAAATTTATAAATGTAATATTTATTAATTAAAAAAAGGTTTGCTGTTCCAATAAAGCTCAGTGTGCTCCCTTTAAGCTCATCCACATTGAACGTCTATGTAAATACTTCATAAACAGACTTTAAATATTAACTGATGGTTGTCACTTCAAGTTAATCTTTATAAAATTATTCTTTAAAAATGTTGTTTAAAATAAACAAGAATTTTCCCCAAAAAAATATGTTGTGAGCTTAATGGCAACAGGGGTGTGCTTAAAGGGTACAAACATGTACCCATTAAGCACAGCCAGACTTTTTGCATTTAATGATGTATATCTTAATTTAAACGCTTTTGTCATTTAAAATAAAATTAAATATTATTGTGTGAGAGATTAATATTTTATTATAACATAACTTATTGTACTCAAACCAATACCCTGTGCACTAAAATGTCTCAATGTAGATTTTGGTGAGCTTAATAGGTACGTTTACCCTTAAGCCAGAGATAACTTTCAAATTATATCTAGATAAGGATACCAGAAAGGTATGCGACAATCTATAAAGCACTGTTTACATGCAGCAAATTCTTTTTAATTCTTTTAAATGCTTTAACAAAAACACAAACTTCATATTTCTGCCTTTAAACCCTTGAGTATGATTTCCACTTTGTTTTCTCAGACTGATGTATTTAAAAGTAGCAATATTCTGACAAATTGCAAGCAACATACATTTATACATCTACATTCTATAATAGTAGATTTTTACCAGTGTCAGATGTGAGATAAATAGTAATGCAAATGGATAGTTTCCTCCAGGTATTAAAGCCCTATTATCTTCTTGGTTTTGCCTCATTTCTCCACATCTGGAGTGGAGCAGGGGCATTTGAAGAGGGTCTCATGCTGCAGGCATGGAATAATGCCATTAAACATTTTCAGGGGCTTTAACTTGTTAATGATCGTCTAGATTTCAGATCAACCACACTAATTACACAGAGCAGAGATGGAGCTGAGGGAAACCGCTGATATCTTGAGAGCAGGCGGACATGTCTGGGTGAGAACTGAAAGGTTGGTGCTCTACTGTAAAGTGTTGTAGGGAAATGATGGATGGCACCGAGAATGCAAGGGCTTCATGAAAGGCAGCAGTATCATTTACAGGGCTGTACCCGCAGGGAATGGGAGAAGTAATAAGTGACGGCAGAAAGTCTAATGGCGGGCAGTTCTTTCAGCCACTGAGGAAATGGGAGAGAGAAGGAGAATTAGATGAGTTTGCCAGTGCTCTGATGATCTCTGCGGACATGCATGGTAGTGGGAAAAAATGATAGATTTAAAGATAGGCTAGCAGTGTGATTAACTCAGCGGTGAGCATGAGCAAAGTGCGTGAGACAACGCAAGTGGCATACGAGGCCCTGAGAAGAGAGAAGTACAATAGGGAGCACAAAAGGCGACTGGAGAAAAGAGAAAGCAAGGGATGGAGCGAAAATCAGACAAATAAGATGATGAGGAGAGAGAGAGAGAGAAAAGCAGTGAGCGAACGGCTGAGTTCGAAGTCAGTAATTACCACGCACAAAGAATCATACGGACTGCGTGATGTGGAGGGAGGACAATGAAAAGAGGAAACACCGGCTGGTGAACACACACATATGCTCAGAGCCAAAGATATGAGTGAGAGACACTCATCTGTCAAAAGAGGAAGGAGGGGCCAAAGACACCAGACAATAACAGAGACTCAAGTGTCGGTGGGTTTCAATAAATCAGCAAGGGATCGTCGGGCCAACAAAGATGACATTTGAAAGAAACAGAAAAAACACTCAAACACAGGATGCAAGGCATGTTGAGTGCTTTGAAGTATGGAAATTCAGAGCATCAAGAGGGGGGAATGGACAAATAAATGTGGAGCCTAGGTAAGCAATAGATAGGAGGAAAGACGAATTTGCGAAAAGGAAAACAGAAAAAAAAAAACAAGTAAAATTTCACATGGAATTAAGTAACATCTACTTAACTAAGTTAAGTAAAATGAACAAAGAAAATAAGTAACTTTAACTTGGACAGTTAAGTTCAACTAAGTTGAAGTTTACTTTGCAAAACTATTTCAAGTACACAATATAACAGTGAATTAAGCCATGCTTTTAAAGTGTATGCTTTACATACATCTAAGTAATACAGTAGATATTGTGTAGACAACATTTCTATGTAATAGAAGTAATGTGGTACCCTGCTACTGAACACAGAGACCACAATACTTTTTGTACTAATTTTTGTGTATGAAGGTGGCATTTTAAGTAGAAAATGAACTCCAGATGTCACAAACCAGCAAGTTACTAAACATAACAACAAAAGCAATGATAAAACAGTGTAAATACAGCTGGAAAACTGTGAAAAATGCAACCTTATTAATTATTGCCCGAGTGTATGATGGGAACACCAGTATCAGAAAGTTGAATAGGTTTTACTTAAAGGAGTAGTTCACCCAAAAATGGAAATTCTGTCATTAATTACTCACCCTCATGTCGTTCCAAACCCGTAAGACTTTCGTTCATCTTTGGAAAAACAAATAAAGATCTTTTTGATGAAATCTGAGAGCTTTCTGTCCCTCCGTTGACAGCTACACAACTACCACTTTGATGCTTCAAAAAGTTCATAAAGAAATCGTAAAACTAATCCATATGAATTGAACGGTTTAGTCCAAAATGTTCTGAGGAGACACAATCTCTTTATATGATGAACAGATTGAATTTAGGCTTTTATTCACATAAGGAAAGGAAAAGCACATGCCTTGAGATGAACAATAATAACAACAGTTAGTATGTACCTGTTGACTAGTTTGCATGCGGCACAAAGTATATTTACACAATGTGTTACATCTGAAACACCAAAGCAATTGTTGAGGTAATTAATCACAGGTGTATCTAATTAAGCACTTAACAAGCTTGGCAGCTTTCCAACAGACTGTCAAATAAACTGTGTAGTTTGTCTATAGTTTCAATGCTAGGTGCAACAATGCAGACGAGAGGCAACAGTAGAAAAGAGGGAATAATCGAAAACCAGCCGTTGACCAAAAATAATAAACACTAATAAACAACAACTAGGAACAATGTGACTTATGGGAAATCTGTGACATATCACCGGTGGGCTCTGAGAGATGGCAGCTTACTGAAAGTATAAATCCACTACACATTTAGCAGCAGCATATTTGCCATAGCATATTAAAATGGCATACTGTGCATCTAGGAATGAAACTTTCTTTTGCCTTTTTGGCAATCTATTTTACACAAGCACAAAATGTAACCATAGCAACAGAACTGCCGGATGAGCTGTTCATTGTCTGCTCATTCTGTTCATTGTCGGTCATTCTTTCCATAGTGGTAACTTCCGAGAATGCACTGGGGTAGGGGGCACGTTCAATAATGCCACTTTCCTCCCAAGGTAAGGCTGTAGTAAGTTTCACATATTCATTTTCATTCAAGAAATAAAAGCTGCCAAACAGCCTTTGTCATCTGAGAAACGGTACTTCACGGCGTCCTATCAAGTTTTAATGACCGAAAGCAGAGGTGGTGAATTTGGGAATACGAGTGACAGTTCAATATTTCAGGGTGAGTTACCGTTATAAAAAGTACAACAAGCTATGGTTGTGAGGGACTAAATAGAAGGATGTGATTACACTGAATAGTAAATCAAAAATACTGCCACCGACAGAAAAGAAAACGCGAGTAAAGCTGAATGATCAATCATCAGCATTCAGCACCAAATGTGTTTGAAACTATTTGTAGTCATGGAGCTTCTAATAAATCAGTCACCATGCTTCCTCTAAAAACTGGTGCATGAAAAAGTAATGCACAAGTGTATATAGGTCTAAAAAATACCAGCTTCAGACCTAAAAAAAATCCTCACCGAGAACAATGGGCTTCTTTTGGCTCAAAGGGTCTGAGAGGTTGAAGATCCTGATTGCTTCTCAAGTTGGTGTGCTCGGTCACATTGCCTCTGATGATTGAACTGAGAGCAGATATGCCTCTATGGGGTTATTTTCCATTTTACTTAACGTCTCCTAGAAACTCATATAAGATAAGACTGTTCCTACAAACATCTACCTGGAAATGGTTCGGACCATATCCTCCAACAGTGTTTATTTAAAGGAACATTCCAGGTTTAATATAATTTTAAGTTCAGTCGACAGCACTTGCGGCATAATACACTCTAGCATTTGATGGGTTATTTTTTTACCCAGACTGCTGGGTTCTGCCTATTGGGTCATTTTGTTGGGTTATTTTCACATTGTTATTTTAACCCAGCGTGTGTTCTGTCCAATATTTACCCAGCGCTGGGTTACCAATTGGGTTGTTTTTAACCAAGCGATTTTTAAGAGCGAAGGGTCCTATAAAAATGTTTTTTTTTTTCATAAATTCAACAGTTATTCAGAAATTAACAGTTTTAATTTTTGTAGATTCTGTTTTATGATTTAATACAAATTTATCAAAAACAGTGGCAATCAAATTAATTCATAAAACTTTGAACAATTCCTTTCTTTTTTTTTGCAAACAAAGTGCTACACAACATAAATTAAAAATTAAAATGAAACATGGACAAAAATTGTGATAATCCTTAAAAAGTTTTTTTATGTATTATTATTATTATTGTTATGACGACTACTGTTGTTATGTATAATGTCACGTAATGTTCTTTGTCTGTTTTTGTCTGTTATGTGGTTTAGTTTTTGGTCCTCGAAGTGTTCCTGAGTGTTGTTACATTCTATTAATAAAAATACTGCTTGCAATTATATCCTCTACTCTCCCTGTGACCCAAGCCGTGACAACTGTACAATAGTAATATATTTCTGTCACAATATGTACGTTTTTTGGATTAAAATATCCAAAAACCACTAGAACAATGTTATATATTTTGTTGACTTGTGTACTTACAGTATCCCAAATGTTTCCAAGAATGTTTAAATCCAGAGAAATAAGCAATTTTAACCAGGACACCGACCGTGCGTCACCTATCAATGACTTCATACCCGCATTACCCTTGATTTGTAGAAAACATGGAAACACCAAAGACGCTTTAATATATTATGTGTGGCTTTTGGCTTGCTCAGTTGGGGACACTAAATGTTCAACTATATTACTCATCTGCCCGCATTGACACTATATGATAATTGAAATGAGCTGGATGACATCACCGTTTTCACAAGAGCGGCTGTACAGCCGAATCAAATTCTGTTGCATTATTTTCCTGTTACCACTGTGAAGCTGCTTTGAAACAATTGGCATTGTAAAAAGCGCTATATAAATAAAGGTGATTTGATTTGATTTTATTAGACAGGTGAGCAACTGTTTGGATACATTCATCAACAGAAAACTACACAAGTCTAAATCTTGTTTTCTTGATTTACAGCGAGTACCATGTTTTACCATGCCTAATATCGATCTAGCTTACAGCAGTGTGCAACAAGTGTGTCATAGTAGCTGCCGAGTAGCATTATAACATAACTTTCAACACACTCAAATGTATCTAATATAATAAAACAGCGGTGCGTTACCCCACATACGCATGAGCGGAAGAAGCAGAAGCGGTCGTCTGCAGCATAATAAAAGCTCCACTGCTCTCGAGCCGTGTGTCGCTCTCGTCTCTCATTAGCAATTACTCTAGCGGCCTCGTTCCGCTCCAATGGCTTTCAGCCCCACCCTGCTTCATACTACAGTAACGTTAATACATCTTTAATACATTAGCTCATCCATGAATATGATTTCTGCCCGAGTCCCGTCGGATTATTTTCCACCGGCTGTAGAGTTGAAAAGAACAACTCCCACGATTCCGCGAAATCCAGGCGTCATCAAGCTACACCTTTGTTTTGAATGAGCGACCTCTAGCGGCGAAAATTACATATTGTGCCTTTAAACCAAACTTTTATTTGGACATGTTGTCGTGAAGACCTTTGAGTTTCTATGTGCATATGATATGATGATAGTTTTTCCCCCTTTTTTTCAAATGAAATGGTGAAATGTGTTTAGTTGGCAGATGCTGAAAACATGTGTGCTTACCTATGTGTAGCAGACGAAACTGCACCGCTCATTCACCCAGAGACATGCAGACATCATATTTTAAATAGCAGTCTTTTGCAGCCAATCTGGAAGTGTTAGGCTACAATACTCATTGTTTCAATAATAAAGCCATAAATATGAGCGTTAACATGATTTTAATGTGAAAACATGATTAACATGATTTTAATGTAATGTTTAAATTATTTTTTGTAATCAAAATGATGCCACAACTTCTGGTCGCATGAGCTTAACTTGCACTGAACCCTGAATATTCCTTTAAGGGTCATACAAGTCTTTCACGAAGGGCATGGACTTCATCTTTCTCAAGAGCATCACACGGCAAAACATGAGGCATTAATGTATCATTGGGCATGCAGCTGTGTATGAGGTTGATCTAAGTTTAGCCCCAGGCTCAGAGGAACAGATGACATGGAGGGGGTCCTCTGGACTCAACACAGTATATTACTTAAGCTCAATAAATGTGCATTTGAGGCAAGACACCATGCTTAGAGCTCCCATTAAAGGACTGCCAGGGACATCTCCTTAAAAAGGATGAAAATAAAAATTTGTCCTTGTGATGAAGACCACCCCCTACCCACCTCTGTGATGTGACCGTACATGCAAATTGCTCATTATCATCTGCGTCTTTCTCTAAAGCCTGCAGCAACACATGCACCAACACACCCGCACACAAACACATATTCATACATGTTATCTTATCCATCCATAAGTGAAAAGGCTGTTAACTAGTAAAAATCGGCTTATTATAAAAACGATACAACATAAGAAAACACGTTTACGTGACCTTTTTCATCGTCAATACGTCAACAGAAATGTGTGCAAGAATAAGCCGTCAAAATTAGTAAATGTTTTTACATACAAAACAAAATTTCTGTTTTGCTTACACTAATTATGACCTTTACCCAATAAAACATGACCTTACATTGTCAAGTTATTAAGCATAATCCTTTTAAACACTCATTTACACAACCCATTCATGCACACATACTGGAAGACCTATTAAGACCTATGCCTTTGCTGGCAGATCATGTTACAAAATGTGATGAGTGAGAGGAGAAAGTGACCAGATAGACATGGACATCTCACTCTGCTTCTTGTGACATCACCAGAGCCACATGCACTCACAGGCAGCTTTCTCTGTCTCTCGCTCTCTATTTCTCGCACTGTGCCGCCCGCCCACAGTAGAAGCAGGACAGTCAAGAGCCAGTGCTGCTGCACTAATTCTTGGACTGGCTGTGAGCTTGTCCTGGGGAAGGGAATACAAATCAGGCTTTACTATACAGTCAGGCCGAGCTGGCCTGTCTCCCAGGAGCCTGCCGTGCAGGCCGTCTGTGGCCTAGGCAAAAGTTGACAGGAAGGAAACCAGGCCTTCAGCTCTCGGCCTCCCCTGGGGCTCATGGCCCTCACATAAGCAGATTATTACTGTAATAATCACCCAATCTGGTGAGGCACCACTCAAAGGGACGCCACATTTTACCTCTTCCAGCACTAACATCAGACTGTATGTGCATCCACGTACAAGCACAGCAAGCAACACCCACACTCATCCTTGAGGGTAAAAGCAGTGTATTGTACGCTACACCAAATCGTGCAAACTCACAAAATCGACATGAATGTCAGACTGACAAATGTGTTTCTCTGTATGAAACTAATTCAAGTTGATTATTTATAACAGTGCTACACAGTCAATTCTGTGGTAGTGCAAGTCAAAATCCTAGGAATACAGTGCTTGTGTTCTTTCTGTGCTTGCTTTGGCTTTTTGGCAAACACTATATTAAACTCTATTTAAAAAATTATAAATATAAAGGCTCCAAAAGGGAGGTTATGCAGGGATTCGCCATTCAGTGAACAGTTCTTAAAAGAACCATTTTTTCTTAGTGCGTAGAACATTTTAATAATCTAAAGAAACTTTTTCCACTATAACCTTTTCCACTTATGATTCCATAGAAGAAACACTTTTGTTTCCTCTAAGAACCTTGAACAGTTCTTAAAAGAACCATTTTTTTCCCTAATGTGAAGAACATTTTAATAAAGAACCTAACCTTGGAAAGGAAAATGTCTGATGGATGTTAAAGGCTCTTCATAGAAACAATGGATGCCAATAATTATTTTTATTTTTAAGGGTGTATTTTATCCTCCTGGGACCCAGAAATAGACTTTTGTCCACTGTAGTGGACATTATATTTTAGTGAATTTCTCTGACACCATACATGTCGCAGTTTTAAGTCTAGATATCCTGTGAAGAGCACATTCAGGGCTTTTTAAACGAGGTTTCACCATGACAGCAACTTCTCCTTGGTCTTTAAAAATGACATTGTAGTGATCAAATTTAGCACTCTTACGGAAATATGATAATATTTTGTAATTATTTTAATCGGACTAATTTTCAAATTGTTTTTCATAAATCAACATCTCAGGAAATGTTATGGGGTTTCTAATCAAAATATAGCTTTCTGTTATAAAACAGGGCATTGATTTTATACATGTCCACTATAGTGGACACCAGGACTTAAATCATGACACAACATGTGAATAGGGAAAGAAATTATATATCAATATTCCTATGAAATATTAGATATTATTATGAAGATGTTGCCAATTATTACTCCCAGTATTACACTTCTTTTTTCATTATATGTTGCCCCAAGAACACATTAATATGCAAATTATATACAGTGTATAGATACATTGTATTGGATGGGAATACTCATTTCTGGCCATTGTACCCACATATTGCATAAAGTAAAATGATATCAATTAATTCCGTTATATCTTTCATAACATAGTTGAGAATCATCTTTATACAAAGTTTGGTTAAAAAAATCCTGAAACCTAAAAATTGATTGGTGAATAAAAAAAGTCCAATTGTTTTTGCCTATACATGTCATTTCATGTCCTAGTGTACAGAGGACATAGTATAACATATAAATAAAATATATTAAAAAAATAAATAAAAATTTGTTTCTTATGCTCTAAACAATGTAATGACATGAAAAAAATACTAAATTCAAAATACTTTTTTTCTGGGTCTCAGGAGGATATCATAAAATTATACGTTTTTAATTCAAATATATTATATCATAAAAGCCAGGAGAGAGAGAGAGAGAGAGAGAGAGAGAGAGAGAGAGAGAGAGAGAGAGAGAGAGAGAGAGAGAGAGAGAGAGAGACAGTATCACAAACCTGTACACAAAAAACGTTATTGTAAAAAAAAAAAACATTATGTCACTAACATGATAGCCTACTGAAGAGCTTGTTTAGATCATGCTCATTTTTTTTTTTTTTTTTTTGGCGTGCGCATATGGTGCCTGCACGTGCCAAGAGCGAAAGAGCATATGCCATGATCCTAAATGATTGTAATACTTTCGGATCCGTGCTTTTTGAACCGCTACACTTAATCAGTCCCACTAGACTTTGTGGCATCCACACCATGGGGGCTAGGGCTCTCCAAAAAACCTACGACATGCGCGTCTTCCACACTTTTATTCCAGCTCATTAGCATTATTAGTAAACGCTTATGCCATCAGCTGCTCATAACTGGTTTGAGGTTACTTCGGGGGCCCAAGTTCGAGGCATTTCAAACTCACGCTCTTTGAGAGATGCTCGAGCCGTTACGCATAACGCATCATCAAGGATGCCCACGCGTCCCGCCTCTCCACACAAAGCACTATTAACCCTTCCAGCATCATTATCATCAGTTTTGGGCGTCCATCACACAGAAATAGCTCGTTTGTTCACACGTAATTAGTCACTCGACTTTCTTACCGCTTACTCCCAGCGCAGTTGCTTATGGACGCGCTGGTGGTTCCGTGGAACGACGATGGCCAGGACATGCGGGACTTCTTGAGCCCCGGCCGGTCACTCGTGTCCATGGCATTCGAGCGCTCTATCTGTCGGTGGTGATGTCGGTCGGTGTCAGAGTAACCGCGATGTTTGATTTTGATGGGGGTCCGTGGCTGTCTCCACAGATGCTGGGGAGGCTTGAGGGTCGCCTGTCCCTCCCGGGGAACCGGCAGCGAAAGAGACAGGCTCTTTTTAGAGCAAGGTGGAGGTTCCATCATAGTGCAAAATGAATAGATGTACCAAACGCAATGTGTTAAGAGGAATAAAAACGATATGGCTATGTATTCTTGCACATTAAGAAATCAACCCGTCTATTGTCCGTAACTGACTAGTCT
Organism: Coreius guichenoti; assembly: GCA_039654105.1. Classification (NCBI taxonomy): domain Eukaryota; kingdom Metazoa; phylum Chordata; class Actinopteri; order Cypriniformes; family Gobionidae; genus Coreius; species Coreius guichenoti. Next base: position 17,324,335 of record CM077171.1, read on the forward strand.
CCATGTCTAACACCGGAATGTATTAAAAGCAGGTCCAAAGGCAATAAAGATTCAGTGCTTTTGTGAGAACTAATCACAGTGTTCAGATAACAGGTGATGGCGCAATGTCGTCCTGTCTTCTTGTCATCTCCGCGATCGTGTCGATGTTAAATCCAAAAAGTTCCTGTATATCAGAAAGGCTCCACTTTAAAACCTCACGAGGCGTCGTAGCATCCGCGCGGTCGCCGGTGAAGCTCTTTCCCTGAAGTTTCTCATTGCGCGACTGGTCACTTATGTTCAGTGCGGATTTATTGCTTTGATCAACCCTCCAGACTGGAATTCCTGCCGCGATTATTGCTGCTAAAGACCGCACATGTCTCTCCAAGCTCTGGTGTCTCCAAGTGGAGCCATGTGAACTCTGCGAGCAATGTTGTACATCTGGAAATAACGGCGACTAAAACTCAAGCTCGCTGTCAGGAGATTCACCTTCCACCTCCATTAAAACCTCGCCGCGAACAGTTTCATTACGCGAATCATGTTGAATTTTGCCTGGAGAACAGCGCGCGTGGGATGATGGATGTATGTGAGATCCATGCACGCGGCTTTTTCGCGTCCCCGCTTTCTTCTTTCTTGAAGCATTCGTTCAATTCTGCGAAATCATGATTGTAAATCAAAGTTCACCGATCTTCGAGCTGCACTTTAGCTAGTTTTGCCGTCTTATCTCGCTCGTGTCATTCAGTTGTCGACAGATGTTAAATTATGGCATTTGAGAAACACTCTCTCTCTCTCTCTCTCTCTCTCTCTCTCTCTCTCTCTCTCTCTCTCTCTCTCTCTTCGTTTAAGAGCCCGCGCCTCGATGCAGTTTTCTCGTTCAATTAGGCGAGATGGACCCAAACAGCTCCAGTCGTCAGTAGTTTTCCCCTATGAATTGATTTTGCATAATTCCATTAAGTAAACACATCGATTTTACCAGCAATGTGCGGTGCATTTGGAAAGGACAAATCACCTTAATTATGTTCATCCATTTTAAATGAAATAAATATATAATGTGGTTGGACTAATGATTAGAACAGCATTGAACAGAGTAGAATTGGTACAGTAGGCCTAACTGAAGTCTTATGCAAAGTGATAACCATTTATACAAGCATTTTTAGCCTATCAGTTATTTGTGGCAATAGTTCTCTTGATGTTTTCACCATAATCAACATGGGTCGAAACCAGCACAGCACATTATTCTCAAAGGATGCTGCTAAATCCACTAAGGAGGACTATAACTCCTGTAAAAATCTATCTGTCAGGATTCCCATTCATCTCAATGACAGTTGCTCGACTGGTGCAGAATCCCCAGATGTAGCCTACACGATTTCATATCCCCCATCTTTTTTCTCATGGGCGCTCATTTCTGCTGCCAGGTTATTTTGAGCCAACCTTCTGATCCTAAATGCCATGTGACTAATTACGGCAGCAGACAAGGAAAAACGTTGTTAAGGGCCCTGCAAAAATCACTAGCTAAACATCTACTCGTGTATAATAAAATATTAAATCTTAATTGAAATAATTTGAAAATACTAAAAATTATTGAATCAGAATACATGGCTACTTTTTATGCTAATCAGCCAAACCTTGAACAACTAAAAACCACAAATGGTTAGCTTCCACATTAGCACAATTAAATGGCTGAATTCATATTTTCCGTTTGTTAATCCATCAGGCTAATGGCATAGCAATATTTAGGAAGAGGGAGTTGTTGTTTTTTAAATTGCAATTGATAATAACAGGATTGTTGCAACATGTTGCATTCTCTTTAATCCTCTTGTTGCAGGGCAATTTTCCGTGATCAGATATTTAACCTTTGCTTTCATGCCCACCCTTTGGGTTTCAAATCAAAGTCACATTTTCTGGCCTAAAGACAGAATCTCTAGTTATATTTAGTTAATCCAGTGATTCCCATCCCATGTCCTGGAGGCCACCCTACAAAGCACATTTAGATGAGTCCCTTATCTGACAACGTTTTCAAGGTCTTGGGAGTAGTCTAGTAACAACAAGTGAATGAGTTGAATCAGGTTTATTTGATTAGGGAAACATCTTGGGCTGTCCCAATCGTGGCCATTTCTGCAGTCGTGGCTCCTGAACGATGGTTCTACGTCGTACAGGGAGAGAAGTTCAAAAGACAGCCGTTGTCACAGTCTTGCGACCAAAGATAGCCGGAATGTATTAAGAGATAGATACAGATAGATACAGTGTCAGAAATTTAGCATGATCATCTCACAGGGTGCTTCTCATTTCTTATTTGTGCATCCTTGTTTCCTTTCCTCGCGTCTTAGCTCCACCCCCTTAGGATGCGAGGGAAGGTTACACCTGCATTCTAAATAAAAATTGTGCTAAATAATATATAATAATAATCTATTGTGCTAATAATAATCATTGGCTCGTAATCATAGGGGACCCCTTTTAGTGCTATATAGCACCTATCTTTAAAGGGGCTATACAGAACCTTTGTCAAATGGTGCTATGTAGAACCATAAGAGGTACATTCATTCAAAGACTACAGCCAATCGCCATGTCTTATCTTTCTCTCATCCTCCAATTGACCTTCTGTGGTCAATTGGAGCACAATATCTGGAGCACACCCCCATATTCCATGTGTGATTGATTTGTAATGATTTTATAGGATTGCTGAAATAGCACAATCTGTAGCAGGCATAAAACATATACCTGAGTCTTCCAGGAACAGGGTTGGGTTGAGTTAATCTCTAGTTATCTCTAGTTACTGAGCAACCTTTTACTGTATTCGCATAATTCCCAAATGCCCTTAAATATATGTTGCTCTTCTAGATATCGCATATGCCTGTCTCATCTGTCTCTCATTTCCGCTGTATACTTGACAGCGGCGATATTGATACTTCATTCATAATTTGATTGCACTCACTCGTGTATCGCTGTGACGAAAGCCTTTTGCTTTAGTCTGCATTGATCCTGTTTACATTAACTCACTGCTGTGATAATGGATGTTTCTTTCAGTTGGGCTTCTTTAAAGGTCACGCATCTCTGCACCACTGGGTACTCAAAGCACAGCATTAGTTTTATACATTAGCGTATCCAATAGACAGACGGTGAAATATGCAAGTGCGTGCGAGGGTGTCTGTTGGAATTCTATATGGACTGAATATTGGTTTTCATCACACTGACTTTGATGATAAATACTGCTGAAAACTGAATTACTCCAGACAGCTTAAACAAAGGGCTCCAGGCATTTACATTCCCAATGTGCACTTTAATGGAAATGTCAAGCACTTTCAATTTATGCTGCTTAATCTGGATCATGTAGACAAATTCACAGCTCACTTACTCATCTTTCTCCTTTCACCAACTTGACTGAAATATCACGGCTTACACTCTGATACAGGGGCAGAAATGTATCTTAGTCAAAATAATAAGGCCAGTGTGCATAGTGCATCTGGTATGGAGCATTTTCAGCGAGCAGTTTGTCTGCTCCTATTTTCACTTTTCATTTTATGAGCGTATGATACTTCTCAGCCCACTCAGAAGCACACATGTATAGACGAGTGCTGAAACATGAAAAGCGATTTCTCAGTGTAATGCCAAGAGAAGCTTTTCGTCTGGCCGATGTCCCAAACTGTAGTCTTAGCATGAGGGTATAGGAGCCTCGTTGCTTTTGGGCGAAGGCCATTAAATATTAATTTGATCCTCTGAGGAAGGAACTAATGAATGCAATGTAAGTGCAGTTCTGTAAGTGTGGTCATGCATCCAGCACCTGTATCACAGAACAGAAAATATGAAATGCACTTTGGCTTAAATGATGCGTATCCGCCTCCTACACTAGGATATGTGGTATGTTTTGTCACTTGGATACTGAAGAAGCCGAATATTAGTCCAGAACGAGGAATGCCTATTTTCAGCTCTTCTGCAGCTCTGCCCAAGGAGGGAGCAATTTGTTCATCTTGTTTACTAGTCTATTACCTGAGTCTGTCCACTTCCTTAAACACTAATAGATCGACTGAGTGTGCATAGTGTGAGGGGAAATGTGGACAGAGAACAGTGTTAATCGCATCAACAAAATTAGTGATGAACATGGTCATTAACAATGGATTCATGTTTTGACAACAATAAATAAAGTGCATCTTGATGATAATTCAATCTTTTTGATTAAAGGATACTGTAATTATCGCAAGAAACAAATTACCACAAGATATTAACAAATACACTAAAACTTTTTAAGAAGATACACTACCATTCAGAGGTTTGGGGTTGGTAAGATTTTTAAAGGGGTCATGAACTGGTTTTTTAATTTTTTTATACTGTTGTCTGAGAGAAACTTATGACGTTCGTGTGGTTTTTACATTCCAAAACATTATAATGAATAAGTAATAGGCTATTTTCTACCCTGGTTTCGAGCCTAGTTCCTGAAATGTTTTTATGGCCATGTGCATTGAAGACTTGGAAGTAAACGCCCACTGCTATGACTGGATAACAGTTTTGCATATTATAATGAGTTTCGACTCCCCCGTCAGTGCATGTGGGGAATTGTTATGAAAACTTCCAATATGGAAAAATGGCAACCAGAATGGTTCGCCCATACATGTTCGACCCAGTGTCTGATCCCGAATCGCAGGACAATGAACCAACAACACCTCAAATACAAAATATTCCTCAGCCTGTGACAGGGTGGTAAGTTATCGTTAATTATGTTTAGTTAGACACGTAAATCGATATCAAACGATATCAAACGATCTGTAACAATGCAATACTATCACATATAAAAAAAAAACATTTTTTACTCACATAAGTGTGTTGCACCATTCCTGTTGGATCCAATATAGAAGGCACTGCATTGTTTTTTAATCTCATTCTGTCTGCAAATCCAGTCTGTTTACAAAAGAATCCGCGGTGAAATGAAGTGAACAAACGCACAATGTCTAAAGCCCGGGATACACTGTACGATTTTAGCAATCCTATAAGATCATTACAAATCAGACTGTGCGACATGGATCTATTAAACTTGGGTACAACATGCATGTAGACTGTACGATGATGACACCTATTGACTCGTAGGCTGCGATGCAAGTTTGTATAGAAGAATAAAATGTCATCAGCATGCGCTAGTGGTAAACAAAAAGACCATAATGAATCACACTTTGGCAGTTGTAGTTTTTATGTGTGCTTAAAAAAGAGGACACGGCGAAAGAGGAAGGGAAAAGAGCTTGAGGTAAGCAGTTTTAAGTTTTAGCGCCATGTCGCGTTGATTTCAAGTCGCATTTTTATTGGCTGGTCAGTAGACGTAGGCCGTAGCAGCAAACACACTGTGCGATGATCATTCTGAATTTCTGACACTGTCAGAAAATGATCGTAGGCTATCTTTGGTCTCAAGACCGTGACAACGGCCGTCTTTGAACCTCTCTCACTGTACAACATAGGACCAACGATTAGGAGCCACGATCACAGAAATGGCCACGATTGTTTCACGATGTCTGGGACAGCCGAAAATCGTGCAATGTATCCCGGGCTTTACCCACGAGCTGGAACTTCATTAAAAATAAAGTTCAACTGCATTCCTAATATTGGAATCCGAAGGAAGCTTATGTAGTGACTGTGTTCTTCCACAAACAGGCACTGCATAATATTTTGTAATCTTCTACGGCATGTTTATTGCTTGGTAGCTCGATCTGGTTTAGCGTCACGTAGGCCTATGTTATTTATCTATTACATGTCATGCACAGATCGGTGGGCAGGGCTACAGAATTAGGCGTTCTTCTTCTTCGGTTGAGGTGGCGTTTCGCTGCTCACTGACGTCACAGGGAGGCAAATTCGCAGATCTCTCGTTTGATGAGCCAGCTGTCAATAAAAGCTTTTCTTTGACTAACAAGGACGTTTTCAGCTCCAAAACTTACAGGATATTCTTATATTACGATATATCAAAAGCTCAAGGAAAAGTTTCTCAATTCATGACCCCTTTAAAATGTACTTATACTGCATCAAGGCTGCATTTATTTGATCAAAAGCTATTTTTACAATTTATAATAACTGTTTTCTGAAATGTAATTTATTCTTCTGTCATCAAAGCTGAGCATCTTCAGTGTCACATGATTCTTCAGAAATCATTCTAATATGATGATTTACTGTATTACTCAAGAAACATTTGCTATTATTATCAATATTGAAAACTTTCATTCTGCTTAATATTTGTGTGGAAACCGTGATACATTTCTTTCAGGATTTTTTTGATGAATGGAAAATTCAGAACAGCATTTATTTGAAGTCTTTTGTAACATTATAAATGTCTTTTTTTTTTTTTTAAATCAATTTAATGCACCCTTGCTGAATAAAAGTTTTATTTCTTTGAAAAACAAAAGTCTTACTGACCACAACATTTTGAACGGTGTTGTGTTAAAATAATAGTTACAATCCAGTCCCTATAAATGGAATATTGACTAAATGTAAAAGATATTTTTTGCTGAAAGACAAAATCTATGACAAAAAAACTGTAAAAATAACACTGACAAAAATAAATGATTGAGAAATCTAGGCACTCAGCAGCAGATAATTCAAAGACATTAATGGTAAGTTTCTGGAAAAGGCGAACACATGAGAACAATGTGGCTTTCTGGAAGAATAAACTAAGTACTCTCCAACCGCCTAATTGCACTTTAAGTGAGTTGCAGAACTGAGGAGTGTCAAGATGGGCCCGGAGATAGGGTTGAGTGTCATTTAGAGCACACAGCCGGCCAGGGTGCCCTCACACTTATAGTTCACCATGCACCATTACCATCCACTCTCATTACCTAGCGCCCATCATCTCAGATGCCGGCAATATCGGCGGCATTACTGTTACCCGCAAGATGTGATTTTCCATTCCAGCTGTTGGAGGAAAACGATGCATGTCAAGCCTCACTAGACGATGATTCATATGAACCAGACACTGCTTACCCCCCGAGAACCGAGATGTTCCAGAATATTCTGGCACAGTGAGAGTTAATGCTATGCAATCACCTCCTGCATGTTTTATTATCCTCGCCTTTCTTCTGTTCAGCATTTTGGGAAATCACAGGTTTCTACAGCAGAGTCAACACCAAGAGTGCAGGGGGACTGTGTGGGTGGAAAAATGAAAGGCAGAATTCTAAATGCATCTGACATATCGTCCACTCCACCGCTATGCTTGCCTTTAGAGCGCTCTAAGGTAGACAACTAGCAGAGCTTCTCCGTCCAGAAAGAATTACAGACCTTTATAGAAAATGGAAATCAGAGCATGAGTGCATGTACGTCAGAACATAATAACAGGGATCAGTTGTAGTGCCGTTCTCTATTAACATCTGCAGCGGCATGGAAAGAGCAGAGAAAGTCATCCAGTTAGACTGAGCTTATTAAAACACTCAGCAGTCCATTTTTCTTTTTGATCTGCCCATGTTCCATAACAGCATGTCATAACAGCCATAACAGCATGTCATCGTTCCATAACAGCATGTGAACCAATGAGGTTCATTCTCGTGTTACGCAGCACGTTTAAACTTCCTCAAGAACCAAAGAGGTTCATTCTTGTTACGCAGCACGTTTGAGCTTCCGCAAGAACCAATGAGGTTCATTCTCATGTTACGCAGCACGTTTAAGCTTCCACAAGAACCAATGAGGTTCATTCTCGTGTGTTACACAGCACGTTTAAGCTTCCACAAGAACCAATGAGGTTTATTCTCGTGTTACGCAGCACGTTTGAGCTTCCGCAAGAACCAATGAGGTTCATTCTCGTGTGTTATGCAGCACGTTTGAGCTTCCGCAAGAACCAATGAGGTTCATTCTCTTGTTACGCAGCACGTTTGAGCTTCCGCAAGAACCAATGAGGTTCATTCTCGTGTTACGCAGCACGTTTGAGCTTCAGCAAGAACCAATGAGGTTCATTCTCGTGTTACGCAGCACGTTTGAGCTTCCGCAAGAACCAATGAGGTTCATTCTCGTGTTACGCAGCACGTTTGAGCTTCCGCAAGAACCAATGAGGTTCATTCTCGTGTTGCGCAGCACGTTTGAGCTTCCGCAAGAACCAGTGAGGTTCATTCTCGTGTTACGCAGCACGTTTAAGCTTCAGCAGGAACCAAAGATGTTCATTCTCGTGTGTTATGCAGCACGTTTGAGCTTCCGCAAGAACCAATGAGGTTCATTCTCGTGTTACGCAGCACGTTTGAGCTTCCGCAAGAACCAATGAGGTTCATTCTCGTGTTACGCAGCACGTTTGAGCTTCCGCAAGAACCAATGAGGTTCATTCTCGTGTTACGCAGCACGTTTGAGCTTCCGCAAGAACCAATGAGGTTCATTCTCGTGTTGCGCAGCACGTTTGAGCTTCCGCAAGAACCAGTGAGGTTCATTCTCGTGTTACGCAGCACGTTTAAGCTTCAGCAGGAACCAAAGATGTTCATTCTCGTGTGTTATGCAGCACGTTTGAGCTTCCGCAAGAACCAATGAGGTTCATTCTCGTGTTACGCAGCACGTTTGAGCTTCCGCAAGAACCAATGAGGTTCATTCTCGTGTTACGCAGCACGTTTGAGCTTCCGCAAGAACCAATGAGGTTCATTCTCGTGTTACGCAGCACGTTTGAGCTTCCGCAAGAACCAATGAGGTTCATTCTCGTGTTACGCAGCACGTTTGAGCTTCCGCAAGAACCAATGAGGTTCATTCTCGTGTTGCGCAGCACGTTTGAGCTTCCGCAAGAACCAGTGAGGTTCATTCTCGTGTTACGCAGCACGTTTGAGCTTCCGCAAGAACCAGTGAGGTTCATTCTCGTGTTACGCAGCACGTTTAAGCTTCAGCAGGAACCAAAGATGTTCATTCTCGTGTGTTATGCAGCACGTTTGAGCTTCCGCAAGAACCAATGAGGTTCATTCTCGTGTTACGCAGCACGTTTGAGCTTCCGCAAGAACCAATGAGGTTCATTCTCGTGTTACGCAGCACGTTTGAGCTTCCGCAAGAACCAATGAGGTTCATTCTCGTGTTACGCAGCACGTTTGAGCTTCCGCAAGAACCAATGAGGTTCATTCTCGTGTTACGCAGCACGTTTGAGCTTCCGCAAGAACCAATGAGGTTCATTCTCGTGTTACGCAGCACGTTTGAGCTTCCGCAAGAACCAATGAGGTTCATTCTCGTGTTGCGCAGCACGTTTGAGCTTCCGCAAGAACCAATGAGGTTCATTCTCGTGTTACGCAGCACGTTTGAGCTTCCGCAAGAACCAATGAGGTTCATTCTCGTGTTACGCAGCACGTTTGAGCTTCCGCAAGAACCAATGAGGTTCATTCTCGTGTTACGCAGCACGTTTGAGCTTCCGCAAGAACCAATGAGGTTCATTCTCATGTTACGCAGCACGTTTGAGCTTCCGCAAGAACCAATGAGGTTCATTCTCGTGTTGCGCAGCACGTTTAAGCTTCCGCAAGAACCAGTGAGGTTCATTCTCGTGTTACGCAGCACGTTTGAGCTTCCGCAAGAACCAGTGAGGTTCATTCTCGTGTTACGCAGCACGTTTAAGCTTCAGCAGGAACCAAAGATGTTCATTCTCGTGTGTTATGCAGCACGTTTGAGCTTCCGCAAGAACCAATGAGGTTCATTCTCGTGTTACGCAGCACGTTTGAGCTTCCGCAAGAACCAATGAGGTTCATTCTCGTGTTACGCAGCACGTTTGAGCTTCCGCAAGAACCAATGAGGTTCATTCTCATGTTACGCAGCACGTTTAAGCTTCCACAAGAACCAATGAGGTTCATTCTCGTGTGTTACACAGCACGTTTAAGCTTCCACAAGAACCAATGAGGTTTATTCTCGTGTTACGCAGCACGTTTGAGCTTCCGCAAGAACCAATGAGGTTCATTCTCGTGTGTTATGCAGCACGTTTGAGCTTCCGCAAGAACCAATGAGGTTCATTCTCTTGTTACGCAGCACGTTTGAGCTTCCGCAAGAACCAATGAGGTTCATTCTCGTGTTACGCAGCACGTTTGAGCTTCCGCAAGAACCAATGAGGTTCATTCTCGTGTTACGCAGCACGTTTGAGCTTCCGCAAGAACCAATGAGGTTCATTCTCGTGTTACGCAGCACGTTTGAGCTTCCGCAAGAACCAATGAGGTTCATTCTCATGTTACGCAGCACGTTTAAGCTTCCGCAAGAACCAGTGAGGTTCATTCTCGTGTTACGCAGCACGTTTGAGCTTCCGCAAGAACCAATGAGGTTCATTCTCGTGTTACGCAGCACGTTTGAGCTTCCGCAAGAACCAGTGAGGTTCATTCTCGTGTTGCGCAGCACGTTTGAGCTTCCGCAAGAACCAATGAGGTTCATTCTCGTGTTGCGCAGCACGTTTAAGCTTCCGCAAGAACCAATGAGGTTCATTCTCGTGTTACGCAGCATGTTTAAGCTTCAGCAGGAACCAAAGATGTTCATTCTCGTGTGTTATGCAGCACGTTTGAGCTTCCGCAAGAACCAATGAGGTTCATTCTCGTGTTACGCAGCACGTTTGAGCTTCCGCAAGAACCAATGAGGTTCATTCTCGTGTTACGCAGCACGTTTGAGTTTCCGCAAGAACCAAAGATGTTCATTCTCGTGTGTTACGCAGCACGTTTGAGCTTCCGCAAGAACCAAAGATGTTCATTCTCGTGTGTTACGCAGCACGTTTGAGTTTCCGCAAGAACCAATGAGGTTCATTCTCGTGTTACACAGCACGTTTAAGCTTCTGCAAGAACCAATGAGGTTTATTCTCGTGTTACGCAGCACGTTTGAGCTTCCGCAAGAACCAATGAGGTTCATTCTCGTGTTACACAGCACGTTTAAGCTTCTGCAAGAACCAATGAGGTTTATTGTCGTGTTACGCAGCACGTTTGAGCTTCCGCAAGAACCAATGAGGTTCATTCTCATGTTACGCAGCTCGTTTGAACTTCTGCAAGAACCAGAGATGTTCATTCTCGTGTTACGCAGCACGTTTAAGCTTCCGCAAGAACCAATGAGATTCATTCTCATGTTACACAGCACGTTTGAGCTTCCGCAGTCACATGACAATCGATTTAGACAAACTGAGTAGGCTACAACAAAGTGCAGTACGAACAAAATAATGAAATTGGCACACATGCACATAAATACACGTTTAAATTATAAACTAATGAAAATAAAAATAAACATTAACCCCTGAAAATCACCAATGTATCATACATAACCTACAGCTGACCTACCAGTGTCAGCTACACTGTATATGGATTAAAGTTAAAATTAAGCATTATTTTCTTTTTCTGCACAAGATTAATAGAGGTGTGTCAGTGTTTAATGTTCTGTTATGCTGGGATTTATAGGGGTTATGACTGTGATGAAGAGTAGCGCCTGTGTTCAGGTTGAAGATGGGCTACAAAGCATAAAGACTATATACTGTATGTTGTATAACTGTGTCCATACAAGTATATAGTAACAGTCTCTTTGCTAGTTACATTAACATGGAAGTGTACTTATTGCTAGCTGGCAGCAGTTCAATAAAAAAGATTTTAGTTAATATATGAAATCAAATTATATGAGTTACCTTCACAATATTTCATAATTGTTTGTGTAGTTCAGTGTTGGGAAAGTTACTATAAAAAGTAATTACTGGCTACTAATTTAACAACAATACATCTTCAACAGTGTAATTACATTACTATACTAATTATTCTCTCAAAAAAGTATTGCATTACTAATTACTTTCTAAATCCCTTTTAAAAAACCAGTTGAATAATACAAGGATAGACATAAAAAACTGATCTTTTAATTCTTTCAAATAAATAATATAAAATTGCATTAATTATTCTTGAACTGACCGGAGAATTTAAAGGGAGATAAACATACATTTTAACGTTAAATTTTGATGTTAAATCCACTATTGTTTAATATTGAATTGTTCTATAGTCTAATGCAATTACATCAGAAGTAACTGTTAACTGATTAACTCAAATTTTGTGTTTTGCTATCTTATTAGGGCTTGCAGTGTATTTTGGCCTTTTTAGATGCCCTTTGGTTTCTTGAGTGTATTTATTTTGCTCATTTAGTAGGGCTTGGCATCCCCCAATCTTCAACGTAGTGCCAAATGGGCAGGAGCACATAGGCTTAGCACTGGTCAGCCAATCACAGCAGCCTTTTAACCTAATTACTGGGACAGGCTGAGTCTCTGGGAGAGGCTCTTGTCCTTCTGCAGAGGTCTTAGGGGTTGAAGGGCACAGAAACAAAGAATGCTGAACATACAAAGAGGTCTTTTGAAAAGAGAGAGAAAGGTAAACGTGGCTCAAAACAGTGTGCGATGAAGAAGGAAATATCTTCCATCACCTCCTCAATGAGAAGTTGTTGTGCCAAACATACCAAACCTAAACAGAATTTGAGATGGGAACCTTGACATCAACCCCAGAGAAAAGGGAGAGGAAAATGGTGACATTTTCATTTTCTTATTTCAAAATGATAATGTCAAGCCACCCTATGAGTATCTCCTTCTCCGAAAAGTCCATTTAATGTCTCCCGGTACAGCAGTGTGAGGCCTGTATTGACATTTCTGTACTCTATGGAGATAGAAATCACAGATTGTTTGTGTTTATTGATGAGTAATCCTAATCTTCAAATCTTAACCATTGGTGCTGACAGAATGGGTGCAGAGTGACTTTTTCAGGCAGCCAGGTCCAACAGGGACGGCCTTTTTCGGCAGCCAAATCCGACTGTATAACTCCATGGGGCTTTCACTCACATCAGTGGAGGAATCCTGCAAAGTACACAATAGTGTTGACGCACCATATCAACATGCGTAGCATTAAATTATTAACCCTACATTCATTCCCTCATGCATTAGTAAAAAACAACACTATAATTCAGACACACTTGCCATGTGCGTGCAATAATAATGACGTATATACAAATATACATTTCCGTTTTCTTTCTGGATGTATTTTTATACTAGATTTGGTAGGGGACAAAAATATTTCAGGACAAAAAGTGAATTTCATTTTCATTTCTGAAAGCTTAGACATGGTAAATTAGCAAAGAAAACACTCTGTAATCCAGTAGGTTCTGCTTTTTTGTCAGTTGTCTATCAGGGACACTAGAATTTAAACGACTGGGTGATGGCACCACAAGAACGCACACAGTCGCAAGCCCTTGACTGCCGTGACTTGAATAGAATTTAAGCAGATATTACAGTGACAGTGTACAGATCTGAGCAGAGGTGTAACAAGAGAAGGTTAAAAAAAAAACAAGTTGTGCTGGAGCATAGATGTGCTCAAGGACAAATGCTACAGCACAGGACTATTGGTCGAGGAAGGGCTTTATTTTCATTGTATTGTGGGGTATAAAGCAACAGGACCGCATTATTGTCATATTGAGGTCCACAAAGGAGATGGATGACACCTAACTTTGCATAACCCTATAGATGATCCTTTGAGCTCTCTCCAGTTTTAGGATGCATTTTCAAAAGCATATAATCACATGTACTCCTATTTATATTATCCTGAGATTCTGATTGGTGTCATCAGTTTTGCTACTTAATGTTTACTTGTGTATAAATGTGTACCATTTGAGTTTACATTGACAATTAATTATATTATGTGTTTTTATTTTATGAATGAGACCATGGTTAAACCTGTGTGAAATGAGGGCATTTTTGTAGAAATCATTGACAAAACTGAAATGTGTGTGAAAATAGGTGAAATGTGTTAAACGTTTTGAGAAATGTCTTTTTTTTTGAGAACTGAATGAATGGTTTAGGAAATTGTGCCAACTGAAATAGTCAAAAATCGAGAAAAACTACTAAATAAAATATTCCAAGTAAATTTATGCATTTTGACAATTTAGTTAATGAGAGACAAATCCAATAACAGAATTGTAGCCAAAAAGATCGATCTGAACTTATTCTGTAAATTATATATATTTTTGTCTTTGACAACAGTGATGAATGTAAAATATACATAAAATTATATATTAGGAACATCAATTTTGGCAGTGTGTTGGATCTTTTAAATCTCCACAAGGTTGTAAAGACAGCACATAGAATAAATTAGTGTAAAAGCAACTTGCTTGCACTCTACTAACTCTGCAAACATGTCTGTGAGTAAATCTGAGCCTGAGGCTACTTGACACCAAGTGCTTTGACAAAGCTGGAGGCCACAGTGGTTTGACCTTCAATGCAGAAATGTGGTGAGAGAGCTTAGCTGGGAGAAAGAGGAGTTCAGTCCAATCACGATTAAGCTTGAGGGTACAGTAAGCATCTAGTTTGAAATGTCAGAGAGGTGCAGTGAACAAATAAATGTCCAAATGAGTGTGAAATGTGATGGAAGAACTTATGATTGGACACTTCTAGATGTTGAGGAGTAGGACTCTAAGCACTCATTCCTGAGAAGCCCAGCGGTGAGGCTACAGAGGGGTTGTGAGGAGAGCGAGTCTTTCCTGCTGATGGAATAAAACGTCCAGGTCAGTTGACGACACTCACCCAGAAAAATGCACAAGCTGGATTCAGCAGTTGAGTCGTCTTGAATGCGAAGGAAGTGGAGGCTAGGAGGAATGAAAAAAGGAATACGATAAATGGCCAGACATTTGGAAGTGGGGCAGGTGTAGTTTATTTTGGTTTCTTGAAGACAGGATCGAGTTGTTTTTATAACTTCCAGAGGGAGGTTGATGGACGCATGTAAGGTCTGCTGGGAGCAATCACCAAGCCAAAATGCATCCAGAATTTTTGTTCATTCAGTTATTCACAGTGAGACTTTCAAAAGACTGAATGGTGCGATTAGAAAGGGGGAAATTTGGGAATTTCCATTACTGTAGCATTAGGAGAACAGATCCAAGGTCTAGCGGTTAGAGCTCATGTTCTGACACGGCTGAAGGATAGTTCAGCCAGAAACAGCATACCTTAATACAAGATTTGAAGTCTTGATCTGGAGACTACATAAATGTGGCCTTCCTGAGTCTCAAAATTTCAAGCCTGAATCTCGACTTAAAGACCGCAGAGAACAACATGACTCTGAAGAACATCCTTGAACTAGTCAAACGAGAAAGCATTTCATAATTGAGAACATTAGCAAGCTATGAATAGAGCTGTGATGGTTAGTTATGCTTAGTTACAATGCTACGTCAGCATCTCCACTAGCCATTCAGTTCAGTTCTGTTGTATTTATGTAGCTAGGCACTTTGGCTACATAGGCATATTGTAAAAATGGGATTCGGTTGTATTTGTACAGCTCAGCATTTGGAAAGAGGTTGCTACAAATTCAGCATTTTATCTGTCTGGCTCTCTGACTGGATCTTGACTCCAACTACTTGACACAAGGAGGGAGAGAAACGGCACAAAGACTTCATGGATTTGTATGTGTTGTGGTATCAACAGGTTTGAACATGAACAAGATTCATATTGTAAAAGTAAAACGAATGCAACAGGAAATCAATGACAAGGCAAATTCAAGTTTGATCAGTTCCTTCAGTAAAGCTATTTGTATTAGAAGACTTTGAAAATAGTCCATATGATTTTTGAGTTGACAACTGGGTTATTCATCGTATGGAAAAGCTCAGATATTCACATTTTATGTTGCATTGAAGAACTTTTGGAAGAAAAACCCATCATATGGGTTAGAATCTTGCATGATTTTCCAGAATTTCCAGACTATCCAGAAGCAGCAAAAAGGCCACAAATAAAAATGCATCACCTCAGCTTGAGCCAAATGTCTTCAGAGAAAGTGTTTGCAGATGAAGTGTCACAGATTGTGGTATCTTTAGGGCTTATCCAACTCAAAGGGACCCACAAAGAGACATTGTTTTGGCATAGAACAATACGACATTACTCACAGTGGATTATCAGCACCAAAGGCCTCCAGGAGAGATGAATAATAGCATTAGAGGATAGACATAGTTTGACAGGTATCTTTAGCAGTGGTTAGCTCTTGATGCAGACTGTATAATAGTTGATTGTCATCCATCCTCAAAGTAGCAACAATACTCTATTGTCTCTTTCTGACAAAGCTTTTGCTTACTCTAGCACAGATGCACTTCATAAAACTGACATTTATGCTGCCTTCATTTCATTTAATTTCACAATGTCTTAATTACTAGTGGGAAACCCATAATATTCTTTAAACCTTGATTTTCAGAGTTGGTCCATGTCAAAAGAACCATGATTTAAAAGGTATAGGCCTGGTTTCACAGACAGGGCTTAAATTAAACCAGGATTAACCATTAGATCAATTAGAGCATTTAAGTAGGTGAAGTCACATTAAAGGTTAAATTTATTGCTAGCAAGAATGACTTTTAATAAAATTTGGCTGTGCAGTAAAAACGTACAGGACTACAAGAAAAATGCTGTTGCGTTCCCCTTTGACAAAAACTGTTGATCCAACTGTCAATGGGCAGGAATACAAAGATGCAGAGGTTCGATCTGTAGTTTTTAACCTTTATGCAGTGTTGAAACCTCTGTAACACCTTTGGTATTCCCGGTCAAAAATGACCAGCCTTATAAAAATTGATTGTAAATCGCTCAGTATGATATATTATCACCAAATATTGGATTCAATCTTTTTGTCAGCTTGTTCTCTTTCAATTAGGACATGTTTTGTATTTCTTTTTGGAGGCCTCACTGATCTGGGGATGAAGTTCATCTCTGTGAAAAAGAAAGCCTGTAATGCTCAATAGTTTGTGTACATGAACGTGTGTGCGTATGCACGAGTGTACAAGTATCCACGCATGCACAGGTCTGAGGCCTTTATGTTCGCAAGCACATGTACATATACAGTATGAACATGTTCCTGAACACTGAAGCCGAAAGTATACTTCGTGGTTTTACGCGTATCCGAGCAGTCAGCAGTATAATTCTTTTGACTCGTATGCATACACAGGCATTCGACAAATGCACAGTTTTGAGCAATCTCTCGCCACGAGTTACAACCCATGTAAATACTGCAAAAAAAAATTAGATGCGCATGTGCAACAAAAATGGTTACAAAAATCCGGCGGTGAGCGTTCAGTACGCGTGTACTCTTCTGATGACGATATGTACGCTGACCCTCAGATACGTGTAAAAAGTGAAGTATACTTTGGCCTTAAGGGGCAGTTTCACAGACAAGGTTTAGATTAAGCCAGGATTAGGCCTTAGTTCAATTAGGACATATAAGTAGCTTTACTGGTTACATTACAGCAACATTACTGGTGTGCATCTTGAGACAAAGCAATGGCACTGACATTAAAATATGTCAGAGCAAGTTTCTTTCAGTTAAGGGCTTTCATCTTACCCGCATTACCCTCAATTTCCGGTTTTATTTTGTAGAAATATGGAAACAAAGACGCTTTAATATATTGGGTTGTTTTATTAGACAGGTGAGCAACTGTTTGGATACATTCAACAACAGAAAACTAATTGCTATATAGCTCAACACAGTCTTATTTAAATCTCGTTTTCATAAATTTACGGTGAGCACGTTTTGCCATGCCTAATATCGATCTAGCTTACTGCAGTGTGCAACAAGTGTCTCATAGTAGCCGCAGAGTGAATACACAGAGCAGCATTATAACATAACTTTCAACACACTCAAATAATGTCTCTAATGATAAAACAGGACTGCCTTACCCCACATACGCATGACCGGAAAAAGCGGAAGTGGTCATCTGTGGCGTATATAAAAGCTCTGCAAAATCAAGGCGTCATCAAGCTATGCCTTTGTTTTGAATAAGCGACCACTAGCGGCAAAAAAATTACATAGTGGCTTTAAGACAACTAAAACACGCATTTTAGTCTGGGACTAAGCTTAAGCCTTATCTGTGAAATAAACGTAGCTTTTATTTTCGATCTCCCACATTCATTTTCAATGGATAGTCATTTTTGATCAATATAAGCTCAGATCAATGAGGCCTACAATCAGTCAGTTTCAAAATTAATTTCAAAACCTGTCCTAATTGAAAGAAAACAAGTTGACAAAAAGATTGAAACCAATTTGGTGATAATATAGTATAACGAGAGATTTATAAGCTATTTTTTTGTTGGCTGGTCATTTTTCACTGGGAACACAAGTATAACAAGGTGGGCGGGTGTGGGTGGTTGGGGGAAGTTATACCCTGTGTGAGCAAAGTCAGCAAGTTTTAGTCCAATGCATTAACATTCTCAGGAAAAAGAAAATCCTCTCCGGGTCAAAATGACCCGAACATAACAAAGGTTAACAAAAGCCCTGGAGCTGTCCACCGGATGATGCAAAACGATAAGTTTATCAAACGGCAGACTTTTGCTGACAAATAAACTGGTAGAGCTGGGGCCCGTTCTTCGTACCTCGCTAAATACATCTGAGATGATTTGAGGTGCAGGTAACAGAATGAATACGCATTCATACACGTGCCACTACCGGCACTGTAACAAAAGGCTGGTTGAAAAATCATTGAACTTAAAAGGATAAGTTGTGGCAAATGACATCCACTGCACATCCAGTTGTGTCAGTTACAACTTACAAGCTTCTAATAGGAATTTTCCAGAACCTGATTAGGGTTTCAAAAACCTGGTGGTGGGGGCTGAACTTACCTTTGAAATTACCATGAGGTGGTCAATCCTGGAGGGCCACTGTCCTGCAGAGTTTAGATCCAACCCCAGTTAAACACACCTGAACCAGCTAATGAAGGTCAAGGCATACTAAACGTCCAGGCAGGTGTTTGGAGGCAACTTGGAGCTTAACTCTGCTGGACAGCATCCCATCAGAACAGAGTTTGGACACCCCGATGTAGTCCGTTTAATGTAGTTGATGTGCATAATTGATTGACCACACAAACTTCATGAAGATGAACTTAAATAACATTTACTTGTTCAAATGTCAAAAACAGAGCAGAAGAGCTGTACAAAAAGGAACGAGTAATTGGTGATGAGTTCATTTAACACATCTGAAAGGTTTAGTTCATTTCACACAGCAATAGCAGCTCTTACCACATATCACACATGAAAAATCATGTACAAGATACTGCACTGTGCAATTTCACTCAGATGGATACAAAATATGGAGCAGCAATTTTGATACCATTACAGACTAGAAGAAATATAAGAACACGAGTTCAAGACTCCAGAGAAGAAATATAAATCAAACTCAAGCATGTACACCGCAAATAAACAAAGTTAAATGTAGTCGAGGCTCACAGTATGGAGAGATTACAGTAAACACTGCCATTTTTAGACACACAAGTAACTCTGTGTTCCATCGTAAGCCGCAGTACAAGTCAGAGGTAATGCGTTATCACAAATCAAAATGTCAACCAGATTAATAAGTAACACACAGACCAAGTACTCAATCATACGTCAATCACATTCCAGTCTGTGGAAGCTTCCTCCCTTCTGGGGCACAGAAGTTAAAACCACAGAGGGGAAAAGGTAAAGGTAGTCAGTTACAAAAGTAAAAGCAAATGTCACGCTAGGGCACAGGTCCGGCCTGCTTCAGACTGTTGGCTCTCGTTTTAAAAGGGGAGAAAAAAAAAAAAAAAAAAAAAAAAATTATATATGGAGAAGTGCCAACTGAAAAGCTAACTGGCTCCCTCTGCTGGTCTGCAGAGGAGAGGCACCTAACGGAGGACACGAGGAGAGTGTGTGTGTGTGTGGGGAAATACAGAAGCAACAGCAGGCATACTGTGCTTTCAGCAGTACTCTGAGCCTGGTGAGGGAAGAACGGCAGCCCATTTATCTCCAACCAGCTGGGGCTTCATAACGTGGCGGCTGAGACGCTAACGCTTTGCAACAGCAAAACTGTGCAGGTTGAACGAGGTCAAAGAGAGGTGTGAAAGCAGGCAGAAAACCAGAATGAGCGTGAACGAGCATTACGGGTGACGAAAGGACAGATTCTGGAGGATGAATATACATGATCCATATCCTCCAAGTGCAACACTCAATCAACCATTTTACAGCTTGACTCTGTAAAATGGGATGAAAGGATGTAAAGTAGTGCAACAAATACGGTGCGTGGTGGGGAAAAACTATTTTGAGAATAACACTAAACCAAAGCTCGCCATAAAGACACAAACAGGTGACTCACTGAAGAGAACAGACAACTACCATATCCATTGCACAGATACATGATATTCAAAGCATGCAAGGCTTGGCACTTGTATGTGAGGGGAAGTGTTTGTAGTGGAGAAGCATTTTTAGACAACTGAACAACTATATACACACAACTAACAAGAGGCATAGCAGAAAAAGGCTATCGTCCTGTTTAAATTACTCAAAATAAATCAAATTTTAAAAAAAAAAATAATAAAGCCTACAAAATAGGACTATTCAGATGAACAAGACAGGAACCCTTTCCTTTTGTTGTGGTGCTTGTTGCATCTTTGGGTTTACAAAAATGAAATAAAAAAAAAAATTAAAACAAAATTAAAAAGGCAAAATTAAAAAAAAAAAAAAAAAAAAAAAAAAAAACACTATTTACATACACATTGAAATTATATACACACACAAACTTCAGCAATCATCCATGTGACCAATCATCTAAGCTTCCGGGTCCTCCACTGGTTCCCATTTGTTGCTTTCCCAAGTGAACTCAATGACGGTCCACTGCCCGTTCATGCTCTCTAACACACAAAAACACACTTAAAGGTGGTATTAAAGTAGCAATCCCTTTGAAAGCTGGTGGTTTAGAGGAAGCCATCAAGTGCTGGTCAAAAGATGCGTTTGCGTTTCAGGTAGGAGTCAGCATAGTGCCCCCCGAGACCCTGAGAGTGCTGACCTACATAGCCACCCTCTGGACTGGGCTCAGGAGACGGAATGAGACGGGAGAACAGACGCTTCTGCCCACCGATGGGAGTCTAAACATGGACAGAAAATCAAAATGAATCGAAGAGCCGAACTAAGAATACCTCTTGAAAGGTTCCTGGCACACTTATACGATAATTGACAAGGAGCAAATATAGAAGCTAGACTTCAGGGCTGAAGATGGCCTACCTTCATACCAGCACCAGGTGCAGCAGGAAACAGGCTGGAATGAGTCACTGGAGGCATTCCAACAGCCTGAAGAAACAAAATCACTTATATTCAACTTTCTTACATATGTTATGGCCATCTATGCAAATAAAAATCGTAATAAAGATGGATATTATGTAATAAAGTGATGAGAAGGATGTCATGCTTCACAAGTTCTGAAAATGGATTTAAGAGCTTTTGAAAATGGATCCAGATAAGTGACTCTTGAGCTTGCGGCCAACTTTGTGATCAAACAAGTGTTGCTCTTTTTGTTGCCTGTCCGCCCGAATGAAAGAATTTTTAATAATATCACGGCTGAATTGATTGGAATGAATTTTGCAATACATATAAATAACTTGAGATTGTCACAAAGACATAGACATATTAAATATATTACTGTTGTACAGTAAAATTTAGCTACATCTTAATATAATATTATTATTAATAAATAATAATAATAATAATAATAATAATAATAATAATATTTTTTCCTCCATGTTTTAATTTCAACAGTAAAACTTTGTGGTTTAATTTCATACGATTAAAAGAATGTTTTATGCCTTCACTTGATTGCAAGAAAATTACAGAATTTAACCATTCCTGGGGTGGGGTGGAGCTCATAATTTAGTAAAAAAGAAATTTAATTAAAAAAAATAAAATAAAATAAAATAAATAAATAAATGAGAAAAAAAAAAAAAAGAGATCAAATGTATTTCATGCCCTAAACATATAATTGTTAAACTTTTAATAAATTGTTTATAAATTGTATAAAATTTCATGATTACAATTAATTAGACATGCTTTTTGATTACTAAAATGTAATAACCATTAAAATGGAGTCCCAGAAAAATTTAATCAGAGAGGAAAAAAAATAAATAAATGAATTTGGAAAAAATAAAACTGATTTCTTAGGGCCCTGTGTACATAATGCTGTAATGCCTTTTAGCACTCATTTTTTTCCCCCTCGGCATGTTTTTTTCTCAGACAAAAATAGTATGTAGAATTTTAAAATGTGCCATTTACCAATTATAGGTCATAACATGAAAATTAACTTATTTTAATTAAGCATTAGTGTATTTAATTGCCATTGGCCATAATTGTAAAAAAAAAAAAAAAAAAAACCCTGGCTCCAGAAGTTCCATTAGGTGCCTTGTTTGTCATGGCAGGAAAAACCCCAATATCATGGTTTGACAAAGTGGCCTTTGAGTACCTTATTGAGCTGGGTGGAGGGGATGCTGGTATGGGCACCAAAGCTGAAATAAGACTGTGGGGGGCTGGGTGGATAGCTGAAAGGAGAGCCTGCATCACCGAAGCCTGCGTGCCTGGAGAGCTTGAGAGACACAGGAGACAATTACAATTTCACACGAGTCCAATCTTGGAACAGAATCCTTCTGTTAGTGTCAATGGAGGGAGGTGGGGCTGTACCTGCAAACCGTAGCCGGGAAACGCTGCATTTTCCAGAACCTCCTGCTGTTCATACAAGTGAGACACAGGGTCCTGTTGATGGGGTACAAACAGTGACATCCAATCAGAAAGGGATACTGAGGCAGTCACACATTCAGGCAAGTTACTCTTAACACATAAGCCAACCTGGTGCAGAGGAGGAAACTCTGGTGTGCAAGACTCTTGGAAGCGCAGGCTATAGTTTGAGTGGATGCTGTGGTTTGTGCGTTGGTGAGACGCGCTTCCAATCGGCGTTTTCTTTCTGTAGGGGTGAGCTCTGGTGCTGGCACCTAAATAAACAATACTTCAAGAAATGCAACAAGATAAAAAGGAAAAAACGTAAAAGGTGCATGAAACACCACAGGTAGACTGACCTGAAGATGGGAATATGCTAGGAGCACTGAGAAAGGGGTTCTGGGATACACCGACTTCTTTGGGAGGCTCACCTAATATAGACACCTTGAGGAAAAGAAAAGCTCAGAATATACAAACCTGCTGTAGCCTCTTTAGCACCACATTGAACACTAACAGGACTGAACAGCTCATGCCGAAACAAAAGCAAATTGAAGCAATTTCAAAGCTCTCCTCTGGGAGATCATGGCAGTAAGTGTAGGCTACATGACAATAAATGTGCACAAATAGCAGCAGCCATTAGAAACCCATCTTACCCCTGGTAGAGTCGGCCCATCTGCTCCTAACATCCCAGTCAGGAGGGGAATGCTTATTCCCTGCAGTGCAGGAGAGGCTGCTGGGGGAAAGCCAATCGGGGTGGCTGGAGTCTCGGTCTCTCTCCCAAGATGTCGACTCAGGGATGGTTGTTTGATGGGGCCAAGAGGCTCATTCTGCAAGCCCAGTGTTGGAGCAATAGCGCCTGAATGAAAATAAATTCAAAGACGCACATTAAACCCTACATGGTATACAGACTTCTTGGCCAATGATTTTCCATTAGTTTTCCCAGTTGATTAGGATTATTGGACAACAAATTTGAAAAATCTGATTGCTGTGGTTGACTTATCGGTATGTCAAATACCAATACCAGATTAGGGAATAAATGACATAAGATTACTTGGCATTCAAAAATCTCCAATAAGAACCAGAGCACTCTACACAAGCACTCACAAAGAGCATTACAAAATGTGTCATCTAAACAAATCAGCCCTGTTTCTACCTATTAAACGGTTAGTTCACCAAAATTTAAAATTCTGTCATTAATTACTCACCCTCATGTGATTCCAAACCTGTAAGACTTTCGTTCATCTTCAGAACACAAATGAAGATTTGAAAATGAAAAAAAAAAAAAAAAAAGAGCTTTCTGTCCCTCCATTGACAGTCTACACAACTACCACTTTCAAGCCTCAGAAAGGTATTAAAGACATCATTAAAGTAATCCATGTGACTCCAGGGGCCAGTTGTTCAAAAAGTTGAATCTGGTTCAGAATTATCTGGATTTTTGGAAATCAGAATTATCAAAACCAAATTTTTTGCTATCCAGGATCAGGTAATCCATGTTACTTTTGTGAAAGCAAAATTGGATCACCCTGATCCAGATACACACTTTTTCAGATTACCAAATCTGGATTACTAGTGCTCTACGGAGCCCCTAAAGGGACAGGGTGATGGAAAATATATGAGATGGGAAGAAAAGAAATACATAAAAAAAAAAAAAACACCCACTTTTACAAAATTTTAATCTCTAACGTGCATTCACGAGAGCACCACAACGCATGTGAGTAGAATGGAGATTAATATTTTCTAAATAAAGTGGCAAGTCATGTTTTTTTGTGTACAAACTAGGGATGTCAACGATTAAAATCGACGATCAATTAATTGTTGACAATATGTTTAATCGATAAAACTTATCAATCATCGATTAATCAGGGTCATGCGCGTGCGTGCTGCTCAACCGCGAAACACGAGGAAAAAAAAAGAGAAGCAAGTGCATAGGAGTTATGTTTGGGACCATTTTACAGCTGGAGTTACACCATCTTGACTAAGTTTGCATGTGCATTAACAGCCTTTTGCTTTGTGTAAACACAAGTTGTAATGTGTTTATTTTGTGTAAGCATCTATCTATCTATCTATCTATCTATCTATCTATCTATCTATCTATCTATCATATAGAATGCATTTGGTTAATTAGCGCGGTAGTAAAGCACGCCGGTGATCATCTTCAGCGCATGCAGCTCCAACAGCAATGCACGACTAATAATGACTATGATTATAATGTTACATAACATTATAAAAGAGCAATACTGTAATAAAACATGAATTATTTTAATTGGCAATTTCATCACGTTGCTACAGGAAGAGCGCGTGCACAACATAGGTCACGCATTCTGAATAGCACATAACTTAATTCAAGTTCACTTGTACAGTCTTGCCATTTTGTGCAGATAAAATTTGTAATGTTTATTTTGTATATATCTGATTAATCTCATATAGGATGCGTTTCTTTGAGTTAAATAACGCGCTAGCAAAGAGCTTCAGTGTGTTCATTCAGCGCGCGCTGCTCAAACAGCATTGCACGACTAAACTATGATTGGGACTGTCATATTACATAGCATTAATGAGAACACTATTGTAAAATCGTTGTGAATTAATTGTGTCTAGTTGCCGTTTTCAGCTCGTTGTTCCAGGAAGAGCGCGTCCATTCTGAATAACACGCATCTGAGGCGGCGTTGATGACATGTTGTACCAGTCGTTATATTTGATTATTAAATAAGTAATTTAATTAAATGATCGATCACATCGACTCATTTTACAATCCTACTAGCCCTTTATTTAGACTAAAAACCCTTCTCATTGATTTGGTGAGGACCATGGCATTTTGAGCAGCATTTGCACACCCTGTCATGCTGTTGCTATAAGCCACTGCAGTAGATGCATATGCAGTATTAAGGCTAACGATTAATCGATGAATTAATCGTTAATTTAAACGACGATCGATCATGGGAATTTGTGTAAATTGACATCCCTAGTGCAAACAAAGCACTTGCATCGCTCCATAAAACTGAGGTTAAACCACTGGAGTCACATGGATTGCCACTTTCAAGCCCCAGAAATGTAGTAAAGACATCATTAAAGTAGTTGCGTAGCTGTCAATGGAGGGACAAATCTCTCAGATTTTATTAAAAAAAGAAGAACGAATGTCTTGGAGGTTTGGAATGACATGAAAGTGGAGAGGAGAGAAAAAAAAAAAAAAAAAAAAAAAAAAAAAGTGTTCCACAAGGCAATTTTTTTTACTTTAGGAACTGTTATAGAGTAGTTCTATGGTACTAGTCACAGTTCCTTTTTGGCACTGAAACCAAGTAAAATGACTGCTACCAAGTTAAGTTGTCAAAAAAAAAAAAAAAAAAAAAAATAGGAAGACAAACTTGGACGATTCAAAAAGTGCAGTGCCCCTGACACTTCCATGTTTTTCCGACTGTGGGAATCCTGTCCCAGTAAATAAGTGCAACGAACAGACCATTACAAAAGTGTGATACCTTGAGGCATCTCTCCCAGCATGTTAATGCCTTGTTGGATAGGAAGAGCAGCCAGAGGATTTTCACTCAGCAACCCAGCCTGTGAAGAAAGAACTGTATTAGTTTGATATTTTTATAAAATCCTTCAGAAACAGACAGTGGCTACGTTTACATGCAACCAAATAATCCATTAGTAATGGGATTGACGGCTCAATCGGACTGAAATTTCGATCAGAAATTTTATTCCTTTTCTAATCCGACCGAGAGGACATGTAAACACTTGATCGGATTGAAAACCAAAACTGAAAGGACTGCGCATGTGCAATGATGTACAATTGGCGTAATGACGTGTGGAACGAGCTGTTCTTCCAGTTGAACAGTGTCATAAATAGCCGCTTTTCCACCATCGGGCCGCACGGTTCTTAGAATGGTAAGGAACGGTTCCAGTTGTGTTTCTTGAGCCTGGTATGGTACGGCTCGGCACGGTTGTCTAAGTGCTAGTAGAATCCATGAAATGACGTCACCACTCAGGATTGCTGACTTGTCTGTCCCCCGGCTACCAGTTTCTCTGTAGCTGGCTAAGCGCTCTATTTAAGCGACGTAAACAAATGAATAATAAAATTAAAAGAAATATCTGTTCATCCTCTATAATGTAGTCTTTATTTACGTCTCATATCATTAGTAAACCGTTGCGTTAGCAAGGCAACGACTGACGCTTTTGTATGACATTCTAAAGAGCGGCCATTATCAGCCCCACAGTGGAAAATGAAACCAGAACAGTACCAGCTGGCCTGGATTAGCACGGAATAGACTGGTTACGCAATGAGAACCGTTCGGCCCGACGGTGGAAAAGCGGATATTGATTGTCCTGTCATTCTAAAAAATTATCCTTTCACTCACGTCTGTTAAGTGGAGCAGGACAACATCCCACCAGTCCTTGTTTCAGATTCTCATCCACGGGCAACTGGTTTTGGGCGCGGAGGGGCATTTTTACTGCGTGATAAATATAAGCAGCACAGCAAAACGGTTCATACGCTCATTGTCTCCAAATTATGACCAGAAATGGATAAATATTAAGTCTGCTGGTTAAAACAAATAAAGAACCAATGTAGGAATAGTTATAATGCGCAAACAGCGGGAAACTCTGCATATTTGTGCAGTGCGCACGTCCAAAAAAAATAAATAAATAAAAAAATAAAAAAAATAAAAAAAATCAATTCCGATTTGAAGCTTGTGACAAACGTGCACATCAAACCGATCACTTTGTTTGGCGCTCATGTAAACACTACAATCAGATTCATCAATCGGAATGAATTCAGTCAGATTGAAACAAAAGTTGTGCATGTAAACACAGCCATTGTCAGATACAACAAAATTAAAGTGATGTAAACAGCACACCAAGGCAAAAATGTTTAATAAATTCTGTCTAATACTTTAACAGATGTAGCTAACTAATCACTTGGGCTCAAAGCAGTGATCTGTGGTAGAAACAGTTTGACTATTAAAAAGCACAGGACCACCTCACACCCACACAGAGGAACCACTCACACAAGGAAGGAGACTGCACTCTTTATTGTGCAGAATATGTGCCCAAAGAAGAGGATTCCCTAAAAGAGCTTGCTGAGAGGGGAAAAGAATAGAGTGAGGGCTATAACACATGCTGCTGGGACAGTGGCAGGTGATGAGGGGTGGAGGGAAGGATGGACAGTACCTGTTGGACTTGGTTCTGGAGCAGCAGCTGCATAAGGGCAGCAGAGAGGGCAGGGTTGGCCAGCAGAGGTACGGCAGGCGCAGCTCCCAGCAGGCCTGCATATGGAGAGAAGAGTGACAACCAAATCCACTGTCTGGACGAGAATACAAACCCACCCAAGGAACAAGCCTACACAAGAAAAACAATGAGAATAAGCACCTTGTTTATGTCCCGGGTTGAGAGACGCCAACATCATTTTCAGCGTGGCAGGGTTATTGAGGCCAGTAAGGATCTGCATGGCATTAGGTTCAGGAAGGAGACCTTTCCCTCGGTTCAAGGCCTGCAGAGGTACAGGACGACATTTACATGAGCATGTAAAACCACAATAATAGCACTTAATCCATTCTGATTCAAGGATTCACCATTATAAAATATGAACAGAACTCAGAGAAACAAAATCAGAGAACTGAACGCAAAACATCCCACCTTTCACTAAATGAATGCTAAGTTTGTGCTTTGGTAACTTTATAATGTCATTTTTTTAAAGGGTTTCATAGACCTCAATTTGCATATTTATAAGATTAACCACAGAAAATATGATTAATATATTAACAGAGGGAGAGGAGAAGAGAAAAAAAACAAAAAACAAAGTTACAGCCATAACGGTCAACAAGTAAATAAGAAAGGCTTATTGCCTGCCAATATTTATAACACAAATCACACAATGCATTTGCTTTTAGTTATTTGATTGAGTGTCGTGCATGCAGAAGTTTCATTTGTGAAGGATTTTCTTCCACCAAGAAGTGGGGTGTGGGGATCTACCATGGTCTGGGCGGCAATGAGGGCAGCTAACATGCTCCTTCCCGGTGGTCCTGGGGCACAGAAGGAGACACGTATGTGAGTCCCGTCCAGAGATCTTCCATCAGTCAGCCGCTGCACATCCTCAGTCATCTCAGGTGTGGAGAACTCGAGCACTGCAAACCGCCGAAAACTACAATCCTGACCCTGAGCAAGCTATGGGGGAAAATAAATAAATTTTATTTTTCAAAGATATGAGGCTGCCCCAATAAGGCAACTATTAGGGATAGTTCACCCAAAAATGATGTCCATACATTGGAAGTCAATTGTAACCAAAACCGTTTAAGTTTGAAAGAAATATATAAAATAAATTCTATTCCAAAACCCAAACTGAACAAGCTTTTTTTTTTAAGGACCAAAGAGTACAACTTCAAGACATTTGATTCTGCTCAAATGAATCCGATTAAATAGGAGTACTTATATATTTATAAATATATATATATATATATATATATATATATATATATATATATAAAATTATTATAATAATCCTCAATCCTTGAGTAACCGACAAAATACCGGAAGTGGCACATTCCACTGACGAGAATACATGAACCACATTATTAGACCATTTTCGAAGGCTGCACGATTAAAACCCATTTAAAAACTATAGCATAGTGCTATTGTGAATTCACAAAGGCTGCGATTCAATTAAATAAATACAGTATATGCACTGCAGATGTAATGTACAGTACCGGTCAAAAGTTTGGAAACATTATTTGATGTTTTTGAAAAGTCTCTTATGTTCATCAAGCCAGCATTATTTGTTTAAAAATACAGAAACAGTAATATTGTGAAATATTTATTTAAAAAAAAAAAAAAAAAGTTCTATTTTAATATACTTTAAAATATAATTGAAGACTGGAGTAATGATGCTGAAAATTTAGCTTTGCCATACAGGAATTAGTGTCACATGATCCTTCAGAAATCATTCTAATATGATGATTTGATACTCAATTATCAATGTTGGAAACCGTTTTTTTTTTTTTAGGAACTTGATACTTTTTTCAGGATTCACTGATAAATAAGTTAAAAAGAACAGCATTTATTCAAAACAATATAAATTCGAACAATATAAATCTATACTATAATTATCAATTTAACATCCTTGCTGAATAAAAGTTAATTTCTTTAAAAAATAAAGAAAAAAAGAAAATGAAATGACTGACCCCAAACTTTTGAACGGTAGTGTATATTGTTACAAAAGATATATATTTTAAATAAATGCTGTTCTTACACTTTTTCAGGACTCTGACTAAAAATAAATAAATAAACAAATAAACAAATAAATAAATAAAATAAAAGCAGCATAACTGCTTCCAACATTGACAACGAATCAACATATTAGAATGATTTCTGAAGGATCATGAGACACTGAAGACTGGAGTAATGATGTTAAATTAAGCGTTTACCATCACAGAAATAAATTATATTTTAAAATAATGGTTTTCTATTTTAATATACTTTAAATTGTAATATTTCACAACATTACCGTTTCTGTATTTTTGATCAAATAAATGCAGGCTTGAGCATAATAATAATAATAATAATAATAATAATAAAAAAAAAGCAGCATCAAAATAAAAGCTCTTAGTTTGCATGTTGTTTTGATGTCTACATATTCTTGTTCAAGAAATTGGTGGCTGTAGCATTTCTATTCAACTTATGAAAAAAGCATTACTGGCGCGACGATGACGTCGGACGTAGCGCAAGCGTGTTACACCTTCTTAAGTTGAATACGGACGGTGGTCCGGTGGAAGCTAGATATTTTACTTTATAACGCGTTAAATATGGATAATTTTCCTACAAAAACCCATCAATTCGCTTCAGAAGGCCATTATTAAATCTCCTGGAGCTGTATGGATTACTTTTACAAATGGATGGATTTTGGGCTGGCATTCACAGCCATTATAAAGCTTGGATTAGCCAGAATATTTAATATTAGAGCCCGACCGATTTATCAGTCTGCTGATTTTATCGGCCGATATGAGCCTGTCACATATATCGGCATCAGCATATATGCCGCCGATATGAACGCGCTCCCACGCGTCTCACAGTGCACGAATATTCAGTCACCACCAGCGTTTTTGGTCATTTTCACAAGTTTCATGGCCCACAGAATATCTTGTATGAATATCTGAACATGCAATATCAAAAGAAAGAACAGAGCCTCTGTTTTATTCTAGCTTCATGCATTCTTTTTTTTATCAACACTTGAATGTGGGTACGTTTCATGAAAAAAGCAACATTGAGAAAAAAAGCTGAGAAAAATCACGACTAACTTGCATACAGATCCAGAACGATGATCAAAATACAGATGGAGTAGATCGACACCCCAAAGCTTCACAGTCCTATAGCTCGTCCTGGGTCGACATTTCATTCAATAAATTTAGGCAGTTTTGATTTATATGCGGTTTAATGTTGATTATCGTGTTATTTTACATATGAATCTGCTTATAAGAGATTGATCGTTCTTCACCTGTGTTTTGATCAGATTCTGTACTCGTGCAGTAGATGTGTAATAGCACCCCCTATCGTATAACAGTGAAAACACGGAAAAATCTCAATGGCAGGGAAGCGTTTTCTCATAAGACGAAATAAGAAAAAAAAAAAAAAAAAAAAAAGAAAAACCTCACGGCTCGTCTGAATAACTTTATATTTATACAGTGAAGATTAAGAAGTGATATTTGACATTTGATTACTATTTCTGTACCTGAAAATCTAGTTTATACCTACATGAAAAACCTGAAAAGAACCGTTTATTTCATTTATATGTTTGTTCTGTTGTATTTATGTACAATGTATGTATATACTCTATTATATATACACATGGAAAGTGTGTCCAGACTTTTGACTGGTACTGTACTATAATATACACAAAGAATATCGGCCGATATATCAATATCTGACTTTTTTTTATGCCCTAATATCGGTATCGGTCCCCCAAAAACCCATATCGGTCGGGCTCTATTTAATATAACTCCAGTTGTATTCGTCTGAAAGAAAAAAAAAAAAAAAAAAAAAATGTCATATACACCTAGGATGGCTTGAGGGTGAGCAAATTATGGTATAATTTTCATTTTTGGGTGAACTATCCCTTTAAGACATAACCAACTGTCTTTACGAGGATACTTAGACTACATTTTAGCAACCGTAGACTACATTTTACATCACTCACTTATTCAGCTGATATGGATAAGTTTGGATTATGGAGGAACGAAAGCGCACCCGTGAAGGAAAGGACAGTGCGCTGGACACAATGCGGCAGCGGCACAATTGTTTTACCTCGATTATCCAGTTTTCCTAATCGTTGGAAGCCACAAACAAAACAAAAACAAAAAACGATTAATTGCACAGCCCTACTCGATTACCAAAATAATCGTTAGTGAAAGCCCTAAAAACAATCATATGAAACGAAATTCATTAGACTTCTAACATGTCTAACAGAGTGATTGAAGTCATGTATAAGAACAGTTGTCACCTCAAGTCAACAGGAGACGGGGAACACCAGTACAAGCATAGTACTTTGGTGTGGGAATGCATTTCAAAGCCCAGTACTATGCTAATCTATGGAAAACACATGCATATACAAAATGCAACCATTCCTGACTAAGCCATTAAGATTACTGCAGCTCCCAAGTTTCTCTGCTCTAAGTAGAATTGTGTTCAACAAGCAAATACAAAGAGACACTGAGACCTTGATTATATATTACTGGAAAAAATAATTTAACATTTAACCATTTTATGCATGAGTAGAGCCTCATCCACATGAGGGAGGACAATCCAATACTTCCCTAAAACCTTAGAAATTAAACTGGGAGCACAACTGATTTAATGAGAATTAACTTCCAAAAGCCTCTGCTAATTCCAAAGCAATGGGGAACATGGCAAAAAGTGCCATTCCCAACAATGCCTTGCAGCCTGCGGCGTATGCGGTCCACATTTAACATGAAAAAGGCAGCGGCAGCAGCAGCAGCTCGCTCTCATTCCAGAATGACCTGCTGACTGACAGCACCTGGGCCGGTCAGGTGATGGTCACCATAGAAACCAATGCACTTTGCCATGGAGCACTCAGCATGGTCTCATAAAAACATGTCAAAGGTGAAAGAGCGGAACATAAAAATGGAAGAATAAAAGGGAAATTCAGCTTTATAATTCAGCGAATCTGACAATGGGCTATACATGTACACCAATAAAAGAAACAGAAAATTCAGGCAGTGAACAAGGACAGGGGTCAAGAGCCATAAAGGACAAAAACTCCATTTAAGCATCATAAAGTCAGCTCACTTGACTAAAGGTTTGTTTACACAAAGACGTTCAATAATCATAAACAGACGTTTAATAGTCTAATTCTATGAGAATAGAGTCCACACACACCACAGCTATAACGATAATGAGGAATGATTTAATTGAAATCACATAAAACAATTATTTCCTTGGTTGATGAATGAAAAAGATTGACAGCCAATCAGAAGCCAATGTCATGCGATTGTAACCACGATAGAGACGATAGTCCAAAAATCTCTGCCGGTTGACAAATTTCTACTGGTTAATGTGTCTACCAGTATACTGCCCACCCCTAGTTCTTGGTGTGAATGGCCTTTAGTCAAATGAAAACAACGCTGTGAGAGGCAGAAATGCAGTCTGTTCAATGCGCTGTACAGTTGTGCACTGATGGTCTCTAAGTTAAATGACAGCTTTGTATAAGGAATGGACCGAAAAGTCATACAGTTTTGGAAAAACATGAGGATGTGTAAGTGAATGTTTCCATTTTGGGAAAATGATTCCATTAAGGGATTTAAAACACCAAATAATAAAAAGATTAGGATGTTAACATTATGATTTTTCGACTGAACGCAGCAACTTTAAGACTCATTACGATGTTCATGAGCTGGAGTGGATAAACGTCAGTCGTCCAGTGGATAAACGTCAGTAGAGAAGCTGAAATAAAACCGCTTTGAAAAGTCAACAACATTTTGCAGTAAGTGGACCAGAACAAGTGGAAGTTTAGAAGCTTGACAGAGAAGTGGGGGAAATCAATTTGTTACATCAAAAACCAAGGATTTCTAGCTAGTGGACAAGTGATGGCAAATCAAAAAAAAACAAAAAAAAAAAAAACAGTTTTGCTATACCCTGATGTGTGTAAAATGTGTTATTTTTGCTAGTTTTATCATTTTTCCCAAGCAAAAAACCCCCCCCCCCAAAAAAAAAAGCACAGGTTGAGGAGAGGTGGACTTATTTTTCTGAGCTCTGCACCATTCGGTTCACAAAAGGCAGTTTTTCATTAGCTGTATATTCAAAAGCACCCTAGAATTCATATTATAGCAGAAGGCAGATAATATTCCACCAGATAATTGGGTAAACAACCGCTACGAAACATATGGAAAAAGATGACTTCAAAATTAAAACTCCAGCACTGGAGAAGTAATTAAACGGCATGTTGATTATCTTGCCATCAGCCACTTCAGCGAGTACATATAAATGAAACAAAATTGACCCCATTTACTGCCTTATTATTCATGTCTTAATTATTAGAGATCATGTGCAATGTGCAGTGTATAAGTTCTCTAATAATTAAGGGATTAGTCACGATTTTCGAATATTTGATTAGTTGATTTAATTATAGAATATCGAATAGGTTGTGCGATTATTGTCTAAAAAAAAAAAAACAACAACAAATCCCCATGTTTTCGGTGCTGACGCGTTCATGTAACCAGAGGGTGGCGCAGCCAATAACGCACCTAAAAGCTGTCAATCAACTCAGGGTGTTTTATACTGGGCACATTTGCTGAGGTTCGAGCGTGATTCTTCCTGTGCCCCCCGCAGCGTTGGTCTGGTTTCACACTCAACTTGATTCTGTTGAACCCTGGTGCATTTGCATTCATCTTACGTCATCACAAACGTGCACGGGCATGACAGAAAACAGAACGCGGGTCAATATATTGGTTTTTTTTTTTTTTTTTTGGTGCTATTATGCACAGCTGAGTAAACGACACTTGGGTTTACCCTATGTGTCGCTTGTTGGCGGCTTTTGCTGCTTG
The DNA here is from genome assembly GCA_039654105.1 of Coreius guichenoti. NCBI lineage: Eukaryota > Metazoa > Chordata > Actinopteri > Cypriniformes > Gobionidae > Coreius > Coreius guichenoti. The sequence continues at coordinate 17,358,736 of CM077171.1, forward strand.
CAAACAGACTCTTTTGAGGAGACAATGAATTGCCATTAATTTGCTGCCCTGATTGCACTCGCTATGCTCGAATAAACTGCAGGCTCGCTCTCGCTCGTATCCAAGGTAAATAATCAACACTATCATCCCTTACATGTATGTTATTGAACTAATGACATTGTAATCAGCTAAAACGCATGCGCTGGTTACTTTTCTTCCTAAACTAGTGCGCACCTGAGTGTTGCTTTCACATTCACGTGAATCGCAGCACAATTCGAGTGCAACCGAACTCAGGTTGTGGGTTCGGTACCTCAGTGCGCACCAAGCTCCGTATGACAGCTTTCACATTAGCAATTTCTCATGCGAACCGTGTCCCATTTTGAATTAAACTGCCAGCGTAAAAACACCGAGACAACAGAAGAACACCACAATGTCCTACACGCACACTATAGACTTGCGTGTCAAAGGTTACGGTTACGGTAACTTGGGGCGATGTCAAATAACAGTCATATGTTTCAGCATGTTACAATAATTATATGGCTTGAGTTAATATAGCCTATTCCCTAATTAATTAAACCGTTTGTTATCATACAGATTGACAGCGTGAATGGTCTCTCTCTCCCTCACTCTCTGTTTGTGTGCGTGTGCATGCAGGGGGAGGAGTTGCGATTTTAAAATAATAAATCGAATAATTCCCACCGATCAAATATTTTTGCTTGAAATGTCCATCCCTAATGCACCAGTGTATCGGCCGATAAAAGCTATTATTTTCACTATCGGCCACAGCAACACATACTGTGTGTGAGGAAAACGTCTCTTGATGAATTTAAGATTGTTGAAAGCGACTTTAACAGTTAAAAAAATAGTGACGTTAAAGCAGGCTCTATTTAGTTCACTAAATAGTGCCTAAAACTAAAATTATTTGTTGCGAAGATGGGGTGTAACGATACTCTCATGTCACGATTCGATACATAATTATTGCAATACTCCAAGACATATGGTAAAAGAAGAAAAATAAATAAATAAAAAAAAATATATACTGTTGATTAAAATGCTAAATTTGGCATTACATTGGGGGTGGAAATTAATAGCAAGCACTTGGACTTGGTGCTGGTAACCCAATGCAGAGGACAATGTGAAACCAGAATAAAAATATTCATGATTCTGAAGCTGAAAATACATAATTTTAGACGAATATGCTCACACTGTGTCACTGACTAGATATATTTAAAATTATGTAGGCCACCTTTAATTGGTAACAAGACATTTGGCATTATCAGGACCCACAAATATTCCCCCATTGCATTATACATTATATATAGTGGTTTAATGTAGTACTGACGGATTCTATGAACAAAATGCATCTAAAAATAGTGGAGAAACAGAGTGAGCTGCTGCTGGAAAGGTACGTGATCCAAGCTGCCCAAAACATGAGAATTCTTTATTTTAAGCTTCAAGCTAATGCATTAGCATAATGTTTAACATGGCTTGCCCTGTCAGGTGCTTTGACAGATGTGTGTGCTGTTTAATGTGAGATGTTTCCTTAAGGATAGAACCATAAAAAGCAAGTTTTGCCCTATCTGTAAGTGTTACTAATTCACACAAGTATTTCGATTTTGTATGAAGGCTCATCCTGACATTCTGCGTTAAACTTCAGACTTTACTGAATGAGCACCGGCGCACGCATGAGCGTCAAACAGACAGGACGCATTAGAGAGGGAGACAATTAATATTCAACCCAAAAATATTCATTTTGATAAAATCTGTTGTTGGACATTAAGTTTAGGTTTAAAAGTCAACATTTAGGAATAAGATCTATGGGTGTTTGAATCGAGATCGCGATCTTTTAACGACTAATCGTGCAGCTCTAATCAAAAGATATGTTGAAATATACAGTACAACTTACCGAAATGTATCGCGTCTCGTTCAGTCGTTCAGCGTTTCTACAACGGAAAGACGTCAATAAAAACAGCTTGTAAGCAATGTCACTTATCCTTGCATTTACCTCAGGAAAGTTATCCAACGTTCATACTGAGCAGCAACCTTCGGGTCACTCTTGAAGCCAACACGGAAGTGACTTAAACTGCAATTCATTGACTGGCCGCTAGAGACAGGCTCCAAAACGGAGTCAATTCCATATATCCCCCCCCAATGTTAAAATGCCCAACTTTATATATTTATATATATATATTTATATATATAAAATTGTTTACAGCCTGGTACAAAAATTGGTTTTGGTCTATATAGCTAATTTTGCCCTTCATGACAACTGTGAGGGGGGCAACTGAGAGGGTAAGCCTTAAAGTTCTGCATAATTAAGGGCGTGGCCACTTGAATGACAGGTGGATTGCCACTGCGGTCACTACTAACCATTTGTCTGTGGTCTGTTAGTCCCACCTCTGCCAAGATGGCGACTGCCGGCTCCGCACACTTTTGGTATTAAAAAAAGCTCTTCAGAAACCTATGGGTGACGTCATCGAGACTACGTCCATATTTTTTTTACAGTCTATGGTTCATACACATGTTGTATACTAATATTTCAGTTTTTATTTGAGTGCAATTATTAAATCTGAAAATAAATAGTTGAATATAATAGTTCGGGCTCTGTTGTTAATTTTAACACATTATAGCAATGTACCAAACAAGAGGGTTCCCTGTATACATTTACGTTGAGTTTTTTCCCCCCTTAAGAAAATCAAACTATCAGTAGATATTCTGAATAAACAGAAGAACAATTTAGTATGGGTGCATCCCCATTGTTCACATACTGTTGATTAAATAGATTGCGAAACGTGGTTTCAGGTTGTTTTAAAGCACATTTTGCAGTCGGCATTAAACAGAAATTGTGATCATCTTTTCTTCCCAATTTCCAAGTGAAAATAGCTTCTTGCTAGTTTAATGTCCTACTCAGGAAAATGAGGTGCTGAATTAGGGGCAACTCACACAACACGTTTTTGTGTTTAAAAATGTAAGATGCAGGGCAGTAGAATGGGGAAAAATAGAGAGAGAGAGAGAAAAAAAAAAAAGCAAGGTCTAGAGATGCATTTTCGAAAGTTTACTTGACACGAAGATGCTGCAAAAGATGCGAGACGCGAATACAACGGTCAAAAATCTCCATCTAGTGCTTGTAAACAGAAAAACAGCACAGTGGAACACCAAAAAAAAAAAAAAAAAAAAACTCTGTGAACAAACTCTTACACACAGTAAGGGTCAAATTGCTCGTACCAACCTGGCAGAAAATAGGAGCGTGCGTGTCAGTCAACACACTGCGGAGATCCTGAGCGGTGAGGATGTTTTGAGGTAGTCGGTCCACACAGAGGCAGCGCGAGTGCAGCATGGGATACGTGAGCGATCCAACCTCTGTCCAATGTACGTACAGCATACGTGACCCAAGCTGCTTCCCCAGCAGCTCTGACTTCGCCCTGGCTGCAGAGTCCTTCTTCATGTACTCCACAAAGCCATAGCCCTTCGAGTGGCCTGTGGCAGCACTGTGCACCAGGAAGCAGCGCTCAATGTTTCCAAAGGGGCGGACGAGCTCCTCAAACTGTTGCTGGGTAAAAGCTCTGGGAAGGTTGGCGATGCATAGCAGAGCGTCCGTCGGCTGCAGCTGCACAGAGATCTCACGGTCACGGAGAACATATTGGTGAAATTCCTTTATCGCAAACTGGGCCTGCTCACCGTTCAGTAGCGTCACAAAGGCTTGAATAGGAAAAACAGGAAAAATTAGTAACGGCAACCATATGCATGGAGGAAAAAAAATATATAAATTTCAAATATTTGAGGTTGGAAACATGCTCACAAAGAAATATATTTGATCAAAAACAGTGGGGGGAAAAATATATATTTTTTAATATTAATTTATTAATTTTATGTCAAAGCTGAATTTATGCCTATTCCACCCTCAAGCGCACACAAAGCTTGCCGCAAAGCACAGGCAAAAGTAACAATTATGAATGTGTAGGAAAAAGCAAGGAGATATTTTAATTGTTTATTAATTAACTAGTGCAGAGGTCTTCAACCCTGCTCCTGGGGACCCACTGTCTTGCAGAGTTCAGCTCCAACCCTAATTAAAGTGAAGCTAATCAAGTTCTTCAGATTTATCGGCCGATATGAGCCTGTCGCAGATATTGACATCGGCGTACATGCTGCAGATATGCCACCGATATGAACGCACGCCCAAGCATGCCCACACGTCTCACAGCGAATATTCACACAAAATTATGTCAAAATGCCTGTCTTGTCGAGTATCATCGTAAACATAGTCGGTTTTGTCTTAAGTGAACGTAAACATGAAAGTTGACACTTGCCAGTCACTGCCAGCGTTTTTGGTCATTTTCACAAGTTTCATGGCCCACAGGATATTTTGTGTGAATATCTGAACATGCAATATATCAAATATTTTTATCAACACTTGAATGTGGGCAAGTTTTATTTATTAAAAAAAAAAAAAAAAAAAAAAGCAACTTTGAGCAAAAAGCTGAGAAAATTGCATTTTTGTCAAAGACTACATACAGATTGGATTCATAACGATGATCAAAACACAGATGGAGTAGATCGAGTTCACAGTCCTATAGCTCGTCCTGGGTCGACATTTCATTCAATAACATAGCCGTTTTGATTTATATGCTGTTTAACGTTGATGATCGTGTTATTTTACATATGCATCTGCTTATATGAGATTGCTTGTTTCTGCTGCTTCTTCGCCTGTGTTTTGATCAGGAGATTCTGTACTCGTTCAGGAGATGTGTAATAGCTCCCCCTAGCATATAACAGTGAAAACATGGAAAGCCGGAAAATCTCGTCAATGGCAGGGAAGCGTTCTCATAAAAGACAAGATAACAAATGACAGGAAAAAAAAAAAAATAAATAAAAAAAAAAAAATAAATAAAACACTGCTCTTGACTGAATAACTTTAAGGGTTAATCTATATTTATACAGTAAAGACTATGAAGTGATATTTTACATTTGACTATTTCTGTAGCCTACTTGAAAATCTAGTTTAGACCTATGAAAAACCTGAAGAGAACTGTTTTTCATTTGTATGTTCTGTTGTATTTATGTACAATGTATGTATATTATGTACACGTACATTATAGTACAGTACCAGTCAAAAGTTTGGACACATCAATGGGAAAGTGTCCAAACTTTTGGCTGGTACTGTACTATAATATACACAAATAATATCGGCCGACATACCGATATTAGGGAGTAAAGAAAGTCTGATATCGATATATCGGCCGATATTATTTATGGCCCCTAAAAACCCATATCGGTCAGGCTCTAATACGGATTACATAAGCAGAGAGTATTTGTATTCGATTCAAATTGGGCTGTTTAAAAGTAGACATGTCAAGCTTTCTATAGATAGTTCTCATGTCTGTGAGTTTCGGTTCATTTATGTGACGGGCTGCAGTTCACGGAAACCGAGACGACAGAAAGCGCATTCTGTTTGTTTTCATTTTACAAAAACTTTTTTTTTTGTTATTGTGAGTGTACACAAAAGTAGACTCCACAGTTTGGATGTATTTATGATGTATTACTGTTATCTGTATGACCAAAAACGACAGTGTATTTTAAGTTGGAACGAACAAAAAACAAAACAAAACAAAACAAAAAAGCACGTGATTGCACCGGCGCCTCCATGCCTATTCCTAAATTAGGAAATATTAATTTAGGACTGCATGTAACTGCTTTATGTGAAGAAGCCCATGGGTTTGAACACAGAGCAGCTCATTTGTCCCGTATGCAAAATTTAAGGATCCATAAAAAAATAAAAATGTTCGGTCATATAGCAACAATCTTCTATCTCCTTACCTTAGACCGAATCACAACAGTTAGCTTGTAATAATGTTATAATTTGAGTGGTACTGGTGGATTTTCACGGGAAATTCGAGCATGTCTTTGCGTCATTACATCACGTCTGTTTACATAAGGAGTCCAGCTAGTAGTAGTAGTAGTAGTAGTAGTGCATGTGAGGATGCTGCAAGTGGCAGATCATTTATAGCCTTCTCACAGCAGCTGGAATTAAACGTATCATTTTGACTGACACCAAGTCACACTCCTCAAAACATTAGATTAATCCGCGCTGAGACATGCCAACGCACAACCCACGTAAAGACGATAATTCCACAAATAACTGCAATTGCAGGCTTTAAACAGAGATGGCGACAAAGAGGCAAAACTTACGGACTTACGGCCTTGAGGTTGCGGTTTGACATTGACCCAAAAAAAAAAAAATAAAAAATAAAAAAAATAAAAAAAAAAATAAATTACTGCATTTTTTTTTCCCCTCAAGAGAGATGCAGCAATAACCTAAACTTTTTATTTGTGTAGGCCAAAACCTACACAAATGTTTCCAAACTAGTTTGACATAGAATTTATACTCTAAAGTTAAACAGAAAAAGATAGATCATTGGCCAAATGTTGAAAACAGTCGTGCTGCTTCATATTTTGTGGAAACTGCGATACTTTTTTTTTTAGGATTCTTTAATCTTGTGTAACATTATAAACGTCTTTACTGTCACATCAATTTACAGCATCCTTGCTAAAAAAAATTCAAATATAAATAAATAAATATATATATATATATATATATAAACTGCATTACTAAAAAGCAAAGTTAAAACCAAAAAATAAATAGGATGCCTAAACAACCTGCAAAAGGTATGTTAAGTGGTTTAATATTTAGGGTTCACAAAAAAATAAGGTTGAGAAATAACAGTGCTACCTTTAAAACACTATTATCCTGAACAGCTGATGCTAAATTAAGACTTAATCGGCTCAGGATGATGTAAAATGTTGCCAATATCCCCATTAAAAAACAAAAAACAAAACAAAATGTCTATTCACATAATAGGAGTCATACACACCTGTCCCTTTGTACTTGTCCACAAAGCAGTACTTCAAATCATAGTTGCTTAACAGCTCATGCACCTCCTAAAGAAAAACAACAGAAAAATCAGTGTCACCACAATAGAGGACTTTCATCGAACAATCACAGTATCCTCCATTTCGCATGAATAATGGAAGTCACACAATAGATTCAGAACAAATTGAATAGCTCAGCTCTCATCTCTATTCCTACGACTCATTTTGAAGGGTCACAAATATTGTTCTTTCAGTAGTTATGATTGAGGGACTTATAAACGACTTTTGACAATGCCTTTTACTTTCAGTCTTCCTACATGTTACCATAATATGAACCAGCACTTTCTTTTAGTTTCAGTGAAAGCAAAACGTTTTGTTTCAGCGCCTTCTGTCCTTTGCCGTCCTCACTGCTCCCATTCCGATCTGGAACAATACCAGAGCCGCACGCACACACGCACCTGTTTTCCCCATGAATCAAGCATTTTCCTAAGAGAACCACATCCACAAAGAACAAGAACCAACTGACCCATATGAACTTTGGTGTCATAATTGAATCTGCTGTGTCAATCTAAAGGCGGATAATCGGTTTCAAAGAGATGCTTCGACCACACCGAACCTCGTGCCATCCAGTACTCCTGAACAGTGTTGGTGTAGTTAATTACTAAGTAATCTAATTACTTTTCCCTTGAAAATGTAAAGTAAGGGGTTACTCCTAAATGTTCTGTAATTTAATGGCATTAAATACTGTATAGACCATAGAACAACTCTAAATAAACAAGTGGATTTAAAATCAAAATGTATGTTTCTAAACGTAACGTACTCCCTTTACACACTTTGGTCAGTTCAAGAATAATTTATGCAATTGTATATGGTTTACTAGAGCAGTTTCATGCCTATCATTGTATTGTTCAACTGGTCAAGGTTGATATGGGATTTAGAAAGTAATAAGTAATCCATTTAGAGAGTAACGTTAATTGGTACAGTAATCTAATTACACCGTTGAAGATTAAATTAGTAGTTGGTAATTTGTTACTTTTTTTTGGAGTATCTTACCCAACACTGCTCCTGAACACACTAGTGAAAATAAGAAAGGTACTAGTCACTGTTGGATTACTTATTGATGGAAAAAAGTAGACAAATTAATAGTAATTGGTTTCAAGTGTCAAAACTGCCTGCCAGACTCTGGTTAAGTAACATTCGTAACAAGCAACTTCATGGAAAATGGAAATGGCCAACATTTTCATATTTAAGCGTTAGATTTCGAGAATTGTGACAGAAATATTAAATAGCTACTGATTTATTAAAATGAAGCAGCGAACATACAACATTAATTTGCAGCTACACAAGCTGTGCTTGTGGCGCATTTGTCAGGATAAGTATCCGGGCATTCAGTTTGCCTTAATATCAAATTAACGGTCAAGCAACATTTCAATACATCTAACGTTACACAACTCCCATGGGACTCCATCCCGTTACCGCGGCTCTTTAATGGCTGCGATGACACGAGGTTCCCGGTGTGGTCAAAGTATCTCACAGAAACACTGATCATCCTCCTAAACTTTGACACAGCAGATTCAATTACCCACACCAAAACACTGTAAAAATCGAACTAAGTCCCTTAACTACTGAGTCAGCAATAACCGAAACGGTGTCTGAATCAAGCTTGGGATGCCCGTCCAAAAGTCCACTAAGTTAAGTTACATAAAACTATTGTTTGATGTACAAACCTGATTGCTGATATCGGCTGGGAGGTTCTTTATTATTATTTTTCGTCTATTATAAAACTCTCTTCTCGTTCTTTCCAAACGGCTGGCAATCTCTTCTGGACTGAGGGCCGTCAGTTCATCATCGAGCCGTCGCGAACAGTCGCTACCCGTCGGTGAACCCTCATCGACGGTGTCCAATTCAACTTGTTTGCCCGTTTTAAACTCCCAGTTTTCAGGTTCGGCTGCTTGCTCGTAACTTGTATACAGTGGATCGGCACCAGTGAAAGATTTTTCGTCTCTGGCAGCTGAGCTAACGGACACTGCGGCCGCCATGTCTCCGTATGTGTGAAAGTTTGTGTGCTCACACTGCTCGTTTGCTTTGGCCAGTTTAAACAATACACACATGCGAGGAACTCGCCTGCTGATTGGACGAGGGGAAATGCGTTTTTCTTTTCTGCATGAGGGGCGGTGCCAACGAGTCACCTCTCAAATTTGAACACACAGCATGTGGGTTGCCAGATTCCACTATTATTTAAAATATATATAAAAATCACTTTTCTTTGTTTTATTAGGCTCTCCGTAAACGTTTTTGTTTAAACTTAAAACTTTTTCATTATTTTACTGTTTGCATTAAAACATTTAAATACCTGATAACATGTTAAATGCACAGCCTGTCAGATATTGTCCTAAACATACAATTCAATTCAAACCAAACCAAAAAATAGACAACCTATTACAGACATCCTTGCTCTGGACTGTAGTAGAGCACAGTTTTTTTTAAAAAATCTTAATACCCTGGTGTTTATTGGTAATTATTTTTCAGTCCTCTGGTTTTACAATGCAGAAGACATAAAAAGGGGGTTGCCATATCAGGTTAAAAACACTCAATGGGCCTCATTGGCCCTAACAATGGGGGTTCACAATGGAGTTGTTGTGAAAATGTGCTATAGTTTTGTATAGCTGGTCATGGTATCTAGAGCTGAGGTACCTAAGGTACCAGGTCTTGCAACTGCGTGCCATCAAATTCACGCTGAAATGGAAGTAGCAACAGATTTTTTCTTCCGTATCGTGACATACATCTGAGTGTATTGGATTATTGAACAAGATAAAACAAAGGTTGGGGAATCGCTATTATGCAGCGGTAGTTCACTAAATTTTTGAGATAACCTGGCATACATTGCCAGAGAGTGGCGATTTTGATATCAGGGTCAAAAAAAGGTCAAAATACATGGATGAATCATTCACAACAATATCTATATCATGCATTTACAAAATAGATGAATTTGACTTTTTCTGAACGAATGAAAATCCAAAATAATCCAGTTATAAAAAGCAAGATGCATCCCAAAGATTGCATTTTGGTATACACTTTCAATAATTACATTTATTAAAAGAGTTTTTATAGATACATTCAGTGGGATGATAAGACTATAGTATTTCACACAAGAAGATGTGGTACAAAAGGCCATAAAACAGGTAGAATTGCACTTTAAAAAAAGAAAAAGAAAAAATATAAATAAAGAAAAACATTCAAAACGGTATTTATATCATACTGTAAACATCTAAATGTATATTCTTAAGGCCTTCCAAATAACAGCCTGTCACAGTCTTTGCTTTCTCCCAATAACAGCAGGACTAGGAAGAGAGGAAGTAAATTTGAAAGAAACCAAACATACCTCAGAGTATTTACACAATAATGTTACATTAATTAAGGAATGAATAATGTCCACAACCATGCATTCTTTGGTTATTATGGTTTAACAGTAAGACACATGTCTTAAAGATGTAGTAAGCGATTTCTGAGACACTGTTGGTATTTGTATTTAACACCCAAACAAGCACATCCCTACCCAAAAGAAACATGCCCCTCCCATTGCTCCGCCCCCAAAATAATGAGAACACTATGCAACACAGGCAAAGACCAACAGCTGGCCCATCAGACAGCTTGCGCAAGTATGTATGAACCAGCTGTCATTTAACAACCACAACAACTTGTGATGCAGCCTGGGATTAAACCACACCATGTTGTTCATCTGGCCCCCCGACTGAGCCTGGTTTCTCCCTAGGATTTATTCCTCCATTTCAGTCACCAATGGAGTTTGGGTTCCTTGCCACTGTCACCTTTTGGCTTGCTTAGTTGGGGCCACTTAAGATTCGGCAATATTTTTGACTTGACTGCACTGACACTATTGGATGTGAACTGAACTGAGCTGGACGTTGACATCACTGTTTTCTCCAGAGCTGCTTTATAGATGAATTGAACTGATTTCATAATAGATTCACTTTTTAGTTATTGAACCAAACTGAATCAAACTGATTTCAACTGAATAATGACTGTTTGACTAATGACTATTGTCTTTTTAGAGCTGCTTTACAGCAGAATTGAAGTCTGTTTGCATTATTATATCCTATTTTCCTGTTTATCACTGTAAAGCTGCTTTGCAACAATCTGTATTCTATAAAGTGCTATATAAATAAAGGCGACTTGACTTCACAACAACAGCATATCCTGGTTCTGTGAAACAGCAAAACCTATGTTACTTCAGGTATGGAGCAGAAACAAAGCAACCTCTGCATCCGTTTTCAGGCCTTCCCGTTCTCTAACGTCTCTCCAGCACTGGAAAGCTTCTCTAATATTAACGCGGGTCCTAAAGCTCTTGCCTAATCGTAACCCTTCTTTTCCCAATTATATTCCTCTGACCTTTTCCTCTTTGGTAAGATCTCAGCCATGTCATGAGCGTATACGCCCTCAATTGCTGATTGGCTACAAGAGCGTTGTGGTGATCGGTTCGATCCACTTCGTTTTTTCTCCTATTTACACAGCCGGGACTAATGTACATAACAGAACACACACAGAACAGACATCAATCAAATATTCACAAAATAGTTTGTTTGGGTGTTGATTTCTATTTCTCTCAGAAATCGCTTACTGCAACTTTAAAGAGCACTTTAGGACAGTGGTTCTGAACCAGGGGGCCGGGGCCCACTAGGGGGCCTCAACAAACAAGATGACTTAAAATGAACAGGATATACATCTTTTTAGTTATGACAAGTTGTCAAATATTTTATCGGGTAAATTGTGAGTGTGACGGTTATTTTTTCTCTCGCATTTACGCTAAGCACTTAATTTTCCCTATCCATCTGAAATAAATAGCTGTATGCTGCTATAGAGTAACAGTTTTACATCACTGTTCTCCTCTCTAATGACAAGCAGTTCTAAGGGAGGTTTGCAAATCTGAGCGCTGACTCCAGCACAAACACAGTTTCGGAATAGTATGTGGGTTTCCTTAAAAACAGAACATTTAAAAAAACATCCTCCTTTCTAAAAATACGGCCCAATGACATGAACAGCCAAGTATGGTCAGGCTCATAGTGAAGTGATGTGGTTACAGGCTGTGAGAACAGCACAGAGAGAGAAAGAGCAGGTCAGGTCAGCGATGGTTGAGCTGTGCGAGCTGCACAGACGTCTGCTGTCTGTATGTTCCCCGGATGTCCTCAAGAGACTCAGCCAGGGATCTGAATGACGGACGCTGCCCAGGGTTGAAGTCCCAGCATTGCTCCATCAGTAAGTACACCTGCGATAAGGATTCAGGCAATGAAGCTGTGAACCACAGGTTGTCCAAATAAACTTGTAAGAATATCCGTGCTTAGTTTCACATTACCTCACGAGGACAGTCTTTAGGGCACGGCAATCTCTCGTTTTTCTCCAGGAGGCTAATAAGTTTAACCACAGTCATTTGCCCATGGACCAATCCCATCATCTCAAAGAATTTCTATGGAAAACAAAGTCATATATTTATCAGCTTAAGAGATATTGCAAACTTAAAGAGATAGTTCCAAACCTGTATGGCTTTCTTTCCTCTTGTCAAACACAAAATGAGAAATTACGATGAACGTTCACACTGTTCTTTTCCATACAATGAAAGCATATGTTGCAAGTCCAATTTGTGGTCATGTTCACAGAATGAGAATTGAGCGTTATGGCTGAGGGCAAAATTTTCAGTGAATAATGACTTAAATTTTGGTCTGTTCTTTACGGCTTGTTGATGTTCATGAGGCTTGTTTAGTACCTGCCACTGCCTCATACCAGATCTGTTTGTTTATCATTTGTTAGGTTTTATTCCATTTCATCTTTTTTTTTCTGTCTCATAGTATACATGTCCCAAGCACACAATTATAATGTTCTCATTATAATTTTATGTAGCTTATATGACAGACTTGCGCTGCACGTTGCACTTAACCGTATTTTCCTTTTTGAAGTGATTTCAATCATATTTCAAGCTATTCAAAACCATCATGGTGAACAGTGCACATCTGAAGTGTCTCAGCTGGAGGAAATAATCCATTATTTATTGGCTTTAATATATCGGCCAAATTTTCTTATCAGGCTGTTAACAATAACATTAAAAAATGAATATATATCGGCCGATATGGGGGCCAACATATTGTGCATCCCTATTTTAGGGCTGGACCAGAATATTCAAATATTTGGTCAGTGGGTTGGTATTCGATTTTCAATTTTGGGATTCGAATATTCGTTTTTTTTTGTTTTGTTTTGTTTTGTTTTTTCTCGCAAACCCGGCATCCCCCTCGAAACGGTTCTCATTCGTGCTTGAATATGTTTACACTATAAAATCTGGCGAAATACCAAACTGAAATACAATACTTTTTTTTTTTTTTACAATTATCTTATATCTTAGCCATTTTTAATAGGATGGACAGTTGAATAGGAACCCAACCTCGTTATACTTAATAAATATATTTGCTTCTTCTTAGCGTTCCCTGCAACGGAGTATTCTCTGTCTAGAGCGCACAACTGCATGAGCTTATATGGAAGAAGCGCATGCCTGAGCTTGCATTTTGGGTTAAGCTGCGTTGGTTTGACATTGTGGAAAATAGAATAATAGAATCAAAACGTATTAGCCTTTTTACCCGTTAGGGATGTGACGGTGAGAAAATTTACTACCGAAGCTTCGAAGCTCAAAAAAATGGTATTCGGGCCAGCCCTACCCTATTTATAACAAAAGATTTCCATTTTTCAAAAAGGCTGTTTTTTTTTTACTTTCTATTTATCAAAGAATCCTGAAAACATGTATCATGGTTTCCACAAAAATATTAAGTAGCTCAACTGTTTTCAAAATTGATAATGATAATAAGAAATGTTATCATCATATTAGAATGATTTCTGAAGGATCATGTGACACTGAAAACTGGAGTAATGATGCTGAAAATTTATGGACAAAAATTGAATATAAAATATATTAAAATAGAAAACAGTTATTTTAAATTGTAATAAAATTTCACAACATTGCTGTTTTTACTATTTTTGATCAGATAAATGCAGCCTTGGTGAGCAGAAGAGACATTCTGCAAAAACGCAAAAATGCAACAAATGTCATAAAACCAAGACATACCGAAGGGGGGCTTTGGCGATGGTTGCAGTGGGTCAAAATCTCATAGAGGGTCACAGCAAAAGACCAAACATCAGAGGCAAAGGAAAACTTGCTCTCCTTCAGGCACTCTATGGCATACCTAAAAAGCCAAGAAATAACATGTTTTGGAATAACTGCTCTGTTTGTTTTAAGCCCAGAGATTAATTTAATATTGCAAAGATAAACAAGTCCAGAGATAAACATATTTTTTCTTATTCAATTACTTTATTTTCTGTGGAATCATTCGATTATTGTAACGTTCCTTGTGTCGATCGATATCAAACATACTTATGCTTTCACTGTGTAACACCACATTATATCTAATGATGTCCATAAATCCATTAACAGCCCATGTTTTATTGTTAAAAGGATTCTCCAGGATGTTATCACCATTAGAGAACATTATCCATCTCCCCAAGCCTCCAGCTATTACAGCTTACCAGAACACAGGACTGTCTCCATCCTCACGAACACGATAGTAGATCTCCCCTTCGGGAATGTACTTTGTCAAGCCAAAGTCACCAATTTTAACCACACCTTCATTCTCCACCAAAACATTCCGTGCAGCCAAATCCCGGTGGACGTACCGCTTGGAGTGCAGATAGTCCATCCCCTACAGGTGCAGCAGTACAGATTGGAAAACATGGGACAAATTAGAAGAGTAAGGACTATTAGTTAGCTTCAGTATGACTTTAATGGGTCTGAATTCCTCACCATACAGATCTGCTGTGCAAACAGGAGATGTTGAGCGATTCCCAACCGATGTTTAGGCAGGTACTCTCTGAGGCTTCCCAGTGGAAGATACTCCATGATTAATTGAACCACCTGTCCACCTAAAACACAATACCACATATAGTACACTACGAGTGTGGCCGTCACATTTTGCATGAGTAGATTAAATATTTACTATCTATCGGGTCAAGTGATAATTATAAATTAGGAGAAGGTGGAGTTGTTATTCAAGAGGCAATTTTATTAGACAAAAGAAAACTGGATACACCTCTGAGAGCAATATTTAAATTTGAGTCCATTTTCCTATCATTTGAAACATATGTATATCTTCTAAAAGCACTAGCTGTACACTAGCATATAGAAAACTAATAAACATGGACTAAAATCCACACAACTTTATTTCATGAGTTCTTTAAGCTAGTGGCTATACCCCAGCTAACAGGGAATGTTCTCAGAACTTTGACTAACATTCTAGATAGGTTCTCTAAAAGTTATAATTTTAAAGCTTGCAAAATGTTAGCACAAAAATGTTATTCATACATCATTCATGGGAGGTTTTTTTTCTGAAACGTTTTAGTTGGACATTCGTCCAATGTTTTCTAAACATTATTACTTACTACTTCAAAACGTTCAGAGAACATACAAAAGTTGAATGTTCCCTTAAGGTACACTATGTAACTTTATTTTGTTCATTCTGTTTATTTTGTTTGCCCGTGCGTGTCTCGTCATATCTGTTAATAGAGAAAAGTTGCTCCGGCTTTTTTGTATGTATGGTGTGGGAGTGGCATAGGTTAGAGACAAGCGAGCATGCTAAATCCCTAACCTCCAGGGAATTCATTTTCATTAATTTTCCTAGTGCTAGTCCGGCTCATTTGCAGGGTCTGCGTCATCAGAATTATCCGCACACATACTGGATTTCGCACAGGTTTTACGCCGGATGCCCTTGCTGACTGAGAGTGCTGGGAGACACTAACACACACTCCTACGCCCAATTTGGCATATCCAATCCACCGAACCTGTATGTCTTCGGACTGGGTGGGGGAAACCGGAGTACTCGAAGGAAACCCACACTGACATGGGGAGAACATCTCCACACAGAAAGGATTCCTGGCTCAGCCAGGGCTCGAATAGTGGACATTCTTGCTGTGAGACAGTGCCCAATGAGCCACCGTGCTTCAAACTTCCGGAGAATAACCCATTTAAAAAAAAAAAGCCAAACAAAG
The DNA here is from genome assembly GCA_039654105.1 of Coreius guichenoti. Classification (NCBI taxonomy): domain Eukaryota; kingdom Metazoa; phylum Chordata; class Actinopteri; order Cypriniformes; family Gobionidae; genus Coreius; species Coreius guichenoti. The sequence goes on from CM077171.1 coordinate 17,374,675, forward strand.
TAGAGTCTGCTGGCAAAAAGGAAACAAGACTCAACATTGGCTTGGCTTTTGAGACATGGTGAGAACTGAGGGATTTGAAATGTTGTAAAAGCGATGCGGAGATAGCATAAATTGCCATATGTAGCTCCCTTAACATTATGCTTAATTTAAATACCCTATCTATTAATAGGTAAAGCTACAGTAAGTCAGCTTGAGATCCTTTCCATCTAAACTTGTAATATCTCTTAAGCCTAGTAGTGAATGTTTTATGTGCAGTAGTATAACCATCAAGCCATGTCAATCTGCAGTCACGCAGAGCCAAAGCACAACCAAAACAGTGTTTTTCCGCAAAATGCATGCAGTAGAGGGCCAAAACCTACATAGTGTACTTTTAATGTTTTCTCTAATGTTCGCATAACCAAGAAAAAAAAAGGTTTTACTGGGTAAAACCTGGGTGTTTTCAACATTGAGAGAACATTCAGAAATAACATTTTAATAACTTAATGGGAACAATATCAGTTAGCAGTTTTGCTCACCCAGTTCAGTACAACACCCCTTGTATTTGACGATATTGTTGTGGTAAAGTGATTTGAGTATTTCGATCTCTTTCATCCAGGAATCGTGAAGGTTACTTCCACTCTCTTGTTTCAAGGCCTTCACTGCCACATATTCTCCTGTTCCATCATTGCCAGGGTCATAGACGTACAGCATCACCTTTCCAAAATGTCCCTGTAAGCAGGTCACACAGTATCATATGAAAATGACATATGACAGTAAGACCTGAACACAGTCTTGAGCAGAAACCGTAAACTGACCTCTCCCAGATCCCTGATCCTCTTTAGGTAACGTTTGTAAAAGATGCTGGGGTCTCTGTCCGGAAGTGACTCACATTCTGATGAAATGTCTGGATCTTTTAAAGACGACAATAAGATAACAATTTCTGAATGTTTCTTGAAAATTTAACATGGTATTATACTATGCAAATACTGTGAAACATGCATATAGTAATCATTCAGTACCATGGTATTATCTAGGGATGCATCAACATCTAAATTTTTGTCGATACCGATAATGATATTTGTTATGGTTGATAACCAATATGATGGCTGACAATATAAATATAAATCAATATTATTTTTTTTCATGCTTCAGGATATTAAAATTTTAAAGTATTGATAGATAAGACAAATAACTGTTTAGTACTTTTGTAACATGGGATAGAAAAAAGTTAAAAAGAAAAAAAACCCTGATATTACCTGCTTCCAATTTCAGCTGATACTAATAAAGATCATTTAAAAAATACTAATGATGTCCGATAACAGTCCGATGCACTGAAATGAAAATTCTTGGCTTAAACCAAAAATTTTGGACACACTGGGTCGAAAACCAGAAATGCTCATTTTAAATGATCTTTTGTTTGGATAACTACACAAATTCTATTAGTATTTTAATATATTTCTTACAGATTAAACTTTACACTTATTCCTCTTTTAATTAACATTACTATAATAACATCTAGGCTCCAACAACTTAAAAAAATATTGTATAGGCCTAATTTTATATAAATATTATACAATTGTATGGATAGCCGTAAAAATGTGTTGCTCAGTACAATACTGACTTAAATTAAACAAAAAAATAAACAAAGATATAGATTTATTTTGACAAACACTACTATGATGAACTGAGAAAGAATGTCTAGCAGTGATCTTAAAATATATCCCAATTTCTTTTCCCTAATAGAAGCAAATTTCAACACCAAAACAGGGAAGTTTTGCATTTCTGAAGGACTGGCGACAGGTTCTTTATTAGCAGCAGCAGCTTCTCTATCTACTCAAATGAAAAATGGTTTTTCATGTATTTGATGAGATGTTGCATTAAATAGCCTCGCAGCTTCTGTGCAAACACAGGAAAATGCTTGAAATTGCTTATTGAGGCACTAATAAGAGAGTGAATGCTTCTGGGTACATTTTTTGAACTACTAGGAAACATAAATGCTAGCTGAATTTGCAATCACATGTCAGTTTTGACCACAATAGTCTTCCATTTGGACTTCCATAGTCTTAGGCGAGTTACTTTTCGTCTTGCATCCCTAGTATTACCCAAAATGTAAATGAATTCTGTCATCATTTGCTCACCCTCATGTCAAACCTGTATGACTTTCTTCTGTGGAACACAAAAAGAACATTGGACCCCATTGACTTTCATTGTATGAACAAAAGAAAAAAACAACACCACCAAACTACTTTTCAAAATATCTTCTTTTGTGTTTTGGAATGACATGAGGATGAGTAAATGATGACAGAATTTACATTTTTGGGTGAACTATCCTATATATTTCCACTTGAGCTTCGTTCTTGGCCCAGAATTCTCAGCACGGTTAGCTGGTAGAGTGCGTATAGTGATGTCGCCATTCATGATTGGTGACTTTTCCGTTGCCTGGCTACCAGTTTCTCTGTAGCTGGCCAAGCGCGCTATTTGAGTGAAGTAAACACAAGTTAATAATAGAAATATCCGATCATCATCCATAACGCGTTCACTATTTACATCTCATACCATCTGTAAACTCTTGCACTACCAAGGCAACGACTGATGCATTTGTATTACATTCAAAAGAGCTCTCTTATCAGCTCCACAGTGGAAAATGAAACCATATCTGTACAGGCTGGGCCAGATCGGCACGGAATGGAACGGTTAAGCAACGAGAACGGTTTGGCCCGACAGTTGAAAACTGGCTTTAGTACCATGGTACTGACAATACAATAAAACAACAGAAAACCCCACAACATGCATGATTTGACTGCGTTAAAAGGCTCACTTTTAATCTGAATCTCTGTTAGCTCTCTCAGAATGGTCCGGAATGAAGGCCGTGCGGCAGGGTCATAGGTCAGACACATACTGATAAAGCTGGCCAGCTCTTGAGACGACGGCACCGCCAGGCGACTCTGCGTCTCATAGAATCGCTCTTTCTGTAGACGGAGGAGAGCTTTAAGAAAACGGCGAGTGTGCGGTGTCCGCTACACAGATAGAGGAAGCCGTACCTCAGGCAGTGTGCTGCCACTGATAGGAAGATCTCCATTGTTGCAGATTTCCAGCAGAGTTGCTCCAAAGCTCCACTGGTCGGCAGCGCTTCCAATACGGGCCCTGTCGGCGATACACTCCGGAGCAATCCACGGGATTCTCTCCACACGCTCTTTTCATAGAACACAAATATCAAACACAGACTTTTACATTTTCTGGAGCAAATGTGAACGGTTCTTTCCTCTGCAAACCCCGCCATTATGATCTTAGTGTGCTCTGAGTGGTTTGTAGTGTGTTGCTAATTCATTGCTAGGGTGCATCACAAACGGTGTGCTGAAGTTTAATACGTAGGGTTTCTGTCAGTGTTCATTCTGGACAGCTGCTTCAGAGCGGTTAACGTGATCATCCTGACATTAAAAAATGTGCTAAACTAAAGGAAGTGAGCATCACCATTAGGAAGTGGTTGGTTTGTAGCTTCCTGTTCTATCAACCATGAGAGAATCTGATGAAACAAGCGGAGTGAAGTAACTAGAGAAATGACACAGATAGAGAGGGACAGGATGTACTCAACTCGATGTACAATACACATGAATAACAACACAGTTCTCGATTACCTCCACGAGACAGAGCCGAGAGAGAAATGCCTGGGTCACTGAGCTTCACAAAAGGGGATGAGCCCTCCTCCAAACCCTTCCTGACCACGAGAATATTCTTGCCACAGACATTTCCATGGACCAAGCGCTTTGTCTCCTGTGAAGAACAAGGTGATGGGTCAGTATCACACACAAACATAAAAAATAAACTATTTTAATGCACGACATGGAGACAAAGAACCGCCAGACGCAAAGCCGAGTGCATATATTTAGTTTAATGCACAGCTAGCCGTGGATTATTCCGCTTATACTATGGTCATTTGCCAGCATTGACAACTTAAAGCTGTCATTGATGTTTTTGCAGCGCAATATTTGACCGGAAGGGTAAAAATGAAATGACATTTTCATTTCAGTGAGTGTGAATTACCTGCATCTGCATCTCTCTACTAATAATGAAGCTGTGAGTTTAATTACTTCAAAACTAGCGCTGTTACCACCTCGTTGCTGAGAAATATAATGTAGAGATTCAGTATCAAAGCTATTTTATTAATAAAAGTCATGTCAACAAGTTTCTGTCTGTGTGTGTGCTTTAAAAAAGTGCATTAATACTGTATAGAACGGTGATTAAACTGAACTACCTGTGCATTAAACGGTTTTAATGCGCACCTTCCAGCCAATCTGATATTATAATTTCAAGACAATTAATCATCATTAATTATCTCATTCTCATTACTGTAATGCAGTAAGAAAACAATCCTATCTTAAAGCAAATACTTTTTTAATTAAAATCTATGTATTGTAATAATTATAATAAACTTAATTTAAGTGTACTGCAGCATTATTTTTTTCTCACATTACAGTAATGTTAATTGGTCTTATAATGATACAATGGAAAAATGTAAACATAAATATAAGCACACAATTTCACAATAAACACAATTTCTTATAACAAATTTTCTTTTGATTTTGATGTGTAATATCACAGATATTTCTTAAGTTTTCTTTACAAATAAATGTTTTTAACTAGAAAATATCACATATTTTCTCAAATTACAGTAATGAGAATTTGACATATTTAAAGCATGTTCATGTAAAATGCATAAAAAATGTCCTCAAAAACCGGCTTTATTTTATGCAAAATATATTTCTTTTGATAAGAATATTTTTTCTTTTGATTTAGATGTGTAATATGATTTGAACTTTTTTTATTCAATATTTCATGAAAGTTTTACTGTGTTAATTTTTTGTTATATAATGTTTCCATGCAAAAATAACCCCCACTACAAATAGGCCTAGTATTTTTTCTTTTGCTTTTGGGGTGAAATACGATAGTATTCATGTTATTCATTCTAACAAAGACTAATAATGTAGAATAATCTGAGAGATTTCTGGCAACTATGGATGTAAACTGTTCTATTTTAAAAGTCACATATTGAATTCATCACTCACAAGATAGCAAAGAGCGCTGGCAAGCTGTTTAGCAACAGTAAACTTCCACTGAGGAGTGACACGGCCCTTCTCTCTGTGCAGGAACACATCTAATGGGCCAAACTCCACAAACTCCTCCACCATGATGTCTGTTCAAATAAAAACAGTACAGTCAACAGATACATAATGTGTCTGACGGATGGTAAAAAGTACAGCTCAACAAAAAACAGCCACAAACAGCTATGACGACACTTGCGCCCTTTAAAGAGGAAGTCAAAAAAGGCACAACACTCACTCTCGGATCCCTTGACTGAAACGCCATGCACAAAGACCAGATGACAGTGTGACACCTGACTCATGAGACTAGCTGTCTCAAAGAATGCCTAGACAAAAACGCAAAGGCAATGAGATAACATGCTTTTGCAATTGTTTTTATCGTACAATTCCTAACCAGACAACTCTTACTAGCGCTATGTCCTTGTGGCTCTGGTCCAGAATTTTAAGGACGACCCGGATGCCTTTTATGTTGCGGTGATTGTTATTGAATTCATTGTCGTCATCCTCTAGTGAGTCGTGTATCTTCAGCCAGCCTGCGTAAATGTTAGTCCTGGTGCCTCGTCCCAGATGCTGCTCCTGTATTCATTAAAAAGGGTATTTCATGACACAGGGCTTGACTTTTTTATTTATGTTACATGAAGTTCACATTCTTTACGATTTATTTTGGAAAACTATTTGCATAAATTTGAGAACAAATTATGACTATCCCTCAATCATGACATTTCCAACACAACAAAATATTCTGCCACTAATAAGGTTACTGTACTTGAAAACAATGTCAGTGAAGAATGACTATAACTCAATTTTGGTGTGTAGATGTCTTCAGACCAGGGCACTTATCAAACATTTTGAGGCAGATTGGACATTGTATGCTTGAGTTACAACAACTTCCTGTTTCATGACGATAATAGCATGCTTTAGCACTCAGCTAAGTGTTTCTAGCATGTTTAGTACTCAATTGCATATTTTAGTATGTTGCTAGTAGTGCATCACAGTGTTAAACACGTCACTTCCTATTGCCAGTGAGTGGCGATATTACTATAACTGAATATTGTCATGTAGACGTGTTCAGGGCAGGACTCAATGTGAAGTTTGGAAGTGTTGCATGATTTAATGTGTTTCTAGCATGTTTGGTACTTCATGGCATATTTAAATGTGTTTCAGGGAGTGAATTAGTGTAAAGCATGCCATTTCCTGTTGCCAACAGGTGGCGCTATGAATAACTGAATATTGTCATGTAGATGTCTTCAGGCCAGGACTCTAATAAAACGTGAAGTTTGGGGCAGGTTGGACACTGTATGCCTGACTTACAACAGCTTCCTGTTTCATGGCAAAACATCAGACTTTGTCAGGCCGCCACGGACACGCCCTTCAGCGAAAACTCAAGATGTTTGCAATTAAACATCGCTAAGGCCTTAAGATTAGACTGACCAAATATGATGTTGTTCTGGTTAAATCTCAGTGAGGAGTTAAATATTTAAAATATTTAATTTAAAATTCTAAATATCTCACTTCCTGTTGGGTTTTTCGATTTTTCTCCTAGGGTCTTTTTTTGTAGGCATTGGGCTGTTACATGTGTCTCCCGAATTTCATACTTGTACGTGAAACGTAGCACGAACGGCGCTTAATTGCAATTTTGTAGGTGGCGCTATCGAGCCATTTTGCCACACCTAATTCTGAAACCCATATCAGACGAACATTTTCACCACTTCTGACGCGTGTGCAAAGTTTCTTGAGTTTCGAGCATGTTTAGGCCCTCAAAAAAGCGATTCATTTCGGAGAAGAAGAATAATAGACCGAGCAATTCCAAAAGGGTCCTCAAATCATCGGTGCTCGGGCCCTAATGATAAACTACATGTCTGATATATAGAGAAGTGTTGTCTGCTTTCATTTTATCAGTGCAATCAGTACATCGATACAATCTGCCCAAGTGGAATGCATGAAAATGTCCTTATCAATGGTTTGGTGTTGTAGAGCTCAGCTCATGAGGATAAGTAGGCGACTGATTGTGTACAATCACATACCTTTGTAATCTCCTTGTCCTTAATTTGATGGAACCTCAATTGGCTCAGGCTGAGGGTTTCAGAGATGGCTTTAATGCTACTGTTTGCACCCTTTCTCATTACGAGAAGGTTTGATAACTCTGCAATAGAACCATAAAAACCGTTAACAGTATGACTCACCAAATGATAAGAATCATGTGGAATTTTTCCTAATCAGAGATTCACTCCAGGATGACTCAGAGGTTTGACTGTAAAGTCTGCCATGCTGAAAATACACAAACATACACACTCACCTCCTGGTCTGGGCAAGCAGCACTTCTTTAAAGTGAAGCTGTCTTCTCCAGACTTCAGCACGAAGGTCTTTAAACTATTGGTGAGCTCCTTTATACTGGAGAACTCTTGATCCCAGCCTTCCAGTTTGAACATGGAGCCCTTCTGTGTAATTCGGAACTGTTTGTATATTGGGTTTTCCCCTTCCTGACAGAATCAAAGTCAATCAGAAATTACTTTAAAATATCTATGAAACAGAAGTATGATGCTTTCTTCCGTATTGTGACGTACATCCATCTGAGGGAAACTTTCTCTCAATTATTGAAAGAAAATAGTGGGGCATAGACTTGGTTCTATGCATTGGATTTTGAGATGTTGCCGTTGCTCTCAAAAGTGGAGGCAGATGAACGTGAGCTAGCAGGGGTGGAGTTTATTCAACTTAAAGTTTGGAGTTTCACTTTGTATAGTGACTAGGATAGTTCATTTTCGTTTCATTTTTAGCACATCACGTACCGTTCCACTAAGCTGGCGAACGATCTCAGCTTCAGCATCATCACTATGACACACCCCTTACGGCATTGGTCCTGCCTTTTGTTCACACAGGGCGCATTTCAGGACTGATCCCAGCAATGTTACTACAGTAGGTCCCCATCCCGGGATGTGTTTGCTTTCACACAGAAGGCACTCAAGCAATTTTAAGGCGATCAACGTGCTATGTGAAAGGGGCTTATTATGGCATTGTGTTTTTTTTTTTTTTTTACCTGTTTTATCAAAAATTGGAGGCTTCAAAAGTAATAATACACTCTCCTCAACATGCCACACAATTTCATGTCCGTAGGAAAAAAGGTGTGGGATGAGTTAAGGGGATTTTTTGGGCAATAGTCGGCAACCATTTATCTTGTGTTTATATGCACTTTTTCATATATATTCCATATATATATGTGGTATAAAACAGCTAGTACTACATTGTTCTTTGGCCACATAAAATGTACGCTGCAGCCAATAAAACATCTTTCTATATTTAGTAGTGTGCACCATTAGCAATTGTACACAACAAAGTGGCAGGATTCTCGAGAACAAGCTTGACAAGCAACCCTGTGTCCCTCCAATTTAAAATGAATAAGAAACTCACAGTTGCCACCTACTCAAGTCAAGACAATACAAGTTTGCATGTCTACCATGAAAATTCCCTTTACATGCCGAAACTTAATTCTTGCCTTATTACTCACCACTAATTATACATCACATATTACACATTCATTTCACAATTCTTCAACTCCTCCAATCAAACTATTGTTGAGTTAACATTGAACCCCCTATCTAGAGAATTACCTTTGTCCGACTCAGAGATGCCAGGATTATTCGATGGTAATCCAAAACACTCCAGCGCACGATAAACGCTCCCTCCTCTGGTTCTTTCTTTAGTTTTTGGAACACAAACTCATCCCTAGCAGTAGGGAAAAGAGTGAAAAAGTCAATAAAAATGGATGAAGACCACAAGGCCGTACTGACTGCACGTGGAAATGCGAGTGACGTACAGTATGGGGCCGTGCAGGTCATTGGTCTCACTGAGAACCACTCTGGGCGGAGCCACTTCGTGACAAAGATAATGATGTGCATCGGTTGTAAGGCGGAAATACCCATCAAGCAGTGAAACCAGAGAGCGAGCCTGAAGACTGGAGCCTAAATGCATGTCCTGGAACACAAATATATGTAGGTGGGACACATATCATACAAACACAAAAGATGGAAACCAAATACAGCTTTACCAGACTGTTTACCATTGACATGTTGTCTTGGCGACTGATGCAAACATTTACGCCCTGAATGGAAATCAGAGAAATCTCAGGGAAGTCGCAGAAGGTGGTCCAGATGTCCATTTCCTGTTCATCACATGACTGTGTCTCTCCGCTCTGATTATGAATGTAGTCATTTACCTGGAAAGTGATGAATTTTAAAGGTACAGCTGTATTAGAGAAGAAGGTCAAATATCAACTGCATCAACTTACCCTTTGTGCTGATAACTTCCTCCACCATATGCCAGTTGATCCAGACACCCTGATCTCATAAGTAGGTTCACCGTTTACGGTTTCCCCAGAGGGTGTTTGTATTCGGGAGGCAATGAGGTACGACCCACTGTCATCTCCATCAGGTCTCAGGTGAAGATGAAACACAGGGAAGGTCTCGACGCCAAAATGAGGAGCCAGGCGCTCCAGCGTAGACAGATACTTGTACATGACCTCTTGCGATCCAAGCTTCCCCATGCCCACTGTGTGCTGCTGAAAACTGCTCACAAAGTTCGCAAACACACGGTGAATACGGAACCTTGTCAGGATGTTGTTCCGGGCGATGTGTCGGGAAAAAGATAGAGGGATGCATCGGAGAAAGCTGAAGGATGGAGCATAAACGTCAACATGCTTGAATCATTTTCTATATGTTGTAATGGCTATTGGCATTATTATTAAATGATTTAAAATTGCACATTTGAAAGTGCTTCAATTAATGTCATTCACTTATACAGACAAACCAAAAATTATTCAGACACCAGATATAATTTTTTACTAGTGGGTGCAGGACACTATAGTTCATTCATGTAAGTGAGGATAGCAAAATAAAGTAAACTGTGACATATTATACCCAAATATTCTTCATCCAGTGGACTACCAGTAAAATTGATAAAAATTTATTCAGACAGTTTGACCTGACCATGTTTTGCTTAAGTGTTTTTTCTTTAATCCACCTTTTACACCACAGACTGAACAAAATTAAGCATTGCTTGGTGATTGGTTGACCTAAATTGGTATTATCTAATTGTGTACTTAAATTTAACAGCTGACAGCTGATTGGTTGATTGTAATCAATTGCATACGATTCTATTAAAGTTATCTGACATTATCAAGATGAATTTGTTCTGACACAGTCTAACTCTGAGTTCTTGTCATATTTTATTACCATTTTCTTAATAATAAAATCATATATACTGATAATGTGAGGAAAATGTTGAAGGTGTCTGAATACATTTTGGTTTGACTGTATACTGGGGAGTTTTATTTAACTGAACTCTGTAGATTTTTATTATCTGGACAACAGATTTAAAGCGATTCATATCATGAGGAGTCAAGGACATTTTCCTTGATCTTTTAAGATAAGAGTTTTGCCCTAAATGTACTAAAACATTATAATTTCCTCCCCAAAAGACTACTTATGGAAACTATGCTGTAAAAATGTCTCGTTCTGTACTTCTGCAAATTTCTGACATCAGATGAAGACATTTAGACACATTTTGACAATCGATGTGTGTAACACCTACAGCTCTGCATTTCATTTAAAAATAAACAAAGGTGCCTGATCATTTTACCACGGCCTTCGAGGTTTGTAGCATATTTGGCAGTTTAAAAAATGTATTTGATAGCAAAGCTGTAGCTTGTGAGTGACTGCAGGAAAGCTCAATGCATATGCTATGGGGGGTTTCACTTACAAGTCCACAAAGCACAGTAGAAAAAATGAGAGAGTGGAAAAAAACCCTTTACTAACATTATGCGAGCAAAGTGAAAAAAGCAGAATCATGTATGTTAGGACCCCTTTAAAGACCCCTGCTGTTTTATATATTGTAACATTCTTCAATGCCATATCTTTTTTTCAACTTCCTCTTTAAAAATAGCTTTCAGATCTTCCTTTGAACAGTAAAGAAAGCTGAAGCCCACACCTGGTTTGCTTGGCCACATCCTGTAGAGAAGAGCCAGTCTGCAGGGCCGTGTAAGAGAGGTGAAGCACAGCCATGCCCAGACACTCATTCTTAAAGCGACTGATCTCTTCCTCTCCTCTCAATGTATCCAAACATGTCAAGTCATTCACAAAATCATATTTCGCCTGGCAAGAAAATCAAAACATTAAATCTTAAAAGATTTAGAGAGAATACAATTTTGGACATTGGTTAGACATAAAAAAAAAGCAAAATACAATTTTTATGGGAAATTACATTTTTTATTACATGTTGAAATGTTTTTTTATGATCTCTTCTGTTCAAACTAAAAGGAAATATCTCAAAGGCAGTGAAGTTATAGCGTTTCAGTAAATCTCTTCCAATTATTTTGAGTGACTGTAAAAATCACCTGAGCAAAGAGGTATTCCAAAGAGGTCATCTCCAGCAAAGGAGACGCCACCTGCTCTGCTCCAGATCCAGTCCGTAATGCATGACGAGTCACTACCGGTTCCTTTTCACCTAATCCATGCCAGTTACGGAAGTAAAATCTACAAAGCAACAACATTAATTAATTATTTACACCAGTGGTTCTTAAACTTGGGAACGCGTACACCTGGGGGTACGTCAGGTGACATGGGGGTATGCGAACAAAATGCTGAGTTTTGCAGTTCTTTTAATTCTACCCCACTATAAAATATAATTAAAACAGAGCATGTATTTCTAACAGGCAAAATGCCGGCTCTAGTGTAAAAACAGGAAAATGGTAGTGCCGTATCTAATTAAATGACCTCATCTTTTGCGGTCAACACTGACTGCATCCACACAAGCAGCGTCCATATGATAGGTTGTGTGCAGAGTCTGCTGCCTTAGCAAATCGCGCTACATTGTTGCCGTTCTCAACAATGTACCTTTGTAAAAGTGGGGTTTTAGCACTTACTCTCAAGAAAAACAAATATAGGCACAGACAGTGCATAGAGATCTCTTCAATACAAAAACATACCCTGTGTGAGGTCTTGTTTTTAATGCTGATAATATATTATACGAGCAAGAATGCAATTTTTCCAGAATGTCCACACAATTGCAAATGTGATATTGATTTTAAACAAGTTAAACAACTAAAAAGGTAATATTAAGTAAAGTACATTTTTAACACAGTATTGTCAGATTTGTTTGCTCTGTTTTGCAATGAAATAATAGTTTCGACGAAAGCCACAGCAGAACTGTTGTGCATCTCCAAGCAAAAAACAGCAGCGTTTTGTCAATGAAAGAACCTGCGGCTTTAACCAAAACGGGAGAGTCAATGATTCAATGACTCATTCATGAATACAGCCACTTGGTTCCGTAAAAGGCCCTGTCCCAAGTGGCACCCTAAACACTTGTGGTCTTCCTACGAGTCCGCATTTTTGTGACGTAATGCCGCCTTGTCTGTCGGGAAGAAGTCTGCTGCGGAGCTCGTACCAGTGTGGGCTCAGCAAAAGTGCGCATCGAGGGCACATATCGACTGCAAAGGGGGCGCTCGCGAGCACCCTCCTGAATCCTAAAATGAAAAATGGGACACCCTGCGGTCTCATGGATTTAACGGACACGTGTATGCGGCAGCCACTGTAAGTCCACAAGAACGAAAGTGCATATGAAGTGTGCATATGAAGTAATCGGTTAATTTTTTTGTAGTAATAAAATAGATCTAAGCAAACAATAGCTTTTAAAATACATATATAATAACAAGGCAATAATAATTGGTTCAAATAAAGTATCAAAAGCAAGTAATCATATGGTTTTATTGAACAACACTGTTAAATGCTTAATATAATATACATAATATAAACAATCAAGTTATGTACATTACATACATATGCTGTGAACTGTGAGACGCACGTAACCTACACGCATGCAAATAAATACAAACCCGATTCCAAAAAAGTTGTACAAATTGTGAATAAAAAAGGAATGCAATAATTTACAAATCTCATAAACGTATATTTTATTCACAATAGAATATAGATAACATATCAAATGTTGAAAGTGAGACATTTTGAAATGTCATGCCAAATATTGGCTCATTTTGGATTTCATGAGAGCTACACATTCCAAAAAAGTTGGGACAGGTAGCAATAAGAGGCCGGAAAAGTTAAATGTACATATAAGGAACAGCTGGAGGACCAATTTGCAACTTATTAGGTCAATTGGCAACATGATTGGGTATAAAAAGATCCTCTCAGAGTGGCAGTGTCTCTCAGAAGTCAAGATGGGCAGAGGATCACCAATTCCCCCAATGCTGCGGCGAAAAATAGTGGAGCAATATCAGAAAGGAGTTTCTCAGAGAAAAATTGCAAAGAGTTTGAAGTTATCATCATCTACAGTGCATAATATCATCCAAAGATTCAGAGAATCTGGAACAATCTCTGTGCGTAAGGGTCAAGGCCGGAAAACCATACTGGATGCCCGTGATCTTCGGGCCCTTAGAAAAATATCCACTGCATCACATACAGGAATGCTACTGTAATGGAAATCACAACATGGGCTCAGGAATACTTCCAGAAAACATTGTCGGTGAACACAATCCACCGTGCCATTCGCCGTTGCCGGCTAAAACTCTATAGGTCAAAAAAGAAGCCATATCTAAACATGATCCAGAAGCGCAGGCGTTTTCTCTGGGCCAAGGCTCATTTAAAATGGACTGTGGCAAAGTGGAAAACTGTTCTGTGGTCAGACGAATCAAAATTTGAGGTTCTTTTTGGAAAACTGGGACGCCATGTCATCCGGACTAAAGAGGACAAGGACAACTCAAGTTGTTATCAGCGCTCAGTTCAGAAGCCTGCATCTCTGATGGTATGGGGTTGCATGAGTGCGTGTGGCATGGGCAGCTTACACATCTGGAAAGGCACCATCAATGCTGAAAGGTATATCCAAGTTCTAGAACAACATATGCTCCCATCCAGACGTCGTCTCTTTCAGGGAAGACCTTGCATTTTCCAACATGACAATGCCAGACCACATACTGCATCAATTACAACATCATGGCTGCGTAGAAGAAGGATCCGGGTACTGAAATGGCCAGCCTGCAGTCCAGATCTTTCACCCATAGAAAACATTTGGCGCATCATAAAGAGGAAGATGCGACAAAGAAGACCTAAGACAGTTGAGCAACTAGAAGCCTGTATTAGACAAGAATGGGACAACATTCCTATTCCTAAACTTGAGCAACTTGTCTCCTCAGTCCCCAGACGTTTGCAGACTGTTATAAAAAGAAGAGGGGATGCCACACAGTGGTAAACATGGCCTTGTCCCAACTTTTTTGAGATGTGTTGATGCCATGAAATTTAAAATCAACTTATTTTTCCCTTAAAATGATACATTTTCTCAGTTTAAACATTTGATATGTCATCTATGTTGTATTCTGAATAAAATATTGAAATTTGAAACTTCCACATCATTGCATTCTGTTTTTATTCACAATTTGTACAGTGTCCCAACTTTTTTGGAATCGGGTTTGTAAAGTGCATATATATTAAATCCGCAGAGCATATACTGTATTTATTTAATTGAATCGCAGCCTTTGTGAATTCACAATAGCACTATGATATATTATGATTTTTAAATGGTTTTAATATATCATGCAGTCTTTGAAAACAGTCTAATAATGTTGTTTATTGATTCTCGTCCGTATTGAATGTGCCACGTCCGGTATTTTGCCGGTTAATCGACACGGGCAAATTGCAATCGAGGATTTTTTTTTTTAAATCGGGTACTCGAATTTAATCAAGGTATCGTGACAGCCCTAATTATCTCATAACATTATTCATGCCATTGTAATTGCATTCATGCCACCTCTGAACAACATTAAACAGTGTGTAAATATATCTAGATGCAGCTTGTGCCACTGCAGTGCAAAGATGGCTTTTTTTGATGTTTCATTTAAATGAAATTATTGATTTAGTTTAATTTATTGCTTTATTTATTATATTAATAATTATATTAATGGAATTTTAAAGCGGCAGTCCGTAAGTTTTACCTCTTTGTCGCCATCTCTGTTTGAAACCTGCAATTGCAGTTATTTGCGGAATTATCATCTTTACGTGGGTTGTGCGTCGGCATGGCTACTCAGCGCGGAAGAATTTAATGTTTTGAGGAGTATGTGTGGCTGTCAGTCACTGTCATCTGAACAAGTAAGTAACATGTCTGCCACTTTTGTTCTGATCAACTGAGAAAAAAAAAGCATTACAATAAATCGCGATTAAATCTAACGATTGCTTAGCTCATATCACATCAAACCGTGCAAATCATTATTATTGTTATACTTTGTTCTCAAATTGTTAATGTTAACAGCATTAGCATTGCGTGAATATGTGTATTTAGTGTGTATTAGCGTTACCTGTAGATTTTAATTTCTGTACAGTCTAATCTTTTGCTTTTTGACGGGTGAATCTCCAGTTGTCACTGATATCTGTCGTTTGGACCTTTCTGGATTACAATCCACCATCAAAATGATACGTTTAATTACTCCAGCTGCTGTGAGAAAAGGCTATAAATGATCCACCACCTGCAGCATCCTCACATGCGAGCCGGAATCCTTCTTTATGTATACAGACGTGACGTAATGATGCAAAGACGAACAGCGCCATGCTCGAATTTGCCGCGGAAAGCTACCAGTACCACTCAAATTATACCATTATTACAAGTAGTGTTGTCACGAATCACAATACTGGAATTTCTAACTTCGATACGATACCTGGAAAAGTATCGATATTCGATACCATTTTCAATGCCACGGGGAAAAAACGCTGCATATACTGTCAAATAGATATTTTTAATATTATTTCTTTTTTTGTCCATCTATTGAAAGTCTAGTCAAAAATTTCTTCTGAAGAGATCACTTTATATAGCTTTTAAACTTTTTTTTATTTATATACAGTGGGGAGAACAAGTATTTGATACACTGCCGATTTTCCTACTTACAAAGCATGTAGAGGTCTGTAATTTTTATCATAGGTACACTTCAACTGTGAGAGACGGAATCTAAAAATCCAACAGTTGTTGCCTTCTCACCAAACTGCTTGCCTATTGTCCCGTAGCCCATCCCAGCCTTGTGCAGGTCTACAATTTTATCCCTGATGTCCTTACACAGCTCTCTGGTCTTGGCCATTGTGGCGAGGTTGGAGTCTGTTTGATTGAGTGTGTGGACAGGTGTCTTTTATACAGGTAACGAGTTCAAACAGGTGCAGTTAATACAGGTAATGAGTGGAGAACAGGAGGGCTTCTTAAAGAAAAACTAACAGGTCTGTGAGAGCCGGAATTCTTACTGGTTGGTAGGTGATCAAATACTTATGTCATGCAATAAAATGCAAATTAATTACTTAAAAATCATACAATGTGATTTTCTGAATTTTTGTTTTAGATTCCGTCTCTCACAGTTGAAGTGTACCTATGATAAAAATTACAGACTTCTACATGCTTTGTAAGTGGGCAAACCTGCAAAAGCGGCAGTGTATCAAATACTTGTTCTCCCCACTGTATATAAATATATATATATATATATATATATATATAAACGTTGATCAATTACCATTACAATTATCTCACAAATATTTGATAACTCAATGTATTTTTTACAATGGGGTAATTTTGCTTACAAAATAGCTTACACACAGCACAAGGAAGCTTGATTTCAAGTGGTAAATTGAATTTAAAAAGACAAGTAAACAGTAATAAGATAAGAACAAATAAACAAATTACTAAGAATAGCACAAATAAATACAATAGAATAAAGATACAAATGAAATAGACTGCTTTATTTTTTCAGGTAGGTCTAACAGTAGTATTCAGGTAAGAAACTGAATTAAAAAAAACAAAGTAATCAAATTTAAAATAACATTGGATAATCTTCATTGTAAAAAAATAAATACAGATGAAGCCATTAAAGTTACACAAGTTAATCAGTCAAGAGCAGTAAGTGATCGTTTGTCTTTTTGTAGTTTGAATAACATTAACAACATAGAGAGTGGCACGTTTATTCGACTGCTGTCCCTTTAAGACCTGACACACGCATGGATCCAAAATACTGTTCCTGTTACACATTCTTCCTGAACTGTTTATGACTGTGTTTACGTTAATACTCACCAAGATGGGCATTGTGACATTATTTTTGAGTGTATTTGACCAATAATAAGCTGGGGAAAGGAGCTAATTTTTGCACTTGTATGTCAGAGGCGGCTTTATTACTGTACGTGTGTGCGCTTCAGATGTGAGCGAGTAATGAGGAATGAGCAGAATTATGTGCAATCCTGCGCGAAATTCAGACCCGTCACACCAACATTATTTAACCGGAGTGAATGAGAGGAGGCGGGTGCATGTCAGCTTGCTGTCAGTCGGAGAGGAGAGCAAGATAGCGCAGCTGGTATTGGTGTATCGATACTGTAGAAAGGAGTATTGGTATCGTTTCAGATATTTCAGTATCGATACATATCGAAATATCGATATTTTTGAAAACACTAATTACAAGCTTACCGTTGTGAATCGGGCTAAGGTAAGGAGATAGTTTTGAACACTGGCTGATTATGTACTTGCTCAAAAATTGATTTTGGATCATTTTAAACTAAAAAAAGATTACAGACTGCAGCTTTAAGAATTTGACATAAAACACATACGTACATTTAATAGGGTTAGAAAAACTTTGCCTTTATAAAAGGTAAAAATTGCACCTGAAAATCAATTTAAGGGGGCAAATATTGTTCCTTAATGGAAAAGGTGTGACTGCAGTCTAAGTGGAAGAGAGGGCGTATGCAGAAGGATGTTACATGCCCCAGGGTGTACGCCACTCTAAAACATTTGGAAACCACTAATTTTCACCATTACATCATGCATATTTGTGAGACACACAGTCTCATATTCACCTCATTCGGAAATGCACCAACAGGCCAGTCTGGTTTTCCGCATTAAATTTGTGATTTGGACTGTACCAACACAAGGATGCAGGGTCATAGAGAGCAAACAAGGCATGACAGACAGGAGTGATCCCTGAGGAAGAAAGAAAACATTTTAGATCACTAAGACCAAAAAAAGAAAGAAACTCAAGCACTTACTGGCACCCACACCTACCCACAGCCTTTGCTGCATCGATGGTGAGATCTTCAGCAGTCACCTCACCCTCCTTGTAAGACAGGCAGCGCTCTCCCTCTTTGGTCGAGAAGAGAAACACATGGACCCCAGGACCCTCACACTGTCCTGTGGACGTCCCTGCTCTGGATCTTCTTGAACGTCCTCGTCTAGACATTATACACTGAGTCCAACACCTGCGTCAAAAACATGTAAGAGTGTACACGCAGGTCAATAAAACAAGGAAAAATCTTTTAAAAGTCTAGTTTAAAACACGTGTGCCTAGTTTTCAGATATTCTTTGTATTTACACTCACCTAAAGGATTATTAGGAACACCTGTTCAA
The DNA here is from genome assembly GCA_039654105.1 of Coreius guichenoti. Classification (NCBI taxonomy): domain Eukaryota; kingdom Metazoa; phylum Chordata; class Actinopteri; order Cypriniformes; family Gobionidae; genus Coreius; species Coreius guichenoti. The sequence continues at coordinate 17,393,166 of CM077171.1, forward strand.
TTTCTCATTAATGCAATTATCTAATCAACCAATCACATGGCAGTTGCTTCAATGCATTTAGGGGTGTGGTCCTGGTCAAGACAATCTCCTGAACTCCAAACTGAATGTCAGAATGGGAAAGAAAGGTGATTTAAGCAATTTTGAGCGTGGCATGGTTGTTGGTGCCAGACGGGCCGGTCTGAGTATTTCACAATCTGCTCAGTTACTGGGATTTTCACGCACAACCATTTCTAGAGTTTACAAAGAATGGTGTGAAAAGGGAAAAACATCCAGTATGCGGCAGTCCTGTGGGCGAAAATGCCTTGTTGATGCTAGAGGTCAGAGGAGAATGGGCCGACTGATTCAAGCTGATAGAAGAGCAACTTTGACTGAAATAACCACTCGTTACAACCGAGGTATGCAGCAAAGCATTTGTGAAGCCACAACACGCACAACCTTGAGGCAGATGGGCTACAACAGCAGAAGACCCCACCGGGTACCACTCATCTCCACTACAAATAGGAAAAAGAGGCTACAATTTGCACGAGCTCACCAAAATTGGACAGTTGAAGACTGGAAAAATGTTGCCTGGTCTGATGAGTCTCGATTTCTGTTGAGACATTCAGACGGTAGAGTCAGAATTTGGCGTAAACAGAATGAGAACATGGATCCATCATGCCTTGTTACCACTGTGCAGGCTGGTGGTGGTGGTGTAATGGTGTGGGGGATGTTTTCTTGGCACACTTTAGGCCCCTTAGTGCCAATTGGGCATCGTTTAAATGCCACGGCCTACCTGAGCATTGTTTCTGACCATGTCCATCCCTTTATGACCACCATGTACCCATCCTCTGATGGCTACTTCCAGCAGGATAATGCACCATGTCACAAAGCTCGAATCATTTCAAATTGGTTTCTTGAACATGACAATGAGTTCACTGTACTAAAATGCCCCCCACAGTCACCAGATCTCAACCCAATAGAGCATCTTTGGGATGTGGTGGAGCGGGAGCTTCGTGCCCTGGATGTGCATCCCACAAATCTCCATCAACTGCAAGATGCTATCCTATCAATATGGGCCAACATTTCTAAAGAATGCTTTCAGCACCTTGTTGAATCAATGCCACGTAGAATTAAGGCAGTTCTGAAGGCGAAAGGGGGTCAAACACAGTATTAGTATGGTGTTCCTAATAATCCTTTAGGTGAGTGTATATGGTTTCAAAATGTTTATACCAGTTTCAACAAATGTTTATATTTAATTACTCTAAAAATAGCATATGTCGTAACCATCAACATTAACATAAACATTAACCCTCAAAAATTAATTCTGATTCTCAGTTTATGTAACTTTCTCACGCCACGAAAAATGTAAACATGTCAGATGTTGTCGCAAGTGTCGGTCGAGCAGAAAATTACAATAGCCTATAAATAGAGACATGTTTTGAGACCAGTGGCTGCTGCTGTTGTTTTTGGCATATGCCTACCAACGCAACATCACTGCCACAGAAATCAATGCAGATATTCCGGAAAACGAAAGAGCGGCATAGGACACACAAATCTGATACGAACAGTTGCGATACACAGTGTGGACAGTCAATAATTTAGATCAGATTCCAATCAGATACACAAATAATCGAATTTGCACTGACAGTGTGAACATAGCCATATAGATGTGCTTGTACTCAAGTTCTTGTATGAATGGCTTTTTAAATGTATATTTAAAAAAAATTATTTGTTCCAGACAAAAAAAAAATGAGTGTCACATCAGTGACTCACAGCTACCACAGTGTGAGTTGTCCAGTCCTCAACCTACAGTACCACAACTGTAACTGTATCTTTTTCGTCATCATGTGACCCATTAATACTAACACTTACTATTCTATTTCCATTCTATCTTTTTATTTTTAATTTAAAAAACCTTGCTACGTGTACTGTGCTAGACAAACTAGGATTAGTCACAGCACTTACATAATGTTGCCCTATTGTTGGTCTGATTGCTTCTATTGTTCTCCTCATTTGTAAGTCGCTTTGGATAAAAGCGTCTGCTAAATAATTAAATGATTAAATGTTATTAATTATAAAATTACATTCTGAGATCAGCATCACACTTTTATTTTAAGAGAACAAGCTTAAGCAACTTGTGTAAGCAACCCAGGTAAGTTTACTCAGCGTAAACAGATAATCTTTCGTTTCCAAAAATTATTAATTTTCGGGGTATACAAGTAGCCATAGCAACTTATTCTCTGAACATGACTTGCTCTGGAGGGATTCGGCACATGCATGCCCTTTTGATGAAGCTCCAGTGGGTGTGACAGCAAATATTATGCACAATATTATACTAGGTTGCCACAGTACCAAAATTTCAGTAATCAGTACCAATACCAGTACAATTTTGCAGTTCTCAGTACCAATTTCGGTACCAGAGCAAAAACTGTTGAAGTACTTGTGTATGACATCAGAGTACCGCAAGAGCGATTCAAAAGCATACGGAACCGCCTGCTTTCTAATCGCTCAACACACCTACTATCTTTATTAATGAGCAGCGTTGTGCAAGTTACTCTGGAAATGTAATTAAATTACTGATTACTGTTCTGATTACTTTATTTCAAAAGTAATGTTACATTACTAGTTACGTTACTAGCCCCCCACCTCTTCAAAAAATAATATAATAACCCTCTTTAGCCTGCTGCATTATATTTAGATCTGCTCATGTTGCATCATACTTTTTTACGCGTTTTACAGCGTTGCGCACTATAACTAATCACACACGACTGTGCTGAGTTTGTGAATACTAAAGGCCAATCAGAGGCGTTAAGATTAGTAATCGCTGAAACACCGGAGTTCTGTTCAGTGCACGAGCTGAACTCTGCATTCTCTTGAATACTCTCATCATAAACCGATAAACAGTTTGTGAGACCGCAATGAATTAAGATGAGTGACAGCTTAGTAATTATAAAAGTGAGCGCGTTTATGCACGCTTTCTATCCATTCCTCCCGGATAATCCATTCAGAATTTGAAGAAAACACGTATGTTTTGCTGCATTAAGTAAGGCAATGGTTAGGCTATTTATTATTCGCACTGGCTCCCATGCCAAATCACGCATATGCTTGCCTATTCAAATTATAGTGGTTTGTGAACATAACCACTTTGATAACAAGAGTGTTTATGCTGAGATCATGTGTAGGTTGTTGATAGGCGACACGTAACTATTTCATGACGTATTTAAATTAGGGCTGTCAATCGATTACATTTTTTAATCACGATTAATCACACTCGTGTTGTGTGATTAATCGCGATTAATCGGACACTTATCGTAAAATTAAGCATACGCCATTTATCTTATTAAACACATTCATTTTGTCATCATTTGCTATATCCAGCAAAGTAAACAATCAGAAAACTGTATTTTCTGCAAGCTTCAAGGATCATTGGAGACTCCAAAAGGACACCAAATAACCAAATATAAGGAGTCCATATAATTATATTATATAATAAATTTATACACACCTAAGCACCCATGAAAAAAAACATTGCAGAAAAAAACGTTACAGAATTCACAGTGTATAGTATGTGTACAGAGCAACAACAAGATTGTTTTCATTTTAGACATCAAGCTGCGATACCGAACAGGACCACACGGAGATGCCAAAAAAAACCTCCTAAATCAACCGCTTTGACTGCATAAACCTACGATTACTAAACACAACAACGTAAACATGACAAATCAAACATTATCCTTCCCGAGTACGTGTGGAAACAACGCGAATGTACTGTGTGTCTGTACATGAATGCAGCGTGCGATCAGTGATCTAGAGCGCGCACATACATGGTTTGTTCTTTGTGCATCAATATACCAGACTCTCACGGGCTTACTGTATGACACCAAAATTGCGCTCTTCAGAAACAATCGCAGAATACAACAGAGCTCGTGTTTAAAGCAAAGCACACACTGGAATGAATAATTCACTAAAAACGCAATGTGAGTCTCTATTCTCTCTGATATGTCTGATGTAATCAGCCTGGCCTTCTTTACATTAGTGCTGTTTTGGACTGTTGGAATGAATTCGATTACTGGATCACTGAAAACTTTCCCAGAGTTTAACGGCTCAAAATGGCCTGATCACAAACAGAGAAGCAGAACTGGGTTAAAGAGCTAGAATGGAAATTTCCTCCTACCAGGGTTACAGGTGCTTGTAGATGCTCAGTGTGATTGTGATAAACTCCCGACTTCTAAGATCATCTAACTGCGTGACGAAAATTACGTTAATGACGCAGCTTCACGTACTTCTGTAGTTTATTTGCGTAAAATTATTATAACACGTTAAGGAATTTAAATTAATCGCATGCGTTAACGCGTTGGTGACAGCCCTAATTTAAATGTGTTATCATCACATCTAGCCTTACAATAATGTTCTTGCCTTTGACAGAAATAAACTCAAAATAATGATTGTATTTCCAGAAACAGAACGCATACTTTTCTCTCTCCATGCTGAGTTTGTTATTGTTGGTATACCCGCCTCGCAGGTGCTTACCAGTCAAAGTAGGTATCAGGGAGATGACGTTGTGTGTGCGACTACCTGAGACTTAATATGAAAAAAGCTATTTCTCTTTTTTTACAATCTAGATGATAAAACATTGCATTCTGTCGGCAACAATGTAACGCAGCTGTAACGTATAGTGACCTAGGCTTGGAACTATACTCTAATTACTATTTTGGAAATTATAATACGTTAAGGAATCAAATGACAGTAACACGTTACTAAGTAATGGGTTACTGCCCAACACTGTTAATGAGTCATTGAATTACTACCTCAACCAATTCGTTCAAAACGTGAATTCATTCAGTAATGCAGTGGTTTTCAATCCTGGTCCTGCGGATGCACCGCTCTGCACATTTTGTATGGCCGTTTCTCAATATGCATTCTTGTCTGTACTTGTGTTCTCGTGGACTTGTGAAACATCATCAGTCTCTGCCCAAATACTGTTCCAATTCACATCTAGCCAAGTACAGTTCAAATCCCCAGATGTGTCCTTAATCCGCCCCTTTTATCGAGGATGCATCGAGAGGTGACTTGAGCGCACTTGAGACAGCCAGGTATCCCAGAATGCATCTCGCACCAACCAACAAGCGTCAATAGCAAATGAGAAAACCTGCGTAATTTAAAAATACTACTGATATTGTGTCACGAAATGTAGTTTTAAGACTTTTTCAGGCGGGAATGTACTTGTTTAAAGCTCAAATCTGTGGTTTATTTATAAAGAGAGCGCCTATTTGAAAATTGTATCTGGCGTTTTCGGAGTTGTGAGATCCAGGAGATCACTGGACGCTCAGCACTCATTAATCCCGCCAAGAGCAGCCTTTCCTCGGCTAGTCCTTCTGACGTCTGCCGCTGGCTCTGATGTCTCTGTAGTGGTTAAACATGAGATATAATTCGTCTTGTGTAGATCTAACGGGCAATCTTTGGTCTCATGAATCTATCATTTGTTCCCTGGCAAATCGTGGCTGTGGGCAAAGTGAAGTTTCATAACTTTATATTTTTAGGCTATTTAACTTTACCGTTATAGCTTACTAGCACTGACTTTGTATGTTTGACTGAACTGTTTGCTTTATTTCTTTTACTTATACTTTTATAATGGCTATTATTGATCATCAAAACTGACATTTAACAAAAAGAGACTGGGTTATGTTTTATGTCATATTTAATTTTATTACAGTGAAGATAATCATATACATGCACACTTATTGCCTGAACCACATATTAATATGTTTAATATTTTTTTTAAATGTAAACGAAAAGAGGCAGGGTTGTGTTTTATATTTCGTTTTGTTATAAATATACATGCAGTGAAGATAATCAAGGTATGCGTTGTCTGAACCACATCTGTTTGGCTATTAATATGTTTAAGATTTTTTTAAATGATTATGAAAAGAGGCAGAGTGGTGTTTTATGACATATTTTGTTTGATTGTAGCCTAAAATATACATAAAGATATAACCGGAGTAGCCAGAGCGAGTGACACTATCAAGAACGCTGCTGTTCCATTTGCAGAATCACCTTGTGTCCTCCCGACGTCCTCGGGAGTTCGTTCTCCTGAGTCGAACTTGGCAAGTCTGAACTACCAAGGACGCAAGTCCGAAGTTTGCGTACTTGGTATTGAGAAACAGCCTATGTCTCCCTTGTTTAACACACCTGATTTAGATCAGCTCGTTGGGTGAGAGCTCTATGAACTGGGGCGAATTCCAATCAGAAGTGAGCATCCCTATGCTCTACTCACTCTGAAGGCTCTGAAGTGGGGACACTGGAGTTAGTTTGTGGTTTAAAACGTAGCCATTTGGAAAGTAGCCATTTGGAAAGCACTTGAAGAAGTGAGCAATGAAAGACAGCATCATTTCCTCATTATCTTCATCTGGAATTTTACCATGACAATGCAGCATGGTGTCCATCAGCCCATTACCTGTTCTTATAACAGGAATTTCTTAATATTAATATTAACATAATTGTTGCAAAAATATATATGTTTTAAAATATGCTTTAAATATTTGTGTGTGTGTGTTAGTATATTTCTTCTCTACTCTCAACTTTAAAACTTGCAGTCTCTGCAGACAGTCACATTTCCCTCAAGTATCAACTATTAAACATTTCTTACTTATGAAACTTATTTAAACTTCATATGAAATGTATGATAAAATGTGTGTAATATATCACAAACAAAACAAAATGTATAACTTGAATATGTTAACTTGAACATCCAGCTTTAAAATGAATCGCAAGCTTTCGCCACCCTGGGTCACATGACCATTAACGATAAAATTACTTCCTTGAAGTTACCATCTCATGTACCCTTTGCTAACGGACTTGTGGAGGGCCCTTTGTGAAGTTGTTCACTTCCATTTGGAACATGCCTGCAAATGGCATAATAATAATAATTTGTTACATTTATACAGCACTTTTCTCTGTACTTAAAGTGCTTTATATGGAAGGAGGGAATCTCCTCAACCACCACCAATGTGCAGCATCCACCTGGATGATGCGATGGCAGCCATATTGCGCCAGAATGCCCAACACACACCAGCTTATTGGTGGAGAGGAGACGGACTGATGAAGCCAATCAGTATTGGGGGATGATTAGGAGGCCATGATGATGGACAGAGGCCAATGGGCAAATTTCTGTAGGATGCCGCGGATACACCCCTAGGGACATCCTGGGATTTAATGACCACAGAGAGTCAGGACCTTGGTTTAACGTCTCTTCCAAAGGACGGTGCTTTTCGCCACTGAACTGAGTCTGTCAGATGAGAGAGACACTGCAGTAACGAAACACCACCGCATGTTGCTCAGAGTTGCGCAATGGTTTTGTTGTGGCTTTTTGGAGCTATTTTCATTGGCAAAATAGAGCAAAAACAGACAATATTGCTCATGTGGGCCGATCATCTCTTCCTCTTTACTACTAATAGTTGCAGCACGAAATAAACATGGGTGAACACCTGAAGGCATGTTTAAAGATACATTACAACTTACCAAAATGAATCCTGCTCATATAATTGCTCAATCAAAGAAAGAAAGCAATGTCCAATCTCCATAAACTCATTCATTAGCTAGAAAACATAACGCTAGAGAATAGCATTTTGCTAAATATGTGCACTCTATTACATATTCATTATATTTTTACCTAACCTGTCCTAAGTCTTCATTATTTAATATACATTTAAATAAATCTGTCATGAAAACAAGTTATTACAGTTTATTGTCTTTTAAAAGTTCGTATTTCACCAACAAACTGGAGCAGAAACAATTATGTTATTAAAAAGTTGATATAAAAGTACCTTGTGTGCAATTAAGTTTAAGCTATTTGAGTGTTGGTTATTAATTGAATACTAATTTATTATTTAATTTCAGGTTCGTTTTTTGGCCAAACGCATTGTGAATTTCGGTTTCGGCCCAGAATTTTCATTTCGGTGCATCCCTAATCATTTTATGGGGACAGCATCTCAGTTTTTTAACTTTACTATACTATGGGATCTGTGTATTAAAAAAAAATGGTAGAAAACATAAAATTTAACACTGTCAGATGATACCTTAAAAACAGTGATTAAAGACTTAAACTTAATTTTTTTTTTTCTTAAATAACACATTTACCTGATTTTTTCGTTTATAATAATTATTTATTCTTTTGACAGCCCTAAGAATACTAAGAAATACAAACCAAATCTGTTATGATGAAAAAAAAATACAAAAATGTATTGTGTACAAACATTTTTGTGTTCATTTCTCCTTCCCAAGGATGTAAACACACTCATGAAGAGTTTTTTCTGTAATATGCTCCATAAAAACTATAAAATATTTAAAACTATAACATATATATTGTGATGATATAGGCTACACATTTGAATTGAGGAGAAAATATTTCTCTTCAGATTTAAAGCTCTAACAACAAATTTCCTGTAGCTCAAACAGAGGTCGATGGCGTTTGCAATCATCATTAATCGATTACCAGGCAAAACAAAAAACTACAGTAAAAAAGTGTACCTTGAATTCAATGTAAGCCGCTTTGGATAAAAGCTTGCATATGTAATGTAAATGTAATGTAGAGCTAAGATTTACCAGTGACAATATAATAAGAGGTAATTATTTAATTTTTTACAAACAAAACGTTGTCTTTATAAAAGACAGCTATATGTTTTTATAATATAAAATATAAAATCCCATTTTATATTATAAAACATATAGCCTAGCTTTATATTTTAGGAAGGGGGTCCTCGCAAGAAGATTACCGTACTTGGGGGTCCATCAAAAAGTCTGAAAACTCAGATCTATAATGCTTCTGCCCATCATATTAGTATGGCATACTGTACTGCTGTAATGGCCGGGGTTGGCAGTTCTCGAAACATTGTGCTCTTAGATTTCCAAAAACTGACAGGTCATGTCGACAAATGGCACATATTAGTATTACTAAACGCACGAATGTGTTTACTGTCATAGTAGGCTATGTAGGGGCAAAGTAGCGACAACCGACCTCATTTAAAAAAAATAAAAATAACATATAAGCTACTTCCTGTTTCACATACAGCCCTGCTGGGCAGCTACCTGATCTCATTTAAGTATTAAAAAAATATTGGTAAAAAGTATTGAAAACTGATCATGAGTTGGTATTTACTTACAGGCAGATGAATGACGGTGTTTATCTCAGTTTAGCTGTCCTCCTATTACAGGATTCACATATTTAGCCACTGACGCGCACAGAAGACATTGCGTATCTTTCAGTCTCACTACGTGACCTGTTCCAAGTATCGGCGTCAGATACTGTACGCAGGCCGCGCTTTCAAACCTAGTGCGCTGCCTACTTAGAAATGCCAGAGGCGTGTCAAACGCGAATAAAATGCTGTCCGTGTAGGCAGGTCGTAAGGTATTTGAGACACAGCCAACAAGTGTTTTCGTCCATCGAGCTCTTCAAATTAAGAGTTCTGACAAATCATAGAATGCCTAATGTTTTACTCTAAACACACACATACACACGTAAATAATTAACTTTAATAAATAGCCGAATCCACTGTTACTGTGAAATACAAGCATCTGTTCGTACTACATAATGTTAGATAAAGTATATCACAACAATTCCACCTCAATTCAGTTTTATAGAGTAGACCTTCAGTAGTTTCAAGCAATCAATTTAGCTTAAGATTAAAAAAATGGCAACAATACAGTTCTAATAAATGTGAATTAACACAATATTTTAATGTATCAATACAATAGATTAAGACATTGTTTTATTATGATGCAATTTTCCTTTCTGTTTTGTAACAAAAAATAAAACATGATTTCCAATAATATAATTTATTTTAGAATAATAGTATCTTGTTGACTATTTGATTGTTTTTTTATTAATTTACATTAAGTGCCTGTCAAAGCAAGATTTTTTTTTTTAAAAATCATGTAAACTTTAAAGCTTATTATGAATAATGCTTTAAATATTGAAATCATTACATACTATGACAGATATGCTTATGGTAATTAAACCAATTGATCATTTATTCTCTTTATTACCCTTTTTGTTAAGTCACTATATTATTTTACTATATAAAAATGATTTATATATATATATATATGATTAAAATCATATTTATTTATTCAAATCATATTTATGTAACTTTCATGTAAAGTTTCACGTGTAATGTTTAATGTATTTTTTTCTTCTACATGTTTCCTTTAAAACACAAGGCTTATTTTTATCTAATCATAGACTGTAAAAAAAATAGCTTTATCTAGTCTATATTAGATTTGCGATGCTGAAAAACACCCACTAGAGGGAGCAATTCGACAAACAAATACTCGAAGAAAGCAGATGGAGGGATGATTACACACTTCGCGAAAAATAAACATGAATAACTGTTATTTTTGACCACCAAAATATCCCTACTACCTTACAGATATCACACAGATTCCCTGAGAAATTAAAGGCCTACTTGTCTTTATATGTTTTAAAAACACAGAATTCATGCTTGAGGTATGCACGTGTAATTTATAGTCTTAAATTAACAACAGGTCTTAATTTAAACCTTAGGGCCTACTCATAATTCGAAACAAGAATCTCGAGGGAACCTAGATGTTAAAATGCAAACTATCTTTCGGTTAACAACAAACTGAACCGTTGTTTTAGCACACAAGTTCAAATGCGTACTAAAAGTCATCCTTTTCCTTGAAAGCACAGTGCTTCTCTTTGCCGCTACTTCCTCATATTTTTCTAAGTATTCAGCCTATGCTATACTCTTGCACCTCAAATTTCTCAATCAAGACAACGTAATGGTATTTCCTGCATTTGGTTGCAAAATTACCCATACTAAAATCACCAGTTAACAGTGTGGTCTGGGGTGCGGTTCATGTGAACTCCGGTACGGTTTGCTGCTGATGTGAACGCAATCGTACTAAATCGCGGAAGTGAACCTCTATATTAATGACGTATGATTTGATAAAAATGTGTGTATAGCCCTATTCGGACGGTAATTGTTTCTCACGTGGAAGTCCATAAAAATAAATTTGCATGTCACCTCAGTGATAAAACATTCGGATGGTGATTTATTCACGGAGGAGGAGCGAGTTTTGTGATCCTGGGAACGCGCTGTTCGCGTGGTCAATAACATGATTGTATGCTGTAAATAAAATGTCATATGCTGGATATAATAAGAATAAATGCATATTTAATTTAATAATAGGAAAATAATATCCTAATTATTATATAATTATTTAAATCTGTTTAAAAATAGGAAGATATATAGACGCACATTATAGTTAAAATGGTTTTCTGTCTTGTATTTTATCTCAGAATAAAGGATGTAATTTTATTCCACATGGAAATGAGCGGAAATAAGTTATTAATGCTGCTTGGTTATTTTAACATATATAATTGCTGCCGTAATAACGGCCCATTTCAAATGTTTACGTGCTTTTCTTCTTTTTATTTTTTGAGCGGAACGAAACAGCGCTACTTGTGCGCAGCGCAACTCGCGAGCTGAGTCTGAACAAATGTGTTTACTTGCTGAGTCTCGATCACACGACCACTAAACAGCCAGTGAGAAGTGTTCGAGTTCGGCGTAGAGGTCTCCGGGTGAGTAATTAATGACAGAATATTCATTTTTGAGTGAACTATCCCTTTAAGTACTGTAGTAACGTCATAATGAAAAATATTCATTATATATTCAAAATTATGTAAAATTTTAGTTCCCTTAGATTTCCCCCCTCAAGTTTTTCATCTAAGGTTTCATATGTGACTTTGAAAGAAGTCATTTCTAAGTCTAAATATCAACTTCTCTGCACCTGGTACGATATAGCACATCAAATGAACATGTTGAATGAGCCAATTAAATAAAAAAAAAATAAATAAATAAAAAAAACATGCAGGCTTGGGTGCAATCAATCAAACATGCTTGGCAATGTAATAAAATGTACTCTTTACTGTATTCACAACTTTTTTTTATTACTGAGTGAGTAAATATCTACAAAAACATTAAAATGTCAGAGCCATCACAATGTGTCATGGAACATACAAATGCTCTGTTAAAATTATCTTACACACAATATTAATAATGCTAACTAGGATAGGTTTTACACATGCTGTATGTAGGTTCGACTCTCATATTTAACAAATCATAAGCCCTGAAAAGAGAGTCCCCTAAAATGTAACACATACATCTAAAAAGTAACAGAGCTAGAGCTAAATTTTGATCCGCCACGTTCAGAAAGTCCTGAGCGTACCATCTAGAACTATATGTCTTCGGTTCGTTCTCAAGGTCTCTGGGCATAAACACCTGTAAAACACACACAACAATGGTGAATGACAGGTTAGCAGTATAAAAATGTTCCTGAATCACTTGGTCGAGTGCTGTCTTGACATTGCCTAAGATGTTTAGAGGATACAGAAACAAACGTTTGAATACTCATTTACAGTATGTGGATCTGTCAAAACAAGACAAGAGTGTTGGAGACAAACAGGAGAATCTTAAAATCAAATTTTAATTTAACTGAATAATAAGTTATGCTCCTCAGGTTTGGAACAACATGACAGAATTTTCATTAAATGAACTGTCCCTTTAAGTTACCAATGAATCAACACTTAACACCTGATGGCGTAAAATGCACATCTATATGTAAACTTGTGAAGCATGTTAAAAAGAATGCAGGACTGATAATCCAGCAGTGAAATAAAAAGTGATCATGACCCAGTCTCTTGCAACAGAGGGAGGCTCAGTTTATAACCGGAATTCCTGTTTCTTGCTGTTTCCTGTTGCGGTTTTGTTTGAGAGATCTCATGTCAGCACTAACTTCTCTTGCTGCTATTATGACATTTGATCATTTCTAAGGCCCATGATCAAAACTTTACTGAAAAATCTGATGCACACAATCTTCTACATGCCTTGCCATCTGATTGTTTATACCTTTTTAGCATTCTGAACACTTTAATTATATTTCAAAGACAATAACAGTAATTATGATATTACACATAAAGATGTACTTCAGTTCTAACCCACTTAAAAAAAGCACAGCTCAGCTGATTGAAAAGTTCAGCTGATTGCATTTAAAGCCACAATATGTAATTTTTCGCCACTAGAGGTCGCTTATTCAAAACAAAGGCGTAGCTTGATGACGCCTGGATTTCACGGAGCTTTTATTATGCCGCAGACGACAACTTCCGCTCATGCGTATGTGGGGTAACGCAGTGCTGTTTTATCATATTAGATACATTATTTGAGTGTGTTGAAAGTATGAAAGTTATAATGCTACTCTGTGCGTTCGCTCTGCGTCTGCTATGAGTCACTTGTCACACACTGCAGTAAGCTAACGTTTGATCGATATTAGGCATGGTAAAACATGGTACTCGCGGTAAATCAAAAAAACGAGATTTAAACGATAAGACTAACTGTGTTGAGCTATATAACAATGATTAGTTTTCTGTCAATGAATGTATCCAAACAGTTGCTCACCTGTCTGATAAAACACATAATAAGCGTCTTTGGTAAAATTTCGGAAATCGAGGGTATGATGTCATTAATAGGCGACGCATGGTCGGTGTCCTGGTTAAAATTGCTTATTTCTCTGGATTTAAACATTCTTGGAAACATTTGGGATAATATAAGTACACGTCAACAAAATATATAACATTGTTCTAGTGGTTTTTAGATATTTTAATCCACAAATCTTACATATTGTGCCTTTAATATAAATTTAAACCATAATACATTTTAATTTATGCATCTGAAAACATTACATTCAGTTTGCACTTAAATAGATTCTTTTAATAAGTACTCTTTTTTACACAAGGGCTGCGTGCTATCAAAACATAAATGTGTGGAATGTTTTAGGAGTATCTGTTATGCTCAGTGGATCAAATCGGTGAATGGTACTATGCTACACTGTCAAAAAAAAAAAAAAAAGTGCAAACATTTTATTCAGGGCTCCAGAAGCTTGGGGCAATATTCAATTGTACATATTTGCACCTTATTTAGACCAGAATGCATTGTAGCATGTTTGTTTATTTCCACTGTTGAGGTCAATGTTCATCTATGTAAAGCTACTGCATATATATTTGCTTTGCAAGATGCTTTCTTGGACTCAGAGGCAAATATTGTAGGGTTCACTGCATTTTAACTGTATGTAAAACTCTAAAAACTCAATGCATCATGTTTTTTTTAATTCTTTTACCTTTGGATTTGTGTTTGATGACAAACTGTTTGCTCTTTTTGCCCAGGATATTCGAAGCAGTGCATGTATACACCCCTGGTCCCAAAGCAGCAGCTGTTAAAACAGGCTGATTACCAGCCTTTTCCTGAAGGTTTGAGTTGGTCCAGATATACACAGGAGGAGGGTTACCCTCCGCAGTACAATCCAGTACCATTTCACTATCTTCACTGATGTCCAGTATTTCGTCCTCTGGACTGCGGAAGTCAGGCGGGTCTGATAAAAAAAATAAAAAAATCAAATTAAGCATGCATTCAAACATTATTAACATTAAAATAACATTGAAATAAAATAAAATGTCTGAACTATTGGGTATTGGTGCTATTATTCACTTACATTGAACAGCAATGTTGAGAACTTCAGACTGGACTGTTGGAGGAGGTTGAGGACCTTCTGCTCCCAGTTCCAGCTCTGCTTCACACCTGTACTGAGCTCCATCATCAGCTCTGTTTGGGACAATCAGCAAGGTGGAAGACACCTGGACTGGTGTTGCAGGGGATAACTCTGAGAACGAGTGGTTGTAAACCTCAGTTTGTCCTCTGTACCATCGTAAAACAAGGTACTGAACAGGTGCGACGTTCTGCACCTCACACTGTAGCTGGTACTCTCTTCCTGCCACCACCGGACTGCTGTGATTCACTAAACTTATGGACACACTGTCTGGCTTCTCTGCGTGAAGACAATTGGAAATGTAAACAAAGATATTTTATGAAGATATTCAAACAAGCATATTAGTTTAGACCAGTTTGGACCAGTTTAAATCTTCAAGTGGTCTTGTTTTAGATGCTGTTCTGTTTCTGGCACGAGGTGTTATTGTTGCAGGGTGACATGTTAAAAACCACTTAGTAACCAAAAGTAAAGGAATATTTCACTCCAAAAATAAAACTGTCATCATTTACTCACCCTCATTATTGACTGATATTTTCTCACCCTCATTATTGACTGATATTTTCTCCACAGAGCTCTCGAAATGTAAGTTCTGCTAATGTTCAATTAAAAATGCTGCCACATAGCCGGTAACGTGTCTGTGGCGACATTTCTGCAAAATGATATCACGTTGCTTCTTGCACGTTTCGCGACGCTGTGAAATGTCCAGTGAGTGGCGATAAAAGCATGTTCAGTTTTATCCGCAACAGAAGAACGTGAATCTGGCGACGTTTTATTACGTTGGTTGTTGCACGTTTCACGGCAGTTCAGTAATTAAATGTCTGATGGGTGGAGTTAAAAGTTTGCTTTATCGCGTTTGAAATTATTACCTACACTAAACCTAACCAATAGTCTTAAAGGGATAGTTCACCCAAAAATTAAAATTATCCCATAATTTACTCACCCTCAAGCCATCCTAGGTGTATATGACTTTCTTCTTTCAGCCAAACACAATCGGAGTTATATTAAAAAAATATCCTGGATCTTCCAAGCTTTATAAAGGGAGTGAATGGTACCTTTTTTTTAAGCCCAAAAAAGTGCATCCATCCATCATAAAAATAATCCATATGGCTCCAGGGGGTTAATAAAGGCCTTCTGAAGCAAAGCGATGAGTTTTTGTAAGAAAAATATCCTTTTATAAAGCTTGGATATTTTGTAATTTAACTTTTATTGTGTTCAGCTGAAAGAAGAAAGTCATATACACCTAGGATGGCTTGAGGATGAGTAAATTGTGGGATAATTTTCATTTTTGAATGAACTAACTTTTTAACAAATGTGAGATAAAAGCACATTTTCTAAAGTGGCCCTTTTTAGCTTGTTTCTACAAGTTTTATCGTGACTCGTACCTAAGCACTTCGCATCACAAGTTCAATACTGTACCAGGTGAGCTACCGAGCAATTTTGCTAGGCTACATCAGAAAAGCCGTGTATATGAGGCTGTTTATGTGATGTAAACATTAGAATGTATTAGTTTACAAATCATGCACTATATGGTAAAAGTGTTTTTGGGGTCATACCCAGAGGCGGATTGGTCATCGAATTTGAAATTTGACCGAAATTACAGAATCGGCAGAAAGCGGACTAGCATCGTAAATGTTTATATGGTTGTCAGTGCATGGGACACTACATAATGTTGGTTTTAATACGTTTTTTCCAATAAATAGGCAAGAATAAACTTGGTGTCCTCCATGATTCCTGTTCATTCCGACAACAAAGCACTTGAATGCAACAAGCTCGTAATCACGACTTCTGAAGTAGGAATTATGACATTTCTGATAGCACGTGAAGGCAGCATCAAACCCCTAGTGTTTTCTAATGTTCTTTGTCACTTGTCCAGTGTTGGGTGTTTTGTTGATGTGCTCAGTTTTGTTCCTCATTTCTCTGAGATTTCAGTTCTGCTCCTGATGTTACGTGTTTCGCTGATATTTTGAGTTTGTGCCTTACTTTTGTAAATAAATAACACTGCATTTGGATCCAGTTCTCCCGTTTCTGAGTCTGCTCAGTTTTACAACATTCAGTTCAGCTGGAAACGGCAGTAAATTGTACGTAAAGTTATGTTTTTGGAGTTTTGCAATAATGTAGGTAGAAGCACGTTTATCCAATGAGGTTGCATATACAAGGTATATTTACTTACATCTCAGACTACTTTTAAATGTCACTGTGTTTATGGGGTTTTTTTTGGGGGGTGTAAAATTTATGATTTGTATTTTTGGTTGAATTAATTATTTTTAAAATGCTGGTTAAAAAGCTAGTTGGTTTAAGTCCACACTGATTTTAAATACTGTACTTACTGTATAGAACAAGGTTTAGTTTTTCCTCACACTGCCTAGGTGCAGTGAAAAAAACACCATAGCAGATTGGCTCCTCAATCCAGTCAGTCAAACTGTCCACCCGCCACTTAACACTGAGGTCACGCTGAGTGTGTGATGCGGCAATGACCGATTCCCATCCCAGCACACGTACTGAACGAGAGGCCACACAGCTGACCGACACGGCATCCCCAAATTTCACCACTACTCTGGAGGGAGAAATCTCTAGGGAGCAACTTTCACCTGACACTGAAGGAGGTGTGCATCAGAATATCATCAAAATCACATTTATCAGATGTAACATGCCATATATAGAGAACATTCAGTATATTTTCTTGGATTATCCATCAGAATGTAGATGTAATCATAACTCATTATCTTCCTACTAACACATTACATTTAGAAACCAGTTTATAAAGTTTAATGTAAAATATGACTGGACCAAACTTTACACACTGCCAAAAACAGCACAGAAAAATTCAGGTTAGGAATTTCGTAACTGTTGCAACCTTGAACAGATTATACACTGCATAATTGTTTACTCTGAGTGTAACCTGAAATACTATAAAACAACTAGCATTATTTGCACACTGTAACATCTTACCTATGCCGATTATGGACAGACCAAGAAAGCATAAGAGATTGTTTTTCATTTTGATGAAAATAGTTGAAAACTGCTATATTCCGGACACAGAGGCGAGAGGAATTCCGACTCGGTCCTGCTTGGCAACTAAAAACAGTGAACTGTGAGAGCCAACAAAAGCCTTCCCTTGTACTGAAAGGCCTGAAGGGGGATTGAAGTAGTGGGCCTCATTAGAATCAGCTCTCCCTCTGCTTGCACTTTAATATTTCTCATTCCCCCCCATGTTTCTTGTAAATTGTCAGTCTTTATTTATCAAATCTGAGTCTAATGTACTGAAGGCTGAAATGTAATTCATTCTTAATGAAGCCTTAACAAATTAGAATGTCTGTATATTTTTTAATTGGATTGACAACTATTTTGTCTTTCAAGTAAAAGTTGCTGATTACACTAAATAGTTTGAGTCAATATTTATTGCTTCAGTGGATCACAACATACATCATCCACAGACTATATTCAATTTGAATAGATTACTTGCAGTGAATTGTCATTATATCTATACATCACAGAGACGTCACCTTTAGGCATAGCGTCTGTTTATTTTTTATTCATTTATGTTGGTCAAAATCTATTGAGTTCCAACTAGCTGTCTTAAAATGCCTCACTGCAGGCAGGTTGCTATGGCAACACTCACTCACAGGAAGTTTTGGCAGACTGAAGTCGCTCAGGTCACTGTGTTAAACATTACACAAAAGAGACACAAAGAAGTCTTCATTTCAAAAAAAGTACAAGGTTTAGGATTTATGTGTTTCTCTAAAGTACTTATTATTTCCTTGGGTGTGAAATAAAACCACAGTGACTTAGAAAGATTTATAACAATCACATACAGTGGGGAGAACAAGTATTTGATACACTGCCAATTTTGCAGGTTTGCCCACTTACAAAGCATGTAGAAGTCTGTAATTTTTATCATAGGTACTCTTCAACTGTGAGGAATCTAAAACAAAAATCCAGAAAATCACATTGTATGATTTTTAAGTAATTCATTTGCATTTTATTGCATGACATATGTATTTGATATATCAGAAAAGCAGAACTTAATATTTGGTACAGAAACTTTTGTTTGCAATTACAGAGATCATACGTTTCCTGTAGTTCTTGACCAGGTTTGCGCACACTGCAGCAGGGATTTTGGCCCACTCCTCCATACAGACCTTCTCCAGATCCTTCAGGTTTCGGGGCTGTCGCTGGGCAATACGGACTTTCAGCTCCCTCCAAAGATTTTCTATTGGGTTCAGATCTGGAGACTGGCTAGGCCACTCCAGGACCTTGAGATGCTTCTTACAGAGCCACTCCTTAGTTGCCCTGGCTGTGTGTTTCCGCTCGTTGTCATGCTGGAAGACCCAGCCACGACCCATCTTCAATGCTCTTACTGAGGGAAGGAGGTTGTTGGCCAAGATCTCGCGATACATGGCCCCATCCATCCTCCCCTCAATACGGTGCAGTCGTCCTGTCCCCTTTGCAGAAAAGCATCCCCAAAGAATGATGTTTCCACCTCCATGCTTCACGGTTGGGATGGTGCTCTTGGGGTTGTACTCATCCTTCTTCTTCCTCCAAACACGGCGAGTGGAGTTTAGACCAAAAAGCTCTATTTTTGTCTCCTCAGACCACATGACCTTCTCCCATTCCTCCTCTGGATCATCCAGATGGTCATTGGCAAACTTCAGACCGGCCTGGACATGCGCTGGCTTGAGCAGGGGGACCTTGTGTGCGCTGCAGGATTTTAATCCATGACGCGTAATGTGTTACTAATGGTTTTCTTTGAGACTGTGGTCCCAGCTCTCTTCAGGTCATTGACCAGGTCCTGCCGTGTAGTTCTGGGCTGATCCCTCACCTTCCTCATGATCATTGACGCCCCACGAGGTGAGATCTTGCATGGTGCCCCAGACCGAGGGAGATTGACCGTCATCTTGAACTTCTTCCATTTTCTAATAATTGCGCAAACAGTTGTTGCCTTCTCACCAAGCTGCTTGCCTATTGTCCTGTAGCCCATCCCAGCCTTGTGCAGGTCTACAATTTTATCCCTGATGTCCTTACACAGCTCTCTGGTCTTGGCCATTGTGGAGAGGTTGGAGTCTGTTTGATTGAGTGTGTGGACAGGTGTCTTTTATACAGGTAACGAGTTCAAACAGGTGCAGTTAATACAGGTAATGAGTGGAGAACAGGAGGGCTTCTTAAAGAAAAACTAACAGGTCTGTGAGAGCCGGAATTCTTACTGGTTGGTAGGTGATCAAATACTTATGTCATGCAATAAAATGCAAATTAATTATTTAAAAATCATACAATGTGATTTTTTTAGATTCCATCTCTCACAGTTGAAGTGTACCTATGATAAAAATTACAGACCTCTACATGCTTTGTAAGTAGGAAAACCTGCAAAATCGGCAGTGTATAAAATACTTGTTCTCCCCACTGTAGCTGCTAGTAATTGTTTATGTTCATACAGTGTTCACATCAAACATTAAAAAGTGGTTGGTTTTGGGTGGGTCTTTTGTGGGGCCAGTACTCAATGTCTCTAAGACATTCTGGTCTCTAGATGGCTCAGGTCCTCTTTCTGCATAGGCGTTAAAGGATGAGGCAAGGACTCAATGATGCATAGAACAAAGGGCTTTTTATTATTAATAAAATAAAACAAAAACTATACCACGGGGGAAAACAAGACCGGCATCTGGACAAAGCAGGACTGCATACAAACGGTACATAAGGCTGGCAACACACTTGAAGATTTTAAGCCCGATTTGCACCCCCAATCGATCAGAGGGCGTGGCCCGATTCGATGCTTGTCGCAAACGTCTTTTTGTCCAAAAAATCCTCAATTGTGTGGTGTCATTAGGATTTTTACTGCTCCCTATTGCGTCATCGGGCTGCCTCTGACGTGATACCCGCAATAGCCAATGAGAGCGAGCAAGCTTCACCAACCGAATGTTGCGTGCTTCTATAACTGAAACTTGGCAGCCACAAACATGCCATTGAGAAAGATCACATATTCTTTTTTTCTCCTTTGTTTTTCTTCCCGTAAAACAAAACTCACGCCAGGAGAACCAGCTAACGTCGCTGATCATCCTCTACTTGTTTTTCTTCTCAAGTCATCTCCATGAGCTCTCGTCTCATTGTGAAAATGTTACTAGAATCGACAGGTGTGTGGTCTCCCTGCCCGGACAAATCTTCTAGTTTATGTATTCGGAGGATTATAATACTAAAAATCAGTTGAAACTGCCCTCACAATTTTAAAATCAATTAAGATTTGAAAATCGTCTAGTGTGTCCCAGACCTAAGACAACGAACTTGCACAGGACAGAAAACACAGGGAGAAAAAAATAGGAGAGCAAATTAGGAGGATAACAAGGACAGGTGGGGCAAATAAACCAATAATCAAATAAAAAGATGTAACTGTCAGAGGACATGTTTTTGTTGAGATGTGTATTTTTTGTTATAAATTCATGAAAGAGAGACCTTAGTTTATGCCCTACAGGATACCCAGAGTAGCAACACCTTTGTGGACCAAGAGGTATGTGAGTGGATGGGGGTAGTTTCAGAGCCAGTTAACCCATTTAATCCCACCGGTCACAATTGTGACCACAAGTTTCCCTCACATATTTTAGTGTGGTTTTAAAAAGCAACTTCTATTATGAAGCAAATGTTCATTTATAATGCAAATTTAAAACGTCTACATGAGTTCTGGTTAGATCTAACATCATTGAGTAGTTTGGTCATGTGACCACACACATTTATGTCTTGGTACTGTCATCAAAACACAATGATGACGTGAAAGCTCAGAAATGACAGGAAAGTTTTCTAAGTTAATTTTTGAATAGCTTGTAACGAGTAGGAATATGGTGTGGCCCCTTTAAGAGCTGCGCGCTCCCTGTTGAACTGTCTGCATTGTATGTGCGCACTGCGCCTGGAGCACTCCCATGTATGCGGGTTATTTTCTGTTTTCTGTTGCTCAAATCAAGTTATTTTTTACGGTGGCCCAGTAGTGCACAACACAACGCAATATAAAAAGCAAACATAAGTTCACAACACAACGAAATCAAGCCACAACACAACAGAAACAAGCCACAACACAACGGAAATGCTCCCGACCACTAGGGGGCTCTCGGAGCGCGGTAAAGTTGCCACTGTCCTATAGATTCGGCAATCATACAAAGATATCAATACCACAATTAGTTTTAACAGTATATAGGCTAACCATTATTTATCGACATGAAATATTAATTCAAAATCACCTACATGCATTATAGCTGCATATTTATACTCGAGAACGCTTTTACCCGCTACCACGGCGCATGATGCCTAAGGGAACGTCTGCCAATTCCACCAAGTGGTTGAAACGTATAATTTGTATTAATTAAAATTACAAATTATACGAGTTTTCCCAGTTTTCCAAAAAGAACTTCAAATTTTGATTCGTCTGACCACAGAACAGTTTTCCACTTTGCCACAGTCCATTTTAAATGAGCCTTGGCCCAGAGAAAACGCCTGCGCTTCTGGATCATGTTTAGATATGGCTTCTTTTTTGACCTATAGAGTTTTAGCCGGCAACGGCGAATGGCACGGTGGATTGTGTTCACCGACAATGTTTTCTGGAAGTATTCCTGAGCCCATGTTGTGATTTCCATTACAGTAGCATTCCTGTATGTGATGCAGTGCCGTCTAAGGCCCCGAAGATCACAGGCATCCAGTATGGTTTTCCGGCCTTGACCCTTACGCACAGAGATTGTTCCAGATTCTCTGAATCTTTGGATGATATTATGCACTGTAGATGATGATAACTTCAAACTCTTTGCAATTTTTCTCTGAGAAACTCCTTTCTGATATTGCTCCACTATTTTTTGCCGCAGCATTGGGGGAATTGGTGATCCTCTGCCCATCTTGACTTCTGAGAGACACTGCCACTCTGAGAGGCTCTTTTTATACCCAGTCATGTTGCCAATTGACCTAATAAGTTGCAAATTGGTCCTCCAGCTGTTCCTTATATGTACATTTAACTTTTCCGGCCTCTTATTGCTACCTGTCCCAACTTTTTTGGAATGTGTAGCTCTCATGAAATCCAAAATGAGCCAATATTTGGCATGTTCAACATTTGATATGTTATCTATATTCTATTGTGAATAAAATATAAGTTTATGAGATTTGTAAATTATTGCATTCCTTTTTTATTCACAATTTGTACAATGTCCCAACTTTTTTGGAATCGGGTTTGTACTATTTGAGTCGTCGTTTGGTACTTTCAACTCCTCGACGCTAGCACGGTGTTTGCTCATCTAAGGAACTAATCAGAAAAAAAAAACCTGAAATGAAATCAGAAGGAAGTTATTGGACTCTGGGTTGAAGTTTGGTGATATTGAACTGTTGTCACTATTTTGAAGAAATAATTTGCATATGCCACGTTTCTTATTATATGGTTAAATTGTTTCAAGGGGCATCTTGTTGCTTTATTACATTATTACGTACAGGAAATTAAGGCAAGTTGGAATTGTTTGTTGAATGTCATTGCTCTGATTCATTGTTGTGAAGTTCATATTGTTCTGATACAAACTAATTTTGTTGCAATGACCAGACGTGTTGTGGATGACGAGACCGACTTAACTGACCTATCTGCATGCTTTGAGTATCCACCCAGGCGGAGAGTGCCAGTGTCAGCGCCAGCGGATCGCCTGGAGACGCAGGTCGAGTCATTGAAAGAGGAAGTGGCAATGCTGCGGAGGTGCCTGAGTGAGTCTCTTGATCTACAGAGAGGTATTATTGACCATTGCACACAAAACTTGCATGTACCTGCGTCATACCAATTGCCTTCACAAATCAGGCCTGTTGCTTCGTCTACCCCATATGCTCAAGTACCAACTGGTCAAACACATGGGCCTCGGTCCTTTGAAGTGGAAATGAACGCCAGAACGGAAAATGCGTTTGGCCTGGCTCAAAGCTCTCTTGAATTGAACAATGCAACCAGAACTTTAGCCTCAGTCTTGCATCAGTCGAGACTGGAACCCCCAGTGTTTGCGAGTAATGGAAGAGTTCAACCTGATGACTGGCTTCTTCTGGCCTATAGAACTTCTTTGGGTCTGAGTGATGCTCAAATGTTGCTTGAACTGCCACGTTTCTTAGCTAAAGAGCCCAGGAAGTGGTTTACAGTGCTGAGTTCACACGTCACGTCTTGGACACAGTTCTGCACCCTGTTCAAGACTGTGTTTCTTCCATCGGATAACCAAGAGCATGTCTGGAGAGGTATTCTTGACCGTGTTCAAGGAGAACCATTTCCAACGTTTTGTAGCACACTTGTTATCTGAATTCAAGAAACTGAAATCTCCACCACCTGAACAGGAGCAGACTGATCTTATCTGCAAGCATGCACTTGAGCGCTACAGAGTGAGCAATGAGTGTATGGTGAGCAAATTACTTCAGTCATAGATCTCTTGATGTGCGCCCACGAACTGCACTCTGCTCTTGGCCCTGACAGCCAGTAGTACAGAAAAGCAGGAACGTGCGTGAGACTTACTGTTTCAAGTGTTCTGCACCGGGTTTCACATCTAGAAACTGTCTGAACTGCAACCCTGCACAACAAACTGAATTTTTTCCATCTACTGAAAAACAGACAAGTCCAGTTTTGAATGAGCCACAGAACCCTAACGAAGACAAGACAGCTGCAACATACATGGACAGAGAGGAGAAAAATCAAAATCCTGTTCGGCAGAAGGTAAACTTCGAGGGGGGAGGACGTTTCACAGAGGCAATCCTCCCTCCAGAAGATAAATGCGCCTCAACCTGGCCTTATGTCCCCGCATGAATCGCTTGTCCTTGGACATGTGGAGGACCGTACTTCTCCTTTATTTTGGAATACACCATTTATTGTTAAAGTCAATTTCTGTCATAAGGCCATCGACGCAGCGCTGGACACCGGTGCCTCACTTTTGGCAGTTCGTACAAATATGATTTCTGATGTCTTGCAGCATTCTCAGAAGGTTCAACCTTGGATTTTTCCCCCAATTCAGCTTGCCAACAGTGCTGTTTGCACTTCTACTGGTGTTGTCTGGTTAAACATTGCCTCCAGGGTAAAAGTTTCTAACATCGTTTTGTCATTATCCCTGATCTGTCTTCTCCGCTCATCTTAGGGATGGATTTTATGCTGCGAGCATCAGTTAGCATTGATATCCAATCAAGGACGGTGACCCTGGGTGAATCTACACCCCAAGAGGTTTTGAGTGAGTGGTTGGAGGCACCTGAGCTTGGGAGCTTGATGTTCTTGGATGTCTGCCAGTCTGCCTTGGATGAGAAGGTTGAGATGGCTTGTCTGAAAAGGGAACAAAAAGGGAAATTGTGGGATCTTCTTAAAGACTTTTGGAACTTGTTTGATGGACACCTGGGACATACTTCATTGGGGGAGCACGTAATCAACACGGGTGATGCGAAACCAGTTCACCTCCCACCATACCGGACCTTACCAGCTAAGAAACAAATCATTGAGGAACAGATTCAGATGATGCTGGAAGAAAACATCATCAAACCTTCTTCCAGTCCATGGGCTGCACCTGTAGTAATTGTCAAAAAGCCATGTGGAGACCACAGGTTTTGCGTAGACTACAGAGGCCTTCATCACCTGACATTTAAGGATTCGTACCCTCTTCCCAGAGTCGACGAGTCATTGGATTTCCTGGCTCGTGGAAAATTTCTTTCAACTCTTGATTTGGCTCGAGGGTACTGGCAGGTGTCAGTGGGGAAACAGTCAAGACCAAAGACAGCTTTCGCATCACACTGTGGCCTATTTCAATTCAGAGTTCTCCCTTTTAGACTCTGTAACGCCCCTGCTACGTTTCAGAGGGTGATGAACAATGTTCTCGCTGGCTTGATCTATAAGTGTTGTGCAGTGTATCTTGATGATATCGTCATTGCATCCCCGACCTTTGAACAACACTTGGAAGACCTCCGGGAAGTCCCGTCTAGACTTAAGTCAGCTGGTATTACACTCAAGCTAAAGAAGTGTCAGTTCTGCTTGAGTGAACTCATTTTCCTAGGATACAGGGTCACTCCGGATGGTATTTCTTCTGATCCGAAAAAGGTGGAAGCAGTCACAGATTTCAGTACGCCGTAAAACAAGTGAGAGGATTTCTAAGCCTCACAAGCTATTACAGACGATTCATTCCAAATTATGCACAAAAAGCAGAGCCACTTTTTAAACTCACCAGAAAGGAAACCCCATTCAACTGGGATGACAGTTGTCAGGCTTCGATGGATTACTTGAAAAACTGCCTTACGTCTGAACCCATTCTGTGCCTCCCTGATTTCACACGCCCATTCTTCGCCCACACCGACGCTTGTGACTTGGGCCTTGGTGCGGCCTTGATGCAGAAGGATGACATGGGGCGAGATGTGGTTGTAGCTTTTGCGAGCAGAACATTGCACAAATCGGAAAGGCCTTACTCGACACCTGAGAAAGAGTGTTTGGGAGTGATTTGGGCTCTGGAACATTTCAGGCCTTATATTGAGGGCCTTCATGTATATACCATTTATACTGACCACAACAGCCTGAGGTGGCTGATGACCCGTCCCAACCCCTCTGGACGACTGGCAAGATGGTCCTTGCACCTACAGGATTTTGACTTTAACATCATCCAAAGGCCGGGTGTTCAGAATAAAGTTCCAGACGCTCTTTTACGCAGCCCACTGCTGCATTGTGAGAGGCCTATTGACATTCTTCCACCGCATACGGTCATAGCTGGGTTGGATCTGCACAGTCTTTCCTCAATCACAATCACAGACAGAGAGCAGTTGAGGCAGTTACAAAATGGAGACCTAGTGGTTGGCGGTCTTCTTCGAAACCTTGAAGGGGGTGGCTCAGATGAAGAACATGTCATTCATGATGATCTGCTTTATTTCAGGGACCCTAAGATAACCTGCAGTCTCCACCCAATGAAGCAGCTTAATTTATATGTCCCAACAGTAATTCGACCCACTGTACTCAAATATTATCACGACCATCCTACAGCTGGCCACCTGGGCGTGACGAAAACGCTGGCCAGGCTGAAACAAAGGTTCTTTTGGTCCAAAATGGCGGCAGATGTGAAAAGATATGTTATATCGTGTCCTGTGTGCCAGTTGACGAAGCTGAGCCAAAGGAAACCAGCAGGCCTGATGGTTCCAATCAGTGTGGCAACGAATATCTATATATCGTCTTCGTTGACTACTTTTCAAAACGGGCAGAAGTGAGTGCAGTGCAGTCAGCAACGGCTCAAGTGGCAGCGAATACGTTTCTGAGTGAGATATTTGCCCGGCATGGTGCGCCAACCTACCTCATATCAGATCATGGGACCCCGTTTGTGAGCAATCTTTCTGAGCATGTGGTTGCTGCCCTTGGTACCGAACACCGGCTGACAACAGCGTACCACCCGCAAACAAACGCCACTGAGAGGGTAAACCGCACACTTAAAACTGCCATACGTGCATACGTGGGGGACAAGCACACTTCGTGGGACAAGTATCTTCCGCAAATCTGTTTCGTCCTTCGTACTGCACCCCATGAGAGCACGGGTCACTCTCCTGCAATGTTGTTATATGGCCATGAGTTAGAGATGCCGCTTGATTTGATAACACAACCAAATACTGATGTGGATAATCCTTACGTGCTTTACCCTGAGAGCTTGAGAGCTTCCTTAAAAGTTGCTCACGATCATTCCAGAGCCGCTCTGGTGGCGAACCATACAAAAAGAAAGCATTACTATGACCAGAAGCGACGCACAGTTTCATATGCTGTGGGGGACTTAGTCAGGGTTAAGACTCATCCAAAATCTGATGCTGACGCAAACTTTACAGCCAAGCTGGACCATTTTGCGTCTCTAAGAAACTGTTGAGTGTCATCTACAAACTTTTGAATGTGGACACTGGAGAAGATGCTGGCGTGTTTCATGTAGTAAATCTGCAGCTGTTTCATTCATGGGATACAGCCATGCCTACAGCAAGTTCCAGTGGTGGTGTTGAGAGGTCACTACCTTTGAATGAAAACTTTGATTCTCAAACAGACAGAGAGGAATCTGTTAATGCTGACCAGAGGGTTGATACTGACAGCACGACCGAACCTTTGAATCAACGCTCAGATGAACGTTCTATGGAACAGTGTACTGAACTCTCACTTGACCTTGCACCAGACAGTATTGATGGTGGGGCTGTCTATGACTTGACATCTGACGCAGTTACTCCCGAAATCAGGGTCAGGGGTGTTATGCACTGAGACAGAGAAGGGCCCCTAGAATTACTTCTGACTGGACGGTGAATAAGTGGACTAGTGGACTTTTGTCAGTGAAGAAAGTAAACATATGGTTAACTGATATTTATATGTTTTATGAATCATTTTCTTAGACACGTTAATTTACTGAAGGCTACTAGGAAAGCTAGGTAACTAAGTTTATTAAATTAATTCACAATATGCACACATTCATTACTAATCTTATGCCAATACAGGCTGAAAAAAGCTTTTTTAATTTACTGAAGGCTACAAATGGAATTATATTAATTTACAATATGTACACATTCATTATTATTTCATGCCTAATCTGATGAAAACGGCTTTGTTAATATTTCTTGTTCGTTAATTACATTATGAATCACATAGGCCTATTTTCAATTCAAAATGGCGAAATTAGACAAAAGTTTATTAATTTGCCTGAATATTTTTGTCATTTTTTTTAAATTTCTGACTTAAAGAAGCAGCTGTCAAATATGAAATGTTTAGTTTAGCTACTTACATATCTCTCACTTGACGTTGAGTCGCGCTGCTAAAATTTGCGCAAATATTTTGACATTGATGAGTGGTGACAGACCAATGAGGCTCAGATGAACGCACACACCTCTGCTTCTGACGTGCGCTCTGCTCGGCGCCGCTGCGGATTGAAAAACGCACAGACTAAAAGACTGAAAAGGCTGAAGCCCCCCTAAAAAGGGCCTTACAAGCTCATACATTTTTTTCACACATCATCATGAAAGGGTTATCTATACATACATATTGAAATTATATTAATACATGGTTTATTCTGTTGTCAGGCTGCAGATAAACGAAGACCGGTAACGAAGGTGGTAACACAGGGAGTCTATGTCCCCTATAAGTCATTCTGTGTTATTCTTATGAACTCTCTTTCAGACTGAACTTGAGTCAAGTTTTGCATTTACTTGACCTTGGTGATCCAGGGCCTGTCTGTCTATCTACAGTTCTGTCTATCTGTCTGTCTGTCTATCTATAGTTCTGTCTATCTATAGTTCTGTCTATCTATACTTCTGTCTATCTATAGTTCTATCTATACTTCTGTCTGTCTGTCTGTCTATAGTTCTGTCTATCTGTTTGTCTGTCTATACCTCTGTCTATCTGTCTGTCTTTCTGTCTGTCTATCGGTCTATCTATCTATACTTCTGTCTGTCTGTGTCTGTCTGTCTATCTATAGTTCAGTCTATCTATACTTCTGTCTATCCATAGTTCTGTCTACCTGTCTGTCTATCTGCCTGTCGGTCTGTCTATCTATACTTCTGTCTATCTGTCTGTCTGTCTGTCTGTCTGTCTATCTATACTTCTGTCTATCTGTCTGTCTATCTATAGTTCTGTCTATCTGTCTGTCTGTCTATCTATAGTTCTTTCTATCTGTCTGTCTATCTACAGTTCTGTCTATCTGTCTGTCTATCTATAGTTCTGTCTGTCTATCTATAGTTCTGTCTATCTGTCTGTCTGTCTATCTGTTTGTCTATCTATACTTCTGTCTATCTGTCTGTCTGTCTGTCTGTCTATCGGTCTATCTATCTATACTTCTGTCTGTCTGTGTCTGTCTGTCTATCTATAGTTCAGTCTATCTATACTTCTGTCTATCTATAGTTCTGTCTACCTGTCTGTCTAGCTGTCTGTCTGTCTGTAGTTCGGTCTATCTATCTGTCTATCTATAGTTCTGTCTATCTGTCTGTCTGTCTATCTATAGTTCTTTCTATCTGTCTGTCTATCTATACTTCTGCCTGTCTGTCTATCTATACTTCTGTCTATCTGTCTGTCTATCTATAGTTCTTTCTATCTGTCTGTCTATCTATAGTTCTGTCTATCTGTCTGTCTGTCTGTCTGTCTATCTATAGTTCTGTCTGTCTGTCTGTCTGTCTATCTGTCTATCTATAGTTCCTTCTATCTGTCTATCTATACTTCTGTCTGTCTGTCTATCTATAGTTCTGTCTATCTGTCTGTCTGCCTATCTATACTTCTGTATATCTATAGTTCTGTCTATCTATACTTCTGTATATAGTTGTCTATCTATACTTCTGTCAGTTCTGTCTATCTGTCTGTCTATCTATACTTCTGTCAGTTCTGTCTATCTGTCTGTCTGTCTATCTATAGTTCTGTCTATCTGTCTGTCTGTCTATCTGTTTGTCTATCTATAGTTCTGTCTGTCTGTCTATCTGTCTGTCTATCGGTCTATCTATCTGTACTTCTGTCTGTCTGTCTATCTATACTTCTGTCTATCTGTCTATCTATCTATCTGTCTGTCTGTCTATCTATACTTGTCTATCTGTCTGTCTGTCTATCTATCTATCTATCTATCTATCTATCTATCTATCTATCTATCTATCTATCTATCTATCTATCTAAAGTGTACTTTATTGTTTTGTTTCAGTTTATAATGAAGTTTATAATAATTACCTTCCGGTTTTCTATTATTTATGTCATTTTGTCATCATTTTATTTGATTATTTGTGCCGTATTGCTGCATAGGAATACTATTTTGTCTTTTTTGAAACTGAGCCAGACAAGATTTACTTCTTTGTTGGTGGAATAAACATTTCATCTCATTTCGTCTAATTAACCCAGTCTTTAAACTAATTTGCTGGAGGTTTGTCATTTTGTAAATGCATTAACACCATAGACCTCCCTGTGTTCTACCACCGGTCACAATTGTGACCAGACATAAAACTCATTTTTTCATGGACTTTTCAATATTTTTTTTTACACAAATTGACATTGATTGTTTAATATCCTTACAAATACCTTACAAATTCATATATGTCATCTCTGGGAAAAACTGGGGATTAAATGGGTTGTTAAAGCTTACTACAATGACAGGAAAGGATTCCATTGTTCAAAGTGAAAGAGTTAATGGGCTCAGAGTTAGGGGGTTTTCCTCTCATGGCCTATTCAATCTACCACCTGCCTATACCAGGGATTTCATCCCACTTGAACGTTCCCACATTCCTACCCCAGAAACTGCCAGGTGGAGTCATTTGAATGAAATGCCAGGTGAACTGCCAGGTGGAGTCATTTGCACAGGAAATACCAAAGCTGATGGATTGTAAGGTCGGACTCCTGATTATCCTGGTTATAACTGCTCCAGAGCTTTGGCTCCACGACAAGTCATCACAGGAGGTGATGATGAGCCGTATGCCATCAGGACGGACCTGGGTTGGACTATTGTTGGCAGTTCACCACAGGTTGCAAAGTCAACAGAAGTCACAGGCCTGTGCCATTGTGTATCTGTAAAGGAACTCCCAATATTGACACCTGCCTCTGCCATCAGAGCCCTTGAATCAGACTTCAGAGATACAAATCCAAGGGAAAGGAGCGTATCTCAAGACATACAGTTCATGCAATTACTAAGTGAAGGAATTCACCAGAATTCAGAGGGACACTTGGAGATGCCCCTCCCCTTCAAGACACGCCCACAATTACCAGAAAATAAGCGGCTGGCTCTGGTGCGGCTGAAGCGTCTGAAAGAAAAATTTGAGAAAAACACCAAATTCAAGGATGACTATGTTAAATTTATGGAAGGTGTCTTTAATGATGGTGATGCGGAGAGAGCTGAACACCAACCCAAGGCAGGAAACGTCTGGTATATTCCTCACCAAGGGGTATATCACCCTAGAAAGCCAGAGAAAATCAGAGTTGTGTTCCAATTGCTCTGCCAAATATGATGGTACTGCACTGAACGATCACTTGCTTACTGGGCCTGATCTCACTAATGGGTTAACTGGGGTTCTCTGCACGTTTTGCAAACATTCAGTCACAGTTATTTGTGATGTAGAAAGGATGTTCCACAGATTCCATGTGAGCCAGGAGGACAAAGATTACTTACGGTTCCTGTGGTGGGAAAATGGCGATACAAATTTAGAGCCAAAGGAGTATCACATGAAAGTCCATCTTTTCGGAGCAGCATCCTCTCCTGGCTGCGCAAATTATGGAATGAAGTACCTTGCATGTCAGAATGAAAGAGAGTATCCTGCAGCAGCCAGCTTAATCAAAAATCATTTCTATGTTGATGATGGGCTCATTATAGAAAATGCGGACTCAGCTATCAAACTAGTTCATGAAGCCCGAAATGTGTGTGCAAAAGGAAATTGCGTCTACACAAGTTCATGTCCAACAATAGAAAGGTTTTGGAGTCAATTCCTGTGAAAGAGCCAGCGGAGTTCAGGATGTGGACCTTGTTTCTGATGAACTCCCAGTTCAGACCATGTTGGGAGTAAAGTAGAGTGTAAATAGGAGAAGGGTCTGGCTGCAGACAGGCAATCTCAGACATGCATGCGCAGTCCGACACATGCATTCTCAGACACACATGCGCACTCAGATACATGCAGTCTCAACCGCACTTGCGCAGTCCGACACGTGTTCTCAATCACGCATGCGCAGTCCGACACGTGTTCTCAGCAGCTTGTGGACACGCAGATACATGCGCTTTCAGACGCACGCGTTTAATGCACCTACAGGCTACTTGTAAGTATATTTATGCAATTCGTTCAAGATTAAGTTAAATTAAAAGAGTTGTTCATTATTTGGTAAATGTTATCGAAAACGATCCTGATATTTATCTGGTATATCCCACATGCACAGGTGTCGACGTTATGCACGTATTTAGAGGAGTCGACGACCATTAAATAATTGATGTAAGTATATTTACCTCATTCATACAAGATTAGCTAGATGTAAAAGTGTTGTTTAATCTATAAGATAATGTTATCGAAACTGTCCTGATATCTATCTGATGTATCCCGTCGTGCTAATTGGGTATCAATTCTTCATCCAGTAAATTAGTGAAGATCTAAATTCATTTTGTTTAGGCATTGAAAAAATTGTTTTAATGGCTCTTGTTTGGGTCTGTTGTTTTGAAAAGTGACAGAGAAGTTTGCAGGTGACCTACTCTGTATAATTGTTGTTTAGACGAGGTGTTACTTAAAATTATTTAAAATAAAGATGGAATAACAAAAGTCATCTTAATGTTGTTAAAAATGGTTCTTCAAATCGAGAGATACATGGAATACTACCAAACAGATAACAAACATTCAAAGAAAATTATACACAAGAATTATTTTCATTTCCGTCTCTTCAGTTTATGCTTACAGATGCATCAATCAATAGTCCTAGCAGGTATAAAGCAGCTGATACCAAAATGCACATCTTGTTGCAAATTGTATCATTGCCCCTTGTGCCCTTCACTGAAGCCAATGACTGAAAAGAAAGTTCAGGCTCACTGGAAAGAATCTTTTTCCAAGGTAAGATGAGTGTGATAAGTGTTTTTTTTTTTTTTTTTGTCTTTTTGAAGCACTTCAAAAAGGGTACTAATAAGCAAAAGAGAGACTGTTCAAGACATATTTCAAACATATTCTTGCACACACTATCAAACTCTCTCTCAAACGTTACTGTAATGTCTCTCACACTCTATCAAAGATTTTCCTGCATGCTATCAAACTCTCTCATTCACTACTATACTATTTCTCACACACTATCAAAGCTTTCACCCAAACCCATTCACAAACATACTATCAGCTCTCTCGCACATACTATCAAACTCATTGTCTGTGTATCATCCATTTCTTTTTTTATTTAACATAAGATGTTTATTGTGTTTATCTTCTACCCCTGAACAAAAAACAAAAAAAAATAAGGTAGCGTGTATGAGAGTACAATTTGAAAAAATGTCTTGAACAGCCTCTCAATTACTAACGTACTGTGAAGTTGGATATTATGGGTATTTAATCTTTGTCAAATATAACTTTTGTTTAAATGTTATTTTTTTTCTCATTTGTATACTGTTTATAATTTCTAGACAAAATATTATGCAAATGCCATTTGGCCTGCAGAACAGAGGCCCATTATCATTGCCCTACTTGTAGTAAAACTGTTCTTAGAAGAAATGCAATGGAGGCTCACCTGCAGAAGTGCTTACCTGCATCGGCTCCTTGTACATCAACACCTACACTGACTCCGTGCTCCTCCTCACCTGCACCAGGATCTGCATCGGCTCCTTGTACGTCCACATCTACACTGACTCCGTGCTCCTCCTCACCTGCAAAAAACACTGTCCATTTATTTTTTTCATGTAATGTTTTTCTATATATATAATTTTTTTTTTTTTTTTTTTTTTTACAATGCTAAGTATAATCATTTACAAAACTCAACAACCACCAACTGCTGTGTTGATTTTTTTCTTTTTTTTTCCTGGTGTATTTGGAAGTATATTAACATTGAATGTGACAGTAGCAGTAGCAATGTGACTGAACTTGAGCAGCAATATATATATAAACTTTTTTTAATGTTTTAAAAGTTTCTTATGGTCATGAAGGCTACATTTATTTGATCAAAAATACAGAAAAATTCTAAAAATTGTGAAATATTATTGCAATTTAAAATATCAGTTTAGTTCAAGGTTTAGTATAATTTTTTTGTTGAAAAATTAATATTTGTATTCAGGATATGTGTTCATTTGTTAAAATGTATAAGTAAAGACAGTTTTTTTTAAGATTTTAATATTGAATAAATTCTGTTTTTTTTTTTTTTTCACAGAATCTTTAGAATAAAATTATAACAGGCTATAAAAAGAATTAAGTTGTTTCCAACACTGATTAATCAGCATATTAGAATGATTTCTGACAGATCATGTGACACTGAACACTAGAGTAATGGATGATGAAAATTCAGCTTTGCATGAGAGAAATAAATACATTTTTTAAATATATTACAATACAAAACTTATTTTGAATTGCAATATTTCACAATACTGTATTTTTTGCATCTGTACTTTTCATCAAATAAATTCAGCCTTGATAAATCAAATAAATGAAAATCTTACTGATCACAAACTTTTGAGCGGCAGTGTAAATATATATATGTATGCGCGGCAGAGAGTGCATGTGTCTGAATGCGCGGCTGAGAGTGCATCTCGTTTAGTGCACATGCGCGGCTGAGAGTGCATCTTGTCTGCAGCCAGACCCTATTGGTAAATAGTGACACCTTTTTCTTTAATGTCGTTCTGGATGAGAAACCAGCAACACGACGAGGAATACTCTCAACTGTGGCATCTGTGTTTGATCCACTAGGCTTCCTGGCTCCTTTCCTCCTCTTAGGAAAGAAAGTACTACAGGAGATGTGCCAAAAGGGCATAGAATGGGATAAACCACTGCCCAAAGAGTTAATGCCACAGTGGACAAGCTGGCTGGATGAAAGAACCTGCAAAATCTCCAGATTCCGAGATGTTTTGCTCCTGGAAACCTAGGGAAGGTTCAGAGGATTGAACTCCATCACTTTTCAGATGCGAGTAGCTATGGCTATGGTCAGTGCTCATATATCCAAGTGTTGAGTGAAGACAAAGTGCACTGCTCGTTTGTTATTGGCAAGGCAAGGGTTGCACCCACAAAGGTCGTGACCATACCCAGGCTTGAGTTAACGGCTGCGGTCACCCTGCACATTGGCATTATATAGACTCGGCTCAAAATCCAGCAGATTTTTTTTTTTTTTTTTTACATTTGATTATTTAATTTCTTTCTTGAATGCTACTGTTCAATAGACCTACTGTAGCTGAAAATAAAGTACTGTTTTTGTCATATTATTTGCAATTTACATTTTTGCTTATTTTTTTTAAAAACAAAGATAAAATAAAATATAATATCTATATGGTAATTATAAAATTACATTTAAAAAATATTAAATTACTCGTATCATGAAATAAGATTTTGGTCATCCCAACCT
Source organism: Coreius guichenoti (assembly GCA_039654105.1). Classification (NCBI taxonomy): domain Eukaryota; kingdom Metazoa; phylum Chordata; class Actinopteri; order Cypriniformes; family Gobionidae; genus Coreius; species Coreius guichenoti. The sequence continues at coordinate 17,428,714 of CM077171.1, forward strand.
GTTAGAATAGTGAAAGGTTAGTGTTAACATGATTGATAATAATGTGATTGTTGCAAACATCTCTGTAAGGATGTTATCACTGGCATCTAGTTATTATTATATTATTATTTTTAAATAAAGAGGAGGGAATGGTCAAAAAGCAGGGCAGGAACATGCTGGCCAAGTGAGTTATTAGTTTAAAACAATTTTTTTTTTTAATAAAACAATGAATAGTATGTTCTGTCATATTATTCAATTACTTCTACTGTTTTTTGCCGTGGTATTGATTCAGTATCGGTATCGGGGTATTTTAGTCTGGTATCGTATCGAAATCATAATTTTGGTATCGTGACAACACTAATTGAAAGTTGTCGATCGTATCCAGCAATTAGCAAGAGACAAAACCGTTAAACCCATAAATGTTGAAGACATGAGAAAGGCCAGTAGAAAGAAAGAAGACATGAGAAAGAGATGCAAATACTGAGTCATGACAAATTGCCACATTGTCATCCATTGTTCCAACTTGACCCAATACTGCATGATGGTGTTCTCAGGGTGGGAGGGCGATTGAAGAAAGCTTCCTTACCTTTTGACTCGAAACACCCAGCAATCCTCCCGAGAGATGGTGTGGTCACACGTCTTGTCTTGGATTACTGCCATGAAAAAACTCAGCACCAAGTCAGAGGACAGATCCTCAATGAATTGAGAGCAAATGGTTACTGGGTTGTTGGTAGCAGCAAAGTTATGGCAAATCACATTAAGCAATGTGTTACGTGCAGGAGAGCTCGCAGGCCAACAGAGATGCAAAAGATGGCGGATCTACCTGCTAGCCGTGTTGATCCCTCTCCACCATTCTCTTACCGTGGGATTGATTGTTTCGGACCATTTCTCACCAAGCAAGGTCGAAAAGAGCATAAGAGATATGTTTTATATCTATCCGTGGAGCTGTAAGAGAGATCAGATCGGATCAAGGGACAAATTTTGTTGGGGTGAAAAATTAGCTGGCAAAAGCTTTGAAAGAATTGGACAAGGACAGACTGACTGCTCCCAGAAGCAATGTGACTTCATTATGAACGTACCTGATGCCAGTCACATGGGAGGGGTTTGGGAAAGGCAGATCACAACAGTTAGGAGTGTTTTAAGCTGGGTCCTTTCGCAGAGCTCAGGAAGATTGGATGATGCTTCCTTGAGAGCTTTCTTCTATGAAGCCATGTCGATCATAAATAGCCACCTACTCACCACAGATACCATTAATGATCCCTAGAGCCACTATGAAATCTTCTGTCCCTCTGCCTCCACCAGGGAAATTTGTACCAGAAGACCTGTACGTGAGGAAAAGGTGGCGCAGAGTACAATATCTGACAGAGCAATTCTGGGGCAGATGGAGGAAGGAATATCTGGCAAACATCACTTTCAGACAACGGTGGCACTTTCCAAGACGAAATGTGAAGATTGGAGATATCATCATTGTCAAGGAAAAAGGGATTCCCCGCAATGAATGGAGACTCGGAAGAGTGCTTGATGTTTGTGAAGATGAAGATAGACTGGTGCAAAAAGCCACAATACAAATAGGAAATAGAAAGTTAGGAAAAGAGGGTCAGCGACTCACTAATCCATCCATTCTTGAACGTCCTATTCACAAGTTAGTGGTACTTGTAGAAAACAGTTAAATCTGATGCAATGGAACTAATCTCTTTACTCCTACATGAGTTGAGAGTTTGAAGTATTAAGAGTTTAAATATTAAACTTGATTCCAAGAGTCCAAGAACAGTCTATTTGGTTTTGAAATTTGGTTTGTGAAATTACTAAATTTATTCAAACTTTTACACAAGTTCATCAAAAATTTTAGTAATATGGTGGAAGTGTAACTGTCAAAGGACATGTTTTTGCTGAGATGTGTATTTATGTTTTTTATAAATTCATGTCAATTTGAGTTCATTCAATTTAAAAAACAAATGTGATTAAAATGTATGAATGTGATTTTCAGAAGCTGATATTTATAATGTATGCTCTTTGAAATGTTTAAAGTTAGGGGTTCTTTAAGTAAGATTTACGTAGGAAACGTAATGTGTCACATGACCTGGTTGAGTTTCAAATGGTGGGGAAATGTCTGCGTCATTTTGGGTAAAATCGAACATGGATACAGAGAAACGACATATAACCTGAAAAGAATTACTTTATCTGCATGGTCTGAGAGGTGCACACGGTAATTTACTTTTATATACATATATTTCATAATGTCTATAATGTTGTTTTATATCACTTATGTGGACGATGTGATGTGTTATTAATGATGATAATTGAATTTGTCTTATTTCTGCTGTGACGTTCACTTGAATATGGAAAGACATTGGCACATTGACATTGGACTGAGAAATGCATATTTTGAATATTGTATGTTTTATTTCTTGTAGTTTTCACGGTGTCTGCTGAAGAGAGAGAGACAAAATAAACAGCAAAGACATCTGTATAAAGCGTGGCCATTATTTTATTAGAACAATTCAGCTATACAAGAAGTGTGGGATTAGAAAATACACTGGACAGCACATGGCACATAGAAACAAACATGACAAGCCATGTGCTCACACCAAACATAAAAACAGGAGCAAATGGCCAGCAAACACAATCACAAGCCATGTGCTCAAACAAAACAAGACACAAACACGCAGCTAATGAGAGAACTCACAAGCCATGTGTTCACTCAAAACATGCTACATAGAACACAACAACACAAGTCACACAAATGAAAACATAAACCAGGCACTCTACAAAAACACACGATACAAGAGCACATGTGCACTCAACCTGTGCACTCACATCAAGAGACAAAACATGGAGCATGAATGTCCAAACCCCAGACACGGAACCGAAACCAGACTAGACAGAAGTGCCGGGATACGAACACCAAAGCACACGGACAAGAGCTCCTGAACGAGTACAGTATCTCCGGATCAAAACACAGGGAAAGAAGCAGCAGAAACGAGCGATAGCATATGTAAGCAGATGCATATGAAAAATAATGCAATCATCAACAATAAACAATAAACGGCCTAATGTTACAGTGTGAAATTATGACCCAGGAAGTGGTTAGGACTGCGAAAGCAAGTCAGTTATATGAACAGTTATAGAGAACCTATGATACATATATTTTAACCAAAAATCTTGATATTACTTTTAAAAAGTTATTAAATGTTATGTCACGTGTATTTGTGACAGACAAATGTTTTTAAAAATTAAACAAAAAATATATTAACATAAAAAACATTGGTTTAAGGCAATAATATTTACTATTTTTTATGTCCAATAGTTATATTTATATAAAATATAGTTATATATAGTTATATAAAATAATCACAACTTTTTTTAATGAATGTACTTTTCAGTCACTATCAGATGTTAAATTTCATGCTAACATTTAAAGGCAGGAATTTATTTATAATTAAAAATGATGTGCAATAGCAGTTTTCCTGATCATGCATATCAAGTCATTCATTTACATTGACTTCATACACATGATCGGTGAAGCGCTACAAGTCAACAGAATTTTTACGGATTCCATGCAGATTAGTCACATTTTTGAGAAAAATAAATAAATAAATACTAAATCTCTTCTAAATGACAATCATTAATGCAACCATCAACTGGAAGAAGATAAAAACAGTCCAGAATGTAGGACGACAACCTGTGGAAGAAGAGCAGTGTTAATGATGGTACACTACAAACAGAAACACACACAATGTTTTCAAAGCTCAACCCTGTCTACAGATACAGAAGAGTGATTTAGTGGTTTTACACTCAGTGAAGAAACACCCAACCCAACATCCAGAAATTTGGACATCCAGTATGTGTCATAAATCAGCACAAAGGACTCAAGTAAGTCATCAGATATTTCACAAATGTGCACTCAAATTCCTCCTTCCTCATTTTCAAAGAGAACAAAAGGACTAAGCTAAATAAAAAAATAAAAAATAATTATCGAACAGACAGAGGATATGCAGTTCATTTTTTTAAATCTATAACTCACCTGTAGATTTAAGGATGAACACTTTGCTGTCTCGTCCCTGAGAGTTTGTGGCAATGCATGTGTAGTTTCCTGGACTGAACGTGGAGGACCAGAGCACTGAGGAGCGGATCGTGTCTTTCAGATGTATTGAGCGCCATGTGTACGTAGGAGCCGGGTTTGCCTTCACTGTACAGTTTAGCGTGACCTCATCGTTTATATTGATGGTCTCTGTTGAACTGGAGTGTTTTGGTTCATCTGAGAAGGATAGAGGAACATTTCTCAGCACAACAGCACCATGATGAGCAGCTCTTATTAATAGATCAGCTGAAACTTTTTTGTATGATAATTCACTTCATAATATGAATAATCCTTTACACTAGAAGGCCTTTCAGAAAATATGAAATAAATAGCAATAAATAAACTTACAGTAAACTTCAACATTGAGAGTTTTTGATGTGACTTTAGGAGGAGGTTGAGGTCCTTCTTCTCCCAGTTCCAGCTCTGCTTCACACCTGTACTGAGCCTCATCATCAGCTCTGTCTGGACGGATCCAGAGCCTGACTGTTTTATTCACTGGAGGCTTGATGGTGTCATTGAAGGTGGTTTGATTCACCAGAGTCTGTCCCTTGTACCATTTGACAGTGAGATACTGAACAGGAGCCACATTGAGAACGTCACACTGGAGCTCATACTGGTTTCCCTCCATCATTGGTCCGTTGTGATTCACAGTGCTGATGGACACACTGTCTGGAGTCTCTGTGGAGGAAGATTTACACACTCTGATATCTGCAGTCATGCATGTGCATACGTTAGATATTTCTGAGAATGAAAAGATAAAAATAACAATAACAGAAACTCACTGTAAAGAGTCACTGGGAGCTCTGATTGACACTGTATATTATAGTTTATGAAGCAGAATGGCTTTATGTCCCATTCTCTCAGGTTTGACACTCTCCATGTGATCAGACTCTCATTGCTCATAGGCACTGCTCCCTCACTGGCTTCCCATCCCATCCCATCATGTGGGACGGAAGTGTTACAGTCAACTGAAACAGAACTGCCAAACTTCACAACAGCTCTCTGTGGGTTGAGCTGAACAGGACATGCAGCATGTGCACCTGTTAAACACATTGAGAAGGACGAAGATTCAGCACTAAAGAATTGGACTACAAGCAGACACAAACTGACCACTGGTCCACGGGCCTCTAGAGTTTTGTATTTTATGAAGTTGGGCCGTACTTGCATAAAAAAATAATTATATTGTTAGGTACAATGTACTTATTGTGTTCATATTGCAAAACACTATTGCTGCTGTTGGTGGGATACGGGTAAGGTTATGACAGGTTTGGTGGTGTGGACAAGTTTAAGGGTGGGTTAACATGCAAGGAAAGGGTCAACAGTCTAATTATAGATGTCATTACAGAAAATAACTACAGATGTAATTACATGCAGGTATTTTTTAAATATAAGTACTATGTAAAACATCCATGACCACAATAAGAGTATTGTATAAAATTATTAATTTAAATATTAGTGCATAGTAGTTAAAGACAGTAGTATAAAGCGGGACCAAAAAAGCTTTACTAATTCAGTAGCAAGACAACATTTCAACAGGGTTAGTCCAAACTCATGTCAACTAAACAGAAAATAATATAACACTCCAAAATCTGGTCTTAAGACAGAAACAAAGTTATAATAACTTAGCCTACAATAAAGAAAAGCTAAAGTTTAAAACATATTTAGTCTCATTCTAGATAATGCATCATAAAAATAAAAGATAGAGCGAAGTCAACATACAAACCTGTGAAACGCACAAGCTGTGAAATTGCCGAGAGATAAACAAGTCCAAAGAAATGTTGAATCATATTGTATATGCTCAAAGAAAAACAATTGATCAGAAAATGCTGTAAATAAGACGCAACTTTATCACTGTAACTCTGACTGTAAGTCTGTGACCGAGTAGCTGTAGCTCGAGCAACGCAATAATGAAACAAAAAAATAACTAACCACACCCAAAAAATGGGTAACCACAAAACAGACCCAGAAATGGAACACAATGAAATCTAAAAATAACCTGAATACTTGTAATGAGGTTTCCCTAACCAGATAACCAGAACAGCTGTAGATGAGCCTGATGTTGGTTGACACAGTTCTTTTGGTTCATAATAATTTTATGTTCTCACAGAAATTTAACATCATTAAAAAAAAAAAATCTGAAGTTTTTCTGAAAAACATTTTCGAAGGGTTCCTTGGCCAGAAAAAGGTTCTGTTTTAATGCATACAGCGCCCACCTGTGGTAATTGAACAGAACACAGAGACATCTGACTGACATCAACTGTAAGGGTTTATCTCAACACTTCTTACAAGATCCAGGTTGAGAGATCAGATTGTGGCCTGGGATCCTGTGAAATGTACAGTAACTGTGTTAGGGCTCTGAATACTTAATATGTCTGGAACATCACATACCATACTGACCAGTGTTTAAAGAAGTGACTGGGAGCGTTTGCAAAGTTCACATGAATCCATTTTCAAATGCCACATCATTTCAGACATCATAGAGAAGAACCAAGAAGGATACTTTCAAAAGAAGTTGTAGGTGCTAGCTAATCTGAGATCATCAATATTCTTTGCACAGCAGCACAAATGTTTTTGGATCAGTTTAGGGTTTTGTTGATGCATCAATGTGTAAATTCTGCCGACTGTCATTATGGTGTAATCTGTGAATTTATTGACGCCACATTTGCTCTTGAGCAGCAATTTACAGTGAACATTGAAAACAGCCTTGGGCTGGAAAAGGAGTCATTAATAGTAGGGTGGCCTTGCCATTAAGCTAAAGCGCTACCTGGCTCAACAACGTGAGTCACGGCCTTCTCTGGGGCTCCATGTGAAGGGCTTAACTGACGATTACGTCATTCGCTGGCGCTCACTGGATCCAGTACGCTAATGGAATATTTCATTGATTCCGGCTGCGGCTGTGATCTGAGTGCAGAGGAGATCCTATCTAGGCTCAACTCCACATATATGTGAATGTTTTAGATTCAGTGGCTCCTGTAAAGACCTTAAAACTTAAACCTAGATCTGAGCCCTGTATTGACAACAACGTATGCTTTTTGAGGCTGATCTGTAGAAGAGCGGAGCGTAAGTGGAAAAAGGACAGACTCCAGATTTCCAGAATATGAAGAGATTCATTATTCAAATGCCAGAAGGCAGTGAGAGTGGCGAAATCCAGGTATTTCATGGAAATCATTAACAAGATTTTTTTGTTAATAAGAAGTTTTGTTAAACAAGAACTGTTTGTGAGTGTCATATTTCTTTTATACATCTTCAAGAAATAGTGGGTCAGTTAAAGCTGTCAGGCTCCTCCATTGATGCTATTCTTCTGTATTATCCTTTCGACCATGATAAAGTGATGTTTTGACTGTACCTGATGTGTTAAAACATGCAACAGTTTATCCCTTGCTTAAGAAACCGAATTTAGACCCTACTGTTTTAGCCAATTTTAGACCCATTTCTATAGGCCTACACATGGGTTTGTTGATGGACATACTCTTGTTAATGCTGATGGTGAGGAATTACAGTAGCAACATCTCATAATGTACCTGAAAATGAGTAGTGTATTACTAAGAAATGTCCTGCTCAAGTCGTCCTTGCAATGGAGGTTCGGGTTGAATAGCTATTTCTTCCAGTGTTTCATCATTGGACACGTGCTCGGATTGATATGGTAAAAATGACGTCATTGTTACTGTCTTTACAGTGTACAATCGTTGAGGAAGCCTCTGGAGCTGAAGTGCAGTTATGGTAATGGGCGTTTAGCTTACGACACACGCTGAAGCGGTAGACCAATCACAACAGACTGGGCCATCTAGCCAATCAGAGCAGAGCAGGCTCGTGGAAAGGAGGAATTTAGAGAGACTGATTCATCCGACGAGTCGTTTGAGAATCATTGAAAAATGTGGTGATATACAATGTATAATATGAGAAAATTAAAGTGTTTTTTTACCTTTGATGCATGTAAACCTGTTATAGAAGACCACCAAAACAAAATTAGGAACCTTTAAAATAGCATAATAGGGGTACTCAAAATTATGTTTTACTAACTGGCAATGCTGGGGACTATGCTGTGCTTGTGCTCCCTTACGAAAAAGAAGTTTATATAAGTGTTCTATTAGTATACTTCTTTTAAACTAAAAATAAGAAAGTATACTTTCAGTCTACTTTTTATATACTTTATGTACTTCTCAGAAATATACTTAAAATTACACTCAAGTATACTTTTTTTTTTTTCTTTTTTTTTTAACATAGTTTTACATAGTCTTATTAAACTTACATTGTTCGCAAACATTGATTTGAATATTGATATAAAAAAAAGATATGTTCCTAATTCTGCGTATCTGAATTTTTGTGTGGGCTAGTCCACTAGTAGTGTACATAGGAATTTACTTCAAATCTACTTTACTCTTTCCCCACCATTTACTGAATTACTCCAATATTATCTGCCTGCATTACCAGAGGCTGCACTTTTAGGACCGCCGCAGTTTCAGGACTGCATTTCTAGGACCCTAGTTTTTTTTGTGACAGCGCCATCTAGCCAACTGTACTCCAACAGAGGAGACCTGATTCAGCTGTACACTGTAAAATCTAATTAGTTAGACTTATAAAAAGCTTGCAAACCGATTGCCTTAAAAAAAAACAAGTAAAGTGAAATAGGGATAGTATGTTGTGCTGACAAAAGCTTAGTTAGTATAGAGTTCTAGTAACTAAAAAAAAAAAACTGTGAATAGTACTTGACCATTTACTTTTTAGATGTACTCTTGACTTAGTAAAGCTACCATTGTTGTGTTTTGCATGCTGAATGTTGAAGTCTGTGTGTGACTCAACCATGACCAATTACAAGATATCACAAATAGAGGGATTATATCAACCCAATTAAAAGTTTCACCAGGTGTTTATGACATAAGTGGTAGCAATACAATTTTAAAAGATCATTATTCAACATGAAAAATAGACTAGTTAGTGATTTATTTAGGTCACCTTTTAAAAGCAACCTATTTATTACTTCCCTTCCTTTGAAACCAAATATCTGTGATTTCTTGTTGCATCGCTGCATCAAGAGAATTACAATAATATAAATGAAGTTCCAAGTGCACTTGGAAACACTGATCACCATAATGGTGAGTTCAAACCAAAACATTTCAGGAAAATCAACATAAATTTATGAAGTCAGCTTATGTGATGTTCTCAATTTTTCAGTTGTATTGACAATTCAACATTCAAGATGACTTTGGGAAAGGAGTAAATACCACTATAGAGAAAGATTACTGCAGAATGGAGGAAATGAGTGAAAAGTCTATTAAGAATTGCCCTGCCTCAAAAACTTGTTTTTATTTTGCTTGACAAAATGGCACTCAAACCAATCAATTAATCGTAACTTGGGTTAAGTAAACAAGGCATAGTATGTGAATAGTACAGATTACTAGATTTGTACAATTAAGTTAAGACATTAAGTAAAGTTAAACTAAAAAGTGTTAGTTAGAACAATTGTTGGATTTTACAGTGTAAGTGTTCATTCACAACACATCTTACAAGATCCAGGTTGAGAGATACGCTACTTTGATACGCTATTCCACATAGCAAGAACAGACATGCCATCTAGTAACTGACCTGATGCAGATACATAGCTGAAGCGGACTGATATTGTCTTGGTCTGGACTGAGCAAGGTTTATGTAAGGTAACGTGAAAATAATCGGGGCAGCCTGCATCTGCGCCAATGGCTCTCAATTGACCATATGCACGGAACGTTCTTAAGAACTTCCGCAATAATATAAGCCAGCTGGAAAACTTCCGAAATGTCACTTGTTCTTGAGTCGGTATCTTCGATGTCCTGAGGTAGCTTTAAAGGAACACGTCACTATTTTTGAAAATAGGCGCAATGATATTACGCAGCGCCTGAAAATAGGCTAACTTCCGTCAACATAACCAGCGTGACAACCTAATCTTCAGTGTATTCCGGTTCAAATAGATATGGTTCAGGATCTGCACCAAAGTAAATATCTTCTGAATCGTCTCTCAGAAATGTCTCCATGGTTACAAGGCACGCTCCCTGTGCAAGCAGGGTGTCACGTTGGTTATGTTGAAGGAAGTTAGCCTATTATCAGGCACCCATGGTACGGCAGCAAAGTTCCTTGATTATTACACAGGAATGAAAGTATAGTTCCTAGCCATATCGGCCTAGAAAATCGCAACTTTTCATTTTCCGTCGGTTTTAGTACACAATGTAACTACAGAAGAGTCGAGTTTTAAATGGGAAAAATATCGAAACTCTTTGGTCATTTTTTTGAGCGAGATGCTAACGGTCTAATCAGATTCAATGATCTATGCTAAGCTATGCTAAAAGTTCTACCGCCAGACCCGGAGATCGGCTGAATGGATTCAAAAACGGTAAAACTCAACTGTTTAACTCTAGGGGAGTTGGGAGTCTATTTTCAAAAATAATAGCGTGTTCCTTTAACAGCATCAATAGTGTAATACTTAGTTTATAATCAGAATATAGTTGCTGAAATAGAGAATCAGAACGTGACGTCACAATGTTCAGTCCGCGTTGCATTTAGTGGCCGCTATAGTGGCAGGATACGCTATCCGTTGCCATGGTTACTTCGACAGTGAGACCGAGAGAAAGAGCAACAGAGAGAGTGCACAGCTTGATATTTGTTTGCATTTTTGCGATATGGCACAGTTTCTTGGGAAGAAATGGAGAAGGAGGAAGCGGAAGGAAAGGGGCTCTATCGGGAGAGACTAAATAACCGCCAAGCAGTGTTATTTATTAAAACTGCTTGACATAAACAACATCGACCAGTACGACCTGCCAGCTAACGTTACTGAATGGACGAAAGAGCCAGAGGCACTACCACCTCTCACGCACCCTGACGGTATCAGTCACAGTGCACGAGTTCAGAAGCTTTAAGTCATTAGAAGTCATAACATGACCTGTTACACAACAAAAGTACATACATTTCATTCCATGCTGCTTTCTAATTTCCCTTTGTCTGCAGCAATTGCCCATCTGCTTGCCATTCAGCCTAATCACATCTGATTTGCATGTTTAGAAGCTCCCATCACCAAACACACTAGCCAGTCTATGACTCAGCAGGAAAAAAGATTCTGAACTCTTGCATTGTGTAGGCACTGATACCATAAACCAGGTAATTGATGATGTCAGGGTGTGTGAGAGGTGGTAGCGTCTCTGGCTCTTTCGTCCATTCAGTAGCTGGCCGTTTGTACGGGTCGATGTTGTTTATGTCAAGCAGTTTTAATAAACAACGCTGCTTGGCGTTTAGTCTCTCCCGATAGAGCCCCTTTCCTTTTGTTTCCTCCTTCTCCATTTCTTCTCAAGAAACTGCGCCGTATCACAAAAATGCAAACAAATATCAAGCTGTGCGCTCTCTCTGTTGCTCTTTCTCTCTGTCTCACTGTCGAAGTAACCATGGCATAACTTCGCATTCTAGAAAAAGTTGCTGCGTCCCAATTCGCCTACTTATACTACGACCTAAAAGTATGTACTCTTTTTGTGAAGAAAAAGTACATACTTTTGAGTGTGTAGCAGAAGAGTATGCAAGCTTTGGGACTGTCGGAAGTGTGGATAAATGGAGGACTCAAAATGCAGTGAAAAAAGGTGAACAAGTTTATTCATGGAAAAACACCTGAGACACAAAGTGAACAGTCAAAAGTGACACGGTGACAGTTTGAAGAAACTGTATGGTGACTCCCGTGTGTACTGTACACACAGCAGCAGAAACACCGGCTGGAGAGACCACCAAGGCAACAGAGAACAGGACGACTGAACAGATGACGAGCACGAGTCCAGCAAGAGAACGACTTGCTACAAACTCCTCGTCCTCGGGTCCTGGGCACAAACAAACAGGTAAGGAACACAGAAGAACACAGCACTGACAGAAAACATCCACGTGACATGAAATGATCAACTGACAACAAGGGGTAGACACGGCTGGGCATAAAAAGTGTAGAGGGAACGAGCGACAGGTGCGGGAGATCAGCTCGTGATTAAGCGATTACTCCTATCACGAGCTGCAGAAAAATGACAGGACAAGACAAACAACAGAGGCGAACCAGTGTCACACCCTGACCTGTGACAGACCCCCCCCCCCCCCTCAGGGACGCCTCCTGGCGTCCCCAGAGGACTCACCATGACACAGATGGAATTGGTCAATAAAAGCGTGGTCCAGCACGTCCCGAGCCGGAATCCAGCATCTCTCCTCCGGACCATAATCCTCCCAGTCTACCAGGTATTGATGACCTCTACCCCTCCGCCTCACATCAAGAAGTCGCCGTACCGTGTAGGCAGGCAACCCCTCAACGAGTCTGGGGGGCGGCGGAGCAGAGGCCTGGGGCTGAAGTGGGGAGCGAAAAATGGGCTTGATCTTGGAAACATGAAACACCGGGTGAATTCTCTTAAACTGGGGGGGTAATTTGAGTCGAATCGTCACTGGGTTAAGCACCTTGGCTATAATATACAGTCCAATGAATTTGGGTCCCAGTTTACGTGCGGGAAGTTTGAGGGGAATGTCCTGGGCTGACAATCAAACCTTCTGACCACACACGTAAAGTGGGGGCTTAGAACGGTGACGGTCCGCCGACGCCTTGTTCCTTTCGCCAGTCTCTGGCGAGCCTCCACGTACGAAGGCACCTCTGAATAAACGTATGCGCGGACGGAACAATGGCGTCGGATTCTTGTGAGGGAAATAATGGGGGCTGGTAGCCTAAACAGCACTGGAAGGGTGATAACCCCGTAGACGAGACCGGGAGTGAGTTATGTGTGTACTCGACCATGGTTAACCTGGAACTCCAAGTCGACGGCTCTGCCAACGCCACACAGTGCAGGACTCTCTCCAAGTCCTGGTTAGCTCGCTCAGCCTGGCCGTTCGTCTGCGGATGATAACCGGAGGATAAGCTCGCCGTCGCCCCTAGCTGTCGACAGAATTCTGTCCAAAACCTTGACACAAACTGGGGACCCCTGTCAGAGACCACGTCCACCGGGAGGCCATGAATGCGAAAAACATGGTCTAAGACAATGACTGCTGTCTCCCTCGCTGAAGGTAGTTTGGGGAGGGGAATAAAATGAACCGCCTTCGAGAACCTGTCCACCACGGTAAGAACCACGGTATTGCCACTAGACGGGGGTAGGCCCGTGACAAAGTCCATGGCTATGTGTGACCAGGGTCTTGAAAGGATTGACAGCGGCCGGAGTAGCCCTGCCGAGGGTCAATTCGAGCCCTTACCCACCGCACACGCCGGACAGGCCGATACAAACTCCTGAGCATCCCGCGCCAGTGAGGGCCACCAGAACCGCTGCCTGACTAACGCACACGTTCGAGCCGCTCCCGGGTGGCAAGCTAGACTGGATGAGTGACCCCACTGAAGAACGCCTGTTTGGACCGCCTCTGGGACGAACAGCAGACCCACTGGGAACCCCGCGGGAATAATGACGCCGTGTAACGCCTCACGGACCCTGGACTCCACTCCCCAAGTGACCGCCACGACCACCTGGCTGGGGGCCACGATGGACACCGGAGAGGTGGGACTAGCCTCAGCCTCAAAAATCCGTGAGAGCGCATCAGGTTTACCGTTCTTACTACCGGGGCGATAAGAGATGTTAAAACTAAACCGGCCGAAGAACAATACCCAGCGAGCCTGCCAAGAATTAAGTCTTTTCGCGGAACGAATATATTCCAGGTTCTTATGGTCGGTCCAAACTAAGAATGGAACCCCCGCGCCCTCTAACCAGTGACGCTACTCCTCCAGCGCCAACTTAACAGCCAGTAACTCCCTATTCCCGATGTCGTAATTCCGTTCCAAAGGGGTGAGACGCTGAGACAAAATTGCTCCCACTCCTACCTCTGACGCATCCACCTCCACAATGAATTGACGAGACGGGTCGGGGTTAGTGAGAATTGGGGCCGAAACAAAGCGGCTCTTTAATTTTTCAAACGCCTCCTGAGCTTGCGTTGACCAACAGAAACGAATTCGTGTGGAGGTGAGATTCGTCAGTGGTAGGGCGACCTGGCTAAAATTCCGAATGAATTGTCGGTAAAAATTGGCAACCCCCAGAAATCACTGGACCGCCTTACGATTCTCTGGGGTGGGCCAATCAGCAACCGCCTTTACCTTCCCCGGATCCATTCGGATGCCTTCGGGCGACAGAACGAAACCCAGGAACGGAACCGACCGTGCGTGAAACTCGCACTTCTCCACCTTAGCGAATAAACGATTCTCAAGTAGCCGCTGTAACACCTGATGTGCTGAACATGGTCGCGCTCGTTCTGGGATCAGGATCAGGATATCATCGAGGTAAACAAATACAAACCGATCGACCATGTCTCTGAGCACGTTATTGACGAGTGCCTGGAAGACCGCTGGGGAGTTTGAGAGTCCAAAGGGCATTACCAAATATTCTAAGTGACCTGTAGGGGTATTAAAAGCGGTCTTCCACTCGTCCCCCTTCCTAATCCAAACCAGGTGTTAAGCATTGCGTAAGTCCAACTTCGTAAAGATGGTTGCTCCCTGCAAGAGTTCGAATGCTGAAGACATCAACGGCAAAGGGTGGCTATTCTTTACCGTGATTTCATTCAGCCCCCGATAATCTATGCAGGGACGCAATGATCCATCCTTCTTCCCCACGAAAAATAACCCCGCCCCGGCCGGAGAGGAAGAAGGACGTATTATACCGGCTAATAGAGAATCGCTGATGTATCAGGACCGGAGAGCGAGTAAAGGCACCCCTTAGGTGGAGAAGTGCCAGGTAATAATTCTATCGCACAGTCGTACGGGCGGTGCGGAGGAAGAGATAAATCTCGGGACTTACTGAACACCGCCCTCAAATCATGGTAAGCCTCTGGTACATTCGCCAGGCTCACCGGTTCCTCCTGTAACGCAGAAACAGACATTAACAGGGAAGAAGCAGACACCAAACACTGAGACAAACAGAATGGGCTCCATGCCAACACAGAATTAAGAGCCCAGTCAATGTGAGGGTTGTGCTTAACCAGCCAAGGGTGCCCCAAAACCACTGGAGCGGAAGAAGACTGAACAAGTAGGAATCGGATCTCCTCCGTATGATTCCCGGAAATAGTGAGATTGACCATTTTAGTGGAATGGGTAATCCTTGTGAGAGGAGTACCACAAAGAGTTCTGGCTGAAATGGGCTCGGCCAGAAGCGAGAGTGGAATGCCCAAGTGCTCAGCCAGTCCCACATCCATAAAATCACCCTTTACGACACGATTTAAATAAAAATTTATTGTGAAGTTTAGTCAATGTTTTTGTATTTCATTAGAATTGTGATGTTCCCTATAATAAGCCTATATATTTAACACTTCAGTACAAATAAAGTAACAAAAAATAAATATATTAATTATATAATAGTGATTTGATAATCTATCAAAATTAATTCAAAAGAAGAGAAAAAAATGGCTAATGAGCCAATAAGTGTTCCTCTTCCGCCATCTACTGGTTATAGTGGTAATTTCTTTTTACATTTTAATGTTGTTAACGTCCTAATGTTATTTTATGATACTCACATAAGCATACACAACAGGTGAAAATAAGTGAATGATGCTAGCATATACAGAATTTAACCCAAGAAAGAAGTTTTAAATAGTGTTTAAACAGGGCAACCAATTTAATTCAACTCTTTATATCCAGGCACTAGATACGTTATTCCTTGAATGGGCTGACTTCATAGAAACTCATTCGACAGAAAGATCTGAGAGAGACTAAAAACTGTTGAAATATGACAGATAGCATCTGGATATAGTAGCTGTTGCAGTGCTGCTCACGTTATCTAACTGCAGTTAGAGTAACGATCTATTATATAACAATAAACATTAACTCTAACGCGCTTCATAAAAAAACACTTCTATCAATATTCCTGAGAGTTCAACTAATGCCATAAAATCTCAAAATATGCAGTAATTTCATCATTTTGCCAGCGAGTGTGCTTGAGATACACTGACATGAATGGGGTTCAATGCTGGAACTATTGGTCGCTCCGTGACATGCTTTACTTCTGCATTCCTCAGTTCCTATGGAAGTCTATGGGAGTGGCGTAACTCTGTTTTTCAACGGCTCTGGTCAGACCTATTATAATTTAGTTATTCAAACGTAAGACAACATAAAAAAGACGCGTCCCTCAGTGTTCCTCCTCAGCAAAATTCAATCCAACCATCAGTTCCCTTTCGAGAGTACTCTCATATTGCGTAAATTAGCTTACGCTATGGGAAAAACTCCTTTTCTCGAGAATATTGAAGCCAAAATTATCCTTATAATTTTATATATGTAAAACGCAGTGCAGTTGCACAGCAGACCCCAGCAGAGCTTACTAGTGCGCTGATTGGCTGTGCTGCGGCAACTGCACGAACCTATGGCGAGGCGGCTGAGACGCGCGAACCTGTCAGGTCGCTTCACGCCCTAGCACGCCAGAGCCCGCCAAAATGGCCGTGGCCTTGGCTATAAAAGCCCCCCTTACGCCATTGGATTCAGATTTAATCTCCTTCAGCTTACTTACCTTCGCTGACCTCTGGATTGAGAAGCCGCCGCTGTCGAAAAGGCCCTCAGCAGGACGAGCCACCTGCCTTGCAGTTCTGAGGACGCTGGTTCCTGTCTTCACTGGACACCGCCTTCAGTCCGCTGTTCTGTTCCGCCATCCGGCGCGCTATATCCTTTAAAAGCTGTGCGTGTGTTCGCCGCTGCAACACACACACACTCACAAAAAGAGCTGAGGCGTTGTTTCAAATGCCTCGTACAATCCTGTGCCTCGTGCAGAGGCCCTCCCTTCGGCGGGGATCGTCACATTCTTTTCACCGCGTGCTTAGGCTGTGACCACGCCGAAGCTGCACTCTCTAAGGGCGGGCTCGACTCGCCAGCTTCAATGAGGATGCCGTTCCCTCCGCTCTCCCTCTTCTCTCGCTCGGGCCGCGCAGAAAGAAGTGCCGCGGACAGAGAATGCCAGAGCAGACGAGCAAGCCCACGCCGGAGCACTCCCAGCGTGTCTCGCTCTCAGAATCCCCTTCGCCGGTCTTGTTCACCCAGGATGACCAACGCCCCTCTCAGTTAGCGGCCGGTCCTACTTCCTTCGGCGGACCAGAAGCGGAGGAGGACGAGGATGACAGCCTTTCACTCACTGCATCCCGAAGTGAGGAATGGTCGGGCTCCACAGCTGACCCCGCACCCTCTGTTCAAGACAGCACCAGTGGCGGCCCCTCTGCAGAGGCCCGCCCCCTTCTTCCCTGAAGTTCACGACGAGCTGACGAAATCGTGGAAGGCTTCTTCAGCGCTCTCGACACTCGACGGCGCAAAGGTGAAAGGTTATGAGAGTCTTTCTCCTCTTGAGAAAGCGGTCGCCGCACATCTTTGCCCGCCCTGCACCAGAGGATGGCAGCCAAAAGCGACGCACCCATCTAAGCCCTGCCGCACTACGTCAGCTCTCGCTGGTCAAGCATACGCCTCCGCCAGCCAGGCTGCTTCGGCTCTTCACACGATGGCTGTCCTTCAAGTGTTTCAGGCCAAACTTCTCCGTTCTCTGGATGAGGCCGGCCCTGATCCTGACGCATTCAAAGACCTGCGCATCGCTACTGACTTAGCCTTGCGTGCGACGAAAATCACCACCCAGGCGATCGGTAGAAGCATGGCGAACCTGACTGTGCTAGAGCGCCATCACAAGCCATGCGCCATTTTCTCTCTTTACACTTCTCCCAGTCCCCTCTATTCAGGCGGCTGGAGATATCAACATTGCAGTCAACGAGCCTGTTATAAAGCACGCACGCCTGCGCACAAGCGCCATTTTAACGGCGACCCTAATGAATCACAAAAAGAGTTTTTGCTCTGTTCTGACTGTAGGCAGTGTGCCCACTATACAGTTTGCACCTCTGCACATAAGCACTGTTCACACAGCGCCACAAAATCACACAGATTATCCCCTGTTGGCTCACTCGCCGGCTCGCGCCGAGCGTGTTCTAAATGTAGAGCGCGCGCCCACTACATATAAGCGCTGTCACCGAAGCACAGAAGGCGTCACAAGCCATGCGCCATTTTCTCTCAAAGCGCTCCAGCTCTGCTTCGGGCCGCCACAGACTCTCTTTACACTTCTCCCAGTCCCCTCTATTCAGGCGGCTGGAGATATCAACATTGCAGTCAACGAGCCTGTTATAAAGCACGCACGGGTCCCTATTACAAAGCGGCCCGTCCCCAAACTTAATTCAACCCCTTGCTATGCGGGCCGAGGCATGGGAGGCCATCTCCGGTATATCAGAATGGGTGTTGAACATAATAAAACAAGGTTACTTGCTACAGTTTGCTCGCAGACCCCCACACTTTCGCGCCGCAGTCCAGACATCGGTGAAGAGCAACGTGAGTGACGTGCTTCGCGCCGAAGTGTCGAAACGGTTAGATAAAGGGCGTGTGGAAACTGTCCCCTTAGCAATAAGCGAGTCAGGCTTTTACAGTCGCTACTTCTCCGACCCATCCTAGATCTCAGACATCTGAACAAAGCGCTTATGATGCGCTCGTTCAGAATGTTGACAAAACAAATCCTTGCGCAAATCCGCCCAGGGGACTGGTTTTTCACAGTGGATCTGAAAGATGCTTACTTTCACATTCAGATAGCACCCCGCCACAGGCCATTCTTGAGATTTGCCTTTGAGGGGCAGGCTTATCAATACACAGTCCTACCATTCGGTCTATCCCTAGCACCCTGTACATTTATGAAGTGCATGGATGCGGCCCTCGCCCCCCTGAGGCTACGGGGAGTGCGAGTACTGAATTACCTCGACGATTGGCTCGTTATAGCCCAATCAGAGGCGCAGTTGATAACTCACAGATCCTGGCTCCTCAGCCATCTAGAATGTCTGGGTCTCAGGATCAACACTGCCAAGAGCGCGCTGTCTCCCAGCCAGAATATTTCTTTTTCGGGAACAGTCACAGACTTGGTATGGATGAGAGCGCGGCTTACTTCACAGTGCACGCTCACCGTCCAGCGCCTAGCGGCGTCGTTCAAAGCTGGCACTTACACTCCTCTCAAATGTTTTCAGAGGATGTTAGGCCTCATGGCCTCAGCATTAGCAGTACTCAAACTGGGTCTACTGTACATGCGTCCCCTTCAGTGCTGGTTAAAACCTTGCGCGTGGCGGTCAGGCCACTTACACATCAAAGTGAACCACGGCTGTATCAAAGCCCTGACTCCTTGGAAAGCAGCCGACTGGTACCAGTCTGGTGTGAGTATGGGCACGGTCTCGAAATGGAAAGTGATCTCGACAGATGCATCCAACCTAGGTTGGAGTGCCCTGCACGAGGGCAGGCCCGTCTCCGGCCTTTGGTCAAGCTCGGAGAGACAGCTGCACATAAACTGTCTAGAGATGAGGGCGGTCGATCTGTTGCTAAAAGCTTTCCTCCCATACATAAAGGGTCACCACGTCCTGGTCTGAACGGACGTGTCAGTGGTATCCTATATAAATCGCCAGGGTGGACTCAAGTCAAGCAACCTGCACACCATGGCCAAACGCCTCCTTTTATGGGCTCAGCACAACCTGTGCTTGCTAAGGGCAGCGCATGTGCCAGGCATTCTGAACCAGGGTCCGGATATGCTATCCAGAGACAACATTCCCCCAGGGGACTGTGCTCTCCTTTCTTCAAGAGCTTTTGGACGCGGGTCGTGCCCCTTCCACGCTCAAAGTATATGTGGCGGCCATAGCAGCGTTTCACTCTCACGTGGCCGGACAGTCACTGGGGAGAAGCGACCTAATCGTGCGCTTCCTCAGAGGAGCTAGGAGGCTGAACCCGCCTCGACCCCCATCGGTTCCTATATGGGACCTTTCCACAGTCCTGGAGGCCATGAAAGGTGCCCCATTTGAGCCGTTTCAGTTTGTGAGCCTGAAGCACCTTTTGCTGAAAACTGCTCTCTTGCTGGCACTAGCTTCAGTCAAGCGATTTTGTAATTTACATGTGCTCTCGGTGAGTGCTTCCTGCCTTGAGTTTGGGCCTAACGACTCCAGAGTCGTCCTCAAACCAAGACATGGTTATGTACCCAAAGAGGGTGCACGATCATGAAGCAGAGATTATCGCGATGGATAGTAGATGCTATCTCGCTGGCTTACGAGTCAAAAGGTCTCTGCTGCCCTTTAGGCGTCAGAGCTCATTCCACTAGAGGCATGGCCTCGTCATGGGCTTGGTCCAGTGGAATACCACTTGAAGATATCTGTGCGGCGGCAGGCTGGGCCTCTCCATCCACATTTATTAGATTCTATTACTTGGAGGTTCCTGCTTTGCAAGCTAGGGTTCTTTCTATATAAACAAATGTATAACACATTTGCAATAACTAAAGGCCCGACTCTGTCTTGTCTAGTTTTTATCTAAACTCCACATAAACAAATGTATAACACATTTGCAATATCATATGGTCCGACTCTGTCCGGTCTGGTTTTATCTAAATCCCATAACAGACAAATGTATAACACATTTGCAATAACTATAGGCCTGACTCCGTCTGGTCTTGTTTTCTATCTAAATTCAATATAAACAAATGTATACACATTTGCAATAACTATAAGGCCCGACTCTGTCCGGTCTAGTTTTTATCTAAATTCCATACAAACACACGTATAACACATTTGCAATAATTATAGGCCCGACGCTGTCCGGTCTAGTTTTATCTAAATTATATGACACAGGAATATTCATTTCCTGCTATATACCCTTACATGAGGCTCACCATTCGTTGGCCTCTTTCTGGGACTCATAACTTTTACTCTTCTATGGGCCTAGAGCTATAAACCTCGGGTTTATAAGCACGCACATCGTTTTAAATTGGGTTCCCATAGCGTAAGCCAATTTACGCAATACGAGAGTACTCTCGAAAGGGAACGTCTCGGTTACTAACGTAAACTCGGTTCCCTGAGAGAAGGGAACGAGTATTGCGTAACCCGCCGTGCTTTTGTACTTAGATCAGGCGATCGCTTCAGTCGATTTAACCTGTATGGCGTAAGGGGGGCTTTTATAGCCAAGGCCACGCTCATTTTGGCAGGCTCTGGCGTGCTAGGGCGCGAAGCTAGTAAGCTCTGCTGGGGTCTGCTATGTATATGTTTTACATATATAAAAATTATAAGGATAATTTTGGCTTCAATATTCTCGAGATAAGGAGTTTTTCCCATAGCGTAAGCTAAGCTTCAGGGAACCGAGGTTGATTTGTAAACCAAACTCAAACTTGACGACTCAATCCCTAAATAACAGAGCTAATAAGAGGGGGATGTGTTGGGGCTTTGGCGATCGGTGCTACCAATAGCAAGTCAATCTACTCCACAGCCAATCACGGGCCCCCTCCTTGCTCTGGCCCCGGGGCTTCAGCCTCGCCTAGTCCTATTGTTAATGCGGCCCTGATGTAGCCTACAGCGAGTATAGAATGACAGCTAACAGTTCCTCGGAAATGCCCAAGCTGGCTTATCGAAAATCAGGAAGTATGGTCAATTAGACCGTGCTGCAGTTCCATTTTTCACCACAGATTTACATTGGCTGCCTTGGAAACTGCATACTTTTTCCTACTATATAGTAGAAGAAAACAGTACATTAAAAGAGTAGCATGTCCGAAACCTCAGTATTCATAAAACAGTAGGCGAGAAATCCCCGTATGGCCTACTACTTCCACCCAGATTCTGAAGCGCTCATCGATGGATACTTTTCTATCCCAGCCTTCCTATGAGGCCACGGGAGAGGATACATCGTGTGTTTCTCAAATGGAAGGCTGCCATCACACACGTTCCCGCCCCACGCTCACGGCACGAAAATACTATTAACACTTCATTTTGAAAAAATACTTTACATTACAAATTTTTATATTAACTGGCTTTCTATGCAATACAGTGAATGACAGCTGTCTGCAGTCTGGCTTACATTATTGTCAGTTTAGTGTTAGTGATTAATTTACTGCAAAACAAAAGATAACATCTAGGCTATGTTTTCATGTCCGAAAACATTATTTTTGTCTTACATTTCATAATAAAACTCAGACAAGCTCAGTACCGACTCGTTTTCCGTCAGTTTATTATTGTGAATTTAAATGTGTGCAAAGGATTGTGGGTGATTTAAGGCCGCGAAGGATACATCCGACGCATCCTTCAAAAAAACGAAGGCTGCCTTCCAAGGATCCTTCAAATTGAGATGGCCTTCAGCGATGTTTGATGATGTTGCAGCCGAGATATGCAGCCTTCCGTTTGAGAATCACCCATAATAAACGAACATGGCGGAGAACAGGGTGTTTGCAAATGTATTAGAAACCAAAAACATGGTTCATTGTGTTAAAATCGCATTTGTTGAACTACTGTAGCGAAACCGAGGCTTTCTGAAGCGTTTGAGGCTTTCATCAAATTGTGCCGAAAAACAGTTCATTACTCAAAGCTTTTAACACAATGCGCATTAGCGACATCAGGGACACTCTCTGGAAAAAAATGGTACAAAAATTGTCACTGGTACCGTTTAAAAGGTTCTAATATGTACCATTTGGTACAATTTTACCATTTAAAATTTACTGTATGAGTTTAATAATTAAAATGAGAGAACTAGAGTGAGAGAACTTCAAAAACAGAGGACATGACCTTTATTAAATTATCAACACTACACATCAATAACAATGCTCTTGAAAACATACCTCCTGAAAGCATTTTCCAATTTTATTATTTAAAAAAAAATATATATAAGCTGATATCATATGGAGGTCAGTTAGGTAGGTCGACTTGTTTGGATCTAAGCTGTTCAGAAATGCATTTAAAAAAAAATATATACAAAAAGCACTTGTGTTTATTTGCCTCTTCACTTGCTGTATTCCTCATTTGTAAGTCGCTGCAAAAGTGTCTGCAAAATGATTAAATGTAAAATTTTCTGAAATTAGAGTCATTTATATATTTTACAAAGAAAGAAAGAAAGAATTTTATTGCATCCTTTACTGCATCATTATTAAAAGAACAAAACAGGCATATTACTATCTGTCAATACAGACTAAAGATTTAAAGAAGTTTTAAAGAAGTACATAAATGAAAAGTGTTGTCAAACTTGTCTAACATAGAAAGTCAATTTCTGGCTTGGAGACTGTATCATTTTCAGACAGTTTTTAAAGCATGAAGCTGGGGTGATGTTTTTCAATATCTGCATATATGCATAAATGCATTTCTAACAGCTGTAATAAGTTATCTACAACAAATAGATCATTTTCTTATCACACAGGCTATTAAACTAACTTTGACAATCTCACAGTAACACTTTTGTACAGCAAATGAAGGTCAGTATGGCATAACCAACATACAGGAAAACATTTTGTTGTCATGTGATACGATAACTTGATACGTTTTAAACGTCTCTTTTTTATCATCTCAGACATTCTTCTTTGACACTGACATAGTAGTGACAGCGCATGCTGCTATATGAGCTTTTACACACCAGTGTTTATCATTGTAATCTGAATGATGTTCAATATATCATCTTTGTTCAATGTTAGCATTTTCCTCCATTGCTTAACATATGCATTTCGTACTGCTTCACTGACTGCATTTGATAACGTCCAGTTGATTTTTTTCTTTTTCCACGCATAGATAAATAATAATGCGATGATTAGTAAAACAAGCAGTGCAACAGCCACTGCAACAATTGGAATGTAGTTTGTTGAGTTGTCTAAAAAGGAAAAATGTATGTTCAGTTCATGAAGAACTAATATAAAACTCAAAATCATTAGCATAACATTCATTTTGTGGTTAAATGACTGAACATTAATCTATCACATGACAACTAAATGGTTGTTCTAAGAGCTATCATTAATATCTCATGGAGAATATCAGCTTGTTTTCATTCATTTTCAATGAATACTGTGCTTAAGTTAAAAATAGAGCAAATTATAGAAGGCAGATTTGTGTCATCTGATGGGAGAAACAAAGAATCATATGAGAAAAAGAAAATCATATGTAATACCATGGTACTAGATGCCTGTATAGCCCTATAGGTTATATACACAGCATTTAATTAAATACTTTTATTACAGACAGTTTGCATTTGCGTACGTTTGACATTATCAGAAACTACTTAATCATGGGCGATTTGTAGATTGTAACCACCAAAAATGCTCTGTATTTTCATATTTTCCATTAATTTCCTATGGCGGTCATTTTTGAATGCCAAGATCACAAGTGTGACTATAATCAGAGCAGGGGTGGGCAACTCTGGCCCACAAGATCCACTTTCCTGCAAAGTTTAGCTCCAACCCAATCAAACACACCTGAACAAGCTAATCAAGGTCTTCAGGAATACTAGAAAGCTAATGGCAGGTGAATTTTGTCAGGGTTGGAGGTAAACTCTGCAGGAAAGTGGATCTCAAGGGCCAGAGTTGCCCAGCCTTTTCTAATACACGATGTGTGTGTGTGTGTGTATATGTGTTTCCTGCGAGGAGGCAAGGGAGGCAGCTGCCTCCTCAAAAAATTGAATGAGAAAATAATCCACAGTACTGCCGTAATTGTGATATAACTTTGATAATTTTTTTTCATGCCTATATTTTTAACTTTTAGATAATGACTTGTGTGCTTAACTCAGAGGAAAGTGTGTCCATAGCACATAGCATCAGAATGCCCCGTGTTCATGACCTGTTTAATCTTTGATTTTGGCTTGCACTTCTGCCATTGTCCCACACCGGCTAAACACCCTCTGGCTCCACCTACTACAGTAGCCACGCCCCAAACTCTTGCCTGGAAAGAGGTTGATGGTGCGGACCGCTGACAAATAAATGCTTTGTTATATATCAGACAAACACATACAAAAAATGTGTGGGCCTACAATTTTTAAACAACCAAAGTTCCTTTCTGTAGTATTAATTTCAGTATTACTAAAGCAAACTGAAACAGCTTGTGGAAATATCCTGCATCTTTTAAACTAAGTCACATACAATGGAAAATTATAGAAAAAATGCTTAGTTACCTTGTATGGACACTTTTACGTCTGGTGGTGCTGCCAACAGAATTGTTTGCAATGCAGTACACATCCTCAGGTGTTGAATCTGTTATAGTAAGAGTTTCACTATAAACTGGATCATCTGTGCTGAGATTCCATCTGATTGTTGGTTTTGGGTTTCCCTCGGCTTCACAAACAAGCACCACTGGATATCCTCGAAACAGGCACTATGGAGGGCAGTTTGGTTTTATTGATGATCGGTTTAACTGCAGGATGGAGCAAAATACACAGTTTAAGAGGTTTTGCATCAAAAAATGTAATAAATTTTGTAGTTTTTAGCTAAAATTATCACATTTAGAAAATTGACAAGAAAAAGTTACATGTTGCATCTGATCCCTATCACCATACTTGACACACTGTCACATGGTAAGTGCTACAAGCACTTAAAGTCTGTTTGATTGGGACTTTACAACAGATGTTCTTAAAAGATTAATCATAGAAGCTGACGGATCTTACATACAATATACAGTAATGTTGAGAGGATCTGATGAGACTTTAGGAGGAGGTTGAGGTCCTTCTTCTCCCAGTTCCAGCTCTGCTTCACACCTGTACTGAGCCTTATCATCAGCTCTGTCCGGATGGATCAGGAGCCTGACTGTTTCACTCACTGGAGGCTTGATGGTGTCAGTGAAGGTGGTTTGATTCACCAGAGTCTGTCCCTTGCACCATTTGACAGTGAGATACTGAACAGGAGCCACATTGAGAACGTCACACTGGAGCTCATACTGGTTTCCCTCCATCATTGGTCCGTTGTGATTCACAGTGCTGATGGACACACTGTCTGGAGTCTCTGTGGAGGAAGATTTACACACTCTGATATCTGCAGTCATGCATGTGCATACGTTAGATATTTCTGAGAATGAAAAGATAAAAATATCAATAACAGAAACTCACTGTAAAGAGTCACTGGGAGCTCTGATTGACACTGTATATTATAGTTTATGAAGCAGAATGGCTGTTCGTCCCATTCTCTCAGGTTTGACACTCTCCATGTGATCAGACTGTCTTTGCTCATAGGCACTGCTCCGTCACTGGCTTCCCATCCCATCCCATCATGTGGGATGGAAGTGTTACAGTCAACTGAAACAGAACCGCCAAACTTCACAACAACTCTCTGTGGGTTGAGCTGAACAGGACATGCAGCATGTGTACCTGTTAAACACATTGAGAAGGACGAAGATTCAGCACTAAAGAATTGGATTACAAGCAGACACAAAATTGGGCTGATGGCATTTAACTTAATAGCTAGTGAAAAATGTAATGGGTTGCTGTAAAAGCCCATCTTTTGTCATACATATGATATCCAACAAAAAAAGCTTTACTAATACAGTAGCAAGACGTTTGGCAGGGTTAGTCCAAACTCAAACATGTCAACTGAACAGAAATGAATTTAACACTCCCAACTCTGGTCTTAAGACAGAAACAAAGTTATAATCATTTAAAACATATTTAGTCTCATTCTAGATAATGCATCATATAAGAATAAAAGAATTAAGTCAACATACAAACCTGTAAAACGCACAAGCTGTGAAACTGCTGAGAGATAAACAAGTCCAAAGAAATGTTGAAGCATATTGTAGGGTAAACGTACCTATTAACCCATTAAGCACACTACTATCTTTGAGCTCAGATTATAAAAAGAAAAAAATAATTTATCATCCTACTTGATGTATTAACCAAATGATGTGTTTGTTACTATATACCTCCTGTAATTTCAAGCTAATCAGACCACTGCGCACTGAGTTATGGGTATTCATGTGTTCCATTTTGAAAGCTGTCTGAAAACTTTCACCAAAAGAGTAGCCCCTTAAATGTGCATTTTTTAGATGTTTAAGCCTTTATTTTCGATAAGTATAACTTCTTACTGCAAAATTAAGAGATTAATATTTAGACTTTTGCATATTATAACCTGGAACCTGGATGTGGGAAATAATTAGAGTTAGATCCAAAAGATAGTTTAAGCAACATAGCGCAGATGCTGCAGAACATTGTTAGCTTACTAGCTGTATAAGATTGTGTGCTACACTAATATATTACTTCACAGGCATTACTGGCTTGTACTTTTAAATCAATTATATCATAAATGTACAGTTTATTGATGTTCTGTTGTTTTACACTTCTATAATTTTTAAAGATTTCATATTATTGTAAGGTGAGCTTAAAGGGTGCACTACTATGAAAATCACACAGCTTCAGTGTGATTTCAATAAGAAAAAGTATAATTTCATAGATATTTTCTATAATAGCTGTTCATATTAAAATATGTATGAACTTAATACATGACCTAGATTATTTATTTAGCAAAATTGTCCTTTTAAATTTATAAATGTAATATTTATTAATTAAAAAAAGGTTTGCTGTTCCAGTAAAGCTCAGTGTGCTCCCTTTAAGCTCATCCACATTGAACGTCTATGTAAATACTTCATAAACAGACTTTAAATATTAACTGATGGTTGTCACTTCAAGTTAATCTTTATAAAATTATTCTTTAAAAATGTTGTTTAAAATAAACAAGAATTTTCCCAAAAAAAATATGTTATGAGCTTAATGGCAACAGGGGTGTGCTTAAAGGGTACAAACATGTACCCATTAAGCACAGCCAGACTTTTTGCATTTAATGATGTATATCTTAATTTAAACGCTTTTGTCATTTAAAATAAAATTAAATATTATTGTGTGAGAGATTAATATTTTATTTTAACATAACTTATTGTACTCAAACCAATACCCTGTGCACTAAAATGTCAGAGAAAAACAATTGATCAGAAAATGCTGTAAATAAGACGCAACTTTATCACTGTAACTCTGACTGTAAGTGACTGAATACCTCAAGCATGGCAATAATAAAAATAACCACACCCAGAAAATATTTTAATAACATGTTAATGGATGACTGCAAAACAGAAGCAGAAATTAAACTAAATTTACTTAAATTCTTCGAAAATAACTTGAATAATGAGATTTCCCTAACCAGATAACCAGAACATCTGTAGATGAGACTAATGTTGGTTGGCACAT
Source organism: Coreius guichenoti (assembly GCA_039654105.1). Classification (NCBI taxonomy): domain Eukaryota; kingdom Metazoa; phylum Chordata; class Actinopteri; order Cypriniformes; family Gobionidae; genus Coreius; species Coreius guichenoti. Next base: position 17,456,754 of record CM077171.1, read on the forward strand.
TAATTCTCTCACATTAATGCTCTCACGGAAATTTACCATCATACAAAAACAACAACAACAAAAAACAAATCTTGAAGGGGTCATGAACTGGCTTTTAAAAATTTTTTATACTGTTGTCTGAGGTCAACTTATGATGTTCGCGTGGTTTTTACATTCAAAAACATCATAATGAATAAGTAATAAAAAATATATTTTCTACCCTGGTTTTGAGCCTAGCTCTTGAAACGCTCGGTTTTTATGGGCGTGCCGCATTGAAAACTTGGAAGTAAACGCCCACTGCTATGACTGGATAACGGTTTTGCATATTATAATGAGCTTGGGCTCCCTTACACGTGAGGAATTGTTTTGAAAACTTCCAATGTGGAGAAACAGCAGCCGGAATGATTCGCCCACAGGGCTCGCGAAATGTCTTAATCAAACAAACACAATGATTTATCTCTCATCCACCCGCAATTAATTGGAATGTTATTTTTTATTACTTGGCCGGCCCGATCGGTGGATAAAACCACGAACCGTGCATAACTAACACACACACACACACACGTGCACACACCCACAAGCCAAGTAGCCTATAAGTGCATCAGTAAACCTTCACCTCAGGCAAATCAGCATGTTCAAAACTTCCAAGATTGTATTTTACCTTCAAATTACCAGTCAAGAGAGTGAACAACGCACAGCAAGAAAGGAATGTTATTTTCACTATTTAAGATAGTTCGAGCCCTGGCCGATACATGTCCGAGTCTGATCCCGAATGGCAGGACAATGAACCAACAACACCTCAAATACATACTCCATAGATACTCCAGCCTGTGACAGCGTGGAAGTTATGTTTAGTTAGACACGTACATAATCTGTAGATATCAAAGGTAACAATGCAATACTATCACATATTAAAAAAAAAATGTACTCACATAATTGTGTTGCATCATTCCTGTCAGATCCAGAAGGCACAGCATAGTTTCTTAATCTCATCCTGTCTGCAAATCCAGTCTCGTTTACAAACGAATCCACAGTGAAATGAAGCGAACAAATGCAATGTCTTACCCACGTAAGCTGGGACTTCATTAAAAATAAAGTTCAACCATGCATTGCTAATACTGGAATCCGAAGGAAGCTTATGGCATGTTTGAAACATGCCATAAGCTTTATTGCTTGGAAGTTCGATCCGGTTTAGCTCCATGTAGTCCTATGTTATTTATCTATAACATGTCATGACATGCACGAGTCGGTGGGCGGGGCTACAGAATTAGGCATTGGTATTGAGGCGGCGTCTCGCTGCTCTCTGACGTCACGTGGACGCACATTCGCAGATCGATCGTTTGCTGAGCCAGCTGTCAATAAAAGCTTTTCTTTGACTAACAAGGAGGTTTTCAGCTCTGTGTACTGGAATAAAAGTTTATAGTTTGGGTATGAACATTGCGCTCAAAGAGCAAATCACCTTTTTGAAAGTGTTTTGACACTTGTATGTATTAATACAAGTCATCGCTTATTACGCCAGGAGGTGGCGACATTGAATTATTCATTTAAGAGATTCATTCACAAACGCTGTTTCATCCAATAATGAAACAAGTCTTGATGAATGAGATATGACTCCTTCATTCAATTTTTTTTTTTTCATTCAAATTAATGTATTTTTTAAATAGCCTGAAGCCATGAACATTTTGTCAGAACCTCTAGTAAATTATGTTATTTTGTTTAGTTGTCTAATGTTTTTTCTTCAGACTGGTGGGAGAATCGTGTTCTCAATTTTAAACAAAAAAATTGTGATTCTCAATTTATCCAGAATTGTGCAGCTCTGCTTTAAATAAAGCTGCATTCCATAAATTTTACCTCTTTGTCACCATCTCTGTTTGAACCCTGAAACTGCAGTTATTTGCGGAGTTATCTTCTTTACGCGAAAGAAACTAATGTTTTGAGGTGTAGGCCCTATATATCATATATATAGATAGATAGATAGATAGATAGACAGATAGATAGATAGATAGATAGATAGATAGATAGATAGCGTAAAATTAGTTTTTTGACATTCATTATCATACAATTTCATCATACAAAATTATCTTTATAGACAGCGTAGAGATGTAGAACTTCGTCTGTGGTGTCACTTCAAAATGCATCTGAATTTTCTTTCTTTCGGCACGATTTGATCACCTGACGCAGGACTGACCAATCAGAATCAAGTAGTCCGTTGCAAAATTAGGCCTATTTAAATGAAACCTCACCATTTGCAGTGTGAATTATTGACTTCTTTTAAAATGCCCCACAAGCAGCTTCTGTAAAATGAAATAGAGTAAACGGGCTCAACACTTATCTATTTAAAAATCCTACTACGGCGAAGGATTAACGCGTGAATATTAATTACGTAATGCTGACGTTGCTTAGTAACCTGGCAAGAGCGTCCACTCACGTAACCTACTTAATATTCATAATGTAATCCTTCGCCATAGTAAGATAAGTAAAATCACCAGTGGGATTCACACAGACACTTTATACACCTCCCATCTCCCATGTTTACGTCAAATCCTTCCCATCAGCGGATGTTATTGGAAAACTGGGGCTACAAGCATCAACGTATAAGATAGAAAGCCTTGAAAAGTTCTCAAACCTGATATTTTGATTGACGCCGTGGATACAGAAGGTAACAGCACGTTGCCTGTATGACTATTGCTTTGTGTTTTTGTGCGCTGATTGCGTTTCTGCAGCCACAGGCCTGTGCTCGCATCACTCACAAGTAGCCCATCAATCGCCGATAGATTTTAATCGCTAACGATGTTTATTGGTTTCTGAAAGTTGTTAGGTTTCGCTTGATTTTCTAACAGATTTACATTTGTCGTGCTTTTATGTTAATATGACTAAATGACAGTGAGATATGTTAGCTAGCCAGGCTTGTTGCTGATTGTATGCTGCGATGAATGAGTATGTATGCAATAGTGCGAGTCACTCTACACTTGTGTGCTATATTTGTCAGTGTAGAGACCCCGGGACTTATTCTTAGCCAGAAAAAGTAACTACCCCTTTCCTTACATTGACGATGAGGCCAGTAACTAATGACACACATAGCAACACTATCGTTCTATGTAAGGGTAAATCACAGTAAAAGTTGAGTAATAGTAAAGACATGAAGGTTAGGGCAGTCTTATGTAATCAGTGCCAGCGGCGGTTGGATAATCGCTGATCTCTGAGCGCAGCATCTACTCCAGAAAACACCAGAACAAACACACTAACTCCTGTTCTGGTCGGTCATTTGAGCACGTTTAAAAGTTAAAAACCATTCGCTAATCTTCTTAATATTAAATAACTGGTAAAATACCTTTTGATTCCCTATTACACAATAAAATTAATACGTAAAACTATGCCAAGCTTATGTTTCAAACACATAAAAGCTGTAAGAATTCTTGAACTCCCAATTGTTTTTACCAAAACAAATGGTTTCCAGCTAACAGGGAACGTTCTCAGAACTTGACAAGGTTCTCTCAAAGTTACGAGCAAACGTGCTTCCAGTAACGTTAGTAGAATGTTCGTTCAAAGTTATCTAATCTTTAATGATGTTCATAAATAAGTTCATGGAACTTTTTTCTGAAACGTTTTAGTTCGTCTAACTTTTTTAAAATGTTACTTGTTTCAGAATAAAGAAAAGAACAGTCTCATAATGTTTGCAAAAGTACAAAATAAAAAACACTCCCTTAAAGGCACAATATGTAAGATTTTTTGATTCAAATATCCAAGAACCACTAGAACAATGTTATATATTTTTGTTGACTTGTGTACTTACATTATCCCAAATGTTTCCAAGAATGTTTAAATCCAGAGAAATAAGCCTTTTTTTACCAGGACACGGACCATGCGTCGCCTGTCAATGACATCATACCCACGTTACCCTCGATTTCCGCTTTAATATATTATGTGTCTTATTAGACAGGTGAGCAGCTGTTTGGATACATTCAACGACAGAAAACGAATCATTGTTATATAGCTCAGCACAGTTAATCTTATTGTTTAAATCTCGTTTTCATGATTTACCATGAGCACCATGTTTTGCCATGCCTAATATCGATATAGCTTACTGCAGTGTGCAACAAGTGTCTCATAGTAGCCACCGAACGAACGCACAGAGTAGCATTATAACATAACTTTCAACACACTCAAAAAATGTATCTAATATAATAAAACAGCACTGCGTTACCCCACATACGCATGACCGGAAAAAGCGGAAGTGGTCATCTGTGACGTATATAAAAGCTCTGCAAAATCAAGGCGTCATCAAGCTATGCCTTTGTTTTGAATAAGCGACCTCTAGCGGCGAAAAAACTACCTATTGTGGCTTTAATGTTTATATAACCAAGAAAAAAAGTTTTAAAACAGGATGTTTTGAACATTCAGAAAACATAACAAAACGTTTTCATAACTTAATGTGAAAACGTTCTTGGAACATATTTTTGTTGAGTTACTGTTTATTTGCTGTACAAGATCACCACTGGCCTATCCACCTTTTTCTTGCGCCCCATAACTTGAATTATGAGAGTAACTCCCGTTAAGCTGTAAACAATCTAACAGGCAAACAATCTATCACAACAAATTGTAAACAAAGGTTCACTCTATGAATGCAGTAATAATAATAATAATAATAATAAGCATTTTCAAAAACTAGGCCTATGTACAATGAGATGACATTATTCTACTCACCCTTCAACCATCGAACATTAAAAGTAAATTCAAAAGTGTAAAAGCATTAACAAATTAATACAACATACCATTAATTACCCAAAAGCTCAATTATTTGCGCAGCAATATTATGTCACTGTAGTAATGTCAGGGTGTGGTAATCTTAGGAACAAAACTGAAGAATCAGAAGATCAAATCCAAACGAAAACTTTAATTATAATGTTCAGGGACAGGCAGACAGGCAAGGAAACACACACTAACACAACTAGGGCTGGGCGATAAAACGATCACGATATGTATCGCGATAGACACGTAATCGATATCAATAAAAAATGCGTTCGATAAAACGTACGATCATTTTTTTTTTTCTTTGTCGGAAGAAACAAGAGGTTGCGAAGCAAGTTTGGTTGCATTAACAAAGGCACTCACTCTCTGGTAACCTAGCAACGTAGGGATTGACACGCTAACAGCCAATCATGTAACAGCCAATCATGTAACAGCCAATCATGTTTGGTTGCGCCATATCGTTGTCTCGTGTTGGATTCTTCAGTAACAGTCAGAACCGGCATGGAGTGATGTGGAAAATGAGTGCCGCAGCGAGCGAGGAAATTGTTGATAAAACAGGAAAAAAGTCAGCTCGCCAGTATGGCAGTTTTTTGGATTTAATAAGTCTGACCATAGTCAGACCAATGTCGTCTGCAAATTATGCAAGACCGTCGTCCCCACCAAGACTGGTAATACCACAAACTTGTTTTTACCACCTTAAGCCTTGTTTATACTTTCGTCTGGCTCCGCAGCGCGAGCCTCCGCTGACTGCGCGCGCGCCTCGTCCGTTTGGGGAGGTGTTTATACTCGACGTGCTCGCTGTTGTGCTATTCTTTGAAACGACATGGAGAGGTACTCTGCATCATTACCTTATGACAAAGCATCTCTAAACGGTACAAAGAAATAACGGAGACACTGCACCTTAATGTTAAGAGATAATTGTTAAGTGTTCATTGTGATTTTAGACTTATGTTTACATTTTAATCCATGGTTGTGTTGACATTTCTGCCTTTATAACTGAGGGGATTATAATCAGAGGAAGGTTAAGTTTAAAATAAAAATGTTTAAATGTAATATATTTTTCTCCTGGTCCTTATTTTAAACAGGTCATAAAAAATATCAATAATTATCGATATCGACCGATATGAAACACTTATATTGTGATACAGTTATCAGCCATATCGCCCAGCCCTAACGTATACATAACGGTGACTGGACCAAGAGTGCAGCTTAAATAACAAACTGAAACAAGATAAATTAACAACACACAGCTGAAACAACTGAACTAATAAGGACGGTAACCATGGAAACAAAGGAGTGGCGGGAAACAAAGGAACAAATCAAACACAAGCAATAAACAAACTGAACATGTGACAAGTAATAGCCTATATGTCTGTATTTTGTACCATACGTTGCCTTAATCAAAAATGTTCATTAACTGGAACATTGAGTGATAATACGCGCACTAGGCTATATGTTGTCTTTTTTCATATGTTACAGCTGAATAACAAATTACAAATTACAGCTCATTCAGTCAGTATTTGTACTAAAACCTTATGTTTTGAAATGATTCGTTTCCGCCTCTTTGCGTGGAACTTACCCAAACCAGAAGTGCCTCTTATAAGAGAGGCTATAGGTAGTGTTATCAAATCCTCTATATGAAATGATAGTGTATAAGCTGGTGTTCAGTGTGGATTAAACATTCAGGTATATGCAATTCTAATGTTTTGAATCAACAGGATATTCTGTTGATATTCAATGAAGCAGATATGTTGACATAATTTGTGGTTATATGGAAAAACATTCTGTGTAATTCATTTCCATTATTCTAAGTAATATAGGATGTGAACTGGGCAACGAGTTACTCTGACTACATAAGCCATTAGACAGGCTCACGCAATATTTATACGCTCCACATATAGTAGTAGTCACATGCTTTTATTTGTGCATTTGCTGCTTCGTCCCTATTGGCTTGTGGTAATCATTCCAAGAAAATGCAAATAAGATTGTGTGTAGTAGTCATCACCTGTTTACCAGCTGGGTCATGAAGGGAACATGCCTATGACTAGCCACCCCTTAAGGGGGACATGTTGACTATCTGATTATAAATATTTGATGAGGACCATAATAATGGCACATATATGTGCAGTTATGCCACTATTATACCTAAGGAAGAATGATTGAAGTTGACTTAAAAGGTCAAAACATGTCAATACTTCGATTTGGTTTTCAAATGAGGTGAGGTTTCTCCCATGATCTTGTTTCTCATTTGCATTTATTTCCCTTAAACTTTGACAATTTTCATTTTTTTAATGAAAGGACACATTTCACACAAAGGACACAATGTTTGACATCTGGGTAGTCTTGACCCACATATCTGAGGTTCCAAGAATACTGTGTCTCTGTGTTTCTACTGTAAATGTTGTTACTTAACTTCTTAAAGGCCAAAACTGTGTACTTGAACCAAGAGATTGCGCTGTATCGTAGTTACTTTTTTTTACGTAGTAACACAGTTACTATTTTACGTAGTAACGTAGTTACTATTTTATTTTTCTGTTTTTGTTTTATGTCTAGATTTTGTTAGCTGTTTTGGTGTTTGGTACAATAAGAGGCTTGATTAGTTGAACTACTGTAACTAACCTTTAACTGACAGGGTAGGTAAGATTTTTTAAAAATATTTTTCAAAGTCTCTTATGCTCACTAAGGCTGCATCTTTTTTATCAAAAATGCAAAAAAACTAAACCCTAATATTGTGAAATATTATTATAATTTAAAATAATAGTTTCCTATTTGAATATATTTTAAAATGTAATTTATTCCTGTGATCAAAGCAGAATTTTCAGCATCATTCCTCCAGTCGTCAGTGTCACATGATCCTTCAGAAAACATTCTAAATATGCTGATTTGCTGCTCAAGAAACATTTCTTATTATTAACAGTGAATATTTTGAACCATTTTTTTTTCATGATGAATAGAAAGTTCAAAAGAACAGCATGTATTTGAAATAGAAATCTTTTGTTACGTTCTAACCTGTCACAGTTAATGAATTTTATGCATCCTTGCTGAATAAAAGTATTTCTTAAATCAAAATGACCCTAAACTTTTGAATGGTAGTGTATATTATGCACTCACCTAAAGGATTATTAGGAACACCTGTTCAATTTCTCATTAATGCAATTATCTAATCAACCAATCACATGGCAGTTGCTTCAATGCATTTAGGGGTGTGGTCCTGGTCAAGACAATCTCCTGAACTCCAAACTGAATGTCAGAATGGGAAAGAAAGGTGATTTTAAGCAATTTTGAGCGTGGCATGGTTGTTGGTGCCAGACGGGCCGGTCTGAGTATTTCACAATCCGCTCAGTTACTGGGATTTTCACGTACAACCATTTCTAGAGTTTACAAAGAATGGTGTGAAAAGGGAAAAACATCCAGTATGCGGCAGTCCTGTGGGCAAAAATGCCTTGTTGATGCTAGAGGTCAGAGGAGAATGGGCCGACTGATTCAAGCTGATAGAAGAGCAACTTTGACTGAAATAACCACTCGTTACAACCGAGGCATGCAGCAAAGCATTAGTGAAGCCACAACACGCACAACCTTGAGGCGGATGGGCTACAACAGCAGAAGACCCTACCGGGTACCACTCATCTCCACTACAAATAGGAAAAAGAGGCTACAATTTGCACGAGCTCACCAAAATTGGACAGTTGAAGACTGGAAAAATGTTGCCTGGTCTGATGAGTCTCGATTTCTGTTGAGACATTCAGATGGTTATTCTACGTTATTGCACATGCTCAAAACTTTCCCGTTTCAGATTTCACTCCGATCGACATGTCCTATCGAACAGATTAGAAAAGGTTAAAGTACCCCTTTCAAGCAGAATGAAATATAAATCGGATTTAGCCAATTCATGCCGACTGACGTGGTTACATGTGACTTGTTTTATTCCGACTGTGATACTAGTCCGATTACAAATGGATTATTAGGGTCCATGTAAACGCAGCTAGATTTAGGAAATAGGATACAGGTCCATATCACTGAGGCACATGACTTGACCTACTGACCTTTATTAGTCTAAAGTGCAAAGAAAATCTTTGTCTATAAGGCTAGACAATTCATGCTTCTAGATATGTTGTTTTTATTTGTGGGCTCAGGGGAATGTTGAGGCAGTGAGCATCTGCAAATCAATGATAATTGCATATGAAATGCCTCAGCAACAGTAGTCAGGGATGGCGCGATCACATTACACTGTGTGCTTATTGAACCATGCAGCCTGTCTGTGTTTACCTCAGAAGCTCCCTACTCTGGCCTCCTTCCAGGTAACCAACATGTCCAGTGACCCCCCTCCTCCTTACCCAGGGGGCCCCAATGCCCCACTTCTTGAGGAAAAAAATGGACAACCTCCAGTTTCTGGTAAATACCTAGATATTTTTCTCTTCTCTTTAGATGTTTGAAATGAACTCTTACTTTTTAAACCTGCTTTTAAAAATAAAACACAATAAGTAAATGCAATGGCTTGAAGAAATGCTCGGCACCATCATTAGCTGCCCATTGGTGCAGAATTTCAAAACATTGTTTTAGGAAATCATGGAAACTTGAATGTAAATATTCAAGACCTTTTAATGGGCCACTAGAATTTCATGGAACTAGATTTCTTTTGTTTCACTTAATTATAGCAACATATGTTCGATGTTGTAATAATAATAATGTAATAGTGTAATATCTAAACTCATGCATCAATGCTAAATTTATTTTCTATATATCCTCATCATTGTTAACAACAACTTCAATGAACTCATTGTTTCTCCCTTAAATTATTACATTGTTTATTAATACATTGTTAGCTAACTGTGTATTTTGTATATGTACTATTCTGAAATCCATAACTTGGACACCGTCTCCTCTGATAACAAATCACTCTAAATTGTAATGTAGACGCATGCATTTTCTGTAAAGCTGCTTTGAAATCAATTTGGTGTGAGCAGGAAAGACAATATGTGAATATATTAACTCTGTAAAATGTCTTGTTGAAACCACACTGCTGTATATAAAAATACTTTAATTTACAGTGGAATCAAAGTCTGACACCACAGGATTCTGCAATAGATCACTAATAAATTTTGTGACCATTTAAACTCATTTAAACTTTAAACTCATCAGGTTTGATACAAACTTGTGGAATTCATGCAGCTCAAGTGCTGCTGTTGTTGAAAAATGAACATTTTTAGAATATCTTAGTATTTGGTTTGTCCCACATTTGCTTTAAATTGGCTGGTATAATAATTTGTAAGGTAGAATGTTGTATTGAATAAAAAAAAATGCTAAATTAGTATTGTTAATTAATGCAAATTAATACATTAATTTCACTGGTGGTCTCAGATGTTTGGACACCACTGCATGTTTATAATTAATTATGAGAGGAACAAGTCAGGTGGGATACAGAAATTCTGTAATTTTTCTTTTTACTTGACACAAAGCTGTTTCTCTCAGCAGCCTCTGCTCCAGTAATGACGGGACCTCCACAAGGACAGCCGCTGCCTCCAGAATATGGGCCTCCACCATATGAAGCCACACCTGGCTTTGTTCCTCCGCACGTCCCAGGCGAAGGTCCCAAGCCTATGCATATGCATATGCCAATGCCCATGCCTCATCCTCACGGTGGGTGTGCCAACCAAACTTGCACACTAATGCATCAGCAGCCATTCACAAATCATTAGCATTTCAGAGAGAAGAGATAATAATGTTAATGCAATAATGTTAAATCAAAATGACATGATGCGACAAATTTCCAGCAACAAGTAATTTTTCTGTTCACAATGAAACTGAAAGTGATGAGCACGATTACATAAAACATTGTCACAGTGTAATAATACATTTAAGTACTGAGTAATATTAACTAACTACCTATACTATATAGGGTTAGGATTAGTTTTTGGTTCAGGGTTAGTTGCATGCTATTATATAATAACTTATATAATAACTTATAGTTGTTATAATAGTAAATATACTGTATGCAATGTGTTTCCAAAATCTTTCATCAAAATGTAATAACTGCCTCTGAATCGACAGTGTTTTAGGTTACTGTTGTAGGTACTGCTGCCTTTCTAAAATCTTGTTAATAGTTAAAACAGTCATTTAAAGGGTTAGTTCACCCAAAATGAAAATGCTGTCATCATTTACTTACTCATACATTCCAAACCCGTAAGACTTTCTTTAATCTTTGAAACACAAATGAAGCTGATTTTAATGAAATCTGAGAGATTTCTGTTCCTTCATTGACAGTCCACAGAACTACCACTTTGTCGCTTCAAAAAGTTCATAAAGAGATTGCAAATGAATCGAGCGGTTTAGTCCAAATTTTCTTAAGAGACACGATATAAACATTGATCAGTGAACATAAACAGAAGCTCAACCAAACCTGCTTGACACACAAGAACAAACCTGATTTGTTCTTGCGGAAGCTCAAACGTGCTGCGTAACACGTGAGAATGAACCTCATTGGTTCTTACAGGAGCTCAAATGTGCTGTGTAACACACGAGAATGAACCTCATTGGTTCTTACAGAAGCTCAAATGTGCTGCGTAACACGAGAATGAACCTCATTGGTTCTTGCTGAAGCTCAAATGTGCTGTGTAACACGAGAATGAACCTCATTGGTTCTTGCTGAAGCTCAAATGTGCTGTGTAACACGAGAATGAACCTCATTGGTTCTTACAGGAGCTCAAATGTGCTGCGTAACACACGAGAATGAACCTCATTGGTTCTTACAGAAGCTCAAATGTGCTGCGTAACACGAGAATGAACCTCATTGGTTCTTACAGAAGCTCAAATGTGCTGCGTAACACAAGAATGAACCTCATTGGTTCTTGCTGAAGCTCAAACGTGCTGCGTAACACGAGAATAAACCTCATTGGTTCTTGCTAAAGCTCAAACGTGCTGCGTAACATGCGAGAATTAACCTCATTGGTTCTTGCGGAAGCTCAAATGTGCTGCGTAACACACGAGAATGAACCTCATTGGTTCTTGCGGAAGCTCAAATGTGCTGCGTAACACGAGAATGAACCTCATTGGTTCTTGCTGAAGCTCAAACGTGCTGCGTAACACGAGAATGAACCTCATTGGTTCTTACAGAAGCTCAAATGTGCTGCGTAACACACGAGAATGAACCTCATTGGTTCTTACAGAAGCTCAAATGTGCTGCGTAACACGAGAATGAACCTCATTGGTTCTTACAGAAGCTCAAATGTGCTGCGTAACACAAGAATGAACCTCATTGGTTCTTGCTGAAGCTCAAACGTGCTGCGTAACACGAGAATAAACCTCATTGGTTCTTGCTAAAGCTCAAACGTGCTGCGTAACATGCGAGAATTAACCTCATTGGTTCTTGCGGAAGCTCAAATGTGCTGCGTAACACACGAGAATGAACCTCATTGGTTCTTGCGGAAGCTCAAATGTGCTGCGTAACACGAGAATGAACCTCATTGGTTCTTGCTGAAGCTCAAACGTGCTGCGTAACACGAGAATGAACCTCATTGGTTCTTACAGAAGCTCAAATGTGCTGCGTAACACACGAGAATGAACCTCATTGGTTCTTGCGGAAGCTCAAATGTGCTGCGTAACACGAGAATGAACCTCATTGGTTCTTGCTGAAGCTCAAATGTGCTGCGTAACACGAGAATGAACCTCATTGGTTCTTACAGAAGCTCAAATGTGCTGCGTAACACAAGAATGAACCTCATTGGTTCTTGCTGAAGCTCAAACGTGCTGCGTAACACGAGAATAAACCTCATTGGTTCTTGCTAAAGCTCAAACGTGCTGCGTAACATGCGAGAATTAACCTCATTGGTTCTTGCGGAAGCTCAAATGTGCTGCGTAACACGAGAATGAACCTCATTGGTTCTTGCGGAAGCTCAAACGTGCTGCGTAACACACGAGAATGAACCTCATTGGTTCTTGCTGAAGCTCAAACGTGCTGCGTTACACACGAGAATAAACCTCATTGGTTCTTGCGGAAGCTCAAACGTGCTGCGTAACACGAGAATGAACCTCATTGGTTCTTGCTGAAGCTCAAACGTGCTGCGTAACTTACGAGAATGAACCTCATTGGTTCTTGCGGAAGCTCAAACGTGCTGCGTAACACACGAGAATGAACCTCATTGGTTCTTGCTGAAGCTCAAACGTGCTGCGTTACACACGAGAATAAACCTCATTGGTTCTTGCGGAAGCTCAAATGTGCTGCGTAACACGAGAATGAACCTCATTGGTTCTTGCTGAAGCTCAAACGTGCTGCGTAACTTACGAGAATGAACCTCATTGGTTCTTGCGGAAGCTCAAACGTGCTGCGTAACACACGAGAATGAACCTCATTGGTTCTTGCTGAAGCTCAAACGTGCTGCGTTACACACGAGAATAAACCTCATTGGTTCTTGCGGAAGCTCAAACGTGCTGCGTAACACGAGAATGAACCTCATTGGTTCTTGCTGAAGCTCAAACGTGCTGCGTAACTTACGAGAATGAACCTCATTGGTTCTTGCGGAAGCTCAAACGTGCTGCGTAACACACGAGAATGAACCTCATTGGTTCTTGCTGAAGCTCAAACGTGCTGCGTTACACACGAGAATAAACCTCATTGGTTCTTGCGGAAGCTCAAACGTGCTGCGTAACACGAGAATGAACCTCATTGGTTCTTGCTGAAGCTCAAACGTGCTGCGTTACACACGAGAATAAACCTCATTGGTTCTTGCGGAAGCTCAAACGTGCTGCGTAACACGAGAATGAACCTCATTGGTTCTTGCTGAAGCTCAAACGTGCTGCGTAACATGCAAGAATTAACCTCATTGGTTCTTGCGGAAGCTCAAATGTGCTGCGTAACACGAGAATGAACCTCATTGGTTCTTGCTGAAGCTCAAACGTGCTGCGTAACTCACGAGAATGAACCTCATTGGTTCTTGCGGAAGCTCAAACGTGCTGCGTAACACACGAGAATGAACCTCATTGGTTCTTGCTGAAGCTCAAACGTGCTGCGTTACACACGAGAATAAACCTCATTGGTTCTTGCTGAAGCTCAAACGTGCTGCGTTACACACGAGAATTAACCTCATTGGTTCTTGCTGAAGCTCAAACGTGCTGCGTAACACGAGAATGAACCTCACTGGTTCTTGAGCATCAAGCGAACACAAATTTTCATTTTGTGCAAAGTAACTTTAACCTCAAAATTCATGTGCTGCAGGTGGTTACTACGCTCCCCCAGGGCACTTTCCTCATCCGATAATGGAGCACTATGGTCCGGGGCCCAGTCACTTTGGTCCAGGCCACACAGCCACAGTTCTCTCCCCTCCTGGTGCCACCACCACCACTGTGACTGTTCTACAGGGGGAGATGTTTCAGTCGGCTCCAGTGCAGACGGTTTGTCCACACTGCCAACAACCGATCGTCACCCGTATCAGCCACGACATCGGCCTCATGAATACTCTAATCTGCATGTTCTGCTTCTTTGTCGGGTAAGTGATGAAATGAACGGCACAATATGTGATATGACCAATCTCTCTGTGAAATGCTTTTTCTGCATGTTGGTTGGACCACGTCTTTGAGTTGGCGGACATACATTTTTATAAGAAATAATAAAAGCATATGCTAAACTGCTAAATAAGTTTTTCTTAACACGAAGAGTCTTTTTTATTCATTATGATTTCAGGACAGTTGTATCACGTTCACGTTTTTCTGACTTTATGCTCATACAAAAAATCTACACTGCCATTCAAAAGTTTAAGGATTTTTAATGTTTCTGAAAGAAGTCTCTTGTTCACCAAGGCTGCATTTATTTGATCAAAAATACAGTAAAAACAGTCATTTGTGACATTATTACAATTCAAAATCACGGCATTCTATAATATTTTAAAAATGTCATTTATTCCTGTGATGGCAAAGCTGAATTTTCAGCATCATTAGCATCACTCCAGTCTTCAGTGTCACATGATCTTTCAGGAATCATTCTAATATGATGATTTGATGCTCAAGAAACATTTCTTATTATTATCAATTGAAAATTGAAAATTGAAAATGTTGTGCTGCTTAATATTTTTGTGGAAACCGTGATTGTCTGATGAAGAGAGAAAGTTCAAAAGAACAGGATTTATTTGAAATAGAAATCTTTTGTGATGTTATGAATGTCGTTACGGTCTCTTTTGATCATTTTAATGCGTCTTTGCCAATAAAAGTATTAATTTTTATCTTTTTGAATGGTAGTGTAAATGAATTTTAATACAGAAATTAAAAACGTGCATGTTACAAGAGGTGTATTCAGATCATGCATGTATGAATTGCATTTTTTTTTATTTAGTTTTGAATAAATGAATACATAATGAGCCCTGAATGCTGAACCATACAGTACGCTCTTGAGATCCCTCATGACTTTTGTCTTTGTTTTACAGTTGTGATCTAGGTTGCTGCTTGATCCCCTGTATGATTGATGACCTCAAGGATGTGACACACACTTGCCCCAACTGCAAGGGCTATATTTACACATACAAGCGCATATGCTAACAGTTTATCCCATTAACGATCGCGCTGTGACCTCATTGTGGTGGGTGTTGACGACTCACTTTCATTTTTGTCTGCTCTGTGATGACTTCGCCCCAGCTGACAGCTCGTATTTCTGGCCATTTCTCACTTTATGTAACTATTGATTCTCTCAATTAATTTTCAGGCACTTGATGTAGTTACTGACGCCTCTAAAATGAAGCATAGGGCATGAAGGATATGTATGTTTTTTTATATGCACAATGGTCAGGGTTACATTGTGTCATCAAAGCACTATTTCATTTTTTATTTTTTTTTAGCATAGAGTATACGTGTAGAAAATATGTGAAAACAGTAACCTTAAGCTCATTTATGAATATTACTGAGTAGCAAAACTAAAGCAATTTCACTGCAAGGTCAGTATTTTTGGATTTGTAGGATTATTATTTTATGCATTATTGTTTTATTTTAACATATTAAAATGAAAGTCTTTAATGGCTGGGTCTGGGACCGTTTAACCTCGTCCTGGAGTAACATATTTGCTTCTACATGTGAAAATGCGTCTCTATATTTGTCATTTTATGCAAATGTTATGGAATTTTTTTTCTTTCACTCTTGTTTTCAATTTCTCATGTTTGTCGACAAGATTCATGTGAAGTCGATTTGATATGCTTATCTATGTAACATGCATTGTTGTGTAGATGTGTCATTTTAGATGAAAGGTTTCTACTGATAAGGGATGTGTATGTCCATCTTAATCTCCTTTTAGTAATTTAGGGATAGCTGTCATTCAAGCTCATGGTGTTTTAATATGCCATGCGGTTCATTTTAGGATCATATTTGTGGAATTCAGCCAATATACATTTAATATTTTTTTGAACTGTGAATCAGAACTATAGCCATGGTGCTTTTCAAACCATTATACTAGCTGTTCTGTGTTGTCAATAAGCTGTTTGAGCCTTCTATAAACTATCGTCGGTTATCCAGGTCAGTTTACCAGTCATTAATAAGGTAGGTCTGTGTTTGCTGATATTAAGATCAGTGTAGAATCATCTACAATCACAGATAAGCATCCTTTAACATTTATTCTGGCCTGTGCTGCTGAACAACATGTTTAGCAGTGGCTGTTTTTTCCTCTCTACTTAACGTGGTGAAGCTGTCTTCTTCAAAAAGGGAAGAAATCTCTTGTAAAGGCTGTTCAAAGCTGCTTTGCTGTTGGAGTTCACCAGCATGATGAAGTGCGCTGCATGGCATCACTGTAATCTTCCATAGCGCTCTGTTGGGCCATATGTCCCCTCAGTGTGTCAAGCTGTGCTTGTTGCTGCACTGGGCTTCATAACTCAAAGTAGATTAACCGTTCACTTATTAATACTGTGTGTAACCGGCCACAAGAACTTAAAAGATGATTGTCCTGATTTTTCCTTTTTGTGGTCAGATTGTGATTTCTGTGGAATCATCCAAAGAGATTGTTTCCGTTATTTGGGCATTTCGGAATAGAGGTTTGTTCTGGTTGTGAAATGGTAAACTTTCCAATCATTTTGCTCTGTCTGACAATGTGATTTACTGCTGAAATGGTACAAAATACAAAAGCTACAACATTTGCAGTGCTCAAGACACTATATATCTCAACACTGTATTATTAATACTGTGTGCATCAGGCCACAAGGATTTAAAGGTTGATTGACTTATTTTTTGTGGTCAGACTTGTAATTTCTCAGGAATCATCCGAAGAGATTGTTTCCTTTATTTGGACATTTCTGAATAGCTCTGTCCAAAAATGTGATTTAATGGGACGAAATTCAAACGCTACAACAACAGAAGTGATTAGACACTATCCCCTGGTTTCACAGACAAGGTTTAAGCTAGTCCAAGACTAAAATGCACGCTTGAGCTTGAGCTTTCAGCTTTTTAACTGAAAGCAAAGTGCACAGACATATTTTAAAATATATCAGTGCCATTTTTCTAAGGCATGTTTATAAAAGACACTTAAATTGTCCTAATTGAACTAAGGCCTAATCCTGGCTTAATCTAAAGCCGAAAGAATACTTCGGTTTTTTTTACGCAAACGCGGTGGTGCGCGTTCAGTACGCGCGTACTCTTCTGATGACGAAATTCGCGTCACGCGCACTGTACGCTGACCCTCGCGTATGCGTAAAAAGTGAAGTATACTTTGGCCTTTAGCCCTGTCAGTGAAACCAGGCCTATATATCTCAATATGAGTTAAACCTCCACTTTTGCCTAAAGCTACACTATGTAACTTTTGGCCCTGTAGCTTAAAAAATAAATAAATAAAAGTCTTGGTTGTACTTCGGCTCTACCAACAGTGGTGTTCGGTGGTATTCTTGGGAGGTTTGCCGTTTTGAATGATTCACGGTTAATTTTTTTTCTTTTGTTTGCGATGGCTAACTTTTCTCTTCACGCTAATGCCACAACGCTACTTTTCTCTGTGTACGGATACATCGTGATACGCACGGGCGAATGATATAGTACTGTAGTATGTATGCTATTTTTTTTTTTATCACAAAATCCGTCCAACAGCTCTTAAATATAAATCGTTATAATGGATTCATCAAAGTTCTATTTGACATTTGGAAGATTTTTTTTTACTCTTTCATTAATAACATGTTAGTAAACAAAAGTTACATACTGTAGCTTTAAATGAAGATTTCAGATACTAATCACCTTTCTCCTGTAGACAATCTACTAATATTATAGCGGTTTAAGAATCAGAATCTCCATATTTCCATTGTAGTATTTAACATGAAGGGAAAAATGTAGCAATCGCTAGTGTGTAAATGTATTTAAGCTTGCTGTCTCATTGTAAATTATTCTTTTTAATCAGATCTGTCCAACGAACACTGAATTTTTCATAGTATTTGCACCTTTGCCCCATATGTGTATATGCAGGCATTACAACACTAACTTTGTGCCACATTCAATTCTGTTTTCAAAGTATACCCTGCAGTTGAAATTCCAATGTTCTATCTTCTGACTGAAAAAGGGCCTCATCCCACCCTGCTTTATTTAATATAAAATGAACCAAGACCTATAATATCATCAAGATACCTCTCCATCATCTGCACATCAAACTATATGATGTCTGTTTGATTACTGAAAGATCAAGTAAATATGCATGTTCGTGGGGTTTACTTGCACAATCCAGGCTGCCTCCCTTTAATCTAATATGCTCTTGACTACATAGGTCTACTTGCTTTAAGTGACTTGATGCTGTTGCAGACGGTAGATGTCAAGCTTGTGTTACAGGAATGCAGTTGTAGATAGATGCCTTGAAAATAATCTGTGGCACTACACCAGATGCCACGCTCAACTGAAGTCTCAAATGTGTATGTAAAACAAAACTTGTGGACTTAATAATTATTTGAACAAATAAAAATACTATATCATATATGAGAAGTCATTTTATTACTTGCACACACACAAAAAATGGTCATCAGGCCAGAACATCCCAGCTGTAAATCATATGGTTATTGCACGTAACCGAATGATACATACCTATTCTGTTACAGTTAGTGAAAATAAAGTTAATGATATGTAAAGAGCATTCAAAGTTTTTAATCTATATAAATGACATGGTTTTGGCACCAAAAAAAAAAACATTTTCTATATTATGAAAACTGAGTCTCAAACAAAGTCCAAAACTATTTAGTCTTAGATTTAGTCTCTCCAACGATGCCCACACTGTAGATTGCAACACTTGTAGAAAGTTGTCATTGGTTCATCAGCAGACCTAGTTTGAATCTGCATAAAGTAGGCCCTTGGGTGCTCACATTTTGGACAAGGTTCTTCAAAGAAAAACGAGAAATAATGTTATTATGGGTGTAACAATATATCATGTCACAATATTTCGCAATACAAAAATGCAACAACATGTATCATGGATAGTAACAATCTGTATTTGTGTATAGTTCACCCAAAATGAATTTCTGTGTGAGGAACAAAATCAAGTTTAATGTGTTTTATAGTGTCAGTACTACATATAATGTATAATAATGCAATGGGAGAATATTTGTGGGTCCTGATAATGCCAAATGTCTTATGTTACCAATAAATGGTGGCCTACATTATTTTAAATATATCTAGTCAGTGACAGAGTGTGAGCATATTCATCTAAAATAATTCTGTTTTCAGCTTCAGAATCATTGATATGTTTATTCTGTGTCACATTGTCCTGTGCATTGGGTTACCAGCACCAAGGGAGTCCAAGCCTATTCATTTCCACCCCCAATGTAATACCAAATTTAGCATTTTAATTAACAGTACATTTTTTGTTAACCTTTTACCATATGTCTTGAAGTATCGCAATAATATCGTATTGTGAGTTCAGTATCGAATCATGACATGAGGGTATTGTTACACCCCTAAATGTTATCCTCAAAATAAATCAAGTACACTTATTATTTAAAGCCACCAGAATGTGTAATGATAACAATGTGGATTGAAGTACTGTTTTTTTAACATTAGGAATAGGATACACTGTTTTACCTGGAGTGGAATCCACATTTTCCCAAGCAGCAGAGCCCCCGAGAACATCATCAACCTCCTTCAGTTTGGGATACTTTCTGTTATTTACCTGTCAGAATAACCAACAATTATTTCAACACACATCAGATATATGTTTTATGTTGGCAGCACCTCAAATCAGGGTTTGAATTGAAATTTTTCACTCACCAGCCAATTTGGCTACTAAATTTTTAAGTTACCTGCCATTCAGACATTTAGATATATTTATTATGAAATCTGAATTATTTAATTGAAAGCTTTGACAGATAATTTCATTGTTTGCAGATACCATAAAAAAATTGAATAGAAACAAAAACAAAATTATTTTTTTCTTTTCAATTTTAAAACCATTGCATTTAAATTTTAAAGACATTTAAAGTCCAGTGTTTAAACACTCTTTATGCTTTGTTTTGCTTGGATCCTCCTGGGGAGGATATCATTTATTAATCAAAATAACCCGCCAAACTGCATAGTAACTTGAGATGTTACCCACCATGGTTGATTTTAAAACCAGGGTTTAATTTTAAACCTGAGGTCTAATTGTAATCCAGAGGTCTTTTATCAACCCTTGGTCGACAGAGAGAGTGGCTGCAGACAGTAAGTTATTCTTCTTTTGCACAAGTATTTACCTTGTGACTGTTTAAAAAAAAAAGTATGTTTTATATAGTATGAATGTAATCCAGACATACTACATCCGTCATGTTGTTATTGCCATGTGATCTACTGTGTAGTCTTTTTCGCTTACTAAATAGTAGGGAAGTATGCATATTCGGATGCAGCCACTGATATGAATGAACATGAAATAAAGTGTATATCAAACTCAAACTTATTTTATATAAGCTTACACATTGTTCACATATTACATGTATTCGAATGGAACATTCACATAGTTTAATGAAAATTTTGTGTGTTAAAAATGCCAAGCATTGACCTTATCAAGTGTTCCGATTGTTCAAATCACATGTTCACATGCTACATTTGTTGTCAAACGGTCACATCACTTCATCTTTTGATTTCATCCGAATCGAACGTTCAAATTAGTTTTATTTGTTCCATTATCACGTGTTCAAATCAAATGCGTTTATATGTTGCGGTGGTAACTTCACATTACCTTCCTGGTGATGTTGTGCACATATGGACATGTATTACACGCGAATCTGAAGCATCGTTGTCCCTCCTCCACGATTAACACATTCCCACAAGTTGGACAAAACAGAAGCATTTTTAACGGTTATATACAATATTGAATACTAAATACTGGTATTGTTTTTCTGATCCAATTAAAGTTGGTGTTTACACACGTTCTCATCTCTAGTTGCTACAGGAAGCGCATGATGATAAACGTGCATCACTATTTTAGGCTCGACATGAAACGTAATAGAAACACAATGAAACACTGATTATGGGGTATATTCATTTGATATATACCTGGCAATGTCAGAGAATATATAAAATTGTTAAAGTAAAATATTAAAAATGTAAGAATTTTGTAGCTAATACCGGAAACGTACGCGGAACTAAAGTTTGGTGCATCATATAAATGTTCCGACAGCGTGTTTGTAAATAGATATGAAGAATACTGGCACGCTACATGTTGATGTTACAGTTTCATCAGAAAGAATTTCCGCATAATGCCAAGTGTATTATTTCTAAATTCTGTTTATATTCACTGATAACTTAGGAACGAACCTGGCACTTTTATATGTCTTGTATTTCTGTATACTCTCAAAGCAAGAAGTTTTCGCTTATTAGCTCAAAATGGATGAATTAAAAGAAGGAAACCTTAAGAATGTCGACGTGGCTGATTTTGGGGAGAAAACCGTTGTAGATGAAATTAAAGGGGAGCCAGAAGAGGAAGAAGAGGATGAGGAGGCATTGCCACATTCTGAGTTTCTTGACATCTTTGAGGAAGGCTTGGCTCTGATAGTGCAGGACCCTTTACTGTGTGACTTGCCAATTCAGGTGTGCCATTAAATAGCAGTTTTTAATTTGAATAATGTTAAAAATCAACTGTTATTAATTACTTTCTGCAGAAAATGTAGACTTTATAATCTTTTCTGCTCTCTGAAATCTTTATGTTCCACCTGTTCAGGTCACATTGGAGGAGGTGAACTCTCAGGTGGCTCTGGAATACGGTCAGGCCATGACTGTTCGCATTTGTAAGCCTGATGGAGAAGTCATGCGTGAGTTTTCTTGGAGTCGGTCTGAATTGTTATATACATTTATTGATTCTAACTGGAGCAAATCTCTTCACAGCTATTGTGGTCGTGCAGTCTGCTACTGTTCTGGATCTCAAGAAAGCCATTCAAAGATATATGGAGCTGAAACAGCAGCGAGAGGGAGGTGTCAAGCACATCAGCTGGTAAGACATGAAAAATGTGCCAGCTAGGCTGGGTTTCATTTTGTCAAATGTTTTTTTCCTAATCTACTTACCCTGTTTAGGAAATACGTGTGGAGGACATTTCATCTGGTCTTCAACGGAGAAAAATTAGAAGATGACAAGAGAAAGCTGAAGGAGTGAGTTTGTGTGCTTTGAATTATGATAATGATTTTTGATGTGATTAAATATTACTATGTTTTCCTCCATTTTCAGCTACGGGATCAGGAACAGAGATGAAGTGACGTTTTTGAAGAAATTGAAGAAAAAATGAACAGGGACAATTGCCAGTCCTTTTTTATCGCTCTAATTTGTAAATAGGTATTTAAAGGTATTGTTCATCCAGAAATTAAAATTCATTCTCATGGCATACCAAACCCTTTACGTTGTTATTTTCCGTGAAACGAAAAAGGTTGAAGATTTGCCCCCAAATGATTTTTAACCTCTCTTTTCCACACAACAACATTTAAGTGACCAAAGCTGTCTAACTTTAAAAAAAAGGAAAGATTTTTTGGTGAAAAACAACCTAAATAAGTCGTATGACTTGGAATGTAGTGTACAAGCCATTTTGTGTTTCACTAAACAAACAAAAAATCCCAAACTGTCATGCAAATGCAAGGATGCAAATGTTGGCTAGGCCTACTTGAAGAGACTGTGTTATTTATGTACACATTGTACATCCACAAAACTATATCTAATTCACTGTAACTACAGGTCTTATGAAGTGCTTTAAAGTCATATTTGTGGGATTTTATGTTGCTTTTATATTGATCAAAATAATAAAATCTGAACATGATTAAAATAAGTTTTTTTTTAAGAGTGCAGTTTTATTCCCCTTATTGTTGTTGTTATTTTAATATAGTCACACCAGACCTGCTGCAAAACTATAGACAGTTAGTTTAAGACCCTCGTCATGACATGACAAGAATTTAGTCAAATACAGGTAAACCACACACTTTAAATATTGCAAACATGTTCCTTGTACTGTTACACTACAGTATGACCAGCCTCTTATTTCCTTTATACTGCAATGTGAAGGGTGACTGATGAGATGTTACAGCACACATGGGTAACTACTTATGTCATTTTTAACAACTTTTACTTAAAGCAGATATTTACTGTCCATTCACATTGTTAAATAGTATTTTTCATATCAGGAAAGAAACTTTCTGTTGAATAGTTCTCCTGTGTTCTTGACTCTCATTAAGTTCTGTTGTGAAGCCGTATTGCATCTCTTTCAGAGAGGACACTGTATGAAGGTTTGAGGCTCTCTGAGGTTTAAGTGAGCTGTCGTCTCAACATGCCTCAACAATCTGATGAGCATTTGTCGAATGTCTTTGAGGAGCTGAACAAGCTGTCCTTTCGAAGACAGCAGCTCACGGACAGACGCAATGTCCTGGCCTTGCTCATCCAATTCAAGCAGAACAACGGCCAAAATGAGCAACGTTAGTACGATTCGATGGAACTATTTATTATCCGATTTACAAATGAAGTCAACGAAACTGTGAAAGACATTTGGAGATAGTTTTGAAGAAATATATGTGAATATGATGATTTGAATATAGCAGTGTTACAGGAAAGCACTGATGTTACTCACAATAGATCTTTGTGACCAACAGAGTATTCCAGAGAAACCGGAGAACTTCAAAAAATTGATGAGGAGCTTAAAGTTCTCTCTGAGAGGAAGATTGAACTCGAGAAAGTGCAAGAAACGGGCTCTCATTTAATAGGTAAAATGACACTTCATGAGATTTGCTATCTTGAAACGTTTTTAGCCAAATATACTCAAACATTTGGAAATTGACCTCTGTAGTCGAAAGACTATTTAAAAGTATAGTTGTCATACGTTCGTATGTTTTTATTTTGCAGACACAACTAAGTCATCTAACGTCATATTTGTAGACAATCCACCTTCGTTTCCAGGTAAGTACATTTTTAATGTAAAACTTCTAATAGTGTTCCATTTGTTGACATTAGTTAACTACAATAGTAAACATTATAGTATTATAGTTTATAATAACTATAGTGTAATAAAGTATCTACAAATAATTTGCAAATAGTTCATGTAGTTATTACATTAATAGACTATATACAAATAGTGAGTTCTTCATTCATTGTTACTGTAATTAACAAATTATTATTGTTTAATTAGCTAATATGTATAGTTCTCACTTTCGATTAGGTCACGGAAAATGGGAAAATTACATTAATTAAGTGCTTTAAACCAACCTTTATTAGATGTTAATTGCATTAATATTCAGTGTTCGTTAAAATTTTTACAAATACATCAAGCCTATCCCCAAAGCTAAACATAACCACTTAAAAATAAATAAATAACTAAAATAATGTTGTCAAAATGAATTACATACAAATATTCATAAGATCACATTGTTAAAATACATCAGTAAGGATTAGGGGTAGGTTTAGGGGAAAGAATATACAATTTGTACAGTATAAAACTCATTATTTCTATGGAAAGTCTCTATAAAACAGTGTGTGTGTGTGTGCCTAATGTATTTGTAAACATTTTAAGGAACACTGAATATGAATGCAATTATTGTCTAATAAAGTTTTTTGAGACAAGTGACAACTACAGTCAAACCAAAAATTATTCAGACAACAGATATAATTTTTTACTAGTGGGTGCAGGACACTATAGTTAATTTATGTAAGTGAGGATAGCAAAATAAAGTAAACTGTGACATATTATACCCCAAAAAAATCTGCATCCAGTGGACTACCAGTAAAATGTATAAAAATTTGGAACCAAAATTATTCAGACATTTTGACCTGACCATGTTTTGCTTGTGTTTTTTCTTTAATTGTTAATGCAACCTTTTACACCACAGACTGAACAAAATTAAACATTGCTTGGTGATTGGTTGACCTAAATTGGTATTATACAGTGGTGGTCAGAATTATTGGCACCCCTGATAAATATGATCAAATATGGCTGTAAAAAATAAATCTGCATTGTTTATCCTTTTGATCTTTTATTTAAAAAATTCACAAAAATCTAACCTTTCATTGAAGTAAAAGAGTTGAAAGTGGGGGGTAAATCACATTATGAAATAAATGCTTTTCTCCAAAACATGTTGGCCACAATTATTGGCACCCTTTTATTAAATACTTTTTGCAACCTCCTTTTGCCAATATAACCACTCTGAGTCTTCTTCTATAACGCCTGATGAGTTTGGAGAACACCTGACAAGAGATCAGAGACCATTCCTCCATACAGAATCTCTCCAGATCCTTCAGATTCACAGATCCATGTTGGTGCTTCTTCTCTTCAGATCACCCCACTCATTTTCTATAGGGTTATGGTCAGGAAACTGGGACGGTCATGGCAGAAGCTTCATTTTGTGTTCAGTGACACATTTTTGTGTTGATTTTGATGTTTGTTTTGGATCGTTGTCCTGATGGAAGATCCAACCACAGCCCATTATAAGGTTTCTAGCAGAGGCCGTCAGGTTTTGATTTTTTATCTGTTGGTATTTGCTAGAATCCATTATACCATGTATCTAAACAAGATGTCCAGGACCTCCAGCAAAAAAATAGGCCCACAACATTAAAGATTCAGCAGTATATTTAACCATGGGCATGGGGTACTTTTTATCCCTGTTTGCACTAAACCCATTTGGTGGATTTGCTGCCAAAAAGCTCTTTTTATAGTTTCATCTGTCCACAGAACCAGGTCCCTTTTGAACTGACAACTGAATATGCTGGAGTTTGTTTCTGACAACTGAATATGCTGGAGTTTGTTTCTGGATGAGCAAAAAGGATTTTTCTTGAATCCCTCTCAAACAACATGAGGTGATTTAGGGGTTGTTTGATTTTTTTTTTTTTTTTTAGTCTTTCTGACCCTAAGACTGAACTAATCTCTGCAATTCTCCATCTGTGATCCTTGGAGAGTCTTTGGCCACTCAAACTCTCCTCCTCGCCGTGCATTAAGACAATATAGACACACGTCCTCTTCCAGGCAGATTTGTAACATCTTTAGTTGATTGGAACTTCTTAATTATTGCCCTGATGGTGGAAATTGGGATTTTCAATGCTTTAGCTATTTTCCTACAGCCACTTTCTATTTTGTGAAGCTCAACAATCTTTTGCTGCACATCAGAACTACTTCAGAGATATTTTACTCATAAAAAATTCTAGGGGCGCCAATAATTGTGGCCAACGTGAAAAAAGCATTTATTTCATAATGTGATTTACCCCCCACTTTCAATTCTTTTACTTCAATGAAATTTTTTTGAGATTTTTGTGAATTTTTTTAATAAAAGATCAAAAGGATAAACAATGCAGATTTATTTTTTACAGTCATATTTGATCATATTTACCAGGGGTGCCAATAATTCTGACCACAGCTGTATAATTGTGTACTTAAATTCAACAGCTGACTGACTGGTTTATTGTAATGCATTACATACCTTTCTATCAAAGTTATCTGACATTATCAAGATGAATTTGTTCTGACACAGTTTAACTCTGAGTTCTTGTCATATATTTTATTACCATTTTCTAAACTATAGCGAATAAACTGTGATAATGTGAGAAATGTTGAATACATCTTGGTTTGACTGTTCGTAAATACAAAATACAAGCTTCCTGAAAGTGGCTTTAGTTTGTTTTCTCAGCTCCGCAGGTTATTTTGGATGTTAAACAACTTCCTCGACACTCCTCTCAGACACAGTGTCCGTTCTGTCGCCAATATATAACCACAGAGGTCATGACCAAAGCTGGCAGTGTGACTTATCTTGTGTGTTTCATTTCTATGGTTTTTTGGTGAGGTGAACTCTGTTGTCTGCTATTTTACTTTATTTATTCTCGTTTACGTCCTGTAGTCATTACCATTATGTCTTTCTGTCATACATGACATCTTTGTGTTTTTGACCGTTTCTTGTGTAGTTGTGTAGCTGGCTGCTGTCTAATCCCGTTCTTCGTGGATTCCTGCAAAGACGTCATTCACAAATGTCCAAAATGTCGCAGTAATATACACACGTGCAAAAAGTTCTGAGGAGTGGAATAATATCAATTGGACTGAATCACCAGCATCTGTGCTGAAGGACCTTATTTGTGATTATCGCACACAACTAAGGCAGCTGGAATTGTCCCAACAATCCCCCTGGAATTACCTGTGTGCCTTTCTTACAGGATGTAATTGTGATGTCCGATATTGTTTACTCTCTGCAGGGACCAAGCCAACCTTTCGGTTAGCCTTTAAACGGTCCAGAACTATCCAATCCGAAAGGAAAACCGAGTATGTCTGAATCTTCAGGGTGACTTCCCAGTCTTCTGGTTTGAACTTCAATGCTAAATTTTAATTTTGGGTTATTTATTTAAACACCAAACACTATCAGGAATATAAAAACTGGAATCAAGACACAATACTATGTGACCAAATTCCTGATTGCTTTTGGATGTAATGGAGTAGGAGTTCTTCAGCTGATAAAAAGGAATTCTAACTTATTCTATCTTGTTTTGTAGACCATAAGTTACGATCTTTCCTTTGAGAAAAATATTATCTCTGGTAAAATGTCATATGTGAAGTTTATTTATTGTGTTGTTAGCTTTCTTTGGATCATAACTGAGGTTATTCGGGGCTAGAACATGGTTCTGTGCTTTGGAGGGCCAAACAAATCATTTCAGTGGCTTCAAATACAGAAACATTTTAATGATAAAAGGCTGTATATACAATAAAGATATGTACAAAGATAACCTCAAAAGATATATACAGTTGCACAAATACATTTGAATAAAAATGTATATTGTAAAAATATATACACTGTGCAAAATATGAGGCATATGATCTACATCGCACTTCAGCGGGTCAGTAAGTTTTCAAATATTTCTCTTCTTTACCTCTTCATAACAAATAGCAATTACTCTGATGGCCTTATGATAGGATTTTGCTTTTTTTCCCCAACAAAAAATATTTATAGAGGCATAAAATGTGTGAAAAAATATATATGTGAGAACTGCATAAATGCAGTAAAATGCACTCAAAAGCCTTTTAAGCCTTTTTTAAGATTTACGCATTTCAATTAATAGTAAAATTCCATCAAATTGAATTGAATAATCCTTACATATTTTAATTGAATAATTGAACAATCCTTAATCAATTATTCAGTTCAATTTGATGGACTTTTACTATTAATTGAAATGTGTAAATATAATAAAAAGGCTCAATTTTTATTACAAAATTAAAAGCTTTGGGTCTCTGACAGAGACAGAACTATGGTAAATTCATTTTTTAAATATAGAAATACATTCTTTCATTTTGACATGTTTGGATATAAAAATGATTGTCTGAGTTCATGTTCAGTACAAGGTCAAGTAAATGCATTATTTGGCATATTTTCACAAAGTGCCTAGGGGAAAATCTGTTATTATATTTGTCAAATACTGAAAAGAAACATTTCTTAAGAGTGATACATCTAAAGGACGTTCCAGCAGATGTCGCTACATTGTCACATTTCATAGAAAATCAAAAAAATAAAATAAAAATCCATCTAAACTCAGACATTTTGACTGAAAACTAATTCAATCTGACAAATAACTAGAGAAGATGAGGTTTAGGTACATTCACAAAGGCATATCACCTGCCAGCTACCTGTACTTCAGTGGTTATGTAGAAAGAAGCTTGGATTCTGTGAAATATAGTGAATTTAGACCAGCAGTTCATCTACATCCAAAGCAAACATTTACTCTACTGCAGTAAAGAGTCTGACGAATCAAAATGCAGCTGCTTTCCGATGTCATTCTGATCGCTTCATATGAATATGGAAATTTCACTGGTCCAGTTAGTGTTGTTTTCCTGGTCAAGTCACGTAACAGTACCAGTTCAGCTGGTCTGTAAGAGCTAAATCGTGTCCACACTATCTCTACTCTTTTGTTAGAGATGATAATGGCCCCTAATCTCCCTCCCTCCCTCTATTTGGCCCCATGCTGGGTTTGGTAAACAAACTTGCTCTAACCTTCCCCAGTTCATGCACTAAATAAATGTGAATGTTTCAG
Organism: Coreius guichenoti; assembly: GCA_039654105.1. Taxonomy (NCBI): domain Eukaryota; kingdom Metazoa; phylum Chordata; class Actinopteri; order Cypriniformes; family Gobionidae; genus Coreius; species Coreius guichenoti. The sequence continues at coordinate 17,485,894 of CM077171.1, forward strand.
ACATTAAATGTCATTAGTTAGCTGCCACAATTTCGAGTACCCTAATGCAACGGCTAACAGCTCATTGACCATGGAAGTTGATAGTGAATGTACATGAGACACTAAACCGGTTCCTTCAATGAAGGTGGTCACATTTGGAACAATTTCCATGGCACAATGTTTCTATCAAAAATGTCTAACATTTGCAAACTCTGTGTAAAAAAGGGATAGTTCACGCAAAAATTACAATTCTGTCATCATTTACTCACCGTCATGTTGTTACAAACTTATATGGCTTCTTTCTTCAGCACAAAAGAAGATATTTTGAAGAATGTTTCAGCTGCTTTTGTCAGTTGGGAAGTCATTGGGATTTCATTGAAACTTTCAAGCTCCAAAAAGGACATAAAGGTAATGTGAAATGGATCCATATCGATCACTTTTTATGATCGAAATTTAAGTCATGTTGTTTGCATACATCAGAGTGAAACAGATTATAGAAAAAGAGGAAATGTAGGGGTTTTTGATTAAAAATTACGGTAAAAAAAAAAAACATGGATCGTTCACAAGAAGATCTATAATGCATTTAGAAAATAGGGGGAAAATAGAACATTTTAAATGCCAACTTTAAGGTTCTTGATGCCATATTTAATGCAGTCTTAATTATTAAATGTATTAAATGTTTTGATGTGAGAGTGAGTGAAGACTTAATATCCGTTCAATCTAAAATCAATCATTTCATGAGTTCACACTTACAAATAATCGGATAGAGTAAAAGAGTATGCGTATTTGGCGTGCCGTCTGAGGGAAGGGCTCCGAGCTCGGAATTTTGGCCCGAACCCAGAGTGTTCCCCCCCGTATCCCTGGCTGGGATAAAAACCAGTCGAGAGTGAGGAGTCGGAGTGGTGGAGGGATGCAGAAAAACTGTCGAGGAACATAGGTGAGTCAGCTATGTATATATAGGCATCATTTGAACGTGTTCCTCACGATCTTTGTAAATAAAACATCATACAAAGTGATCCTGCCCCTTTGGAATATACTAGTCAAGTCGTATGGATTAATTTCATGCTACCTTTATGTCCTCTTTGGAGCTTGAACATTTTGAAACTCACTGACTTTTTAAGGACAAAACGGCTATGTTTCACAGATACAAGTTTAGAATTTAGAAATGAGAAGAATAGATTTCGATGAACTATCCCTCTAAAACTAGAGTTTCTAGACAACGTAAATAGCAAAGGCACAATGATTGTACGTATAATTCTTACTTTCCCCAAAATATGTGATATGAATCTAATATATATTCTGTCAATTCAAAGAAATGATACTAATCACAATCTAAAAAAACAACATTCTAACATTCTATATAATATAGGCCAGCAGTTTCAAAGACTGCTTCAAAATATGAAAAGCAGAAGGTCACTGCCTAAATATATAGGTGAAAAAAAGTGTCTCTACATTCTTTTTCTGCCTTGAAAGGTGTTGGTGACAATAACAGCAAACAAACCTGCACTTATAGGCACAAATGAGAAAAGCAGATAACTATTGATGGTCACATCTGTTTAGATTGTGGTTTGCGCACAGAGAATCACTCCAGATCCATGGATGCCAAGAAGTATGAACTACTGAGCTCTACAAGAGTCCGACTGCTCACCGCATGTCAGTTAATGGTCCCTCGGGGTCAAAAGATCTTTTCAGAACGTCTCCAATCTTGATCCATTTGTGAGGTCAGTCCCAGTGCAACTGTAGATCAGTTGAGTCCAAGAAATCAGATGAAAAGACTGTCGGAGAGGAGATTCCAGCAGGACCTGGGATCGTAAGGTCCAACCACTCCATGTTGTCAAGACCTGTGTCTTGTAGATGGAGGGTGGATGGCGCTATGTCGGTGAAGGTCAGATCTGAAGTGTCCATTGGGGAGTGGGGCCGCTCCAGCAGCTGGTTTTTGAGCTCCTCCATCAGTCTCTGGGACTGTGGCTCAGCGTCCTCCAGCAGGGCCTCCAACTGGTTATCGGAGGCCAGGGCCACCAGGCTAGGTTGAGGTGCTTGGGTCTGATTAGGAGTGCGGGCTACGTGTATCTGTGGGGGAGGACGTGACAGCACAGTGTTGATGGGCAGGGTAGTGATGTTTACCGTCACTGGCTGAAGTTTATCCAGAGAAGGATCCTGCCTGGCCAGAGGGGATATTTCTGGGAGGGAAAGCACAGAAAATGGTTTAGTTATACAAATCTATTGCAGCTAAAATCAAAGACCTGCTCTGTGGTTATTTCTTTACACAGGTCTCACCTCCACTCTCAATCAAAATGTCAAACAAATCGTCCATGTGCTGACTGGTAGCAGTGGGAACCTTTGTGGAAGAATATGAGGTATTAAGACAATGGGTAAAGTGTTCAAAATACATTTCAAAGTATGCAACATTAGTATTTTGACCTTCAAGTGTAGTTGGAAATATCGTAATTTCGAGTTCCGAGCACATGAATGGGAAAATGGGACAGAGTGGGAAAGCCAGATTTTTCTAACTGCGAGTACTGTGTACGCTCAGCTTGCACCTTGAATTTGTTTGCATTAATTATTTTGTCCACAAGGTGGCAACACTGGCCTGGCCTGTTGTTTCATGGTTGAAAAAGAAACGGAAGAGACGAAACAAAAACAACAAACTACTGGAGACGGCAACAACGATAGACACAACTCTAGTTTAAATGAGTCCTAAGACATTTTTGTCTGTCATAACTTCTGGAGAGAAATAGCGCAGACACTGGATAAAGATTAAACTTCCTAGTGTGCATGTTCTTCGTTTCATGCATGCTATCAAATGGAGTATTCTAAGGCTAAGCATTTGCATCAAAACTTTAGTATACTTTGCACTTAACTTTAAATTACCTGCATTGTGGCTTGTAGACCTCTGGTCTGTTTGACGGCCTCCTCATAACGGGGTGGGTCTTTGCTCTTTGGGCTATGGTGATTGGGGAACGTTGATGGCTGAAGAATATAGTTGAGCTGACAAGGTGAGGGAGGCTGAACAAAACAATATAAATTTCAAACTGTGTAATATGAGTCATGAGCAAACAGTGTAATATATAAGGGATAATGGAGCATTATAGACAACAATGAAAGAGTACACACATGTTAGCATGTTTCTATGCAGTTTATAGTGTGTTCTGAGTGGTTGCCAGGGCATTGCTATACAATAATTTAAGATGTATTGAGAGGTTGTTGACATGTTGCAAGCATGTGTATTTGTTGTACATACTTTACATGCGCTCTGTTTTCATTAAACCAGATTTTATGCTAAAATGATAGCTGAGAAGATGGTTTACTCTCCCACCAAGTCAGGGGTGTCCAATCCTGATCCTGGAGGGCCACTGTCCTGCAAAGTTTAGCTCCAACCCCAATTAAACACACCTGAACCAGCTAATCAAGGTCTTACTAAGGATACCAGAAACTTCCAGGCAGGTGTGTTGAGGCAAGTTGGAGCTAAACTCTGCAGGACAGTGGCCCTCCAGGACCAAGTTTAGACACCCCTGCACTAAGTAGACCTGGGGTCGGCAACCTATGGCACATGGAGAGATAATCACAGTAGCGTGCACCTCCAGTCGCGCGAATGGCTTGTCGGATCTGCGCTCTAACGCAGGTTAAAATTTCACACTTTAATAGTATTTATAGCTCTTAACTTAATAAAATGGGCTGTGTGACTATGAGGAATGATTACCTCAAAATGTACGTCCGTATGCAAGTTTGAGGGACTTTATTTAAATTAAATACATACACCTCTTGCGTCATAGGTTGCCGACCCCTGATATAGACAGTTTAATACCCAATATAGCATCCCTTGTGGCAACACTGAGAAAACAATATGTGCTTGTGTTGCATTACGAGTTCTAAACCATTTTTAGAGCCCATCAACCCATGAAACGCAGCTTGCGCTAACTAGGAGAATTTATGTCCATGTACTTGTGAATGCTGAATATTTCAGGTTTAAGCCATGTGTCTACCAAAGCTTTTTTTCCCTGAGGCCAGAGTATTTTTTCAATAGTTTGCAATAGGAGTGCCGCATTTTTACACAGAACATTTATTCCACACAGAGTGCTCGGCACTTGCCCTTTGGAAATGTTGAACTTTGGGTAAAACGCAGTGCTTATCACTGTCACCTTTTTCCCAGCCATCCAATCATGGTGGAGGAGGGGCGGGACAAATACTACACTGACCAAATGTCAGTAGAGGAGAAGTTAATATTGCTGGTCTCTAAGTATTCATGTCTGTACCAGATTATTGTACATCCCCAGACTACCACAATATTAATATGAAAAAAAATTATGCTTGGACCTCCAAAGCGTTTTCAAGCGCTGGGCATTTTCAGAAAAGCACCTGCCATTTTCAGCTGACAAAAAAATGCTTTGGTGGACACACAACCGTACAGAACAGACTTTTGTGAATAGAGAGAGTTTGTCTTACTTTGTTAATGGGTCCGTTTGGGGTTGTGTGTCTGGGCGAGACTCTAGGTGAGTTGTTGAGGAAGCACTGGGGCATGTCAGCCATGGGCTGGTTCTGGTTCTGCCTGTACTCAAACCCAGAAGGCGAGCTTCCACACAGGGGTAAAGCCTACAACACATGCATCAAGAGGCAGATTTAGACCCAGTGCACTGTGCAAGTAAAAAACGTGTGTATATCAGTGTGTAAACAGAGGCCTCTTGTTCTCGAACCAACTATCTGTCTTCTTGATAAATGCTCTTTCTGATTTTCTCTGTACTTTTTACTTCTGTCACCTATTTAGTCAGGTCTGCGTTTGATGTTGAGAGGGTAATGCATCACCTAAACTCAACTGCTATTGCCAGGGCAACATCAGCGATAAGTACAGAACACATTGCAGGCCTCCAGAAAGGCTTTCCATTTCAAGCTATGTGCCAAATCACAGAGAAATGTGTCTGGGCCTTGTCCTCACAATAGTGAGCTGAACTGGATTTATGAAGTGTCGGAACACTGAGAGCAAAAGAAAAGGTTAAGATCTACAAGCAACCTAAAGTATACATGCATAACAACACAACTCAGAGCATACAATGAATTTCTAATTGCTCTTATTTTTATTATTTTACTGATTTGTGGTGCCTTTCTAATTAAAATTATGCATAATGCATATCCTAATTACCTTGTATGTCTAAAGTAGTGTATAGAAAAATCCATATCAGTCAACCACTAATTCTTATATGGCCAGGGCATTGCTTAATGTGTTTTATTTAGTTGCCAGGGAGTTGGTATTCCAATTGTGAAAGTGATTTTAGTGGTTGTTTGAGTGCCAGTTACCATGCAGTTTGGGGTAGTTGCCATGGTGTTGCTATACGATTGCTAAGGTTCTTTAAGTAGTTGTTAAGGCCCAGACACACACAAGTCACAGAGAGTGACAAAGACTGCATACAAAATCGCATACTTCCCTACTATATAGTAGGTGAAAAATACTATGTGACAAAAGAAGTATGTCAGAATTCACAGTACTCATAAAAGAGTAGGCAAAAAGTACCCGGATGACCTACTAGTCCCTGCGAGATTCTGAAGTGTGCATACAATGGACACTTTACTATCCCATGAGGCCACGGGAAAGGAGCTGAGTATAGACAGTATGGCGAAAGTAGTATGTCCAGATTCATATTACATAGCATAACATACTTTTTAGCGGTTGTGAAGTAATTACTTATTTAAAATAAGTACCTGCTCAAGACAGTATGCACTGGTCGCTAAGCTGAACAGCCAATCAGAGTGATTTTTCTTACCAATGGGCTATGCCACCGATTCAACATGCTCAATTCACCCTTTGCCAGGAATTTGATTATAGCTGATCTGACCAATCATAACGCAGAATCCGCCATTTTGTCCGACAAACCAGACAGGAGAATTAATAGATTAACGTCGATGGACTTCAACTTGAAAAATGGTGTGTACTGATGTCTTTCTGCGGTTGAAACAACATACCTTCTGATGTTCATTCATGTTTATAACTACTAGTAAAAAGTTCACGTGCCGCTTGAACTGAGGTGCTACAGCAATCTGTCACGACACGAAATACCACAAAATGGTATTTATTGTCTACAATGTATTTTTCACTGTGTGAGAACACGATGTGGCGTGAGAATGCCATGGCTTGTCGGACATAGCAACAGTAACTAAGAGGGGTGGGACTTTGCGAAGGGTCAATTGTTCAAAAAGTTGCTGACGGGGGACCGAACCCACTGCAAAAACTAGGCTGACAGACGCTCAACAATGGCCCAATATTGGTTGATGGACAACCATGGTATGTTACAGCCTTTAGGCAGTTACCATGCAATTTCTAGAGTGCAGAGGGTTGCTATATGACTGCTAAGGTGTTTTTAGTGCTTGATAACGCATTGCCATTCGCTAGATGAAAATCACACAGATGCAATTTGCTCACCTGAGGTGGAGATGGTGCCTGAATTGAATGCTGTTGCAACATTGTATTATTGGACATCTGTGTTTGCAGAAGTGGTGTTTGTATGATTGTTTGGGCCAAACTGGGCATTGTTGTTTGGAGAATGGTCTGCGCCTGCAAAGTAAAGAGAAAAATTCTAAATAAGATATGACATTTTCTTAACTGTAAATAGCACTGGCATATCATGAATGTTAAGAGACCTGTGTGCTGATGGAGTTTCTGGGCTGGCTGATGGGCAACAGGATTTGTGTGGTAGGCTGAGTGTTGATCAGTGTCTGCTGATGCAGCACTTGAGGGACTTGCTGGTTGTTGATATAGAACTGCTGGACTGGGGTGTGGTGCATCTGGGCAAGAGGCTCTTCCTGTTTCACACCTGTAGTTTGTGGCAGGGGACTCCGCTTGGAGTTGCAGCTAGGGGCGGCGCCGTTCTCCTCTTTGACCTGGACTGATGGATTGGGTTCAGGCTGCTGCCCTCCACCCTGCTGACTCCTTTTCTCCACCTCCAGCTGCATCTTCAGCTCCTCCACCAGCCGTTGCTCCTGCTCCAGCTTACGCATCAGCTCCTCAATCTGACGCTCCTTCTCGTGGAGGCGCTGGTCTTTTTCGGACACCTTGATTTCCATGGTCATGTCTTCAGGTGTGGGTTTGAGGGGTGAAGTGCCTGTTGGTGGGTGGCCTGGAGACAAAGTGCATTGAGCTCTTGTGGGACTGTCTCTGCTGTCCTCCATACTGATGTTGGAGGCCTCGGACCTCTCAGGAGACACAGGTGGAGTTGTGCTCATGCTTTCAGGCTGCAAAGCAGATTTGGAGATGTTTGAATCCATGGTTGTAGTAGACTGAGAGCTCTCCTGGTGAGCCTTAAGCCTTTCTATGAGGTCTGTCTTAGTGCCGGACACAGGAAGCCCACGCAATTTCAACTCCATCTTAAGCTCAGCCACCTAGAAGACATAAGAACAACTGTACTTCTGCACATATATCTATTTTATGAGGAAAAATTAATGGGCATATTACCCACCTTCATCTCATCAAGGTTAGCAGGCAGAGACCCAGTTTTACGACCGGTCACGGTGTTGTTGGGACGTGAAGGAGCCGCACTCGGCAAAGACACCATGATGGGAGAGGGAAGATTTGGGCTGGTGCTCAGGGTGATGTTGGGGCAGCTGTTCTGACTCTCAGCTACTGGCCTGCAGGGGAGTATGGGGCATTTTAAATGCAATAGGAACTTCCTGTTCCCTCATAATTCACAATAAGCAGCCCTTCTACACAATAGAAGCAGAGGTATATCTTGCGGCAACAGGAGCCAAATTGGACAATAATGTGAGGAACTGCCATACTACAGCTGGGGTGTTGACAGGTCTGTTAGACAAGATTAATAGGTGAAACCATTATTTAAAGGATATCGCTCATAGCACACAACGCTCACATTCCTTTCCGAGTTGCGTACTTCTTTTTGCAAAGCAATAAGGTTCATTGTAAATCCTTTTAGTGTCAGAGCTGAAAGTGATATCTCAGAATCATATGCAAGTGCACTGGTCCGTAACCAATGATTCAACTTAACTGACATCACATAAGAGGAACTAGTACAGTATTATGTTTTTGTGTATGCATCCCTGCAGGCCATTTCACATGCCAGAGTTCCCCACTTGAGCAGTTTCAACTTTGACAAGGTTGCTGGGGACTTTTTGAAGTGCATCACAACAATTATGGACAATTTGCACAACGTTACACATTATATATGATTTTTTTGTATATATTAAAAAAACATGTTCCACATTTAGTCCAATGTTCTCCTCCAAAATAATGTGTAAATTGAAGGCTATCCAAAAAAATATATAAATGTATAACTGTAGGATATGTTATAGCTACATTATGCACACAAAAACTGTCCTAAAGAGGGATAGATTAATCACTAAACAATAAGGTTACACTTTATTAAAAGGTGACATAGTTACATTGTAATTACTCAAATAAGTACTGAGTAATATTAATTCACTATATGTACTTACTATAGAGTTACAGTTAATGTTAGGGTTTGGTTTAGGGTTAGTTACTTGTAATTATGCATAATTTACTGTTACTAATATAATAAGTACATGTAGTAATGTGTAACTATGTCACCTTAAAAAAGTTTACAGATGTAAATGTGCCTGTAAAAATTAAAGTTATGTATTGGAGGATTGAAACACTTCTCAATTGCATTCATCTAGTTTGTGTTAAATACAGTTGTGGGCTGTCCAATGTGTTTTTTTTCCAGAAATGTGTTTTAATGACATGTAAAATGACATCACTGACAGTTTTCCAAATAATCAACAATTACATTTTTTGTCTATTTATTTACTTATCACTTTCAATAAGTTATTATTTTATTATTATTGCTGGCAAAAAAAAACACTATGCAAGAGAGACTGTTCCTATGTATCTAGATTCAGATAGCATATTATGACATTCAGATAATAATCATCATATTATATTTAAATATTGTATATTGTATACGTTATATTAAATACTCTGTGAATTATAAACAATAAAATCACCTTGTCATGTTGAGGTCAATGTGACATATGGTGCTTGTGATTTAAGGGGTGCATGTCATGTGAAAGGGCCTTAAATGTTGGAAAGTTTATTGGAAGTGTGACATACTTAAGTGGTGCTGGTAATATGGCCTGGTAATTGTAATGCTGTTGCTGTTGGCTGAGAATCTGGAGCTGCAGGAACTGCTGCTGTTGTTGAAGAAGCCTGGCATATGCAGAGTCCATCGGGGCTTCATTGGGTTCCTGCTTCTGGTCAGGTGGGATGTACTGGTGATACTTGAGCTTCTTAATCCGTGGCTTGGCTTCTTTACTCTTCTTGCTTCGACTCTTGTCACTGGACTGTTTGGGCTGGCTTTGCTACATGGAAACAAGGGCGGAAGAATTGAACACCTGAAATCACACAGCAAACGTACTGACCACAGTCAACACCCTGCCGCTTTGGAATTATATCACCAGTCTGTTTGATTTGTGATTTCAGGTGATTCCCATAATGTTTCAACTAGCTCAGTTCTCTTGCTATCAAGAGGTGTCAGCACTATGAGAATAGCAGGAGCTGAGAGATTTGTGGGCAAAACCACAAGTATGCAACTGCTGTGAATAGGTGGGACATGTATGAACAACCTAAAATCACAGGAAGAGGAAACAGGATGCGTGGAGGGGACATGACCCTCATTGTTCCTAAATATTGAGTCACAGGATACACATGAAAATGCTTTGGCTTCTGAGGAAGGGAGTTGAAAGTCATCAGGATGTAATAACACCATTTCAAGCCGGCGTATGTGTGCACAGGTTTCCCAAAGCACCACTGGGAGAGAGGGTCAGCAGCGTCCCTCTGTCATATATGCGGAGTATGCTTTGAAGGCTTGGATTATGATAAATGCACAAGTTATTGCCTGACTCCTGTTTCTGAGACCCCAGCATCAGTTTGTTCTTCTCTGCATTATGAGTGTGAATGTTTCATTTGACCTCCAGTTAAAGACAGAAGGCGGCTGCTAGCACTTCCAGCTCTGCATCTGCTGCTCTTCTGAAACTGATTTGGCCTAAGATACCTTTGACAAGTTGTTCTAAACAAGCTGTTTAGAGTGACAAACAACAGCTCTACTGCTCTCCTGTTTTTACACTGTGGTACAGAATCGTTTTTTTTTTGCTAAAGAGTTACACTACTGTTCAAAAGTTCAGTAAGTTTTTTTTTTAAAGAAATTAATACTTTTATTCAGCAAGGACACATTAAATTGATCAAAAATGACAGTAAAGACATTTAAAATGCAACAAAAGATTTCTATTTTAAATTAGCATGTTACTAGCATGTCTTACCAAAACACTAATATGTTGCTAGCATGTTTTAGCACATTGCTAATATGTTTTAGCATGTTTAAAGTATGTTTAAGCAGCTGCTAATATAATATGTTGCTAACATGTTTTAACACATTGTTTGCATGAATTACCACTCTCCTGTCTTTACACAGTGGTACAGAATCATTTTTTGCTAAAGATTTACATTACCGTTCAAAAGTTCAGTTAGATGTTTTTTAAGGAATTAATATTTTTATTCAGCAAGGACAAATTAAATTGATCAAAAATGACAGTAAAAACATTTAAAATGCAACAAAAGATTTCTATTTTAAACTAGAAAGTAAAGCTTATTGGGACAAACTTTTATGTTGGCTTGACAAAGCCTATAAGCTTCCTAGCATGATTTATCATGTTGTTAACATGTCTTATCATGTGTCTAGCATCATTTTACATGTTGCTAACATGTTTGTAGCTTGTTTTAATATGCTACTAGCATGAATTAGCATGTTGCAAAAAATTTTAACGTTACTAGCATGAATTAGTATGTTACTAGCATGTCTTACCAAAACACTAATATGTTGCTAGCATGTTTTAGCACATTGCTAATATGTTTTAGCATGTTGAAAGCATGTTTAAGCATGCTGCTAATATAACATGTTGCTAGCATGTTTTAACACACTGCTGGCATGACTTAGTATGTTGCTTGCATAAATTGACGTTGCTAGCATGTTTTAGCATGGTTTAACGCATTGCTAGCATGTCCCAACCTAGTTGCTAGTCTTTGCCAGTAATAGATACTTGGTGGATGAAGCTTAAATACTCTATTAGAGTTATTGTATAAACCTTTTGACCCCTTCAATGAAAGGACTTTTCCTAGCTTTGATCGTCTGTTTAACAAAAATAATAAGTCTGATCAGTTAGAAAAGATATAGCAACCCGAGGCAGAACAGTCTGAAGGTCTGACCCAAGTTTGGTAGTCTCAGAAGAAGAAGAAAAGAAGAAGCTTAAATAGAAGATCAGTATGCTGGCTTTATCAAGCCAACATAATATATGCTGTTCTATTGAACTTTCTATTCATCAAAGGATCCTGAAAAAAAATATATCACAGTTTTACATGTATCACAAATTATTATCAATGTTGAAAATTTAAGAAGAAATGTTTTGTGAGCAGCGAATCATCATATTAGAATGATTTCTGAAGGATCATGTGACACTGAAGACTGGAGTAATGATGCTGAAAATTCAGCTTTGATCACAGGAATAAATTACATTTTAACATACAGTATATTACAATAGAAAACTGTTATTTTAAATAGTTTAGATTTTACAATATTACTGTTTTTACTGTATTTAATCAAATTACCACAACCTTTAAAAACATTTTTAAAAAACTATATCGGCCCCAAACTTTTGAATGGTAGTGGTAGTATATAATGTTCTTGTATCTGTAGGCAAAAACTCTTTAACATCATTTTTTTTAAATCAAATTTTCCAGTGAATTTCTGAGTTCAATAGAGCATTATTATTTTATTACTTCTTACTCTTTTAGTTTCACAGTCTGTGTGGTATATTTCATTATTTAGCTGGAGTTGCTATTGTGAAATTAGTCGGTAATACTGTGAGTCACTGACCATTATCTCTGAAAATAAACATTGACAGGAAATAACATCACCGTGGTTAGGCCATATGGTTTACCTTCACGAGGGTGGGTCCTGGCTTTGTGGGAGCAGCAACAGTGACAAGCTGAGTGGCAGTCATTACTCGACCATTTTCTACTGATGTTTTGCTCAGGAAGTCTGAGCACTGGGTTGTAGGTGGACACTATTGAGATAAAAAGAGATTAAAAGCCATATGGCCATGAGAAAAGAGAGACATATGAATCTAACCAGCATCACAAGGCTGATGTCTGGATAATTTGCAGCGAAAACGTAGACGTAGAGGCAACTTAGCTCTTCTTTAGAGCGGAATATTACTTCATATGCTTTAATTCTCTATCAGACGTTTTTATCAAAAGCTAACTGTAAAAAATTAGCACTGAATATTCCTGAACCGGTTATCAGTCAATAGGGTGTGGATGTGAATCTAAGGACTGCTATGAGGCTGACCTGGAGTTTGGAGCCGATCGGAGGCGATACAGCGGCTGGATCAGGCAGTCTGGCTTCTATAGGTGAAGATGCAGAGCCCTGAGACTCATGACTAGCTGGCTGCTCTGGAGACAGAGCTTCACTGCTGTCCTCATTGAAGTTATAAACATCTAGTTCACCAACTGCAGTGTCAAACAAAAACAAAACAAAGACAAAAGTTAGGGTGTTTTCAGACCTGTAGATCGTTTGCTTTGCTCCGAAACAGGGGCTTAATTTGTTAGAATGTTGCATTTTCTTCTTGGTTCGGTTCGCTTTCACAAGGCAACATTTCAAAGCGTACCAAAATATGTTTATGCAAGTCACATGTGAGTAAAACATCCTCTTCTTGGTCAGAGTTCACCTGTTTACATATATATATATATATAGGCCTGGCTCGCAGTCTTCACTCTAATTCATCCTAAAGGTGTTCTATCGGGTTGAGGTCAGGACTCTGTGCAGGCCAGTCAAGTTCCCCCACACCAAACTCGCTCATCCATGTCTTTATGGACCTTGCTTTGTGCACTGGTGCGCAGTCATGTTGGAACAGGAAGGGGCCATCCCCAAACTGTTCCCACAAAGTTGGGAGCATGAAATTGTCCAAAATGTCTTGGTATGCTGAAGCATTAAGAGTTCCTTTCACTGGAACTAAGGGGCCAAGCCCAACCCCTGAAAAATAACCTGTGGCAAGCAGTCGAGGCCGAGGGACCGTGAGAACGGGGCGAGGCCAGTGGCGTGAGAGATAATGAGCGCCAGCAGCGCGCCGCACCGGTCTCGTGTCTGACGGAGGAGCTCGGATGCATAAAAGGAGGAGCGATGACAGTGAAGGAGGAGAGAGGACCAGGCCTGGACTTTTATGTTTTGTTTGGTTTATGTTTTATTATGTGTGTGCGGCAGTCGTCCGTGAGGAGGCTGCCATTTTTACGTTCAGTTTCTGTTTATTTATTTATTAAAGTATTTGAACGTTCGCCGGTTCCCGCCTCCTTCTTCCCATAACAACATACCTTGTTACATTGGTGGATGGAAGACCCGGTGGGATGGAGAGCTCGCTGCTGTGCTCCTGGGTCAAGGTGGGGTGGCTGCCGTCCAAACTTTACACTTGGCACAATGCAGTCAGGCAAGTACTGTTCTTCTGGCAACTGCCAAACCCAGACTCATCCATCGGATTGCCAGACAGAGAAGCGTGATTCGTCACTCCAGAGAACACATCTCCACTGCTCTAGAGTCCAGTGGCGGCGTGCTTTACACCACTGCATCCAACGCTTTGCATTGCACTTGGTGATGTAAGGCTTGGATGCAGCTGCTCGGCCATGGAAACCCATTCCATGAAGCTCTCTACGCACTGTTCTTGAGCTAATCTGAAGGCCACACAACGTTTGGAGGTCTGTAGCTATTGACTCTGCAGAAAGTTGGCGACTTCTGCGCACTGTGTGCCTCAGCATGATCTGACCCCGTTCTGTGATTTTACGTGGCCTACCACTTCATGGCTGAGTTGCTGTTGTTCCCAATTGCTTCCACTTTGTTATAATAACACTAACAGTTGACCGTGGAATATTTATTAGTGAGGAAATTTCACGAATGGACGTATTGCACAGGTGGCAACCTATCACGGCACCACGGCACCACGCTCCTGAGAGTGAACAATTCTTTCACAAATGTTTGTAGAAGCGTCGGCATGCCTAGGTGGTTGATTTTATACACCTTTGGCCATGGAAGTGATTTGAACACCTGAATTCAATAATTTGGAGGGGTGTCCCAATGTCCCAATAGTGTATATATATATATATATAAATATAACTTGGGCCGAGACTGTTTTGGTGCGGATCCGAGTGTTCATATATGCCTAAACGAACCGAACTAAGGGAGAAAACACACCAGGTTCCAAAACAAATGCTCCAAATGAGCCAGGTGTGAAAACGCCCTTAGACAAAAAAACAAGAGTTTGTGTTAGTCATGTAATTTGCCTTGCCACATAAATGTGATCATTAAGCATGTAAATACATTATTTCATTGTTTTTACCAATGTCAACAGGCAGGATGTTCTTCTCCACCAGTTCCATTGGTCCCGGCCTCTGTGCAATCTTCTCATTGAGATCATCTGCTAGACGTGCCCTCTTTAGTTTCAACTGAGTGGCTTGCAAAGAAGGCTCTGCATGGGTTTCTGAAATACATAAACAACTTCAGGACATACTAAAGCTACATCACAAATTAAGTATCCAGGAAGTGAAACAAAAAGTATAAGACTCTGACAATGCTCTTTAAAGCTAAATCACTTCTGTTTGGTCAGGTGCGTACCTTGTAAAATGTGCATGCGGACAAGATCAGCACGGGCAGGTCTGCTACGGATTTTATGTTTCAGAAAATTCTCAGTCTGTATATGAAGAAAATGCAATGAATATGAAACTAGTAAATTAATAAAAAATTGGAGTACATACATCTCAGCATGTTACTGTAATCATAATAAACTAGTAGCTGACAATTGTTTATATATAGAAAAAAGGGAGGCTGATGGCCAATGTAAAATTATATTATGTAATTAATTTTGTTTATTAATTTCATTGTTCAAAATGTCTGCACTTCATTGCATTATAACAAAATATCAAACCAAGTGGCATCTGCAAACTGTAAATGTAATATTCATATTTTTTTAAGTGTGGCTTAAAGGGATAGTTCACCCAAAAATGAAAATTAACCAATGATTTACTCACCCTCAAGCCATCCTAGGTAGAGACCTCCGCGGGACGGATTTTTCCTGCAGGATTCTGTCCCACTCCCGCCCGCAAAAATATACGTTACCTTCTCCCGCCCGCAAACATTCATGTTTTGTCCTACTCCCGCCCGCAAAAGCCCACATAAAAATATAAATAGATTTTTTCTGTACGTCCATGAAACAGTTTAGAGTAATTTTACATAAAAGCAAGCGCATGCATGGTTTGGTGTGGCAGAATGCACGCAAAGTGCGCTCCCTTAATAATTCCTAAAAAGCTGACATCTTTTGACAGTTCATCGCAATCTCACAAAGCTCCGTTATCAATGAAGCTAACTGCACAACGAATCTTCCATAATGTCTACACTTTCTTTGTTATAATCAGAGGATTTGCCAGCATACAGAATTCAGCACTGAACAAAAACTCAGAAGTTGTGAGCGGTGAGTGGATTCTATCTTAAATGCATCTGATTGGCCATTGCGTTCTAGAAATCAACACATATGTCCGTGATTGGCTACACTGCACAATGCAGAAAAAACATGCTATAAACAGAAACTCTGCCTATGCTTGCGCCTGTAAATCGTTTTTATTTTGTTTTAGTTGTTTACTTGTTGCTTTTGTGCAATAGATGAATAACAATTTATTTGTTTTTAGATGTTTTATTTTTAGATATTTCTATTTTGCGGGAGTCTCGCGAATAGTTTTATTCTCCCGCAACCCGTACACACGATTATCTTACCGCCCGCGCCCGCACCCGCACTCGGCCATCAAATCTAGTCCCGTGCCGCACTCTATTGCGTTGGGTCCCGTGGGAGTGCAGGTCTCTAATCCTAGGTGTATATGACATTCTTCTTTCAGACGAATACAATCAGAGTTATTAATAAAAATGTCCTGGCTCTTCCAAGCTTTATAATGGCAGCCCAAAATTTGAAGGTGGACCGTCTTCCGTATTCAACTTACGAAGAAAGTGTAGTGCCTCTTGCAGTTCAAAACACTTACGCTACGTCCGACATCATCGTTGCGCCAGTTATGCTTTTTTACGCTATGTCCAATGTCATTGTCGCACCAGTTGCGCTTTTTTCGTAAGTTGAATACGGAAGACGGTCCGCCGGAAGCTAGATATTTTACTTTATAACGTGTTAAATATGGATATTTTTCTTACAAAAACCCATCGATTCGCTTCAGAAGGCCTTTATTAACCCCCCGGAGCCGTGTGGATTACTTTTATAATGGATGGATGCACTTTTTTGGGCTTCAAATTTTGGGCTGCCATTCACTGCCATTATAAAGCTTGGAAGAGCCAGGACATATTTTAATATAACTCTGATTGTATTCGTCTGAAAGAAGAATGTCATATACACCTAGGATGGCTTGAGGGTGAGTAAATCATGGGGTAATTTTCATTTTTGGGTGAACTATCCCTTTAACTATCCAAATACTTGAGGCCAGTTAATCACTATAGCACTCAATGATGCTATTGTTGTGATTTTTCCATAAACATCCTTATATTATTAAACCTGTGTAAAGGCCAGTTCACTAATGAATGGAAAGTGTAAGAATATTTCTGAGCAGTGAAGTCTTACCCTTGCCCTCTCCAAACTTCTGACCTGCTCATGAAAAACTCCAGGTGTCTTCAGCGCTAGGAAGAAAAAAAATTATCTTAATTTAAAAACAAGACAAGTGACATGACACGATCTATAATATCTTATATATCATCTATAATATCTTATTACATCATAATCTATTTTATATAAAATATCTTATTATATAGATGGGTTTCTGTACAACGTCATCACAGAGATGCGCGCGCAACTAGGGGGCAGAAAGCAGCACTCTTTACGGCATATCTGTAGCAGAAACAGAGATGACACGGAGCTGTTGTGCTGTAAACTGCACTAACCGCCAAAAAGATGGATTTAAAATGTTCAATATTCCAAGGGAATCACATGCCTTTGCTAAAAACAGAAGATTATGGATCCAGGCCATTAATAGGGCGGATTGGGGTCCCGGTGGTCCTACAATGCAGGGGTTCTCAACTCTGGTCCTCGAGGCCCACTGTCCTGCAGAGTTTAGCTCCAGCCCTGATGACCGACACTGACCATACAACTTCAGTTTTCCCAGAACATAAAATGATGGCACAGCTGTAAGAGCATCGTTCACAAGTTTCTGCACGGCCCTAACTACAGCCTATAGTGTATTCTGTCACGTATTTAGTATTGAGACCAAAAATCATTCAGTTGATCAGTGATATTTTCTCACCGATGACGTTGTTGCCTTTTTATATATCACAACTATTCAGTGTTTTCAACCACATAATGTTTATTTTAGGTTTCAGACATTTAAATGGAGTACTATAGCCTTTAAAAAAAATACAATTAGCCTATAATTGGTAAAATTCTAATTCCATATAAACTGATGTCTATGGAAGCTGCAATAATAATCCTTTCAATTATAATTTGAAGAAGTTTTTGTTCATATCAGATAGCCTGCACATTGTGTATGAAACAAAGTTTACTATATTCTTCTCCCAGTTCACTGGCCACTTACTTTTATGTATTTCAGGAAAAATTTATGAATTTACGTAAATCCGGCAGATCCTCTGAATTGCGTTATAGGCCTATCAACTAACATGATCATTATAAATGTGTTTAAACGACACAGCACCTTCATTTCCACATTGAAAATTGAAATATATAACATAATTCATGATATAGTTAAGTTTGTGAATATTTTGAATAAAAAAGGAATATATGTCATAGTCTGGCTTCATGATGCGTCGCCAAGGAACTACTCGACATAACACCTGTTCACGGTTTTGCCCCCTGAATGCGCGCGCATCCAGTATTGTTTGTATACAAGAAACCCGTCTATAATACCTATGGAAGCTTGTTTTATGGAATAAAAAATAAATAAAAAAGGTAATTGCGACTTTTATAAAAAAAAAAAAAAAAAAAAAAAAAACACAATTCTGACTTTTTTTTCTCTGAATTGCGAGTTTATATCTATATTAAAAAAAAAGAGGTCAGAATTGCAGGATATAAACTCGCAACTGCAAGAAAACAAGTCAGAATATCTGAAAAAGTCCGAATTTTGAGAAAAAAAAACAAAATTCAGATATAAAAATTGCGATATAAAACTGCAAGAAAAAAGTTAGAAATGTGTGATATAAACAATTGCGAGTAAAAAATCTACATTTTTGAGATGAAAAAGTTGCAATCACCTTTTTTATTTTTTAATCCGTGGCGGAAACCAGCTTCCATGAACCTCTTGTTTACGTGGTGCAAAACTCTTTTAAACATTTTTCTGTATTAAGCTACTGTGCTCTAAAGAAATTCTGCTTAAAGGCAAGTTGTGCCCTAAAGGACAATCTAAGACTGTCTTAACTACTGAAGTTAAACTAGAAAGATTTTGACCCACTTTAGAGAATGTGTGCTTTACAATTTGTAAACTACTTTGTTAGATTTGTACATAAAGTAAAAGTAAATTCAATAAATTCAAGACAGTCTGAAAACAATGCAATTTCACACAATTTTTCTCTGGGTAAATCATGTTTTAAGAATGTTTTTAAAAAAATACTCTAGTCAAGTCGAGACCAAAATATTAATTAAATATTGTACAGCAGACAAAGGTATTTCTTAAGGTGTTAATTTGTGGGTGTTGAATCCACGGTCAACAGGAAATGAGCGCTCTGACACAGTGGTTGTGCCTTGATTAGCAAAGACATCTTTTGCTCCCCCTGCTGAATTTTCAGTAAAGGTATAATCCTGACATGAATATGATTAAAGAATGCAAGAATTGGTCTTTGTGGGAGAATCCGAGCCATTAACCATTGACTATAAAGCCCGGGAGGTAACCACAGATCTTGCTGAGCAAAAGTGCAGGCCCAGCCGCTGACTCACTCTTGTTACTCTTGGAGCTTGGACCATGACGTTAGGGGCCCTATACAGACGGCAAGACCTGAGAGAGCAGGACAGCTCCCGCTGTTCCAGACAGACATCAGTCACACCATTGTTCTATCTCTCCTTCCTTATCAGTTTGTATCCTTAACAGACGCTTTCTTTTATTAGAACTGCTCTCCTTACCGACATACATAACTTACTCCTGCTGCCAAAAGAGTAATCTACAAACAAACTCTGGCTGGAGGTGAATGTGTTTCACTTTATGAAGAATAAGTACAGTATGTGTGCAAAGCTTAGGCAATAATGTGTGTGACACTTTGTCAATGACGCTGGATTAAGAGTTAAAATAACAAGAAAATAGAACATTTGTCTAATATATAGTTTTGGTCTTAACAGAGTTCTTCATGAAAGTCTAGGCTTATTTTGTCTAAACATTGACATTTAAGAGTTATTTTTCCATGATGCATGCATACTCACGTGGCATGATGCCCTGGTCTGCGAGCTGCTCGCGTGTGCGCCTCTGCTGTAGTCTTAACTGTAACACTGTGGAGGAAGCAGAAACAGAACTCAGTAAAGACTAAAAATGTGACTTCTTGTACTTCTAATACTCTCTGCAATGGCACTAGATACAGTCCAAAATAGGTCTTGACCTAACCAAGCATGACACACAATCACTCCTTGTCAGATTCTTCATACAGTGTTCAGCAAAGTTAAGAAGCGATGCCTTTTGTGCCTAAAATAATATATATATTTTTAAATGATTTAATATGAAACATGGCTGTTATAGTTAAATCAAACTAATACCATAAAAACACTTTAGGTACTTTAAATAATTAAAATGCACTTTAACTGAAATAAAGTATAAAAAGGTTTCTTAAATAAAATACATTTTTGAGAACATTTATCATTTTTATTCACTTTAACTATGTACTAAAATAACTAAAACTGAAAAAAGAATACAAACTAAATAGAAATATTAAAAAAACAAAAATGAATAAAAAAAATGACAAAAAAAGACAAAAAATTACTAAAATGTGAATTAAAATGAAAATGAAAACAGAAAACTAAAATTTAAACTAAATATTATCAGAATATTAATAAAACTATAATAGTATCTATATATATATATATATATATATATATAAATATGAACTTGATTTGTCAAGTAATAATAATAAAATTATTAAGGATTAATAAGGGACAAAAGGATTTGTCCATAACAATAATAATAATAATAATAATAATAATAATTTTTATTAAAAGTTACAAGTTTTTTCCCCCCAAAGGCAGAATCTTAAATTACTACTACAAATACTCAATATGTGTTATTGATAGAAACACTAGTTATTTATCTTATAAAAATTATTTCATATCAGAGCATTGCATTACTTCAACATTATTTCAAGTATATTTCGAAATCATAATTTGATTATAGTTAATAGTGGTAGTATTGCTCAGTTTTAGGGTGTCTTATTTTTTTTTATATTATATTTTGATTTATTGCAAACAAATAATCCATGACATTTTGCCTTTCATCCCAAATGTTTTGGGGTTGAAGTTCAACCCAAGATTTGTACTTTATGAGATGTAATAAAAGTTTCAAGTGGTCCAAAATCTCAACAGTACTGACCTCAAAAGCAAACATACAACAGAATGCTGTTTATAAGAGAGATCAACAACAGAACGGCGTCCAAAGCACAAAATAATAAACAGTGCAATGGTCCTATCAACTTCTCAAGGTGATGTCAGCTTAAGACTTGGCTTTGGATTTGCTGCCCATAAAAAGCGAGATGCAAGGTGTTATGCTTTGGATGAGGAAGCACTGATGCATTAACAACCAAGAACATCAAAAAGACAGTGAATGCCTGAGTGAAAGGATGAAATGCGGGGCGTTATGCACAGCCTACTACACTCTGGCCAGTGCTGAATGCTATTTCACCATCCCACTAGACTGCTCGATTTATACATTTTGAAAACACACAAGCGTGGGCATGTTGGTTCAAGAGAATAACACCACTCCTCTGCAAAACATTTGAAGAGGAGGCTGACAGTTGATGGTGACAAATGGGACGGCAGAAGGTGGAACAAGCCCAGCAGACCCCCGCTTCCACCCATCGTCGGCACTGGGAGCACAGAGCCAATCTGATTGGCTGCAGAATGAGGCCTAGCACACCCAGTTATGCTGAAGTCCCGGGAGAGCGACCACTCTGTCTGACTCACCCCTGCTAAAATAAACCCAGCCGTTGTGAGAACAGGCCTGGGAAACTGAAGATTTTGGAAATGGCATGTGGGGTATACATTCTGCATCAAGCACTCTTAAAAATAAAAGGTTCCAAAAAGGGGGTTTTCACAGCAATGCCATTTTTGTGCCATGAAAAAAAAACCTTTCAATGAACAGTTCTGAAAATAACCATTTTTTCTTAAATGATCTAAAAAACTTTTTTTGTGCATTTGAAAGTTTCCATGGATTTTAAAGGTTCTTAATGGAACCAAAGATGCCAAGAACCTTTATTTTTAAGAGTGAGCTGAATAAAGGAGGGGACCAAGTGCCCCTCCTAGAACCCCCCTAAAAGCTCAGAACACTCTGTCCCGAACCATGTTTTTCATTATTTATGTGCGCCAGGAAGTCCTGTAGTGGGTTTCAATATTAAAGTGGTTATCCATTACAAATCAAGATCCATGCCACCACCAAGTGGCTTTTTCAAAACAATGTGACGAATGAAGCTTGATGGAAGAGTAATACCATAATCATCTTCACATCAGTACGACGGTACATGACATGCCTGCAGTCATCCCAGTGTTTGTTGAGCTGATGTCATCCCTCATGTTCTCTGCTGAACCCTGACTGACCTTTATGTGGCTCCAGGCCTCACTCTCAATCTGTACAATACACAAAAGGCATCTTAGATCCCTGTAAATCTCACTTCCCTAAAACCCTCTTTCAAGATTCAATCTAAATCCAAATTCAAACCAAAAGTTGTATTCACATTTACCGCTGTTTGACGAATTCTGGCAGACGGAATCATGTCATTTCAACAGGAATCCACGCAATCATGAATTTTGCATGGAAGACTTTCCCACACAGATTTTGTTCACACAAATTTCCACGTTGACCAACAGAAAGCTGCTTGGTTTAAAGGCCCTGCTATATATCAGGTGAAAACAAAGAACAAACTGGTGTGACGACATTTCAAACAAAATCAGGCCAAAACGAAGTTTGTTTTCAGAGCTTGCCAAAGTGAACTTTCTGGAAAACTTTGCTCTGGTTCGTAAACACCTTCGAACTACCCGTGGCGATTACATAATAGGTAGGTGTGGTTCTGAGGCTCCGCCTTCTCTGATGTAGAAATCTTCTCTGGTTTATTTCTTCTGTTCAGTCCGTGGAAGTCAGATGCGAGTAAGAACATGAACACACTGGTAAGCAGCTTTATAGTAGAAACTGAAGTTGTAATTCTAACTGAAAGCGACACTGCTACTACTTTTTCGTGTTTAATACTGTAAAGTTGTATGAAGTTTTTTAGCTTTTAGTATTACTATGTTAGCCTTAAGGTTAGGAATAAGCTGGTGTGTTCCAAAACAAAGACAAAATTCACATTTAGGAGATATAAGCATTCAAAACTTACAGTCTCTCACTTCCGCTAAAATGGATCACAGATTTTTATGACATCACCGCGGACTTCAGCTTCTCATCACATCTTCTGTCCAATCAAGTGCTCTCTAAAATCTGAAGCGTCCTGCCCCCTACACTATAAATAGACGCTGAAGCTGCGGCTGAAATAGGTCAGTTGTTCACACATTTACTATTTTCTACATGGAGAATGGCACATAGCGCACTATATATGCGATAGGAAACGATTCAGACGATTAAATATGCTTTCAGTTGAGGCGAATTAAGTCTGGTTCACGTTGGTTTCACGTTAGTTTCGCGCACACCGCAGCAGCGCACACACATAGTCTGCTCCAGTCCAGAGACACGAGCACAGAGCGGATCATATGCGCGAGTCGGCGCAGACAACAAAACATATCGGACCCATTTGAATTCTGCACAGAATGCCGTATTTCAAAGCGATATGGAGGAGATTATGATGATAAACGGTTAGAGATTAGGAGGAAACTGTGGCTTTACCAAACAGAAAGGCTCTAGTCAAACTGTGATATTAATGAAACGCTATTGGCTGTTTTAAAAAAGGGGAGGAGCTGCTTACAGCTGGAGCTGTTTCAGGGGAAATTACGTCAACACATTGAAAAACGCTGCGGGTTTCAAAGCACTTCAATGGCCCTTTAAAGCAATCTGTTGTATAACGTCCTATATACATAAATGCGGCGTGACTAGAGAGCTGAATTGCAGAGCTGGCGCAAACAAATCTAGATCACTATGATCAGATGCTTTCTTAACTGCCGTTTTCTCACCACTGTCATTTTTTGTTGTGCGTTTATATCGTTATTGAGAGGAAAGCATTTTTACATATTCATCTAAAACGCCACTTCCAGCAGCGTGCGGCGTTTCAAACTTCTTTTTATCCCTAAGTGAATAAAAAAAAAAGAACTTTGCTGTGATTATCAGGGCCTTAAAAGTGACATCTGTGTGAGTTGTGCTTCACACATTTCCACAACACTGACAATAGACAATGGACCTTTTTTGCCTGCAAAATTTCGCTAACGTGGCCGCACCTTAATAACCAGACGCTACTATCGTAAATTAAATGAATGGGCTGTGTTATGGCTAATGAGCCCGTTAATGTTGACTAAACTGAAGTTGTTTAAGAAACACTCTGACGTTGACCTGGGCTGTGTTGACATTACTATTTCAGCAGCTCGACAGATGACTGTATCTTCATGGGTGCTCACAGAGGACAGCAGAGACTGCATGTTGGCTCAGGCTTGAGATCTGATAAATGAATATACCATTTGGTTTACGGTTCATCGATGGGCACCATCCCAACAACCAATAACTCACTTGAAACTCTCACAACTGAAGCCATATTTTAATAACAGTGAAGGCTGCACAGATATCCTCATGCACATGAAAATCTTATTGTTTAGAAACCTGTAAAGAGGTGTTACTCCCATAAGGCATTAAAAGCAGATACATTTTCCAAAGAGGCACGATAAGCCAGCTAAATTATTAACTTGAATGGTGAGGTAATGTTTGGGTGTGAGTTTGAATGAAACCTAGATGTTAATACAAAAATATAATACAACCCACATCAGACAGCCGAACAACAAGCCTCGTCATTAATCTCATTACTCATTACTCTTGTTCAACCCTACAACAAACACTTTTGTCATTCTGTTGAGCTCATTTGTACAATAACATTTGTATACACTCCAGAACATGTGTTCCAGTAATAATTACCAGCTGCCGTGTGCTAAACTCTGGTTTCCCACTGTCCTTCACTCATGTTTAGCATCAACTTCCCCATTTTAATTCATGCTCACATTCAATTTTTTTTGTTAAAAAATTCTAAATATTTGCATTTACCCCTGCAGACATTCAAGGTCTCCACTTCAAGGCAGGCCATGGAGCTGAGAGACGGATCGGACAGTTTCCGTGTCTGGAGTCCCATGGATTGCTGTGGGAAATGAGGACCAAGGCAAAATGGCGAGATCTGGCAGGAAATTCCCCAGCGTGGAGTTTGATTCCAGACCGTTCCGACAAGTTCCTTCACCGGCTCTGTCTGTAGACTGCCTGTGTGAGTGTTTGTGGGTGTGTAGTTCTCAGCGAGTGCGAGCGCTCTCTGCAGCGGTTCAGCTCCAGCTCTGTCAGTGACTGAGAGGAGAGGCGGGACTAAAGAGCTGTAGCTGTTAACCCTCAACAGCACTGATCACTGAGTAAACACCAGAGGGGAAGCGTCAGGGCCATCTAGGCCCTCAGAGAGGGCTTAAATTATTGAAAAAAAATAATATTTACAAACTTTTAAATAATAGTTTAAAAAGTAAAAACTTTGTTATTTTAGGAATTTATAATTTGACAATAAACACCTAAATCTTTTTGAGGAAATAAACCCTTTAAATCTGCCTATCCAGTGTGTGTTGTGTAGACGCCCATTTTCTCCATGTTAGGATTTTTCCGCCTAATTCTTTCAGTTTTGTGATTGTTGGTCCAGCTGTGAAATTACAGAGGGCCAAACCATAGTAAGTCAATGAGAGACGAATTTCAAACGACAGGAAAACTGACCAATCATATCGTATCTCTAAATGGGTGGCTTCCTATCATCAAGTTTATGACGCGTTCTGCCTGTGAGGAAGACCTACGCCAGAGCTTAATTTTGTGCAGAAAGCCAAATGCTTTTAAAGCATTTTAACCCCGGCAATTATAAAAGATACCCCTGAATGACAGCATCAAGATGCTAAAGCTTTACTGCTGGAATTGTTTGCTGTTTGGGTAAATTATTTAAAATCTAATAAGTCACATGACTGATTTTATTCTGGCTGCCACTGTTATATGTTAAGCTTTAGTTGAGAAAATAGTTATTTTGCAGAATTACTGGTCAGTCTGTAAATTTACTAACTGAGCGAGCATGCACATTTGCTGTAATTCTGCATAATTCCCAAATCATAAGTTTAATACGTGTTACATACATTTAATCGGCTGCTGTGCCGGTCTAAAGAGATGATTTATTATCAATATATGCGGAAGTGTCTGTCACTAATGTGCTTTGGTCTGAGCGTTGTCATGATGCGTCGGCTTACATTAAATTTAGTTGGTTTTGTGGCCATTTATCACCATATACTGCTGAAATGACACACCGATTGTGTGATGACAATTATTTGTAATGAGGATCTGCATTTTATTACTTTTTGTTTAATTTTGGTGATTAAACTCTCACGCTCACTCTGATGTTTGCTTGTGGCATTTCTTGTCAAAGGTAACATGCAGTATTATAGAAGAAGACACGATTTTAGGCTGAGTTTACTTTTTTTTTCCCAATGAGGGAAGGGGGTGAGAGGGTCAAGGTTCGCTACTGGTAAACACAATAGCTCAAATGCAAACTTCATCTTAGACAAGAAAGAAGAACTTTGTATGAAAAATGTTTGCACGCAAAACCGCAACTTCCTATACTTCTATTATATGCTATTTCAGTTTTAGCAGTGAGAAAATAAAATGTGTCCCTTTTTTTCCCCAATGAAAACATGTTGTCATGGAACAAAAATGACAAAAACAACCAAGCAGAACCCCAGGGATATTTCTGTTTCTCTTTGTCACTTAGTGTCGACATAAACAATTCATATTCAGGGTTTACAGATGAGATTCAACATTTGACTGCTTCTCATTTGTATTTCAGCAATCTGCCTTCCTAGTAAAGCACTATTGTGTCTCGAGGGGCAAAAATGCCATTAAATTTCTTATCTACATCGAGTGATGTTTCTTTCATAGCTGCTCGAGATTAATATTGCAGAGAGGGAAAAAAAAAAAATATTTAAACAAAGCCTATCTGAATCAGCCAAAGTGATTAAACACAATGGAATAGGAACATCCCAGGGGAAGCCAATAAGGAACGTTGTCCCAGGCCCACTAAGGTGCTGTATGGTTTTGTCTACTCAGTTGGTCCGGTGGAGAGGGAGCCTACTAGGGATGTGCATAAAATATATACATATTTAGTTGCCTGAAAGATTAATTGGTCTTAAAGAAGCCTTAGATATATAAGCTGGTTTAAGGTCACCTGGCCCAGATCGGACTTTCCTTAGAGGTGTTTACATAGGATGTTCTTATTTTTATATATATATAAAAAAAAAACCTGTTAAATGGATTGGAACAACACACAAGTGTCTTGAGATATATATATATATATTTTTTTTTTTTAAGTTAGCTTAGCCTACCATCTGAAAAACACAACCCTCAAGACAGTGTAAAGGCTTGAATA
Source organism: Coreius guichenoti (assembly GCA_039654105.1). Lineage (NCBI taxonomy): Eukaryota > Metazoa > Chordata > Actinopteri > Cypriniformes > Gobionidae > Coreius > Coreius guichenoti. The sequence continues at coordinate 17,512,716 of CM077171.1, forward strand.
CACTACACAATTTTTGCCCAGACCCCGATTTTACAGATTTGACAGTTTTCACAGAAAATTGTATAGTGTATGATGGGCACAGACTCTGATTTTCCGTGCCTCAATGCCAAGATTCATATGTTTAATATGATTACAATGTGTAGGTCATGAGATAACTTGTGGGAACATTGACATAAGTTTTTCAGTAGGGGAATTTGTGAACAGAGGTGACGTTTAGTTTCTAGAAGGGTGGGTTGAAAAGAGGAAGGATGGGTACAGTCTGTCCTCCAGCCTGAGCAGGAACAGATCATGTTGATTTAGTCCAGTGTAACAAACTCTCTATGAGCTCATAATATCTTTAGGCGGTAGTGAGCAGGAATCAATTATGAGAAAATACAAGAGTGTTCCTTTAAAAAGTATTTATTGCTGCAGTTCTTCTGATAAATGAAGAAATGAGAACTTAGTATCTCCAAGCTGATAAAAAGGAGAAATGATGCCTTGTATTAGGATTTATTATGAGTCTCTTTTAAGTCTATCATTTTATGCTGAATGTTATGAGGTGGTCTGTTGCACATTATGTTCTCATTAAGTACACCTTGTATCAGTTCTGGTTGTAATCAACCACATGCACTGAGGGTGGATCACCTCAATAATCAGAACTGTGTTTTTTATGGGTTTTTCAATGACCACCATGCATCATCTCTTGAAGATTTGCTTATACCTTTGCCTTGTGCATATGTTTCTATCTAGTGATTTGCTGAGGTAAAACATTCTGGCCGTAACCAGAACCAAAAATTCTGGACACACAAGACAATATACACAATTAATATTTATATTCAATAAAGTAAAAATGACTGAATTTGAAGTTTCATTCTGCTGTCTAAAGATGGTCACAAATCACAAGATTAAACAATTATTTTACTCTATAGACAGCCACAGATCAGATTTCTCAGTTTTATAGATCTAAAAGTAATCAGATTACAGGCAGAGAAAAAAATGCAATGCCAACTTATTAGAAACAAAATATTTTCCAAGAAATATCTCTCTTTATACATGAAAATATATAGCCTTTATATTTTAGGAAAATATCATCATCAAAAGTTTGAGAATCCCCGATCTAATTATTTAAAATAATAATAATAATAATAATAATATAAAAATCCCCTGCGAGATCCCCTGAGATCCTTGGCATGAGGGCTTTCAGGCAAAACTAGGAAATGGAAACACTAACTGAATTTGCAATGGTGTTTGCGTTTTGGCAAAATATTGCAAAATATCTTGCAAGTAGCAAGAATTGTAGCATACAAGAATCAATGGATTAAAATAACTCCTGACATTTGTGATAGTCAGCAAATCAACAGGGTAATTCCAAGGTCATGTTAAGTGTCTGGGTGAGTCACAGTTTAAAGTCTATTTCAGTGCAAAAGGTCTGAGAAAACTGTCGATTAACACAGAAAGTAATGAAGAAAGTCATCATGTAGTGGGATCAGAAATACACACATGCCTGGTGGGGTCTCTGTTTACTTCCCTTGTGCAGTTAATAACCGAGCAGCCCCGAGGACACACTGACATTCTCAAGGGCAAGGATGTCCGTAGGGAGTGGGACATGAACTCTTTCTGTGGTCGGACAGAGTCAACGGGTAGTTTTAATGCCTGCCTGCCCATTGGATCAGACCTAGTGCCTTCCTATTAGGGTTCATATACCAGTAAAACATTTCTAGAATGTAACTTTGGCCAGGATTGTGAGAGCCAGACAGAAGGAAAAGACGATAACATCAGAGTGACCAGCACTCAAAAAATTCAACTAAGTCAGTTAAAGGGCTAGTTGACTCAAAAATGAAAAATCTGTCATCATTTACTCACTCAAACCCATATGACTGACTTTCTTCCTTGCAGCACAAAAAGAGATATTTTGAAAAATATCCCGATCGCTGTTTTCTATGCCAGTGTTTCTCAACTGGTGGATCGCGGAGTGCCTGAGAAAAACGTATCTGCGGTCAGATGATATGTTGTCAGGCTATACGTCAGTGTCATTATTCTAAAGTTATTTTCATAGCTTGTTACGAAATAAGTCTTTCATCTCAGAAAACAGAACTTTCCTGTCCTGTCCTGTCAGCCGTTATACTGTGCTCGTAGCGCACACTCTTCAATTGCGTGTGGTGGCGCGCACTGTATATCACTTAATATATAAAGCAAGAGAAACTACGAGCATGCAACGTTACGTTGTCAATTAGTAAGTCATGAAATAAAAGTAAAGTACCAATAAATCACATAACTGGCACGACGTGTGTTAGCTGGGAAGGATTTGCATGCAGGTATGATGTTCATTCTATTCATCAGGAGCAGTTTTCATGTTTCATTAACAGTTCATGTTGGTATTGTGTATTCACGATGGTAACTGTTGTTTCCATAACCCCAAAATGCCACTTTATTTTCACTTTATGTTTTTTTGCATATTTTTAAATTAGTGTGGTGGCTACTTTATTGCATTAACAAAAACTGTGACTGCTATTTAATAGCCTTACCTTATAGGCCTATTTATTCAGCAGTATTAGTCATATTCGTACAATTTATGTGTTTATGTGTAAGTAAAGTGGGACAGTAATTGTATGTTTGTCAACAATTTTTGTGAAATACAATTGCTTGTTTTTAAAAAAAACAAGCACATTTATTTTACAAAAATTGTTGACACACACACATATATATATACATATATATACACATACATATACACTCACCTAAAGGATTATTAGGAACACCATACTAATACTGTGTTTGACCCCCTTTCGCCTTCAGAACTGCCTTAATTCTACGTGGCATTGATTCAACAAGGTGCTGAAAGCATTCTTTAGAAATGTTGGCCCATATTGATAGGATAGCATCTTGCAGTTGATGGAGATTTGTGGGATGCACATCCAGGGCACGAAGCTCCCGTTCCACCACATCCCAAAGATGCTCTATTGGGTTGAGATCTGGTGACTGTGGGGGCCATTTTAGTACAGTGAACTCATTGTCATGTTCAAGAAACCAATTTGAAATGATTCGAGCTTTGTGACATGGTGCATTATCCTGCTGGAAGTAGCCATCAGAGGATGGGTACATGGTGGTCATAAAGGGATGGACATGGTCAGAAACAATGCTCAGGTAGGCCGTGGCATTTAAACGATACCCAATTGGCACTAAGGGGCCTAAAGTGTGCCAAGAAAACATCCCCCACACCATTACACCACCACCACCAGCCTGCACAGTGGTAACAAGGCATGATGGATCCATGTTCTCATTCTGTTTACGCCAAATTCTGACTCTACCATCTGAATGTCTCAACAGAAATCGAGACTCATCAGACCAGGCAACATTTTTCCAGTCTTCAACTGTCCAATTTTGGTGAGCTCGTGCAAATTGTAGCCTCTTTTTCCTATTTGTAGTGGAGATGAGTGGTACCCGGTGGGGTCTTCTGCTGTTGTAGCCCATCCGCCTCAAGGTTGTGCGTGTTGTGGCTTCACAAATGCTTTGCTGCATACCTCGGTTGTAACGAGTGGTTATTTCAGTCAAAGTTGCTCTTCTATCAGCTTGAATCAGTCGGCCCATTCTCCTCTGACCTCTAGCATCAACAAGGCACTTTCGCCCACAGGACTGCCGCATACTGGATGTTTTTCCCTTTTCACACCATTCTTTGTAAACTCTAGAAATGGTTGTGCGTGAAAATCCCAGTAACTGAGCAGATTGTGAAATACTCAGACCGGCCCGTCTGGCACCAACAACCATGCCACGCTCAAAATTGCTTAAATCACCTTTCTTTCCCATTCTGACATTCAGTTTGGAGTTCAGGAGATTGTCTTGACCAGGACCACACCCCTAAATGCATTGAAGCAACTGCCATGTGATTGGTTGATTAGATAATTGCATTAATGAGAAATTGAACAGGTATTCCTAATAATCCTTTAGGGGAGTGTATATATATATATATATATATATATACAGTGGGGAGAACAAGTATTTGATACACTGCCGATTTTGCAGGTTTGCCCACTTACAAAGCATGTAGAGGTCTGTAATTTTTATCATAGGTACTCTTCAACTGTGAGTGACGGAATCTAAAACAAAAATTCAGAAAATCACATTGTATGATTTTCAAGTAATTAATTTGCATTTTATTGCATGACATAAGTATTTGATACATCAGAAAAGCAGAACTTAATATTTGGTACAGAAACCTTTGTTTGCAATTACAGAGATCATACGTTTCTTGTAGTTCTTTACCAGGTTTGCACACACTGCAGCAGGGATTTTGGCCCACTCCTCCATACAGACCTTCTCCAGATCCTTCAGGTTTCGGGGCTGTCACTGGGCAATACGGACTTTCAGCTCCCTCCAAAGATTTTCTATTGGGTTCAGGTCTGGAGACTGGCTAGGCCACTCCAGGACCTTGAGATGCTTCTTACGGAGCCACTCCTTAGTTGCCCTGGCTGTGTGTTTCGGGTCGTTGTCATGCTGGAAGACCCAGCCACGACCCATCTTTAATGCTCTTACTGAGGGAAGGAGGTTGTTGGCTAAGATCTCGCGATACATGGCCCCATCCATCCTCCCCTCAATACGGTGCAGTCGTCCTGTCCCCTTTGCAGAAAAGCATCCCCAAAGAATGATGTTTCCACCTCCATGCTTCACGGTTGGGATGGTGTTCTTGGGGTTGTACTCATCTTTCTTCTTCCTCCAAACACAGCGAGTGGAGTTTAGAACAAAAAGCTCTATTTTTGTCTCATCAGACCACATGACCTTCTCCCATTCCTCCTCTGGATCATCCAGATGGTCATTGGCAAACTTCAGACGGGCCTGGACATGCGCTGGCTTGAGCAGGGGGACATTGCGTGCGCTGCAGGATTTTAATCCATGACGACGTAGTGTGTTACTAATGGTTTTCTTTGAGACTGTGGTCCCAGCTCTCTTCAGGTCATTGACCAGGTCCTGCCGTGTAGTTCTGGGCTGATCCCTCACCTTCCTCATGATCATTGATGCCCCACGAGGTGAGATCTTGCATGGTGCCCCAGACCGAGGGAGACTGACGGTCATCTTGAACTTCTTCCATTTTCTAATAATTGCGCCAACAGTTGTTGCCTTCTCACCAAGCTGCTTGCCTATTGTCCTGTAGCCCATCCCAGCCTTGTGCAGGTCTACAATTTTATCCCTGATGTCCTTACACAGCTCTCTGGTCTTGGCCATTGTGGAGAGGTTGGAGTCTGTTTGATTGAGTGTGTGGACAGGTGTCTTTTATACAGGTAACGGGTTCAAACAGGTGCAGTTAATACAGGTAATGAGTGGAGAACAGGAGGGCTTCTTAAAGAAAAACTAACAGGTCTGTGAGAGCCGGAATTCTTACTGGTTGGTAGGTGATCAAATACTTATGTCATGCAATAAAATGCAAATTAAATATTTAAAAATCATACAATGTGATTTTCTAGATTTTTGTTTTAGATTCCGTCTCTCACAGTTGAAGTGTACCTATGATAAAAATTACAGACCTCTACATGCTTTGTAAGTAGGAAAACCTGCAAAATCAGCAGTGTATCAAATAATTGTTCTCCCCACTGTGTATATATATATATATATATATATATATATATATATATATATATATATATATATATACATACACTCGCCTAAAGGATTATTAGGAACACCTGTTCAATTTCTCATTAATGCAATTATCTAATCAACCAATCACATGGCAGTTGCTTCAATGCATTTAGGGGTGTGGTCCTGGTCAAGACAATCTCCTGAACTCCAAACTGAATGTCAGAATGGGAAAGAAAGGTGATTTAAGCAATTTTGAGCGTGGCATGGTTGTTGGTGCCAGACGGGCCGGTCTGAGTATTTCACAATCTGCTCAGTTACTGGGATTTTCACGCACAACCATTTCTAGAGTTTACAAAGAATGGTGTGAAAAGGGAAAAACATCCAGTATGCGGCAGTCCTGTGGGCGAAAATGCCTTGTTGATGCTAGAGGTCAGAGGAGAATGGGCCGACTGATTCAAGCTGATAGATGAGCAACTTTGACTGAAATAACCACTCGTTACAACCGAGGTATGCAGCAAAGCATTTGTGAAGCCACAACACGCACAACCTTGAGGCGGATGGGCTACAACAGCAGAAGACCCCACCGGGTACCACTCATCTCCACTACAAATAGGAAAAAGAGGCTACAATTTGCACGAGCTCACCAAAATTGGACAGTTGAAGACTGGAAAAATGTTGCCTGGTCTGATGAGTCTCGATTTCTGTTGAGACATTCAGATGGTAGAGTCAGAATTTGGCGTAAACAGAATGAGAACATGGATCCATCATGCCTTGTTACCACTGTGCAGGCTGGTGGTGGTGGTGTAATGGTGTGGGGGATGTTTTCTTGGCACACTTTAGGCCCCTTAGTGCCAATTGGGCATCGTTTAAATGCCACGGCCTACCTGAGCATTGTTTCTGACCATGTCCATCCCTTTATGACCACCATGTACCCATCCTCTGATGGCTACTTCCAGCAGGATAATGCACCATGTCACAAAGCTCGAATCATTTCAAATTGGTTTCTTGAACATGACAATGAGTTCACTGTACTAAAATGGCCCCCACAGTCACCAGATCTCAACCCAATAGAGCATCTTTGGGATGTGGTGGAACGGGAGCTTCGTGCCCTGGATGTGCATCCCACAAATCTCCATCAACTGCAAGATGCTATCCTATCAATATGGGCCAACATTTCTAAAGAATGCTTTCAGCACCTTGTTGAATCAATGCCACATAGAATTAAGGCAGTTCTGAAGGCGAAAGGGGGTCAAACACAGTATTAGTATGGTGTTCCTAATAATCCTTTAGGTGAGTGTATATATATAAAAAAGTGGGTCGTGACTTAATGACCATGGAAAAATGTGGGTCCCATGGCCAAACCAGTTGAGAAACCCTGTTCTATGCAATGATAATTAATGGGGACTGGATTGGATCATTTGGTTTTATGAACTGATTCACTGAAAAGATCTGACAAAAAAATTATTCATTCATAAACCGGACATCACTATTTCTCTCATGAAGGCACTAGAAGAGATAGCATGTATGTTGTATATAGCACTTTCATGGTTTTTACATTTTCATTCACTTTCATTTAGGGACGCACAATGTATTAGTTATCTGATATTAGAGACTTAAGGGATAATTCACCCAAAAATTTAATTTACTCACTCTCAAGCTGTTCCAAACCTGTATGAATTTCTTTCTTCTGCTGAATACAAAATATATTTTAAAGAATGCCGATAACCAAACAGTTGATGGTCCCCATTGACTTCCATAGTATTTTTTTTTCTCCATACTATGGAAGCTCTGTATGCTTAAAACTCTTTATGCTGTTCAGGGTGTTATGTTCTCAGTTGATACATTAAACCAGTCATAGTAAAGTTCTTCAACAACAAGCCACCTCTTGATATTTCAGCTGCTCCACACTGCTGACATGTTTCCCAGCTATAGCTTATCCACATTGTGTGCACGAAATAGATGATGACAGTGAAAACGGTCATTGGAAGGGCTACTTAAATGACAATTTTTTAAATGCCAACTATTTCAGCAAATATTTTCAGCAAATATTTTCAAAAATGTTCAGATACCGAAATTTCAGTGCATCACTAGACAAAATAGTATGGAATTTTACCAGCCGTAACATGAAAATAATTATTAGCTTGTCATCATTGTCCAGAATTATGCTTAAAATTGACATGAAAAAAAATAATAAATCACCTTTTGTTTTTCCACAAAAGAAAGTCATACAGCTTTGGAACATAATATTAAGTTTTTAATGGCCAACTGTTCCTTTGAGTTACAGCCAAACAAAAACCACAACATGACTGCAAGCCTAAGAACCTTCTATATCGGAGACTTTCGACAATCATATTTGACACCAAAATCTATCACATTAGTTTACTAGTCGTACACTCTAACATGAGCCAAGAACACTTTGGAAAAGAGTTAAAGGGAGCACTTAAGACATGATTACATGTTGGCATTCACATACAATTCCTGTGTAATTCCCCATGTCTTACCGCAAACAAATGTCTCAACCTTCTGGCAGGCCTTATTTTCTCAGTGTCAAATCGGGGCAGTAGTTTAATGGATGAGGAGGAAATAGGAGCTTGGGAGCAGAGTTATGGCCTAAGGGCCTGACCGAATAAGCTTACTTACCGTTCTTGCGCTCTTTAATGGGTGGAAGGTTTTGAGTGTGCTGGAGAGACAATTCCTCCAGGTCATGGGTCACCGCTTCGCTCCGTGGGCTCGGCACCAGCACCCCTGTCGCGCCCGGGTCGCACTCCACTCCCTGACTCTCATGGGGCTCCATATCTTCTGGGGGGAAGAGGCAATGGTCTCTCCCTGGAAACTACCACAGCGATATAGACGACTGGCGGGAATCTCGGACTGCAGCCTGCCAAAAAAACAAAAGGCTTTCAAGTGTTTTGCAGCCCTTGTAAACATTAGAAAGCCCTAATGGAGCTTAAAGTTGCTGTTGTTGGGGTGTGGTGGCAAAACTAATTTACTTGTATGTGATTGATTGTTAATAAACTTTAACTGGAACAGAAATGCAGCTCAAAGGTTAGTGTATCCATTTGTATCACATTGCTTAGATCCAGAATATATTTTGTTGTAAAGTGGTGATGATAAACTTAAAGTGGTAAAGAAACGCTCTTATTTCACAGAGCTTTTTTTAAATAGCTTGATCGAAATCTGCCTAACCTTGTACTGTCCACTCCCATGTATTTAATCAAATAAGTTTGATGATTCTCCCAGTTAACCTGTAAAAGAAGCTCTTAAATCCTTATGGCTGATGTTTAAAAGTGCAAGTTGTATAAGTCTTGTTGTGGCTCCAATCCAAGACATGTTATAAGGGAGTACATGCAGGCAGCACGTCTGGCCCAGCTGTTTAATGTGTTATTCTGACAGATGCTTTACATCTTGGTACATAGAAAGGCCACTTAAAACAAAGATGTCTGTAATATCTGCTCGGTCTAATTGTGCAATGTACCGCACTGGAAAATATATGTTACCATATTTCACACTTCAGACATGGAGATTTATAAAGAAAACATTTTAAAAGACTATAGGGTTCCATAAAGTACAAGACACACAAGATTCCAAAACATTTCACATTGCAAATTTATGATCAACATATCAGGAATACCTGTATATATGTAGTTATAACATATATACTACTTCATTGGCTGTAGTTCTTTTTACTGGGACACTGAACTGATATTTCTTAAGCACATTATTTCTACAAATACCCAATCAACAATACAAGGTTTAAATAGTTACAGCTGTCTAGCTAACACACTGACACCATTTGGTGAAAAATAATTATGAAAAAAAATTATGTTAGTCTGAGTAAAAAGTAATGTTAGTCGGAGTAAAGCTCTATCCTCATTTGGTTCCACATGCCACTTGGTTTGAAATTTTAGGTGCAATGAAAATCATACATTTCAGGTGTGACTCAAGAGTTTAAATATTTTTGAACGTATTTTTGAATGTTAGAGCGTAATGTCAAATTATTTCAAGGGGTCATAGCATGAAAAATCAAATTTGCCTTGATCTTTTGACATCTTTTTTTACCAGTAAAACATCCTGCAAGTTTCATAGTTTAAATGTCCTCCTCATTATAAACAAAGCATTTATTTTACCAAGCTCCTTTAAACAGTTTGTTTGGATATTCTGGGATTTGTGACATCACACGGGCAAAAACTTGATGAATAGTTATACATCATCGCACCATAGGCCCCGCCCACTGGTGTTCAGTGGCTTAACTATATACACCAATCAGGCATAACATTATGTCCACCTTACCAATATTGTGTTGGTCCCACTTTTGCTGCCAAACCAGCCCTGGCCCATCAAGGCATGGACTCCACTAGACCCCTGAAGGTGTGCTGTGGTATCTGGCACCAAGATGTTAGCAGCAGATCCTTTAAGTCCTGTAAGTTGCGAGGTGGGACCTCCATGGATCAGACTTGTTTGTTCAGCACATCCCACAGATGCTCAATTGGATTGAGATCTGGGGAATTAGGAGGCCAAGCCAACACCTCAAACTCGTTGTTGTGCTCCTCAAACCATTCCTGAACCATTTTTGCTTTGTGGCAGGGCGCATTATCCTGCTGAAAGAGGCCACTGTCACCAGGGAATACCGTTTCCATGAAAGGGTGTACATGGTCTGCAACAATGCTTAGGTAGGTTGTACGTGTCAAAGTAACCTTCCACATGGATGGCAGGACCCAAGGTTTCCCAGCAGAACATTGCCCAAAGCATCACACTGCCTCCAGCGGCTTGCCTTCTTCCCATAGTGCATCCTGGTGCCATGTGTTCCCCAGGTAAGCGAAGCACACGCACGAGGCCATCCACGTGATGTAAAAGAAAACGTGATTCATCAGACCAGGCCACCTTCTTCCATTGCTCCGTGGTCCAGTTCTGATGCTCACTGTTGGCGCTTTCGGCAGTGCACAGGGGTCAGCATGGGCACCCTGACTGGTCTGTGGCTATGCAGCCCCATACGCAACAAAACTGTGATGCATTGTGTATTCTGACACCTTTCTATCAGAACCAACATTAACTTCTTGAGCAATTTGCGCTACATTAGCTCATCTGTTTGATCGGACCACACGGGCCAGCCTTCGCTCCCCACGTGCATCAATGAGCCTTGGCCGCCCATGACCCTGTCGCTGGTTCACCACTGTTCCTTCCTTGGACCACTTTTGATAGGGCTGGGCGATAAAACGATAACGATATGTATCGCGATAGACACGGAATCGATATTAATAAAAAATGCGTTCGATAAAACGTTCGATAATTTTTTTTTTTCTTCGTCGGAAGAAACAAGAGGTTGCGAAGCAAGTTTGGTTGCATGAACAAAGGCACTTCTCTCTGGTAACCTAGCAACGTAGGGAGTGATACGCTAACAGCCAATCATGTAACAGTATCATTTTTGGTTGCGCCATATCGTTATCTCGTGCTGGATTTTTCAGTAACAGTCAGAACCGGCGTGGAGTGATAAGTGGAAAATGAGTGCCGTAGTGAGCGAGGAAACTGTTGATAAAACAGGAAAAAAGTCAGCTCGCCAGTATGGCAGTTCTTTGGATTTTATAAGTCTGACCGTAGTCAGACCAATGTCGTCTGCAAGACCGTCGTCCCCACCAAGACTGGTAATACCACAAACTTGTTTTTACCACCTTAAGCCTTGTTTATACTTTCGTCTGGCTCCGCAGCGCGAGCCTCCGCTGACTGCGCGCGCGCCTCGTCCGTTTGGGGAGGTGTTTATACTCGACACGCTCACCGTTGTGCTATTCTTTGAAACGACATGGAGAGGTACTCTGCATCAGTACCTTATGACAAAGCATCTCTAAACGGTACAAAGAAATAACGGAGGCACTGCACCTTAATGTTAAGAGATAATTGTAAAGTGTTCATTGTGATTTTTGACTTATGTTTACATTTTAATTATTTGAGTGTTTTCCATGGTTGTGTTGACATTTCTGCCTTTATAACTGAGGGGATTATAATCAGGAGGAAGATTAAGTTTAAAATAAAAATGTTTAAATGTAATATATTTTTCTCCTGGTCCTTATTTTAAATAGGTCATAAAAAATATCAATAATTATTGATATCGACCGATATGAAACACTTATATCGTGATACAGTTTTCAGCCATATCGCCCAGCCCTAATACTGACCACTGCAGACCAGGAACACCTCAAAAGAGCTGCCGTTTTGGAGATGCTCTGACCCAGTCGTCTAGCCATCACAATTTGGCCCTTTTCAAACTCGCTCAAATCTTTACGCTTGCCCATTTTTCCAGCTTCTAACACAACTTTGAGGAAAAAATGTTCACTTGCTGCCTAATATATCCCACCCACTAACAGGTACTGTGATTAAGAGATAATCAGTGTTATTCACTTCACCTGTCAGTGGTCCATATACATAATGGTGTATATACACACATATTGTGCAAAAAACTTCATAAAAGTTATATAAAGTTATATATAACTTATATAACTTTGTAAACCTCAAGGAACATTAAAATAATTTTTAAAAAATCCATGTCATGTCCCCTTTAAATATGTATGAAAGGCAAGTAAAGTAATTTTAAAAAATCCTCAGGGTTCCAAAAGTAAAAGAAAAGAGAAGTTTAAAATTACCCAAACATTTTACAGAAAAGTTTACCAAAAGATCTCCAATTCGTCTACATTCACAATAACAAAAAAAAGATTCTAAAGAACATTTCTATTAATAGAATTAATTCTTTAAGATAAGTATATTCAAAATGTATTGTGCATGATGTCTGCTCTGAAACAGAAGCTGGTTCTTTCTAGAAGGGTAAAAAAAACTACAGAGGTGGCATTAGAGTAGAAAAGACTGACCAATGGGATGTAGAGCTATAGGTATCCAACTATGCAAATTCTCCTGTCAAAGACAAATCCTGCTCTTGGATGCTTCATCGCTCCATGCCAAGCTAAAGACAAAGTGGAGTTTGGCAAAACCGCAGCATCTGCTTATTCTACCCTGACTGAGTCTGTGTCTGGAGAACTTCACATACAGTTTTTTTTGTCTCTGCATGTGGAAGGAGAGAGGTTTGCCTGTGAGCAATGTGATGGATTGGACAAATAAAAGATATTAAAAATCAAGCTTTTAAATCAACCATATGATAGAGGGCTCATATGGATGCTTTGTTGTGAGCACAACTTTCCCAAAAAACCTTCTCATGGTGGTGCTCTTTTCTTCAGCAGGGCTGATGGTGAGAACAAGCACAGGCGCATCCCTATGGGTACATGCTTTTGTTCTGAAGCCATGTGTGTCACAACCGCCAAAGAGTGATTATAGGTTGCTGTTGGCTTGGCACAAGTGTTCAAAACTTTCTCCACCACAGTACAGTTATCAAGAACAGTCTTTCTATAATATTCTTCATAAATAAAAAAAACTCCTATGATGTAAGAAAGATAACCTCAGTCAATTAAAATTTGGCATTGTTAATACTTTTTTTGTAGGTCTTTCATGAAAGCTTATTTTATAGTTTTTATCCATCAGCAGATGGCACTGTAGTCCTCATATGTTACAATGATGTGACAGCTGGGCCTTTAAAACATTTCTGGATGGATGGATGGACAGAGGAATGAATGGAGGGATGGATGAATGGATGGATGAGGGATGGACAGATGGATGGATGGAAGGATGGACAGACGGGTGGATGGAGGGAGGGATGGGGGGGATGAAGGGACGGACGGAGGGATGGAGGGATGGATGGATGGATGGATAGATGAATGAATGGATGGACTGACAGACGGAGGAATGGATGGATGGAAGTATGGATGGAGTGACGGACTGAGGGATGGGTGGAGGGATGTATGGATGGAGGGATGAAGGGACAGACTGACGGATGGAGGAATGGATGGATGGAGTGACGGACTGAGGGATGGGTGGAGGGATGTATGGATGGAGGGATGAAGGGACAGACTGACGGATGGAGGAATGGATGGATTGACAGACTGAGGAATGGATGGATGGAGTGACGGACTGAGGGATGGATGGATGGATGGACATACAGATGGATGGATACAAAGCCTCATGCAACAATCATGCAATGATAAAATAAAATAAATCCATCCCAAAATAATTCACAATTGTATTTTTAATCCCAATTGCCAGCTCAAATGATTAAATATTTTTTTTTAAAATTCAAATCACAATGATAAAATCACTGTGAATGTGTGCATGTGTAATTTTACTTCCCTTAAAAAAAGACTGTAATCAAAATGGACAACAGAAAAGCAATACAAAAAGTTAATAAACTGTTTTACAATTACTTAAATGACAACTCTACCACATCAACTTTAATTCTAAACTCTTCTAGATGATGAGATTTACCTGTCAAAGGAGAAGGACGCTTTGTGCTTCTGATGAAGATCCCTAGGTCATGGTGCCTCTGAAACACAAAGGAATATTCTGTCATTAAATGAAACAGAACTACAACAGGTTCAAACTACATAAACCTTTCCATTTGAAGTTTTCCATAGGTAAAAGCAGAACTGTTCTACCTCATTCGACTGCAAAACAGCATGTGAAGAAAAGGAAAGGGAAGGGTGGCTTGCATCTAATCAATGCAGTTGCTGTGGAAACGCTAATCTGCTTGTGCACTGATTAATGGCCAAACAATAGGATGACAGATATTTATGGATGTGTGCCACTTAACAGAAGAGGCCATAAAGAGATATGGAAAACAAGCTTATGAGAGTCTGTACTCCAGCCTCAAACACAAGCTCCGCAAACAGAGCATTAATATTCATTAAAGCACAACAAGACAAACATTCAGTGTGTTGCTCTCTACTGCACATCTGAAGCTCTGGGTTTACCTGTTATCTTTTTTCACACTATCAGATGTGCCATGTTGTATCTGACATTGAGGCACAACTATTTTGTGGTTTTTGTTTAAAATAATGTGGCAAAACTAGGGACACATCAATATTACAATTCTAGCTAATACAGGTAAGCTGATAATTATCTGGATGTTTTTGCAGATAAATGAAAATAAATGGCCAATATTTAAAAGTATATAGTATTTTGTGTATTTATTAATGACTGAATCACTTTTGTAACTTTAATAAGATTAAATGTATATTTAATTTACACAGTAAAGACTATGCATTGTTTTTTATAAATTTTTTATGTATATTTCTAGTGCTTGAAGTTTTTCAGGTAGGTCCATTTCATTTGTGTCTTTGTTCTATTGAAGTTTGTTTTCTTTGCTCTTTCTTTATCACAGTTTACTTGCCTTCAGTAAGCGTGAGAGTTTTTTTAGGCTAGTATTAGTTTTTTAAATTAATATGGAAGGCGGTCTGGCGGAAGCTAGATATTTTACTTTATAAAGTTTTAAAAACGGATATTTTTCTTACCCATCGATTCGCTTAAGGCCGTGTGGATTACTTTTATAATGGATGGATACACTTTTTTGGGCTTCAAATTTTGGGCTCCCATTCAGAGCCATTATAATGCTTGGATTAGCCAGGACATTTTTTAATATCACTCCGATTGTATTCGTCTGAAAGAAGAATGTCATATACACCTAGGATGGCTTGAGGGTGAGTAAATTATGGGATAATTTTTGGGTGAACTATCCCTTTAACATTGTTGTGGAAACTGTGATAAATTTTCTTCCTATTCATCAAAGAACCCAGAAAGCATTTATTTGAAATAGAAATCTTGTGTAACCTCATAAAAGTCTATACTGTCACTTTTGATCAGTTTAATGCATCCTTCAATGCATATGCATGAGGTTACATACAACATCCTGTAGTGCTTATTTCCCTTTGGGCATGTTTTATCTCAGCTAGGGAACCAAGTGATCCAAGACTGACACTGGAGCCCCCTCAGAACAATAGGTTCATGAGTCATGACCCCGTCTGCAGAAATATTCACCAGCTTTATCTTCAACATCTATTGCTTTTGATTTTTATCATGAAATCATTAAAACTTTAATCCTAAATATGTGGACTAGAGAACTATATGCTTGTTGAGTTCACAATCACTTTCTATGGAAAGCAGGGAAAGCAGATTAAGTGACTCGGGGAGCACTGTGATCTTGTTATCTTGTGCAAAATAAAAACAACAGGCTGATGAATGTCTTAACTCTTCCAGATATACAAGCCGCTGCCTCGATGACTTGACTAAGCCTTGGCTGGCGTTCCTGCCTGCTCACATTCCCTGCTTTCAATCTTATTCAGCTGAGTTTAAAGACTTTCGGCTGTTTTCTCACTAAGGATCAGTGGTAAGCCCCTCTCAGTGACACTTTGAGAATTCATCTTAGTCCAGCACAGTTTCGAAACCTCAAACAGAATTATGTTTTCAGTTTTGAAGAGGACAAATGGGGACATCACTGTACCACAGTCGGCCAGTAAACTCAACGGCCAGTTCACTGCTGTGGATTCTTTGTGTTAGGATGCATTTTCACTCCACCTAGAAAAGGAAGTGAAGATGTGCATGACTGAGAACTCAGTGTAAACAACTTGACTCTCCCTATGGAGGAAGACTGATCCTGTAGCTCCTCTACATTCTGTAGCTCAAATAGTAGAGCATGGCATTAGCAATCCCAAGGTCATGGGTTTGATTCCCAGGCAGTGAATGCATTGATAAAAAAATGTTTGAACGCAAAAAGCTTGAACGCATAGCCATTTTTAGAATTTAGGTTTTTCTGTACATTTCTATGGCATCGCTGTCGAAGAGTAATTAGCTGGTGAAGTGGATTTACCTATTGTAGAATTAACGAAAGTTATCATGAGCACTGTAATGTTAAAAGCGGATAATAATAATAATAATAATAATAAACATTTATTTGTATAGCACTTTTCATACATGAAAAGCAACCCAAATGTCATAAGTGTCAGTAGACAGAGAAGATTTTAAAACTAGCGGTTCATTCATAAATCCATAAGATCTTACCTTCATGCTGTGGAAATATAAACTGGAAGACAGAACACAGCGAGCGCAGACATGAAAAGGGGCGGGGCTACATAAGATCTATACTCACAACAGGTGAAAAAAAAGTTTGAAATACGTGACCAACGGTTTACTGTTAGTGAAAATTCCGACACCGCCCACACTGCTGAGAGGGACATTTATATGAATATGTAAATATGTGCTCAGTGTTTTCATTTCAATGACAAAATAAACACACAACAAAAATGACAGAGGTGAGAAAACAGCAGTTAAAGGTAGGGTAGGCAATTTCGGAAAGGCTAGCAATAGCAGCTAATAGCTAGCTTTGAAAGCATGAAATCCCACCCTCTAGGGTTGTGACGGTGAGGACGTAACCAGTTAATCGACGTGTGACAATACCGGTAATACTGGTATCACCGACAGGGGCTTTTAAATCGCTAATTCTAAACCGAAAGTAAAATGCGCACGGCCGCTCTGGCATTCATAACGGTACGGTGCAGCGCAAAGCGAGTGTTTTCAGTGAATTCCTATGAACTGAAAACGCGCCAGTGGACACGCACCGTGAATGACAGTGCGGCCGTGCGCATTTTACTTTCGGTTTAGAATTAGCGCCAATTCGGGGTGGGTTGCTTGAATTGTGGGTTCATTAGCCTATTATTCTTAATGAAAAACACAACAACAAAACAGTACAATGACAAACTCACTTAAATAGGCGCTTTTAAATTTCGCTTTGAAACCAAATCTTCCGCGATCATCTTATCATTCAGCTCCTCACTCGTGATAAATGAAATCTGACTCCTTCTGCTAGTTTGTGCTGCGACTCTCGTTCGGCTCACGCTTTATAAAGCAGACACGTTCAGTTTTTATTTGTAGTGTCTGTTCTCTAACTGAACTAAATTATGTGATGTAAGCGGTGTTGAGCCTGAACACCGGCAACACCTACTATCACAGCAAGCCTACCACCCTCCCTTCAGAGCAAAGCCATGCCTCCTTCAAAACACATGAACACACAAAGCAGAGTCTGCAAAACGTCACGAGAGACAGCGTTAAATTGCCTCATGTCTCAAAGCACATAAAATTACAATAATAATGAATGTACACCTGACTGCTGGCATTGATAGTGTTGACACAGAAATGCAACAGATCTGACGTGACGTGACGTGAACAGCTCTGGGTAGAACCCTACGGGTTGCCATCTCGTAATTACGGTTACAACATGGCGTGAACGCAGCATAAGCTTATTGTTTTGGTTCAGGGGGAACTGTAAAAGGCGGCTGCTGTTTGTTTGTGGTGCTGTGACTGACGTCTGTCTACAACTGTGCATAGCATGAAACGCGCTGATGACGTGTGATGTCTACGTGAGCAGGTGCGTTAAGGTATGGAAATACATATGTTGAAAGGCAGGTAGGGCATCCTATCATTGCATTCGGACCAAATGCAATGATTAGATGAACATTTTTTTGTCCTGAGACTTCCACAGAAGATATATGTACGTTTTAATATTTAGACCACTTCTGTGATTGCTATCAGGATGTAAAGAGAGTTTCAACCAGTATAACAAAAAATTGCCTACCCTACCTTTAAAGGTGGGGTAAGTGATATTTCAAAAATGCATTAGAGAAGTGTCTCCAAGTACCAAAACAAACTTGTAGCCAATCAGCAGTAAGGGGCGTGTCTACTAATGATGGGGAGAAGAGAGCGCTCAGTGCACGTCATTATTCAAAAGACACGACACACAGGACGGACATTAGCCGAGTGATGACAGAAAAAGAGAAATGAAAGAGAGAGATGGCAGATAAAAAACTAAAGTGGAAGATGTCTGTGGAACAAAAGAAGGCTTACGATCAGGCAAGAAGTATCAGCTTTCCAGCGCTGGAGAGAACTCAAGGAGCAGGGAGGCCGAGGTTGCTTTATTTCTTCTCGATAGGCGAGTAACATTGGTTTTGTTTTGTTTCACAAAACTAATTATATGCTGGCTTTTGCTTGAATATGCACGTGTGTCATGTTCACTTGTTTGTCCATTTGCGATTGTATTGTCGTTCACTTCAGCGATGATAAAGACCCATTCATTTCCACACCCGATAAGCCTGGAGCGTCTAAACCTCCTCACTGTCTGTTTTAAGCGTCAGCTCCCAAAGTGTGTCCTAAAAGTAAGATAATATACTCCTAATATATGTTTGTTTCCTTTGGTTCCTCTTTTCGTGATCGATATAACCCTCTAATCTTGTCATAATTGTAACATGTTCGTTAGTTGGACTGTCGTGCTCGTGCTATCGAGTTGTTCATAAGAACTGTTTGTGTTTTTGGGATGGAAGGGATGACTTTTTCATTGAACATTCGACCTGGATTACCATAGTAACACACAGATTCTGCCATAGTCGTTGCCTGGGTTACGTATGTGTGGGGCGGAGCTATCAAAATAGGGGCGTGTTTGTTTTGGTGATCTGAAATATCAACATCGGTTACCAGAAAGCACTTACCCCACCTTTAAGAATCTGATCATAGTGACGTGGATATGTTTGCACAAGCTCTTAAATTCAGCGCTCAAGTCAAGTCATGTCATGTTTGTTTACATAGCACTTAATATGTTGCTCAAAAGCAAGCAGCTTTACAGTATTAAATGTGAAAAACAGTGTTAGGGTCTCTTTCAGATAGAATTGCAACTTTAATTTCTAGTTTAAAGCGGCTCTCTAGTGCGTTCATGTTTTTACTCACGAACGTCTGACCTCGACGGACTGAACAGAAGAAATGAACTTGAGAAGATTTCCACGTCAAAGGAGGAGGAGCCTCACAGCCACACCTACCTATTGCCTAATGGCCATGGACCAATGGTAGTTCGAAGGTTACCAGCTGGAGCAAACTTTTCCATAAAGTTCAAACTGTTTCAAACCTTCGTTTTGGCCTAATTTTGTTCGAAATGATGTCACACCAGTTTGTTCTTCGATTTCACTTGAAGTATATCGGGGCCTTAAAGTAACCGTTAACTACCCCCTGGTTTCACAGACAAGGCTTAAGTCTAGTCTCAGACTAAAACGTATGTTTGAGCAGTTTTAACTGAATGCAACTTGCACTGACATTTCTTAAAATACATCACTGTCATTGTTTTGTCTCAAGATGCACACCAGTAATGTTTTTTTCTAAGGCACATTTATAAAAGCTACTTAAATGCCCTAATTGAACTAAGGCCTAATCCTGGTTTAGTCTAAGCCCTGTCTGTGAAACCGGGCTAACAATTAACAATACTTCTACAGCATTTATTAATCTTATTTAATTTACATTTCTGCATTTACTAATATATTTTTTTAAATCAAAAGTTGTATCTGTTAACATTAACTAACAAGAGCAATCAATGAATAATTTTTTATTTTTATTAATTAACATTAACAAAGGTTAATAAATTCTGTAAAATATAGTGCTCATAGTTAGCTCACATTAACTAATGTTAACAATTAGACATTATCGTAGTGTTACCACGTTAATTAATATTGTAATGGCCTTGATAATTTTTTTTGACTTTGTTATGTTGAATGGAAAAAATCCTACGTGTGTTTTTCAATTCTGTTTATTTAAAATAGTTAACAGTTGTTCCGTAAAAAGTCCAAACACCAATCCAAGTGGCATTTGGCAGAACACTTTATGGCCGTATTACCACATTACTACACAATGAGAACTTCTCCTCACACAAACACAGAATGACTCATCCACAGTAAACTGGAGGGGGTCAGCTGTGCTACTAAATATAGCTGTGAGACCGGCCAGAATAAGCATCAGAAATATAAAAAAGAAACCCCTCCAACGCTTTTCCATGTGCACACGGAGAACGCAGTCAGCACAAAGAAAACACTGTGAGACCTGCTCGAGTGAGGAAAGGAAAGAGAGGGGGGAAATTCCTTTACCAATCCCCAAAATTATCCCACATTTTAACTTTCCCAGAAAGCCAGCTAATTCCCAAGAGACTGTCCCTGAGCGCAGTGCACATGGCCTTTGCCCCTCCCACTTCCCCTCATGCCATTGGCCCAGCACAGGACTCACCAGGGAGTCAGAGGTGAGGGATCGCTAAACCAGAAATCAAAATAGCCTGCTGTCAGCCAGTCGGCATATTCTGATGTTTTTTTTATAGATTTAATTTAAAATCAATCCATCAAAAGATGCAGATTCACTTAAGAGTAATGCTCATAAACGATTGAATCCATTTCAGAAGCTGTCTCCCACACGACCATACAATTACTTCTCAGAAACTACTTCCCATTTTTTGACAATATGATTCAACCCAATAAGCGAGACGTGCAGTTATTATGAGTTTCAACAGGTTTCCTTGAAACTAACATTACTGCAAATACTATGCACTTTTTTCAGAATAACAGATGTTTGTCAGTCTGATTCATAATAGTGTTCATCAAGCAACAATGTGGCAAACAATGACATAAATTTGATCATTTCGAACAATGGTCAGAGTGATGAAATAAGCACTTATATAGTGTTCTTTTTGGGTAAACAAATATATCAACACCAGACATCAGTACTAGTTCCTACTCAAAAACAAACTGGAACAATGACAGCTGGGGCAATGACAAACAAAGAGCGTCCAACATAAATACAATTTTCAACAAAAGTTTAAATTCAATTAATCTAAAATGTCATCCGGTGTAACAATAGTATAAAAAGTAATATGTGCACATGACCCGTGCTGGCAAAATGAGTCACAATGATCAATGAGTTATGTTATTCTCTATTCTGAGAATGAGTTATGTCATTCTCTATTAAAAATCCTTTAAAATGATGAATGATTGGTTTGAATCAGACAAAAAGTGGCTGAGCTACACCTATTTGAAGTCGATAGAGTCAGCAAAGTCAATCTAGTTAAAGTTTTCTGAAGGTTCCAAAACAAAATCACCTAGCAACCATACCTTAAAATCCCTGGTAATAACACCAAATTTGGCACACAAGTCAAAAAACCCATATCTATAGGAAAAATATATATTCAGCTTTTTTACCCATGATGATACCACAACTGTTTGATTAACATAAATGAGACAGAAAGTCTATATATTAAGACCTACTGTACAGCACATATCCAATATAATGCTACACATCAGATGTTTTTACCCAACAGTTAACCAAACGTTCACATAAGACATAACAGATAATGTTTGCGTGAATACTCGCCAAGACTGATATTTTAAAATACTGTACTGTAGTTCTGTGTATGTGTGTATATCGGGATCCCACGCTGTCTGAGGCGTCTTTGTGCGCACGCTTCGGATGTGTCAGTCAGTGCGAATAAGATCGTTTTGTTTACATCAGCATGAGTTTGAAAATCATATTTCATTGGTTCAGACTCATGCAATGGAGAATTCGCTATGAATATTCACAAAGTCGGAATGCTGCGCTTTACAACGATAGCAAACTTGTGCTGAGGTGAAGCACCAGTTGTCGAGACGCGAGCAGAGAAAAATGGCAATTTTTCATGGATTATTAAAACAAAGGAAAGATTTAGGAAGGTACACCTCTCAGAAAAAGTACAAATAAAGATCCTTTTAGATGTTTAATCACTATTTGGATCGCTAGACGAGTGCTTATAATGAACTAATTTTTGTGAAAACCTCAAATATGACCAAAAAATTTACATTTTTCACTTATTTTGCCTGTAGCTCGTAATCAACCCGTGCACATTCCGACTCATTTTGCCAGCAAGGATCACATATTTTCCACATGTATTGAATACATTTGAATTTCTGTCTTAATCGCTATTTTCAAAGATCTTTTAAAATATGTTATAGGTAAAAAGTACTTGTACAAACATCATTTTTGGCGAGTCACACCACATAACATTCTGCAACCTTATCCTGCATTAATAAGGTCAAATCATCTAATATTTATAGAGATTTCTTGAGCTTGACACACAGTCATGAGGGTACTTTTGTGATATAATTTCCTATTTTATGCCCCAGCCCCACCCCATCTTAATGAAACATGCTAAATGCTCTTCTGTCTCATTCTGTAATGGAGATGCTTCAGAGAGAACAGATGTACGAGGAAAACAAGCGCGACCCCACGAGTCATTTTGCGCAATATTATCACAGCACGTCCTACGCAAGTTCGTTGACCATTTGAAAGGCTTAACTTTTGGTTGGCAGCGCTGACTTAATAATTATGTTGACGGCTTTTGATCTGAGGACACTTGAGCATGGATATGAATCTGGTTCATCAGCATCAAAGCCTGTGAGGTCACATCACATGACATCTCAGTGGAATGTTATTGTGTCATGTGAGCAGAGTAAGGGAAAAAAAGTTATTTGTCCCGATTCTCTTTTTTCCAGGCATTCGTTTGAAATGCAAACTAAAAAAAGCCAGGAAGATGTTTGGCTTAACGGAACACTGATACCTACAAAAGCAATGATCTCATTCTTGTTTGTGAACTTTAACTTTCCAAACTACAGTTCAAATGCACAAAATAACATTTACCCGATGATAACAGGTAACGATAACAGCGTTGAGGCCGCAAGCTTTAAGTCAAACAGGCAACGCAGCAGACTAAGAAAACAATGTCCAGACCACCAGGGACACACTATGCTTACAGTCACTATAAATACCAGGACCTCCAGCTTTCAAGTTCTGCTTGAGCACAGCTGTAGTCTAAAACTCCTGTCTTAACTGTAGAAGTGAGGACATGGACCAGAGGATGGAAGCCAGTATCAAAACACGGGCCGTTGTTTAAGACAAAGTCAGAATTCCTTTAAATTGATTCAAAGACAGGGAACAGTCCTCACCATTCATCTTTTCAGCACATGCTGCTTGAGGAATGACACATGTATGTGAAATATGCTGTGGTGAACTGACACCTGCGGTTGGTAAGATTCAGCCTGTCATCAATGAAGAATGCTTTATTTTTCAAGTCAACGTCCATAACATCAGCTATATATAGGTGAGAAAAAAATATTTTGGTCAAAAAATAATATTAAAACATATTTTGAGAAAAATACTATTGAGATCATTAGACTAAGCATGTGTTCACACTTGTAGTTCGGTTCTCTTTATACATTTAGTCCTGCTTCACTCATTCATTCTCGATACATATTAGCCCTGCTTCAGCCATTTTTAACACCAAAAAAACAAAAAAAAACAGCTTTTATGATGTACTGTATATTTTGCGACAGAACTTACCGAACATCCAAACCAATGCTTTTATGTGCGTATAAATGATGGTATTTTTACCAGCTGAGAACTCAAAAGAATTCCTCTGTTGCACACAAATCTGCTGCAAGGAGACAATGGACAAGAAAAAACAGGTATGCTTGAGCCTGTTTTTGATTCGTTTAAAACTGTTTGGTCCATGTTGCATTCATACCATGCACCAGAGTTTACGAACTGGTACCCCCTATTTTCAGGGGTTTTGGTCCGCTTGTTTGGTGCGCACCAAGGTTTGGATGGCAGCAATCACGCTTACTCAAGTAAACCGTATTAACAGAGCAATCACACCAGAGTTCATTTTAATCTAATTAATCCTGTCAGGTGTGAACACACTCTAAGGGCGTTTTCACACCTGAAAGTCCACACCAAGGTCCGAACCAAAGTTCATGTTTTGATACATTTTATACATTCGGTTAGTTTTGGTTTGGTTTCACATTGCAATTATGCGAGCGCACTAAAGAACTTTACATGACATACTTGCGTCCTGTCGTCATCATCTATGTGGGCTGCATCTTGACATTGATTGGTTTGTAAACGGACGTGCGTCTGACGTCAGCGTGTTGTCAGTTCGGCGGGTAACTTTGACAAGAATGAATGAACAGACGCATATCGTTGCCACTATACTGTTATTATTATGGCATTACTACCTGCAGCACCAACTATACTCGAGGCTATAGTTCAAATTCAACAAATGAATGTCCTCGTTGTGCGAACATTTTATCGTCGCCGGCAGGAAAGGTGCTCTATCTTCTATAATATGATATGAGCTCATGCTGTGGAAATACAAACCGGAAGACAGAACACGATGAGTGCAGCACTAAAAAGGGGCGGGGCTACATAAGGTCTATAAGCAGAGAAGCTGTGAAAAGGTGGCATTTGATGCTATACAGGCAAACTGGCACAGATAAACAATTAAAACACATGGCTCTGCCGTTTAAGAGCTGCTTGCAAATATTATTCTCAAATCATAACACACATTCAGTATTTTTGACAACTCTGATTGTCTGTCACATTGTAGCGAAGCCCAGCCATTAATATGAGAAGCTTAAATAAATATCAATAATAACAATTTGTTTCCTCCAGTTTTTGGTAGTTGTCATGTTCTCCTTGACTACAATGACTGCAAATAGACATAAACACAATAACAGTACACACTGTAAGTGTACAGTGACATTGTGGGTCAAAAGGACAACCTATTGAACTGAATTTACTGATTTATAGTGAATATGTATTTTAAGAAAAGGTGGCCTACGATTCAGACTATATTCAGGCATAAAGCCGCCCTAATTAAGGATTTTCTACCTGCAGTAATTGCTCACGCCTGTGGGAGTAAACACTGGGAGTGTTTCATGCACCGTGCCTCCACACAAATCACACTGAAACTAAAGGTCGCTGCATGGGAACGCTCAACAATGCTGTCTTGCAGACACACCCATAATGCCATGAGTGTGTGCAAACTTAACATTTTAATGAGCTATAAAGACTGTTTCAGTTGTTTATAGTAACAAATAAGCAACTCAAACTGCACTCAATGGCCTCACACCTGTTCGAGTAAAGCACACAAATTATTCATTTAGCAGATGCATGTGACTTGCAAATTTTTTGTTAGAATTCTTTTTCATCACTTGCGGTGTACAAAATGTGCCGCTGTTACTTTAAGAAGGTATTTTAACTTCCAGCCTCTAAAATTACTTGTGTTGGCGTATCCTAATGTAGTTGATTTTTAAAATAATTAATAAACTTAAAATAATAAAACCAGTTTATGAAAACCAGGGTATGGTACACATGCAATCAATCAAAAATTAATTAAGTGTTAAATTAAATAGGTTGACCACAAAAAACCCCAGCAATAATGACAATAATAACCATTATTAATAACCAACAAATAATAACCTAATTATTTTTTTTTATTAAATAGCTATGCTTAAAAAGTGATTTATTATAGTAAGTTATTATCTGAAATTACATTTATGATTAATGTACATATATATATATATATATATATATATATATATATATATATATATATATATACATATATACACACACACTATATTTTATAGTTTTATTAATTTCATGACGTTCCTAAATATTCCCTAAAAATGCTCAAAAAAGTTAAAGCTAAGCTAAAGTGACATGACACTGTGTGTGCAGCGAAAATATCCATGATTTAACAGTCCTCCCGTTAAATAAGAGTTCGGGTTATGACTCATTCTTCTGAATTATTGCGCAGGTATTTAATACATAAAGTGTCACTTGTAATGTATTAAGACTGTGTGGAGTGTCATTCACTCACGCGTGCGGCAGCATCTCATAGATACGCAAGTAAAACGGGATAAATATCGAACTTACCGTTTCTTGGCTTCCAAATTAAACGTGTTCCCTTGAATGACACATCTAGAAAAGCAGAGCAGAACATTTATTTTCTTTCTTCCCTGAAGTATCAGTTGTTGCTGTTAA
This sequence comes from Coreius guichenoti, assembly GCA_039654105.1. Lineage (NCBI taxonomy): Eukaryota > Metazoa > Chordata > Actinopteri > Cypriniformes > Gobionidae > Coreius > Coreius guichenoti. The sequence goes on from CM077171.1 coordinate 17,538,837, forward strand.
TAAAGATGGCCGCTCTCATTGTGTTTAGCCGGTGATGTAATGAAGTTGTGTTAACCCTTCGTAACACTTGGAGAACTGACACCACATCGACATTCAACCCTGCTAGATTAGAAAGTGAACGGAATAAAAGCGATTTTAAGATTAGCATGAGTAATTCTCATAACATCTTATTCTGAAATATGAATGTAAACATCAGTCTAGCAGCAATGCGCATAATAATAAAAGTAAAATTATATAAAGAAAAATAACCTAAAATAATAAACTAAGAGAAGCATGAATAATTTAAAACAAAACCTTTATGAAGATACACATTTATGTTAGTGTATGACACTGCCATCTGGTGTACTCTCAAGGTCAATTCATACTCGACATGTGGTCATAAGTTAAATATATCCAAATATAATAAAAGGACTAATTCTTGAGGAACTGGATACAGCTGTAATAACTCAACTGGAGATTCAAGAATATCACTGAATTTTTAAAACAGCATTATTTTGTGTGCTTCCACAAGGTTGTTGCATACAGTTCCTAAAAATAATAAAATAACCATGAAATGCATGATGAATATCCATGGACTTTATTCAAGATTTTAGGTTAAAACTGATATTAGTAGTGAAAGTGTTTAAACCTAAGCACTGTAAATGGTCACTTCATTTCAGTTTTGCTTTTTAAAATCAAATTTTGCCTTGATTTTAAATGGTCCTGCTGTGTGACATTAATTTGAATTAGATAAAAAAAAAAACTGCATTCATAATAATTATTATAAAGTAATTAGAAAAATGCTCTTTAACATGGTTTTAGATGGAGTTTAGCATGTCATACGGCATGACCTATAAAGTTCTCAAAAGTACTTCATGCCAGCGGCGCAGCACTATATGTTAATACAAACAAGCAAAGGCAAATACAGAGACAGAAGTAATAAGATATTTAATCTCACATTATTTGCAAATACCTCAGTATATAAGAAACTAAATGCGTGTGATTGCTGATTGTAAACCTGTGTTTATGGTGTTGAACTGTGCGCCTCAAAGTAACAAAGCAAGTTGTGAACTCAGCAGGTAATTTCTTAAAAGTTTGCCGTATCTTACTGGAGAGAAGACTCTTGATTCACCCAAACAGTTCAGACTACACCACCTTAATGGACTTTGCAATTGTCCTTATGTTTCAACAGCCATTTAGAAAGTAGTAGATCACAGATAATTTGCAAGCCAAACTGGTGCCAACATAACAAACTTAAGTAATGGTGTGAGTCATAAGAAAGGTTGCTCTTTTCCCCTCTCTCTTTTTGTTTCTCCTGCTTCCGTTTCTCATGTCTACTCCCACATAGTTGGTCCTGGATGATCATGTCCCACATTGCCCACACTTCCCTGCTGATAGAGGTGTGAGGCTTAATCACGGCCCAGAATAGTGTGTGGTTTGGGGAAGCGGGGTGTGCTGGGGGAGGCAGGCTGAATGCCAGCCGTATCTCTGAGAGCGCTGGCGTGAGATGTGACTCATTGAAGTGCTGTGTGTCTTTACATTCTGCTTCACACACAGTGAGATGATGGGCAGGATGGAGCCCCAGCTGCCTGAGAGACTTTGAAGCACCAACCACTTATTATTCATTTCGATTAGAATCAATGAATGCAACTAGAATACAATCAGAGTTTGTGTTGCAGCTGCGCCCTGGTGGTCAGTGCATGCACACATGTTGATGTGTTTCTTAGTATTATTCTAATTATCAAATTAACCTCTGAAGCTGAAGTGGGGATATTTTAGTAATTACTTTTATATCACAGACACACACACACACACACATATATATATATATATAATTTTTTTATTTTTTATTATTATTTAAAAAAACATGTATATTATTAATAATAAGTATTCCTGTGCTCAAACAGTAGAGCATGGGTTTGATTCCCAGGGAATGCATGAACTGATTTAAAATATACGTATACAGTACTGTACCTTTAATGCAATGCAAGTTGCTTTGGATAAAAGCAACTGCCAAATGCATATGTAATTAAAAAATATAAAAATAATGTCATATAAATTAATAAATAAGTATGTGGCTAATGTCTTGTTGCTCAATTTTAAATGCATTTAAAATGTAAGAGCCAATTTAATGTCAATAATTTGTACATTATTATTGTTTGCTTAGAGTGTTGATTTTGCAACTACTAACTAAAAAAAAAGTATATTTTTTGTAACTTTCTTTGAGAGGAAATTCTGATATTTCATGTGTTTATATATATTTCAGTATTATTTCCTATGTTTTCTGATTTCTGATGTTTTCTGTTCTGTTTCTTTAATGGTTACACCCACTAGATTGAATTTGAACAGGTTTGGGCAAAGGAAAAAAGGGAGAAACAGTTTTCTTACCGTTTTGTCTGTCATTTATGGATAAAACTTAAACTTAAAAGTTTAAGGTAACACAAGATAAAGGTTTAACAAGTGTGTAATATCATAGGATACAAGAGCCAACAGGATTTTTGTCAACACATTTTGAATTTTTGTGGTTTGATTAAACTCGCCCTTGTTTATGGATTTTTGAGTGACTTCTGTGACGAGCACCCATTTTTCCTACCACTATAATACCAGTGAAGTTAACCTAGGACTTTGCATCTATATAAATATTTATCAGTATTTTAACTATTCTTTGTGAAGAATTTAGAGGAATATTATATAGACAGTGTTGGGGAAAGCTCATTTTAAAAGTAATGTGTTACTATATTGCGTTACTCCCTAAAAAAAGTAACTAATTGCGTTACTTAGTTACTTTTTATGGAAAGTAATGAGTTACATTACTTTTGCTTAACTTTTTTCACCTGGGCTGGACTTGCTTGTTTGTTTATACAAACAAACAAACAAACAAACAAACAAGTTCTTTTTTGGCAAATGTAAAGGCCCTTTCACACCAAAAGTGAAATGAATAAGCTTCAGGCTGAAGGAAATACAAATTCACCCTTTCAGCTGTGCTGCCATTCTGGATTGCAGAAGAATAGGATGCAGTAAAAGAAAGTTCAGAACTCTTACTTCAGCAATAATAATAATAATAATAATAAAAACAAACATGATGCGACACAAATGTGATGTTTTTGCTTATTTGTATGGTTAAACTGGATCATCGAAGGTCAGCAACAAAGACATTGGTTAATAAAGTGAGATTAAATACATGAAGTACATTTGTGTCATTTACCATATTTAATTATTGCAGGTTTGCGTAATATTCTGAGCTTGCATTTCACTTTTTTATTCATTATGTGGAATAGTGAATCTGTTTTTAGCATCATGTTCACACAGACCACACAACGCCTCTGAATTTACTCTTGATTTCTCTCAACATGGAGAAGTGTCAGTTAATAAATGGGAAAACAAAGTAACTTGCATTACCTGTTTGAAAAAGTAACTTAGATACCTTGTTACAAATTTAAAAGTAATGTGTTACTTTTTACTAATGTTACTAATTATCGTTAATTGTTAAATATGTCATATCAGAACTTTCATACCAGCGTTGTCAAGCTCATGGTGTTCCTAATTTACCAGTTCAAATTTATTTTACAATTGCCCCATTAGATAAGAGTTTGGTTCATTATTATGAATTATTGCACAGGTATTTAATATAAACCCCCGGCTCCACGGACAAGGCTTGTGTCTAGTCTCAGACTAACATGCATGTTTGAGCTGTTTTAACTGAAAGCAACTTGCACTGGCATATCTTAAAATGTGACCCTGGACCTTAAAAACCAGTCATAAAACAGAGATCTATACATCAGAATAAATAAGCTTTCCATTGATGTATGGTTTGTTAGGATAGGACAATATTTGGCCGAGATATAACTATTTGAAAATCTGGAATCTGAGGGTGCAAAAAAAACTAAATATTGAGAAAATCGCCTTTAAAGTTGTCCAAATGAAGTCCTTAGCAATGCATATTACTAATAATAATACATTTTTGATATATTTACGGTAGGAAATGTACAAAATATCTTCATGGAACATGATCTTTACTTAATATCCTAATGATTCATATTAGGATTTATATCCTAATCGATAATATTGACCCATACAATGTATTGTTGGCTATTGCCACAAATATACCCGTGCGACTTATGACTGGTTTTGTGGTGCAGGGTCACAAATATGTCACTGCCATTGTTTTGTCTCAAGATGAACACCAGTAATGTTTTTCCTAAGGCACGTTTATAAAAGCTACTTAAATGTCCTAATTGAACTGAGGCCTAATCCTGGTTTAATCTAAGCCCTGTTGGGGAAACCAGGCCAATGTGTCACTTGTAATATACTAGACCAGATTGTCATAGAAAGTTCAAAACTTGTGTGATATTATTTAGTCTCAATTTGCTAAGGTTTTGAAGGTTTATTGTCAAAAAACAATGAATGTACACACAATAAAATGGAATAGTGCACAATATGGCACAGAATACTACACCAAATAATAAAAATAACATGACAGACTGCTGCTGATTGCGGTTGGAGGGAGGAGATCAATCAAGCAGAGCAGAAACTGTTCTTGAGTCTAGTGACTATGGAGATGGTGAATGACACTGGGCCTTCTGCCAGAACTAGCCCGGGAGATGAACGAGTGCAGTTCTTCAAAATGATACTGGCTTTCTTATGCACATATTTGAAGCTGAAGTATGATGGTGGGAAGATTGACCAAATCACTTTCAACACCAGCTCTAAGGCTTTCTTTTCTGGATGACAGTTTGTGTTCTTGCGGAAACAGTAAAGTATAAGGAGGAGACTGTATGCAGCGTACAGTTTACAATTTGGACCTACCGTGTACCACTGCAAAAATGGAAAAACACTTGCGGCGCCATGTAGGATTCTTCAGATCGTCAGAATGGTTGAACCTTCTGGAGAATCTTTTTCAAAAAGAGCAGTTCCCTATGGGAACTTACAAACTGTGATCCATAGTTAGCCTTATGAAGGCTGTCACTGGTTCCTCCAATAACCCAATTTTAAGTCGGAAATTGCTTTGAGACACTTAAAATATACACTACTGTTTAAAAGTTGGGGTCAGATTTTTGAAAGAAACAAATGAATACTATTATTCAGCAAGGATACATGAAATTATCCTTAAAAAAAATTAAGCAGCAGCACAGCTGTTTTCAACATTGATAATAATAAGAAATGTTTCTTGAGCAGCAAAATCAGTGATTTCTGAAGGATCATGTGACACTGAAGACTGGAGTAATGATGCTGAAAATTCACATGAATAAGTGACATTTTAAAACATTTTAACGTAGAAAACAGTTATTTTAAAGTGTAACAATATTTCACGATATTAGCCTACTGTTTTTCTGTATATTTCATCAAATAAATGCAGCCTTGATGAGCATAAGAGACTTACTTTACTTAGACTAATGTTTTTAATAGTACATTTAAAAAGATCAAACTTTTTATTTTTATAGGGGTTATACATACACTAATATGGCAGAACCTATGCCTCAAGTACCTTTTGTGATTGTTGATTGCATCTGTTAAAATAACATGTTGAATTACTGAACATACCTGGATAATACAAATATAATTATTATTCAGCATTTATATTATAGTTATAAATTATTCCTACCATTGATACAACAGAGATAAGTTTACTTAGTACATTGTAACGTACAAAAGGCCATTCCTTACAATAAGAATGACTGCACTAATGGACCTCCTGTGCATTTACTATGCCAGTGGCAGCAGAGGGCAGTATAGTATCTCTGTTTGGTCTCATGAGCTACTTTTGAACATTACAAAATTAGACATTCTGTTTTGATCCATTAAACCAGAGCAAAATGCATTTCTCGCTATTTGAGAAACTGGGGAAATCAAAAGGAGAGTGTGGAGGTCCAATTTTCAGTGTGTAGCCTACTTAGAGAATTAAAAACTGCAAATTTAATTTGTTGGTCACGTCTTGTTAAAAACAAAGTATCATTGCCAAATGATTGAAATTAGCCAGTCAAATTAAAGCCTGTGTTATGTCTTTGACTGCATAAAGAAAATAACAGATTATCATATTCTCATTTATAATACGTCACCATGCTTCACACGTTTATTCTGCTATAGGACAATAATCTAAGGTGAAATGATCCATGAAGTGAATTCCTAGACAATGTCCCGATAATACTGACTGTGTCCCCCATTTCTAATGATAAAATGGATATTGCCTAACTGTCCAGTAAGTAGCCTACACACGTGCAAACACTCCACACATTTATTGATGGGAAAGCGTCTGACGGCATCAGAAAGCGAGTATGGGGGATGTTTGGGGAGCTTTATTTGGTGTGTAATGAAACCCTTCTCAATGGATGGATGCTGAAAGCTGAACATCTGCATCTAATTTAGTGTCCCTCCTATGATGACGCGAGTACGTCGCCGTTTATAGCTGAAGCGATTATGCCATCAGTGCATTCTTACTGTGCAACAGTTAAAGTCCTGCCAGCCTTCAGAATTCACACCACATCCTGCAAGCGTCCATAATGACATCCCATGCTGGAGCAAAATGTCGCACTGTAATTGACATGCAGAAGGGTGTGTGTGTCCCTCATGCCATCTATCTATCTATCCAAAAATAGAAATAGAAATCCCAACCCAGTTCAGTTAAATTTAAGTTTGTCTATATTAAAAGAAACAAGTTCATTAAACTCAAAACAATGAAACAATTCAGATTACTTAAAATGTGTCAGTTTTGCAAACTCAAAAGAAAAAGAAAGTTCTAAATAGTCATAAAAGTTCATTTGATTGAACTAATTTGTTTAATTTGAGTTGGCTCTACTCAAACCAATTCATTATTTTGAGCGTTAGGGTTTACATAGTCTCAGCCTCAGATGTCACGCCCACGGACCGTTGGCTGAACGTCTGATGCATATGGGACACTTTTCTGGAAACACTTTTCTCGAAGTCGTCATCTGGGGTGCTTCTCAATTCTTATTTGTGCATCCTCGTTTCCTTTCCTCGCGTCTTAGCTCCACTCCTTCAGGATGCGAGGGAAGGACGCAAGGAAAAGACGCGAGGATGGAGGAATTGAATCAAGTGAAATTAAATATCCTTGCTCCCCTTAGCGTCACTTCAAAGCGTGGTCAATTAATGATGACTCTACACCGCGGGATTCTTGAACATTAGAGATAATTATTGATATTGTAATAGTTTTAACCTCCACAAAATACCACATTTGTCCATTTTTTTTTATATATTACCAGTTATTATTAACAATGAATTATTCTCAGTTATTAACTGCTTTTTATTTGTTGTATAGTATTACAGTTTGTTTAAATTTCTTTCATTTTCTTGTGCTTTGATATAATTCTGCAACTGTCCTACTACAGTTGTTGTAATTTGACATACATTTATGTCTTGTACATGTAAAAAATAATGATAATTATAATAATAATAATAATTAATAAACTGTGGCAAGGTGTGAAGGAGGAGGAGAATTTATACGTGTGTCACATTTAGTCGATAAAACACTTCCGCAAAGGATACACCTGTGTATCCTTGCTCATGACTCCTCAGGAAGCCTCCTCACTCCTCGATCCTCGCGGTGCGTGCAATTAGAGAGTTGAGATGTCCTACAAGATGGCTGAGCTTGATCGGTTTCCGGGTCATAGGATGGAGAACAGAGGAGCGAGGAAACGAGGAGGGAGAAGCACCCCTGATTTAAATTCTACACGGTGGCTGCGTTCAAAACCGCATACTTTCCTACTATATAGTATGTAAAAAGCAGTAGGCGAGCGAATAGTATGTCCGAATCCTTAGTATTCATAAAAGAGTAGGCGAGAATTACCAGGGTTTTGGACTATTTCTCGCGAGATTCGGACGTGCGTATACTAATCTTGCATTCGAATATGCTTACTTACCTACTATATAGTAGGAGAAAACAGTACGTGAAAAGAGTAGTATGTTCGAAACCTCAGTAATCATAAAAGAGTAAGCGAGAAATTGCCCAGATTGTGAAGCACTCATCGTTGGATACTTTTCTATCCCTGCCTTCCCATGAGGCCACAGGAAAGGATACGTCAGGTCATTAGCTAATATGGCGGAGAAAAGCGACGCGGGTGTTTTCAAATGTGAGTATTACAAACCAAAATCACGCTTCCCTTGTGTTATAATCGCATTTGTTGAGCTACTATAGAGTAAACTGCTGAATTGTTGAAGGTGTAAAGACGCTAGACAGTATAGTATAGTTGTGATTGTGCTGTAAAACTAACTAATAGCTAACAGGGGAGCTCCAGTAACACACGTACGTCTCCAAAGTGGATTTACATAAACCATATACATCTTAAAGATAAAGTTGCTTACTAAATGTTTATTTAACATCTGACAGGAACATTTTCGATAAGTATTGCAGATGAGCACATCACAACATGAAATAGACATCTGATCAGAATGCTGTTTGTGTGCTATAATGTAGAATTCACTGTTGTCAACACTGCTTACTTTACATAAATAAACAAATCTACATAAAGTAACTAAACATAAGTTATCTTTTTTATTTGTCCATTAGTACTGTTGATAAATTGAGGAACATTAACACATCAGCAACTACCTCAACATTTAAATGTAGCGTTGAGCACATAAATCTCAGAGGTAACATGAATCTTGTCTGATGTTACAGGGGCAGATGAACACGTGTGTGTTTATCCGGTGGAGAGAGGCTGATGAAGGAATGCTGCCATCAAAAGCTTTGAGTGAGTATACTACAGAAATGAATAAAACATCTATTTAAATCTTAAGTTGTAGTTTATTTTAATTATTGTAATTTCAAACAGAGTTATTACAGCACTTTTCTGATTCTTGATGTCTGTGCATTTGCTGCAGAGCTTTTGATGGAGTAGGGCATGCAAGACACCGTGATGGTGGCATGTGTGGGGAAAAAAATGGGAAAACCTGAAACAAAATATAAAGTAAGATCATTTTGTTACTTCTAATACAGAAATCAAATGACGTTGTGCTGTTAAAATGACTGCTTTTGTATTATGTTTGTGCATTTTTGTAGGATCTGAAATGTCAGCAGACTGGTGTGAGCACTGAGGATGGGGAGCCACAACCTCATCCTGGAAATGGTTTAGTACCATGATGAGACCCTCCATCACTCCACCTGCCCCTATTGCCTCATCTGGCCCGAATGTTGCTGTGGTCTCTTCATCCTCAGTGAGCCCAGAGTCAGCGAGAGCTTCTAGAAAAAGACCAAAAGCGACTTACAGTGCACTTATTACAGCGACGATCCCCCTGGAGCTCTTGGAGTAAATAGCCTTTCTCAAGGATACACTGGTGGTGACGGCTGCGGAGATCAAACCAGAAACCTTCTGCTTATCAGTTCAGTGGTTTAGCCCACTACACCACAAAAGTAAGAAAGCTACAATAAAAATTAGCATGTAATTGTAAAAATATGAAATTAAATATGGCAAGAAATGGGATGCTGACAACATGAATTGTAAAATGTTTTAATCTGTTTAAATGTTTTTTACAGGTAGTCATGCTGATGGAGAGCAGGAACACAGATGTTTGGAGCAGACACAACGGCAGTCAGATTGTCCCGCACCTGTTCTACCACTCTTGCTTCAAGGTTGTGGGGTTCCGGGGGGGCGTCGTCATGGTCTTCCTCATCCTCTGGATCAACGATGTCCCCGTTGAGAAGAGCAGCAACGAGGGACGGCAAAGACAGACGAAGGTGTTCACGGTGGTCAACTGCTTCATTAAAATAAAGCCGCAGAATTGGCACAGCTGTGTTGAGACGGCAGCAGGATATGGGGTTCACCGCCTATAAACGTGTGTTCACGAGTTCACACTTACAAATAATCAGATAGTAAATAGTATGCATAATAGTATGCGTAATAGTATGCGTATTTGGCGTGCTGTCTGAGGAGAGGGCTCCGAGCTAGGTATTTGGCCCGAACCCAGAGTACGCCCCAAAAATTGCAAACCAATGCAGGACAGCACACATTACTGATGACCGGGAGAGTTCTCGTCATGTTGGATGAAAAATTACTGCTGCGGCAGTGAAGGTGAGTTTAGACAGAGTTGAGCTCCTGCAGGAGCAGAGGAAAACATCACTGCTGCGGCAGTGGAGAAATTAGTCAGAAGAGCTGAGCTCCTGCTGGAGCAGAGGAGAACATCACTGCTGCAGCGGTGGAGAAATTTTCCAGAGAAACTGAGCTCCGGCGGGAACATCACTGCTGTTGCAGTAGAGAAAATTTAATGCTAATGCAGGAGCATGAGGGAACATCACTGCTGCGGCAGTGGAGGGAATTTTGTCAGAAAGCCAAGCTCCTGCGGGAGCCAAGGGAACATCACTGCTGCGGCAGTGGAGAAATTTCCCATAGAAACTGAGCTCCGGCAGGAGCATGAGGGAATGTCGCTGCTGTTGCAGTAGAGAAAATTTTCCATTGAAACTGGGCTCCTGCAGGAGCATGAGTGTAGCGAATTAGCTCAGAGGGGAAATATTAATAATTATGATTATTCATTATGATTAATTATGAATATTTGAATCAGTTAAATAGATTAACTTGATGTGGCTACATTAACCTTACAATCAATCAATCAGTTCATCCTATGAACGTTCAGTATTGATTATTAATTAATTCTAAGAAAAGGATATTTTTCATGGCCACAGAAAAATAATTCTTCCTTTGTACTTACATAAGCACTTAAAGCGCATAACAAGATCGATCATTTAAGTGACAATTTGTTTGCAGGCAGGGAGTCAGAACCAACATATATTGTGCACAAACCTTAATAACTAAATCATGGACAAGATTAAACAGACAAACAAATAAACAGACAAACACACAAACACACACAAATAAACAAATAAACACACAAACACACAAATAAACACACACAAACACACAAAACATACATGGCAAGAGGCAAAGTTAAAGTGGTTAGAAGAACCAGGTCAGTACAGATGGATGAAGTTATGCAAAGACTCTAAAACCTGGGAAAACCATCCCTGATAAGCTCCTTTGTCGGAGCAAAGGAGTTTACAGTTTTACTAACTACACAGTGACTTGTATTTCTTAGTACATTACTTGCATTTGCCCGGGAAGGCGTCCAGATATACGGTCGCAGGAGAAAGTCTTGATGGTTCCGTCCGATGGTTTTGCAGTTGCGATCTTTTCCTTCCATGTTGAATGAAGGAATGACTGTGAACTTGCATGGTTGTTTTGACTCCATCGAGGTTGAGGAAGTTGCACACGCCGTGAGGAGTTGGGCCTGCTGGCCCAACTGGCCGTGTGGTGGCATCTGGTTTCCTGTCCCCCACACACACGTGAGGCTGTGTGTGTAGGCCTTATCTGGCCTGGCCTGGCCTGGCCTGTTGGCCGGCTGATAGACAGCCAAGATGACACGTCGTTTTGGTCCAGAGGGAGAAGAGAGGGAAAGTCTGTGTGCCTCTCCTTAAGAGTCTGCAAGAAGTCCCACCCTTTATGTTTGAGTTAACCAATGGGATTGTTGGGATTTCCCAGCGGGAAATTCCTCTGTGGGAGATTTATGGCTCTTTATTTCAAGCAGGATTCAATGGGTCTGTGCCCATTTATACTCCAATTAATGCAACAAACACATACTGCCTCTTACAAGGAAGTGACATACATGAAAGTGTAAGTCGTGAAGTGAGCATTAATTTGATAGGAGACGCGACATATGAGGTTACATGAACTAGCAAGTTGCTCATAAGACATGCATAAACAAAATAACATACAAGGGACACTTTACAAGACAGTTATATGCGTACATACAATGTCCTAGAGTTCATGTTCATTCATAGACGGTTTGTCTATAACTTGAGGCAAAAACAGGCTTTGTGTCTTAACTATGGCCTTTTCCATGTGGCCACATTTTTTAGGGCCATAAAACGTCTTATCAATTGGTATCCAGGGTAACTGAGGACCTTTCTCTGTTGTGTTGGGGGAAGGTCTGTTATTAAGCACAAAGTATTTAAAACATTTGTTAAATGTAACAGGCGATTATGTGTCTGATTTGCCTCAGTCGCTACATGAGGGAACATCGCTGCTGCGGCAGTGGAGGGAATTTTGCCAGAAAGCCGAGCTCCTGCGGGAGCAAGGATTATAACACTGCTGCGGCCGTGAAGGCAAGGTTGGCCAGAGAAATTGGGCTCCTGTGGGAGCAGAAGGGACTTCTGCAGTAGTGGAGAAGGTTAGCCAGAGATGGAGCTCCTGCGGGAGCAGAGGAGATAACACTGCTGCGGCAGTGCAAGAACAGAGTGGGCTCCTGCAGGAGTGGGTGGGAAGACACTGCTGCGGCAGTGAAGTAGAATATTTTCATTATTTTTGTGAATTGATGGTGTTAATTAAGGCGGATATGGTGAGCTTGTAGGTTTGAGTGAGAGAACAAGCTGGAGCTGAAGAATTTAGCTGATAAGGTTTCGTTGAGCTTCTTTAATGTGGAAGCAATTGGATCAGATATAATTATTTAAAACCTCTGAAGACCAATGACAATGTTTAAATCTGAAAAAGGAAAAAATAAATAAATAAATAAATATACAATCTAGCCTGGGCAAAAGAGTTAGGACGGGGAAGCTCCGGGACCAAAGTTGTTTGCGGAGACAGCCTCATGCTTGGGTCAGCCCCTGGGGCTTGGGTTGTAATGGGGAAGGTAAAGGAAGAGGATGGCTGGGGTGGACAATAGGCCATCCGGGACCGCGGTTGGAGCTATAGGCCTAGGACAAAAGAGATTGAGACTGATGACTGGGCCTGCGTCGCTAGCGGAGGCATCCTCACACTAGGGTCAGCTGAAGGAGCTATAGGCCACTGATAGGGAAAAAAGTTAGAGGCAGCGAGAGGAGAAGGAAGTGTTATCTGGGCTTGCGTCGCTAACGGAGGCAGCCTCACGCTAGGAGCTGCAGACCATGGGAAATGGGAAGGGTTAAAGATAGCAGGATGAAATGGCTGGGATGGCTGAGCTCTGGGAAAAGCTGCGGTGTGTGGCTGAGTGGAGGAAGGAGGAGAGTGGGGCCAGGCGGGCTGACGCTCGTCTTTTAGCACGTGAATCAAAGACGCGAGGGAGAGGAGATGTGAGATGAAAGGGCGGCCTTGCAGGATTATGCGCATCTGAAGTTTAAGTGGCCGAGCAAAGATAGCAGTTCGCGTTTTGAACAGTTTAGATTGTCTAGGAATGTGGATGCGACCAGCAATATCCTATCGATTTTCTTGTGCAGTGAGGCCTGGATATTAACTGTATCCAAGTTAATGTCCAGAATTCAATGGACGTGGCTTGACCATTCTTCCCTGGATGATTGGAATCCCGAGCTCAGTGGAGACCTTGCGGGGCTGAGAGAGCTATTAAACGTTTGGTAAATATTCTTATTTTATCTGGTTTTTGCAAAGTGATAACATGCGCTTACATAATGTGAAGCATAAAATGTTTTATAACCTGTGTATATTCACCTCTGACATGTCGGTTTGATACTGAAATCGTTGTTTGGTGTTGGAAGATCAAACAGCAAAGTACAGTCTGATTTTGATGATCGGTTGTTCCTTTATTTGTTGCTGGTTTTAGTGGCACACACGCATTCATTTAAGTGAAGTTCAAAAGGGACTCGCTTATGGTAAAAGACAAAGCTTTTCGAAAAAAAAAAACTGTGCGCCTTGAATTTATTCAAATGTGTTCGACAATCACTAAAGGATCATTAAACTTTTGACATGAAAATACACTGCTTGTATGATTAAATAAAAATGATAATTTTATTTCTTACCATCCATACTTTATCCCAACCTGGGAATTACACAATCAAAATTCCATACTTCAAAACTGCCTAGGAACCATTAACAGTTAATGTGCGAGCTACTGTTTGTTCATTACAAGGAAGCAGCATGTTCATATAGAACGGCAAATCACTTGTACAGAAGCAGTTTTAAAACGTATATTCCCCCGATCAAAATTGAGTATCCAGATGGCATAAACTGTGCTCGTGATTTAGCGACTGAAAGCGATGCTTTCAACCAGGGAGAACCAGGGAGAAAATTAGAAGGATTTGAGCTGTGCTCTTACGTGGTTGAGCCGACGGGGGTGGAGAGTGAAAGCCGGCCGGGACTGAAATCTGCTGCGGTGGCCTGTTGCTGAAGGAGGGCCCGTTCCTTCGTGGGAAGAAGGCAGCATTGCCCGAGACTGAGCTTGGTGCTCAACGGGTCTTTTCCATGCTCTATGGCAGAACTGATTGAATGGGCTGCTGTGACCTGTTTGTTTGGCCTGACGCTCGCGACATAACAGCAGAGGATTGCGGCAAAGATACCCCAAAGACAAAACATCGTTCATCGGAAGGGAAGAGCTCGATTTTAGACATGTTGGGATGGCAGGGCAGGGCAAAATGCTGAAAAACTGTCGAGGAACATTGGTGAGTTGACTGGGTATTTATATGAGCCTCCACTTGTGCTGATTGGGTAGACCTGTTGATTACTGATTGCTGACAGCTGGTTGGAATGACATGATGATTGGATAGATCATTTGAACGTGTTCCTCCAGAACTTTGTTAATAAAACATCATATAGTTTGTTAGAACAATAAGTTTGAATAAAGCTTTGTTTCATGTGCTCTTGACTTTTATTTATTTATTGTGATGTTTACTTTTATTCATTCTTTTACTCATTTATTCATGTTTCCTATTGTTGTCAGTAAATAAAATATTATTTTATTAACTCATGCGTTAATTCATTGCTTGACTGAAAATTGATATGTATTCACATCGGCTGCATCTGTCTAGTGTGGATTCATGCATCGCTATGTCATATGACAACAAATTGCATTTTGCTTGTTTTACTAAAATTATATCATTTTCAGTAAAAAAAAAGTAATATAATTAAGTATTGGTCAGCATTTGTCATTATTATTGTAAGTGTTTGGGCGGGATAGCAATGCAATTCATTCTGGGGTAATCTTAATTTTTTCGAGTATAAAATCAACAATTTTCTCCAAAGGCGAGATCTTCGAGCAGCTGAAAGACATCTCTGTGCAGACATTGCAAACACTGAGGGAAACCGTACTAGGTAGGGCTGTCGAGTTACTGATGCTTTGAGGTGTTAGTGCACCTGTCACTCATATCTTTTATTTGATTGTTTTATAATTACATGGTTGTATCTTTAACAATGAACAATCATAATGATAAAAAAAACCCCAAATATCATGGGTTTGCATACATTATATACACAGGAAAAAAACACAATAACAAGGTTAAATATCTTTGAATAATTCATCATAATGCAATAATTTTTTTTTTTTTTTTTTTGTTATTTCATAAGCCTGAGGGATGAAACAGGAGTTAAATTTAACAAGAAAAAGAGGAAAATATAAAGGAGATTTAGGCCACTTTTGCTTGTGGATGAATTTTTTTGCATATAAAATAAAGACATTAACAACATATTCAAGAGATCACAATTTTGGGTTTTCGCAATAAAAAATATCTTAAGGGGAAAACTGTGGGTTAGATTAGTAGGGTTAAAAATGTGTTTCTTATACTAAAATCACAAAATAAAAAGGGCAGCTGTTTCTTCAACAAGACCACAAAATTAGCAAGTTTAATCAATATTATGATATTTATAGATAGATGAATTAAACCTGTCACATATCTTTTAAGTTGTTGCGCTTGTGATAACGTTGTAGGCCACATGATAACGTCAACATGGCGCATAAAGTGCGGATCGCATTCATACTTAACGCGATCAGGCTATATCGTACCTACTCTTTTAGCGGCCGTTAATTAAGTACTTATTGAAATTAAGTACCTACTCAATGAGTATGCGGTTTTGAACTCAGCCAGTGTCCACGAGACGTGTGTTGCGTTCTTTAACGGTCTGCCTAGAAACAAATGCCGTGACGCCAAACTCCCTCGTGAAAGAAGAACTGTGTTTACAACTGTGACAATAAGCGCTAACCTGGATCAACTAAACACTGGGTTTTCAAAAGTATGTCAAGGTCGCGTCTCCATTGTTGCAGTAAACTAGCACATCGTTCTTGAATGAATAATTTATAGATGCACTCCTCCGGTCTGTTATGGCAGGGACATCGACTTTACATTTTCGCGGAACAAATCGAACTGTGATTGGTTGCGTTACATGTCAGTCAAATGTCCTCTTGGGCGGTCCGCGACCAATGAAAGCTGCGAAAGAGTCCAGACCTTCTGCCATCAGTGTGAAGGTCTGGCTATGCGAGACTAGTGTTTACAGTGCATGCAACCGTAAGTGAGATATGGTGTACGTTTAAAAGAATAGTTCACTCAGAAAAGACAATTCTTTTACTCATTGTCATGTTGTTCTAAAGCCACGTAGGCTACAGTTAAATTTCACGTCTATCCGACATTTAGGTTGAGATTGGAAGGAAAAGGAAGGATGAGGGGGATTATCAATAATGACTTTAATTTCAGTATAGATTTATGATACTTTAATTTGTGTGTGTTCTTTTTTTTCTTTCAGGATTCTCTGATGAATTGAAAGTTTAAAAAAGCAGGATTCATTTGAAAAACAAATCTTTCAATGTAAAAACAGTTTTATCGACCCCAATCTTTTTAACCAAGGGTGACATGAACAAGATCAGTAGGAGGATATGTCATATATTCCGGCCTATGAAAATCACAGATGAATAACTGTATAGGAGAACGAAGATGAGATCAAGCTTTGTTCACTGAGATCAAGCGTTGTTGCATCCAATGGCTTGGACATGTTCTCAGAATGGACCAGGACTGAATCCCAAAGACTGCCTTGAGATAGACACCACCTGGCAGAAGAAAACAAGAGCGACCTAAGACGCACAGTGATGGCAGAATTGAAGGAGATGGGTCTGAAATGGGGCGAGGTGCAGCACGCCTATAGGGAAGAAGAGGAATAAGTAGGGAAACTTTTGAAAGGTAGTGTATGAATTTAGAGCCACTGTCAGTGGGCAATGTCCAGGAACTTTGTCCTAGGATTTGTGATAAGAGGGTCCATTAAGGCGGTCTGTGGTACAGTCTACACACTGGGCTTAATTTTGACTTGCAACCCTCTGAATTTAAGTGACGGATCTACATGAATCCACACGAGGGCCAGCAACTGATCATGTGCGGCAACAGCAGCTATGTAACACCCTGAGTGAAAAGGGCTTGTTCTGTTTATTGAAGTGAAACAAATCAGATTGAATTCCTTTGAATTTAACTTTGAATTTATCTTATTTTCTTACCATCAGTAGCTTTTTTTCATTTAGTGTTGTTTTTGGGTACACTAATTGCAGGGACAATTACCCAGGTGTTAAATGGGGTTAAGCACCTTGCTCAAAAGCCCAGCGGTGATAAAGCAGAGCCATGATTTTAAGAGTTTCTGGGTCCTGTTTTTTTTTCATTCTTTCTTCTGAAATGCATGTTTTAATAATTAATCTTCAGATAAACAAACCTAGCACCTGCGATACTTAATTTAGCTGTCAAAAAAAGAAAAAGAAAAAAACACAGTGAAAAACGTATTTTAGAGATTATATTTATCTCTATGGTAGATGCTGTTGTTGCTGCAAGTGTAACAAGCCTGTCAGGTTTGATTCTGCCGAAGAGACTGGGGCAATAAAACCTGCGAAATATTGTTTGCAGGCAGGATCAGGGAGATATACGACTTGAGAAAGTAAATTTACTTGGAGAAGAAAATGGGAGCAAAACAAATAGACATCCTAGCTCAGATGAAATAGTGCATTCAGTGGAGTAGAGAGTGAGAAAAAAAGTGCTGGAAAAATAAATTGTAAGGTCTGCCAGCAATGAGACAGATGGGGCATGTTTGAGGGTGCTGACAAACGGTGACAGTATCAGTGCTTTGAAATGTAGTGCTGGTGTCACTGTCTCATTAAAATAACCCCAAGACATCCAGCATGATAAAATATATGCATGTTTTATGGGATGTGAATTTCAAAAGAAAAGTAAACTTGATCCAGTGACTGATGATCACTGGACATAAAAACACACCCAGGGCTTGAGCACTAGTTGCAGATGAAGTTAACTAGCTGCTATTTGATAGAGGCCATTGGGATTTTTTTTTTTTTTTTTGCCAAGGGCATTATGCACTCAGGGTCGTATCTACTGAGTCTCACGTCCTTGATTAATTGTGTATTTACAAGATGTTGATGTCCCTTGTGAATTAAATGACCATAGTGTTTGTGGGCGATGTCTTGTGAAACTTGGCAATGAGTGTCATTTGAAAGAATAATGAGCAATTTAAAATACAGTCTCTCTGAGGAGCTGACCTGATCTAGCATTGCTTTCTCAAACTAAAACACTGCGGGATTATGAGGAATGGTTTTGAGAATTTCTATAATAACAATAATAATAATAATAAGAAGAAGAAGAAGAAGAAGGAGAAACATTATTATGATATGTATTGACATTATAATTATATTATTAATTAAATCTAGATAAAACAATAGTATTTGACAATAAATACAATATTCTTAATTGTTACTATTTTTTATTAGTTGTAGTATATATATTTCAATCAACTCTCATAATAGTTTTAGGGCCAGATTTACTAAACAGGGCAAATTAGCGTGAGAGCACAATTCCATAAAAGTGCTGATGGGAGTGGACAGTTCTACGCGTGATCTACTGAATTATTAAAGAACACAGACACAGCTGGATCATTTCCATAATGACCAACGTAATCTACCCGTTAGAGTCTGGTTTAAGACGTGCTTTTTTTGGCCGGTAAATAATGGCGCAAACACCAGTACATTTACAAGCGCAAACCTTTGTAAATCACCTCGCATGATTCATTTAAATACTCTCCTCCCATAGATTTTGTGCCTGAAAGGGAAACTCTTACAAATACATATGCAATAAGGTCACAAAAATAACTCTATTCACGCCTTTTCCGCGCTAATTTATCACTGCGCATCTTTAGTAAATCCTGACAGTAGTTTTTTAACGCCAAAAGAGGGTTTGCGCTGGGCAAGCTGTTAGTAAATCTGCCCCTTAGAATGTTAATAAATATGGAAACGTTAATGTATTTGGTCTTGGCGGACTAGATCTGCTACGCTGCTGCTGCAGAGCAAGTATGGACTTGCTACTGCTATTTGATACTCAGAAAGAATATCTGGACATATATAAATCCCGTAGCAGATCTAGGCAGGTGGAGCTGGGGGAGGTGAAGGGTTTCAGAGGACTCTGGACTAGTTTACAGAAAACGCTATTTAAATGTTGAGCAAGCAATCTCATTGGCTGCTGAATCAGCATAGGCCAATCAGCTTGTGCCAAGACGTAACGACGTGATTGCTTGCAGATTGCATGTAAATGACCTATCAGCCTGCGCCCTCTAGACCAAGGGTTTTCAAACTGTGGTCCAGGGACCCCCCGGGTGTCAGGGTTCTGTCACTTCAGTTTTATCTTATTCTTGGTTTTGTGACAGAGCCCTGACACTCCTGTTTGGCCTTGTCTTTGTGTGAGCACATGGCTTGTATTTGTCTTTGCTGGCCACGTGCTTGTGTTTGTCATGTTTGGTGTGAGCACATGGCTTGTCACGTGTTCCTTGTGCCACGTGCGCTCCTTTCTATTGTCTTGACCCCGCCCCTCTTGTTACCTGATTATTGATTCATTTGCTCCACCTGTTTTCCCTTGTTACCTGCCTTGTTTGCTCCCTATTTATTCTCCTGGTGTTTGCAGTCCTGTGTTGGATCGTTATCGTCTGTTACCCATTGTGTGTGTGTGTGTCATGTTTCCTGGTTCCTTGTGTCTGGTATTGTCAAGTTTTCCCACTCGTGGGTAGTTTTTGTTTGTTTTTGTATATATTTTATTATTAATAAAGCCCATATTCTCCTGCACTTGAGTCCTCGCTCCGTTCACCCATCCCCAACCGTGACACAGGGTGGTAGAAAAACTACTATAATAATAATAATAATAATAATAATTTAGATTAAAATGAATGAGTAAAGCAATAAAATAGATCTAAATAAATACATAAATAACGTGATTAAAATAAAAAATAGTGGTTAGTTATTAATCTATTAAATAGATTAAATTAGATTAAAATAAAAAATGTATTAATATAAATAAAAATAAGATTAATATTAAATAAACAAAAAATAAATAATACATATAACAATACTACAGTGAGTAGAATAAAATATATTAATATAACAAACTAATTTTAGATTTATAATATACATTTTTAATGTGTATAAATTGGATGTTTATAACAGATGCCTTATAAATTTTAGGATGGGGGTCCCTCACACAAGGATGATCATATTTGGGGGTCCGTGGCATCTAAAAGATTGAAAACCCCTACTCTAGACTGAACTATATATATATATATATATATATATATATATATACATTTTTTTTTTTCTTTCTTTCATACAAAGCCCCTAAGCTATGGAATGTGCTTCCTTTTACCATCAGAAATGCACCAACGTTGGGACACTTTAAAAAGTTGATTAAGACACATTTATTTAAGGCTGTTATTTAATTGTTGTATTGTTCTTGTTGTTTTTGTTTTATTTTACTGTTGCGCTTTGGGTTTAAGAAAAGCACATTATAAATAAAATGCATTTTATGTACAAACCCGATTCCAAAAAAGTTGGGACACTGTACAAATTGTGAATAAAAAAGGAATGCAATAATTTACAAATCTCATAAACTTATATTTTATTCACAATAGATTATAGATAACATATCAAATGTTGAAAGTGAGACATTTTGAAATGTCATGCCAAATATTGGCTCATTTTGGATTTCATGAGAGCTACACATTCCAAAAAAGTTGGGACAGGTAGCAATAAGAGGCCGGAAAAGTTAAATGTACATATAAGGAACAGCTGGAGGACCAATTTGCAACTTATTAGGTCAATTGGCAACATGATTGGGTATAAAAAGAGCCTCTCAGAGTGGCAGTGTCTCTCATAAGTCTAGATGGGCAGTGGATCACCAATTTCCCCAATGCTGCGGTGAAAAATAGTGGAGCAATATCAGAAAGGAGTTTCTCAGAGAAAAATTGCAAAGAGTTTGAAGTTATCATCATCTACAGTGCATAATATCATCCAAAGATTCAGAGAATCTGGAACATTCTCTGTGCGTAAGGGTCAAGGCCGGAAAACCATACTGGATGCCCGTGATCTTCGGGCCCTTAGACGGCACTGCATCACATACAGGAATGCTACTGTAATGGAAATCACAACATGGGCTCAGGAATACTTCCAGAAAACATTGTCGGTGAACACAATCCACTGTGCCATTCGCCGTTGCCGGCTAAAACTCTATAGGTCAAAAAAGAAGCCATATCTAAACATGATCCAGAAGCGCAGGCGTTTTCTCTGGGCCAAGGCTCATTTAAAATGGACTGTGGCAAAGTGGAAAACTGTTCTGTGGTCAGACGAATCAAAATTTGAAGTTCTTTTTGGAAAACTGGGATCATAAAGAGGAAGATGCGACAAAGAAGACATAAGACAGTTGAGCAACTAGAAGCCTGTATTAGACAAGAATGGGACAACATTCCTATTCCTAAACTTGAGCAACTTGTCTCCTCAGTCCCCAGACGTTTGCAGACTGTTATAAAAAGAAGAGGGGATGCCACACAGTGGTAAACATGGCCTTGTCCCAGCTTTTTTGAGATGTGTTGATGCCATGAAATTTAAAATCAACTTATTTTTCCCTTAAAATGATACATTTTCTCAGTTTAAACATTTGATATGTCATCTATGATGTATTCTGAATAAAATATTAAAATTTGAAACTTCCACATCATTGCATTCTGTTTTTATTCACAATTTGTACAGTGTCCCAACTTTTTTTGGAATCGGGTTTGTATATATATACAGTGGGGAGAACAAGTATTTGATACACTGCCGATTTTGCAGGTTTTCCTACTTACAAATCATGTAGAAGTCTGTAATTTTGACCATAGGTACACTTCAACTGTGAGAGACAGAATCTAAAACAAAAATCCAGAAAATCACATTGTATGATTTTTAAATAATTAATTTGCATTTTTTTGCATGACATAAGTATTTGATCACCTACCAACCAGTAAGAATTCCAGCTCTCACAGACCTGTTAGTTTTTCTTTAAGAAGCCCTCCTGTTCTCCACTCATTACCTGTATTAACTGCACCTGTTTGAACTCGTTACCTGTATAAAAGACACCTGTCCACACACTCAATCAAACAGACTCCAACCTCTCCACAATGGCCAAGACCAGAGAGCTGTGTAAGGACATCAGGGATAAAATTGTAGACCTGCACAAGGCTGGGATGGGCTATAGGACAATAGGCAAGCAGCTTGGTGAGAAGGCAACAGCTGTTGGCGCAATTATTAGAAAATGGAAGAAGTTCAAGATGATGGTCAATCTCCCTCGGTCTGGGGCACCATGCAAGATCTCACCTCGTGGGGCATCAATGATCATGAGGAAGGTGAGGGATCAGCCCAGAACTACACGGCAGGACCTGGTCAATGACCTAAAGAGAGCTGGGACCACAGTCTCAAAGAAAACCATTAGTAACACACTACGCCGTCATGGATTAAAATCCTGCAGTGCACACAAGGTCCCCCTGCTCAAGCCAGCGCATGTCCAGGCCCGTCTGAAGTTTGCCAATGACCATCTGGATCTTAGATGACCATCTCTTTTGTTTTAGATTCCGTCTCTCACAGTTGAAGAGTACCTATGATCAAGACTTCTACATGCTTTGTAAGTGGGCAAACCTGCAAAATCGGCAGCGTATCAAATACTTGTTCTCCCCACTGTATATATATATATATACTGTATTATATATGAGCAATATTACACAAGTAGCAGTGCGATATGGCTGTATATCAGCACGGGTGTGATTCGGCCGTGGGTAATCACAGTGTACCGATCACAGCCATATCGCATGGCTACAAGTGTGATATTGTGTTTATACAACAGTTTGACAGCACAAGTGTGTAAATAAGAAACAACAACGGAGTGTCTTTAAAAACCCTCTTTTGTGCGGAACTACTTCCTTCCGCCATGGTAGAGTATTATGAGAGAGAGAGATCGACAAAATGAGTGCATTACCTGCATCTAGATGATATTCTTCAGGTCAATCTTATAGTCATAATCACAAAATCAGTTTGAATGTCCGCAGAGTAAAGTGATATCTTTTAACAGTTAAAGGGATTTTCCATGACAGCGCTAGTCAGTGCATTTGTAGGTTGCGTCGTATTGTTTACAACCTTGTTTCGTCCTTTCAATATAAAAGTCTTTATTACTGACTCGCTCATTAAAACAGTCTTTGCTGCCGTCTTATGGTGTAATAACTTAACTTTCACTGAAGTCAAAATCAAAATCACAAACAGACCCTTTCTCAATACGGCATGTTATTTATATAAAATATTACTTATTGATCAATATTTAAATAAACAATATTAGCCATAATAAAAGTATAAGAAGTTTGTACAATAGGAAATAAACACAAGCAAACAGTTCAGTCAAAAGTACAAAAGCAGCTTTATAGCCTACAGTTAAATAAAATTTAACTGATTTCAGTTAAATAAAAATTTAAAGTTATGAAACTTAACTTTGCATGTAGCCAAATCAGTTTGCTCTGGAACAAGTAATAGATGAATAAGACCAAAGATTGTCTGTTGATATACACCAAATGAATTATATCTTGTTTAACCACTATCTACATACAAGCCAGCGGTAAATTCCCGAAGGACTGGCTTTGATGAAGCTGTTCTCGGCGGTGACATGATCGCTGAACGGCTACTGACAGTCTGGAGCTCACATCTGCGAAATCTAAAAAAAATAGTAAAATAGGCGCTATGCTTATATATGAGTCATTTTGAGGTCTAAATAAATATATTATCGCTCTTAAAAACTACATTCTGAGACACAATAACAGTAGTATTTGTACTGTTACATGCAGCAAGCGGACTGATACAAACAGTGAAACAGTACCAGTGCTGATATACTGGGAGAATATCGCACAGCTGGAAAAGGCTCTCAGCCAATCAGTATATAGGCTACTACACTATATAGGCTACTACTAATAATAATTATTATCATTATCTTCAACTTTTCTAGATTCAAGTTCCCTTCCTAAGTATTCTCTTAATAAGAGAATGTGATGTTACAGAGTGTGATGTTACCGTTACTGATTCTGTTGCTCTGCTCTTGTGAGTCATGCCTGCCTGGATAAGTGCCATCATCCTGTCCTACATGTCACCACTATACCTGATCCCCTCTCTCGTCCCTCTTCAGCTCCGCTGTCAAACTACACCTGAGGACACTCTTCTCACCTCTACTCAGTTCTGTCATAGTATTTTGAGAATATGCTGCTATCAGAGAGTTTTTTTTAGACTTGGGTTAAAGCTGTGATGGACATTTACTCTGTGATGGAACAAAGCCTCAGAAGTGTCAGTTTCTTTGTTTGCTTGAGACAAAACATGCTGAATTTGTTTGTCTGCCATGGTTTTGAAGATATGAACTACCTCATTAAAGACTTGACAAATTAGAAAGTAATGTACTGCCTAAAAATAAATAACTAATTCAACTATAACTGATAAAACCAGTCACAGCATGACATTTTCAGAGACCATACAAAGCAGATGAATATTTATTGAAGTAAGCACTGTTTAGTTTACAAATGGTTTCTTAATTCTAGCACTGTATTTGTCACGTAGTAAGCAGGGATGAGGAGAGATGAGAATCCAAATGCAGCAACATTTATTCAAAAAACACACAAAACAAGATAAGCCAGAGCTGAGACAGGAACATAATCCAGACCACAAATGCAACATCTTACGAATACTAGCAAGAACAACGACCAACAAACAACAACTGAAGCACTGGGGTATAGAGGGTATGCATCGCCGTCACTTTCCCGCCGGAACACGCCCCCTCAGCCCTGAGTGGCAGAAGAGCTGCTGCGTGACTGGAGTTAATAGGGGAAAACGCGAGTAAAGCAAACGTTTATCAGTCTAAACTAAAGCTAGGACTCGATATAGTGTTCCTTACAACTTATCAAAGATCCAGTGCAGCCAGAAATCATGTTTTCCTGATATTTATTTCGATACATAAATATTTATCACTGTCAGTCATCACAATTTCGAGAGTGAATCCCACATGTATATGCGGATGGGTCTATGTATTAAAGCGTGTATGTGCCGCTTGTCAAAAATGGAAAACAAAAGTTTTATTAATTATTTTTTTATATTGCCTAGACAGCGTGCAAGAGCGCTCCCTTTATAATCACTAAAAGCTGTCACTTCAATGAAAGCGATCTTACAAAGTTCCGTTATATTAATCAGTGACGCTGACGACACAATGAAGCTCTTATTTACATCATGTCTACACTTAGATAGGATAAGCGCACGTGCAGAACTCAGCACTGAACAAACACTCGAGCGGTGAGTGGATTCTAACTTCAATACCTGTGATTGGCCATTGCGTTGTAGAAATCAACAAACATGTCTGTGATTGGCTACATTACTCACCGAAGGAAAAACACATAGGAAATTGAACGATTTGACAAGCGCAAATACAGATACGCACTGGATCTTTTGACAACTCTTTTTCGCTAATATGCTATAATTACGAAGAAAACAGACCCTAGACCAGCGGTTATGGGCAGCTTTTCCCTCTAAAAGCAATCAGTAGCAGAAGCAGCAGACGGCAGTGGTTTGAGTGAGAAAATTACACGCTATTATCAAGTCCGTCTCCCTCGGTCCAGTGGTGGGCACAGGGGTGTCCATGGGGTCCATGGGGTCCGTGGCCAAGCCTCCCCCAACACCCCCTCTGGCGCCGGGCCTAGTTTTGTGTGTTTTTTGTGGCATTCACTCTGAAAACCAATGCTGTCTCAGTCTTTTTGCCACTCAGTGGGGCGTAACCACAGTCACTCCAGCTGACGGTGACGTCACGTGCATACCCTCTATATATACACAAAGGGAAACAAGATAACAAGGGGGAGTGGCTAATAGGCAACACCTGGGGAAAACTAATCATCTATAAAGACTACAAAGAACTACACAACATGACAGGAAATCACAACAGTCCTCACACAAGACAGGGAAACACAGGCTGGGATCATGACAATATTACCTAGGGTTTAAAAAGACATTCACATAGGGTTAAGTGTATTGTGTGGGATGATGGCTACTTGGCTAGTAAGGCATAACTTCAAGCCCATATCTGAATAATTAAACTTGTTACAACACAAAGATGACCTTATTGCAAAGGTTATTTGAAGCTTAATCAATGGCTCATTGGTGACCTTATCTGTTTTCTTATTAGCAATTTCCTTGGTGATGTCGGCAGTGAGGTACTTAATAAACTCCATAACCTCATCTATTAAATTAACGTTAAGCTAATCTGTGATCTCAGAGGTGAAACTGTCAAAAATGTGTCACTGAACAAGCTAATGAGCTCATCAGTGATGTCACTGGTAGACTAAACAGTGATGTCATTAGTAGAGTCACTCGTGAATAGTCCAATAATATAAGGGTATGTATTTTTACATGACAACAATGTACTAAAAATGGAAACGTTTTCCTTTTCTTTTTTCACGTACAGACGACAGCGTTGTCAAATTGATCCCCGTTCACAGGATCCGCAAAAACGACTAAAAACGCTGTATTATTCATGCTAGGCCAGCAGATTGCGATATCACTTAGTAAAGAAACACTACGCACCTATAGACTGAACATGTAATACACGTTCATGACGTCACTGTTTCCACAAATTCGTGATTTTGTTGTTTACGTGAAGCCGATAACGGTATCATTTTCAAAAACTTGCACTTTGAAACCCTATTTGTTTTCAGGCACCCAAAACGCCGTTGTCGTGTAAATGAACGGTCAAAATGCATAAAAAGTTTAACATTTTTAGTTGAAAACAGCTCCTAAATGTAGTGAATGACTACTAATAAATAAATAAATAAATAAATAGAAGCTACAACCACAAGACAAGACTGGATATTTTAAAGAATTTCAAATGTCTTATCTACTGAATACACACTAAATGTTGACTGTTTTAAAGTAATTGCAAACACTCCTAGGTTTCTATTAACTGTGATATTATGATATTACAGGCACGTAACTATTGCCACCCACAGAAATAACACAATTCACTTCAAAACATAAAACTGGTTCAAAATAATGAAAAAAAAAAAAAAACTACCACACAAAGACATCTGAAAGTATCTTGTTGAAACAGACGAAGCTAGTGATGAATTGAGGGCAATCATCAGAAAATACCACATTTCTGAGTTCTTACATATGAGCAGATCCTTAAACAGCAGATCCTGTCTATATTCCAGCATGGATCTGCTAATAGGAAAGTGTGTGTCAATCAATTGACTGTATCTCTGTCCCTGGGGTGAAACAGAGTGGAGAACTCCAGCTGAAACCAGAAATTACAGCATAGCCGTCAATGCTTGGCAGTGTTTGAGAACTTTCTTTGAAACTCCCAAGCTACTCATTTAAAGTAATTACACTTCAGTCTAGCCACCCTTTTAAAAAAGTAATAAAATATACTACTAACAAAATATTACTAACTACAAGCTATATTAAAAATACAATAATATACAAATATTAAATATATAATCCCCGCTAGAAATTTTACGTTCCCAGAACGTTCTCAGAACGTCCCCGCTGGTGTCAAGGACGTCGCCTAGTAACGTTCCCAGAGCATTCTGAGACGGTCATGATGCGGAGTTCTTTAAAGGGTTCGGGGACGTTATTCGGCAGACCTTCACAGAACATTCAGGACGTTCTCGGAATGTTTAGGGGACCATATTTTATTTGGAAATTTGATGTTCCCAGAATGTTCTCAGACCGTCCCTGTATTCACAGAGACCAGAGCTTGTTATTTTTAGCCCGAAAATGCTCACCGCCTGTACAATTCAGAAGCGCACTTTTATTACTTCTTAAAAATAAAACTAATGACATAGCTCTGATCTCTGTGAATACAAATAAATACAGTCAGAGACAGTTGTAACTTTAGCCACATTAGCCGTCAGCATGCTAACAAGCACATTCACAAAGGCGATTTGTGTATATTCACAAAATATAACGTGCGGTACTTACATGTTCTGAATATAAAGTTGGACAAACAGTTGACCAACTACCAGTATTGATCCATCTTTGAGAAGCAACTTTTGTGCAAATCCTGTGTTTTACTGACCCTCATTTGCAAAGCAGCCCAGTGTACATATTCACACAAACATGTTCTGAAAGCATTCAGTAAACGTGATGGAAGGACCTAAATAGGACCAAAAAATAACATTCTAGGTTGGTCCCCTAAAGGTACTGTAAACGTTATGGGAATGTAGTGTAGAGTAGAGGTCTACACGGAGGACCCGAGACCCAAGGACCCGAGGCCTGTACGGGTTCGGGTCTATATTTTAAATGGTCAGCCGGTTCTGGGTCGGGTCCCAATCTATTACTTCGGGTCCCGGATCTGTTTAACGTTGTGTGTAATACCCGAGTCGATCGGACACCCGGCCGTGATCAGAGTCAGTCAGCGCTGTCCGTGTTTTGTAACATGCAACTTGTACAATTAGAATGAGAAAAGTGTGAGCCGGGAAATAAGGTGAAAAAAACACAAGCATGCCCGGCCGTCAGAAGCAGAGCGGACTGCAAGCGCACGGTGATCATGAGTTTTCCTGTTTCTATGTGTACAGCAGTAAATGCAAACAAACTTCAAATCTCAAACTGCTTGCAGCCTTGCACAGTGCATGCTCACATTTAACATATTTCAAATCAGCAACAAAATCTGAGGTGAACTGTCACATGAATGTTTTCTATGATGCTCAAATTGAGTTAAAAAGCATAGGCTACATTTAAGGTTGCTCCAGCTAACGCGCATGTGCAGTCTCAAGCGTGCGCACTTCATAATAATATAATGAATTAACCGTCTTGTTATATCTATATTTCTGGTCAGACTCGGCTCAGAGATGATTTTAAATAAGTAATGCTACCGTCCGCGGCCATGGCTCTGAACGAGCAATCGTTATTACATTTCAAAAGGGCAAACAGTTGAAGTTATCTTATGTGAGTTGACTCGAGATACAAAAAAATGCAAAACTGCAAAAGTTGCATTTGTCATCCGTCACCGTGACAGCAAGTGGACTTTTGAAGCCGGAATAATGAGTGGATTAAGCATGCTCGGCAAGAGAGGAATAACATGGATGGAACTTTCTTGGCAAGGAGGATTGTATGCATCACAGACAGGTACAAAGGAGAAGACCGCTAACTAGAGGCAAGACAAAAAGTTGGGTAGGTAAGACAAATTTTCGCGACTTATTTATTGACTTGTTAATAACAATTTGCTGTGGAATATGATCGGGTCCAGTCGGGTCTGTGTCTGCATGGACCCAACTTTTAAATAATACAAACCCGATTCCAAAAAAGTTGGGACACTGTACAAATTGTGAATAAAAACAGAATGCAATGATGTGGAAGTTTCAAATTTCAATATTTTATTCAGAATACAACATAGATGACATATCAAATGTTTAAACTGAGAAAAACGTAACATTTTAAGGGAAAAATAAGTTGATTTTAAATTTCATGGTATCAACACATCTCAAAAAAGTTGGGACAAGGCCATGTTTACCACTGTGTGGCATCCCCTCTTCTTTTTATAACAGTCTGCAAACGTCTGGGGACTGAGGAGACAAGTTGCTCAAGTTTAGGAATAGGAATGTTGTCCCATTCTTGTCTAATACAGGCTTCTAGTTGCTCAACTGTCTTAGGTCTTCTTTGTCGCATCTTCCTCTTTATGATGCACCAAATGTTTTCTATGGGTGAAAGATCTGGACTGCAGGCTGGCCATTTCAGTACCCGGATCCTTCTACGCAGCCATGATGTTGTAATTGATGCAGTATGTGGTCTGGCATTGTCATGTTGGAAAATGCAAGGTCTTCCCTGAAAGAGACAACGTCTGGATGGGAGCATATGTTGTTCTAGAACTTGGATATACCTTTCAGCATTGATGGTGCCTTTCCAGATGTGTAAGCTGCCCATGCCACACGCACTCATGCAACCCCATACCATCAGAGATGCAGGCTTCTGAACTGAGCGCTGATAACAACTTGGGTTGTCCTTGTCCTCTTTAGTCCGGATGACATGGCGTCCCAGTTTTCCAAAAAGAACTTCAAATTTTGATTCGTCTGACCACAGAACAGTTTTCCACTTTGCCACAGTCCATTTAAATGAGCCTTGGCCCAGAGAAAAGGCCTGCGCTTCTGGATCATGTTTAGATATGGCTTCTTTTTTGACCTATAGAGTTTTAGCCGGCAACGGCGAATGGCACGGTGGATTGTGTTCACCGACAATGTTTTCTGGAAGTATTCCTGAGCCCATGTTGTGATTTCCATTACAGTAGCATTCCTGTATGTGATGCAGTGCCGTCTAAGGGCCCGAAGATCACAGGCATCCAGTATGGTTTTCTGGCCTTGACCCTTACGCACAGAGATTGTTCCAGATTCTCTGAATCTTTGGATGATATTATGCACTGTAGATGATGATAACTTCAAACTCTTTGCAAATTTTCTCTGAGAAACTCCTTTCTGATATTGCTCCACTATTTTTCGCCGCAGCATTGGGGGAATTGGTGATCCTCTGCCCATCTTGACTTCTGAGAGACACTGCCACTCTGAGAGGCTCTTTTTATACCCAATCATGTTGCCAATTGACCTAATAAGTTGCAAATTGGTCCTCCAGCTGTTCCTTATATGTACATTTAACTTTTCCGGCCTCTTATTGCTACCTGTCCCAATTTGTTTGGAATGTGTAGCTCTCATGAAATCCAAAATGAGCCAATATTTGGCATGACATTTCAAAATGTCTCACTTTCAACATTTGATATGTTATCTGTATTCTATTGTGAATAAAATATAAGTTTATGAGATTTGTAAATTATTGCATTCCTTTTTTATTCACAATTTGTACAGTGTCCCAACTTTTTTGGAATCGGGTTTGTAGATGGGTCCGCGTCGGTTCCCGGTAGTACATTTATGGCATTTCTCGGTTCTGCTCGGGTCCGGGTCCAACTTTTCAAATAATAGACGGGTCCGGGTCGGTTCTGTGTAGCACATTTATGGGTCTCTTCGGGTTCGGGTACAAATTTTTGGACCTGTGAAGACCTCTAGTGTAGAGACCACTGCACTGAACAAGATATGCTGCAGCGCAGTCCCGAATTAAACGTCCCTATCTGACTATGAGAACGTTCTGTTAACATCCCAAATGTCCTTTTTGTAACGTTGCTGTGTGACCATAGAATAACCAAAATGGAGCATCCCCCTAAAGACATTTTGGGAACGTTTTTATTTGACCAACGGAGGACCATGTGGGAACGTTCTGTTAAAGTCCCAAATATCCTCTTTGTAAGAGGACCATGTGGGAACGGCCTTTATCACCATGTGATAAAGGTTCGGGATTTTCGTCACCTTTAAAGAACTTTTAGGGAACGTTGCGCAAGGTCGTGAGAATGTCCCCTCCTACGTGGGATATCTTTTTAAATAGACAAATTTACACTAAATACAACTACACTCTCTCCCATTGTATTGATTGTGCACTTGTAGTGTACTTCCGTTCAAATCTTAAAAGTATATTTTACTTAAGTACATTTTTAGTGCACTTAATAATGGAATAAAATTAAACATTTTTAAATCGTTGTTTTAATCTTTTGTTTTGGTTTAAAGAAATACACTTATTTTGTTGACTAATAAATCACATATAAAGTACTTGGTTAGGTAACAGATTTGATAGTTCACTACAAACATTCTAATAACTAAGTGTCTGGATACAGTGTGTATTCAATCGCACGACGAAGAGGTACAGCAGGAAAAAGGATTTTAATAACAAAACTCAGGAGATAATCACAGAATACACTTCACACACGCTATAGACTACAAAGATAGACAGAAACTAAGCCAGAACTCAGGGTATATAAGCATGGAATGGAACAAAGGAAACTAATGAGATAATTGATGAACACAGGTGAAACAGAATGACTGATCAATTAACACAAGGAAACTAGCGCTGCGTCCCAATTCGCATACTATCCGTCTTAAATAGTATTTGAAAATAGAATTAGTATGTCCCAAATCGTAGTATGTTGAAAAGAGTATTCCAAAGATACCTGGATGGTCTACTATTTCCGGTCAGAATTCGAAGTGCAGATCGACGCACACTCTAATGGCTGATATTGCCCACAACCCATTGTGAGTTGGACGAGGATTCGATTAGAACTACAAACACGGATAAAAAGTGTTAAAAACTACAAACATGACGGGTGTGCGAGTCCGACGGTTAAGTAGAGAGGTTTAGATTAAGGGGCTTGAGTGATCAATTATCAGTATTTAACCTGACGAAAAGATATTTATTCAATGTTATCCACATTATATTTCACCTGCAGCAGCATTGTGAACTTTTGTAATGATACGTTTGGCCATAAACTTTTAAATGCATCATTATATTTAAATTGCAAACACATGAGGAGAGTCTCTGCATTAAAGACCCACAAATGGCAGATCAACGTGCTACTACATTTCTCTCTGATACGGTAGAAAATGAAATTGAATGTGGAGGATTTTAACTGTGATGATGATTGACAGGGCAGTTTAAACGGTGACGGGATGCACGTAACTAAGCAACAGAGTCCGTTAAAGATGACAAAGTAGTATGTCCCAAAGCCTGCATATTCTTTTGCTACACACTCAAAAGTATGTACTTTTTCTTCACAAAAAGAGTACATACTTTTAGGTCGTAGTATAAGTAGGCGAATTGGGATGCAGCATAGGTCATGGAGTAGAACACAAAGAAAGCACCATGGGAAACATAGTCAAAAAATCTTTAATGTTAACTAACTCTCATTAGAGTATTAGACTGATGCTCCCCAACAGACACAAATAGCCTATTTTTAAATACGTGACATAAAAGTTTCAATAGAAATTACATTAAACTATATTTTAGTTGACCATAAATGCTTGTCAGTACATTCTGAAGTACACTTTAATAATCAATCATCTTTCAAAGACACTAGAAGTAATTATGAAATTAAATATAATAATGTACTTAAATCCCACCTGAGTGGATCTAAAGTTAGGCTAATTGCATTTAACATAAATTTAAACTATAATATATTTTCATGTAATTGCAATTAACAGCCCATAGGAAAGAAAAATCCAAAGTGAGATCTCTTTAACATCTCAAATGTTTCTCCTAGAGAAAAATGAGGTTAGTTTAAGATCAAGTGGAGACTTTTGCTTGAGTCTCCTGTTTCGCACACTTGTCTCCTGAGACAAAAACTCTAACACTCTCACAATGGTCTCCTTTAAAGTTTTAGAAGAGATCTCAACAACATCACACACTGTGCTCAGATTTTACTCCTTAGCTAGAGAGACTGGATTGTTCATATTTGTCTCCTCTAAAGATTCAGAAAATATCTCAACAACAACACACACTGTGCTCAGACTTTTCTCCTAAACTAAAGACTCCAATGGTCTCACACTTGTCTTCTCTGAAGTTTCATAAGAGATCTCAACAGCATCACACACTGTGCTCAGACTTTTCTCCTCAGCTAGAGTCTCTGGAACTCTCGCTTTTATCTCCTCTAAAGTTTCATAAAAGATCTCAATAACATCACACATTGTGCTCAGATTTTTCTCCTTAGCTAAAGACTCTGGTGCTCTCACATTTGTCAAACAAATGATGTGCCCTATGCACATAAACTGTACAGCTTTCTTATTGTATCAACAATTAAGAGTAACGTTAACTTAATATAGGCTTAAACCCTGAAATTATGGACTATTTGTTTGTTTGTTTCTTATTGGTGCACACTATGTAAAGTTGTTGAGATCTCATCTAAACTTTAAGAGGAGACAAATGTGAGAGCTTCAGAGTCTTTAGCTAAGGAGAAAAGTCTGAGCAAAGTATGCAATGTTACTGAGGTCTCTTCTAAAACTTTAGAGGAGATAAATGTGAGAGGTTCAGAGTCTTTAGTTTAAGGAGAAAAATCTGAGCACAGTGTGATGCTGTTAAGATCTCTTCTAAACTTTAGAGAAGACAAGTGTGAGAGCTCCAGTGTTTCTAGCTGAGGAGAAAGGTCTGAGCACAGTGTGATGTTATTGAGATCTCTTATGAAACTTCAGAGAAGACAAGTGTGAGAGCTCCAGTGTTTCTAGCTGAGGAGAAAGGTCTGAGCACAGTGTGTGATGTTATTGAGATCTCTTATGAAACTTCAGAGAAGACAAGTGTGGGAGCTCCAGTGTTTCTAGCTGAGGAGAAAGATCTGAGCACAGTGTGTGATGTTATTGAGATCTCTTATGAAACTTCAGAGAAGACAAGTGTGAGAGCTTCAGTGTTTCTAGCTGAGGAGAAAAGTCTGATCACAGTGTGTGATGTTGTTGAGATCTGTTCTAAAACTTTAGAGGAGATAAATGTAAGAATGTTAGAATTTTTTGTCTCAGGAGACAAGTGTGAGAAACAGGAGACTCAAGAAAAGTCTCCATTTGATGTTAATGTAACCTCATTTATGTCTCGCAGAAACATTTGAATTGTTAAAGGGTTTTTTTTTCTTCCCTGTGGGTAGCTTCTATGTCATTCATCCACACAATTTCAATCAAGCACAAGACATTCATTGTTTTGTTGCACAATGAACAAAACAATCATAACCTATGTTTACATGCATGCAAAATGGGTTGCACTGCTTTCAGCAGTTCAAAGTTTCAGTATTCACAATATTAGTAAAAATTTTAAATGTAACATGTTTCTCCTAAAATAAAATTTAAGACATCTGGGGTTGGTTGCAAAAACTTCTTAGACTAGTCTTAAAAGTTAGTCATGAATTAATTTAGAAAATCTGTTTAATTTTAATTGGGAAAGGTAAGACTGATTACACTTTGGTTAACTACTACTTAGTCAGAGTAGTTCTTAAGTTACAGTTCTTAAGTTCTTAAGTTATGCAACTATGCTAAGTTTATGCAACTGGCACCAAAAGGCAAAGCTAATACCTAAATGAGACCTATAAGAGATAATCAGCCCTTAGTGTCCTGAGCTTAGGGAAAGCTCTGTCAGAGCCATAGCCTTGTGGACAGCACATCAACATTGAGGCACAGCAGCACCTCAGACAGCACAAGTTCGAGTCCCAGCTAAAGGTACTTTCCTGCTCCTGTTCCCTTCTCGCCTCTCCCATTGTTTCCGGTCTCTCATCCGGAAATGGGCCTGTCCATTAAAGGTGAAAAACCCAAATGTCATAAAAAAAGAAAACAAAACCCTTCGAAAGAGATTACAGCAAGACAATAAAGAGATCTCCCATGTTTCTCA
The DNA here is from genome assembly GCA_039654105.1 of Coreius guichenoti. Classification (NCBI taxonomy): domain Eukaryota; kingdom Metazoa; phylum Chordata; class Actinopteri; order Cypriniformes; family Gobionidae; genus Coreius; species Coreius guichenoti. The sequence goes on from CM077171.1 coordinate 17,574,072, forward strand.
TTTTGGACTCCTTTCTCTCAGATATTTCTCATATCTACTTGTATTTCTCCTAAGGAATTTGAAGAGAAACATCTGAGACACTGTTGATTCTACAATGAGAGATAAATGAGAATCACAACTAAGTCTCATGAGCTTAGAAAGAGCAACCTCTGAGCAATAAAATATTCCTATAATGGAGTCTTGAAAGAGATGGCAGCAAGACGATAAAGAGATGTTCTATGTTTCTTCCACCACATTCTCAGTTTTAACTCCTTTTCTCTCAAATATTTCTCATGTCTCAGTTGTGTCTACTCTTATTTCTCCTAAGGAATTTTAGGAGAAACATCTGAAACTCTGTAAATACTGAAATGAGAGATATATGAGAATCACAACTAAGTCTCATGAGCTTAGGAAAAGCAACCACTGAGCAATACATTTTTCCTATGGGAGGCAATAATATGTCAGAAAACATTCAGTTCACACTTAAGTATTTTTATAGTATATTATTTCTGTAATAAAAGTTTGCAGTTTATTTTTAAAAGTATGCTAAAGTGCAGTACCATTCTGAGAATGTATTTTGAGGAATGGTGGTATTCAAGCTATGCTCTGAATTTGATTTATTTTTAAATGGATGGATTAAATCGTACATTCTGGTGTTATTCTGGTTGCCCTAATGTCTTGATTATTCTCATTTCACCTTCTGCTGTGTGAAAATGAAGAGTCCAAATATACGCTTGAAGCCCTAAAGTGATGATGTCGTGATAGGTAAAAGCACCAGAGGAACAGCTTTTCCAAGCACATTTTATATTTAAATCTCACTTCTCATTTCTTATTCTTAAAACAGACATTTCTAAGTAGATTTCTTATAATTGCATTCTATATAATAATCATAGGTACAGTGCATCCGGAAAATATTCACAGCGCTTCACTTTTTCCACATTTTGTTATGTTATAGCCTTATTCCAAAATGGATTAAAATCATTTCCTTAAAATTCTACAAACAATACCCCATAATGACAACGTGAAAGAAGTTTGTTTGAAATCTTTTCAAATTTATTAAAAATAAAAAACGAAAAAATTGATTGTAGTCCACCTGTGGTAAATTCAGTTGATTGGACATGATTTGGAAAGGTACACACCTGTCTATATAAAGTCCCACAGTTAACAGTGCATGTCAGAGCACAAACCAAGCCATGAAGTCCAAGGAATTGTCTGTAGACCTCCAAGACAGGATTGTATCGAGGCACAGATCTGGGGAAGGGTACAGAAAAATTTCTGCAGCATTAAAGGTCCCACTGAGCACAGTGGCCTCCATCATCCGTAAATGGAAGAAGTTTGGAACCACCAGGACTCTTCCTAGAGCTGGCCGCCTGGTCAAACTGAGCGATCGGGGGAGAAGGGCCTTAGTCAGGAAGGTGACCAAGAACCCGATGGTCACTCTGACAGAGCTCCAGCGTTTCTCTGTGGAGAGAGGAGAACCTTCCAGAAGAACAACCATCTCTGCAGCACTCCACCAATTAGGCCTGTATGGTAGAGTGGCCAGACGGAAGCCACTCCTCCTGCCTGGAGTTTGCCAAAAGGCACCTGAAGGACTCTCAGACCATGAGAAACAAAATTCTCTGGTCTGATGAAACAAAGATTGAACTCTTTGGCCTGAATGGCAAACGTCATGTCTGGAGGAAACCAGGCACCGCTCATCACCTGGCCAATACCATCCCTACAGTGAAGCATGGTGGTGGCAGCATCATGCTGTGGGGATGTTTTTCAGTGACAGAAACTGGGAGACTAGTCAGGATTGAGGGAAAGATGAATGCAGCAATGTACAGAGACATCCTTGATGAAAACCTGCTCCAGAGCACTCGGGACCTCAGACTGGGGCGAAGGTTCATCTTCCAACAGGACAACGATCCTAAGCACACAGCCAAGATAACAAAGGAGTGGCTACGGGACAACTCTGTGAATGTCCTTGAGTGGCCCAGCCAGTGCCCAGACTTAAACCTGATTGAACATCTCTGGAGAGATCTGAAAATGGCTGTGCACCGACGTTCCCCATCCAACCTGATGGAGCTTGAGAAGTCCTGCAAAGAAGAATGGGAGAAACTGACCAAAAATATGTGTGCCAAGCTTTTAGCATCATACTCAAAAAGACTTGAGGCTGTAATTGGTGCCAAAGGGGCTCCAACAAAGTATTGAGCAAAAGCTGTGAATACTTATGTACATGTGATTGTTTTTTTCCCATTTTTTTTCGTTTTTTATTTTTAATAAATTTGTAACTCATAAATTTGTAATTGTATTTCAAACAAACTTGTCATTATGGGGTATTGTTTGTAGAATTGAGGAAAATAATGAATTTAATCCATTTTGGAATAAGGCTGTAACATAACAAAATGTGGAAAAAGTGAAGCGCTGTGAATACTTTCCGGATGCACTGTAAATAAATTAGAAAAATAGACCATAAATACACGGATTTGCCAATTTGAAGACTATTTGAATAAGGCATCAAGTTTTGCTTCCTCAAATAAGGATTATCCCTCAAAGTCACACTTGTTTTTCAATTCACGAGAGTATTATCAGTCAGAGTTACACTTAACTGTGAGCTTTTAAGCTAGAGAACATCTCTGAGACTGTCAGAAAGCCCCACCGGGTACCACATTCCCGCCCAACCTTGCAGATTGGAGATCAGTTCAAAATCATTCCTCATTCTGAGTGCTTTAAGAATGCATGAATGCAGGCTCTGGGATGAGAAAGCATGATGGTTTACATCTTTATTGTAATGAGGCAGGATGAATCACATTTCTGTCTCCATTCCCTAAGCACAATTAAGCAGCTGAAACTGTCAGAATCAACAGTGTTAGATTAGCTCCACAACAACAAAACATCAGAAGCCTTTTGGCTCTGCTGCTATGAGGCAATACCTTGTTTAGTCTTCTAATAGTGTCTTTGTGCAGAACAACTCAAGGGAAATGTGGGTACTTGTGACTGAACAAATCTCTGCCGCTGTTTAATTTGACAAACTGTCATACTGGTGATTACACACTTTCAGGATTTTCTAAACAAACACTTTAATATGCAACAATATGCATGCAAATTGCATAGTTATTTTAATAATAATGATGGAAAATGACATGCAAATTTTTTATACCACATTTAGTTCCAGTCCTCAAATTTGACTGGCTGAGTGGTCTTCCAAGAACTGTAATATATATTCCAACAGCACTGGGACTTTGTATCACATTGTTTGTATGACTCTTTCTGAAGATTACATTGTTATACCATCAGGTAACTGAATGTCTTATTGAATTAGTTATTGATTCGTTTATTCAATTTGTTAAAAAAAAAAAAAACACTGATTCATTTAGGAATGAAACAAGTGATAGTCTTTATGAGTGAGTCATTCAGCTGATTTGCTTAAAAACACTGATTTATTCGGAAACAAAACATTTATGAGTCATTGAATCATTCACTCCACAGATTTGTTAAAACATACAGATTGATTGTGATTGTCTTCATGAGTGAGCAATCATTTATTTAACTGATTTGTTCTAAAACACACTAATTAATTTAGGAAAAAAATATATGAACACAGCTATGAGTGAATCATTGAATCATTTTCTCCACTGATTCAGTCAGGAACAAAACATCACTTCTGTTTGTTTACTCGAGGATAAAGCAACGGTTCTGCTTTGATTTCATTTGGAACAATTTTCATTGGCAGAGCAACATTATATACAAATCACCAGCAATATTGTGCATAAAATGTAAGTTCCCTATCAGTCAGTCATGTTCGACATTGGGATCCCATAACATCAGTTTTTTTCAACGTAACATCTCCGTTCCCTCCTTCAGGGAAAGAGGGATACATCAGTAACTGAGACGTTACTCAGTATTAACTTCTTTATTGAACTGTTGTATAAAAGCAATATCACGCATGTAATTGTACTGTTGGGCTGAATATTCGGAACTTGATGCTTGCTGTTGGTTTCATTTGGATAAGTTGTCTCATGAAAATGGCTTTTGAGAATATTGTCAGGATGATATAATGTGTAATGATGTCAGGTCAAAGGGAGCATCTCACAACAGACTACCTAATAGGAACCTCTTACTAATGGTCATCTAGACTGTTTTTCAGCTGTTGTCATGACAACTACTTTTTTCTCCTCCTGCATTCTGAGTGTGGCAAATAGCGATACAAAAGAAAAAAAGTGGCTTGTCAGCCCATCTGCAGACACCCCACATCCAATTCCTCTCATCGCAAACAACTTCAATTTGTCAATTTTATGGAAAAAGCATTGAAAGCCAGGAACAGCTTGCATCCCTTCTATTTGGAGGTTTAAGACTTGAATTTCAACAGATTTTTTGGGGCACACTATAGGGTCAACTACACTCTAAAAAATGCTGGGTTAAAAACAACCCAAGTGATTGGGTTGTTTTAACCCAGCGGTTGGGTTAAATGTTTGCCCAACATGCTGGGCAGTTTTATTTAACCCAACTATTGTTTAAAAATTACTATATGGCTGGCTTAAAATGAACCCAAAATAGGTTGGAAATTAAAAATCAGACATGTAATTACTAGAGGCAACAATAATAATCAAAAGGTTTTTATTAATAAGCAATTTAATAAATGTTTATTGTTTAATTATTATTCATTAAACTTATTAGTTCATTTATTAAACATATTAATACATGTTAATTTCCAACATACTTTGGGTTCATTTTAAGCAAGCAATACAGTAATTTTTAAACAATAGTTGAGTTAAATAAAACTACCCAGCAGGTTGGGCAAACATTTAACCCAACCGCTGGGTTAAAACAACCCATTCACTGGGTTAAAACAACCCAATTGCTGGGTGTGTCGATTTTCAACCCAACTTGAGTTGTTTTTAACCCAGCATTTTTTAGAGTGTATACCTATGACATTAACAAACAACAATCTAAGCCTTTGAAAACAATGTGAACATGATGTTGTTCTCAAAGAGCCTGGTACTCAAAAGAACAAAAGCTTGTTGCAGAGGCTCTCCACTCATTTTGCCATGTGGGCTGAACACCCACTCTTGGCCAAAATGTTTCAAGCGTGCTGAACTCACATCCCCCATCAGCAAAAACAACAGAGTCATCAGAGTTACACATTTGCCAGCGTTCCACACAACACCACCATATGTTCAAATATACTGCTTCGTACATGTAAAAGCAATCTAAAGTCTAGAAATGAACATCAATGGCAAGACACTTCTCAGATTTTCAACCAGTTTTGTATTGTTACAATGTCAGTAGTATGTAAATGAACAATGTGCACTCTTTCTCCATCTTATACCTGCACTCAGACATTTGTCAGCAAATGTCTACTTGTCCACAAATGTCTCATCTGTGAACTTTTGACAGACAGATAATGCTTCGATATTTTTCTATCCCTGATCACGGACAGTCAGATAGAGACCAGTGCATTATGGGTGTTGAAGTGTTCTTACCTTTTTGGCAAAAGGGAACACAGCCCTTTTCCTCTGTTTTCAGTCATGTAGCACCAATTTAGAAAAAAAAATCCCCTTTCTACTGCATAGACAGCCAAGTTTTATTGAAAGCCTATTTTGCTAGCATGTGAATTTCCCCTTTAAAGAAAGACAAATAACATTCTAATATTTAGTGGTTGATCAATAATAAAAAAAAGTAATACTCATCTAACCGTACAATTTTACATAGTTAGGATAATATACTGTGAAAAACCCCTGTTAAAATTTATGTTAAAAAAATGGTTGCCAGACAGCTGTGGTTGCCAGACATTTATTGTAAAATATGTGACAAAGGCATTACAGGAGGCATTTACAATGCATAACTCTATGTGTCATTTACTAAATACTGTAATGTTAATATTACAGTAATATTACAGTAAAGCTAACCTACTTGAGATACTAAAATCTACTTTGTACCTTAAAACATACTGCTAACCAGTTTTGGGGAAAGTTACTTAAAGTTACTAAAAGTAATGCATTACAATATTGTGTTACTCCCTAAAAATAACTAATTGCGTTACTTAGTTACCTTTTATGGAAAGTAATGTGTTACGTTACTTTTATGTTACTTTTTCTCATCTGGGCTGCATGGGCTTGCTTGTTTGTTTTTTAAAATAAAAACAAAAATAAAGTTCTATTTTTGGCAATAAGTAACTTGCATTACTTATTTGAAAAAGTAACTTAGATACCTTGTTGCAAATTTAAAAGTAATGTGTTACTTTACTAGTTACTTGAAGAAAGTAATCTTGCATTACTTGTAAAGTGTTACCCCCAACACTGCTGAGAACTACCATAATAATACAGATGGTGAAATGATAATTGACGTTGAACGTACCATGAACACTGACTAATAAACATATATATTAAAAAGGACAATCAAAAAATGGCATCAGGGTGAGATACATGACGCTAAAATAATGCAGTAAACACAACAAAATTAAAAGACACATAAGTATTTAAATAAAATATAATCAGATGTGACATGCTGGAACTTCTGGGAACATATTTTACTGTTTTAACAGTAAATCAAAAGGTGGTTTGGACCTTTTACATAGTATACTTATATTTTTTTCCACTGTATATCCACAGGTTTTGACTGTTGCATTTTTACTTTTTTTCCATTAAACCTTTTTTTTTTCTCTCGTAAAATGAGTCGCTATTTGGTTGCCAAGAGCATGAAATCATACAATTCAAGAAATGTATTTAGAAACCAAACTTGTCAGTTGTCCAGTCTATATCATGTTGCATTGTGTGCAGTTAATGGTAATATTAACATATTTCAGTGTTGTGCAATAAAAGATTCTGATGATGTTTTTGGTCCCCACTTGATATTCAATTGGAGTCCTAAAGCAAAACCAGCTGAGAATCATATGGTCTAGACAGATGATACATTTCACAGTATGTGACATGTGAATGTCTTAGAATCTGAGGATAAAAAAGACTTTAATAAATTGAAAGGGCAGCAGTCCAGGCTTTTATATTAAGACAGTGGAAAATGTAACAAAGCTTTAACAGCTGGCATTATATCAGAGATGCTGAATGATGCTTTAAAACGGATGCATGTTAAGAGAACAAAAGAGACTTGACACCTTCAGTCACCCAAAAGCTCTAGAAAGGTTGAATTAGCATGAAATCTAAAGGAATGCTATTCTTTCCTCCAGTGCATTTACTGATCTTATGTGATCGTAATATGGAGGGAGCTGCTCCACAATGCTGGGTATTCACACATGACTCACAGGGCTTATGGGGAGAATAAACAAAGTAATGAAAATTCAACACACATTCTATGTATTTCACAGTGGGTGCTCTAGGCTCAAAGAACGACATATATGGACGTGGGTTTAAAAACCTATTCATTTGCTATGTGATCCAGATTGCCTCATTGCTTAATAGTCTGTAATTATAGGGCTGTTGCAGTACTTGAAGAAAAGTCCTGCATATCAATCTAGATAAGAAAGGCAAAACACGGCAAATTCCACATTTTTCCACAGTAAAGAAGTGTGTCAATGAGAGCTGTACCAATCTGTGATGTAGTACAGTAGCTGATGACCATTTTATGTTATTAATGCTAATATTGTACAGTAAATGACACATAATCAGACTATCACTGTCATAGATGCTGGAACTAAGCCCAACTGATCTGAACGTGCCCCTTCAAATAACCAATCGTATAATATTCTTATTCCTGTAATATTCTTTCTGTATAATTATCATTAAGCTCGGAATAAATTGTATTTGCTTGATATGTTTTTGTCTACTTCTAGCGTTTTTTTTGTGTGTCTTTTTAAAGAGTATTTTGAGCTCAAAATAACCACTCTGTGCACATAAATGTCATTGGCTGTCATTTTTGTCAAGAGCCCTTTGGCTATCAATCTAACCACTACCAGGTCTGGAGAACAAACACTTTTCTGCCCACTAACCCTGAAATTATATTAAAAAAATGCTTCCAAAGAAAACAAAAAAACAAAACAACAGCAAAAAACCTCTCTAGAGAGAACAACAAATGTATTATTTCAGTTCCTTAGGCATTATGTCTGGAAATGTATATATATAAAGCTTAGGGCAGTGTCTTGAGATAACTGACTGCACCACCAATACATCACTCTACATTACAATTTATATTTTAATATTTTAAAAATATAGAAGTACAAATTATACTCTTACAAAGATATTTTTGAGCCCTTAACCCAGAAAATAATTATTAGTGATTAACGCCTCTGTGTGTGTCACACAAAGGTCCTTTTGTGTCCCACCAAATATAATAAGTATAGTGATGAAAGTGTTGTTAATTTCATTTTAAACCTGTATAGCCTGACATACTGTATATATGAAATCATAGTCAGGAAAATCTAATTTTTTGAAATAGAACAGTTTGTTGAACTTTAGACAAACTATAGACCACTTGGGTGGCAATTTTTTCTCGCATTTAGAAGTTTACATTTCACAATTCTAAGAAGAAATATCGGAATTGAAAGATATAAACTCAATATTCTGACTTTTTCCTGTTAGAATTGTGATATCAACTCACAATTGCAAGAAAAAAGTCATTAAAATTGTTGTTTAAATGTTACCTATATAAAATGTTATACAAACCCGATTCCAAAAAAGTTGGGACACTGTACAAATTGTGAATAAAAAAGAATGCAATAATTTACAAATCTCATAAACTTATATTTTATTCACAATAGAATATAGATAACATATCAAATATTAAAAGTGAGACATTTTGAAATGTCATGCCAAATATTGGCTCATTTTGGATTTCATGAGAGCTACACATTCCAAAAAAGTTGGGACAGGTAGCAATAAGAGGCCGGAAAAGTTAAATGTACATATAAGGAACAGCTGGAGGACCAATTTGCAACTTATTAGGTCAATTGGCAACATGATTGGGTATAAAAAGAGCCTCTCAGAGTGGAAGTGTCTCTCAGAAGTCAAGATGGGCAGAGGATCACCAATTTCCCCAATGCTGCGGCGAAATATAGTGGAGCAATATCAGAAAGGAGTTTCTCAGAGAAAAATTGCAAAGAGTTTGAAGTTATCATCATCTACAGTGCATAATATCATCCAAAGATTCAGAGAATCTGGAACAATCTCTGTGCGTAAGGGTCAAGGCCGGAAAACCATACTGGATGCCCATGATCTTCGGGCCCTTAGACGGCACTGCATCACATACAGGAATGCTACTGTAATGGAAATCACAACATGGGCTCAGGAATACTTCCAGAAAACATTGTCGGTGAACACAATCCACCGTGCCATTCGCCGTTGCCGGCTAAAACTCTATAGGTCAAAAAAGAAGCCATATCTAAACATGATCCAGAAGCGCAGGCGTTTTCTCTGGGCCAAGGCTCATTTAAAATGGACTGTGGCAAAGTGGAAAACTGTTCTGTGGTCAGACGAATCAAGATTTGAAGTCCTTTTTGGAAAACTGGGACGCCATGTCATCCGGACTAAAGAGGACAAGGACAACCCAAGTTGTTATCAACGCTCAGTTCAGAAGCCTGCATCTCTGATGGTATGGGGTTGCATGAGTGCGTGTGGCATGGGCAGCTTACACATCTGGAAAGGCACCATCAATGCTGAAAGGTATATCCAAGTTCTAGAACAACATATGCTCCCATCCAGACGTCATCTCTTTCAGGGAAGACCTTGCATTTTCCAACATGACAATGCCAGACCACATACTGCATCAATTACAACATCATGGCTGCGTAGAAGAAGGATCCGGGTACTGAAATGGCCAGCCTGCAGTCCAGATCTTTCACCCATAGAAAACATTTGGCGCATCATAAAGAGGAAGATACGACAAAGAAGACCTAAGACGGTTGAGCAACTAGAAGCCTGTATTAGACAAGAATGGGACAACATTCTTATTCCTAAACTTGAGCAACTTGTCTCCTCAGTCCCCAGACGTTTGCAGACTGTTATAAAAAGAAGAGGGGATGCCACACAGTGGTAAACATGGCCTTGTCCCAACTTTTTTGAGATGTGTTGATGCCATGAAATTTAAAATCAACTTATTTTTCCCTTAAAATGATACATTTTCTCAGTTTAAAGATTTGATATGTCATCTATGTTGTATTCTGAATAAAATATTGAAATTTGAAACTTCCACATCATTGCATTCTGTTTTTATTCACAATTTGTACAGTGTCCCAACTTTTTTGGAATCGGGTTTGTAGGTTTAAATATTATTTCATGCTGTAACTGTAAAGCTATTATGCCCCTATGAACTACATATGTGAATATTATGTAGATCTATTGTTTACATCAAATCCATGCTTTAATAGTAGACTAATCATCGCAGGTTTCAACAGTCCAGTCTGTGGCTAGCAATCATAAATGTCTGCATTTAGCTTCACAGATCGGTACTCTATACAGACGGTATTCTATACATATGAAGACCATCTTTTTTGCATTCCGTTTCTGACATCCAAAGGCAAAACAAGACATTTTTTTTCTCTTATTCCGTGGATTTTGCCCATTTTCCTCCACTTGTTACCACTGTTTTTCTGCCACCACAGTGTGCACGCAGCTGCAAATGACGTAATCGTGATGTCTGCTCACAAATGGTCTAGTCTAAAATTGTCTAAATAAATCTAAAAATATTATTTTTAGATTTACGATCAGAGCACTGTAGTTTTCATTGAGGAGGGCAAAATGCAATGCAATACAATGATGATTGAGAGATGAACAAATAAATGTTCCTTAAAAGCCTGACGGATTTTATACACATGTATCACGACCTGAAGGTGGGGATTTTTACCATTATACTAAACCAAACTTCTTGCTGTAGACGGCCTTTTACTTGCTAAGAAAGTATAAACTATTAATCAGACGACAGAAAGCATGTAGATCGGTACAGCAGGTTTTTCAGTAAAGTTTTCACCATGTTGATAATTTAGAGGACTTTGCAATACGATACAGCAAAAGTTAACATTGGGTAAAGTAAATACAAAATCTATTCTAAAATCTAAATAGTAAATCTATATTAGGCTTCAAAGGAGGCATAACAAACCATTAAGGCTGAATATGATTAATGACATAACTGATAAATGATTTTTCATTTTGCTCTGTGTCTTCAAATTAGCTGGTTATATTATTACCGTTAGGATGGACATGAATGCATAAACATCCCTGTGATTTCCTGTTTAGCTCGAGATGATCTCAATTACAGAATCAAAATTCTCTACAGAAACAAACCTTCAATAAATATCCTGAATAAAATAGCTGTCTGGTTTATTTTGCAGAGTGGTTTTGTTTTTAACGTTTTGAGCTTATTAAGTACATGTAAGTGCTGGGTGAATACAAATAGTTTTTGTCCAGTTTTGCAATTTAGTGATAAATGCAAAAGCCACCAGGAGAATTTCAGGCAAAGTTTGAATAAAATGATAGGCTGAGGGAGACAGCTTTGAATGCTCTGTCAAAAACAGGCCATTAACATGATGAAAAAGAAGAGCCTCGCTCCAAAAACAAACGCAAATATCATAAAAAAACTGAAATGTGAGCCAAATGTGTCTCATTTGAAATTGAGCCAAAGATAAGAGCATCCAGTGAAGCGGATGAAATAGAAAAAAAATCATGAGAGGAAAATGGAATGTGAAAAGGTGACTATGAGTGAGAGCAATTCCAATACCCAATGTGATAAGAGACGCCAGCAAATGACCAAAATGGCCTTTAGGGCACAATGAAGGGAGAGGATGCACCTCTTATATCAGGCTAATAAAAATATCGCTTCAGTCAAAGGATCGGATCTCACACGGCAAAATTAAATTGAGGCTTTCATTAGAGTGAGAAAATTAGCTTAGTGGGGCCAATTCAAATTTCACATCCCAAAATCCCCACTCGACATCAGAAATCTGGTATTGCTAGAGCAGAAATTTTTGAGAAAATGTCCGAAAAAGAACAGGCTTTGCAGGTATGTTTTCTAACTCGTGTGTGGTATGAGTGTGAAAAGGCAGAGACTGTTCCTTACCAGAAAGCAAATCCATCAATGTCTCCTGCCATTAATAAAATCTGTCACAAAGCAAAACCCTGTGATGGGTTTGGGAAGCTCCGTGCTGAATAGGAGGTGTCAGCAGCCAGTGCCTTTTCTTTGAGTCTTGCACACTGGCAGACAAGACGGGTCCATTGTGTCAGTCTGAGAAGCCTGAAAGGTCAGCTAATGCGAGAGAGGGAGTAATAGAGGATGAGCACGATGGCAGATGAAGTCATTTCTCGAAGTGTAGCAACCATTTGCCATATGAAGAGACTAATTAAGATGACAAGTTTAGGGCGAACCTTACTGAGAGCAAGGAGAGGTGACAGAGGTGATGTGGCTCTGCTTAAGGCTTCGTTTCCACCTATTGGTATTAAAGGTCCACGGAAGTGCCTTGAAACGCACAGCATTATTCAATGTGTTGATGTAATTTCCACTGAAACAGGAAGACAGGGCGGGACATATCGAACAGCTCCTCCCCTTTTTTAAAATAATCAATAGCGTTTAGTTTGTATCACAGCTCGGCCAGAGATGTTGAGCTTGGTAAAGCCGCAGTTTCCTCCTAATCTCTAACTGTTTCTCCTCATAATCTCCTCCATATCGCTTTAAAATACGGCATTCTGTGCAGAATTCAAATGGGTTTGATACGTTTTCTGGTCTGTGCCAACTACAAGTGACTGATTTTAGCAGCAGCTTCAGCATCTATTTATAATGTAGGGGCGGGACGCTTCAGATTCTAGAGAGCATTTGATTGGACAGAATATCTGATGAGAAGCTGAAGTGAAGAGTGATGTCATCAGAATCATTGATCCATATCGGCGGAAGTGAGAGACTGTAAGTTTTGAATGCTTATATCTTTTAAATGTGAATCTTGTCATTGTTTTGGAGCACATTAGCTTATACACTCACCTAAAGGATTATTAGGAACACCATACTAATACTGTGTTTGACCCCCTTTCGCCCTCAGAACTGCCTTAATTCTACGTGGCATTGATTCAACAAGGTGCTGAAAGCATTCTTTAGAAATGTTGGCCCATATTGATAGGATAGCATCTTGCAGTTGATGGAGATTTGTGGGATGCACATCCAGGGCACGAAGCTCCCGTTCCACCACATCCCAAAGATGCTCTATTGGGTTGAGATCTGGTGACTGTGGGGGCCATTTTAGTACAGTGAACTCATTGTCATGTTCAAGAAACCAATTTGAAATGATTCGAGCTTTGTGACATGGTGCATTATCCTGCTGGAAGTAGCCATCAGAGGATGGGTACATGGTGGTCATAAAGGGATGGACATGGTCAGAAACAATGCTCAGGTAGGCCGTGGCATTTAAACGATGGCCAATTGGCACTAAGGGGCCTAAAGTGTGCCAAGAAAACATCCCCCACACCATTACACCACCACCACCAGCCTGCACAGTGGTAACAAGGCATGATGGATCCATGTTCTCATTCTGTTTACGCCAAATTCTGACTCTACCATCTGAATGTCTCAACAGAAATCGAGACTCATCAGACCAGGCAACATTTTTCCAGTCTTCAACTGTCCAATTTTGGTGAGCTCGTGCAAATTGTAGCCTCTTTTTCCTATTTGTAGTGGAGATGAGTGGTACCCGGTGGGGTCTTCTGCTGTTGTAGCCCATCCGCCTCAAGGTTGTGGCTTCACAAATGCTTTGCTGCATACCTCGGTTGTAACGAGTGGTTATTTCAGTCAAAGTTGCTCTTCTATCAGCTTGAATCAGTCGGCCCATTCTCCTCTGACCTCTAGCATCAACAAGGCATTTTCGCCCACAGGACTGCCACATACTGGATGTTTTTCCCTTTTCACACCATTCTTTGTAAACTCTAGAAATGGTTGTGCGTGAAAATCCCAGTAACTGAGCAGATTGTGAAATACTCAGACCGGCCCGTCTGGCACCAACAACCATGCCACGCTCAAAATTGCTTAAATCACCTTTCTTTCCCATTCTGACATTCAGTTTGGAGTTCAGGAGATTGTCTTGACCAGGACCACACCCCTAAATGCATTGAAGCAACTGCCATGTGATTGGTTGATTAGATAATTGCATTAATGAGAAATTGAACAGGTGTTCCTAATAATCCTTTAGGTGAGTGTATATAACAGTACAACTAACATATTCATACATAACTAAATTTTATGGCAACTTCAAAATACGTTTTGGTCGATCGGATGACTAGTAGATGAGGGAGACACATTCCTGTTTACACCTGGTGTTTTAATCCGTCACTTTTGTCCACTTTCAACCACTTCCGTCCTGATTTCTTCGATGGGAGGGTCTATGGGCTAAGTAGATGTGGTGTAAGGTCCATCCGTTAGCCCAAAAATGGAATCTAACGGCTTGGTTGAAGGATTCTGCGTGTAAGCCTTTTCGGCATTTCTGTTAAATTCACTTGATTTATTAACATCTAATTTTAAATCTGACTCCATGAATAAAGTGATCTGACTCCAATTTTATGTGACTTCGTTCAATTTGTTACGTTTGTAATTTAACAGCTGATGATTCGTTGTGATTTAATTTGGATCGTTGATTTTTCTTAGTATCTCTTATTTTCAAATATTCGTTCATCAAGGGACCCAATATCGCACAGAAACAGACGCGTCGCGATTCGCGCATTCACAAACACAAACTGGCCAGTTCTCATGTTAGTCAGAGGATTGCAGAGTGAATATTTTACCTTTAAGTGGCCGCACCTGCTTACTCAACAAAAAGTGTAATTTGATTAATAGACACGAAAGCTGCAACTTGCTAATACAGTAATAGTCAGAAATCAGATTATCCCGCATGCTGCGCTCCATGCTTCAGTCATGGGGTCCTCGGTTTGATCTATTCTGGCAAAAGATTTGCGGAAATAAAGGACTCCACATTGATCCATACTAGAATAATGATTTCAGAATAATACAAGATAAATCAAGATCAACATTTATTTTAGCCAGACAGAACTTACATAAAGATAATGAAACACGAATCCATGGTACACAACTTTCAGCATAAAAATATAAAATACAATTACAAAGTAACATGAAAATAGTTTCAAAGAGTCATTATATCTGGCACAGTACATACAGTGTGCGTAAGTGCCTCTAGGACACTGACACAGCACGGCATGGGGGTTCTGGCTACAGAATGTTCCCAAATGGCAGCTCTGCCACCCTTCCTTAAATACTCAGACCAGAACAAAAGGGTTGTAAATATTTGCTACACAAACACCTGGTTTCGGGGGAGAGGATCAGATATCTTCTGAGACTACTCAAAAGGAGAACAGAATTCTCATAAGTTTCAATCTTTCTCATCCTACCAGTGACAGCAGTGAAGTTGAGACCATTTTACCAATCACACTGAGACCTTTAAAAAGATACCACACATGAAAGTGGAAAAACAATAGATTAACAAGATACATCATCTGTGGTATATATGCATTCTGTGATTTGAATCAGAGGGAAGGGAGTCGGTGAGGGAGAGGGGGAGAAGGTTTGGGCAGGGCGATGTCCTACACTCTTTCTGTGAGATCTTCTCTCCAGATTAGTGAGTTTTATTGTTCTATTGCAGGGGGTTGGATCTTCAGCTTTTGTCTTAGCAGTAAAACCGATTCTTACAGTGGTTTCAATTTTTGCTCAATTTACATATGAACGTAGGTGGTCTTTTGTGGCTGTTTGAACACATTCGTCTATGAAAGCAATCTGGTCGAATGCGTTTTCGACTACCTCTGGAAGTGGTCAAAAGTGGACAAGCTCAAAATGCTCTAGACCCCGTTTACACCTGTATTTAGCTGTAACGGGACTGTTCTAGGTGGGGATCAAACCCGAGTCTCTAGTGTTCAAAGTCACTGAGTTTACTGATTGAGCTAAGTCCCCTATAAATGAATCCAATGGCAAAAAGCAAGGAGTCATAGATCTTCAACAAAAGACAATCTTTACTTAAGAAATTACAACAAAACAAAGGAAGCCAGGCTTCCAAGAAACAGAGAAAAACAAAACAGACACAAGGGTCCAAAAACAAACTAATACAGACTTAGTTTGCAGCTGGAAACAGGTAGGATAGGCTCAAGACTGAACAATAAAGCATGGCACAAACCCACTTAAATAGGGCAAAACACAGGTGTCACACATCAGGCACAATGATTGGTAGTGTTCAGCAGGAGCCTGGTGAGAGGCGCCACCTGCCGACCAGGAGGAAAATAGCAGTCCAGTGATGAGTTCTTACATTAGCGTCGTCCACTTGTGATCAGATCGACCAAAACACATCTTAATACCAGGGACCAACATCCAAAAAAGTAGCTGAGTTTGAAGTCTTATTTTCCTTTTTAAATATATCTGAAATTTATAGAATCTTATTTCCGCCACAGAATAAAAAACGAAAAAGGTGATTGTGACTTTTTATCTCACAATTCTGACTTTTTTTGTGTGATATAAACTCGTAATTGTGTGATATAAAGTCAGAACTGTGTGATATAAACTCAAAATTGCGAGTTGTAAATTGTGACCTTTTTCTTGCAATTGCGAGTTTTTTATCTTGCAATTCTGACTTTATAACATGCAGTTGTGAGTTTATATCACAATTCTGACTATTTCTCGCAATGCTGTTTTCAACTTTATTAATAACTTACAGCATAATAACTGACCATCAAATCAGCATATATTAGAATGATTTCTGAAGGATCATGTGACACTGAAGACTGGAGTAATGATGCTGAAAATTCAGCTATGATCACAGGAATAAATTTGCCTACATTTTAAAATATATAAAAATAGAAAACAGTTATTTTAAATTCTAATAATATTTCACAATATTACTTTTTTTTCTGTATTTTTGTATTTTGAGACTTCTTATAAAAATATTAAAAGTCTTGATGATTCCAAACATTTAACAGTAGTGTATCTATACACAAAATACAGATTTTGTAGATATTTTAACTGGAAAACATATCAAAAAAGTCTCTTTTTATCTTTTCTTTTTTTGCTGCAGAACATGCTCCTGCAGTTTCATTCATTCTGCAGTTCTGTACTGTTTCATTCAGAATGCAACTTAATTATGCTACTACATAAAGTACAGTTTTGGCCAAGTTGTAAAGTAGCATTTCATGTGTCATTCTTGGTGATGGCAATGCCAGAATGCACAGCGACAAGATCAGTTATAAAATCCAGGCAGTAGGACACAACTGCAATGGGGGCGGAAGAGGGATGCGACATTATAGTGAAAATGTGAGTGTCCACCTGTAATATTCAGGGATCTGACATGTGGGAAGCAGCATGAGCATGCACAGGAGATGGAAAAAGGGCGAGAGGCCAAATCCTTGATTGATGTGCCTATCCGTCCTGGGACTGGGATGTGTTTTGCTAGGGATAAGGCAGGATTAGCATTCAAGCCTTTCAGTGGGAATGCATGTAGTTCTGGAACTGAAAACACAGAAACTAAAGGTGTTGACTGACTCAATTCCCTGTGGGCTTGCTGATCCTGCTCAATACAGCCACCAAAAACTCAATATGCAAAGTTAAGGTGGAGAAACATAGGAATTGTGGGTATTACAGATTATTGGCTGCATGTCAACAGCAAAGGATTTACAATGTGGAAGTCAGACAATATTAAAATGAAAAGCTTAGCATTAGTGAATTTACTGCATTGAAAAAAAACACACAAAAAAAAACCTTTTTAAAAAAATCTTTTCTGAAAAAGATAATAAAGGAAAAAAAACCTTGTCCTTCGTACTTTTAATTTACTAAATCACATTGGTGTCTGCAGAAGTAGACAGGAGGACAAATAACAGAACACACACTTGTGCGATTGAAAAATATAATTAAAACGCACCATGGTGGCATCTTAATCAAAAGGAGATTAAAATAATCACTTGACAGGGCTCCAGTGCCTATTATGCCTGCTACAGACTGTGCTATTTCGGCAATTCTATAAGATCATTACAAATCACACTGTACGATATGGATCTAATAAAGTTGGGTACAACATGTATGTAGACTGTATGGTGATGGCACCTATTGAATCGTAGGCTACGACGCAAGTTAGTATAGAAGAATAAAATGTCATCAGCATGCTCTAGTGAGCCAGATGAATCGTACTTTGGGAATTGTGGTTTTTATGTGCGCTGAGAAAAAGAGGAGGAAGCGAAAGAGAAGAATATGCACACAGTCATGGCTAGGGAAAAGAGGTCAACTTGGCATGCCAATCTTGCAAATGGAGCTTGAGGTAAGTCGTTTTAAGATTTAGTGCCATGTCGCATTGATCAATATGCCATTTCATGATGCATTTTTATTGGCTAGTCAGTAGACGTATCGTGTTAGCTCCGAGCAGGACTCGAACCGCAGTCTCCGGAGCGGGAGTCGGGCGCGCTAACAAGGAGGCTAAAGACTGCAGCCTCTAGCGTCAGTCGCTAGTATGCCTCTTGAGATCAGGGGACTGAGGTTAACACGCACAGATCTTACTAGCCTACGTCTGTTACAGCAGCAGAAAACACCCTGTGAGATGATCGTACTAAATTTCTGACGCTGTCAGAAAATGATCGCAGGCTATCTTTGGTTGCAAGACTGTGACAACGGCTGTAAGACCACCGTTTAAGAGCCATGACCACAGAAATCGCCACGATTGGTCATCTTTCGCCTGGGAGAGCCCACAGTTGTACCGGGCATTAAAGAGCACAGAACATGTTTGTGAAACACAACAAAGCTGTTATCAGGGTTTTCAGCCCAGCAATAAAAAAAAAGAACAGAATTCCTGGAACAACTGTTGATGTTTTGAAAATATGAACATTTACAGTGACTAATAAGTTGCGTCGTTTTAGCCCAAGATTAACGATGAAATAAAAAATATTCGAGACATTTAATCTGATTGAAAGGGATAGTTCACCCAAAAAATGAAAATTCTGTCATCATTTACTAACCCTCATGTTGTCCCTCAAGTTTCTTTGGACAGACAGTGGATGGTAGCCATTGACTTCCATAGTATTTTTTCCTACTATGGAAGTGAATGGCTACCGTCAACTGTTTGATTACCAACATTCTTCAAAATATCTTCTTTTGTGTTCAACAGAAGAATGAAACTCATACAGGTTTAGAACAACTTGAGTAAATGATTGCAAAAATGTTATTTTGGGATGAACTATCACTCTGAGACAGGAAGGATGTGCTGCTGATTGTGTTTATGAAAGAATAGCAGGCTATGCCAATTAGTAATTGTTTGCTGGATTTTGAAGAGGATGCTGAACTTGAATGGTGGCTGATTTAAATCTGTTGTCTCAGATTGTGACACAAACACAACTTGTCTGCTTTCTGCCATCTTTGTATTTCACATCCCTGACAAAAAGAGATAAGACTTGAGAAGCCTGTTGCTTGCAAAAACACCTTGTCACTTATGAATAAACATTCTTCCAGTAACATTAATAGAGCGTTTATTCAAAGTTATCTGTTCTTTAATAATTTTCTCAAAATGTTAGCACAAAAACATTATTTAAACCATTCATGGAACTTTTATTTTGCTTCTGATGTTCTTCTAACTGTTTTAAAATGATACTACTTGTTTCGGAATGTTCAGAGAACATTCTAAAGTATCGTTCCCATAATGTTTGCAAAATGATTAAATGGTACATTCCCTTAACTATAAAAAAAACTTTCTTAAAGCCTTTCTAAAAAACTGGACGTCTTGAACATTTTCATAATGAGAACATCAGCAAAACGTTCTTAGGACATATTTGTGTTAGCTAGGACATGGGATGAATGATGGATGGATGGGAAATAAAACAAAGCAAATGGAATTAACGATTTGAATGGATATTTGCTCCGTAGTGCTTGGTAAAAAAAACATGCATTATAATACTTGCACTTGTGCTAAAGATCCATTCTGTCACCTAATTATTATAGAGATACAAACCCGATTCCAAAAAAGTTGGGACACTGTACAAATTGTGAATAAAAAAGGAATGCAATAATTTACAAATCATAAACTTATATTTTATTCACAATAGAATATAGATAACATATCAAATGTTGAAAGTGAGACATTTTGAAATGTCATGCCAAATATTGGCTCATTTTGGATTTCATGAGAGCTACACATTCCAAAAAAGTTGGGACAGGTAGCAATAAGAGGCCGGAAAAGTTAAATGTACATATAAGGAACAGCTGGAGGACCAATTTGCAACTTATTAGGTCAATTGGCAACATGATTGGGTATAAAAAGAGCCTCTCAGAGTGGCAGTGTGTCTCAGAAGTCAAGATGGGCAGAGGATCACCAATTCCCCCAATGCTGCAGCGAAAAATAGTGGAGCAATATCAGAAAGGAGTTTCTCAGAGAACAATTGCAAAGAGTTTGAAGTTATCATCATCTACAGTGCATAATATCATCCAAAGATTCAGAAAATCTGGAACAATCTCTGTGCGTAAGGGTTAAGGCCGGAAAACCATACTGGATGCCCGTGATCTTCGGGCCCTTAGACGGCACTGCATCACATACAGGAATGCTACTGTAATGGAAATCACAACATGGGCTCAGGAATACTTCCAGAAAACATGGTCGGTGAATACAATCCACCGTGCCATTCGCCGTTGCCGTCTAAAACTCTATAGGTCAAAAAAGAAGCCATATCTAAACATGATCCAGAAGCGCAGGCCTTTTCTCTGGGCCAAGGCTCATTTAAAATGTACTGTGGCAAAGTGGAAAACTGTTCTGTGGTCAGACGAATCAAAATTTGAAGTTCTTTTTGGAAAACTGGGATGCCACGTCATCCGGACTAAAGAGGACAAGGACAACCCAAGTTGTTATCAGCGCTCAGTTCAGAAGCCTGCATCTCTGATGGTATGGGGTTACATGAGTGCGTGTGGCATGGGCAGCTTACACATCTGGAAAGGCACCATCAATGCTGAAAGGTATATCCAAGTTCTAGAACAACATATGCTCCCATCCAGACGTCGTCTCTTTCAGGGAAGACCTTGCATTTTCCAACATGACAATGCCAGACCACATACTGCATCAATTACAACATCATGGCTGCATAGAAGAAGGATCCGGGTACTAAAATGGCCAGCCTGCAGTCCAGATCTTTCACCCATAGAAAACATTTGGCGCATCATAAAGAGGAAGATGCAGTTGACAGTTGAGCAACTAGAAGGACAAGAATGGGACAACATTCCTATTCCTAAACTTGAGCAACTTGTCTCCTCAGTCCCCAGACGTTTGCAGACTGTTATAAAAAGAAGAGGGGATGCCACACAGTGGTAAACATGGCCTTGTCCCAACTTTTTTGAGATGTGTTGATGCCATGAAATTTAAAATAAACTTATTTTCCCCTTAAAATGATACATTTTCTCAGTTTAAAGATTTGATATGTCATCTATGTTGTATTCTGAATAAAATATTGAAATTTGAAACTTCCACATCATTGCATTCTGTTTTTATTCACAATTTGTACAGTGTCCCAACTTTTTTGGAATCGGGTTTGTAAAAATCATACTAATCAAATTAATATCATATTTCATATCATATTAATATTAAAAATCAAATTAATATCATACTTTAAAAGTTCACATTTTAAAATCACATGCACAACATATTTAAACAAACCAAACTATTCATAACCTTTTATGATCTCTGAATTTATAGTATAGTAGTTTTTATTATGTATAACTTCATATTCATATACTTTAGATATGCATGTAAATAACATAATTACCAGTATTGAAACTAGGAAAATATAGAAGATGATACACTACTTATAAAAAGCATAATTCATAAGGTGCGGTCACATTAGCAAAATTTCTCAGGCAAAAAGGTTCATTGTCTATTGTCAACAGTGCAGTGATGTATGAAGCACAACTCACACAGTCACTTTTCTGTTGGTCAACACTGCAAATCTCTGAAAAACTTGAACCTGTCACTTTCAACCTCAGGAAATTCCTGATTGTGTGGATTCCATTGAAATGACTGGATTCGCCCGCAGAACAAGAGAAAATGTGATCACACCTTTAGTCAATTTATTTGTCGTCTTGTTCAGTAAAAAAAAATCTGGAGTTGAGTGATTTTTCTGTGCAGTGCTGCACCTGTCCAGACATCCAACATGAGATGTTTCCACAGCCCAGCGGTCCGTTACGAATGTTTCCGTCTGTCAGTGTCTTGCCAGGTAATCACAGTATTCAGAGTCAAGTGACTGATCGTTTTTGAACAGAAAATGGTTTCTTTTCATTTCGAAAGTGATTTTTGTAAAAACACCATTCTAAGATGATGGCTCATGAGAACCAAAATCATCATGAATGGAGAAATCCTTGCTGTCATTAAAAACACACTCCCTCTGTAGAATGTCTTGGGAAACATCTTCCAAAAGCTTATTTTTTAAATGCCTTTTCAATTAGTTTGTGTTAAATGAATATAACATTATTAAGCCTGGATCACAGTTACTTCTGATTGGAGTGCTAGTTTTATTTTTAACTGTGGTGTACTGAATGAAAAGGCATTTCTGAGGCATTTCTAGAGTTCATCACTTGGCCATTATTCCTGAACACTAGATTTTAAAAAGAGGCATTACCACTGGCATATTTTAAGAGTCTCCTAAACTCCTGAACTTGACCTTGGAATTAACTTCATTTTGACTTTAAAAATAGGTGACTTGACTCGTGTTGTTAAGTTGTGAGTGAGATCTGAAGTACATTATTTACACTTTAATTTCTGTACTCACTCAGGGACTGGTTCACACAGTTTACATGTTCAAAGGGCTTGTCATCACAAGGTCGAACATGTCATACACTGAGTATTTGAGATTGAATAAGACTTGGACTTGGCCCAGATCCTTGGAGTATATGACAGTTCATGTTGAAATAGAAGAAAGGCTGAGAGGTTGGATCAATCTGCAGTGTCTGCTCACAGAAGGCATCTGTTCCCAAGATCACCTCTACAATCAAACATAATTTACATCTGCTGAGGAGAATCTCTGTATGTCTGTATGTCATCGATCAAAATTTAATGAGCAAAAGTGCTGTCATGAAATACATGATGCTTCACAGGCCAGTTCTTGACTTGCTTATGTAAAATACGTAGACATGAATAAGATTGGAGAGCTGTGGTAAAGGGAAAGGTTTTAAAGGGCCTCATTATACTCACAGTGAAGTTCTTTTTCACTCTTCGCTTAGGAGTAAAAAGAAGTTCAAAATACATTTGCATGTTTACACATATGTAAATATGTGATGCATGATTTCCTCTCAACAAAATAAACTCACAACAAAAATGACAGCGGTGAGAAAACATCAGTTAAAAAAGCATAGGCTCATAGCGACAAGGATATGTTTGCACGAGCTCTGCAATTCGGCACTCCACTCACGTCCTGTTTATTTATAAACTTATAAAGCTGCTCTCCAGTGTGTTTGTTTTTACTCGCATCTGAACTCGACGAAATGAACAGAAGAAATGAACCAGAGAAGATTTCCACATCAAAGAAGGCGGAGCCTCAGAGCCACACCTACCTATTACGTAATCGCCAAAGACCAATGGCAGTTTGAAGGTGTTTACCAACCGGAGTGAATTTTTCTGGAAAGTTTGCTTTGGCAAGCTGTTTAAAACTCCCGAAACAAACTCCAAATGTAGTTTGCCTTGGCCTGATTTTGTTCGAAAGGACATCACACCAGTTCTTTGATTACACTTTAAGTATTTTGGGGCCTTCAGTGAGAAATGGCTTAAATTTTGGTGTGTTACTAAATGGATTCGATTCAATTAAAAAGAAATCAATGAACCGAGCCACTCTGACACGCTCACCGACTGTATAAGAAGCTACACACGTGACAATGAACACAGTGCAGTGCCACTTTCAACCTTTCAACCTTTCTCCACTTTCACTTTCAACCATGCACCGCATTTATTAAGCGGAAAATGGCAAAAAAGCTTGATTTCCCTAGTGAAAAATAAATATACCAAAATGTATTTGAAATACATTTATTTTATGCTAAGCATACTACATTTACATATTTATGTACTTAATATAAATATCCTGCAATTGTACTTTTGGTATACCAAATTGATATACTTAAAGTCTGCTAAATTGGAACAACTTAATATTTGATTGTGCTAAAGTGGAACTATTGCAAGAATACTTTACACTTTAAATATCTTGCATTTAAAGACTGATATTATACAGTGATCATACTATCCTTACTAATAGTGATATTAAAACACATTTTAGGCTTAATATTAAGAAATGTGCATTGTGTAATAAAGAAGTACTCCAAATAAAGTTTAATTATAATATTTATATCAGTAAGTCATAAGCCATATGTCAGTAAATATGTAATATATAAAAAGAAATATATATATATATATGTGTGTGTGTGTGTGTGTGTGTGTGTGTGTGTGTGTATTTTAAATACATTTTGGTAGAAATTAAGACATTGTAGGAGCCATTTGTGGGTAATTTATACATTTGTCCATTGGGTGGCGCTCTGGTATGGGATATTAAGAGCAACAGAGTAATGAGACACAGGTGTGTGTTGGTAGTGGGGAAGCACACAGTTTTCGACCGCACGGCAGAGTAGCGTGCAAGGTGGATTGACTGTATTCAGTATGGCATGGACTTGTTATTTGTATTCCGTGAACTTGAAAGAATGACACCAC
The DNA here is from genome assembly GCA_039654105.1 of Coreius guichenoti. NCBI lineage: Eukaryota > Metazoa > Chordata > Actinopteri > Cypriniformes > Gobionidae > Coreius > Coreius guichenoti. Next base: position 17,598,649 of record CM077171.1, read on the forward strand.
AGAAGGCTTACTGGAAGCAATTGTTTAATCATTGAGTCTGCATGGACTCAGTTTGTACGCGTTCTAAACTTGCTCACTCCTATTATCAACGAACGGCTCAATGGAAAGCTGTTACAAAGTCGAAAACTTCGCTTCAGTAAGTAATGAGCATAGTAAACTTGCTTCCAATGGCCTGTGATTGTAAGATGCACGTGAACGGCACTTTGTTGACGGAGGCTTCGTTGAACGCAAATTTTTCAACCTAGTACGGATTTGCTACATGAACTCTGGAGTAAAAGTCAACGCAGTTGTTTCGACGGACAAAAGGACGGCGTTCGTTTGGATAAAGACTTAGTTGCTGCGTGTGAGGACATCGTTTCGTCAAGACTCCTACTGGTTTTAGTCATTGGATTCCATTTCTTCCCGCTTGCTGGTTTCGTCGCTGGATTTGTGCTGCGCGCTCATCTGGATGTTAAAGGGCCTGCTGATCTAATGGATTATAGGTATGTTTGTTGTTGCAACATCAAAATGGCCATATGATACTATGTGGGCACATAATCGGGTCAAGCGTAATTCCAATGTATTGGTGGCCAAAGACTGACGGACGTTGCTTGAGTATGAATTGTATTTTTGTTCACAATTGTTTGTAAAATGGAAAATGAAAAGTGTATGAATACTGAAGGGGTTAATGAGTCAAATCAAAGCCTGCCTAATGTTGAAAATGAGTCTGAAAGTGGGAAAAGACCTGTTAAATTAACATCTAAACCTTTAATGGAAAAACTTGACATGTTGCAAAAATTAAGAAAGGCTAAGCTAAACAAGGCTCAGAAACAACTCGAATCTATTAGCAGGTTAATTCATGATGACAAAGAATACGAACCTGAGGTACGTTTGTCCTTTGAAGATTTTAAGAGGTTATGTTCAGAAGCTAAAGAAGCACATGAGTCATTGTTGGTTCTTTTACCGGGTGATGAAGCTGAAAAACATGAAATATGGTTTAAAGCAAAGATAATAGCAAATAATGAGTTGACCATTTATTCACACATTCAGTTATCAGGCACCGCAAAAGGTCAGAAAAGCTCTCAAGTGAGTGATATAAATAGTGACATTGGTCCTGGAGACAGCGTCTCAAATGTGTCTCATGCTGCCTCCAAACGTAGTAAACATAGCTCACGCAGCGGTAGGAGTTCATTGATATCATCTGCATGTATTCAGGTGGAGGCTGAGAAGGCCGCACTTATGGCACAGGCTACTGCATTGAAAGCCAAACATGCCATTGAAGCTCAGGAGGAGGAATTGAGATGGAAAAAGGAACGATTGGAGTTGGATGCTCAAATAGCAGCTTCAACCGCAAAGATTGCTGTGTTGCAAAAGAGAAAACAAAGCAAATGTTCACGTAGTTCAAGTTTAAAATCACAGCAGAGTGAACAAAGGGTGATTTTAATGCAACTGATAACCTGGATTTTGATTCTTCTTGGCCAAAGTGTTTGAACCCTAATGCATATGTACCAGTGAATACAGCTGGGGCAGTTGGTGTCTCTGCTTCACAAGCTGTAAAAGAGAATCAGAGGAAAGGATGGAGAAATCAACAAACATCCCACACATCTGAAAGACCTGATTTCCATTATTCTGCTCAAGTGCAGCAAGACAATATGGGATTCCATCAAGTGCCACATGTTCTTCCTCCTCATGGTGATTCCCTGTTGGAAGTCTTGAAAAAGCAAGAGGAATTAACAAACCATCTTATTCAACAGCAAGCAAATCCTCGTATCTTACCAAAAAGGGAGATCCCAGTCTTTGATGGTGACCCACTGCAGTACATGTCATTTATCAGAGCATTTGAACATGGCATTGAGGAGAAAACTACCAACGAAAAGGATCGTTTGTATTTCCTTGAACAGTTTACTAGGGGACAATCTAAAGACCTGGTCCGCAGTTGCCAACATATGGCCCCAGACAGAGGCTATACAATGGCTAAAGGATTACTACAGGAACATTTTGGTAATGAATTTAAGGTATCTACTGCTTATTTGGAAAAAGCTTTGGGCTGGCCTGCTTTAAGGGCTGAGGATGTGCAGGGTTTACAGGCTTATGCATTGTTTCTACGTACATGTTGTAATACAATGGATGAACTTTCATATATGCAAGAACTCAACATGCCTAGCAACATGAAAATCATTGTAACAAAGTTGCCTTACAAGCTGAGAGAGCAATGGAGAGCCAAGGCGTGAGATCATGGAATCCAGTCAAGGCAGAGCAAGGTTCTCTCACATTGTCGAGTTTGTTGAGAAACAAGTCAAGATGGCGTCTGATCCTGTGTTTGGAGATATCCAGGACAAACATGGCACAAGTGAGTCCAAAAGTAAAGCATGCAAACCATTTCCAAGGAATAGTTTTGCCATCGATGTTGATGTTCCAACAAAAAAGACTAACAATGTGTCACCACAGCAAGGTTTTGCATCTGAGTCTAATGGAAACTGCTTGTTCTGTGCAAATCAACATCCACTGGAAAGATGTTTTGCTTTGAAGAGGAACAGTCAACGAAACAAGATTGATTTCTTGAAAGCTAAGGGAATTTGTTTTGGTTGTCTAAAGATCGGACATTTGAGCAAGGAATGTGACAATCGTTTGATTTGTGATGTTTGTGGAGAAACCCATCCAACTATCCTGCACATATATCGCAAGGAGGAGCCAGAAGTGTCTGCTCAAACTTGTGGTTATACAGGGGCCGGTAATGAGAGAAGTTTAATGCCAATTATACCGGTTCAAGTGAAAGCTATTAAAGGTAACAGGGTGATGCAGACATATGTTTTTCTGGACCCAGGAAGCTCAGCTACCTTTTGTTCAGAGCATCTAATGAAAGAGCTGAATATGAATGGAATGGGGGTAAATATTCTTCTTCGTACCATGGGTCAGGAAAAGTCTGTGTCCTGCAATGTTATTGATGGACTTGAAATCTGTGGCATAAATGCCAACCATTTCTTCCCACTTCCTGCTGTATACACGCAGCAGAAGATGCCTGTTAACTCTGAGAACATCATTACTCAAGAAGGAAAATCCAAATGGCCATATCTGGACAGAGTGAAAATTCCTCACATTGAGGCTAATGTTGATTTACTGATTGGAGCCAGTGCATCCCAGGTAATGGAGCCTTGGGAGGTAATCAATAGCTATGGTAATGGACCATATGCTATTAGAACCCTATTGGGGTGGGTTGTCAGTGGAGGACATTCAGAAAGGAGCAGTGATGGCAGGAATGGGTCTAGTACATCCTCTGTTACTGTCAACAGGATCTCTGTTGGAAGGCTGATCCAAAATCAGTATAATCAGGACTTCAGTGAAACCACTGTGGAAAAAATTGAGTTGTCCAGAGAGGATGTGGACTTTCATCGGTTACCATGTTCTGATGAAAATTTGAACCAGGAAGTTGTGCCTTCGAGTTTCACTTGTTATGCATCAATGCAAACTGTGGAAGACATTGTCACTTTTTCCAATAGAAAGTCTATTTCAAGACCGTATTGAAGTAAAAGTGGATCTGGAAGAGGTTGAGACAAAGGAAATTGGAGGAAGATCATTTTAATGTGCTCAATGAAAGGATGTTTGATGGGTGCAATGTTGACAAGTCTCTTTTAATTGAAATCCAGATTCAAGGTAGTCAGGAAGATCACCTGTACACCAAGGAAACAATTCAAGAAGTAGTTGTAGAATCAGAAGTGTCTGACCAAGAACCCAAGGTAAAAGAGATAAGAGATCTTAAAGCAACTGCTGTCGTCCTCCAAGGTATATTAAATCTCACCAATTTCTCAAAGTGGAAAAGACTGGAAGTAGCATTTGTTTGGATTCATAAGATGCAGAGTCTACTGAACAATCTACCTCTCAAAGAGAAGGAATTACTAGCATTGAAAGGAATTTCAAAGCTGCTACACCCACCATAGACACACAAATTAAGCTGTTTTAAATAATGTAGGGTAAACAGTTTGTCACTGAAAAATCTCTTTGAAGCTAAAAAAGCTATTGGTTGGGAACTGGACATTTTTACAGATAATAAAGGTTTATTACGTACGGTAAAGATTAAAACAACAGGTGTATTTTGGTACGACCTGTACGAAAGCTTTGTGTTTTTAGAGGTAAATGAATAATATGCATGTGGTTTACTCTAGTATTACAAATGTAACAATGTCATAAATGTGACCCAATGTTTATGATTTTCTAATTGTTATGGCTCCTTTTATGTATGTTTTGTGTAATATTTTTTTTTTTTTTTTTTTTTTTGTCTTCCTGACATAAGCAATTAAGGGGCTGGTGTGTAGGAGCCATTTGTGGGTAATTTATACATTTGTCCATTGGGTGGCGCTCTGTTATGGGATATTAAGAGCAACAGAGTAATGAGACACAGGTGTGTGTTGGTAGTGGGGAAGGCAGAGTAGCGTGCAAGGTGGATTGACTGTATTCAGTATGGCATGGACTTGTTATTTGTATTCCGTGAACTTGAAAGAATGACACCACAGGAGGCTTACTGGAAGCAATTGTTTAATCATTGAAGCACAATAAACAAAGACACTGTTCGCATTTTACCTCCGTCTGCATGGACTCAGTTTGTACGCGTTCTAAACTTGCTCACTCCTATTACCAACGAACGGCTCAATGGAAAGCTGTTACAGACATGCATATTAGTATTAGTATTGTCATTTTAAAGTTGTACAATAAAATAAGTTTTATTCTGTTTATCAAATACTTGACTTTTTATTTTACAGTAGGCTATAAAATAACTTGGACCCCCCCAATATCGCAATGTCAGTTTTTCCATTGTTCGAAAAATATGGTAATCAATAAATAAATGTATATCTAAGGTACCATTATTCCACTGACAGACATTCTACTTAAACTGCATGCTAAAGTATCATTAGTAAGCCTTTCATTCTCAATCATTATCCAGAGGCTGCCTGCATCTTCATTTAGGACTTGGTCGCAGCTCTGAGGAGCAGGAAGGGCGAGACATGGTTCCTTAGGGAACAGATTGCACTCTCTTACATAGGGATTGGAATTGTGGATGGGAAGGTGGGTTAATATAAGAGCAGGTTTCTCACAGGAAAACATGTCTGGTGTGTGATATGTGGTGGTTGGATGGGCTTTTGTCCTTGCTTGTTGATTAAATAATAGATATGGAAATATTTCATAATTTTTTTGCATACTGTTTCCTGATATGAATGAGGCCAAAAAGAAAATGATTCCCCCTTCCTCTATTGCAGCTCAGCTACTCTCTAGTGTAAATATGTCTTGGTTTACTTTACCCTAAAGACATAGCCCACCTCTGACTATCATCCAACTGAGGTTCAACCAACAGAAGAGCTTTAATCCTCACCACCAGCCACCTTCACTATAAGCAATGTGTGACTGAATCCTGGTATGTGAATACCTGCTTATCAGCTCTGGACCATGCCTGTGTCCTTAAAGTCATGCTCTGTGGTTCAACACCATGACAAAATCATCAGGAATGGTTTTATACCTAAATGTTTCAGCTTGACAAAACAAGATGTAATATTTTGGTTAGTAATCTGGGCCACCTATATCATAAAATGAAGACATTGCGGACAGAAGCATCATGCACATCTTTTTTTTTTTTTTTTTTTTGAGGGGGCATCAGTGATCACTTGAGGAAAAAAAGGGATTTTTATTATTATAAAAGGGAATTTTATTATTGTTAATGAAAAAAACTAAACTAAAACACTTAATGAACTAAAACTAAGTAATGGCCACAAATAGGGTGCTGCAGGTATGGTGTGTTTTTATATCCCTTCTTCCATTCATTGCTAAGACACTTGGACAAGTTGTTCAATCAAGTCTACCTTTCTTACACAGAACAACCTCCTGGACAACAACCAGTCTGGTTTCAAAAGTGATCACTTAACTGAGACTGTCATCACAAGGATCTAACATTCAGAAAAATGTTTTTTCTTATCACTGCTATGCTGATGACACACAACTCTACCTCTCATTTCAGCCAGATGATCCAACGGTAGCGGCTTCTTGCCACCACCTTCAACTCAACTTTGCGAAGACAGAACTGCTTGTGGTCTTAGCCAACTCAACACTTCAACTTTCACATCACCACTTACCCATTCAGCTAGGTTTGTCAAACATGACTCCATCCAGGACAGCCAGGAACTATGAAGTTGTGATTGATGATCAGTTGAACTTCACAGACCACTGTAGCAAAGTTCAATGATCAGGGAAGAAGGAGGCGGGAACCGGCGAACGTTTCAAACACTTTAATCATATAAAATAAACAAACAACAAAATGAAAAAGCGGCAGCCCCTCACAGACGACTGCCACACACACATAAACAAAATCTAAACCAAGTAGTTTGTTTTTATAATACGAGAGAGTCCAGTGGTGCAGATGTGAAAGGGTTTTTTTTTATTGTAGCCTCAGGGTGGAAGAATGATGGCGATTGTGAATCAAGTTACCTGAAGCAAAAGTAAATCCCAAAGAGAAAATCCACACTCTGACTGATTTAAAACATTTGACTTGTGGCCTTTTTACTCATCACTGACACACAAAACTTCATCTGAGGGACAGTAATTGTGAAATATTCCACCCTCACGATGCCTAATGAAACAGCAATGAAATTGGCCAGCAGCCACTGTATCCTATGGCTCCCACCGATCGGTGGTCATAAGGGAAATTGTGAAGAGTGTCATGAGAAAACACAAGTGAAATATTATACCAATAATATTACTCCAAAGACAAGTGAAGTTTTGTGAGAGAAGTGAGTCTGGCCCCCTGGCACAGCTGTTTGCTGAGGTAAACAGATGAGTCAGGAGATGATTGTGACCTCAGACAGCCTAGAGAAAGCACAGACCATCCTGCCAAAATCTCCATCCTGAGAGAACAGAGCTGCAGTCTAGGAAGGTCTCAACAGAAATCAAATAAGATATTTACACCTGATCAGATTTCTTTTGGAGGTCTATTTTTTTTTTTTTTTTACCAGGAATTTACTGTGAAAGACTCTTTGATTAAACCCTCTGGAAACTTACATCTAGCTTTGTGAAATCCCATTCATATTTGTAACCTCTATCACATGTTTTTATGTAGTCTCTAAGCCTATAATTCAGATTTGTTTAAGGCCTATTTCTATCCCTCCAATCCTATACCCTTGCAAAACCCTGTCCCCCTTTCTCAATGAGTGATTAAAAAAAAAACATTTGTTCTAGCTAATCAAAAGAGCTTTTCTTACGCAGTTAGTGCTATTCTAAGCTACTATGCTAAGCTGTTATAGATCTCGAACTGAGAACTCAAAGAAGGGTTTAATTTGACAATTTTTTGGCTTTGTAATACAATGTGGTATGTGATGCACACTACTATTCAACAGGTTCATCGTCAGTAAGATTTTATTTTGAAAGAAATTAATACTCAATTTTTACTCAGCAAGGATGCATTAAATGGTAACAGTAAAGATATTTATAATGTTACAGAAGATTTCTATTTAAAAAAAATGCTGTTCTTTTGAATTTTCTTTTCATCAAAGAATTCTCAATGTATCTCAGTTTCCACAAAAATATTAAGCAGCACAACTGTTTTTAACATTGATGATGATGATAAATGTTTCTTGAGCAGAAAATCATATTAGAATGATTTCTGAAGGATCATGTGACACTGAAGACTGGAGGAATGATGCTGAAAATTCAGCTTTAAATCACAGGAATAAATTACATTTTAAAATATATTACAATAGAAAACAGTTATTTTAAACTGTAACAATTTCACATTACCATTTTATTGTATTGTAATCAAATAAATGCAGTCTTGGTGAGCATAAGAGATTTTTGAAAACATTAAAAAACAAACTTTTGAACAGTAGTTCATAATTAAGATACCAGTCAACATATTTTAATGATTTTTTTTATAATTAGGAATAAATACACTGTAAAGCTTCTATTTGTTCTATTCTAGAATGAATAGAATTGTCTATTAATTTCTAATAAGGCACTGAATAGAGTTCCTTAAAGTAATTGTCTCAGCCAATAGAATGGCTTAGTTGAGAAAATAAAAAAATTGATTGATCTTGTTATTTCAGTATCAGGGTCCAGCCAGAACTTAAGTCCAGCAAATCTTTCATACATTTATACTCCTACGTTCATGAAAGAAAAAACAAAAAACAGTTTTATAATGTAAAGCCATGTTAATTTGGATCATCTGAAAGGGAGTAAACAGGGCCAGAGACTGAAGACAATTTCTATCATGCTATATATGCATCAGTAGGGTCAACACTTGTATGTATTTATGAGTCTATGCTTGAGAAAATACAAGATATATTGAGGTCAGGCTTAAGGTCAACACTGGTAGAATTCTCCAGCAATTATACTGAGTCTCACACACTCCATCCAAATGAATCATGCAGAGTGGGTTGGCTGAACATGGTTCGCTGAAGCACAGCATCACACCTATTGCGGTTTCTGTGTGTAAACAGTAAAATGCGTCGGCTGGATGGATAAACGTACCACCTAAATTACTAGGCTGAATCACAAGTGCTGTTTCTGAATGATAATTAATAAGTGGAGAGCATCTCACATTTTACATGAAAACTTTTGAGATTTACCAAGCACACAAATAAATCCACATACACAACACAAACACCTCCCCTGCCCCAAATATCGCTGCATTCTCCCTACTATTTTGTGTTTTGAAGTGGTCATGTTTGAAGTCCTGTTGTAATTTAAAAAGCCATTAGTCAGTTGAGACACCTGAAAGTGTCTGTGATTTAATAACTTTACCTCTTGATTAAAACAAACTTTGCATGTTGCTGTGTGAAAAATAAGTATTTAGAAATAATTAGAAAATATGACATTTTTGAAGTAGGCCTATATTCATTTAATTGTGGACTTATGGTAAGCACACATGAAACCGACTTAGTATTTAAAGGGGATGTCTAATGCTATTCCATGCATTATGATTATTTAATTCAATTCAATTCACATTTATTTGTATAGTGCTTTTCACAATACATAGTTTCAAAGCAGCTTCACAGAAAATGCATGTGTCTACATTACAATTTAGAGTGATTTGTTATTGGTGTGTCTGACTGTGTCCAAGTTATGTATTTCAGAAATGTACATATGCAAAGCAAGCAGTTAGCTAACAATGTATTATTAATCAATGTAAAAAGTAAATTAAGGCACAAACAATGGGCTCAGTGAAATAAGAATACATCTTGTTAACAATGATTAGGGTATATAGAAAACTGAGCATGGGTGCGTGTTGATGCAGAGCTGCGTCATCTGAAGTCCTCGCAGGAGTTGGAGTCGTCTCTTCACAGGTGATGGTCATCTGAAGTCTTCATAAGAGGCTGGATCCAGACTGGAGCTGACGCTCTCTAGTTACCTCGGGATGGGCGTCCCGAGATAAAACAGAACAGGAAAATAATTAGCGTAGCTGCTGTTCAAAGCTTTGAGCAAAGGCAATCATGTGCACTGATATATTTTGAGATCCATTATGTGAATGCTTGGGTAAAGAGGTGCGTCTTCAATCTAGACTTCAACTGGGAGAGTGAGTCTGAGCCCCGAACATTATCAGGAAGGCTATTCCAGAGTTTAGGAGCCAAATATGAAAACGTTCTTCCTTATAGGTCAGTAGCAATCTTCCTTATAGGTCAGTAGCAATACTTTATAATTGATACGGAACTTAATAGGTAACCAGTGTAGAGATGATAAAATTGGTGTTATATGATCATATTTTCTTGACCTAGTAAGAACTCTAGCAGCTGCATTTTGGACTAATTGTAACTTGTTAATTGAGGATGCAGGACAGCCAGCTAGTAATGCATTACCGTAATCCAGTCTAGAGGTCATGAATGCATGAACTAACTTTTCAGCATCAGAGACAGATAACATGTTCCGTAGCTTAGCGATGTTTCTGAGGTGGAAGAAGGCTGTTTTTGTAACATTTGAAATATGATTTTCGAAAGACAAGTTGCTGTCTAATATAACACCCAGGTCTTTTACTGTACAGGATGAAGTAACAGTACATCCTTCTAGATGCAGATTATATTCTAAGAGATTCTATGTACAGGTTTTTGGTCCAATAAGTAATACCTCAGTCTTATCTGAATTTAATAGGAGAAAATTACAGGTCATCCAATATTTTATATCTTTAACACACTCTGTCAGCTTGGATAATTTAGAGATTTCATCTGGTCGTGCTGAAATATATAAACGAGGTTCATCGGCATAACAGTGGAAACTAATTCCATGTTTTCTTATAATATTATCAAGTGGCAGCATATATATTGAGAATAACAGAGGGCCTAACACAGATCCTTGCGGCACTCCATAATTTACCAACGTTATCTTAGATTTTCCCCCGTTTAAATAGACAAATTGGTAACATTCTGATAGATGCGATCTAAACCACTTTAATGCCTGTCCCTGAATACCAGTGTAATTTTGTAGACGATCTAAGAGTATTTTATGATCTATGGTGTCGAATGCAGCACTAAGATCAAGTAAAACTAGTATTGAGATACAGCCTTGGTCAGCAGCTAGAGTAAGTCATTTGTAATTTTAACAAGCGCAGTTTCTGTGCTATGATAGGGTCTGAATCCAGACTGAAATTTTTTGTAGATATCGTTAGTAAGAACACAATTGAGCGGACACAATTTTTTCTAGTGTTTTAGACAGAAATGGAAGATTTGAAATGGGTCTGTAATTTGCTAATTCATTTGGATCTAGTTGTGGTTTCTTAATGAGAGGTTTAATAACTGCCATCTTGAACGGTCTTGGGACCTGACCTAGAGATAAAGACGAGTTAATGATATTGAGAAGAAGCTCTTCTGCTACAGGTAACAACTCTTTCTGTAGTTTAGTGGGTATTGGATCTAATAAACATGTTGCTGGTTTAGAAACAATGATAAGTTTTATTTAGCTCTTCCTGTCCTATAGTTGTAAAGCACTGCAATTGCTCTTGAGGGGCGATAATTGAGGCTGAATCATAAAACGCTGTCAAAGGTTGTACATTTATAATTGTATTTCTGATGCTTTTGATTTGTTTAGTGAAGAAATTCATAAAGTCATTACTACTAAACTGTAATGTAATATTTTGTTCAGGTGATGTCTGTTTATTTGTTAATCTGGCCACTGTACTAAATAAAAACCTGGGGATGTTTTGGTTATTTTCTATTAGTTTATGGATATGCTCGGCCCTGGCTGCTTTTAGAGCATTTTTATAACAGGAAGTGCTGTCTTTCCATGCGTTTTTTAAGACCTCTAAATTAGTTTGTTTCCATTTGCGCTCTAGATTACGAGTTTCTCTCTTGATAGCATGAGTAATACTGTTGTACCACGGTGCAGCACTTTTCTCTCTAACCTTTTTTAATCTGATCGGTGCAACCGTTTCTAATGTACTAGAGAAAAGGTGCTCATACTGCTAGTCAGTTCCTCTAGTTCATTTGTGTGTTTGGGTACAGTAAGCAGCTGAGATTAATCTGGTAGGTTATTTGTGAATTTATCTATAGTGTTTGGGAGAATTGTTCTACCTGGTCGATAACGCGAAGCAGTATGGAAAAAATCAGCAGTATGCAAGTTACAAGGTAGTGATCAGTGACATCAATACTTTGCGGTATAATATCTATATCAGTAGGATTGGTTCCATGTGATATAATTAAATCTAGTGTATGATTAAAACGATGAGTGGGTCCAGTCACATTTTGCTTGACCCCAAAGGAGTTTAATAAGTCTGTAAACGCAACCGCTAGCGCATCGTTTGTATCATCTACGTGAATGTTAAAATCACAGACAATCAATGCTTTATCAACAGTGACCAATAGGTTTGAGAGAAAATCCGCAAACTCTTTTAAGAAATCAACATAGGGCCCTGGCGGTCTATATACGGTAGCCAAAGCAAAAGATAATAGGAATTTTTTCTTATATCTGAGAGTGTAACATTTAGCACAAGCACTTCAAACTAATTAAACCTGTGTCCTGTTTTCTGAGGAACATTAAGAATATCTCTATAGATAGTTGCAACACCGCCACCACGGCCAATCAGACGGGGCTCGTGCTTATAACAGTAGCCTGGTGGAGTAGACTCATTAAGACCGAACTTAATGAGTTTTACATTGAGTTGGAATCTCATGCTAAACATGGCCAAAGTTTCAAAGAATGAGTTGGATGTATGACGGAGTATTTCTGTTCCAAATACACTCCTTCAGGATTTGTATAAGTTTCTGAAAGTTTTTTTCGAGTATGGCCCTGTATGACGTCATAAAGGGCGGAACTTCTTGTATGGGCACTTCTCCCGGAAGAGCGTGTGTGCACATCAACCAGAGAGAGAGCAAGAGCACGCCCATCAACATGATTCATTTGGGTTACGGAAGTCATCGGTTGCACTCAGAGAGGTGGGTAGTAACGAAGTATATTTACTTCGTTACATTTACTTGAGTGTATTTTTGGAAAATTTGTACTTTTAAGAGTAGATTTAAATGTGGTTACTTTTACTTTAACTCAAGTACATTTCTAATGAAAGAATTTGACTTTTACTTCGTTAAACTGGGCGACGTTCCTCTTGTTACTTTAGTTTAATGCAATACATGTTGAGAAATACGTATAGTTATTCCAAGCGCGCGCTCTTTTTTTTTTTCTGGGGCATGAGCGATGCCCCATTCACAAATGAATCACTCTTTTGAGTCAATTCTTTTCAAAGACTTGATCAAACAAGTTGGCAAAACTGAATTGGTTGCCGAATCGGTTTGAATGATTTGTTCAGTTTCCTGCGTGCACGGAATTGTCTGAAGCGTTTTCTCACTCGGAGTCATAACAGGAAATTTAAGAACATCAAGAGTGTTGGAAAAAGTTAGTCAACTGAACGCAAATCTGCAAATGCATCCTATTGTTTGCCAGCGATGAACAGCTTTATTGGTTAAACATCTGCGTATGCTGTTTGTGAACGAGCTACCTTCAATTTCAATTTTACAACCAAAAATATTATGCCCTGATACCACTACTACAAAGTATGACATTACCAGTTATATTTGGACATATACCCCAATTTATACATTATGAATGAACACCCGCCAACCCGCAGTAATTTGTGAGTATTGCGCAGTGGCAGCGTTCTGTTCGTCCTGAAAACGAATGTCTTTGCTTAGACGCAGTTAACTAGTTTACACGCGCCTGCAGAAATATACATTTGATTACATTTTTGTATTCCTGAGTTTACATACAACTCAAAACACTACAATTCCCTTTACATGCCTTTGAACGCAAAACTCTGCAGGTTCACTTTATTTCACAGTTTTCTAATAATCCAAAACGTTATTATTATACAAAGCAAAGGATATGCAATGATTTTTGGGCTACAGATGCCAGAAATAATGCTTGTCGTGTCTCCTCTGTGTTTGTTAAAAAAAGATATCTAATCATGATAATAACCTTTTAAATTAAATATCTATCTAAATATTAACATGTTATTGTATTGTTGTTATATAGGCTGTATATGATTCTGGTTCTTTTGCTGTTGTAGGCTGTAAGGACATTTGCACAAGTGACCGCAATTATGGACATGTAATGCGGTCAAGACCTGTCTGGAACTACTTTAGCCGTGCGTTTCCCTGAAAATTGCACACCTTAGAACGTTCAAGCATTCAGCAGCCCCCGTAGTATAAACTTTTTTTTAATAGGCTTACCATAGTGAATCAGTGTAAAACAAAAGCACATTTTGAAAGAAGGATTGATGTATTGACTCATTATTTTAATTTTGTTCATCTTAAACAAAAAAAGAAAAGTTACATATGTGTACCTTCAAGTTACTACAACTTATTATTATTTAACCCTTAAACGCATACCTGGGGTCTTTAGTGACCCGAGAAAAATAAAATAAAAATAAAAAAATAAAAGAAAAAGAAAAAAAGAATGCCTGTTTCCCCATTCATTTTTTGTAAAAATTGTATAGGCTCGCTAGCGACCCGAGGTGTGTAACAGTGTAAGTATATATTTTCTGCACAACAATAATTGAATCTTTGATGACTGAATAAGTACAATTCACCTTGTCTGATACACCAGCCTGGTCTCATTGTTAATACGTAGGTATTAATACGTAACTTTCAAAGAGACAAAACTTACGTTTTTGTATGTTTGGAGAAGTGCTAAAACGTAGAATATTGACGTATTGGCAACATTTAAACGTAGCATTATTACGTTTTTACAGCTAAAAAACGTAAAATATTTACAAATCCGTCATGAAATCTTTTTTTAAGAATACGAATCTTTATACGAGTAAAGATTCAAATCTTTTTTTATATCTCATAAAGATATCTGTATAATTTCCCTTTTACCATTTTATAGATTAATGTAAGATCCCACAAACCGAAACATACCCATTTTAAACAGAATATAAAGAGAATAAAACATAATGGACAGAAATGTGTTGGAAAATGATAATTTTAGTAACAATATAGCATTAAAAAGATATTTTGAACAGCTAATCCTAAACCTACCCCTAAACCTACCAATAACCATTTATTAAAATTACGTACTGTTATAAATAATAGCATAACAGACAGACAAGTGTAATCACAATCATTTATTTATTGCGAAAATGTCAAAAGCGGTACCAAAAGTAGTTCAAATGACGATGTGTTGCAGTCGCAGTCCTCTCTGGCGGTATATAATAGTTTTGTATGGGGTACAGAGCAGAATGTAAATTATTAATCAATGAAAATATTAATCCGGCTTCACTCCGTGAAGGCGCGCATTTCCCCATTTCAAATACACATCGACTCGACTGAAACACGGCATGTCACAATCTGTGACGAAGCAGGTGAGAGCCAATGAGCGTTCGATACCACTGCCGTAAATCATGTCGTAATGCTTCATGAGGGCGCAATTTTTGAATTCATCATAATGAGCGCGGGATTTGACTTTTACGGTCGCTGCTGAGAATGAGATGAAGGTCGCTGGATAAAGGGCTGAATTTGGATCTGTTTCTCGCAAACATATGGATTATAAAGATTTGGATTACAGCAAATGAATAAAATTGATGTGTTTTGTGAATTTATGTTGTGTTTTGGTGTATCTTATGATCGTCAGTTGCTATAGGAGAAAACGCCTTTTTGTCTTACGGCAAACAAACTAGGCCTACTACAAAATGGTTAAACAATTACAGAAATGTTATTCATCTTAAGGTTTTAAAATGCAGTCGTCCTTAACATTATCAAAGTTAATCCTCCGAAATGAGTATGCAGCAGAAGTCACGAACAGAGCAAAATGTTATTTAATATTAAGTAGATTAGAAAAATGCATTTAATAAATGCGACTGAAAACATGTATTGATATGACAATTGAGTACAATAGAAACAAAACATTAATGCCACGATTTTAATATACATGGGAGCTGGTACATGTTCACACTTGGATACGTAAATAATTTACGTTTTAGTGCTGTCAATACATCAATATTGTACATTTTAGTGCTGTCAATACGTCAGTATTGTACGTTTTAGTGTGTATGAAAACGTAAGTAAATGTACGTGGTAGAATCACACTTTACTTAAAAATACACATGTATTCTCATGAGATCACGTTGGATACACAATGATGAAGTGACGTTTCACTCATAGTTACCGCAGGCAGAAAACAAAAGAATAGGAAGTATCATCAGCAAAACTTGAAATGGCTCAGTGATTTACTCAGAGCAAGTACTGAATGCAATGCAATATTAGTGTTAAAACATCTGCTCAAACTGAACCCTTCCAAGTTCCAAAAGGTAACAAAATATGCTTTATTTTATTCTTTTGTCATTTCTCTAATATCATGAGAGTTATAATATTATAGCGACAGGTAGAGATCCATCCATGTTAGAGATCCGGGTCGTAAAGACCCGAATATGTAATAATGATTGGCGAAACATTCATGCATTTAGGGGTTAAATCAAATGTGTTTAAATTTCACATTTCACACAATATTAAGTTGAACTCATCAAAATAATGTTTGCAACTTAAAAGGTTTAATTAAATAATTAGAATTTTTATCTTGCAACCATGCATTGATTTAAATTGTGGTAATAGGTCATCTTTTAGAGTGTAGAAACAGCTGTGGAAGAGCAAGTCGGATGAACTACACAGGGTGATTAACCTGTGAATGGTGAGAGAACAGGAAACAAGTGTGCATGTAACTATGGAAACAGGTGTAATGATTGAAACCTCTAATAATGGGACTGGGAATTTCTATGTATGGATGTATCATACACACAAGCCTTTAGGAGGAACTGTTCTAAGGTTCTGCCTCAGGAGCTGGATGATTTGTAAATCACTGGCTGAATATGGGTTCATGTCAAAGATGCGTTCTGCTGGTTTTCTTGACTGTTGGGTCCAAAACCCATAAAATTATACTGAAATTCAACAGCTACAAAGTAAAAGTGATTTGCAAAATGGACTTTGCAAAATGGTCAATCAGTGTGAAATATAGTCTGTGAAGCATGTGTGGGTGTGCTGCCTGAAGCTGAGACCACATTCTAGTGGTTTTCATGGGTTTGGTCGTAGGTCTATTATTTATGAGTCAAGTATTAGCTCAGGGTAGCTCATGGATACACGTTTTGAGAGTTGCTGCAATCGGAGTCCAAAAACTGGCCAGTCATCAGGTAGAGTACAGTCATTACACCACTTCAATTGTGTGGAAGTCAAGCAATGAAATATTTTTTGGAAATCAGTCCTTAAGATGCGAGGCAAGCCTTGTGAACCAGGCAGGTCAGTCATAAAGCACTGCAAAGTGAGTGTACGAGCGATTAGAGATAGATAGACATTGCCAGGATCACTTAGATTGTGCACACACAGATTTGACATTTACTTAGGTTGACATGTCCTTGACTGGTGATGACCACCAAAACTTCCTAACAAGGATGGGTGTTCTTTTAATAGCAAGAGGAATCAGGTTCAAGGATGTATGCGGCCAATAAATTCAGAGACAAAATAAGAACATATAGATTCAGACACAGCTGAATGCTGTGCAGACACAGCGTGGGTTTATCTGATGACAGCTGGATGTCTTCAATTTTCTCTCTTTGTACTAGGGTTAGTTAGGATGTGGGCAACAGAGCTCAAATAATATGGAGAGAATGTCACCTTTAGTATTCACAGAGTCTGCTCAATAAGTTAGTGAAGTTAAGTCTGCTTTAACAACCATGAGCTCTTTAAAGCTGTTGTAAATGCCTCATTTAGTAAGGGTAATTTTGTGTCTTTGTGTCCCTAAATACGTTTCAATGTCACTCTGTTGCATACCAAACCATTGACATGACACTGTTTTCAACTAAAAATGGAAAACCTTTTATGCATTTTAATAATTAATTTACATAACAATGGCGTTTTGGGGGCCTGAAAACACTGTGTGAACAGGATCGTTTTGACATTGTCTTCTGTACGCGAAAAATGCGAACTTTATGTATAAATGTACCCAGAATCATCCAGTTACATCTGGGGTGTTTAGTCCAAGGAAGATGAAGGGAGGTCCAATAAACAATGAGGTTTATTAAACAGAACATAGATAATCCAAAAGGGAGTAAACATAAAAAACAGTGTGTAACTCGCGTGACAAATGACTAGTGGGAACCTAGAACAAAGAAAACGTGACTGAAGACAAACAAACTAAAAGTCCATGAAAATGAAACTAACTGAACAGTCGAACTAATTGCAGAAAGTGCTTGATTTATTGATTTAACAAAATAATAATAATAATAATAATAATAATGTTTTTACTAACTGCTGTATAATTTGTATTATAGGCCTATAAATTATGTCTTCTGATGTAATATATTGTTTTTTATTGTTTTTCAACAATAAAAAACGATTGCTCCTGTCTGCCTCCTGTTTGTCCTGCTGTCTGCTGTGCTCGCGTGTGCTTTGCTTGCTTTTGAATCTTTATTTGATATCATTCCCCGTTGTTTAAACTGCTAAATATAACTTACCCATCACCATATATTGTCTAATATTGCCTACCACATTAAATCTGACATCGCTAGCTTTTAATCTAAATCACTATCACGCGTTAGCATTTCGCTAGCCTGTTAGCTTGCCATCTCTGCACTCGGGTCTCTTGTTTTCTGAGTTCATTAAACAACTGTGGTGAGTTGGATTAGTAAATAGATTCCATCAAACAACTGTGGTAAATTGGATTAATCAACAAATACGGTAAGCCATGTCTTCTTCTCCTGTCATTGTCACTTGCACTGCATGTTTCATGTTTAGTATATCTTTCTCCGTTGGCGAACAGGGCTTCACATGTGATAAATGTAAGGAGATAGTCAGGCTGACGGAGAAGATTTCAGAATTAGAGACACGCATCCAGACTTTATTTGAGAGTAGTGAGAATGTAACAGCTTTAGACACTGCTTTGGATGCGAATAGCTTAGTGAACTCTGTACATTGTTTGGTTCCGGCTGTAGAGCCCGTGCAGAAGGGCAACTGGGTAACGGTGAGATGGCATAGTCGCGGATCAAAAAACCACTCTTCCATTCCGATTAGAACATCAAACAGGTTCTCCCCACTCAGTGACGTACCCACTGAGAATCCTGTTGAAAGTGCCCTAGTTATTGGCGATTCTATTACACGGAACGTGAAAATAGAGACACCAGCCACCATAGTCACATGTTTACCGGGAGCCAGAGCGCCTGACATCAAAGCAAATTTAAAAATGTGCTGGCTAATGCTAATCGTAAATTCTCTAAGATTATTATTCACGTCGGGACACATGATGTTTGACTTCGCCAGTCGGAGATCACCAAAATTAACATTAAAGAGGTGTGTAAACTCGCAAGTACGATGGCAGATGATGTTTTTTGCTCTGGTCCCCTCCCCGTTAAAAGGAGTGATGAGATACTTAGCAGACTATCATCACTCAATGGCTGGTTGTCTAAGTGGTGTCCGCAAAATAACATAGGGTTCATAGACAATTGGAAAAGCTTTTGGGGCAGACCTGACCTGTTGAAAAAAGATGGCATCCATCCTTCCTGGGATGGTTCCGCTCTTCTCTCTAGTAATTTGGCACATAGTCTTAGAGCTAAACCTTGACTAACTGGGGCCCAGGTCAGGAAGCAGACAGACTGGCTTACCCGACCGCCTGCTAGCTGTCTCACGTCACAGAAGTCAGATAAATCCCAGCACACAGAGACTCTTTCACCTAGATATTATCACATAGAGACTGTGTCTGTTCCACGAATTAGTAAATACAAAAAAACATCAAAACCATTCAACGGTAAAAATTTAATTGATGTCCAACAAATAAACAACAGATATAATACAAATGATCAAATGATAAAGCTCAGGCTGCTGAATATTCGATCCCTTTTCTCAAAAGTGCTTATTGTTAATGATATGATTACAGATCATAACCTAGATGTGCTGTGTTTGACAGAAACCTGGCTAAAACCTGACGATTACATTTACTTTAAGAGTCCACCCCCCAAGATTATTGTTATAAACACGAGCCGCGTCTGAAAGGTAAAGGGGAAGGTGTTGCTGTAATTTATAATAATATCTTCGGTATTACTCAGAAGTCTAGTTTCAAATATAATTCCTTTGAAGTTTTGGTGCTTTATATAACGTTATGTAGTGAAATTGATAAATCCCGTTTGACATTTGTGCTGGCTACTGTATACAGGCCACCAGGGCACCATACAGACTTTACTAGAGAATTTGCTGATTTTCTATCAGAGTTAGTACTGGCTGCAGATAAAGTCCTAATTGTTGGTGATTTTAATATCCATGTAGACAATGAAAAAGACGCATTGGGATTGGCATTTAGAGACATTCTAAACTCTATTGGAGTGAGGCAACACGTGTCAGGACCCACTCATCGCCGTAATCATACTTTAGACCTAATACTGTCACATGGAATAAATGTTGATACCATTGAAATTCTGCAGCAGAGCGATGACATCTCAGATCATTACCTAGTATCATGTACACTTAATTTAGCAAAGGCTGCAAAGCCGTCCCCTCGCTTCAAATATGGCAGGACTGTCACTGCTGCGACTAAAGATTGCTTTGTAAATAATCTTCCTTATCAGTTTAATCTCCTCAGCATCCCAGATAGCCTAGAGGAACTCGATGTTGCAACAGAAACTATTGACTCTCTCTTTTCCAGCACTTTAGACACAGTTGCTCCCCGGCGCTTAAAGAAGATTAAAGAAAATAGTCCAACGCTGTGGTACAACGAGCACACCCGGGCCCTTAAAACAGCAGCCAGAAAAATGGAGCGCAGCTGGAAGAAAACAAAACTGGAGGTTTTTCGCATTTCGTGGAAAGAGAGCATGATTGCATACAGAAAGGTCGTAAAAACTGCTAGATCTGCTTATTTCTCGACTCTCTTAGAAGAAAACAAACACAACCCTAGGTATTTATTCGATACAGTGTCTAAATTAACCAAAGATAAAGCTTCAATTTCTGATGTTTATAAACAGCACAGCAGTAATGACTTTATGAACTTCTTTACTTGTAAGATTGATAATATTAGGAAAAAAATAACCATGCAGCCGTCTACTACAGTATCACATCAGACAGTGCATTGTAGTGTCACTGAGGAAAAATTACATTCATTCACTGCTATAGGAGAAGAAGAATTGGCTAAACTCATTAAATCATCAAAATCAACAACATGTATGCTCGACCCTATACCGACTAAACTACTAAAAGAGATGCTTCCAGAGGTCATAGATCCTCTTCTTAATATCATTAATTCATCCTTGACATTAGGATATGTACCAAAAACTTTTAAGTTGGCTATTATTAAACCACTTATTAAAAAACCGCAACTTGATCCTACAGAATTAGTCAATTACAGGCCAATCTCAAATCTACCCTTTCTGTCAAAAATACTAGAAAAGGCAGTGTCCTCACAATTATGCTCCTTTTTAGAAAGAAATGGTATCTGTGAGGATTTCCAGTCAGGATTTAGACCGTATCATAGTACTGAGACTGCTCTCATTAGAGTTACAAATGATTTACTCTTATCATCCGATTGTGGTTGTATATCTCTATTAGTGTTACTCGATCTTAGCGCTGTATTCGATACTATCAACCACAACATTCTTTTGAATAGACTCGAAAATTATGTTGGCATTAGTGGAATTTCATTGGCATGGTTTAAATCATACTTATCTGACCGTTATCAGTTTGTAGCAGTAAATGAAGAGATGTCACACCAATCACAAGTTCAGTATGGAGTACCGCAGGGCTCAGTTGCTTTTCACCCTGTACATGCTACCACTGGGAGATATTAATAGGGAGCATGGCATTAGTTTTCATTGTTATGCTGACGATACTCAGCTCTATATTTCTTCACTCCCTGACGAAACTTACCAATTCACAAGATTAACGGAATTCATAGCTGATATAAAAAATTGGATGACTAGTAATTTCCTGCAACTTAATTCAGAAAAAACTTTTAAAATTTTTAATCATTGGACAAAAAACTCCACAAGTAGTAACCTAGAATACTGTCTAACACTCGATGGCTGCTCTGTCAAGTCCTCGTCATCAGTTAGGAACCTGGGTGTGCTCTTTGATACCAATCTCTCATTTGAAAGCCACGTTTCTAGCATCTGTAAAACTGCATTCTACCATCTTAAAAATATATATAAATTACGGCACATGCTTTCAATGCAAAATGCTGATCAGTTAGTTCATGCGTTCATGACCTCCAGGCTAGATTATTGTAATGCTCTACTGGGTGGTTGCCCTGCTCGCTTAATTAATAAACTGCAGCTTGTCCAAAACGCAGCAGCTGGAGTTCTTACTAGAACCAGGAAGTATGACCATATTAGCCCGGTTCTGGCAACACTGCATTGGCTCCCTATTAAACATCGTATACATTTTTAAATCTTGCTGATTACTTACAAAGCACTAAATGGTTTAGCTCCCCAGTACTTGAGCGAGCTCTTAACGCATTATACTCCATCACGTATATTGCGGTCTCAAAATTCTGGCCAGTTGATAATACCTAGAATATCAAAAATCAACTGCAGGAGGACAAATCCTTTTCCTATTTAGCACCTAAACTCTGGAACAGTCTTCCTAGTATTGTTCGGGAAGCAGACACACTCTGTCAGTTTACATCTAGACTAAAAACACATCTCTTTACTATGGCATACACATAAAACATTTTTAATTTCTATTATTCAAATCAGTTAAATGATTGTTTTAGGCTGCATTAACTAGGTCAGCCGGAACTGGGAACACTTCCCATAACACCTGATGTACTCGTTACATCATAAGAAGAATGGCATCTACACTAATGTTAGTCTCTCTGTTTATCCCGAGGTTTACTGCAGTCGGCCGGATCCAGGCCGTATCCAGACCAGATGGTGGGCCTTAGCCTGGACATGATGAACGCATCCCTGAAGTGTCTGTAGAGACCGTGTCAATTAAACTCCCCCCTGTAAATGCTGCATCGACACGACATCCTCATTAAACCCGTCCCCGGCGTGACGACTCCAATCTTTCAAATAATCCTATGAATATCTATTGATCTAATATGACTTCTGACCTGTAATGTTGCCAGAATCATAATCATACACTATTTGTTCGTCGGCCAGAGGAGAACTGGCACCCTGACTGAGCCTGGTTTCTCCCAAGGTTTTTTTCTCCATTCTGGCCCTGAAGGAGTTTTGGTTCCTTGCCACCGTCACCTTTGGCTTTTGGCTTGCTCAGTTGGGGACACTTAAATTTCAACTATATTACTCATCTGCCCGCATTGACACTATATGATAATTGAAATGAGCTGGATGACATCACCGTTTTCACCAGAGCGGCTGTACAGCCGAATCAAATTCTGTTGCATTATTTTCCTGTTACCACTGTGAAGCTGCTTTGAAACAATTGGCATTGTAAAAAGTACTATATAAATAAAAGTGATTTGATTTGATTTTTATTTTTTTCTATTTGTAAATTATTTGTACTGTTTAAAAGTTTGGGGTCAGTAATTTTTTTAAAAACAAATTAATACTTTTATTCAGCAAGGATGCATTAAATTGTAATGCTATAGGCACCTAGGAAGGCAGACGGAAATGGCGGATCTAGGTGCAGGAAGCAAAAATGTGGAAACACTGGGAACACAAACAAGCACGATACATCCAATGACTCACAAAGCAACAAGAGAAACACAAGGTCTATAAATGCACAGGCGCAAGCAAGCTTAACAAGATATCAAGAAACACTGGGGGAAACAATCAAGGGGAAAAACTACAAAAGGCCTACAAAAACAGGAAATGAGAAGTTTAACAGAAGTCCATGAAAAACAAAGAGAATACATTACTTAAATAGATCAACAGTGACAGTAAAGACATTTTTAATGTTACAAAAGATTTCCATTTCAAATAAATGATGTTTCTATAAATTAAGTTTCTATTTATCACGGTTTCCACAAAAATATCAAGCAGCACAAGTGTTTTCAACATTGATAATAATCAGAAATGTTTCTTGAGCATCAAATCATCATATTAGAATGATTTCTGAAGGATCATGTGACACTGAAGACTGGAGTAATAATGCTGAAAATTCAGCTTTGCCATCACAGGAATAAATTACATATTAAAATATATTTAACATAGAAAACAGTTATTTTAAATTTATGTATAGCCTATATGTAAATCTAAATTACTTATATTTAATAACTATGGTTTTTTGGTCTTAACCGCAAGGACATTGTGTCAATTTCTTGGTTTCCTATTATGCGGTATATTAACCATCCAACATGTTCTGATTGGCTGTTACTGTATTGTGCAGCAACACACCGCATTTTGGCTTTCAAAGTGATCAGGCAAACTGATTATCACTGGAAACTTACCGTGTCATGCCTGGTTAGGATTGGAACGGTGTGATCTGGTGGTTATTTATCTGACACCAACATCCCCCAATGCATTCCACCATTCAAGTCTTTTTTTGTTTTCCTTGAAAATAGTGAAACTCACATCAGCACGATCCCTCAGGTGAGGCAGTGGACTCATGCAGAGCAGGTATCACATTTCATTTCCTTTTCAATTACCGGCAGAGTGGCAGTGGGCTGTGCCCTGGCAAGCCATCGGAGAAAGGCCAGCTCTGATGGTGAGGTTTGGCTGCTCAATCACATTCCGGTGGAGCAGAGGAGCAAAGCCAGCAAGCCAGATGAAACACAATAATGACTTCTCAAATGCTATAACTGCACCGAGGAAATGGAGAAAGAAAATCGGACAACTTGTTCTGTGTGTTTTTCCATTTCCACTGAGAAAGAGAGATGTGAGGAAGAAGGATGTAATAGAAAGTGAAGGACAGATGAGGAAAGGAGTAAAAGAGAGTCGTATGGAAATCTCGGACGGAACAAATGGAAGATTTTGTTAGGGCAGAAGAATTTGACACTATATCTCTGACAGTTTACTCATTATAGCTGAGATGTGCCCTGCGAGTATTATAGCACTGTCAGTCAGAACCACGCTCATCAGAAGCATGAAATATGTGATTAATAAAACATTACTCTGCACTATGTTTTGTCTGTGACTTCTCTTCAGAATATACAGTGGGGAGAACAAGTATTTGATACACTGCCGATTTTGCAGGTTTGCCCACTTACAAAGCATGTAGAAGTCTGTAATTTTTATCATAGGTACTCTTCAACTGTGAGTGACGGAATCTAAAACAAAAATCCAGAAAATCACATTGTATGATTTTTAAGTCATTAATTTGCATTTTATTGCATGACATAAGTATTTGATACATCAGAAAAGCAGAACTTAATATTTGGTACAGAAACCTTTGTTTGCAATTACAGAGATCATACGTTTCCTGTAGTTCTTGACCAGGTTTGCACACACTGCAGCAGGGATTTTGGCCCACTCCTCCATACAGACCTTCTCCAGATCCTTCAGGTTTCGGGGCTGTCGCTGGGCAATACGGACTTTCAGCTCCCTCCAAAGACTTTCTATTGACTAGAAAGACTGGCTAGGCCACTCCAGGACCTTGAGATGCTTCTTACGGAGCCACTCCTTAGTTGCCCTGGCTGTGTGTTTCGGGTCGTTGTCATGCTGGAAGACCCAGCCACGACCCATCTTCAATGCTCTTACTGAGGGAAGGAGGTTGTTGGCCAAGATCTCGCAATACATGGCCCCATCCATCCTCCCCTCAATACGGTGCAGCCGTCCTGTCCCCTTTGCAGAAAAGCATCCCCAAAGAATGATGTTTCAACCTCCATGCTTCACGGTTGGGATGGTGTTCTTGGGGTTGTACTCAGCCTTCTTCCTCCAAACACGGCGAGTGGAGTTTAGACCAAAAAGCTCTATTCTTGTCTCATCAGACCACATGACCTTCTCCCATTCCTCCTCTGGATCATCCAGATGGTCATTGGCAAACTTCAGACGGGCCTGGACATGCGCTGGCTGGTCACAAGTGTTTTTTGTATTTTTGTCTGGCCCAACCAGACATTGGTGAGTGGAGTTAGTGCAAATAGCCTCTGCCAACAAGGCGGGCTATTTGCACCAGTGTTGCCAAGTCCTACTTTTAAGTTGTTGCCTTCCATGTTGATTTCCACTCCGTACATAAGATTTTGGTGCTCCAACACCCCCAAAACACCACCCAGATGTACAAATTCAGTGGAGAATTCGGCCGCCCAATGGAGAAAATCGCATACTTTTGTTGCACAGACCTGGCAACCCTGATTTGCACTTAGTATAAATAAACACTCTGTTAAAAAATTGCGAGGTTTAAAAAAAAAAAAAAAGAAACACATTAAGCTACATAGAGTAATCATTCACAATAAGATTAATAACATGCATTCAAAAAATAAATTAAGAAACAGATGTATTTTCATTTCATACCAGCTTTAACCAATAGCGGCTTATGTGACATGTGGAAAATGAAAGTTGTTTAAATGGTTCACATTAACACCAGAAACACGCACTAGGAAAATAAATTGTCAGTTTTGAAATACGAAGTTTATATGCACATGACAAACGTATCTCATAAGCTGGCTATCTTCTGAGACTTTGTAGTCAAGAGTAATGCCAATCAGAAATTCAACTGTTTTATGTCTGCTCTTAAGAACATCGCACAAGAGTGAAATAGCACATCAAATAAAACCCAATGAGTGGAATAACAATGAGTGGCCCTGCAGACTGAAGGAAGGTTTGAACTGTGGCTCAGGTGCAATATATCAGACGAGATTTTATCTAAATGAATTCTAGAGACAATATGCACAAGATACAATGACAATCCTAAGAATGAAATGAGATTCCATGTATTGGCCTAATCCATATATAGACTAACTGAATTATTGCAAAGTCATCTTTGGCAGATCTATTGTGCAACATAGGCTTTATACCATATATGTTTTGTTTTATTACAGTAAACACATACAGTATAATCAGTAATATACAGAACATTCACTAGCCACTTTTTTTTAGGTACTCCTTGCTATTGCCACGTTGGACCCCCTTTTGCCTTCAGAACTGCCTTAATTCTACATGGCACAGATTCAACAAGGTGCTGGAAACATTCCTCAGAGATCTTGGTCCATATTGACATGACAGCATCACGCAGTTGCTGCAGATCTGGCGACTGCACATCCATGATGCCAATCTCCTATTCCACCACATCCCAAAAGTGCTCTATTGGATTGAGATCTGGTGACTTTTGAGGCCATTTGAGTATATAGTTAACACGTCATGTTCAAGAAACCAGATGATTTAACCTTTGTGACATGGCACGCTATCCTGCTGGAAGAAGCCATCAGTAGATGGTACACTGTATGGTACACATAAAGGGAGCTAAGCATTTTGGCATGTCAAAAATCATTGGTTTGTTTACTAGAGGGGCATTACAAGCTTTTGAAATGTGCAAATACTGTTTGTTTTATCTTGAGAAGCCAGCTGCTAAAGCAAGGCTGGATATGGGAATTGAAAACAAATGCAATTTGCAGATTTATTTTCTCCTCTGTCACACAATCCCCTTCAATGTCACTGTCATTTTGTGTGCTGCATGCCTGCTCACTACAGCTATGCTTTTTTTAATAAACAACCAAAAAAATTCATTCTTCTCATGAGCTCATGCTATTGAAACTGGGTTATGTGCTTTGTCAAGTGCAAACCCTCACAGAATTGTAATCGATATACATTTATAAGTTGAAAAGAACTAAAAGAAAACGGGTCTGAACTCTTATTCTTAAAATTTGAATGTGCAAAGACAACTACAAATGAACCACTCAAGGATCGACTTCCATGAATACTGTTAACACTGGTGCTTTCACTTTTGTATGTCAAGGTTTGGCTGCATGGTTAGCATGACTCTGCTAACTCCAAAAGCAGATGGGTTTAAAACAATTATTATTTTTTTAATAATTGATAGAAATTGTACACATTATCTTCTGAGTTCAATAGAAGTTAAGCTTAATCAGCAGCACTTGTGGCATAATGCTGAATATCACAAAAATGATATCGACTCGTTCCTCCTTTTCTACATGAAAAGCAAACATCTGGTTTACATTGAGACACTAATAATGGAAGTGAAAGGGGGCAATTTGCAAGCATTAAAATACTCAATGTTTCAAAAGCAACATGACATTAACAATATGTGTTAATTTTAGTGTGAAAATGTATATGATTATTTTATATGTAACACTTTGTGTGTAAAGTTATATCCACTTTTACAATGTCATTCATGTTTTTAATGTGAAAAAAGAAGTGTGCTTAATTGTATAGAATGTGCACTTGTGTACTTCAACTTCAAAAAAAACACTACGTGCAGATAACAATAATGAAAAAGGCAACATCTGTTTAAATAGTTTTTAACACTTTTAAAAAGCAATTTAATGTCAAATTAAATGTTTGACTGTTTTAATAATCTTGAGCTTTAAAGAAGTACACTTTAACATAAAGCACATGTAAAGTACTTGATTATAATTTTAACTGTGTTATTCAATATTACATTTAAAGTTACAATTTTAAATGTACTAATTTTCAACTTCATCATTACAAATGTGTGATTACAAATACAAACCCGATTCCAAAAAAGTTGGGACACTGTACAAATTGTGAATAAAAACAGAATGCAATGTGGAAGTTTCAAATTTCAATATTTTATTCAGAATGTATCATTTTAAGGGAAAAATAAGTTGATTTTAAATTTCATGGGATCAACACATCTCAAAAAAGTTGGGACAAGGCCATGTTTACCACTGTGTGGCATCCCCTCTTCTTTTTATAACAGTCTGCAAACGTCTGGGGACTGAGGAGACAAGTTGCTCAAGTTTAGGAATAGGAATGTTGTCCCATTCTTGTCTAATACAGGCTTCTAGTTGCTCAACTGTCTTAGGTCTTCTTTGTCGCATCTTCCTCTTTATGATGCACCAAATGTTTTCTATGGGTGAAAGATCTGGACTGCAGGCTGGCCATTCCAGTACCCGGATCCTTCTTCTACGCAGCCATGATGTTGTAATTGATGCAGTATGTGGTCTGGCATTGTCATGTTGGAAAGTGCAAGGTCTTCCCTGAAAGAGACGACATCTGGATGGGAGCATATGTTGTTCTAGAACTTGGATATACCTTTCAGCATTGATGGTGCCTTTCCAGATGTGTAAGCTGCCCATGCCACACGCACTCATGCAACCCCATACCATCAGAGATGCAGGCTTCTGAACTGAGCGCTGATAACAACTTGGGTTGTCCTTGTCCTCTTTAGTCCGGATGACATGGCGTCCCAGTTTTCCAAAAAGAACTTCAAATTTTGATTCGTCTGACTACAGAACAGTTTTCCACTTTGCCACAGTCCATTTTAAATGAGCCTTGGCCCAGAGAAAACACCTGCGCTTCTGGATCATGTTTAGATATGGCTTCTTTTTTGACCTATAGAGTTTTAGCCGGCAACGGCGAATGGCACGGTGGATTGTGTTCACCGACAATGTTTTCTGGAAGTATTCCTGAGCCCATGTTGTGATTTCCATTACAGTAGCATTCCTGTATGTGATGCAGTGCCGTCTAAGGGCCCGAAGATCACGGGCATCCAGTATGGTTTTCCGGCCTTGACCCTTACGCACAGAGATTGTTCCAGATTCTCTGAATCTTTGGATGATATTATGCACTGTAGATGATGATAACTTCAAACTCTTTGCAATTTTTCTCTGAGAAACTCCTTTCTGATATTGCTCCACTATTTTTCGCCGCAGCATTGGGGAAATTGGTGATCCTCTGCCCATCTAGACTTCTGAGAGACATTGCCACTCTGAGAGGCTCTTTTTATACCCAATCATGTTGCCAATTGACCTAATAAGTTGCAAATTGGTCCTCCAGCTGTTCCTTATATGTACATTTAACTTTTCCGGCCTCTTATTGCTACCTGTCCCAACTTTTTTGGAATGTGTAGCTCTCATGAAATCCAAAATGAGCCAATATTTGGCATGACATTTCAAAATGTCTCACTTTCAACATTTGATATGTTATCTATATTCTATTGTGAATAAAATATAAGTTTATGAGATTTGTAAATTATTGCATTCCTTTTTTATTCACAATTTGTACAGTGTCCCAACTTTTTTGGAATCTGGTTTGTATGACATACAAGTTTCAATAGAAATTACATTCCAGTATATTTTTGTTTAATTCTTGTCAGTACTTTCGGCAATACACTTTAACCATATTTCAAAGACAATCGAAGTAACTATGAAATTACATGTAAAGATGTACAGTACTTAAAAACCTCAAGTTCACCTAATTGCATTTAATAAATAAAGTTGTATAAATGCGTGTAAATAAAGTTGTCCAAATGCATTTACACGACACATTTTTCAACTAAAAAGGTAAAACTTTCTATGCGTTTGCCCGTTT
Organism: Coreius guichenoti; assembly: GCA_039654105.1. Taxonomy (NCBI): domain Eukaryota; kingdom Metazoa; phylum Chordata; class Actinopteri; order Cypriniformes; family Gobionidae; genus Coreius; species Coreius guichenoti. The sequence continues at coordinate 17,628,452 of CM077171.1, forward strand.
ATTTACACAAAAATGCCGTTTTGGGGCCCTAAAAAATTCCATAAAAGCGCTGATGGGAGTGGACAGTTCCAGAAATTAAAGAACACAGACGCAGCCGGATCATTTCCATAATGACCAACGCAATCTACCCGTTAGAGTCTGGTAAGACACGCTTTTTTTGGACGGTAAATAATGGCGCAGACACCAGTAAATTGACGAGCGCAAATCTTAGCAAATCACCTTGCATGATTCATTTAAATACTCTCCTCCCATAAATTTTGCGCCTGAAAGGGAAACTCCTACAAATGCATATGCAATAAGGCCAGCCGCAAAAAATAACCCTGTCCACGCCTTTTCAGCGCCAATTTATCACGGCGTGTCTTTAGCAAATCCTGACAGTAGTTTTTTAACGCCAAAAGAGGGTTTGCGCTGGCGCAAGATGTTAGTAAATCTGGCCCTAAGTGTACAAAAGCATTACATTTAGTTTGCACTTAGGTATTTAAATATATATATATACATTAAGGCTGTCAAAATAACGTTAATTTCGATTAATTAATCTGAGAAACAATAACGCATTAAAAAAATAACGCAGGTTAATCCATTCCGTATTGACCTTTGACCCTGAGCTGTTCTCGCCACCATTCGACTGTAAAATGAAGGAGGGAGACGAGAATGTGCTGCCTGGATCATTGATTGGAACATTTACTTATAAAAAATGGCCTGATGGAAGTGTTGATAAAAATAAAGTCGTCTGCAATGTCTGCAGCAAGGAATTTGCATATCACCGGAGTTCGTCAACTCTAAAGTACCACACCAATGCAAAGCATCCAGGAGTTAACGTTAATCCGGAGGTACGACCTAGCACGTCCTGTGATACCAACTCTAGCAGTCAACGTCATCTTCAAACCACATTGGAGCAAACACTGAAACGCAAACTTAGCAAATCTGTATGTGACCGACTGAGCAATTCCCTTGCTAAATGGATCGCAATGTCCTGCAGACCAGTTTCGGTGATAGAAGACAGGGGGTTAGCAGAGGTTTTGCAAATAGCCTCTTCAGACATAACATATAACCCGCCATCGCGAAACACCATTATGTTAAAAATCCAGCAGCTGTACGACATTGAAAAAAAACCAAAAGGAGATGTATTGGTGGGAGCGGAATATATCGCGCTGACGGGATCACTGGACTTCAGTTAGCAATCACAATTACCTTGGTGTTACGGAGCACATAATTGACTGTGAGTGGAAACTCCAGTCATTTGGCCTGCGCCCAGCAGTTTTTGTCTGTGGCGGAGGCATGGGGAGTTCAACAAAAGATCACCACAGTCGGCACAGACAGCACCCGAAACACGATTGCTGCGGCGAGAAAGCTTCCATATGAGCACATGCCTTGTGTTGCTCATATGTTACAGAGAAGCATCACTGTTTGCCTCGCAGACAGTGGGTTTTGTGACACATTGGCAAAGTGTCGTAAGATAGTGGGACATTTTAAACATAGCCCTGCCAATACAGAGGAGCTCCACCAGCAGCAAAATCAACTTGGGCAACTGACAGAAAGTCTGATTCAGGACGTTCCCACAAGATGGAACCCGTCACTCGCCATGATCTCTCGTCTCCTGAAGAACCAGGAGGCTATCAAGGCTACACTAAGCAGACAGAAGCACAAGCTTACTATGTTGACTACATCTGAGTGGGACAAACTTCAGAGGCTGGAAACCATCCTTGAACCATGCAGGTAAAAGATTACACACACAAACGTCATTATTTATTTATTTTTTTTATTGTGAAGAAATTTACTTTATTTTGCAAATTGTTGAAGTAGGCTAGGCTACTACTATGACACTGATATAATAAATGTACTGTGTGCATCTCTTATCATCCACTGCAGATATGTGACTGAGCTCCTTGGAGGTGAGACTTATGTTTCTTGCTCTGTGGTGTTGCCTGCTCTCTGCCACCTGTACCGCACAATGGAAGTTTCGGAGGAGGACCCAGCCTACATAGGAAAATTCAAGACTGCCTTTAAAAAGGACCTGTCTGAACGGCAAGCAAACCTCAACGATGGATGGCTCAAAATAGCTTCAGCACTGGACCCACGCTTCAAGGACTTGAAGTATCTTCAAAGAGGAGACAGAGAAGAGGTGTGGACCAGCCTTGAGGTACTGCTGCAAAATAAACCCAGTACGGCTACCCCAGAGCCTGCAGAAGAGCCACCGAAAAAGAGAAGCCTTCTACTCTTTGCTTCAGACACAGACTCAGATGATGATGACACGGTGGAACCAAACAGGGCTCTGAACCACTACAAAGCAGAGCCCTGCATCAGCATGGAGGAATGCCCGCTGCAGTGGTGGACAACTCATGCAGGAGCCCATCAACAGCTGTCTGTCCTGGCTCGCAAATATCTGGCTGCCCCTGCCAGTTCTGTCCCTTGTGAGAGACTTTTTTCACTTGCAGGTAACATAGTCCAAAAAAAGAGGGCAGCCTTGAGCTCTGAGAATGTAGAGAAGCTACTTTGTCTCAGTGACTGGCTGAAGGAGAAGTAGAAGTGAGGCAGATGTGTCTGACTACAACTTAAAAATTAGAAATTGTTGCTTTGTTGATTTTTTTTGTGTGAAATGTGGTAAAAGGGGCTGATGTTTTATTGAAGGTTTATGTTCAATTACACAAAAAAGCCCTGGAATTGATATTGCACTATGTTAAACTTTTGTTCTCTGTCCCCTGAGTTTATTTATGGTACATACAAGAGAAATCATGTTGACATTGAGGGGAGTGTTAATTTATTCATTGTGTCCCCTAGGTTATAACTGTGGCCTGAGATGCCTTGTATGTACAGTGAAAAAAATCTTCTTCCTGAAGCACTTTTGAATGTATTTCCTCAGCATATTAGGTCATATTGTTGATTGTTATGGCCAATATTTGAACAGTGAAAATAATAATAAAACAGTTTTTCATTCGGATACAAAAATTATGTATGCGATTAATTTAGATTAATTAATTAATCAAGTAATTAATTAGATTACATTTTTTAATCGATTGACAGCCCTAATAAATATATATATATTACTAACTTGAGTATTATTTTTAAAAGTGTGCTTTTCACAAGGGTCTGCGTTTAAAAAGGGTAAACGCGTCACTATAACCTACTTTTTCTTTTAAAGGAAAGGCAGAATGTTTGAAATTAATTTTTGTGGTAATCAACAATACCACATGCTGTAAACTGGGGTTATCTTGTATTGAGCACAGAATATTTCTGTAAGGCTACTAATTTTGTTTAGGTAGCCACAAGGCATAAGAAGTAATGGTGATAATGATGTCACTGCTGATGTAAAGAGACAATCTCCACAATCTCTTGACACATATTCACTTTAAATACTCCTATGTGGGATGCTGTTACATATCTTGAAATCAAATTATTAAACTGAGTCACTGTCTGGTTCTTCTTCACAAGGGAGAGTCACGCACAGCTTGGTGTCCTTTTCTAGCAAGCAGCAAGTGATCAAGGGCTCACGTCACACTCCACATGGCCAAAGACAGAGATCAGCCAGGCCTGACAGAAGGTTGGGGGAGTGACGGCTGCATCTCTCCAGACTATGAGCTCATGGAGTGAAAAGTGGCCTACAAACTGTGTATTGTTTTTCTATGGTTATTTAAAAAAAAAAAAAAAAAAAAAAAAAAAAAATATATATATATATATATATATATATAAAATGTACATACAAGTAAATGTAGTTAATATAATTAGCATTTTCTGTAATATGCTAATATTTTAATTTGCATACAGTATACAATCATTATAGAAAAATATGAATGCGTGTGAAAAGGTTTTGTGACATGGTTCATCCTATAACGTGTCAAAACAAAACATTGGTTTATTTACATTTTAACATTTTATTTAAAAATTATTTTTAAAAATATTATATTTTAAAGAAGGAAAAATTAAGATGTATTATTCTTGCAAAAAAAGGTTTTGCTATTTTTTGGCAGTAAACGACTATGTATTTCCAAGAAAATTTAGGTTGCTTTCTGCAGCCTTTTATCATTCACAATATACAAAGCAAAATTTATTCAGACACCTTCAACATTTTCTCACATTATCACAGTTTATTCGCTATAGTTTAGAAAATGGTAATAAAATATGACAAGAACTCAGAGTTAAACTGTCAAAACAAATTCATCTTGATCATGTCAGATAACTTTGATAGAAATGTATGTAATGGATTACAATCAACCAATCAGCTGTCAGCTGTTAAATTTAAGTACACAATTATATAATACCAATTTAGGTCAACCAATCACCAAGCAATGCTTAATTTTGTTCAGTCTGTGGTGTAAAAGGTGAATTAAAGAAAAAACACTTAAGCAAAACATGGTCAGGTTAAAATGTCTGAATAATTTTTGTCCCAAATTTGTATCAATTTTACTGGTAGTCCACTGGATGAAGAATTTTTGTGTATAATATGTCACAGTTTACTTTATTTTGCTATCCTCACTTACATAAATTAACTATAGTGTCCTGCACCCACTAGTAAAAAATTATATCTGGTGTCTGAATAATTTTTGGTTTGACTGTATAGTAGCTTAATTCCCCCCATTGTTTACACTTGCATAAATAATGAATTAACCTAAGCAGAAGGGATATAAGAGCTTTAAATTGATGTATGGAATGACTGGAGGCTATAGCAACTTCTGTGAACACACTGTCTAATGAGAATAATGATTCAAAACTTGTTTAAGATTTGGTTTTATCTGTCAGGTGACCTTTTCTCAGGGCCGCACAGCTCTATTCTACTGCAGCCAGAATCCATAAAACCTACGGTGACAATTAATTTAAGATATACAGCCACATCTAAAACAGTCTGGCCAAGAAGTAAAGTATTGACGTTAAATTGAGCGTGATGTTTCATTGCTCACCAATTGCTATTCTTCCTAAGTCAAAGTGATGCAGTCAGGGCTTTTTCAATGCGACGGTCTGATCAGGAGCTGGCAGCTGTGCTCTCTGAGACACTCGTGCAGAGTTTTGTCTCTCCAAACAAACTTCAGTAAAATCCCAGAGGAATGACTGAACTATTTACAGCAGTCTTTAAAGATACAAAGAGAAAAGAGCCATGATTCCCATGACAGCCAACTGTGAATAAAGAAGCTTTCTGTAGCTCGGACTAACATCAAAAGCAAATGAGCTAGATTTCTCAGGTGGCAGATGGTGCTTTCAAAAACACTGTTAAAATACCAGATTAACACCAGCTCCAAAAATAAATGATCTATGACAAACTTTGCGTAAGTTTATGCATGATCAAGGCCTCTCATTGTGATGATAAGGGAGGACTAAAAACAAAACAAATATCTGAGGATGCAAATGGCTTAGCTGTGTGGAGTTTATGAATACAGTGGGGTCCAAAAATCTGAGGGGCCGTTTACACGACACCATTTTCAACTAAAAACGGAAAACTTTTATGAGTTTTGACCTTTCATTTACATGACAATGTCGTTTTGGGGGCCTGAAAACGCAACGTTTTGAAAAAAAAATTTAAATGTGCAAGTTTTTGAAAACGATACTGTTATCATGTCTGTGTAAACTAAAAGAAAATGTGGATTTGTGCGTCATGACATTGCCAGCTACTGGCCTGGCATGAATAATACAGCGCTTTTAGTCGTTTTCATGGATCGGTGTGAATGGGGATTGTTTTGACTATGGCGTCGTCTGTACGTGAAAAACATCATTTTAGTACATCATTTTCGTGTAAACACTAATGAAATTACTTCTCTTTACATTTAATTTCTTCCTAATATAATACAACATTCGTCATTACAAATTGCATTAACAGTGTATCAATTTGAAAAGTTGAAATGAAATATGAACACCAACGTCTTAGTATTTGGTTTGTCCCACTTGTGCTTTAATGGCAACAGAACACAAGCTCCATGAACTTCATAAGAACATAAAACCTGATGATCGTGTTCTCTAGCATGATTTGAAAATGATCCCAACAGCATCTTAAGCTTCAATGGAAGAAGAACATTGGACTGTCTTTAGAAAAGTCACTCATTTGTTGTAGTTTTAGTACTTATTTGATTACTGACCTAGAAATAGCGCAGAATATTAAATCATTCTTGTTCATGTACTCAGCATGCTTTTATCCAAAGTGACTGTACATTTTACATCATAATGGCCATTTTAAAATGTTATTTCCAGTTTTAAATTAGATTCCAAGATTTCTGGGCCCCCACTGTCATCAAATGAACACACACACACACACACACGCACGCATGCACACACACACACCATAGACATAATGATTTTTATACTGTACAAACTGTATTCTATCCCATAACCCTAAACCTGCCCCTAAAACCTACCCATCACAGAAAACTTTCTGCATTTTTTCATTTTCAAAAAACATAACTTAGTATGATTTATAAGCTGTTTTCCTCATTGGGACCAAAAGATGTCACCACAAGGTCAAGGATTTTGGATATTGTTATCTTTGTGGGGACATTTTGTCTCCATAACGTAGGGTTTACCTGAACCCCCCTCTAGATAGATAGATAGATAGAAAGAATTTCAAGACCAAAGGCCATTTTTATATAGTCTGCTCTCCAGAAAGAAAGAACCTGCTGGGATACACAATAAAAAATGGGATAGCTATGTATTGACCTTTAAACAATGGGGTGTATCTCTTGTGCAAACCGTCATTCAGCTTCAGCTGTCCTTTTTACAACTTTAAGCATCATGCTGTAGAACAAAAAAAGGGTTGGGGGAAAAAACAGAAAGACGCCACTCTTCCCTGGCCTTCTGTATATTTTGAAAATCACTCTACTAAGTCAATAGGACCTGTATAATGAAATTAGGCCATTATGCACCTGGTTACCATGGCAATAACAAGACCAAGTGATCCCTTAGTGTCTCTCAAGTACTTTACGGATGGCCTCATTGACTCATGCATTCTGATAACCCTCATTCCTGCAACAGTTCTGTTGTTTGCATTAGATTTTATGAATTTGCTCAAAACATGAATATTCCAAAAGGAGCCATGAGCCTTGTTTTATCTAGTTGCATTAGTTGTTCTTTCTCCCCCTTTCATATGTTACCATTCCTGCCACCTTAGGCAGGTCTATTTGTCCTCCCAAAGACAAACAGTGCAGATTGCTTGTTCATCTGCATCAGTATGTAATTAGCTTATTGTGAGCTGTGGTCTTGTTTGCTGTGCTAAATGCCCAAGGACCAACTGTGTCTCAGTTATCATGTAATTCTGTAAGTACAGACCATACAAAACAAGGGATTAAACCAGAATATAATACAATAAAATGTATTTATATTATCTCTCTCGAGATATGTAAGCCTGTCTGTGGTTTGAAGGCCTGGTTGAAGACCCTGCATCTTCACAATAAATGGAATGAACTGGCTGGATCTTATCACTGCATTAGTCTCAATTATATTTAGCTGGCAAGTTTAATAGTGTGAACTGTATTCAGACAGATCATGTGCTCATAATTCCCAGAATGACCAACGAAAAATGATTTAAATCAACAAAATCATAAAACATTATTAATGGGAGATATAATGTCACTCTACTGCATTACAGGGTTCAGAATCTATTTTTTTTTAGAAAAAAACCTATTCCACGTATACCATTTTGGGATAAAAGTGAGGCTGAACTGGGTGAACAGAGATTAGCTAGAATTTGCATTTCATCTATTTTTAAAAATGATTACATCTCTAAATCTATAATTATAAACACCATAAAAAAATGGTTCTTTAAAGGTTCTTTACCCGTAGTAACAGTTCCATTAAGAACCGTATCATCCTGAAGAACCCTTTATATGCTGACATGGTTCTTTGTGTTAGAGTTTCAGGTTCTTTATTCCCGCCTGTTTGTTTTTCAAATCTGTAACTGTCAATGGCACCTCATTACTGATTTTCTGGAGCTCAGCTATACAACTACACAGACTGTTAACACACTCTCAACAGGTAAATGATTTCTTTCTTAAAATATCTATAAATTTTAACTTTCAAATTGTAACTGGTTTCCTACTAATCATGTCTATTTCTCTTTTTAGTGTAACAGAACATGCAAGTGTGACTTGCTCTGTTCAGGTAAGAATACTTATCTTCTGCACTAAGCAAGTAATATGCATAAACATACCCAGTCACAAAAAGCATTAAAGCTATCCCATGCCTTTATTTTAAGGCACACTTAAAAAAAAAAAAAAAAAACAACTTCCAAACTCTTTTAAAGTTGTACAATATCAATAATGATATATCAATAAAGTGAGCAGGCCTACTGGTGAACGTTGTAGGCCTACCTTTCGTTCACTGGAGGTCGCCAGGTCGCTGTGCTTGCTTCCCGGTAGGCGTTCCTACTCTCGGCCATGGTATCCAATTCTGCAGTCCCACTGGAAGTCGCTGCTCGACTTTCATCGCTAGAGTTTCTTTTGCTCGGTCTCCTTCTTCTTTAAGTTTTATGGCGGATTGCAACCATGACTTATCAGGTGCATACCGCCACCTACTGTACTGGAGTATGCAGTATGGATTATGGTTTGATGAAACTACTTTACATAATAATAATAGTTAAAAAAAAGAAAAAGAAAAAAGAATACATTATATCCTATAATGTACCCATATAACCTTTAGGTATTCCACAACAGCTTTCTGTGTATACTTTAGCCCTTCTCCTGTCATTCCCAATACACCCTCAAGGTTACATTTTCTTCCTGCCTGACTTATCTTTTGCTTTAGTCTAATCCTTTGTTCCCTATATTTCCTACAGTGTAACAGTAGACTATATGCTCTGCACTTCCTGTGATTTTACATTCCAAATATTAATTTGATGGACTTTTATCTAACAAAAATTTTGGATTTTATGGATTAAAATTACCTTTGTGTGTAACATAGTTCTAAGTGAATGAAAACATCCTGCAAAGTATTAAATCTGAAAGTGCACCATATATAAAATTATTGTCTCTCAAAAGTAAGAGTCAATTCTGAACTCTGAGTCAATTAAACGAATCGTTTATCAAACGAATTGCAAGCCGTTTCGTTCTGACGTCAAGACAAAACATTAGCATATTGCCCGTCCACTTATTGCGCTCGCAAACACCAGGGAAAACTTGAACCACCTCAAACACTGCAGCGGATACTGGATACATCATGTCGAGAAGACGCTGTGCTCTACAATGTGTTTCATATTGTGTAGGTATCTGGCTAACCGGCTAACTCACGTTATTACTGTCTTACTGAAATACTACTGTAAATCAGCTGTGGGCTGCAGTGTTACCTAAAACTGATTCTATCAATGCAGATTGTCTGTCATTCTTACTACTTTGAGTAACACCGTGTCCTAACTACACGCGACGCGATAAGATTCCAGCGACAAGCAACTTGTCTGTCCACACCAGACACGATGCGACTACAAGATGCGACAAATCAATCAAAAACCACAACCAATCTTGCGGCAAGAGCACGGCACCAGAGATTAATCTTGACGGCACTCGCTAGGAAATGGACCAGTAGCCTACATAATCAAATTCACAAATATTACACCATTTAAACATTACTAAAATACATACTGAGTTACTAAAACAATCTTTGTTATAGAATATACTTGTTTGTTCACAGTTTGAACGTTCTTGTTTCCATTTGTTTAATTTCAAGATCTGAGGTGAATTATCATTGTTGCTTTTAGTACGACTACGTTACAAAGCTGGGAGCACTAAATGATATTCAAAGTCACATTACACGCTTTTAACATTAAATAAAGCACATAAACACTACCTGAGATTATCATTGCCATGTTTTGTGGTGTTATTCCAGCCGCGTCGGCTGGTTAGGACAAAAACTCTAATTAACATGGAAAAGATACCTTTTATCGCGTGTCACGGCGCCGCGTCGCGTGTAGTTAGGACACGGTGTAAAGATAAAGGAGGAAGCAAGATTTGTTTTGCAAAATATAATGTTCCATCAGTCATTCACGTTAGTGCTCAGCTAACGTATGTGCTGTTATTGATACAGTTCCCGCATGTGCACCGCAATAAATTAGAAACACACACACACACAGGTTTGTTGATGGACGCACACTTGTTAATGCTGATGGTGAGGAATTACAGTTGAAACATCTCATAATGTACCTCAAACTGAGTAGCATCACTGAGAAACGTCCTGCTCGAGGTTCGGGTTAAATAACTAGTTCTTCCAATGTTTCATCGTCGATTCGGACTCGCGCTGGGATTGGTGTAAAATCGACGTCATCGTTACTCTCTTTACAGTGTGTACTATTGCTGAGCTTCAGGAAGCCTCCGGACGGAGCTGGAGTTCAGTTATGGTAATGACCATTTGTTTCCAAAATACGCGCTGTATGGGGTAGACCAAGCACAACAGACTGGGCCATCTGACCAATCAGAGCAGAGCAATAAGCCATTTTCTGTAAATGTTTAAAACCTTGAAACTCCTCCACCTCCTTTGGGTTGATTTCACACGCTGTCAAATCGGATTGATGTTTAATGAGCGTTCACATTGCTTGACATTGATTCGCCAATGCAACAGGATATTATTTAATTTAAAGTGCCCCTATTATGCTATTTTAAAGTTTCCTAATTTAGTTTTGGAGTTCTCCAACAACAGGTTTACATGCATCAAAGGTAAAAAAATAGTTTAATTTTCACATAATATACATCACCACAATGTTCAATGATTCTCAAACGACTCGATGGATGAATCAGTCTCTCTAAATCCCTCCTTTCCGCGAGCCGTTGTCAGAGGTCCAACGATTTGATTCAACGTTTAAAAGTGGTATAAAAGCTAAAATATTTGTTTTAAATCGATCTTTGTGAAAAACATAATTCGCACATTGCAGGCGTATGAGTTGCGCATTCATTTACGCGCAACATGTCCTTTATGTGAGAATCACAGGACTTAATATTGATTGACATATTCTGCTCTACTTTAGCTGCTTCCTTCCATGTGCCCATACTTGGGTCCCCTCCTCCTCTCACCTCATTACGCATTCAGTCTCACTCAGCGCTCTGTTCAACTGCAGCTCATTGCGATCCAGACGCTCCACGCACCCGAGTGCGCAAGACCGCTGGTGTTTAGGATATAGGCTATAATAGTAGACAAAGTAGTGTTTATTGCAGTGCCACACTTGGAGCGATAGAAATCTCCATAGATATATATTTATTCACTCATTTGCATACTTCAAAACATCTATAGACCAACCGTGGCGCTGATGTATCCTCAAACATGATCATCTCGGATGGCAGTGATGTTTTTGATGGAGATATGCGTCCTGACACTTCATGACAAAAGACACCCAACTCTATCTTTCAGCGTCCGTTCAGCCGTGGCAAAGAAGAGGAGAGAAGAGAAGAGCGCAGGATGAAAAGCACTGGCTTACTACTGGGTTACTTTTTGATGAAAGTTCTTGTGTGCGACGCGGAAGGAGAACCTGGGAAGAATCTGGATGGTCTGGTGACGGCGTCCGGGTCCAACGGCTCTAGAGACGGGGAAAACGGTCTCTCTGAGACCCCTCACACGGAGGACAGGTGTCGGGGCTATTATGATGTCATGGGTCAGTGGGATCCTCCGTTCGTGTGCCGGACTGGCAGTTACCTGTACTGCTGCGGGACCTGTGGCTTCAGGTTCTGCTGCGAGTTTAAAAACTCCAGGTTAGATCAGACCACCTGCAAAAACTACGACACCCCGCCGTGGTCCATGACGGGCAGACCACCGCCGAAGATGATGGACCAACACGATCCGACTAAGGATAAAACGAATTTGATTGTGTATATCATATGCGGAGTAGTTGCTATCATGGCGCTGGTTGGGATATTCACCAAACTTGGCTTGGAGAAGGCGCATCGACCTCACAGAGAGAACATGTCCAGGTAAGTGACTTGGCTTGCCTTGAATAGCCTATGTTCAAGTTCAAACGCTGTTGCATATTGTCTGCGTGGTTGCTGTGGAGCTGCGCAGTTTAGGAAAGAAAGGAAATCAAATGGGATTTCAAAAAGCAAATGATCTGAGCTGTCTTTTACATATTAATATAGGCTACACTCTGACTGCATATCAATATTCATTAGCATCTATTTTTATTTATCCTTTGTCATTTTTATAAACTGTTGTAAATTGTAATCTGTATAGTTGTGGAGCAGAGCCGTTTACCCCATAGGAAAGAAAGAAAATCAAATGGGACTTCAAATTCAAATTGGTTATATGCTAAATACATTTTACAGCTTTACACTCTGACTGTATGTATCTATTACTTGTCCTTTTTAAAAAGTTGTAAATTGCTTGTGTTGTTGTGGAGCTGAGCAGTTTATTCCATGGGAAAGAAAAATACAAATGAGATCTCCTTAACATCTCACCTGTTTCTTGTAGACAACAATGAGATTAAACAAAGAGAAAATGGAGCTGTTTACGCTTGCTTGTTTCTGCTTAAGAGTTTCAGAAGAGATCTGACACTATCACAAACTGTTGTGAGATTTTTGCGATACCAAAATCTGCAATCAAATGTCCAACATTTGTTCTAAATAAGGTACAAAGGGTATAGCACTACAGTAACAGCTTTTGTACCTTAGGTTTCATTATGAACCTAAATATTTATCACACTCTTCCTTAATGATCAAAGCTATGCTATTTGAATTCATTTAATTAGCTCAACAATAGGACTGTAAGTTAATAATTAATTACTGCATATGTTTTTATTTTGTCCAAAGGAGATTTATTTATTTTGTTTATAAGTTGATATCAATAATGAAATATAATACGTATGTCTTACCTCTAAGCATGATTAAGCATGCCATTCAGTATAGCTCAAGGCTTTCAAGGATTACACTGACACAACTCTCTATCACCATGACCTGGTTCTAGTTTTTCTTAAACTTCTACTGGCTTCATTTTCCTGTCTATCTATTTATCCTTCAGGCAGTCTACAACACTGACATGTACAGAAGTGCAAAATATGCCCCTTTACTTTCACAGACAATCATTTATTTGAGGTTCAAGGTTTAGTAGACCTATTTAAGTGGTGGAATGTACAAAGTAAATTTCTTTCAAATCAAGAAAAAAAGATTTTCTTTATTTCGACTAAAAACTAAATGTCAGACATGCTTTTCCCTGGTCTGAAGACACAGGATAAAGTGTGGATAATCAGAGAGAGCTGAAAGCAGACGTACTACAAAAAAATACTGACTTGCATTCAGGTCTAATTCATCTGTTGATTAGCAAACATTCATCAACATCTCTGTAAGTCTCTAATTATCTCCATGGTGAGGCACAGATTTTGTCTGGAAAAGCGGCTACTCCAAACAAACGAACACACACGTACGCTTACTCATCTAAACATCAGTAGAGAGGTGTCCATGACATTAGTAGGATAATGGACACTGATCTGTGTCTAATGATGCTAATATTTCAAGGACATTCTATTTGTGCATTGACCTTTCATTCTATCTTTCACTCTATTTAGGCGTGAGCCCAATAAAAACTCACATGGGCCATAGTATCCCATTCACCACCCACAACCAGCCATTTACACCATTTTAATTGAGTGCCTTTTGAATATTTCACTATGCTAACTTGCACCATTTGAATGATTTTCGTGATGGTTTAATGTATCTCCACAAAAAGGTTTTTTTACCATTTCAAAGTGTGATTTGAATTAAATCTATCAGTTTTATGTACATAAGGTTGTTTAAAGACCCCATGAAACCCAAATGGGAGTTTTGTAGCTTTTAGATAATGTCGGTTATGTCAAGTATATACTACTATACTCTTAAACGCTGAGAAAAGCGGTCTTTTAGCAGATATACACAATTTAAATATTTATTTTCTGGGAACATAGACTTAAAATATTCATGACTCATCATGCACAAAGGGGCGTATCTAAATTTTTATCCAATCAGATGCTCTCTAGAATGAGAATGCCCCTCCCACTTATACAACCTGTCAGGAAGTAGCAAATCAGGTTCATGGAATCTGATATAAAACCAAGGTCCAGATTTACTAAACAGGGAAAATTAGCGTGAGAGCGCAATACCATAAAAGCGCAAATGGGAGTGGACAGTTCTGCATGTGATCTACTGACAACGCGCAAATTAAACAACACAGACGCAGCCGGATCATTTCCATAATGACCAATGCAATCTTCCAGTTAGCGTCTGGTTTAAGACGTGCTTTTTTTGGACAGTAAATAATGGCGCAAACACCAGTAAATTGACGAGCGCAAACCTTTGTAAATTACCTTGTGTGATTTATTTAAATACTCTCCTCCCATAAATTTTGCGTCTGAAAGGGAAACTCCTACAAATGCTTATGCAATAAGGCCAGCCACAAAAATAACTGTCCATGCCTTTTCAGCGCTAATTTATCACTGCGTGTCTTTAGCAAATCATGATAGTCGTTTTTTTTTCACACCAAAAGAGAGTTTGCACTGGCGCAAGCTGTTAGTAAATCTGTCCCTAAAACTTATTGGCTATTAAAAAATAATAACTGTTTTGCTGTTTCAAAAGGAAATGTGTAAACACAGGAAAGCAAACTATTTATTTTATGGTGCATTTAATGTACCACACTATCATTTTGGTCTAATATGTAATCCCTCTTTGTCAACATTTATTTAACATTTACGGAACTTTTCGATGAGGAAAAGTCTGTCAAGAACAGTATAATATGTATTGAATTGCTCTATATTAATTAACAGGGTTTTTTTTGTAAGATGATTAAACAAAGCCTTTCTCTATAGAGCCCTGGCCCAGGTGATGCGCCAGACAGCTCCAGGAGAACATGTGGAGAGGGAGGAAAGTTTGGCAGTGCATGGACAACACTACGAGAACATGCAGGCCAGAGCAACAGGAAACAACCTGCGTAAGTAAATCTGTTCCTTACCATCCGAGCTCATGCACAACAGGTCGAATCCATGTCACTTAAAGCTCAGTTTAGCTCGTTCTGGAAAACACTCTCCACTGTGAAAATCCAATAGTAGCAGATGCATCTTCTTCCCCCCAGAGAAGCAGCTGTGAGGTCCTATGGCTATTCATCAGTAAATATCTTCGCCTGCTTGATTCGACTCCTACTGAGAACAGGGGAAGTAGTTAGAGAAGCCCATTTTTGGCGTGTCCGGTGGGCTGCAGTAGCACTTGCATGCATCTATAGTGATCATTTAACATGCTGAGATAGTAATTACCACAGGCTAAGTGGCTGACTAACACACAGAAAGCACACACACTCTCTCTCACACAACTCTATCTCCCGCTCTCTCTTGTCACCTCACTCATGCTGTTATTTCATGCAAATAATACACATGTACAGGAAAATATGAGAACTAGCGAATTATCACCTTAAAAATATCCTGTTTACTTTGGCAAGTGTGCTAAGTTCTTTTATAATATGGATAGTTCTGGTCCTGGGTGCTGATTGGTCAAAACAACATATTATAAAACATATAGTTCTGCTGATTAGTCAATACGGAATATTATAAAACTGATCGCTCTGGTCCTGGATGCTGATTGGTCAATACAATTTATTATAAAATGCATAGTTCTGGTCCTGGAAACTGATTGATCAATACAACATATAAAACAAAAGTTCTGCTGATTGGTCAATATTATAAAATCGATATTTCTGGACCTTGATGCTATTTGGTCAATATGAAATATTATAAAGCAGATAGTTCTGGCCCTGAATACTTATTTGGTTAATACGACATTGCATAAAATGGATAGTTCCAGTCCTGGATGCTGATTGGTCAGTATGGAATATTGTAACATGGATAGTCCAGGTCTTGGATGCTGATTGGTCAGTATATTCTAAAATGGATAGTTCTGGTCCTGGATGCTGATTGGTCAATACGAAGTCGAAGTCATGATATAGTAACAGCTATGATGTGAAACAGCTGATTAATCATCATATCAAATCTCTTATTATTAGATTCTTTTTGTTGCATTGCAACACTCTATTATGTCAGGGACTGTATCATAAGGATGGCACTGAAAGATTTTGCATGGTAAAATAATGAAAATGGGTGTTCTTGATATTTTTAATATGTTGAAACCATTTTATTAAAGTGATAAGGCTCTTGAGGCTGTACTTTATTGTGAATATGGTCACAACTGTATTCATAAGCTAGCAAGGCCTCTCATTCTGTATCTTACTGCTGAAATATAACTTCATTTAATTTAGCCGAGGCAAAAATTATTAAACGGTGCCTCTAAAGTCGATGCAAATATGCTATTTGCCAAAAGATATTTGGCATGAAAAACACAGTTAAGTTTCCTCCGCAAATAATGATTAAAATGAAATATTACAAGATTGGAAGTCTAATTCAATAAACTTCAGGCCACAGACAGGGCTGATTTACTAACATTGTCTCATGGCATGTCACAGTGTTGCCATGGTGCTGACGGATTCCCAGTCTGTGTCCCAGTTGTCTTCCGGATGTTTAGATCAATATGCCTCGCGTCGAGTCAAACAGTCACTCTTTATTTGATAGCCTCCTAATTAAAGTCAGAAAAGCAGTTGTAGCAGATGTCGTATGCTCTTTTTATGGCCCGTGTGTTTTATGCAAACACTCTGACGTGCCTGGTAAGATATGTTTATGTAACAAAATTGCTGTACAAAGTCTGGTGGCTTTTATTTTACCACATTGAAATTCATTGGCCTGACAGCTGTTGCTTTAACTGTGGACAGAGAGAGTAATTTCTGAATTTAGATGGAAGTGAAAAGCTCTTTGTTGATATTCGGCTGTTATCACAATACAAGATGCACGCTTGACTTTTTCCATTGGTCTCTGCTCATTCTCTGAGATTGAAGAAAGGGATTTCGTGGAAAGAAAACAAATCGAGCACTTAAAGATAGCTGTCTGCTCTGAAAGAGAGAGAGAGAGTGTGAAATCTGTAGTGCACACCCATGTTTTTTCTGCAACAACACTTGAGAGGCAATGGGGAGTGTATGTTAACAGGCTGGCTGAGTGATTGAGCTTGCTGCTAAAAGTGCAACAGAGCGGAGCGACATGCAGGTGCTGCTCCTCTAAAGAGCTGTCTCTACCAATGCTGGGGAGAAATAACTTTATGAGAGAACGGCCGTCTGTAGGGAACTCAGACGTCTCGCTGAACAAAGCAGGGAAAACATGCAAACCACTGGCTTGCTCACATTCAAGGCTCTGTGGCCACAAACCCATTAAAGTGTTTACTTGAGGAGTGCTGACTGGGGCCACACTGGGACCAGGGGCTGGCTTGGCCTTGTTGTGTTAAACAAGGTTACACACAAGAAGTAAAACTGAAAGTGAAAAGTTGAGAACCATGTAATTCACGAAAGATAAGAGTGAAGCAGAAAGTTAGTGACAGATGTAGCACAGTGTTTGATGCATGTGTTCCTGACACATTGACGTGCTGTGCTGCTCATGTGGGTGACAAGTTTAGATCTGACCCTAAATGTACAAAAGTCTAAGATTTTTTATGTTTTTGAGTACAAACAGTAATTGGCCTATTGAGAAATATTACCGTTTAAGCAGTGGCGTGCAGTGGTGTTCTGAAATGAGGAGGCAAAGTCCTCACAGTTTTTTTTTTTAATGTTTTTTATATAAATAAAATCTAAAATCATGTCCCAGTTACACATATTTTCTATTTATTAAAGCCAAGTAATTTTTAAGCATTTTTACATTTACTGCAAAACAGTGTCTAAACGCAGTAATAATTTAAGCAATATATTTTATTTGTGAAGTGATGTTCAGCTGTTTTTTAATAGTCAACTTATTTTAATCAGTCATCAAGTTCAGTAAACACTGGTCTCAGACACGAAGATGTACCTTTCATTTCCCCAAGCTGATCGTTCACTAAAAACCCCACACAGTCATCATTTTTTTTTAGGCCATTTCGGGTTTTGATGTGATATAAAGCGATGATATATACAAACCCGATTCCAAAAAAGTTGGGACACTGTACAAATTGTGAATAAAAACAGAATGCAATGATGTGGAAGTTTTCAAATTTCAATATTTTATTCAGAATACAACATAGAGGACATATCAAATGTTTAAACTGAGAAAATGTATCATTTTAAGGGAAAAATATGTTGATTTTAAATTTCATGGCATCAACACATCTCAAAAAAGTTGGGACAAGGCCATGTTTACCACTGTGTGGCATCCCCTCTTCTTTTTATAACAGTCTGCAAACGTCTGGGGACTGAGGAGACAAGTTGCTCAAGTTTAGGAATAGGAATGTTGTCCCATTCTTGTCTAATACAGGCTTCTAGTTGCTCAACTGTCTTAGGTCTTCTTTGTCGCATCTTCCTCTTTATGATGCGCCAAATGTTTTCTATGGGTGAAAGATCTGGACTGCAGGCTGGCCATTTCAGTACCCGGATCCTTCTTCTACGCAGCCATGATGTTGTAATTGATGCAGTATGTGGTCTGGCATTGTCATGTTGGAAAATGCAAGGTCTTCCCTGAAAGAGACGACGTCTGGATGGGAGCATATGTTGTTCTAGAACTTGGATATACCTTTCAGCATTGATGGTGCCTTTCCAGATGTGTAAGCTGCCCATGCCACACGCACTCATGCAACCCCATACCATCAGAGATGCAGGCTTCTGAACTGAGCGCTGATAACAACTTGGGTTGTCCTTGTCCTCTTTAGTCCGGATGACATGGCGTCCCAGTTTTCCAAAAAGAACTTCAAATTTTGATTCGTCTGACCAGAGAACAGTTTTCCACTTTGCCACAGTCCATTTTAAATGAGCCTTGGCCCAGAGAAAACGCCTGCGCTTCTGGATCATGTTTAGATATGGCTTCTTTTTTGACCTATAGAGTTTTAGCCGGCAACGGCGAATGGCACGGTGGATTGTGTTCACCGACAATGTTTTCTGGAAGTATTCCTGAGCCCATGTTGTGATTTCCATTACAGTAGCATTCCTGTATGTGATGCAGTGCCGTCTAAGGGCCCAAAGATCAGGGGCATCCAGTATGGTTTTCCGGCCTTCACCCTTACGCACAGAGATTGTTCCAGATTCTCTGAATCTTTGGATGATATTACGCACTGTAGATGATGATAACTTCAAACTCTTTGCAATTTTTCTCTGAGAAACTCCTTTCTAATATTGCTCCACTATTTTTCGCCGCAGCATTGGGGGAATTGGTGATCCTCTGCCCATCTTGACTTCTGAGAGACACTGCTACTCTGAGAGGCTCTTTTTATACCCAATCATGTTGCCAATTGACCTAATAAGTTGCAAATTGGTCCTCCAGCTGTTCCTTATATGTACATTTAACTTTTCTGGCCTCTTATTGCTACCTGTCCCAACTTTTTTGGAATGTGTAGCTCTCATGAAATCCAAAATGAGCCAATATTTGGCATGACATTTCAAAATGTCTCACTTTCAACATTTGATATGTTATCTATATTCTACTGTGAATAAAATATAAGTTTATGAGATTTGTAAATTATTGCATTCCTTTTTTATTCACAATTTGTACAGTGTCCCAACTTTTTTGGAATCGGGTTTGTAAGTGGTTGAGTTGTTTGCCTACTTTTTAATTAGTCTTTCCATTACCACCATAATTTTGTTCATTCAGACCGATTCGTGAACGTGCATGAAAACAAGAGGCGGGATTTATTGCACAAACCAATCATATCCAATTATAGCACGATGGAGGCATTGCCTCGTCTCACGTGACTTCCCCCTATTCATTCTCAGTTACCCCCCATCAAACCCACCACACACATAACAGGATCCATTAAAACTCAATGGGCTCAGGGGAGGCAAGAGAGATGCGGATACCCGCTGTAACTTTACCTGCTGGTGTCGCTGTTGGACAGTGTTACTTTAGAAAAACAAGTGATTTATACACATTTTAATGTCACATTTTGTAATATTTGCATTTTTATTTTTGTAATATGGATTATTTTCTCATACAATTTTTTGAGTAGGCACTGACTCCTTTGCCTCCTCGGAGGAAACGCCCCTGAGTTTAAGATGACAGCTTTCTATTGCAATATATGTTCAAATGTAATTTATTCCTGTGATGGAAAAACTGAATTTTTCAGCATCATTACTCCAGTCTTCAGTGTCACATGATTCTTAAGAAATCATTCTAATATGATGATTTGCTGCTCAAAAAATATTTCTTATTATATATACAATGTTGAAAACAGTTGTGCTGCCTAATATTTTTGTGGAAACTGTGATACATTTTTTCATGATTCCTTGATGAATAGAAAGTTCAAAAGAACAGCATTTATTTGAAATCTAAATCTTTTGTTATAATTGTCTTTACTGTCACTTTTGATCAATTTAATGTTTCAACCTTTGATCAGTTTATTTATTTTTTGTCATTCTCCAACCTTCTTTATCTCAAGCATGGCTAACAATTTAAATTTTCCGATTGATTATTGTGCTAATGTCCATAACCATTATAAATGACTTTACGGCGTATGAAAACATATTCATTAATGTCTTTTAAATTGCATTTTACATATCACCAGAGCTAAAAATGGTGAGAGTAGATATTTCCCTGACTTTTTTGCTTTTCAGTTAGCCTTCAGTTAGCCTTCAGTTTGCAATACTAGCTTAGCACAGTGCTGACTGGTTGAAAACTCTTTTGATTAGAATATCACAATGGAGCTACGTTTTTGCCATCAATGGAGAAAGATGCTTTTCGCACACTAGTTAAACTGTCAAGCTGGGGCTAACTGCTGAATCTAGCTAAATCTTGACTCCCTGGCCGATGAGGCATCTGGTTAATTTAACTGAAAGGTGGGATTTCCTTATTGAGCATATCTTTCTATGAATGGTCCGTCTCCTCCTCCTCAAACTGTCTCACTGCCAAAAATTCCCAGTCACTCACTACTGTATCTACCTAATAAAGAGGCAAAAGCCCCAAAATACCTCTGTTCTACAACACACAGACTTGACATTACACTTGATATCTGTATTGACAAACCTGAGTCATCTGGTGGCTGGGAAAACAGAATTAGCTTGAGTAAATCAGTCACTGAAATGCAATTCATAGCCCCAATCGAGCAATCCGGGTTAACCAAGCACAAGAAACTTGGTTTGGCTTGAGTGCTTTATGTATTTACTGCCCAACCACTATTATTTTCCATTACCATACAGACCAAACCCGCACAATAAGTCTGTGAAGCCCAGAGTTCTGCTGTAAAGCTCAGGCCCAAACATTTATTAGCCCAAGCTGAGAGTCTGTTTTTATTTAAACAGGTGACAGCAATGATATATAATTAATTCACCCCCAGAGCCAGTGTTTGTACAGCACAGTTTTACTCATGAGAATCTGCTTAAACTCAAAATCCGCTGGGCAAAGAAACTAGCGGTGACTCATTGCTATGCCAGTTAACCTAATCAACTCTCAGTCTTCTGTTTATACTCACCAAAACAGCTTAGAGCAGTTTTTAGAGAGCTTATAGGACTAAATAACTGTTAGAGGTGAAACTGGCATCAAAATGAATGGAAATGCAATACTGTATGAAGACTGCAGCTGCGTTGAAAAGTCATAGCTGATGAATCATTTTAATGCTGTGCCTTCTCTGTACAGTGGAGAAACACAACTGAAGAAATTTTACCAGGAGTGAATATTCCTGTCAAAAGTCCTTGAATTCAGCTGTGGTTTAGTTACACAGACAGCGTTACCTGGTTTGCTGCACAGCTTGTTTCCATGGAGATGGAGAAAGATTTTGCTGACCATTGTTTTTCTTCCACATGAAAAAAATACAGCTGAACTGAAAATAAAAAAAAAACATATGGCAGATAAATAAAGCATTATAATGGGATCAGATGGATGTTATGCCAGATGCATAAATGTTGCAAGTGATTACCCATTTAGCAAGATGGGAAATAATGACCTGCTCATTAATTCGTCCACATATCAGTCTCAGTATGACAGACACTTGTCACATAGTTTCATCACATCACAAACTTTGTTTCCTAAATGTTTGCCAAAAATGTGTCACTAGCAGTAAATGGTAAGGAGCTACAGTAGTTCAAGTCTGAGACTAGGGATGCACATATCACTAGCATATGACTTAACTGATATAGGTTTTTTTATTTTTATTGGCTGATATTGTATATTTAATTCTCCAATTTTTACATGTAGATCACCTTTACCATTATCTAACGTTCACTTACAGCAGGGGTGTCCAAACTTTTTTAAAAGGGGCCCGATTCGATGTCGTGGACACACCTGTGGGCCGGTTCCTTTTCTATTATATATATATACATATATATATATATATATATATAATGTTTTGTTTCTTGGAAACATGACAGATTGTAAACTTAATACACAAACAATATCTGTAAAACTCTTAACAACCTCGTTTTTCAAGGGTTACATTTAAATATTATTACCGAGTTGGAAGAACTCTATTCTTATTTAAATTAACGAGTACTCTATTTAGATCACTACAGTTAAAACCACACATGGCACCTCACTTCATAAAGTAAAAATATTGTTTCTATATCTAGAATGGCTTTATGGTAGTCTATAAACACATTTAATATACATAAAAATGCTCAAAACTGCAAGTTTATGACAAAAAATTGTCTGTAATTTGGCCTGTATTACTCTATTTAATACATGTCTACATTAAAAATTAAATAAATAAGTATAAATAAAATGAAATTAAATAAAATCCATGATAAATGTTTGTTGGTTGAAAAGTATTCTAACTGGATCGGCTGGATCAATATTTCTGCTGATTTGCACGTTAGTGTTGTTGATTAAGTCAGCGCTGTTTCAACTGGCTTTAAACTAAATTAAATCACAGAGAGATGTGCAGTTTGTACCAGAGACCGAACTCGAACACTTCTCACTGGCTGTTTAGTGGTCGTGTGATCGAGATAATCAGCAAGTAAACACATTTGTTCAGACTCAGAGCTCGCGAGTTGGGCTGCGGCCAAGTAGCGCTGTTTCGTTCCGCTTTTGGAGCGTTAATGTTTCCCTGGCCTAAAATCTAGTACTGCCACCTTGTGTTGACATTGTGAAACTGCACGACTTGTAAATTATGCGTGGCGGGCCACATACACTCACCTAAAGGATTATTAGGAACACCATACTAATACTGTGTTTGACCCCCTTTCGCCTTCAGAACTGCCTTAATTCTACGTGGCGTTGATTCAACAAGGTGCTGAAAGCATTCTTTAGAAATGTTGGCCCATATTGATAGGATAGCATCTTGCAGTTGATGGAGATTTGTGGGATGCACATTCAGGGCACGAAGCTCCCGTTCCACCACATCCCAAAGATGCTCTATTGGGTTGAGATCTGGTGACTGTGGGGGCCATTTTAGTACAGTGAACTCATTGTCATGTTCAAGAAACCAATTTGAAATGATTCGAGCTTTGTGACATGGTGCATTATCCTGCTGGAAGTAGCCATCAGAGGATGGGTACATGGTGGTCATAAAGGGATGGACATGGTCAGAAACAATGCTCAGGTAGGCCGTGGCATTTAAACGATGCCCAATTGGCACTAAGGGGCCTAAAGTGTGCCAAGAAAACATCCCCCACACCATTACACCACCACCACCACCAGCCTGCACAGTGGTAACAAGGCATGATGGATCCATGTTCTCATTCTGTTTACGCCAAATTCTGACTCTACCATCAGAATGTCTCAACAGAAATCGAGACTCATCAGACCAGGCAACATTTTTCCAGTCTTCAACTGTCCAATTTTGGTGAGCTCGTGCAAATTGTAGCCTCTTTTTCCTATTTGTAGTGGAGATGAGTGGTACCCGGTGGGGTCTTCTGCTGTTGTAGCCCATCCGCCTCAAGGTTGTGCGTGTTGTGGCTTCACAAATGCTTTGCTGCATACCTCGGTTGTAACGAGTGGTTATTTCAGTCAAAGTTGCTCTTCTATCAGCTTGAATCAGTCGGCCCATTCTCCTCTGACCTCTAGCATCAACAAGGCATTTTCGCCCACAGGACTGCCGCATACTGGATGTTTTTCCCTTTTCACACCATTCTTTGTAAACTCTAGAAATGGTTGTGCGTGAAAATCCCAGTAACTGAGCAGATTGTGAAATACTCAGACCGGCCCGTCTGGCACCAACAACCATGCCACGCTCAAAATTGCTTAAATCACCTTTCTTTCCCATTCTGACATTCAGTTTGGAGTTCAGGAGATTGTCTTGACCAGGACCACACCCCTAAATGCATTGAAGCAACTGCCATGCGATTGGTTGATTAGATAATTGCATTAATGAGAAATTGAACAGGTGTTCTTAATAATCCTTTAGGTGAGTGTATAATATATTTTAATAGACAAGCTGTGGGCCGTTTGAAATTCATCACCGGGCCGGACTTTGGACACCCCTGGCTTACAGACCTGTAGTCTTTAAAGACACTAATAATTTAACTCTTTCCCCACCAGCGTTTTTTTTTTTTTTTTTTTTTAAAGTTGCCAGCCACCGCCAGCGTTTTTGAACATTTTCACAAAAATGTCATGGCCTCCAGAATATTTTGTTGTATGAATATCTGAACATGCATCAAAAGAAAGAACAGACCCTCTGCTTTTAAACAAAAATAACCCGTTTATTCTAGCTTCATGCATTATTTTTTATCAACACTTGAATATGGGAAAGTTTCCTAGAGAAAAAAGCTAAGAAAATCACGTTTTTGTCAAAGACTACATCTGGAGCATAATTTAGAATGATGATCAAAAATAATAAATCGAGTTCATCAACACCCCTAATGCTTGCACAGTCTGTAGCTTGTCCTGGGTCGACATTTCATTCAGTAACATTAGGCAGTTTTGATTTATATGCTATTTAATGTTGGTGATCGCGTTATTTTACATATGCATATGATTACATATGATATCCCTTGTTTCTGCAACTTCTTCGCATGTGCTTTGATTAGGATATTTAGTACTCTTTCAGAAGATGTGTCATAGTGCCACCTAGCATATAACAGTGAAAACACGGAAACCCGGAAAATTCCTTGTTTGGCAGGGAAAGAGTTATTAACAGTGTTAAATGTAAACTTTTGCAAATCAGAAAATAAATATTTTTTGTACTGTGCATTATAATGTTGTGATCCCTACATTTACTTGTAGCATTTAAAACGGTTTCGCAACAGCCATTAGGATTGTTTGTGATTTGGTCTTAGTGACTTAGGAGTCCTCTTGACTACTCCTAACTTTTTACAGATTTAGGAGCTTGTTTTAGCGATAAAATGCTTTGTGAAATACTCTCAGAGCAAAAATTTAGGAGTCCTAAAATTAGGACTGTCACACCCATTATTTTTAAGAGTTTCTCCTAAATCGGCAAGTTAGGAGCTGCTTTTAGCTTTAAAGGTGCGGTATGTAGGATTGAAATGGGTACTGCCGTCCAAATTCAAAATATTGGAGAGTGTTGTTTCCCCCGCCCCCTCGTCCTCAGACTCGACGCTCACGCGGGTTGCCAGCTTGAGGACACGCAACAGGAGTGAGCGCAATTGACAATGAAAGCCACACTGTAAGTTGATGAGTTGATTTATCCACGTTTTAATATATGCTCTCGTTCATAGAGATTTTTAGATGGATGCCGAGGCTTTTTAGGTCGGGTAGACTCTGCGATCTCTGACCCAGTTTGTTTGCTGGCTTCCATGGCAGCAATACGCTGTTTTCCGCCAACTGGCAACCTGTGATGTCGAAATACTATTGGGTAAACTAGCAACGTTGCACAGACCAAAACAAAAACAGACATTCCGACACGGAGCGCACATCTCAAAGTAGAAAAACTGGCTGTAGCATTGTTTTTCAGAGAAACAAGTAGGTGAATTTAGCATGTTCCCTACATATCTGCAAACATATTATGGTATTTTTATGCTTTAGTAAAGTGAAAAACTTACATACAGCACCTTTAAGATGTTTTGTAAATACGGCCCCAGAATTTTAAAATCAGCTTGTTTCGGCCATGGACAAAAAAAAGGTAATTGCGGCTTTTTATCACACAATTCTGACTTTTTTCTCAGAATTGTGAGATATAAACTCGCAAATGCGAAGAAAAAAAATCTGAATTGCGAGTTTATGTCTTCAAATCTGACTTTTTCCCCCAGAATTGTTTGATAAACTTTTTTTTTCTCACAAT
This sequence comes from Coreius guichenoti, assembly GCA_039654105.1. Classification (NCBI taxonomy): domain Eukaryota; kingdom Metazoa; phylum Chordata; class Actinopteri; order Cypriniformes; family Gobionidae; genus Coreius; species Coreius guichenoti. The sequence continues at coordinate 17,654,506 of CM077171.1, forward strand.
TGCGAGTTTATATCCCACAATTCTCACTTATTAACTCGCAATTTCAAGTTGTGTGAAAAAGGTCATAATTGTGAGATAAAAAGTCGCAATTACCTTTGTTATTTTATTATTCCGTGGCAGAAACAAACTTACATGATCACATTGAAATCTGGAATTGGACATTTTATTTAAACCTGTGAATAAACAGCAGGTTTTGATTATATATATTTTTAGTTCATTTTATCACAGAAATCATCGATTGCAAAAAAGGAAGCATTTTCGCTAGTGATCTTAGACTTTTGAACATTGCTTAGAAATGAGTGGTCATTTAATTCTTTAAATTCTACAGACGCTCTTCTTAGCAGGTTCGTTATTGTAGTCTCTGGTAATGGTGCTGTATGGTGACTGAGATGTATCAGGGGATGGTTTGAGAGCACAGCTGAAATTACTGTCAATTATCGCATCTTAAACAGAGTTCCCTCTCCCCCTCCACCCCGAATAATTATCAGTTAATTTCCTGCCAGTCGGCGTGCTGACAGGTAGGTGGCTATGTAAATCAGCGGCATCCGAGGAAGGCTGAGATGACTGGCAAGCAATGGTGTGTACTTCTCAGATCGCATAGGCTCTAAGTTAACACATTATAATTAGAAAAAAAAAAAACTGCACACCATCAAAAACAAGCAAAACATATAAATAAACCCCGATTGGAGCTGTGACATTAATCGCGCGTCTGGCTCGTCAGAGGGTGCATGGAGCTCACACTGCTAAAGCAACTGTTGAAAAGATGAGAGCTGAGAAAGGCTGCTTTTTCATCGGGCCCAAACTGGCTCTTTGAGAGCTGTGTCACAATAGGGGGTGGATTGCTTCAGACCTTCATACATCCCACCATCAGTCAAACACTCCCACAGCTTGAGCTGAAAATGGCCATAGATGATTGTAGAGGAGCAGTTGCCCACTTCATGTTAAAGGGGTCACGTATGAGGAATCCACTTTGATCTTTTAAGATCTGTTTGAAACTAAGGTGCAAAAATTACTCATTCTAAAATCCGTCAGAATCCCAAAAAAGGAACATGAGACCACCCACATTTACATGTCAACATCGCCTATTCTGTGTTCAGAAACTTAGCGTTGAAATAATGAAGATGTGTAGCACACTGTAAAAAAAGTTGCTGCCTTAAAATTTTAAGTACAGTTAACTTGGATGTTTAAGTCATTTCAGCTTAAATTACATTAAACCGACTTTTAAAAAAAAAATGAGTTTAATCTTGTATAACTTATAAAAAAGTTGAAAATTGCTTAACTTATTTTGATGAGTTAAAGCAATGTAAAAAAATATATGTTTGTGTTTACAGTGTACAGCTCTACATATCCTTCTGACGAAGCCAAAGCTGGTTAGAAAAGAGGATCTTTTTAGTTTATTTCTAACAAGATCTCTGGTCATTTCAGTCGTATACTATCAGTTTGTTTATATCATGGCCATGAATTAAGAATTTTTCCCTGACTTATCGCAGATTATTATACTGTAACTGTATTATACAACTATATACAGAGTGCTGCACATGGAACAGGAACATTACAGAAAAAAAACAAAGATTGTTACCACATTTTATTAATTCATTATCTTGTTTAAATCGCATGTCATGTGCATAGTAGCATAGTTGAATAATACAGTATAATATCCTTCATTTCAGTGCAGGTTATTTTGTCAGCTTGTTGCATATGATGCAGACTTTGCAAAGAAGTAAAAAAAAAAACGAAATAAACTAAACTAAACAGGGGGTGTTCATCTTCAAGGAAGACAAAGAGTTGAGTGTGGGGCATTTGAATCAATAATTCTTAATAATTTCCCATAGCGCAAAAAGAATACAGCTCAGTATAGGCTGGTTGCAGGCATATATTTTTTGATTTTTGCATTGCTTAAATGTGGATTATTGCTGTGTACATTTTCCAGTATTTGTCCAAATGTATTCTGGTAGGATAATAGCACCCTACAAGAGCTGTTATTGTTATGCAAGTGCAGAGCCATCATAAACAGTATGAAAATCATTCTTGACTTTGTGTTTGAACAGCACGGTTAGAATGACAGAAGGGCGTTCAAAGTCCAAAATCAATGCAGATTTTTTCTGTAAACAAGACAGCATCATCAGAAAAAAATAGCATCTTAAGAAATGGCATTTCAAAGAGCCCAATTTCACAATGATTATACTGACTCCAAACAATTAAAGTAACATAATGCTAAATAAAGCAAAACAAAAAAAGAGCTCTTTGTCTGTTACGGTCTGGCTGTGCTTTTATTCAAGCATTTCTCCGGGTGCAGTGGTGTCAACATGCCGTCTCCCTGTCGTACTGGATGACTGACAGGTGACTGTGTGTACTTGTTTCTATCATTTGTCCATGGCACAAGCCTCCCACCGCAACTGGAGCACTTACGGTAGCATGGCCTCTTTTTACCGCAGGTGGTCAAGCAGAGGAGAAGTATTTCCTCTCAACTTAAAAACCATGTCATTGAGTGGCTGTCAGACCATTTCCTCTCAGTCAAAATGTAAGCCCAGCGGTGATGTACACTCCTGAAATGGGTCAGTCCAATCTGGATTTTATGGCACCGCTGTAAGAAATGGGTCCACTTCACTTTTTTTTATTGGTCTACATTCTTCAGTGGCAGAATTTAGTCTGGAGGGCATTTCATCTTCCAGAGTTTCTGGACCGAGTGTTTGAAGCGTTTACTGAGAAAAAAAATCAGGTTATAGCTATGTTTAGCAGTTAGAAAGTGAGGCAGTTCAGAACAGATAAACTGAGGAGTTTATTAATTTATGCTGATTTTGAGCTTTGTTTCAGTGTGTCTTCTTCAGGTTGCACGTGGTTAGTGTTTATTTATTGATCCTGAGGTGGAGCCGCAGCATCAAGGTCCCGCCCATACTCCTGCAGACTCAATCGCAAGCACAGCTGTCAATCATGACATTACACCCCGTTTTATAGTATCAAAAAATTTACTAAAACAAAATTTACTGGGAAAACGAACATTTGAACATTCGTTTGCGTGATAAGAACTACCTAAAATGACAGAAAACAAAAAATATTTGAAGTGTAATTGGATTTTTTTTGTTTTGCTCGCATCCCATTTGATTACAGGGCGGGGTTTAAGGCTTATACTGCAACCAGCCACCAGGGGGGCGATCAAAATGCTTTGGCTTCACTTTTCAGGACTTGTGTGGCACACGTTGAGTGCTTCTCATTTCTTATTTGCGCATCCTCCTTCTAAACAATGCTGGGTTAAAAACAACCATTTCTGGGTTATTTGGCAACCCAGCGCTGGGTAAATATTGGACAGAACACATGCTGGGTTATTTTTTACCCAGCTTGTTGGGTTTTATATATTAACCCTTTTGCTGGGTTGTTTTTTGACAGTGCTGGGTCAGTCAATTTAATATTCATAGTTTTCAGTCACGTGACTGTCACGGAGCCCTGGAGGGCAAAACAGCCATAGAACTGCAGCACCGCCTGTCAGTTTTCCATCTTAAAAACAAAAATATGTGAACAAGATGCAAGTTTTGGGCACTTGTGATCCATACACAGCACCTGCTGCAGTATTTCGAACACTAAAAACAGCATAATGTAAACGTAACGTGAAAAACTTAGGGTGGGTTGCACCACTTACTTTTAAACACAGATTTAATACGTAGGAAGACCGTTAGAATTAAAGGGCTGGTCATGCAGCATTGGCGGAGGGTGAACCGACGTCAGGCTAAGATGCTTAATTGGTGCAACCCATCCTTAAAGTGCCTTAATATACTAAAACAGTGATATTAAAAGATCAAACTCAGTTTACACCTTTTTAATGATGCATAATAGGCTATATACAGGCGAGCAGATAAGCCCAGAACATGAACACAACGCGTTTTTATAATGGGTTTTGACGGAAAAAACGCTTAACCAGAAACCTTGTGTTGTATTTATATTCTGTGCTCATCTGCTTGCCTGTAGAAAGTATGCATTATCAATAAGGTGTATATTGAATTTGGTCTTTTAATATCACTGTCTTACTACATTAGTACTTACACAAACCTGGTAAAAATGACTGGTGGTCAATGGAAGAAAGCCTTGTTTTGCCCTCCAGGTGGGCGTTCCTATAAGGGCGTGACATCACATGAAAACTATGAATAGAAGGTTTTTTCATTTTAAATAATAAAAATTCACTCTAAAATCTCTGTTATATATAGGGCAGGAACAGTTCATATACAATATTTTTTATTCAATGGCAAGTCAGTCTTTTACATTTTACAGTCTTCTAATACATTTAGTAAATGTTTTAGGATGTGACAGGAGCAGCAACAGCATCCAATGGGAATCTGTGGGAAGAAAACTGGTATCAGTAAGCTGTTCCAGTTCATTAAATGACAATCTCATATATATATATATATATATATATATACTGTATATTTACTTTTGAAAAGTTACATAAAAAAGCTGTCGCCTGTTAGACTTTCAATCTGTCAGATGCATAGCGCGACCACAGCTTCAATGCTAGCACACTAGATCAATAGCGCTCCTATTGTAATCACTGGAGCGCACGGCTACTTTGTCAGATATGACAGCGATGTTGCTTAAGCTGACTTTAGCTGTGATGTACATGTAAACAAAAAAGGCAAAATGTGAGACTACAGACATGTTCCTCTTTGTACAGTAATAATTTGATAGGAACCTTAATTTCATTCAGGAAGTTTTCTCTCAGAACAGAACACATAATGACCGTTGACAAATGTATCCAATTTTAACCGGTTTGGCACAGACTACCCAAAATTGGGTTACACTGACCCAGCTATGTGAGGGGGTTCATCATTTGTATTGACAGTAAAAATGACCCTGCAGCTGTTACAGAAAAACTACCCAGCACTGGGTAAAAATATTAAAAATAACCCATATTAATAAAATGACCCAGTAGGCTGAACCCAGCATTTGGTTTAAAAAAATAACCCAGCAGCGAGGGAAGGATACACCTGTCCTTCAAGATGGCTGAGTTCGATCAGTTTCTGGGTCACGGGCTGGAGGAAGAAGGAGCGAGGAAATGGGGAAGCATCAATTTGTGTATTGAGAAGCACCCTTGGTGTAAACACGCTTACACTTTGCTCTTGTAGTCAACACTGCCACCTAGTGGATTGGCTGTATACGCTGCAGAACAGTGCAGACACATTAGCGCAGAACTATAAATGTGAACAGCCACGTTGGCCACTGTGGAAATGGCTGTGGCGTAAAGGTGCAGTCACATTAGTCACATTTTAGTGGAAATTTGCAGGCAAAAAGGAAGCTCAGCTCAGACAGAAGTGACTTTCAAACCAAACAACTTTTTATTGTGACCAACTTGAACCTGATCTGCTTGGAGAAATCTTCCGACCTCTCTAAATTCTCAAATTCGTGGACTCTTATGGAAATTACTGGATTTTGTCTGCACAAAAGTGACCTTAAATGGCCTTTTCTCCAAAAATAACACTAGATTTACAAATGTATTATGCATTTTATCTTCATTAATAAAAAAATAATGTTATTGTTAAACTGTGAGCTCACCATTAAGTGAAACAACGTTTTTATGGCACTTCAATGATATGGCTCTGTAAACTCTTATCTAAATCTACAAGGCAGTTGTTTTTATCATTTTCAATGTATTTTGATTGCTCCATTAGTTTCATGTAGCATACTATGTCTCACATTTTGTATTCCCATCTTATGCCCTCTGGTCACTGTGGCGTGGCTCATTGAAAATCATTGAGAACGTGTTTCTGCCGTTATCCATTTTTTCCAATCCCAGTCTGTCTCTCTCAAGGCTGCATCAGGACAATGTGAAGCCATTTTCTGTGGAGGAGCAAACCGTAGTACTAATAACTGTGGGAATATTTAAAGGTGGGTAATGGGTAATGCTGTGCCGATCTCTGTCCATTAATATTTATTGAATTTGAGTTTGTGGGGATATTGAATTTTTATGGATAATAACCACACGAGGCAGTACCCTACTAATGATGTGGTACAGGCAGAATTAAAAAAAAATAATAATTTTGAAAATCGCATTTGTTTGCAACAAAATTTTACGAAATACTGATCGTTTACAATAATTGTGGCTAAGTTAAGTTAAGTTAAGTTAAGTTAAGTTAAAACCCCTTTCCAGTAAAAGATCGCCGACGGCCCCAGATTATTATTGTTAAACATTCACCTCACATTAAAACATCACACTCTTACTTGATCTGGACAAACCGTGTATCATTAGAAAGATTAAAGACTCCAGCTTCGATATTTGACCACTGTTAATGATAAAACTAGGTTTCAGTGACATTAATTTATGTGAGGAGTGCAAAATAATCCATCTGTAATGTATGCTATTTTGAACTGAATATCTCACGCATATGAAGTCAGTCACCTCTGCTGCGGTTTCATTGTGTCTACACAGCTGCACTGAACAGCGTTCGCTAGGGCTCTTAGTTCAAAAGTGTGCATATTTTGAGAAATATTGATTTATTATCACGTTTGCAAAATATTTCGTCATACATTATACCATTTCTATTCATTTCTCACTGAATTATCCTATCTGAAGAGCTGAAAGAGCGTTCACAGCTCTCTCTCTCCTCTTCCTGATTTGTGTCAGATATGAGTCATCGTGTGTTCATTCGATCTCTGGAGCTGTCAATCATCTTACTTGAGTCAATCCTGCCCTCCTGCGATTAGCTCCATATAAAATGTTAAATATAACATATTTTAACATCATTATATGAATGAAATCCACATTATATCGCGACCGGAAGGTAATACAAACAGTTGGTGGTCTAAAGTGAGTTTTGAGTGAAAGTGTAATTTTAATCTTTTAAATTGTGTTATGTAGCTTGATGCTAACTGTAGCTCTAATGTACCTGTTACGCCAGGAGCTAATCTATTTCACTATCTATTTTGTTACAATAATTCACATAAGGTCCCCAAGATAATGCTTTTTAGTTTGTTTGTTTTCTAGAAAGACTTCAGATAATATGTGGCTTAGTGCAGTGTGGTTTTAATGGGCAAGCCATCATGCCAGAATAAAGGCTATAATGGCTGAATGCAAACAAAAGAATAACGATAAAAGAATAATGAGGATTAAGTCTCATACCGCCAGAAGTGTGAAACGTGTGATTGAGAACAATAGAGCAAGTTTACCTCACCAGACATTAGACAAAAGACTGCAAATGGGTGTTTTTACAAGGCAATAACATATTTGATTAGCATCTTTATCAGCCTTCTGTTAAAACTCCCCTGACAAGTCTTACAAAATTCTCCGTAGAATGCATAATTTTAGAGATATCATCCTCAGATTTGAAATGAAGCATGACCACACTTGTAGCTTCACTTTAGTTGTGGTTATAAGTTGTTATACTACATTCACATAATATTTTTATACATTTAAAAATATATTAATATTTTTTTATTTTTGTTTTTATGTTTGAGCCTATATATCTCCATATTAATAACAGTCTGAGTAATTCTGAGTCTTGAACTGTAAACTCTCAAGTGTTGGCTTTCTGTGGTTATGTGTCTGTTCAGAATGACTTATGAACAGCAGCCTTTTTATTTTGGGTATGTCATTCATGCCTCACTTGCCAAAATGGGGGGGTGTCTGGAAAGGGGTTTAGTTAAGTTAAGTGAGCCCTCTGCGGTGGACACAAAAAGTTCAAGGAGTGCCAGAAAATAAATATGTATGCCAAGGCCGCCACAAGGCAAGATTACCAAAGAGTTGCAGAAGATATGCTCACAGTCTTATTGATTTTCACCAAATACTCCAGGCACGAGCACAGCACTGGCAAAGAAAACCAGTGAAATAAAAACAACTTGAGGTTAAAACAACTTTTAAGGCTAGAGGTTGAGGTCTTGTCAGCCTGTCAGCCACAAAGCAGAGAACCTTTAAAGCTTTAGAAAATAGTGTCATCTAATGTTTTTCTCAAGTATCTGAAAAACAAAATAAGACGTGGGGCCTTTGTTCATTATATCAAATGTCAGATGATATGGTGGGATGTGCAGTCCACATCCATGTTTGTGTCTATGAGGCATATTGGGGTCCGTGCCCATATGTTGCATACTTATCTTAAACCAATGGGCCACTGACAGCACAACATCCAAATTTCCTGGGGAGAGATGAATATGCAGACGTGGGTTTCCAAATTTAAGATGGCTGCCCACGTGTGGAGTTGTGTGGAGTGCGTAATGAGTCATGTAATGGCAGATCAGGAAGAAATCAAAGTCAGAGCTTGTCTTGTTTTCTACTGGCATTATGTTGTTGAATCACATGCTAAGCTTTTTTTAAAAAAAATACCAAACAAGGAATGGAAAGGGTATTCATGCATGACAGAAATGGCTACAGAGAATTTAAGAAAGACCAAACAACACAGTGTAGGTGCACAAAGCCTTCATTATGATGTAGTGGTGGCGAAGATTGAACCACATTTCCACTGTTCAGCACCCAGAAAAAGCTTTTACACAGGCTTTTATGGATATTTTCCAATCTTTTTTTTGTCATTTCGAAAAGACTTGCACACTGCAGAAATCATTTTCTTAATCAACATTATGTTTTCCCAACCTACTTATCCTTAAAACAAGATACATCTACTTGAGAAAAAAAAAAAACGTTATTAAATTTAAAACTTGTCTTAAGAGAATGTATGTCAGAGAATATAATTATTAATTGGCAAAAAAATAAAAAAAACTTTCTATCATTGTTAGATTTATGCTTGAAGCAAGAAAAGGGAAAAAATGGGATACAATATCCTACAAAAAAAATATTGATTAAGTTGATTCTATCACCAGTAAAATATTTATGCTCTAAAACATGTTACAGGGTTAAGAAACTAAAACAAATTTGAATTTATTTTAAAGAAGTCATTGTTAACTTCCCCTTGTCGTTACAAACCTGTATGATTTATTTCTTCTGTGGAACATTAAAGAAGATATGGTAACACTTTACTTAAAGCCTTTATCTATAATGCATTATAAAGATATTCGTAATGTACATCATAATGCATTATATCTTTTTATAAATAATTGTAACCAAAGTTAAAATGCATTATAACCTTCACAGATTCCTTGTTTCATCTGAAATTCGTTGTTTGTCGTGTTTTAATGCATTACACTTTCTAAAGGTGGATTATAATGTATTATAACTGTGGTTCCCTTTCAGTCGGTCACGTTCGACGTACGTCGGACGTCACCGACGAATTGGGATCACTTCTGGGAGCCCCTATCAGCTTCGAGTGTATAGAGAACGGGCCAATGGCCATTGGCGTGCGAGATTTGCATCTCGCGCTCCGCCCCGCATCGCGGGTATAAAGCGGAAGCGGATGCCGCACACATTTGTCATTCACTTCGGAGCCAAACAAGCTTCATGGAAGACTGTTCCTGCGTCAGCAGAGAGAAAGAGAGAGAGCGAGAGAAGAGGCTTTTGTGCTGGGGAGAAGGCACGTGCAGTGACAACCGCGAGCTCACCGAAATCGGTGAAACAACTGCTGTTCTTATAGCATCCCGGTTGGTTCGGTGGGGGCGTTCCACGGTGAGTGCAAACACAGGCTGCACTATCCCCTGTGTTTGCCGCGGTTGTTCCTGGGTGCTTCGGCACGTTAAAAGAGCTTCTTCTAAAAGAGCAACACGATGTTATTCCACCCGTGCGTTTCTGGATGCGGTCGTTCCCTGTCACCAGCTGACGGTCACAATCGCTGCCTGACATGTCTGGGTATTCAACATGCTGAGGCAGCGTTTGTGGATAGCTCGTGTTCCCATTGCGGGAACATGACTATCTCGGCGCTAAGGTCGAGACTCGCCTACCTTCGGGAGGGTGGAGTCCCCTTACCTATGCCCCGATCTAGTGCTATCCCTGCCCAGCAGGATAGACCTACTTCGGCGAATAGCCAGGGTGACCTGAGGATCACGTTTAGGGCACACCCGCCGAGCCAGCCTCCGTGGGCCCCTAAACCCTCTGTAGTGCCGCAGCCGGTTGAGCTTCCGGAGGAAGTCGCTGGCCCCTCTCGGGGTGGTCCAGCGGTGACCTTTGGAGCTCCAGCAGACGATAGGATGTCGATCGCTGCATCGGAGGGGGAGTTTCAGTCCTCGGGGGATGAAGACTCGGCTGCGTTGCCTCCCTCTGGGAGAGTGGCGTTGCCCGAGACGGACCCCGAGCTGACGGCTATGCTTTCCCGGGCCGCCGAAAAGGTCGGGCTCGTGTGGAACCCTCCACCGTGTCCCGAGCCTTCTAGGCTGGATGATTGGTTTCTCGGGGCGGCTCGCGCTGGTTCTCAGCGTCCCGCCCCGGTGTCTTTCTTCCCGGAAGTGCATGAGGAGCTCACGAGGTCGTGGACGGCACCTTTTTCTGCCAGAAACCGGCCGAGTGGCTCCTCCCTCCTCACTACTCTCGACGGCGGGCCAGCCAAGGGGTACGTGGGGATCCCGCCGGTGGAACGGGCTGTTGCGATGCAACTGTATCCGGCGTCCGCTTCCACCTGGCGCGGAGACCCACGCCACCCATCCAAGGCCTGTAAGTTCTCCTCCAGTCTAACTGGGAAGGCTTACAAGGCTTGTGGACAGGCTGCGTCCGCCTTGCATGCCATGGCGTTGCTCCAGGTGCACCAGGCCCAGGCACTCATGGACATGCACGAGGGTAGACCTGACCCAGAGCTCCCTCCGGGCGACGAAAGTCACCGCCCGTTCCATTGGTCAGGCGATGTCCACTCTTGTGGTCCAGGAGCGACATCTCTGGCTCAACCTGGCCGATATGAGGGAGACCGATAAGTATCAGTTCCTGGACTCCCCCATTTCCCAGGTTGGGTTGTTCGGCGACGCGGTCGAGAGCTTTGCCCAGCAGTTCTCGGCCGTCCAGAAGCAGACGAAGGCCATCAAACACATCCTGCCCCGGCAGTCAGCTGCTGCCCAGCCGCCGGCCGCAGCTCCTCCGCCTGCTCGTCGCCGAGGGCGGCCGCCCGCCGCCGCCCCGCCCAGCAGCAGCCTCCACCAGGGCAACGGCGTGGAGCCGGCCGCGGGAAGGCCGTCCAGCCCGCTCAGGCCGCTGCCAAGCCAGGTGGTAAGCGCCGTCGTAAGAGACCCTGAGACGGGCCACCCAGAGATGGAGGAGACAGCTCTTCAGGAGGTGGTGACAGCATCGCTCCTTCTCCCGCTGGAGGGCCGGGAGAGAATTCTATGTTTTTGTTTGACTTCTGTTCCGCCACTGGCCTTCGGGCCAGTGGTACCCAAAACTTCAAAGAAAGAGCTGTTTCTAAAATCTCTGGGTGCCAAGAGAGCGCACTTGGCGGTGTACGACGCCCCCATGCCTTGTCACCCTCCGGTGCCTCTCTTATCGCCAGCAGGGGGTGCTGGCTGTGTCCAGGACGCACACAAGAGGCCTCCGCACACCCGTGCACCCCCTCAGCGGAAGCAGGCAAGTGTTGCATTGCGCACTCAGACCCCACTTCGGGCCGCGATGCCGTCCGAGTCGGGTCCCTGCACTCTGCTGCGCTGCCCCGCTGCGGGTACGTCTGTGGTGCCGTTGGTCCCGCTGGTTCGGTCGCTGGGAGCCTGGCTAGCGCTCCCCAGCCCGTCCCGCTGGCTCATCCGTACTATCAGACTCGGCTATGCGATTCAGTTCGCCCGGCGGCCCCCCAAGTTCAGGGGCGTTCACTTCACCTCCGTGTCGAAGGAGAGCGCCCCCGTGCTACGGGCGGAGATCGCAGTCCTACTGGCGAAGGACACGATAGAGCCGGTCCCTCCAGCCGATATGAAGACAGGCTTCTACAGCCCGTACTTCATTGTACCCAAGAAAGGCGGCGGGTTACGGCCAATCTTGGACCTGCGATTCTTGAATCGGTCCCTTCACAGGCTGCCGTTCAGAATGCTAACGCAGAAACGCATCTTCAGGTGCATCCGTCCCCAAGATTGGTTTGCAGCGATCGACCTGAAGGACGCGTACTTTCATGTCTCGATTCTCCCTCGACACAGACCGTTCCTACGCTTTGCGTTCGAGGGACGGGCATATTAGTACAGAGTCCTACCCTTCGGGCTGTCCCTGTCGCCCCGTGTCTTCACGAAGGTCGCGGAGGCGGCCATTGCTCCCATGAGAGCGTGGTGTTCGCATTCTCAACTACCTCGACGACTGGCTGATTCTGGCACCGTCGAGGGTGCAGTTGTGCGAACACAGGGACATGGTGCTCAGTCACCTCAGCCTGTTGGGACTTCGGGTCAACTGGAAAAAGAGCAAACTCTGCCCCGTGCAGAGGATCTCTTTTCTCGGTATGGAGTTGGACTCGGTCAATCTGACAGCGCGACTCACAGAGCAGCGCGTCCAGTCGGTGTTGAACTGCTTGAATTCGTTCAAATGCAGGACAGCGGTACCACTGAAACATTTTCAGAGGCTCCTGGGGCATATGGCATCCGCAGCCGCAGTGACGCCGCTCGGATTGCTTCATATGAGGCCGCTTCAACACTGGCTACACGACCGAGTCCCGAGATGGGCGTGGCAGAGCGGCTCGTTCCGTGTCTCAGTAACACCGAAGTGTCGCCAAACCTTCAGTTCATGGTTGGACCCTTCGTTTCTACGGGCAGGAGTTCCCCTAGAACAAGTGTCCAGGCATGCTGTTGTCTCCACGGATGCCTCATCCACCGGCTGGGGTGCCACGTACAACGGGCTTGCAGTTTCGGGTCTGTGGACGGGGCCTCAACTGCAATGGCATATCAATTGCCTCGAGTTGTTAGCAGTTCGTCTTGCGCTCTGCCGCCTCAAAGGGCCGCTACGAGGCAAGCACGTTCTGGTCCGAACGGACAACACTGCGGCCGTTGCGTACATCAACAAACAGGGTGGTCTACGCTCCCGCCGCATGTCACAACTCGCCCGCCATCTCCTCCTCTGGAGTCAGAAGCATCTGAGGTCGCTTCGTGCCACTCATATTCCGGGCCTGCTCAATCGTGCAGCCGACGAGCTCTCACGACAGCAAGTGCTCCCAGGAGAGTGGAGACTCCATCCCCAGATGGTCCAGCTGATCTGGAGTCGCTTCGGGACCGCACAGGTAGACCTGTTTGCCGCCCCGGACACGTCTCAGTGCCAGTTGTTCTATTCCCTGACCGAGGGGACCCTCGGCTCGGATGCGCTGGCACACAGCTGGCCCCGGGGCCTACGCAAATATGCGTTTCCCCCAGTGAGCCTTCTTGCGCAGACACTGTGCAAGGTCAGGGAGGACGAGGAGCAGGTCTTGTTAGTTGCGCCATACTGGCCCAAGCGGACCTGGTTCCCGGAACTAGTGCTCCTCGCGACAGCACCTCCTTGGCCCATTCCTCTGAGGAAGGACCTCCTGACTCAGAGACGGGGCACCCTATGGCACCCGCGTCCGGACCTCTGGAAACTCCATGTCTGGTCCCTGGACGGGACGCGGAGGTTCTAGGTGGCCTACCACAGACTGTGGTAGACACCATCACTTCCGCCAGAGCCCCCTCTACGAGGCGCCTCTACGCGTTGAAGTGGAACCTGTTCGTCGAGTGGTGTTCTTCTCGACGAGAAGACCCCCGAAGATGTTCGATCGGCTCTGTGCTTTCCTTCCTGCAAGAAGGGTTGGAGCGAAGGCTGTCTCCCTCCACCCTCAAAGTGTATGTTGCCGCTATCGCCGCAAATCACAGCATGGTTGATGGTAAGTCCCTAGGAAAGCACGATCTGGTTGTCAGGTTCCTGAGGGGGGCGAGGAGATTAAATCCGCCTCGCCCTCACTCTATACCCTCTTGGGACTTGTCTCTGGTGCTAACCGCATTACAGAGGGCTCCCTTTGAGCCTTTGCAGTCAGCAGAGTTAAAAATCCTGTCTTGGAAGACAATACTCCTGACTGCATTGGCTTCCATCAAGAGGGTAGGGGACCTGCAGGCATTTTCGGTCGACGAATCGTGCCTGGAATTCGGGGCGGGTAACTCTCATGTAATCCTGAGACCCCGGCCCGGATATGTGCCCAAGGTTCCCACCACTCCCTTTCGGGACCAGGTGGTGAACCTGCAAGCGCTGCCTTCGGAGGAGGCAGACCCAGCCCTGGCTTTTCTCTGTCCCGTTCGCGCTCTGCGGACTTACGTGGACAGAACGCAAAGCTTCAGGACCTCAGAACAGCTCTTCATCTGTTACGGAGGCCAGCAGAAGGGAAATGCTGTCTCCAAGCAGAGGATGGCTCACTGGATAGTGGATGCCATCGCCTTGGCGTATGAAACCCAAGGCGTGCCCTGCCCGCTTGGGTTGAGGGCCCACTCCACCAGGAGTGTGGCCTCTTCCTGGGCGCTGGCGCACGGCGCCTCGCTGACAGATATATGTAGAGCTGCGGGCTGGGCGACACCTAACACGTTTGCTAGATTCTATAGCCTCTGTGTAGAACCGGTTTCTTCCCGTGTGCTCGCTTCAAATAGCCAGTAACACCGAAGGGCCCGTTCTAGTGTCGGCTTGCTGCGCCATTCCCCTCCTCATGGACCGGATACGTGCGCTGATATGCTCCAGTCGAGTTCCCCAGAACGGCGAACCCTGTTGAGTCCTCCGCAACCCGCGGCAGTCAGACGTGGCGGAGCGTCCGACGCCAGGTCTAACACTCGTATGCATTGGTGGAACTTGTGTTAGGCTGGGTATCCATATGTTGTGACCCCTACGGCGGTCCCATATGTGTATTCTTCCACGGTACGGCTCCCTACAGCGAGCCCGTGTCTTTCCCTTGGCAGAGCTCGCTCTGCTGTCTCTGTGCGGTGTAGTCTCCAGCCTGCATCGGCCGGGGCCACCCCTGGGACTTCCGTATGTTGTACTGCCCACGGCCAGTCCATACGTTTATATTCCACATGATACCTCCCTACGGGTAGGATGTGGCTTCCGCAGCGGCCCCCCTGGGCACGCTTTCCCAGCATTATCCAATACTCTGCTGAGTGGGTCTTGCGGAACAGCAGCAGTTACTCTCCCTGCGTGAGTTCCCCGCCCCGAACAGACGGGGGTCTGAGGGGCTTTCGCTGGGCGCTGGAAGTGGTAGTAACTGTGGCATTTTCCATAGGGATCCCAATTCGTCGGTGACGTCCGACGTACGACGAACGTGACCGACTGAATTGGAACGTCTCGGTTACGTATATAACCCTCGTTCCCTGAAGGAGGGAACGGAGACGTACGTCCCGTCGCCACAGTTGCTGTACCATCACTGCAGCGGCCGAGTCACTAGTTCGGCTCCTCAGTGAAAAACAAATGTGCGCTGCATCCGCTTCCGCTTTATACCCGCGATGCGGGGCGGAGCGCGAGATGCAAATCTCGCACGCCAATGGCCATTGGCCCGTTCTCTCCTTCAGGGAACGAGGGTTACATACGTAACCGAGACGTTCCCTTTCAGTCGGTCACTTTCGAAGTACGACGGATCTGACTGACGAATTAGGGATCGCTTTGGCTGCGTTTACACTTGGCATTAACATGCGACCTGTATCCGGATGTTGTCCACATACACATTGAAAAGACAAGTGTAAACGCGTTTCTGATCGGAATGTTATCCGATCAGCGTGTCCTGGTCCAGAGGTAGTCGCATTGTGATCGGATCTCAGTGAACGCAATCCAGCCATCGTATCTACATTCAGAGGGCGCCCAGTCTCTCCTCGTGGCTGTCAGAAAATAATGGACAGACGCAGTTTTGACAAGAAATTAAGCTTATCTGAACTTTACAATAAACGTCAATCTTTAAAACAGTTTATTTAGACTTACATGATAGCCTACCATGTGTGTCATTTTTCATTTTGATTACGCAACATTATCTGAATGAGGCGATCGCCTGTACAATCACAAGATCTTAATGAAGAGCTGCATGCTGCTTTGCCAGAGGAATAATCGGAATACACTTTGCATTTTTTTTAAATGTATGTTTTTATTGTTTCACCATGTTTATTAATCTCCCATTTCTGTCAATATAGTCATTGCACACTATAACCGTAAACCCGGTTGAAAAGGATGTGACTTTTTTAATATGATCAACCCAGTTATTTTTGTATGATCAACTCTGGAAGTAGCTATTCCTTCATTTAAACTTAATTTGATCTAAGACTGGAGATTGCATCGGGAAGTAAAGTAAGTGAGTGAAAGCAATGGGACATTGTTTAATTTGCATCATCTTTACTCTTAATCGGTTGTCGTATAGCCTATACCTTTGTTTAGTTCTAATTAATGATCTTTAATGTGATGTGCGTTCTTTAATTTCTTTAATACAAAGGTGATCAGATTCTGCACGTGTTTTACTGCTATTACAGATACAATATAAATGCTTGCGTGCTCCTTCAATCATGAAATGCGTTGGAATAATGAATCTTTTCATTATACAAGATTAATGTTGGGAAACTTAAATAAGTAGATTAGTACTCTATTTGTGACACTGCAATATAATGCTTTATTGATTTTGTTTGTTTTATTTGGCGTTACATTTGGAATAAAATGTTGAAATTATATTTTTAAGTTATTATCATTGTTCTCCTTTTAGAAATTACAGGCCCAATGGTTCTTGAGGTCAGAAAAGTAATAAAAATGTTAAATTCTCACTGAAAAACTACACGAGAAATGCCACAAAATTTGAGAAAAGCCGCCGCAAAATCAGTCTTTTTAGGTCGTAAAAATCAGAAAAAAGGCCAGTGAAATCCTGGAGTGAGTGCTTAATGAACTGTGTTCATTCATTTGCCAGAGGAGAACTGGCCCCCCGACTAAGCCTGGGTTCTCCCAAGGTTTTTTTCACCAATGGAGTTTTTGTTTCTTGCCACTGTCGCCTTTGGCTTGCTTAGTGGGAATCGTGACTCGTGCCTGGAATTCGGGCCAGCTAAAGGTTCCTACCCAAGGCTCCTACCACTCCCCTCAGGGACCAGGTGGTGAACCTGCAAGCGCTGCCCTCAGAGGAGGCATACCTAGCCCTGGCTTTTCTCTGTCCCGTCCGCGCTCTGCGGTTATATGTGGACAGAACGCAACGCTTTAGGAACTCAGACCAGCTCTTCATCTGTTACAGAGGCCAGCAGAAGGGAAAGGCTGTCTCCAAGCAGAGGTTAGCCCACTGGATAGTGGATGCTATTGTCTTGGCGTACCTGTCCCAGGACATGCCTTGCCCGCTCGGGTTGCGAGCACACTCAACTTGAAGTGTTGCTTCCTCCTGGGCATTGGCTCAAGGTGCCTCGCTAACAGATATTTGCAGAGCTGCGGGCTGAGGGAGACCTAACACTTTTGCTAGATTCTATAGCCTTTGTGTAGAGCCGTTGTCTTCCCGTATACTCGCCCCTAGTGGCCAGTAGCGTGAGGGACCCGTTCTAAGTGTCGGCTTGCAACACCACTCCCGCCCGCTTGGCCAGATACATGCGTCTATTTGCTCCAGTAGAGATCCCCAGAAATGGCTAACCCTGTTGAGTTCCTACGTCATCCCCGGCAGTCAGACGTGGTGGAGCGTATGACGCCAGGCCTACACTCGTATGCATGGTGGAACCTGTGTTAGGCTGGGTGTCCATACGTAGTGATCCCTGCGGCAATCCCATATGCGTATTCTTCTACGGTACGGCTACCCTGCTTGGCTAGCCTATGTCTTTCCCTCCACAGAGCCCTCTCTGTTGTCTCTGCTGGTGTTCTTTCCCCCTAGAACTAGGCTGGAACCACCCCAGAGACTTCCATATGTTGTACTACCCTGCTTGGCTAGTCCATAAGTGTAACTTCCACATTTCACCTTCCTACGGGCAGGATGTGGCTTCCGCAGCATTCTCTTCCCCTAGAGGGGTACACTTTCCCAGCGTTATTCAATAGCCACACTGAGTGGGTCTTGCGGAACAGCAGTGACTCCTTCTCTGATTAGAGCCCTGATTTCCCGCTCCAACAGATGGGGGCGCACCAGGGAGCTCAGGCAGAGCGCTGGAAGGTCCAGCAGCAGTGGCGTGTTGGTAGATATCCCCAATTCGTCAGTCAGTTCCAACATACGTCGAACGTGACCAACTGAAAGGGAACGTCTCGGTTACGTATGTAACCCTCATTCCCTGAAGGAGGAAACGGAGACGTATGTCTCGTTGCCACAGTTGCTGTACCCTCGCTGAACAGCCGAGTCACTAAGTTCGGCTCCTCAGCGGAAAAACAAAATTGCGGTGCATCCACTTCCTTATTTATACCCGCACGGCGGGGCGGAGTGTGGGATCCGCGAACCGCATGCCAATGTCCATTGGCTCGTTTAGTTTACACTCAACATACATTGGTCTCTGAAAGCGATCCCCAATTCGTCGGTCAATTCCTACGTACGTCTCCGTTCCGAAGGTTACATACGTAACCGAGACATTACAATATTCATGAGACCATACAATGCATTATAAGATGCATTACAAGACATAAGAGAAAAAAACCCGCTTTGCCAGTTGGGTAAAAAAACAAAAAAATTGATATACATACTTTTATTAAAAAAGCAAGTAAAAAAAATACTGAATAAGCTGATACTGCCAGTAAAAATGTTTCTGCTCTGGAAAATGTGTTATTTTAAGGCAGACATTTGACAGTTAGCCCATCATCTGTAACACGAGAGGCTGAAGGTCATAACACACCTGAAATTAGAGGAACCACAGACAGACACCAGCCAGCCTTTCAAATTACCCATACAAACACATATACACATACCATAGCAAGATATCCACATACTTTCATATGAAAAGCTCATAGAATGTAGTGGAAAGATGATAAATCCTTTATTTCTGTTCCAAAGTTTTCTTTGTGTGACAATGTCTGTGCCCTTCCCATGCCACTATTGTGTTTAGCTCCCAAAATACTCTATTGCATTTTTAATGAGGCCTTGAAGACTATCTGTGTCTGTTTTTGACTCACTTTGACTCATTTGAGCAGGTCTTTGGTGCCCTTCTACTTGAAAGGGATAGTTCACTGAAAACTTAAAATTCAGTTATCATTTACTCACCCTTACAAACCATATGAAGGATAATTTTAAACTTACAACTTCATTGGTAACATTTTGTCTCCATTAGAAAGATATGAGCTAAGAATCTCAATTATTGGTGTCTTATAGCTACAGTCAGGACATTTCTGATATGTCAAATGTGTCTCTTCATATTTAGTTAAGATTGTTATTATCAGACACAACATGTACTTCCATGCCCCTCTCTGAAGTAATTAGCTTGGCACTGATATCTGTTTTTGACCAGTGGGGAATAAGGCTGTAATTAGCCCAATTTCTGTATTCATTATCTCTTTTTATCACTGAGATACAGCATTAAGTGAGCTCCTTCAAACTAAAACTTGAGACCACAAATACTGGAGTGGGATGTTTTTTTTTTTTTGTTTGTTTTTTTAAGTTCTTTTGATGTTCCTGAACTTTTACTTTTGGTCTCCCTCTACACAAACCCTCCTGTTTGTGTTGTGTAATGTACTTCAAGTACATTCCAGATGCAAAATTAAAAGAGGAATTAAAATATGCCATAAATTCACAAAGTATGCTGATTATAAACAAACAAACTCATGATTTTTATATGAATTTGAATTTGTGTGTGCATTTGCAATGTAGAATAATTTAAGTGCCTATTTATGTCCTATTTATGTCCAAAAACCTGTGATCTAAAGATGTTTTTGGTAGTATTAGATGTATTATTTATTGGAGAAATGCAGGTATATTGATTATTGTTTTCTTCATGAAAAATTCAGCACTGGCCTTACTAACATATCTCCTAGGGGCAATGTTTCTCTTATTGCAATATGCACCGAAGCATGTTTTTCCATTAGGTATTGACAAAAATGTCTCATGCACTTTTTTCCCTCCAAAGCTGACCATTTATTAGTGATGTTAGATAAGGCTTCTGAATCACAGTCCAGGAGGGAATCGAACTGTGCATGTAACATAACTAAAACTGGCATATTCATTAAGTGCTCTCTTCAAAAATGGGCTAAATTCCAATCAGACATCTTGGCAGAGCGAAACGATGAGAACCCAAAGCTGGGTGACATCTCACGCATAGCTGACATCTCCTCCCAGATAAATGGCCTCTCGCTTTCTCTCTCTCTCTCTCTCTCTCTCTCTCTCTCTCTCTGAACCGCTCACAAATTATAGCAATTTCTGTCAGTCCAGCATTTATAGTTTTGTCACTTGAAAATCTATTTTTAGCCATATACAATCAGCTTTGTTTGCTGTTTACTGTAGCTCCTGACATGCCAAGGAGGCAGTTTTGATTTTTAAATAAATTTGTCGTTTTTAACTCTTTCCCCACCATTGACAAGATTTTCTGTCATTTATGACACAACGGCTGCGTCCGAAATCGTATACTCTCTTGAGTAGGTACTTATTTTGAGTAAGTAATTACTTTGCCACCATTAAAAAAGTATGTTCTATATGGTATGAATGTGTGTAGTATGAATGTAATCTGGATGTACTACATTCGCCATGTTTTCATCATCATGTGACCTACCAGTGTCAGTTATGTCCATTCACTGCCATTCACAAATCCTCTCCCATGGCCTCTTGGGATAGTAAAGTGTCCATTGTATGCACACTTCAGAATCTCATCAGAAGTAATCTGGTAAACCAGGTACTTTTTGCCTACTCTTTTATGAGTACTGTGATAGCATACTATATAGTAGGGATGTATGTGATTTCTCCGCTATTGACAAGTTTTTCCAGCAATCTATGTTTTCAATACACTATGGTTGTACGGTAGGGGACGCTATTACACATCCTCTGAAAAAGTACATCTCCAGATCCAAAAACAAGTGAAGAAGCAGAAACAAGCGATAGAAGCATTGCTTACGCACATATAAACGCGATCATCAAACATTAAACAACATGTAAATCAAAACTGCCTAATGTTACTAAATGAAATGTCGAACCCATTAAGAGGAAACGACTGTGAAGCTTTGAGTGTGTTGATGGTTTTGATCATCGTTCTGAATCTGATCCACACAAAGTCTTTATTTACCCACATTCAAGTGTTGATAAAAAGAAAGAATGAAGCTAGAGTAACGTTTCGGGGGCCATGAAAGTTTTGTGAATATGATCGAAAATGCGACTGGCAACTGGCAACAAACGCCAATGGGGAAAGAGTTTAACAATGATGTTTACGTATTTTTTCCTTAAAAGCAGAAGACAAAAATACAGATTATGATTTTGTGCAGTGTGTGAGTTTCACCATTTTTGCATGGAATGATTGTCCTCCACAAAAGATTTACTTTCTACTGTATCCACCCCAATGAGGGACCAGACAATTGTGAAAGATGAACCGCTGTCCTTATACGGCATCCTAATTCAAGCCTACTCATTACTGGATTGGAGGTTGCATGGCAACGCTACAAAGAAGGCCAAAGAAATTAAAGCTCTCTACAGACGAGGAATCAGAGGCTAGTTATTCGTTTCTGCTGCATCTTCACATTGGGTGTGATTGTACTGTATGAGCAGTGATCCAATCCAATTATCTGAAAGATGGGTTGGTTTGTTTGCCACAAATAATAGGGATCATCTCCTTTCCACCTTCCGGTGCTTTTTTTCAAGCTGGTTAAATATGTGATTTAGATACAGGAGGGAAATATTAATTTACCACAGTGAATATGTGATGTTAGAAACTGTCTTCTGTCTTCTCACATGTTGCATATTGGATAAACACACTGCTAATCAATACTTGGCAATACTGGAACACCTGTGTGAAGAAACACAGACTTAAGCCTACAGCATGTCTGTAAAAGGCATGAGGCCCAATTAGGGCTGGGTGATAAATCAGTATCGATATTTATTGATTTATGATTGTATGATGATAATGATATGATTGTATACTTTTGTGTAAATTTTGATATTGCACCTACATCTAGAAGATCAGGGGCCAGATTTACTAAACAGGGCAAATTAGCATCAGAGCGCAATTCCATAAAAACGCCAATGGGAGTGGACAGTTCTGCGCGTGATCTACTGACGACGCGCAAATTAAAGAACACAGACACAGCCGGATCATTTCCATAATGACCAACGCAATCTACTCGTTAGAGTCTGGTAAGACACGCTTTTTTTGGGCGGTAAATAATGGCGCAAACACCAGTAAATTGACGAGCGCAAACCTTTGTAAATCACCTTGCATGATTCATTTAAATACTCTCCTCCCATGAATTTTGCACCTGAAAGGGAAACTCCTACAAATGCATATGAAATAAGGTCAGCTGCAAAAATAACATGCTGTACATGCCTTTTCAGCGCTAATTTATCACGGCGTGTCTTTAGTAAATCCTGACAGTAGTTTTTTAATGCCAAAAGAGGGTTTGCACTGGCACAAGATGTTAGTAAATCTGGCCCCAGGTGTGTTGTGTAGCTAAAAAGTCTGCATGTTCAAGTCTCTGTGTCAATGAGGGGTGCAGTTTCGTCTATACATACTCAAGCATGTGTGACACTCAGCGTCTCTTGTCTCACAATATGAGGACATGGACACATGAACTTCATCTCTAGAGCTGCTCTGAGAGTCACTTCACCAGTATTTCACCATTTTATTCGATAGAACTATCGTCAGATACACACGGAAACTTAAAGGTCTTCACCACAAACCGCCAATAAATAAAAGTTTGGTTTAGCGTAAAGAAAATGACAGAATTTATTTATTTTTGTATTTATTTTCATACAACCAAGGTGTTTTTCATCCACATTTTAATTTATACAGCAGTTTTGCTGTGCAGCTCACTATTTGACAAAAAAATAAAAATTATACATTTTGTAAATTAATTGTTATATTTTACATGTATTACATATTAAAGTCCCCCTGCAGTCAATCATTTTATCCCTTAAATCTCATCTTTGATAATCAAAAATGACACTTTAAATGTTTTTTTGCCTGTGAAATTAATTTCTACGTGCCTTAAAATAGTTTGTATGTAACTCTACACCCTTGCTTCATTTAGTATACATCAGAGGTCTTCAAACCTGCTCATGGGGACCCACTGTCCTGCAGAGTTTAGCTCCAACCCTAATCAAAGACAGGTGAAGCTAATCAAGCTCTTCAAGAGCACTTGTTGGTAATACAAAGGCAGGTGTGCTGAAGCAGGTTGGAAATAAACTTTTCAGGACAGAGGGTCCCCAGGAGCAGGGTTGAAGACCTCTGGTATACATGGTTTCATGAAAATGCAAATTAGACCCTGCCTCCACTCACTCACATGAGCGCAGAACACCTGATCCACTCGCTCAACTGTAGTAAACGCTACATTGGCAAGTTGAAATATTGGTTTAATTCATCCATATACTGTATGTTTAAAACAGAAACTGATTCAGAAGAAGAGGAAGAATATATCAGAATGGTAATGCGTTTTATGTATCGCTCTCTACAACGTCATACACATAACGGTTATTGATATGATTAGCCTTTGTTTTTTGTTTGTTATTAAACAGCTAATAATGTGTTGCTAATGTTACACAAACCATGTTCCCGTTCTCCATCTTCGAGTCAGACAGCTGCCTTCTAACAATCAGCATCCTTAAAAACGCTTTAAACATCATAGAAAGTCAGTGAAGAAAAGCCCTGCCCTTGCACATTGACAGGATTTCAAACAGCGTTTTTGAGACTGTCTTTGGTAAACTGCAGTTTTTAGGAGAAAATACTCAGCAATAGCGTTGACTGATGAATTCGCACATGGTTTGTCTTAAAACATATTAAAAACACCACATAGACATATAAACAACATTAAAAACTTGATTTTCACCACAGAGGGGCTTTAAAAGATTGATCAAGTTGGTAAAGTTTTATGAATTCATTTCATTAGACACAATTTTTGAAGATAAATTTCATAACACAGAATTTGAATTTGAATTTGAATTTGGGGGAAAATTAACACATTAACACTTGAATTCAAGCATTTTTTACATTCATTCTTGAGGTCTAACAAACATTAGGAAGTATTACATTAATATTGTGATAAATATTGATATTAAAAGTATATACAGCTCTGGAAAAAATTAAGAGACCACTTAACATTGAGAAATATATATATATATATATATATATCTATTATATTTATATATATATATATATATACACTCACCTAAAGGATTATTAGGAACACCTGTTCAATTTCTCATTAATGCAATTATCTAATCAACCAATCAATCACATGGCAGTTGCTTCAATGCATTTAGGGGTGTGGTCCTGGTCAAGACAATCTCCTGAACTCCAAACTGAATGTCAGAATGGGAAAGAAAGGTGATTTAAGCAATTTTGAGCGTGGCATGGTTGTTGGTGCCATACGGGCCGGTCTGAGTATTTCACAATCTGCTCAGTTACTGGGATTTTCACGCACAACCATTTCTAGAGTTTACAAAGAATGGTGTGAAAAGGGAAAAACATCCAGTATGCGGCAGTCCTGTGGGCGAAAATGCCTTGTTGATGCTAGAGGTCAGAGGAGAATGGGCCGACTGATTCAAGCTGATAGAAGAGCAACTTTGACTGAAATAACCACTCGTTACAACCGAGGTATGCAGCAAAGCATTTGTGAAGCCACAACACGCACAACCTTGAGGCGGATGGGCTACAACAGCAGAAGACCCCACCGGGTACCACTCATCTCCACTACAAATAGGAAAAAGAGGCTACAATTTGCACGAGCTCACCAAAATTGGACAGTTGAAGACTGGAAAAATGTTGCCTGGTCTGATGAGTCTCGATTTCTGTTGAGACATTCAGATGGTAGAGTCAGAATTTGGCGTAAACAGAATGAGAACATGGATCCATCATGCCTTGTTACCACTGTGCAGGCTGGTGGTGGTGGTGTAATGGTGTGGGGGATGTTTTCTTGGCACACTTTAGGCCCCTTAGTGCCAATTGGGCATCGTTTAAATGCCACGGCCTACCTGAGCATTGTTTCTGACCATGTCCATCCCTTTATGACCACCATGTACCCATCCTCTGATGGCTACTTCCAGCAGGATAATGCACCATGTCACAAAGCTCGAATCATTTCAAATTGGTTTCTTGAACATGACAATGAGTTCACTGTACTAAAATGGCCCCCACAGTCACCAGATCTCAACCCAATAGAGCATCTTTGGGATGTGGTGGAACGGGAGCTTCGTGCCCTGGATGTGCATCCCACAAATCTCCATCAACTGCAAGATGCTATCCTATCAATATGGGCCAACATTTCTAAAGAATGCTTTCAGCACCTTGTTGAATCAATGCCACGTAGAATTAAGGCAGTTCTGAAGGCGAAAGGGGGTCAAACACAGTATTAGTATGGTGTTCCTAATAATCCTTTAGGTGAGTGTATATATATATATATATATATATATATGTCTATTTTGCCCAGCTCTAGGCCAAATATGAAGCGTAAATCTCAGGGTTAATGGTAATAACGTAAATCAATTTTAAATCAGCGTTGTGTCTTGTATAATGCCACACGTGTCTCTCTGCATCAATACTAATAAGCATGAGGTAGTATCATACTCTGTTTGACTAATGACCTTGTCAAAAAGAAAATTCGTCACTGTCAGCGGATATGAAAAACCATTACCTGCCACCATGCCTACAGCTGCTCTAACAGACCTAATGGATGCCACAATCGAGTTAGAAACTCAGAACTGAGTCCGCAGAAACAGCATTTCAGAAGTTAGGTGTGAAGAAGCAGGTTGCGTTAGGTTAAGCTCAGCGTTTGAAGGATTGATTCTGGAGACACTCAATAATCATTCAGGAACCGCAGGACAGGCATTTAATTTTCTGTGAATGGTGCTTCTACACTGTCTTTAGTACAGTTCCACTGCATAATGACTTATTTTCATCCCCTCTTTTGATTATAGAACTGGAATTAATCTTACTGCCTAAGAGATTATGTATCACAATGTAATTAATTTCCTCACATTTAATTAGATATTCTGTACACCTGGTTTATAAGCATATTAACTGATGCATTTATGGGATCTTCATGTTTGGGAGAATGGAGTCTGAACTGTCAAACTGATTCTAATTGTCTGGGATTTATTATTTACTATTATTTAAATAATTATTTATTATTATTTACTTTATGGTTAAAGTCATTTCCTTTATGAGCGAAATTTCCAAATGATGTAGATGATTGATTATCACAAGATGATGTGATTTTCTCAGTTTCTTAATTATAGAAAACACTCTTCAAAATAAAACTTTTTTTCTAGTTAGGAAAATAACAGATTCTTGCACTTTTATCTGACATTTAACCCTTAAATGCATACCTCGGGTCTTTAGTGACCCGGGATGTGATTCACTACCCTCCTCGTCATTAATTTTTTAAGTGACGTTTCACTCATAGTTACCGCAGGCAGAAAACAAAAGAATAGGAAGTATCGTGAGCAAAACTTGAAATGGCTCAGTGATTTAGTACTGAACTCAATCAAATATTAGTGTCACTGTCACTTGATGGTGGATCTGGTGAAGAAGCTGTCAGTGATCAAAATATTGATTTTGAAGATGCTGAAAATGATAGTTTTGAGAATATGTTTGAGATCGTGAACATGAGCCAGATGCTTAATGTACTGGGAAATGAGCTCTGACGAGGATAGTGATGATGGTATAAAACATCTGCTCAAACTGAACCCTTCCAAGCTCCAAAAGCTAACACAACAGTGGCATGCAGTCCATATAAGCTGCAAATGCTCTGCATACCCAAGCCATTCATGGACTCCAAGCCATTCTTTATATCGTTTATGCGACATTAGTGCCACCTAGCGGAATTACAAAAATACAGCATATTTTGACTCTATATCTGACTTGACTCAAACACAGCTCAACAGCTTTTACAGGTGCTTGTGAAGGCATCAACAGGTAAATGTAGGCTACTTTCAATAAATGGTCAAATATATTAAGAAACTTTTAGCTGTGTTGCCATGTGTCATTAGAGTAAGCAACTGAGCAGCTAACACTCTGTTGGCTATAGAGCGAACTCGCTTATTATAAACCCATCCAACGTGCAGGTGCATTTTTGACATAATGCGCCACCCAACATACCCGGGTAAAAAAGTCACCGCTCGCCACTGTAACACAATATGCTTTATTTTATTCTTCTGTAATTGTTACTATAATATCAGGAGAGTTTTATATTATCATGACAGACTTAATAATGATTGGCAAAACATTCATGCATTTAAGGGTTAATGGAAAAAATTATTGACCTCAACCAATACAATAATAATATGTTTAAATTTAAATTAATATATTTAAATTAATATATATTTAATAAAACAATAATACAACCAATACTTTTTTTGTGCTATAATTAGTAGTAAAGCAGAAAATACTTTTTCCCCAAAAAATGGACAGAATTTGAAATCTGAGACTTTGTTTTATATTAAAAGTAACAAAGCACAAAGCTTATTGCGATTTATTGGATGGGAGGTGCGCTACAATGTTCTTTTCATACATCAACTGAAAACAGCATAGACCAAAAGATTGATTCTTTCTTGGGATTAAAGAATCAATGTCGGTTCATAAAAATGAGAATCGATTAATCAGTATTTTTACTCAGCCCTAATCTGTACTATAGTTTGAGTGATATTTGAATATAATCAAATATAATCAAATATTTGGTGTATTTGGCTTCAGTGCACTAGTGTCTGAAGTGTGTGTTAATGGAAGAGCCCTTCAGTAAGTCCTGTGATACAGATGGTACAATCTTGTAGCGAACAGCCATTTAGCTAGAAGAAATAGACTTAAAAGAGGTTTCCAAGACAACAACAGATCAAGGAGAGTTGAAGAACTAAAACACATCTGAAGAACGGAAAAAGATCAGGCAGCACTATTGCGTTGTAGCACAATGCCACAGAGCACATTTTCCATCACGAACACATACAGCACTCATTCTATGCACAATTCACAATGAAAGACGAATGGTGCCTGTTACAGCTAGTATTCTGGTCTACTGTTTCCTAATTCCTCTCCTGCATCTGGCTGTACATTCTTTGTCTCATACGACTCATCAGAGTGGTTAGAAATAATACACCCAACATCTGGTTGGCCCCTCATGCCAGCCGGCAAAGGGCCAGTCAATTTGCCATGCTCCTACGCCCCCCCCTTCAGCTGGCCAGATGTCTACTAATGCAATCTCTGGAATAGCATTTATGATTTACACCATCTGCGACCCTCAATATAAGTCTTTGCTGTAATCAAGTGTGAAAACTTCTGAAACAAACAATTAATTTTCCATTGTGACCATCGCTTGCCAGTGCTTTTGGCATTAACATGTTTTGACATTAGCAGTTCAAAGGGATTCGATTAGTAGCACAGGAGAGCCTGGCTGGAGCTCCAGAAATCCATGACTAATGATCTGCTTCCTGGGGTATAGAGTGAATCACCAAAGAGAAAACTCACAAGTTATGTTGATGGGTCGATGAAACAGGCCTCAAGCAGCTTAATATATTGTTAAATGTTAATTTAGTGGACTCTGATGGGAGGTATCCTAACTGCTATGAGCTTAAACAAAGGCACTGAGAAAGACTTCTGAGGGTGTTAATGTGTAGAAGAACAACGGATTCTCATACTGCGTTTAGCCTTCCCGAATAATATGCGTAATGCTCGCACACAAACAATAAGTAATACCTAGAAGAGTCATAGTCATTCAGATGCATGTACCCCCTCAAGTGGATTTTTCATGCTACTTCTAAAAAATGGCTTCTTTGATAGTTAAGTTCTATTATCAAAACAGAAAAGAATATTATTACTACTTATTAATAATTAGGTCTGGATTTGAAGGTCCCCTTGCACACTGAATGAAAACTTTACCACTGGACTAACACTTCCTGCTCTAATATGATTTTTTTTTCTTTTCTTCATTTCTCATTTCGGTAACACTTTAGACATTCTACTGACTATAAGTAACTTTGCAATCACATGTTAACATACTCTCATTAGAATATCAGTAGACTGTCTGCTTAATATCTGCTAAGACTCTATTTTGATGCTCCCCAAGTAACTTTGCAACTACATGTCAACTAACTGTCATTGGAGTATTAGTAGATTCTAATACTCTAATGACAGTTAGCTGACGTGTAGTTGCAAAGTTACTTATAGTAGTAGTAGTCGAAATAAAGTGTAACCCTTGTTTCATTTAGAGCACCAAATGAACCAGGACACTGATTCCCCTTCAAACAAACAAACACACAAATAAATAAATGGGTGCATGATCCCACTGTGAGAAAAAAACTGTGAGATCCATTGTGATCTGTTATTCGTTTCTATTTCTGTATCACTGGACTAACACTTCCTGCTCTAATATGAAAAACTACAAAGATGTGAGCTTTTTTTTTTATTCCTTTCTTCATGTTTTATTGCATTTAGAGCACCAGATGAGCCAGGACTGACACTGATTCCCCTTGAAAAAATAATAATGAAATAAATCAATAAAAAAATTTATTTAATAAATACAAAATAGATAGATAGATAGATAGATAGATAGATAGATAGATAGATTTTAGAATGAAACCGTTATTGGAAAAACGTGTCTACCTTTCATATCTGTTATTCGTTTCTATTTTTGTCCTTTTGCTTTAGAGGGTGCCCAAATGAACAGTGTGGGGCCTGGTTCATCTCTGATGCAAGCCATGACACAATACCCTGCGCTTGGACAGGTACCTGTAGCCCACCCCTATGAGCCGTCTCAACCTGGAAAGGAGCTCAACAAGTACGCTTCACTGAAGGCTGTGGGTAAGACGGCCATGCTTAAATCTCCCTGTATGTGGGTTTAATCAAAGCCTGTGCTCTTCTGGGGGAAAAACGCTCATTTTATTTTATGTTATAGGTTTTTAGTTTTCATCTAGTTTTTAAAAACGCTATTTTATCTATATGAGATCTGGCTTCCATAAATCTTGTTCTACCATTATCAGGAATGATATATGTAAATCCCAGCAAGTCATCAAGTATTTAATATGGCATTCTTGTCTTGTTGTGCATTACTCTAAAATACAAGAAATAATGTTTGAGACGCTTCAATATGGCTTTAGTCAGAGTTCTTGATCATGTGATCGGTCTGAGATCTGGTTGTTGGACTGGCAGGCTGGATGTTAGGTGGTCTCATATTGGTCTTGATCTGGATCCTGGGGGTCTGGTCTTGACTTAAACTCTGTCCTCTATCAATATTTAGGGTCACTTACTTAGTACACAGTTGCAGTATGTTCTCCCAATGCATGGTCATGGTACATTTTTTAGCAAACACTTACAAACTCAAATGGCTTTAATATCGGAAATGTTTATGTGAGTTTAACATATTTGCTGTTATTATTGTCCAACCCAAAAGAACCAGCTCCAGCTCCAGACTTTTTAGCTGCTGGTATTGGTGAGATACTTCGCTGTGACAACTTTGGAGTACAGGAGAATATTGCAGATTGGCTTGCTTTCCACAAATGAAAAGTTGTTAACTAAAGAGGAATGATCAGATGTTATTTTTTAACAAGACAATGCTCCTGCCCAAACTGCAAAGACAACCAAGAAGTGGCTTGAGAAAAGTCCATCAGGCTCATGTTTTGTCCTGGTCAGAGTCCACATTTGAACCCTATAGTGAATATTTGGTCTCACATTAAACTCAAATGAACTGGGAGACATTTTTCAACTACTCATGAACTGTTTGAAGCCATTAACATTGAGTGGAACAACACAGACTCTTCTTCCTGTAAAAAAGCTGTTCTCAAGTTGCTATTCCATGCTAAGTTACTTTACCTACAGTATTTGTGCAATTCTTGCTAATGTCTTGACCAGTGATTTGTGATTAAAATGGTTAAGACCATTAAAAGACCACTAAATATTTGCTCAGGAGTGTATATATGAAATCTCTCATTATTTATTTTTTCCCAGTCACTTAAGTATCAGAAATACTTCAGAAATTCCTAAATGCACCAGTGACATTGCTAACTTGTTCTAAAAACAAACAAACAAATAAATAAATAAAATGTCAGAAATTCTAGGAGCCTCTCATACTGTTTGTGATAATCGTAATAATTTAATTAATTATTTAAGTTGTTTTACAGTGGTAACATTTGGTAGTAATATAGTCACTTGTTACTTTTTTACATCAGTTAGTCTGGCATCAGAGTAAAGCCTATGAAAAGACGTCAGTGAGATGACAGCTAGCAAACAGCAGACAAACAACCAGCAGAAGAAGCGACGTGTGATGACAGTCTTTCTCTGTGACATTCAACCACAGATGAAACTGCTCAGTTGCTAATCCACTGAAGTACAGTCTGTGCAGACCGATCACTGGGAAAACAAAAAAGGACAGTTTATAACGAGAGAGGCCCAGGAGACAAGCCACATGACAGGTCGTGGAGTAGCCAGAGAGCTGAAGCGTCTGAGTTCCTCTGATGTGGGTTAATCTCAGTGCATTGATGCTAATGAAAGAATCACGTCAAAGATCAGCACTTCTCTCGGCCGGCTGGATTATTTTGCGCTCTGCCTCCTGGTATGAGGTTTTAGATCTGTGGTTTGCTGCGACTCGTTAAAAAGGTCACCTGAAGGATATTTAATTAAAAAGTCTAAAATGTCATGTAGAATTGAGGACTTCAAGCAGAGTGTAGTCATTCCCAATTAAGGCCTGGCTGAGTTGGAAGGTGATACACTGTTAGCGACATTGCATGGACGTTATGAAAAAGAAATGATTAGTGACATGGTCTAAAAACATGCTAGGATTGTTTATACTCGTTTGTCTGATCTGGTCTTAGCAAGATGTGATTCAGACTGTCAGCGATCGACTAGCACTGGTTGAAAATATTTGCCGCAAAAAAACATTTACAACTCCTTTTTTTCTTTAGTTGGTCGCTGTTTGAATGTCAGTGTTGATATGGCTGTAAACACATATTATCCAAAAATACCATTTACAGTATAATAGCTGCAAAGTGATTGTGAGATTGTTTTTTAAGTGCACAGTAACTACAGGTTAAACAAAGGGGGTATCACCAGACAAATTCAATCCCAAACCATCTTCTGGAAGAACAAAAAGCTGCATGTTTCCATTTGATGATGGAAGCAATCCAGACCAATTTGCATTCAAAGAAAAACATTTACTTGAATCGTGAAACAAATAGAAACCTTAGGCAAAAAGAAAAGACTTCGCCAAACCAGTCTAACTACTCTGATTGCCATTCACAATGGCAAATGAACAGCTCTTCTTATAAATACAGTGGGGAGAACAAGTATTTGATACACTGCCGATTTTGCAGGTTTTCCTACTTACAAAGCATGTAGAGGTATGTAATTTTTATCGTAGGTACACTTCAACTGTGAGAGACGGAATCTAAAACAAAAATCCAGAAAATCACACTGTATGATTTTTAAATAATTAATTTGCATTTTATTGCATGACATAAGTATTTGATCACCTACCAACCAGTAAGAATTCCGGCTCTCACAGACCTGTTAGTTTTTCTTTAAGAAGCCCTCCTGTTCTCCACTCATTACCTGTATTAACTGCACCTGTTTGAACTTGTTACCTGTATAAAAGACACCTGTCCACACACTCAATCAAACAGACTCCAACCTCTCCACAATGGCCAAGACCAGAGAGCTGTGTAAGGACATCAGGGATAAAATTGTAGACCTGCACAAGGCTGGGATGGGCTACAGGACAATAGGCAAGCAGCTTGGTGAGAAAGCAACAACTGTTGGCGCAATTATTAGAAAATGGAAGAAGTTCAAGATGACGGTCAATCTCCCTCGGTCTGGGGCACCATGCAAGATCTCACCTCGTGGGGCATCAATGATCATGAGGAAGGTGAGGGATCAGCCCAGAACTACACGGCAGGACCTGGTCAATGACCTGAAGAGAGCTGGGACCATAGTCTCAAAGAAAACCATTAGTAACACACTACGCCATCATGGATTAAAATCCTGCCGCGCACGCAAGGTCCCCCTGCTCAAGCCAGCGCATGTCCAGGCCCGTCTGAAGTTTGCCAATGACCATCTGGATGAT
Source organism: Coreius guichenoti (assembly GCA_039654105.1). Classification (NCBI taxonomy): domain Eukaryota; kingdom Metazoa; phylum Chordata; class Actinopteri; order Cypriniformes; family Gobionidae; genus Coreius; species Coreius guichenoti. The sequence continues at coordinate 17,687,378 of CM077171.1, forward strand.
CCAGAGGAGGAATGGGAGAAGGTCATGTGGTCTGATGAGACAAAAATAGAGCTTTTTGGTCTAAACTCCACTCGCCGTGTTTGGAGGAAGAAGAAGGATGAGTACAACCCCAAGAACACCATCCCAACCGTGAAGCATGGAGGTGGAAACATCATTCTTTGGGGATGCTTTTCTGCAAAGGGGACAGGATGACTGCACTGTATTGAGGGGAGGATGGATGGGACCATGTATCGCAAGATCTTGGCCAACAACCTCCTTCCCTCAGTAAGAGCATTGAAGATGGGTCGTGGCTGGGTCTTCCAGCATGACAACGACCCGAAACACACAGCCAGGGCAACTAAGGAGTGGCTGCGTAAGAAGCATCTCAAGGTCCTGGAGTGGCCTAGCCAGTCTCCAGACCTGAACCCAATAGAAAATCTTTGGAGGGAGCTGAAAGTCCGTACTGCCCAGCGACAGCCCCGAAACCTGAAGGATCTGGAGAAGGTCTGTATGGAGGAGTGGGCCAAAATCCCTGCTGCAGTGTGTGCAAACCTGGTCAAGAACTACAGGAAACGTATGATCTCTGTAATTGCAAACAAAGGTTTCTGTACCAAATATTAAGTTCTGCTTTTCTGATGTATCAAATACTTATGTCATGCAATAAAATGCAAATTAATGACTTAAAAATCATACAATGTGATTTTCTGGATTTTTGTTTTAGATTCCGTCACTCACATTTGAAGAGTACCTATGATAAAAATTACAGACTTCTACATGCCTTGTAAGTGGGCAAACCTGCAAAATCGGCAGTGTATCAAATACTTGTTCTCCCCACTGTATTTGAGGCACTTATTTATTGCAAGTTATTTTTGTAAACAAAAGTTTTTAATAGTGCAAAAAGAATTTGAAATGTTGACATTATTTACTCACCTTCATTTAGTTCCAAAACATGCTCTATTTTCTAGTCTTCTGCAGCCATATGATTGATGATGTTTGTATGATGATGAAACTGAAATGTACACTATTCAAATGGTTGTTGTCGGTACAATATTTCAATATTTTTAAAAGAAGTCTCCTCTGCTCACCAAGGCTGCATTTATTTGACCAAAAATACAGTAAAATCAATAATATTGTGAAATATTATTACAGTTTAAAATAGTTCAATATATTTAAAAATGTTAAAAATGCCTCCAGCCTTCAGTGTCATTATTATCAATAACAGTTAAGAAAAATGGAGTACATTTTTTTCACGATTTTAAATAAAAGTAATAATAATAAATAAAATCTAAATAAAAAATGTATTTAATGTATCTTTCTGACCCCAGACCTTTGAGCATAGGTGTATATTTTTGGTTATTTGCAAATGTTGTTGTTATGAAAAAGAGATGTGTGAAGCACATTTAAAAAATTGGGAAAAAAAACAACAGATTCAGAATGACATAGTGGTGACTAAATAATGGCAGAATGTCACGATTCCTCTACAAAAACATCCAGTTTTATTAGTTGTTTGTAGGAGGAAACGATTGGGTCAAGTATTTTCTGAGAAAAAAATTGCTCATTTTGGGAAAAACAAGTGATAACCCTTGATCTATTAAATGTGTAATTCTCTGGTGAGGAGCAAATCAGGTTGTTTTTTTGCATCTGGTAATGAAGTGTTATTGAATTTTCCTTGCTTTTGCTCTCTCTATCTTTCTTTTCCAGCTGAAAAAGCGAATGAAAACTTCTACACTAACAGACGGCACTTAGCCGACCTGGCAGCGAAAGGTACTCTTCCCATGCACTCAGTGAGTCTGGAGCAGGAGCCCACCAACCCTTACAGCCCCGAGCTGCCCTGCCAAAAGCAGAACGGACACAAGTCCAAAAGCACCAAGGTCCACAGTTCCCACCCGCTGGCTTTTGGCTCGAACACCATCGCCAACCCCGGCATGCTGAAGAACTGGGAGGGGACAGAAACGCTGGGCCGCCGGCAGACGTACGGCCCCAAGAAGCACAGCGCCACCGTGGAGCAAGTGAACGAGTTGACGTCTGCCCACAGCCAGCACTACCTGCCGCCACATCCGTACTTTGTCACCAACAGCAAGACTGAGGTGACCGTGTGAACGAGGCCGCAACACCGGGTTTATCGAGCCCAGGCCTGAGTGGATGCGTGGAACGAGGATAACAAAGGAAGCCTGACGGAGGAAGAAGTGTGAATTAGGACCCCGTCCTGCTGGAAGGATTGACCGAACGGTCTGGTCTGAGATCTGAATGGCTGTATGTGTGCTGTTTGTCTTTGAGCGGTTGTGCATGGAACAGGCATGCATTGGACTTCAGCCTCATTTGAAAGGGAAAAGCGTAACGTTTCTCAAAGGAACTCTTTCTGTGTCCATTCCGTCACAATGCAAATGAATTATCTGACTTGTTGTGATGAGTTTGTCACAAGGCCATTCGTCAAAGTGATGAGGACATGTTCAAATCCGAAACAGTCAATGCAATCAAACGTACTAGATGGGACCACCGTCATGATTCGCAACAACTTGAAAGCTTGTGAGAAAGTCGCTCTAGTCCTAAACAAACATTGTTTTACTCAGAATCTTGTACATAACAGAATGTTACCAAGGATGTATAATGTCAAAAGCTTTCTCGGATAATCACAGAATATTGGTCTTGAAGATTAAGAATGATGTAAGGACAATCGTGTCTCTAGTTCTTCTCATCTCAACTATCGAGACTTTCCAGAGCGTGTGCACCAAAAGCCTCCTGTAGCAATGCAACACGCTCTACCCTGACAAACACTGGGCTTGTGCCTTTCCAAGAGAAGAACTCATTATCTAAGAGCTCTTGTGCTTTTCAGCAAGCACATGGTGTTTCTTCAAAAACAAAGATGCATAAAATATAAACAAATCTATTGTTTACGCGTCATATTTCAGTAGAAAATGTTGATTGTCAGTGTTCTGAAATACACATTTCCCCCTTCTGTTTCGCCATTTTTTCCGCTAATGTGTTCACATACTGTACGCCCCAATGTTTTAGTGCAACTGTAGAAAAAGGAAGTGCTGTAGGGTTAATGATAGACATTCATTATCTTTCAATGTTAGATATGATAAAAATGAATGGTTCATTCTGATACCAAACAAGATTGTCAAAACACTGCCATTGTTGCATTCGCAGTAATTTTGGTATTGAAAACTGATTCGGTAGTTTCTTTTGTTTTTAGCGTCATAATGTGAACCATTTCAATTAGCATAAGGGCAAAAGGCTGCATTCAATTTCAAAAACTTAGCGTTTTGTCACCTACATCCAAATTATCCCAAGTACCCTGTATCTGGTTGTGAATAAAGTGGGTCACATAAACTTGAATTGCTCTGAAACAAGTGGCTTTATCTCAGTGCACTTAAAATGTTTTTGACCTACGTCATTTACTCTAATTGAGCTGGCAAATTAGCAGGCTAACTCATACTGAAAATAAAAAGACATTTACATATCTAGTAGCACAGCTTTCTGCAGTGTCACATTCTCTTATTTCGCAAGTAGAAAACTCATTCTCAGTAATTACAGTAAGTAGTAAACTTAAGGGGTGGCCACACTAGATTTTGTGTTCGCATTATGCTGTTTTTAAGTGAACTCTAGCCTGCAAATTTGTGTGGTGATCAAAATGTCACAGACTGACCTATTGCTAGTGGCACAGAAATTACATACTTCAACTTTAAGTTAAGCTATGTGTATGGTTTGCAGTTTCGCTGGACACTGGACTGGAATTTTTAATGTATTATTATTAGGGCTGTCAAAGTTAACACAACACATGGGGTTAATTGGGGTTAATTTCTCTTAATGCCATTAAAGAATTCATTCAGTATCATCAAGCAAAATGATTAACAGTCACTTACATTTGTTTACAGAGTCTACACTGTATGAAAAATGTTCTGGCAGAAAATTACCAGTACCTTTTCTGTTACATGTACAGACATTTCTACCTTAAAACACAACACAATGTAGTGTGTAATTGAAAATATGTTTAAAACACCTGTGAAAATCACAACAGAAAAATTCATATTAACATGGTACATTGTGCTGTGATATCTGTCAGCTAGTAGCAACATTTTATGTATGGTATTCAAAAAAAAAGTATTTTACAGCACATTAAAATATCATCAAAGCATAACACCAATTAATTAATCATTTGTACAATATTGGAGCACTAAAGCAGCAAGTCAGCAACAAAAACCTCCTTTGTTTTATATGTTAAATAATACAATTTAAAGTTTAAATCAACAGTTTGAAATGTTAAAAATTTTTACTCCATAAAAAAGCCATGGAGTGTTGCGTAATATCCGTTTGCCCATATGCATTGCAGGTCTGAAATAATTCTTAAGTCTAGTGTGACCACCCAAGTCGCATATTAATAAAATATTTTAAGATCTGCGAATAATAGAGTTTGATTCCAAATCATGTTGTATGTAAATTTGGGGCTGATTATTTATGATGAGAAATAAGAATTTTGCTGCAAATATTTAACAATGTAGCAATATCAGTATTGTGTCAAAATTTGGCCTCTGCTTTTCTAAGAATTCCCTTAAAAAGATAAACACTCCTGCAAATAATACAAGCCCTGTCTCCAGTTTAACCACTTTTCTTCAATACACCATTGAATACTGTCTATGTGCGTCACTGCCAAACAGCTTGCGACAAACCAGTACTTAAAGATACAGACATAATGGCCGCTGGTCTGTCAGTCACTGAGTCCACTTAACATCTATTAAACCTGAGTGTTTCACTGCAGGTCACCTCATGACTCAGAGCGCACTACAGGATCACTCACCGGGGGGCACATTTCTTGGAATTAAATCACATAGTGAATATCTTTTCCATTGAAATCTCTGAACACTGCAGAAATGGATTAGCACAGATAATGTCAAGATCCGCCGTGTAGCTAAAAAGACCTTCACAGCTGGATTCCAGGGCTTTAGTCTGACTGCACAATCTAACATATGAAATCTCCATTGTGATATAGAAATCAGGTGTTTGTGAAATAATCTAGGTTGACAGTCGGGAGATAATTTACTAAGAATTTATTGTGCCACTGATTAATTTATTAGCATTGTTTTAGCACCCAAGTTACGGAGTTATGCTAATATATGACCAAAATACTAGTGGTAAACACAATTTGCACAATAGAGCAGAGCGTAACACCATTTCGATGGTCCACTTTAGACATTCTACTAACTATAAGTAACTTTGCAACTAGATGTCAGCTAACTCTCATTAGAGCATTAGCAGACTGTTAGGTTATGGCTAGGTGTTGGGGTTCAGGTTTGTAGAGTAAGATGACATGTAGTTGCAAAGTCTGCCACAACTGTTTAGTGAATTCAGCTTTCAGTGTGTTGAAATGTATGAAACCGCATGTTACTGAGTCTACATAGGGGGTAGTCTAATTACTGATTGCTGTTTCCACCTCTCATTGTGCCTTGCTGTTCATTAACAGACACTAGGTCTTGTTTTTATGTTTTAATTCATACGTTTGTTTCCTTTTATCAGTTTTATGGAGGATTGGGGTTGGCCTCGGATGAATGCGTAGAAAGAACACATATAGGTTTCTATCATTTGCCATTTTCCAACAGATGCAGTCTTGAACAGTCAGCTGTACATTATATATATATCACGAAAGGGCTGAATATTAGCAGAACAACTTTAACGCTGTGACCATGAAGGTTAGATGTTGAGTGAATGCATTCTGACTGAAAACACATTGAAATGTATAGGCAGGTGTTATAAGAAGCTGTGCTAAAATGATTTTGCCCTTTATTCAATGTCTAAAAAACTCCATGATCCCACTGCAGTTGATATTGATGTTAGTTTGTGTATTTGTATTTGTATCTGTAACTGGTTCATTTTAAACAAACAAATGCAATTTTTTTTTTTTAGAATTTGGTTTTGAAAATTAATACCTCAAATACTTTTGACAAGTAGAAACCCACTGTTTTATTACATGAATTATTTGTTATTTATTCTGGGAAATAGCTATATGCCGATGGAATACTAATCTTTTATGATATGATATTGTCATATTCTTCACATAAAGCCAGAATAGCTACACAATAACTTGATATTTGTAAGTAGTAGCATAGTAGTTGCTGATCAGACCAAGTTGTCCAGTTCAGTGGTCTATATTGTGAATCACATAGATGAAGCATTGAGGGTTAAAATGATACCCGCCAAACTAATACGTGCACAAGCTCAAATTATACTGAGAAACCTGAGTGTCATTTATTGAAGGGTTATTTTGTGATCCAGGTTTATTTAAAAATGTATCAATATAGTATTCAGTCCATTATAATACTGTTCAATGTTATCTGTATTGGCAATGCAAAACGAAGTATCTGGGAAACAGAGAGAACTCTGTCACATTCTACTGCCCGTGGATCACATTTAATAAGGTACGTTTTTTAAACAATGTATTCTATGTAACATTTCTATGTGGAAGTTGAAAGTTGAAGCACTGTTGTACCATTCACATCACAAAACTTATTTACAATAAATGTCTCTTCTCTATACATTCTGTGTATTTTTGAGTTAAGGAATTGAAAGTGTTAGCTGTGCTGATGCAGGTTATGTTTGGGAATCTAGGATCTGGGAAGATGCACATTATACTACAATGAAGATGAGCCATAATGTTCTGATTTGGGCTATTAGCCACAAAATGTGCCATTTGAATATAAGGATAATTATACTGTATATGGTCGAGGGGTAAAGATTTAGCTTGTTAGCTCAGTTATTGAAAATAAGCTGCACATTCTACAATATATTTTTTCACAAGTGTGAAATGGACCCTGTGTGCTGCCTTGGATGTCACAGAGACCAGAACATTCACTATGATACTGACCTGATCGAGATGAATGAGAGCGCTAACAAATAGCTTTTTCCAGGTTATATAGACCTAGCTGATTCTGGCCAAGATCATCCACTTAGACCCAAAATGGAAGATTTTGCCATCATTTACTCACCCTCATGTCATTCCAACCTGTAAGACTTACTTTCTTCTGTGGAATTTTTAAAATAACATATATTTTTGAAGAGTTTTTGAAGAACTGGGGCCCGTTTCAGAAAGGAGGTTAAGTGAAAACTCTGAGTATGTTAACCCTGAAATTAGGGAAACTCTGAGCTTTCTGTTTCAGAATGGGAGGTATGTCAGACCCGAGAAAGCAGGGTAAGTCAAGCCTGTTTCTGAAAGAGAGGTAACTTATACTCAGAGTCAGTTACCATGGTAACTTACTCTGTGAACCTAACCTGGTCGGGAGCAGGTTTTCTTTGGTAAACCCAGAGTTTCTTTCGGTCTCCTCCCCCTTTTTAAAGCGTCAGTGATGTTTAAATACTTAATTTGTTCATTCACGCTGCACAAATGCTTTTCTTACTGAGTATTTTTTTGTCTTATTTCAAGCACAAATATCTAAAAATTATAAATTAAATCTAAATCTAAAATCTAAAGTAAGCATGTTTTACTTAAAACAAGTAAAATGATCTGCCAGTGGGGTAAGAAAAATAATCCTAATGCAAATGGAAACCTGATTATTTTTCTTATCCCACTGGCAGATAATTTGCAAAATAAGAAATTTAAGTCATTATGTCATTTTTCTTATGTAGAAAATGCATCTTGATTTAAGAATCTTTAGATATTTTGACTGGAAACAACAAGACAAAAATACAAAGTAAGAAAAGCATTCTTTGCAGTGCAGGTACATTCATTCATTGCGCATATTTCATCATGGGAACCCTGTTAAAGGGACAAAAATGGTATGTCCTTTTATACAGGATCCTGACGTTTACTTGATAAACCTCTAGAAGTAACCTAATAATTAGAATTTCAGTGGTTGGATGCATTGATGACACGTATATATTCCCATCATCACACTTTCCGAAAACGGATTACTGTATGGAATGGAAGGATGTCAAATGGATGGGTAGTCCGAGATATAGCTGTTAAATGAACACAAATTATTAACAATTGTATGGTCATCTTTATTTCCTACAAAAGCTTTAACATTAATATTCTTCCTCCATCTCCTCGTCATCTGTCAGTGATGCTGGTGTTTTACGAGCCTCTGCCTTCTTGCTGTTGGCTGGCCTGAGACGTCAAATGTTAATTTCATTACCCTAATTAATAAATGTAACAGGTGGGATCAGAGGACATTTAATTATGTGAAAAGAGCATTAGACTATGTGGAAAAAGCTGTTGCACACTGAAATAGACACTGAATAACCTACACCCATGAACCTTTATGCTTAAAGCTTTACCTGATTGAATTATGTTTTTATACTTACACACATTTTTACCTGCTGCCTCATTATTTTTTTTGGCTGTGGGATACCATGAAAATTAAACTTAATTAAACTAATTAAGAATTAAACTTACATATTGACCCAAAAGTATGCGGACGTCTTTTGTCGGGTGCTGTTGCCATGGTGAATCATAATTTCGGAGCTCCATTGATCATGGCTTTTCATAGTCGTGGTGCACTTAACTCAGGCTGCGTCCGAAAACCTAGGCAGCTGACTTGTTGCCCGTTTGTGCATGAAGGCACCTCACAAAACTTATTTAGGACAGACTTCTAAGGCAGTGTAACAGTTTAATGATCTACGCCAAATTAGCGCGAGCTTTGGTGAGAAATATTTAATTACTACATTAGTAATTTCTCGCTAGAAATGACATAAGAAGTAGAAAATGTTGGTCAAAAACGTACATTTACACACAAACTGAACAGCAAACGCAACTTTCGGACGCCATCTTTTTTTATAGCTCAACTGTCACAGAATGGAACGCACAGGATTGTGGGATATCAAAGGCAGCGAAGGATACATCTATGCTGCCTTCAAAACTCGATCAGATGAAGGTATCTCAGGAGACAGGAAGTGACGCTAACATTAGATTCAGACATGCCTTGATGCCTTCCTACTTTGAAATGCGTCCTCCGAAGGCAGCATTTTCCAGGTTTCGGACGCAGCCTCAGAGTCAGTCTACTCAGAGTTGATTGAACTAACTCAATTCAGCTGTTCGTATGCTACGAAAACTCAGAGTTTCCCATCTCAGGGTAAATCAACTCAGAGTTCAAATTTAAACTTAGAGTTGGTTGAACCTCTTTATTGAAACGGGTCCCATGTCACTTCTTCCCATGTTGGGGGCTGATGTTTTCAAGCTTTCATGCAAAAAGAAAGTAATTTGGGTGGGTGAGGAAACCATAGCAAAATTTCAATCCAAGGTGACCTATTCCTTTAAATGGGGAATTTAGTTTAGAACTATGTTTTCAGTGGTGTATAAAGACCTTACATAATGAACCATTATGTTTTTATTACCTTAGAATGAGCCATTTCTATCTACATACACCGCAGGTCCCCTTACAGTGAAGTCACCATTTTGTGCCACCATGTTTCTACAGTAGCCCTAAACGGACAAACTTCTCTACAGAGCTCTAGCTACTCTCTGCTGTCTCAGACGACATCTTTGTCCTGTGTCGGCCACCATAGCTTCTCTATGTGCTTCAAAGGGAGGGGTGAGCGGTGGGCGGTTGCAATTCGCAACCTCACCACTAGATGCCGCTAAAATGTACACAGTGCACCTTTAATGTATTCCTTAAATGTTCTTTAAATAGGACATGTACTGATAAGGATCAGGGCATTTGAATTTTAGAGGTATTCAAAAAGCATTGTCAGAATTGTTCTGTTGGGAAAACGATCGAGATGGTGTGAGGGTTTAGATCTGCATCATTGATGTGCAGAACAGAGAATCAGCACTAATCTGGATTTTGCTGAAGGCTCTGCTGTAGCCAACTGTGATCACCGTAAGTTTACAAAAGCACCATTTAATCATGTCTTCTCCCAAATGATAAAGTTAATCAGCTCATCTTCAATAATAACTATTAACATGACTGTCAGTTGCTTCACTGTAGGAGTACATGCCCCTTTAATTATTGTCTAATGTGCTCCTGGCCATTTTATGAAAAAAGACCTCACTGACCTTTAATAAGAAATTATCCCTGTCCCCTTTAACCTCTTCCATCACCAAGTCTGTAAGCAGGTCAAGAAGTCAACCGCTGCGTCTGAATATGCCTACTTCCATACTATAGCTATAGTAGGCGAAAAACAGTATGTGAGCCGAGTAGTAGGCTATGTCCGAATTCATAGTATTCATTAACACAGTAGGTGAAAAATACACTCACTGACTGAAATGCGCATTCATTGGACACATTACTATCCCATGAGGCTATGGGGGAGGATTTGTGAATGGAAGTGAAATGATGCAACTGACGCCATAGGTTACATGACAATGACAACATGGCGGATGTAGTATGTCCGAATTTCATTCATACTACACACATTCGTACTATAGAACATCTATACCTTTTTAACCATCGACACCTTTTGTAACGGTCGCAAAGTAAGTTTCAAACCAAATGTAGTTCCTACTATACAGTATGCGATTACGGATGCAGCGAATGTTTGGCATGGTTAGCATAGCCTTGTTAGCTTCTACCAACCTAAACTCATGAGAAAATGTAAGCATTTTATGAGGTGGTGATTTTGTATGAATTTACGAGATAGTGTTGGCTTCTGTTGTTAGATGCCTTAACCACAACATCTGGATAGCTTTCTCCATGTATCACAAACCTCCTTAAAGTCGGCATGAAACAGAACAGTCTTTTTTTTCTCTATTGAGACATATATCCCAGTGAAACGGCTTCTGAAACAAGAAAAAAAATGTAGGGTGGGACTTAATTTTGTCCATGGGGAATTGATTGGATGGTTGTGGTTTGCTATTGCAGTGATGTCATGTAAGTGACAGTTTGATCCCGCCCTCGAGAAGAGAAGAGATGTTGCTGCAAGAGGGAGGGGAAGTAATTTTGATTAAAGATTACGAGGACACATAAATTAAAAAAAATATATGTAAACAGATATATCATTTATAATAAATACAACAATGTTGCATAAAAAAAAGAATGGTCCATTTTGATTTCATTGTGACTTTAATTCCAGTAAACAACTGAGATAAAAAGTCACTTGAATTTGAACAAAATCTAGCAGAGTTTAAGACTAAGTTTTTAATTGTGTGCTTGTGAAAAAGAAGTGCACTTGAATTGAATACACACTTGTAGTGTGCTTCAAATCTTAAAGTATATATTTTTATTTATAAAGTGCCCGAAAACATTACATTCATTCTTAAAAATAAAGGTTTATAAAAAGGTTTTTTACAGCGATGCCATTTTGGGTTCCCTCAAAGAACCTTTCAGTGAACAGTTCTGAAAATAACTTTTTTTCTTAGTGTGAAGAACATTTTAAAAATCCACTATAAAGAACCTTTTCTGGAATGGAAAGGTTCCATGGATTTTAAAGGTTCTTCGTAGAACCATAGATGCAGATAAAGAACTTTTATTTTTAAGAGTTCGAAGAGTTCTAATCATTTAAGAGTTTTTAAAAGTATGCTGCAGCACTTGAATCTGAATGATTTAATCAATCTGAATAATTGAATTCTTTAATTATTAGGCTATATTTCCTGGAGGAAGAACCCCGCAATCGAATCTTTACTGAAGGGGACAGCAGTGGCTCTTTTTTAACAAAAGCAAGAAAGACTGAGAGAGAAGCTATGCAGGGATTAAAGTATTGACATGCCGAGTGTGGCCTCAGAGCAGACAGACTCCCGCCGCTAACACAAACCTTATACAAACCATCCCTTTCTGAGGAGGTGGTCAATAACGGCTTATCTCCCGCCCCAAAACTTTGATGCGAAAAAGCCTTTCAGGAACGAATTAGCAGGCGCAACTCAATTCGCTGCCAACAAATGACATGAGAAATGGAGCGTCTGCACATATATTCTCATTTTTAATGCATAAAAAAAGGTTTTGTCCTAAAGCAATGCTATTTTTTGCTTCAGACGCTTGAGTATTAACCTAAAAACCGAGGTAAAATTGTGTATCAACAGTGCGACTGCCTGTTGTAATTTTTAAAGTTCCTCTCGACAGTGACAAGGACATAACAGCGTCCTGTTTCTCCCATGACATGCTGTTTCAGTGGTAAAAGTGTCTTTCTTCTGCTTGAAGCCTGGCCTCATTATTATGGTTGATTAAACCCTTCAGTAATTAAGGCCAGGGTAACGCTGTTTAGAAATTATGCTAATTTTCCAGCCCTCTTGCCGACAGGGTCTCCCTGTGCAGTAGCGATTCAAGTAAAGAATAGCATTAGAGAGTGTAATAGGGCACATGCGAATGCCTCTGCCTGAATGCTTGACTTTTGGAAGACCATATACCCCGTGCTTGAATATTCCGTAAAAACGGGGAGCTGAAAATTTCATTTACAGTTGATTCCTTTGGAAAAACGAAGAAGAACAAATAAGGTTTTTCAGAAATCCACAGTTCAAAGGTGGAAGGGAAGGAGGGGGTCTTATTTTCTACCTCTGCCAGCAGAAGGTTTAATTGATCTCGTGGTCCACAGGTACACGATGCCACAGCTGCATTTTCATGTCAGGGAAGAAAGCGCCTTCTGTTGTTCGGCATCTGTCTCAGCTGTCTAGTGCATTTATGGGAGAAGAAAGAGACATGGGCTACTGAACCTGGATGAAAGGCGAATGGAAATGCACCTCTGATAAAATCAAAATGACAATTTTTTTTTTGTGGCTTGACAAAAGCTTTTGGTGTGCTTTGCATTTGCACTGATAAAAAAGCAGAGAAAGGATTATAGTCAGATGGTCATTATAATAAACCATGACTGGATAATCAGGACACAATTGCAAATGGCAATGATAGACTACTGTTCAAATGTTCAAAAGATTTTTTAAAAAGAAATTAATACTAGGGTAAAATAGGGTGTTTTAAATTGATTAAAAGTGACAGTTGTCACCTGTTAGGTGCAATCTATAGTCTCAGCCTCAGATATCACGCCCACGTAGGGTGACCGCCTGGTTATTGCTCTGTTGCAGGACAGTAGATGTGAGTTTGAGGGCCAATGCGGGACATGTGTGTCAGAGATACATTTAGCACTATTATACTACGTAAATATTGATTTACATTAGTTAAAAAAGCCTATTTGCCATCACATTGGTTGATAACGTTTTTAAATCGTCAAGCTTTGTTAATTGTGACCGGCTCTGTGACTGGCACTCAATTTGCCCTGGTTTGAGTGATACAGTACTGGACCTAGTCAGTCTACTAAATATAATAAACTGAATACCAGGCTAGTATAGGTATAGTATAGGTAAAAAAAAAATCACATTTTATGCTAAATTAATTTTTATTTTCCTTTATTAGACTATGCAAACAATAAATGCGTTTTTACTGGATTTAGCACAACTTGAACTTGTATGTTTTTGTTGTCCTGGCTGGTGTAGCTATATATGACTTTTGATGAGGTCTACATGGATCCTTTGCTTCATCAACGCAGTCGTCATCAGCAGAAAAATCCTTCTCTACGAATGTGTTGGTTGGTTATTTTTCCGCTCTAGCTACAACATGACGGCTGTGCAAATGGATTTTTAAATGCCAATTATTTCTTATTGTGGTATTGCAATTTCAGGGAAGAAATAAAATAATACAGGCATAATTGAAAATGCGGGACTGGTGGTCACCCTATATTCCTATGGACCATTGGCTGAACGTCTGATGCATAAGGCACACAAAATGGGAAACACTTCAGGAGTTTTTAAGTCGTCATTTGATTTTTGATTAGAATTATACAGGATTTCCAGGAGAGGTGTGTGTCGCGTTCTTTAATGGTCCGCCTGAAAACAAAGCCGTCATGATGCCAAACCCCCTTATGGAAAAAGAAAGCCATCGTGTTTACAACTGTGACAATGAGCGCTTATCAGGATCAACTAAACACTGGATTTTCAAAGTATGTGAAGTTCGCGGCTCCATTGTTGCAGTAAACTTGCACAACATTCTTGAATGAATCATTTATTAGATGCACGCTAGTCAGTTGACTTTACATTTTCACTCCCCTAAACATGACACGGAACAAAATGAACCGTGATTGGTTGCTTTACATGTCGGTCAGACATCCTCTTGGGCAGTCCTTGGCCAATGAACCCTGGGATCGAGTGTCTGGCTACGCGAGACTAGGTGCAATCCAAACTCGAATGACTCAGGTAGATACTTTAATACACAAACCCAAGATAAATGGAGAATCCACAATGCACACAAAACAACAACACAGGCGATAACCGACAGTGAACTAAACAAAACGAGGAGTGCTTATACAAAGAGAACTAAACTAGACACAGGTGGGAATAACCAGTAACCTAGGTAACAAACAGACTGGAGTATTGATGCTGTGTTATGCCCAATCATTCCTCATTCATCAATCCTAGCAATAAAATAAGTCCAAATATAAAAATAAATATGAACCATATTGCATAGATTTATGTGCACCAATAAACCAGATAGAAAATCTGATCCAGATATTACTTCCACTATGACACACAGAAGAAAAAAACTGCCCTAAATGACAATGGCAACATATAGACAGAAATGTACTCTTCTTTTGTGTCAGTAAAAATGGGTCATACACTATTTTAGATACAGTAGTACCAAAACTTCTGAATATGTCCAAGTTTGGGGTGCGTTTAAATGGGCCAGTGCCACTCATTTGAACACTTTCCTTTTCAAACAAGTGGGAAAAGGGCATTTATCGCATTTATCTCCAACAGTTAACCTACTTTTGCTTGTTTGCAATTGACTCATGCAAGAGATCTCCTAATGCAGAGTCCTGCAGTGCTCTCTCACAGTGAGAGGGGCAATGCATGTTCAATTAGCTGAACCTTTGTGCTAGAGTCAACAATACTGAAACATACAAGTTTATTTAAAAAAAACAGGCTTTGTAACGGAATGTTATTGTCTGTTTGCGAATTGACAAGCATGATTTATTCAAACATAACAAACCCTAAAATTAGAAACAACCCATGGTGTTTGATTCATGGTACAATCTATGTTTCTGATCATGGGAGGTGTGACAGAAACAGTTAGACTGACTTAAATAGGACATTTTTCTTTTGAGACAATTGAGTTGTCTTTGTGTTTTTCATCTACTTTGAACTACTACCCCTATTGGTTATGTGATTTCAACTAAATCCAGACTAACTGAATAAAACAGACACTAAACTTCTAGACTAATAAATGAATGGTGTGATTTAGGACAGGCCAGACTTGCTATTGGTCTTTCTGCACAGTTCTCATCATTCTTTAACAACTGGTTACTTATTGCTTTAGACATCAGAACATCTCCTGCTTCCTGTACCTCAGAAGATGAAAGTGGATCTTCTGGTGACAGACTCGCAACATGAGGGTGCAATAATGCAATATGATTTTAATGTCTCCTGATACTCTGTTTTCACATAAATGGGCAAAGACCATTTTTTTACTATTCACGAGGAAGGACCACGCCACAGCCATGAATGTTGGAGAATTATTTATTGAAGAAGTTAGGGATGAATAGGGAGAGGATGAGGAGCAAGAGATAAAGGGATGGAAGTCAGGCTGATCTGGGCATCTGGTGTTGGCGGCCGGGAGAGTGGGGGCATCATCTCAGTGAAATGTAGGCCGAGTGATTATGACCCCCCGATCCAACCTGGAAGGGAAGAGAACAGGGGATGGTAAAGATGGCTGAATGGATGAGAGAGGGAGAGGGAGGGTTCGAGAGAACGAGACAAACCGTACTGTAAGGGGTGGCCTGATATAATAAGATTTTGAGAAGTCAGGTGGCGTGGCCCCGCTCCCCAACCTCAGTTAACTAGTTAACTCCATTAAAGGATGCCAAAATCTGCATTACCAATCCATTCATGATTAGGCTAAAATCTGAGTTTCAAAATCTGCATGAGAGGAATAATAAAGTTTATATATATATATATATATATATATACACTCACCTAAAGGATTATTAGGAACACCTGTTCAATTTCTCATTAATGCAATTATCTAATCAACCAATCACATGGCAGTTGCTTCAATGCATTTAGGGGTGTGGTCCTGGTCAAGACAATCTCCTGAACTCCAAACTGAATGTCAGAATGGGAAAGAAAGGTGATTTAAGCAATTTTGAGCATGGCATGGTTGTTGGTGCCAGACGGGCCGGTCTGAGTATTTCACAATCTGCTCAGTTACTGGGATTTTCACGCACAACCATTTCTAGAGTTTACAAAGAATGGTGTGAAAAGGGAAAAACATCCAGTATGCGGCAGTCCTGTGGGCGAAAATGCCTTGTTGATAACTAGAGGTCAGAGGAGAATGGGCCGACTGATTCAAGCTGATAGAAGAGCAACTTTGACTAAAATAACCACTCGTTACAACCGAGGTATGCAGCAAAGCATTTGTGAAGCCACAACACGCACAACCTTGAGGCGGATGGGCTACAACAGCAGAAGACCCCACCGGGTACCACTCATCTCCACTACAAATAGGAAAAAGAGGCTACAATTTGCACGAGCTCACCAAAATTGGACAGTTGAAGACTGGAAAAATGTTGCCTGGTCTGATGAGTCTCGATTTCTGTTGAGACATTCAGATGGTAGAGTCAGAATTTGGCGTAAACAGAATGAGAACATGGATCCATCATGCCTTGTTACCACTGTGCAGGCTGGTGGTGGTGGTGTAATGGTGTGGGGGATGTTTTCTTGGCACACTTTAGGCCCCTTAGTGCCAATTGGGCATCGTTTAAATGCCACGGCCTACCTGAGCATTGTTTCTGACCATGTCCATCCCTTTATGACCACCATGTACCCATCCTCTGATGGCTACTTCCAGCAGGATAATGCACCATGTCACAAAGCTCGAATCATTTCAAATTGGTTTCTTGAACATGACAATGAGTTCACTGTACTAAAATGGCCCCCACAGTCACCAGATCTCAACCCAATAGAGCATCTTTGGGATGTGGTGGAACGGGAGCTTCGTGCCCTGGATGTGCATCCCACAAATCTCCATCAACTGCAAGATGCTATCCTATCAATATGGGCCAACATTTCTAAAGAATGCTTTCAGCACCTTGTTGAATCAATGCCACGTAGAATTAAGGCAGTTCTGAAGGCGAAAGGGGGTCAAACACAGTATTAGTATGGTGTTCCTAATAATCCTTTAGGTGAGTGTATATATATTAACTTACAGGAGTAGTTCAACCAATTACATGATATAACTGATTAATATAAATTAATATAATTATATACATAATTGATTATATAAATTAAAATAATTGATTTTTTTTGTTTTTAAGTCTCTTAAGTTCACCAAGGCTGCATTTATTTGATCAAAAATACAGTAATATTGTGAAATATTATTACAATTTAAAATAACTGTTTTCTATTTTAATATATTTTAATATGTAATTTATTCCTGTGATGCAACCTGAATTTTCATCATCATTACTCCAGTCATCAGTGTCACATGATCCTTCAGAAATTATTCTAATATGATGATTTGATGCTCAAAAAACATTTCTAATTATTATCAATGTTGAAAACAGTTGTGCTGCTTCATATTTTTGTGGAAAACATGATACATTTTTTTCAGGATTCTTTGATGAAAGTGCAAAAGAACAGCATCTATTTGAGATAGAAATCTTTTGTAACATTATAAATGTCCTTACTGTCACTTTTGATCAGTTTAATGCATCCTTGCCTAATAAAACTATTATTTATTTATTTAGAAATCTTACTAACTCCAAAGATTCTGAAAGTTATTGTTGTGAATATATATAGTATATTCTCAGGCACATTCCCATTTGCACTGATGATTATCAGAGACTTTTCTCTGATGTACTTGTTACCATTAAGAATAAGCCACTTCACTGCGACTGCATGTTGTATGCCATCAATCCCCCAAAAATCTCTAATCTTTGCTGTAATGTACTCCATATTTGTCACTTCTGAAACAGGACCCAATTCCTTCTCATATACAAAAATAGGATGCTCAGTACCAAGTTCATTTTGACAACTTTCAAAAAGTTGATTACAGTTTGCAAGTGACTTGCAGACATTTTTGTAGTTCCATTTCGATGACCACTGCTTGAAAAAAAGAGTGTTTTGACTCAAATCTCATGCACATATGCCTTATCAAAAGGCCTAGAGAAAGAATTTGAGCAGGGAGATGTAGCATGAAATGTTGCTTAGGAATTACATTATTCCCAGGAAAAAGTTGCTTAAACTTTTTCAGATGCAGTTCAATCATTGTTTTCAGTCTTAATACACTTTGCACATATAAAACAGGAGCAAAAAGTATCTGAACTATCTCAATTAAGTCCAAAACAAACTGAACATATTCATTTTTTTCAATACTGTTTAACAGAAAAGGCATGATCTTCAACAATATTAGCATTTGACCAGAGATCTGTTTAAGTTTGTTATCATTAGATGCCAAAGTACTGACACTGATTGGACATGGTTTGTCCCATATGTCTATTGATGAATAAGGAAAACTCTGCATGGCTAAATTGAACATGTCCAACTCCATCTGTCCAGAAAGAACAAGGTATTTTAACACGCATTTAATTTCCATGGGTGCAACACCCTCAAGATTGATGTGCATTATATCCTGTGGAATTTGCTCAATAAGGTCAAATGCTGGAAAATCAATCAACTTGCTTCTTCTGTTAATTCCATAGGTGGTTTTGAGAGCTGATTTCAAGAATTCGGTGCTAGCCCTTTCTATTTCAAGGTACTGTCTAAGGTGTTTTTCCAGCTTTCTTTTGGTGAAACTTTTTTCTTCAAAATTCCTTTGCATTTCTTCAAAGGTACATTTGCAATGCCTACACTTACTGTAGGCAAAACCAACTCTTACCTTGAAACCAGCAAGCTCGTGTTGTACAAGTGTGTCACCACATACTGAAACTACAGCACCAAATAAATCCATTTCACCATTCTGGGTTTGGATTTGTACACCATTATAAAGCAGCTGTAAGTGTTCATTAATTCTTTGCAACACAACATCCACACCACAGTCGTCAATATCATTAGCTTTTGCTATAGCAAGGAGTCTGATTGCAGCAAGCTTTGACCTAAACTTGGGGTCTATATTTCCTAAAGTATAATAAACCATCAGTAATTTATTTACAGAAGCGTGTGACCCCAGGGGATTGCATATCTCTATTTCATCAGTGTACAAAATCAACTGCAAAGCAGAAGGTTTTACTGAAAACAGTGGGTGGGATTTGAAAAGACTCCCATCAGTAATATCATACAAAAAAATCAGCTTTGTGGCAGCTCTGTGGTGTGGTGCTGATCATATCCAAAATTCTGGGATTGGACAAGAACGGTTCAAGACTGTTAATTAGGGGAATATAGTAAAAGCTTTTGTTTCTGATCGCAAGAACCCTTGATTGTCCTTTCTTAACTCTACAAACCCTTTGAGACATCACTATCTCCTCCGGTTTAACTGGGTTAAAAAGCTCCTGAATGGTGCTGTCCTGCATGTATGTGGTGGCCATAATGGAGAAAGGATCCTGAAAATTATCAAATGTTGCCAGTGCCTCCTCTTGGAGCTGCTCCACACTGTCTGAATGTCTTTCGAAGATCCTCTTCATTCTGTCCCTCAATGTATTCAGAAGAGAAGTTTGATACTGCTAGACTCCAGAGACAATACTGTTGACGTTCCTCTGAAACATATAAAAAAAAACTCAATGTCACAAAACCATATGGTGTTTATTGTTGTTAAGATTACATTATAGATTAGGTAAAAAAAAAATGAAATAAGTAAAGCTTAAGTATGTGATTATTATCCCCTGTAAATACTGAAAGATGATAAACAATTGTAGCCTTAATAGCATGCATTCTATACACACACATACATGAGTTTATGCATTTTTGTGATGTACAGTGGGGAGAACAAGTATTTGATACACTGCTGATTTTGCAGGTTTTTCTACTTACAAAGCATGTAGAAGTCTGTAATTTTTATCATAGGTACTCTTCAACTGTGAGAGATGGAATCTAAAACAAAAATCCAGAAAATCACATTGTATGATTTTTAAATAATTAATTTGTATTTTATTGCATGACATAAGTATTTGATCACCTACCAACCAGTAAGAATTCCGGCTCTCACAGACCTGTTAGTTTTTCTTTAAGAAGCCCTCCTGTTCTCCACTCATTACCTGTATTAACTGCACCTGTTTGAACTCGTTACCTGTATAAAAGACACCTGTCCACACACTCAATCAAACAGACTCCAACCTCTCCACAATGGCCAAGACCAGAGAGCTGTGTAAGGACATCAGGGATAAAATTGTAGACCTGCACAAGGCTGGGATGGGCTACAGGACAATAGGCAAGCAGCTTGGTGAGAAGGCAACAACTGTTGGCGCAATTATTAGAAAATGGAAGAAGTTCAAGATGACGGTCAATCTCCCTCGGTCTGGGGCACCATGCAAGATCTCACCTCGTGGGGCATCAATGATCATGAGGAAGGTGAGGGATCAGCCCAGAACTACATGGCAGGACCTGGTCAATGACCTGAAGAGAGCTGAGACCACAGTCTCAAAGAAAACCATTAGTAACACACTACGCCGTCATGGATTAAAATCCTGCAGCGCACGCAAGGTCCCCCTGCTCAAGCCAGTGCATGTCCAGGCCCGTCTGAAGTGATGTCTGGATGATCCAGAGGAGGAATGGGAGAAGGTCATGTGGTCTGATAGAGCTTTTTGGTCTAAACTCCACTCGCCGTATTTGGAGGAAGAAGAAGGATGAGTACAACCCCAAGAACACCATCCCAACCGTGAAGCATGGAGGTGGAAACATCATTCTTTGGGGATGCTTTTCTGCAAAGGGGACAGGACGACTGCACAGTATTGAGGGGAGGATGGATGGGGCCATGTATTGTGAGATCTTGGCCAACAACCTCCTTCCCTCAGTAAGAGCATTGAAGATGGGTCGTGGCTGGGTCTTCCAGCATGACAACGACCTGAAATACACAGCCAGGGCAACTAAGGAGTGGCTCCGTAAGAAGCATCTCAAGGTCCTGGAGTGGCCTAGCCAGTCTCCAGACCTGAACCCAATAGAAAATCTTTGGAGGGAGCTGAAAGTCCGTATTGCCCAGCGACAGCCCCGAAACCTGAAGGATCTGGAGAAGGTCTGTATGGAGGAGTGGGCTAAAATCCCTGCTGCAGTGTGTGCAAACCTGGTCAAGAACTACAGGAAACGTATGATCTCTGTAATTGCAAACAAAGGTTTCTGTACCAAATATTAAGTTCTGCTTTTCTGATGTATCAAATACTTATGTCATGCAAGAAAATGCAAATTAATTACTTAAAAATCATACAATGTGATTTTCTGGATTTTTGTTTTAGATTCGGTCACTCACAGTTGAAGAGTACCTATGATAAAAATTACAGACTTCTACATGCTTTGTAAGTGGGCAAACCTGCAAAATCGGCAGTGTATCAAATACTTGTTCTCCCCACTGTATTTTCTATGATTGGTCACCAACACATATTGCACCTTTTTAAACATGTATTTATGTACATTTATTATTAAACATTAATATTAAAATTGTATTCATTTTGATGCATTGGAAGGGGTGTTAAAGTGATAGTCAAAATTAGAAAAATCTCATTAAATTAGAAAAATCTCATTATTGTTCACCCTCATGTGGTTCCAAACCTGTATAACTTGTAGGACACAAAAAGATGATATTTTAAAGAATGTTGGTAAGCAAACAGTTCTGAGTTTCCATTGACGTCCATAGTATTTTTTCTATACTATGTAAGTAAATTAAAATATCTTATTTTGTGTTCTGCAGATAAAAGACAGTCATACAGGTCTAGAAAATAATGATGACAGATTTTTAACTCTTGGGTGGACTATCCCTTTAAAATACAATTAAAATATTAACATAATATTAATGACATGCAGTGGAATACCTGGGACAGGTGGCATTTTTCCCGGACATTAACTGTAAATGCAGCTGCACGTCTGGTAAGATTTTTACTTAATTTAGTTCATTCCTGTGGATGTAAATACACAATAAGACTAGTTCACATAAAGTGTTCTATAGCCTTCTAACATTATTATGGAAGACAGCCAACATTACATCTTACCTGATGATCAGGATGTTGAATCGGGAAATCCTCAAGCTCCTGCTGTGAGGTTTCATTTGGGGTGGCAGGTGTGTTGACTTCACTACTGGTCCTTTGCATCCCTCTTTTTTGAGTAGTACAGTCCAAAAAAACTGGTATATCAAAATGTTCACCTCCAGCTCTAGATGGCTCAGATGTAGATTTCATCCATCCAGGGTTTGGGCACCCAGTTGCAAGATACAGAGCATGTGTGCGTCTGATATGGTAGTAGAAGGAATTGAATACTATGTATTTTTCGGTACACCCATCAATTCCGCATATAACACAGAAATCTATGGCAAGCCGTTTTGACTTTTATTCATTCACAGGATTTGAATTCTTGATATCAACAATTGAATTGCTACTAGTAAAAATGTTAATTTCTGATATCATGAATGTGATTGTTACTAGTAAGAAAGCCATTTTAGATATCTGAAATTATATTGATATCAGGAATTGAATACTGACTACCGGCACATCCGGGAACTTAACTGTCAATTTCGTCACCGCCCCTTTTTAGGGGAAAATAAACTATGCTGCGTCCCAATTCGCCTACTTATACTACGACCTAAAAGTATGTACTCTTTTTGTGAAGAAAAAGTACATACTTTTGAGTGTGTAGCAGAAGAGTATTCAAGCTTTGGGACATACTACTTCATCATCTTTAACGGACTCGCTTAGTTACGTGCATCCCGTCACCGTTTAAACTGCCCTGTCAATCATCGTCACAGTTAAAATCCTCCACATTCAATTTCATTTCCTACCGTATCGGAGAGAAATGTAGTAAGTAGCACGTTGATCTGCCATTTGTGGGTCTTTAATGTAGAGACTCTCCTCATGTGTTTGCAATTTAAATATAATGATGCATTTAAAAGTTTATGGCCAAACGTATCATTACAAAAGTTCACAATGCTGCTGCAGGTGAAATATAATGTGGATAACATTGAATAAATATCTTTTCGTCAGGTTAAATACTGATAATTGATCACTCAAGCCCCTTAATCTAAACCTCTCTACTCAACCGTCGGACTCGCACACCTGTCATGTTTGTAGTTTTTAACACTTTTTATCTGTGTTTGTAGTTCTAATCGAATCCTCGTCCAACTCGCAATGGGTTGTGGGCAATATCAGCCGTTAGAGTGCGCGTCGATCTGTACTTCGAATTCTGACCGGAAATAGCACACCATCCGGGTATCTTTGGAATACTCTTTTCAACATACTACGATTTGGGACATACTAATTATATTTTCGAATACTATTTAGGACGGATAGTATGCGAATTGGGACGCACCGCTAGACTTCCCATAGACTTCAATACAAAATAGCGGCACAAAACAATGTCCGTACACAGCCGGCAGGCGTGAATAACTTAAGAAATCACTAAGATTAAACATGTCAAGTAATTATATGTCCACCCTAACTGCCATAGAGCATGAAAGATACATCCACACACTTAATTTGGTCAATTTAAAAACATTTCCCTTCATTCTCCCAGCGTCAAATTGGTGTAACAAGTGAATGATTTTACTTCGTTTTTGAAAGTAAACATCTTTAAATGTATATATTATGTCTTTATATTTAGAGTACTAAGTGCACTTTTCTGTCCAGCCATACAACTATAGCCTGACTTAGCTTTCGATAGCATCATCCGTACTTCATGATTCAAAAACGAAGTAAAATCATTCACTGGCTTACCTGGTGACTCGATGAGGTACGAGTAAATGTCCGGGTAAGACACCTCTGGCCACTGTGTGGGGTTGTTACACCAATTTGACGCTGGGAGAATGAAAGGGACATTAAATTGACCAAATTAAGTGTGTGGATGTATCTTTCATGCTCTATGGCTCTATGGCTCAACAGAGACTTCAACTTTAACGCCGGTTTCACACTGCACGCGCAAGCAGTGTGGTGGCAGGGCAGAAGCTGTGCATATGGAGAGCGGGAGCAGCGTGCGCCCGTTGTGCTTTCACACTGCATTCACACGGGGCATCTGCGTCAATGCTTGATGGAGGGCGTGTCTGAAGCTTGGTACTGACGCGACCGTCATAGTGACAACAGCCAATCATACTACAAACCCGATTCCAAAAAAGTTGGGACACTGTACAAATTGTGAATAAAAACAGAATGCAATGATGTGGAAGTTTCAAATTTCAATATTTTATTCAGAATACAACATAGAGGACATATCAAATGTTTAAACTGAGAAAATGTATCATTTTAAGGGAAAAATAAGTTGATTTTAAATTTCATGGCATCAACACATCTCAAAAAAGTTGGGACAAGGCCATGTTTACCACTGTGTGGCATCCCCTCTTCTTTTTATAACAGTCTGCAAACGTCTGGGGACGGAGGAGACAAGTTGCTCAAGTTTAGGAATAGGAATGTTGTACCGTTCTTGTCTAATACAGGCTTCTAGTTGCTCAACTGTCTTAGGTCTTCTTTGTCACATCTTCCTCTTTATGATGCGCCAAATGTTTTCTATGGGTGAAAGATCTGGACTGCAGGCTGGCCATTTCAGTACCCGGATCCTCCTTCTACGCAGCCATGATGTTGTAATTGATGCAGTATGTGGTCTGGCATTGTCATGTTGGAAAATGCAAGGTCTTCCCTGAAAGAGACGACGTCTGGATGGGAGCATATGTTGTTCTAGAACTTGGATATACCTTTCAGCATTGATGGTGCCTTTCCAGATGTGTAAGCTGCCCATGCCACACGCACTCATGCAACCCCATACCATCAGAGATGCAGGCTTCTGAACTGAGCGCTGATAACAACTTGGGTTGTCCTTGTCCTCTTTAGTCCGGATGACATGGCGTCCCAGTTTTCCAAAAAGAACTTCAAATTTTGATTCGTCTGACCACAGAACAGTTTTCCACTTTGGCACAGTCCATTTTAAATGAGCCTTGGCCCAGAGAAAACGCCTGCGCTTCTGGATCATGTTTAGATATGGCTTCTTTTTTGACCTATAGAGTTTTAGCCGGCAACGGCGAATGGCACGGTGGATTGTGTTCACCGACAATGTTTTCTGGAAGTATTCCTGAGCCCATGTTGTGATTTCCATTACAGTAGCATTCCTGTATGTGATGCAGTGCCGTCTAAGGGCCCGAAGATCACGGGCATCCAGTATGGTTTTCCGGCCTTGACCCTTACGCACAGAGATTGTTCCAGATTCTCTGAATCTTTGGATGATATTATGCACTGTAGATGATGATAACTTCAAACTCTTTGCAATTTTTCTCTGAGAAACTCCTTGCTGATATTGCTCCACTATTTTTCGCCGCAGCATTGGGGGAATTGGTGATCCTCTGCCCATCTTGACTTCTGAGAGACATTGCCACTCTGAGAGGCTCTTTTTATACCCAATCATGTTGCCAATTGACCTAATAAGTTGCAAATTGGTCCTCCAGCTGTTCCTTATATGTACATTTAACTTTTCCGGCCTCTTATTGCTACCTGTCCCAACTTTTTTGGAATGTGTAGCTCTCATGAAATCCAAAATGAGCCAATATTTGGCATGACATTTCAAAATGTCTCACTTTCAACATTTGATATGTTATCTATATTCTATTGTGAATAAAATATAAGTTTATGAGATTTGTAAATTATTGCATTCCTTTTTTATTCACAATTTGTACAGTGTCCCAACTTTTTTGGAATCGGGTTTGTACTTTTCCGTTGTTGCATGAACGCAATTGGCTAGCATCTGCGCTAGGGTATTTGCATAGGCGATCTGATTGGCTGACGCCTGCATTGGCGCTTGAAAAGTTGAAAACTTTTCAACTTATGCAGCGAGCAATGGCAGTGATGCGACGCAACGGAACCCACAATTCAGTTCGGCAACGCATGACATCACCCATTCAAAGTAAATGAAAAGCGCTTACGCCGACGCCCCGTGTGAATGCAGCGTCACACTGCCAGCGTTTGTCGCACACAGCTGAACCGTGGCGTGTGTATTGCAAATACAGACGAATATCTTCCATTCTGTCACCTTTTCCGGTGTTCTCCTCCGACTCCTGTCTGTCTCGTGCTTTGATTTATGATGGGCAGCATATATCTGCTGCGAATGCGACCGTGTTCCCCTCTGTCCCAAACACATATGCATAACATGCTGTATATAGGTAGTTTGCATGATAAAAGTAACCTTAAAGTTAAGATATGCCTCAAGTTTTAATCAGGCCTTTGACATTTGGGCAAAAACTTCTGGCAGTGATGTGTTTTCGTGTATTTTATTTATTTTTTTCACAGCGCTGGATGTCATATGGTGATTGTGAAACACACGGAACACTTCACTACATGATTTCATGGTGAAATGTGTTATTTTTCATGTTAATCAGGTCAATTTTGATCAAGAACAATGCACTGTGGCTTTAATTCAGTGTAAGCAGCGCAGCAAAAATAGACTCAGCGCCGAAACGATTGCGGCACTGCCGCTTCTACTCTGCTCCTGCGACGCGCTGCCGCGCTGCCTCTGCGTGCGGTGTGAATGCTCTAATCTGTTAACATGGGCCCGAAAAAATACGCTCTGCTAACGCATGCAGTGTGAAACCGGCGTAAGGCAACAAAAAAGAATGCATATTAATGCCGACAGTGATTTTTTTATCTTAATGAAAATCTCCGCTAATGAAGGCAAAAATAAAGTCTTGCTAACATATAAAAGAAATCAATTAAACTTGCAAACGATAAGCAGTGCAAAGAAACAGTCCAACGATCAGAATACATTCACACCGTCACCATCAGAAAACCGGAACCGGAATATTACTGATATTCTGGTGGGCAATGGTCAGCGCGCTTTTGTTCGAAACAATTATCACCAATACTTTCAAGTTCAAATATACACAAATAATTAATTTTAATAGCAGTATTTGCAGTTCTTATACTAGTATTTGACTAATGACGAAGTAGGCATACTTCATATTTCCCCTCGTTGTACTTGTGTGGTATCGTCTGTCGGTTAGCTTGGAAAAAGACAGCCAACAGTCAGCCACATTGGATTTTCTGCTGAGCTGTGGTATATATTTTTTCATTACAAAGTAAATTAAACTATAGAAAAACATAATTTTCTTGAAAATGTTATGTTACAGTGATTGTTAAAGCTGCAGCCTGGTCCAGCAATAATTTGGTCTCGTTAGCCAATAGGTTAGCTAATAACTTAGCAAATGCTATTTGTCTCATGCGCAAGTTATACGTTTTTCTTATGGCCAAATTTGAAATGGTCTGACATCCAGATGCTTGCTTACTTCGTGTTTTATCTCGTTTGTGATGCCACACAAAATTTAGTGCTAAGGAAACATCATCTGACATTTGAAAAGAAGCGGGAGAACAAAGGTAAGCAATTTTGAATTATTCTCAGTTGCATGTCGCGAATTTTATTTGAGTGCAGTATAACAGCTTCATCAGTCAATATAACGTAAGAGTGAGTTAAATATTTTTTGCGATGATGGACTTCTGTGTACACTATTAAAAATGATATACAGTACAACACACACACACACATATATATATTAACGCTGTCATTATACGATCATTATATGATCACGCTCTTATTCATGCAAATGTTTTTAAATCATTCAAGCGCGACAAGAGAACGTGCTGTCTGTGAATGTCCTGAGTGTGTCTCAATCAGCTCTCTAACTTACTAGGTGGTGAATCAGTATATCGTGTACATGAATGTGGCCTACTCTCTGATCCGTGCCCTGACTACTGAACTAGGGAGCTGATTGAGACGCACTCTGTCTATGTGACACACACGACGCGCACCAGAATCGAGTTCTCTTTCGTGCTTGAACGAGCAGAATTATGCCAAAATGCCCATTTTGTAAGTATGTTCATAAGAGCAGTCTTAAATGAGTTAAATAACATCTTAAATGAGCTTAAAGAGTTGAGAGGAAATGTGCGTGATAGCGCGTCAGATCCGCGTCATGTTTGGCAGATCTTAAAGTGACAGCAGCCACTAATGATGTCTGTCATTAATGTGAATCGCAGAACAAAGGTAACAGAGAAAATTATAGCTTTAATAAGGATTCATCTATATTTAATTTATAATTTATGTTGTGCAGACTGTTTGATAACTTTATTCAATTTCTGTATATTTCCTACCTGTTAGTCAGGCCACAGGCAAATATGACATTTATTATAATGGGTTTATGTGAAGATTGTTTTAAGATTGTCCCCTCAAATTAAAAGTTTTTTTTTTTTTTTTTTTTAAATTGATATAGCTTTTAATTATAATGTAATGTTGAATGTCTATCAATAATGTTTAAAAAAATCTATGTCAGACATCAGTATCAGTATTAGTATGTGATACTGGCCTTCATTCATAAGAATATTACAACAAATATTAAAAAAATACTGCCTTTAAGTTGTTTCTACATTAATTTGGAGAGTAACTGTGAAATTATTACAATATAAAAATATTAAAAACTATTAAAAAATGTTTTAATCACGATTAATTGACAGCACTAATATACTGTCATTAATGTTAATCAAAGAGCAAAGGTAACAGAGAAAATTATATCTTTAATAAGGATTAATCTATCTATCTATCTATCTATATATATATAATAAAGTCATTTACAGTATGTGAATACGTCAACATCAATCAATAATTCAAAAAGAACCATACATTACATACATGTCTTCACTATAAACCATAGCTATACCTTTATATTAACCTTTAGTAATAATAACAAACATTATTATGTGATATTTCCTGCCTGCCAGGTAAAGGAGCAGTTAAAGGAACTACAAGAAAGGTACAATAATGGATGGACTGGATGATGTTTCAGTATCGACTTTGAAGGGTCGGTCATGTTTAGGTGTTAAAGCTACATATTAAGTTAATATTAAGTTTAAAAAACTTTTTGAGATCACTGTCAGCATGTGACCTGTGAAGTTAAATGCTGGTAAATTTATAAGATGAAATAGGTAAAAAAAATTTTATAGCTGCCAACATTGATGAGGCCTTGCTCCACACCCTCAGTCGTGATGATTTGAGAGACCTTTTTCCTGGGCCAGAACACTTTCTCAGGAGGAAACGAGTGTGGGCTCTTATTAGCCCAGAGGTAACTGTTACCTACTTTGTCAAATAATATCTAGCACAAGACACGTTGTTTGTAAATAATTTTTTTAATCTGCTTTTTTAGGATGAGAATCCCACCTTACCAGACCAAGCTGGCCATAGTGAAACAAGAACTGTGTCTGCACTTAGAGGAACGCCAATCAGCCCTCAGGAATGCACTCCATAGAGGTCTGCTAACTATATGTATATAGCCGATTTAGTTTTTCTTTAGCTCGAACCCGACCCGAAACCCGCAAGTTTTCCTGGACCCGTTGGGCTCGGGTCAGGTTCGGGCTAATGTTTAATGAACAGCCTCGGGTTCGGGTCGGGTTCGGTTTTGTAACTAAGAAAAACTAAATCGGCTATATACATATAGTTTGTGTGCTGTGTGCTTTGCCTGCTTGCTGTGTTGTGACCGAAAGAGCATGCGAGAGAGAGAAAGCACATGCGCAGATTAATACATGCATACATACACACACACACACATACAAAGGCAAAGGCATCACAAAACTGTTTTGCACATGTACTACCACTCTCGCGCGCTATTTCAGTCACAACACAGCAGACGACAGCAAGCAAACATTAATCATGAGTGCAATAACGCAAAAAATTACTGAGGGAAAACTTATCACAGTTCCAGATGATGCAGGAAAAGCTGTACTCTGGAAGAATTATGATCAACTGTCGATGCCGTTCTCTTCCTTCATAACTCGTAGGCTACTGAGAAGGATATATTTGTGTAAATAGTTTAGCAACACTGCGTGAACTTTTTGAAGTTTAAAGTTTGAGTTCCAGAGAAATTTGTGTCTGTTACACCTGTTCGACCACAGCAAAGTTACGTAATTGGTAAGTCCGAGCTTTGGGGCCGCTGTGCCTGTGTTTGTACATGTATTTGTTTACTGTTGCAAGCAATCTTTAAATACAACATATTAAAAAAATGGTATTTGCTGTGAGAAACGGACCTCAGCGCCGGGTCGGGTTCGGGCTTAACATGTAAATGTAATGGTTGGGTCGGGTTAAATAATCTCGGGTGCGGGCCGGGTTCGGGCTTCAGTTTAAAGCCTGTGCAGACCTCTACTTCATTGTGGAAGAAAAGTCCAAAGAAGGCCCTACAGCTTCCCAGTCTTCCAGAATATGTGGTTTATACAGACAGTGGGTTGGAGCAAGCTTGTAAGCATTACTTTGAAATGGCGCACTGGCAGAGAGCAGGAATGTGTCATGTCCAAAGAGCTGAGATGCAGGCTGGTGAGGAACACGGTCACCAGCATGATTTCCATTTTGGGAGCAAGTCAGCAAGAAGAGGAGGTCCGGTACCCTCCCAAGCATGAAGTCACTGCAATGGCCAGACAAATAGTGGAGTAGTATCCCATGCTACAAGATAAAGACAAAACTATGAAACATGTAAGTGATGAAAATTTGTGTTAGATTATGTATTGCACTTACGTTTTAGCATCTATAATTATTTACTTTTGTCTGACATTGTTTATCTGTGACAAATTTGGAAGTTTTCATTTTTATTTGTTCGCTCAATGTGACATTTTATTTACCACAGCTGAGTATTTACAATAACCTTCACAAGAGGCTGCAAAATGTAAAGACCCCACAAAAGAGACAGGGACCAACGCCAGAGAGGGGCCAACCAAAGAAAAGGTGTCACATTGACTTCACATCAAGTGACAATGGAGAAGATTATGATGCAGACTCAAGTGGTGGATCAACCGTTATTTTGCATGAAACACCGGGGAGCAGTTCTGATGATGCCACACTGCGTGTAAGTTGATTGCAATATAAGGCTGGGCAATATTATGATAGTTTTTGAGTTTTTATATTACAGATATTTATATTTTACTTTCCTGATTGTGATTTAACAGATGACTGCTCATTTGTTTTCATTCATTTGGCTCTCTAAACTGCATAAAAACAGCAAAACTGTACTTTTAACTGTCAAATTGTTTTTAAAGTCATTATTCAGCCAAAACAGGCTATTTTATGAGACTATTTTATGTTAATCTAAAACCCATATAATCATTTAGATTGTTTTGTCCAATACCCATTTTACCTATCCATTTTAGCAGACAGGGGTAGCCTGACAGCACAGGCCAGGCATTATAAAACTCTGCAGGAGATGTATAAAAAACCAAAACCCAACCAAGATGCTGTCTCCCTAATCCTTGACCTTGAGTTTCAAGCAAGACGAGCCTTCATTGACAGTGATGCCCTGAAAGAAGAAGAAGAAAGGCCCACAAAGATCCTGGATGCTTATCCATGTTTCAAGGATCTTCATAATGTAAGCAATTAAATTATTTTGGCTCATTTACAAAGCAAGCATTGTTGCAGGTTTTAACACATATTTGCATAGGTGATGGGTGAGCTATGTCGGATCTTGGATAAGGGCAACAGCAAATTCATATGTGAATTAAAGAAAAGATGGGAAGACTTCTGTGCCAAGGTGCAGTTTTATGCTGTTTGGAAGAAAGTGATGAAGCCACCCATGACCCTGGATGGAGACAAGTCATTTTACTGTCTCTAGTACACTGTATTGCTGTTTCCTTGCTCAGACATGGGTGTAAATGTGATTTGTGTATATTGCCAATGTAACGCTGATTAAATAAACCTATGATTATAATTTCCATAAGAGCTTCACGGTTAATTCTTAAAGGGTTAGTTCACCCAAAAATGTTAATTCTGTCATTAATTCCTCACCCTCATGTCCTTCCAAATTTCATTCATCTTCAGAACACAAATGAAGATATTTCTGATGAAATACGAGAGCTCTCTGACCCCTCCATA
This sequence comes from Coreius guichenoti, assembly GCA_039654105.1. NCBI lineage: Eukaryota > Metazoa > Chordata > Actinopteri > Cypriniformes > Gobionidae > Coreius > Coreius guichenoti. The sequence goes on from CM077171.1 coordinate 17,719,254, forward strand.
GACAGCTATTTAATTAACACTTTCAAGGCCCAGAAAGGAAGTCAAGACATCGTTAATATAGTCCATGTGACTCCAGTTGTTCAACCTTCATTTTATGAAGCGACAAGAATACTTTTTGTGCGCAAAAACAAACAAAAATAACGACTTTATTTAACAGTTTCTTCTCGTCTGTGCCAGTCTCCTACGCTGTTGACATTGTAAATGCAGTGCAGATGCTGTTCGTGAGAACCACGACGCATGCGTGTGATACCGACGCAGGAGCTGGCCAATGGTGAGCCGCCTTTCTGCCATAAACCTGGAAGTGCTGCACTTGTATTTACAAGTGTATCAGTAGAGAAGAAATTGTTGAAGTCATTGTTTTTTGCGCACAAAAAGTATTCTTGTCGCTTCATTAAATGAAGGTTGAACCACTGGAGTCACATGGACTATTTTAACAGTGTTTTTACTACCTTTCTGGGCCTTGAAAGGGTTAATGAAATTGCTGTCTATGGAGGGGTCAGAGAGCTCTCTGATTTCATCAAAAATATCTTCATTTGTGTTCTGAAGATGAACGAAGATCTTACGGGTTTGGAACGACATGAGGGTGAGTAATTAATGACAGAATTCATTTTTGGGAGAACTAACCCTTAAAAGGAATGCTTTCTTGATTCAAACACCCACGTTGTCACGGTTGTGTGTAGGAACAGGCAGGAAACTCAGGAGATGCAATCCAAACAGGTTATAATCAAAAACTCAAAGGCAGGCAACAGCACAACTTAGTATAACGGTGACCAGACAAAGAGTGAGGAACATGGAGGAACTTAAGTAGCAAACTGAAACAAGATAATGAACTGAACACAGCTGAAACGAACATAACTAACGAGGGTAACTATGGTAACAAAAGGACTGGCGGGAAAACTAACAAAGGAACATGTGACATGCAAAAACACAACAGAAACAGACTAAACATGTAACATTACGCCCCCTCCGAGTAGGCACGTCCTCGTGCCGTAAAAGGAACAACTGAGGAGGGAGGGGGCTCTGGAGGAAGGTGTGGAAACAAAATAAAAACACACAGTGCAAAGAAAAACAGTCCAAGGAGGAGTGGATGGAGGGAGGAGCCAGAGAGAAGCCAGGAGCCCAGCCAGGAGGAGGCCCCAGGGCGGAGTCAACGGAGGGAGGAACCATTGTGGAGGTACGACTGATGACTCCAGGGGGCCGACTGACAGAGGCGGAGCCAGTGGATGCCCTGGTGTAGCCACTGGGCCGACGCACCATGGCAACGCCGAAGATCCGATGGGGCCTGGCGATGACCTGGGCCCCGACGACCGAGGCGACGGTGGGGACACAGCAGGCCACTGTGGAGCCGGACCGACCTTGCCCCGAGATGAAGTAGGAGGGAGCGAGGAGCCCAACTGAGCCTGAGGGACGGAGGGACGAGGCGAAGCCAGAGGAGTGAAGTCCCGCGGCGAGGGCGGGTTGACGAGCGACCCAGGCGACACATCGGACGGGCGAGGGAGACCGGTGTAACTGGTGGACTGGTGGTCCATGGCGGAGCAGAGGGAGGTAAGAGCCAGGGCAGCATCAAAGGCTCGACGGGCTGAGGTGGAGTCCTGGTTGTTGAAGTTGGAGGCTTAAACCATGGACCCACCAGCCCAGATGTAGCTGCGGGCTGGCAGACCCACGGCGACCACCCCACTCCAAAGGTGGATGGAAGGTGAGTAGAGGGGCTGGAAGGACTGGAGACCGAGACCGGAGATGCCGAGTCCACTCCGGACTGGAGACCGGAGACCGAGACCGGAGATGCCGAGTCCACTCCGGACTGGAGACCGGAGACCGAGACCGGAGATGCCGAGTCCACTCCGGACTGGAGACTGGAGACCGGAGACCGAGACCGGAGATGCCGAGTCCACTCCGGACTGGAGACTGGAGACCGGAGACCGAGACCGGAGATGCCGAGTCCACTCCGGACTGGAGACTGGAGACCGGAGACCGAGACCGGAGATGCCGAGTCCACTCCGGACTGGAGACTGGAGACCGGAGACCGAGACCGGAGATGCCGAGTCCACTCCGGACTGGAGACTGGAGACCGGAGACCGAGACCGGAGATGCCGAGTCCACTCCGGACTGGAGACTGGAGACCGGAGACCGAGACCGGAGATGCCGAGTCCACTCCGGACTGGAGACTGGAGACCGGAGACCGAGACCGGAGATGCCGAGTCCACTCCGGACTGGAGACTGGAGACCGGAGACCGAGACCGGAGATGCCGAGTCCACTCCGGACTGGAGACTGGAGACCGGAGACCGAGACCGGAGATGCCGAGTCCACTCCGGACTGGAGACTGGAGACCGGAGACCGGAGACCGGAGATGCCGAGTCCACTCCGGACTGGAGACTGGAGACCGGAGACCGAGACCGGAGATGCCGAGTCCACTCCGGACTGGAGACTGGAGACCGGAGACCGAGACCGGAGATGCCGAGTCCACTCCGGACTGGAGACTGGAGACCGGAGACCGAGACCGGAGATGCCGAGTCCACTCCGGACTGGAGACTGGAGACCGGAGACCGAGACCGGAGATGCCGAGTCCACTCCGGACTGGAGACTGGAGACCGGAGACCGAGACCGGAGATGCCGAGTCCACTCCGGACTGGAGACTGGAGACCGGAGACCGAGACCGGAGATGCCGAGTCCACTCCGGACTGGAGACTGGAGACCGGAGACCGAGACCGGAGATGCCGAGTCCACTCCGGACTGGAGACTGGAGACCGGAGACCGAGACCGGAGATGCCGAGTCCACTCCGGACTGGAGACTGGAGACCGGAGACCGAGACCGGAGATGCCGAGTCCACTCCGGACTGGAGACTGGAGACCGGAGACCGAGACCGGAGATGCCGAGTCCACTCCGGACTGGAGACTGGAGACCGGAGACCGAGACCGGAGATGCCGAGTCCACTCCGGACTGGAGACTGGAGACCGGAGACCGAGACCGGAGATGCCGAGTCCACTCCGGACTGGAGACTGGAGACCGGAGACCGAGACCGGAGATGCCGAGTCCACTCCGGACTGGAGACTGGAGACCGAGACCGGAGATGCCGAGTCCACTCCGGACTGGAGACTGGAGACCGGAGACCGAGACCGGAGATGCCGAGTCCACTCCGGACTGGAGACTGGAGACCGGAGACCGAGACCGGAGATGCCGAGTCCACTCCGGACTGGAGACTGGAGACCGAGACCGGAGATGCCGAGTCCACTCCGGACTGGAGACCATTTGGCTGGGTGGCGCTGTGACCATTTGCATTGGCAGAGCTGAAACCTCTGGGCTCTGGGCTGGGGCTGGAGCCCTCTCTGGGCTCTGGTCCATGGCTGGAGCTCTCTCTGGGCTCTGGCTCTGGACGGAGACTGAGGGCTCCACTGGGCTCTGGACGGAGACAGGGTGCGCCACTTTCTCTGGGCTGAAGGTTACACTGGGTTTTGGGGCTGAGAACCAGGGAAGGGAAGCTGCTTTCAAAGCCGCCCCGACCGATGTCACCGCAGGATCCTTCACCTTTGCCCCCAGGTCCTGGCTGTTGGAGACATGTTTCCGGGCCCTTGGAAACAAGGGTGGCCAGGAGGGGAGGCGACCCCTGGAGAGGCACGTGGAGGGCACTGGCTTCCGGATAGGAACTGAACGATGATTTTCCTTAGCTACTTCAACAAGGAAATCAGAACCACATAAATTGAGGACATAGTTAATAAAGTCCGCTATGGACCTATAACAATCTCCAGGAGACAGGAATCAGAAAAGATTATCATCATCCAGTCCCATCCGGAAACAGGCATTAATCATTGTATCACCCCAGCTCACCAGATGGGAAACACGCAGGAACTCCTCCACATACTCCTCCAAAGGCCTACCACCCTGCTGAATGTTTAGGAGGTAGTCCTCCGCCCAGTTCTGAGTGTCTGCAGCAGTAGTTGAATTTGGTGGCACTGAGACCACTGTTCTTGGCAGTGCTGAAAAATTCATCCCGCTGTAGTTTGTTTGGGTCTGGTCCTCTGTCACGGTTGTGTGTAGGAAAGGCAGGAAACTCAGGAGATGCAATCCAAACAGGTTTTAATCATAAATAAACTCAACAAAGGCAGGCAACAGCACAACTTAGTATAACGGTGACCAGACAAAGAGTGAGGAACAGGGAGGAACTTAAGTAGCAAACTGAAATGAGATAATGAACTGAACACAGCTGAAACGAACATAACTAACGAGGGTAACTATGGTAACAAAGGACTGGCGGGAAAACTAACAAAGGAACATGTGACATGCAAAAACACAACAGAAATAGACTAAACATGTAACACACGTGATCTTATTCCTAAATGACAGCGGTCCGCCATGTCTATTAAACCTTTGACAAGTTTCGCTGACCCAGAGGAAGCAGTTATCATTTATAGGTATGAAACGGCTTCACAGTCTTTTCAACCACACAGTATCATTATTTCAATTCACAGAAGTACTGGGATTAACATTTATATTTCACATAAACACTGATGTCTACAGTAGTGATCAAATAACCCTTTGAAAGTAACTTTACACTTCAAATACAGATTGTATCAGTAACATTGTTACACCAGTGGTAATAACTGACTGGTGTTTGTCATTGAATCATTCATTCTAGAGATTAAAACAACACTGATTGGTAACCTTTTATTGGTAGATGTTGGTAACAAGACAGTTGACAGCACCCACTGCCTTCCACTGCTGTCAACTGTCTGGTAACCAACATTCTTATACACACACATCTTCTTTTGTGTTCAACAGAAACTCATACAGGTTTGGAACAACTTGAGGGCGAGTTAGTAATGACAAAATTTTCATTTTTTGGCAAACTATCCCTTTCAGTGTTCAGTAATGATGACACAGTAAATAATGTAACAAAACATGCATTATTTGTTGTTTTGTGTTGCAATGCCTAAGTGAAGTTTAAGTAAACACTGTTTTGAGAAGGAGCAAGTAATGTTTTTCCTTTGCTAACTACTGTGTGTTACAAGACTCTAATATGAAATATTTAATAAATAATTGACTATATTAATTCTGCATGGTCTTGATTTCAGTTCTTAAAACAGTAATCTTGTTTTAAGTTTAAATGCTTTGTCTCATTTTAAGACAGAAAAGCTAACGATGACAATTCTTAAATTGAGAAGAATTCTCTTGTTTAGTAGCTCTGGTTTTAAGATCTTTTCACACACACACACAAAAAAAAGTTAAAAAAGACTTAGCAAGCTAGTTTTAAGGTTATTTGACTAAATGCACTGCTTGGAATAAGTATTTAACTACTAATTTCAAGAGATTTCACACTTTTCTGAAACCTAGATATGTTTTCTTGTTTCAAGAAATCTTACCAAGTGTAATTATCTTACTGCACTGGCAGATAATTTGACTTGTTTCTAGACTGAATCTTCTTAAATCATGCATTTATTTCTTATATTTAGACAGTTACTTTTTGCAGTGTAGAGACTCCATGAGTAAATCCAGCAAGTTTCCTATCTTGTCTCTAGGCTGTAAAAGCACGTCATCATTTTATCATATTTTATCTCACTGTTTAAATGGCCTCCAGTCATACCTTCAGCAAGACATCTGAAATGTTCCTACTTTTGTCACCGTTTCCCTGCTGTAAACACATCATATATCCAAACCCTGAACAGAAGTGCTGTTCTGTGGTCAGATAGCATCCAGTTGGGTAGTGTCAGCTTAATGGTGATGGTGGACCAACCGGGTCCCTCTTAAAACCCTGAGGACGAGGCACGGGTCCAGCTAGCAGATGGGTGGGTGGAAGCACAAGCTGCTACTCCTGTATTAAATGAAATATGAATGCATTTGGAGGCCATTGGTCATGTTTAGCTAGGTTTACATTTACTCTGGAGACTTTTTGACAGGGCTTTTTCACACTCCCTCCACAGGATTTCCTTAAATGTTTCACACATACAGCTCATGGTATTTATAAAGTGGATCATGGAACTAATTAATTGTGGCAATAGCCCATTTTAAGTTGGCATGACTGAGTTTACACTGAAAGAGTTTGCCACTTTACCACCGACAGATAGAAAATTTGTCATTTTAATGAATTGCCTTTGAAGGGAACATTTTAAGGTGGATTTTTAAAAAAAAAAATGAAACAGTTTATTTAGACTCCAGACTATATATATACACTCACCTACAGGATTATTAGGAACACCATACTAATACTGTGTTTGACCCCCTTTCGCCTTCAGAACTGCCTTAATTCTACGTGGCATTGATTCAACAAGGTGCTGAAAGCATTCTTTAGAAATGTTGGCCCATATTGATAGGATAGCATCTTGCAGTTGATGGAGATTTGTGGGATGCACATCCAGGGCACGAAGCTCCCGTTCCACCACATCCCAAAGATGCTCTATTGGGTTGAGATCTGGTGACTGTGGGGGCCATTTTAGTACAGTGAACTCATTGTCATGTTCAAGAAACCAATTTGAAATGATTCGAGCTTTGTGACATGGTGCATTATCTTGCTGGAAGTAGCCATCAGAGGATGGGTACATGGTGGTCATAAAGGGATGGACATGGTCAGAAACAATGCTCAGGTAGGCCGTGGCATTTAAACGATGCCCAATTGGCACTAAGGGGCCTAAAGTGTGCCAAGAAAACATCCACCACACCATTACACCACCACCACCAGCCTGCACAGTGGTAACAAGGCATGATGGATCCATGTTCTCATTCTGTTTACGCCAAATTCTGACTCTACCATCTGAATGTCTCAACAGAAATCGAGACTCATCAGACCAGGCAACATTTTTCCAGTCTTCAACTGTCCAATTTTGGTGAGCTCGTGCAAATTGTAGCCTCTTTTTCCTATTTGTAGTGGAGATAAGTGGTACCCGGTGGGGTCTTCTGCTGTTGTAGCCTATCTGCCTCAAGGTTGTGCGTGTTGTGGCTTCACAAATGCTTTGCTGCATACCTCGGTTGTAACGAGTGGTTATTTCAGTCAAAGTTGCTCTTCTATCAGCTTGAATCAGTCGGCCCATTCTCCTCTGACCTCTAGCATCAACAAGGCATTTTCGCCCACAGGACTGCCGCATACTGGATGTTTTTCCCTTTTCACACCATTCTTTGTAAACTCTAGAAATGGTTGTGCGTGAAAATCCCAGTAACTGAGCAGATTGTGAAATACTCAGACCGGCCCGTCTGGCACCAACAACCATGCCACGCTCAAAATTGCTTAAATCACCTTTCTTTCCCATTCTGACATTCAGTTTGGAGTTCAGGAGATTGTCTTGACCAGGACCACACCCCTAAATGCACTGAAGCAACTGCCATGTGATTGGTTGATTAGATAATTGCATTAATGAGAAATTGAACAGGTGTTCCTAATAATCCTTTAGGTGAGTGTATATTATGTGTCACAAGTCTCATTATCATGGACTTTCAGTTTGTTTTCATTCATCACGTGTCGTTTTGTTCTACTTCCCCACCACTCATCAGTCACCATGGACAGTAACTAATCATCACAGCTGTTCGTCATTTGAGTTTATCATCTGTATTTAAGTTCCTCCTTTTCCTCTGTTCAGTGTCCGGTATTGTTCTGTCCTATCTATAATATGTTGCTGCCTAATTAAAAAGCTGCGCTATACATTTAAAATAAATGTTTTTTAATTTCTTAGTATATAGGCCCTATTTCTATAAATATATTTACTTGTTTTTCATGAATGTATTTTACAACAATGTTTAACATTTTACCAGATTTAGTGCCACACTTATTCACTTTTATTTGTTCCCCGCTAAATGTTTTTTTTTTTCCACTAAATGTTTAGATTTTATACAATTATTGTGCACTCATGATTTTTCTAGAGTAACTTTTGCTGCTGAATTATCCACTAATCTAGTTTATTCACCATCTAGTTTATAGTAGTATTTCATCATAGATTGTGATTATATATATTTTTATTTGTGGTTTTTCTTTATAATAAAGTTGTCTGTATTTAGTAGATTGTGTTTAACACAAAAAGAGTGATTATCAGTTCAACACACTGAGGTATAGAAATTCTACATTTAATTTTTAAACAAAACTGCACTGGTATCGGATCGGTATCGGTATAGGCCGGTACTCAGAATTTTTGGTATCGGATCGGATCAGTTCTGAAAAAATGGTATCGGTGCATCCCTAGTTCTTACTATCCAAAACGTTACAAAAACCTAAAAAATGTACAATGACTTCAGTCATTGCTTGGGATCATCATTATTATCATGCTTTTCACTTTAGAACACTGATCCAAATAATTAGTAATTCCTTCTGAAGGATGTGGTAATACTTGAGTCATTACTAGTAGGTTTAGAATTAAATATACATTGTGCATTATTCACATTAATTATGAACCTGTATATAGTAGTTCTTAATAGTCCTCTGGGAGTTATGAAAAAATAGTAGTTATTGATTACACTGTAAAAAATATCCCCGTAAAATTTACGGTAATTGCCAGAACTTTACCGTAAAAAATACGGTAGCAACATTTTAGGTTTTACAGTTAAATTTACAGTAAATAACCGTATTTCATTAACTGAAATAATGTTAAATTACCAACCTATTGAAATACTAATATCTGTTATGTACCTTTGATATATACTTATTAATAATTATTAATTGAAGACATTTGTCACAACTGGCAGGGGACGCTAATCATGAACAAATGAGTGCCGTTTATATGTTGTAAGATAGTCTAAGCCATACTCATTGAGGGAGGATTTGAACTATGCCACTGATGATTTTATATCTAACAGAGCAGCCATCAGTCTTTTTCACAAGCTTGCTTTTTGCATTCTCTTGTTTCCTTTTGCTGCTCCTCCACAACCACCAATCACAGTGGTGATGAGAGTCACGTGATGAATCAAAGCTCATCACAAGCAGCTTTTAGGAGGACAATACTAATATATAGAAGGTGCACAGTGTCATTCACACAAACACTAAACACCATCGGGTAACACACATGAAATTTTAAAAATGCAATAAACATTAATTTATCAACATTAAATTTAACATAAAACCCTAATGTACATAACTGATTAGAAAAAACTAAGAAGAAACATAGTTATTTCAACGAAAAGACATCAAATGTGAAGTGTCATGCAGGGAATTCTGGGAATGTCAATTTACGGTTTTTCGCTGTAAATTACACGACGACTTGTTCTTTTTCACTTCCAAAAACGAAATTTAACGGTATTTTACTGTTAAATGTAAGGTTAGATCTATTACAGTTATTCACCGTATATAGTACGGAAACTTTCTGTTAACCAGTTAACTGTTTTTAACCATAGCATTTTTACAGTCTTTTACCATTAAACATTCAACTATTACTTAATTAATTAATCAGAGTTTTATAGCAGTTACTTGAATGTTAATATTGCGTTACTCATTTGTTCCTGTGTAGTTATTCACTGTAAAAAATAAAAACTGAAAATATACTTGTAATTTTCTGCCAGGACATTATCCAGTATTTTTACGGAAATTTCCGTTAACCCTTAAAACATAAACTAATGCAATGTGTAATTCAAAATACAGGTAAAACACCTTTAAAAAAACAATATGCAAAATTCCTTCATATTTATACAGTACATTGTGCCCTATTTTCACTGACTTTTTTTTACAGTGTTCATTGATGACGGAACAGTATTATAAAGTGTTATCGTAGTTTGTCCTAGCCATCACACAGGGTCTCTCAGGAGCGGTGATGAGGGTTGTCATTGCATGAACGATGCCCACATGTCAGGCCTACTGACTTCCAATCATGCAGAAATATGGTTCACGTGCTACATATGGACAAAGGAATAGCAAACTACAAATAAGACTGACACTAGGTAACCAAAGGACATTTAATATCCATTTATAACTCTGATAGTGCGTCTGCTTTATGTGTCTCTGTGTGCGGGTGAATGCGTACAGCAATTATTCATAATTACACATGACTGCCACAAGGTTGTTTCTGGCATTTAAGGTTATTTCATGGTCTGTGCACATCTGGAGTCATGGATGGTGGTTTGCTGGCGTCTCATTGTGGTAACCTTGCAAGTTTAAGCTCCTGGGATGGAAAGCAAGAGCCGTGTAAGAGCTCTGGCTTTGGTGGAGCAATGCTCTGATCGAAATGTTTATTTTAATAGTTAGTTAGTTAGTTCTGGTCCTAATCACATCAACTTTTTGTTAATATAACTGTTGTATAGCAACATCACTTTTGTTCTGTAACACTATAAGTAACACTATCCATCTGTGACCTATCAGGTTGAAAATACTCTCTGTCATATTGAAGTAAGACCATGTGTAATGAACAGTTAATGGAGTCATGTAGAGACCTGAGCGGATGGAGGGTTATTGTAGCGTTTCTTAAGGGCCATTTTATTAATTAACTCCAGAATTACAGCGACCTGGAATCAACCTGCAATGTGACTCACTGATTCAAAGCAGACTCAAAGCATGAGCTCTCAAATATTTTATTCAGTGAAGGTCTTTCAATACATATGACAAGTTTTTTAAAAATTTATTTATTTTTATTGCCGATACTGCCAGTCACCTTAATGCTGTGATTTAGGGTACGTTTACATGATAACGATGTACTAAGAACTGAAACGTTTTTCCTTTGCTTTTTTCACGTACAGACAACAACATTGTCAAAATTATCCTTTTTCACACGCAGCCGTGAAAACGACTAAAAGCGCTGTATTATTCAGTAGTTGGCGATGCCACTTTGTAAAGAAACACTACGTGCCAATAGACTGAACATGTGATATGCATGCGCAAGATGCCACCGTTTTCACAAATTTGTAGTTTACACGGAGACGATAACGGTATCGTTTTCAAAAACTTGCACTTGGAATACTGTTTTCAAAAATGTGTGTTTTCAGGTCCCCCAAAATGCCATTGTCGTGTAAATGAACAACGCTATCTCATGACCAATTGTATGTATTTGTACGAGGTGGCGAATTCGTACGACCTCACTCGTATGAATTCGATGTGAAAAGTTGATGTGATTAGGACCAGATTAGGACCAGAACTAACTGTTGTATAATTAAAATAAACATTTCGATCAGAGCATTGCTCCCCAAAGCCAGAGCTCTTACACGGCTCTTGCTTTCCATCCCAGGAGCTTAAACTTGCAAGGTTACCACAATGAGACGCCAGCAAACCACCATCCATGACTTCTGTAGTTTACACGGAGATGATAATGGTATCATTTTCAAAAACTTGCACTTTGAATACTGTTTTCAAAAATCTGTGTTTTCAGGGCCCCCAAAATGCCATTGTTGTGTAAATGAACAACGGTATCTCACGACCAATTCGTATGTATTTTTATGAGGTGGCTAATTCGTACGAATTCATACGACCTCACTCGTATGAATTTGTACGATTTGTCTATACTGCAGTGATGGGTAGGTTTTAGGGGCGAGGTTAGATATAGGTAATTCGTACGAAATCATACGAATTGACCAACTCGTCAAATACGTACGATTTAGCAATACGTTGTCATGGGAAGAAGGAGGCGGGAACCGGCGAACGTTTAACAGTTTATTAAAGAAATAAACACAAACTGAAAGTAAAAACAGCAGCCTCCTCACGGACGGCTGCCACACACGTATAAATCTAGGCCTGGTCCTCTCTCGTCCTTCACTGTCGTCGCTCCTCCTTTTATGCATCTGAGCTCCTCCGTGAGATACGAGACCGGTGTGACTCGCAGGTGACGCTCATTTCCAATCACGCCACGGGCCTCGCACCGTTCTCTCACGGCTCTCGCCCGCCTTGCTTGTCACACGTACGAATTCATACGAGTGAGGTTGTACAAATTCATATGAATTAGCCACCTCGTAAAATACTTATGAATTGCCGTGAGATCGGGTTCAAATGAACGGTCAAAATACATAAAAAGTTTTCAGTTTTTAGAAACTAAATATATATAGTAACTATACTGTATATACTGAAAATATTTTCAGGCAAAAGTGTTTGGTTTGGTACCAACACTGGTACTTTGGTACCAGTCGATACTTAAATTTTCACTACCCACTGATAGACAGCTGTTTTAAAATGCAAATATGTGCGTCTCTGTGTGCTCTCTCCCATCAAAGATGTCTGTTGAGTTCTGCCTGCTCACAAATCCCTTCGTAGCTGATCCACATGCAAGATGAACTGACAGGATCACGTGAGGGGAACAGGGAATCACATGACAAAAACAGAAAACATGACTATGACTAATAAAAATGAACTTCAACATAAAAGAAACTACATAACCTGATACATGAAATACAAAGTTCTGTCATGAAACTCTAGATGGCGCAGGCTGATCGGTCATTAACTCTGCTTGCAATCACATAATTCTCTAGGGCACAGCTGATTGGTTCCTGCTGTATCAGTAGCCAGTGAGCTCGCTGCTCAACCTTCAAATACTTGGCCAGCGTTTGCTGTAGCAGTTGCAGGGCGCTTTCAGAAACCCCCCCCACCTTCCCCAGCTCCACCTGTATAGATCTGCTATGGGTAATTCAGTGTTATATTGTACAGCAGCAGCATGTCTTACTTACTCATAGTAACGTGTCCTGTGTGTATTGGCAGTCCCGTACTTGCTCTGCAGCAGCAATAACCAACAGCAGGAGTAGCATAGCAGATTTATTCAAGACCAAACATATCAACATTGTCATATCCATTTCATGCTAAACACTCAGAGAGTTGTTACGACAGAACCAATAACATGAAAGCATGAACAGAGAACAAAAACCTAAACAGACGTGACAATTGCACTTTGTTATTATTAGTTATTTACCGGAAGTGATTTTGTCATATAGAATTATACATTACTTAGTAATGATGCTGAAATAATGAAATAAATATTATATTAAATATATAGGGCTAATATTAAATCAAAATTCAATTAATAAAATAAAATCTGTGTTAATAGGTATTAAAAAAAATGAATTATTGATCTGAAACCCATCCCATACAATGAGATGCAAATACTAAAAAGATTTATGGCATGTTTTTTATTTATTTATTTATTAATCATTGTCTATATATATATATATATATATATATATATAAGGAAGTGCTAACATATTCAGTTTTTGGCTTTTACGTCAGTAAAGCTAAGTAGCTATCTCAGCAAAGTGCCATTGAAACCCTTCTGTGCCCATCACAATCCCGAATTTGGCAATATTTGACACCGGGATCTCAGTGGGAAATCACTTCATCCCTCCTACACCGCTTCAGACAACATGACAAAAGTATCTGTGTCAACAGGTTGTGTGTGTGTGTGTGTGATATTCTGTTGTGCTCATTTGATTTTCCTCTTGAAAACCTGCTGTATGTTGAATGCTTTACTGTGCATATTCAATTGATGTGTATTTTTGTGAACAGATGCACCAGATGCATTTAACATCTTGAGTTTGTTTGTTTTAGATATATATATACAGTGGGGAGAACAAGTATTTGATACACTGCAGATTTTGCAGGTTTGCCCACTTACAAAGCATGTAGAGGTCTGTAATTTGTATCATATGTACACTTCAACTGTGAGAGACGGAATCTAAAACAAAAATCCAGAAAATCACATTGTATGATTTTTAAATAATTAATTTGCATTTTATTGCATGAAATAAGTATTTGATCACCTACCAACCAGTAAGAATTCCGGCTCTCACAGACCTGTTAGTTTTTCTTTAAGAAGCCCTCCTGTTCTCCACTCATTACCTGTATTAACTGCACCTGTTTGAACTCGTTACCTGTATAAAAGACACCTGTCCACACACTCAATCAAACAGACTCCAACCTCTCCACAATGGCCAAGACCAGAGAGCTGTGTAAGGACATCAGGGATAAAATTATAGACCTGCACAAGGCTGGTGTGGGCTACAGGACAATAGACAAGCAGCTTGGTGAGAAGGCAACAGCTGTTGGCGCAATTATTAGAAAATGGAAGAAGTTCAAGATGATGGTCAATCTCCCTCGGTCTGGGGCACCATGCAAGATCTCACCTCGTGGGGCATCAATGATCATGAGGAAGGTGAGGGATCAGCCCAGAACTACATGGCTGGACCTGGTCAATGACCTGAAGAGAGCTGGGACCACAGTCTCAAAGAAAACCATTAGTAACACACTACACCGTCATGGATTAAAATCCTGCAGCGCACGCAAGGTCCCCCTGCTCAAGCCAGCGCATGTCCAGGCCCGTCTGAAGTTTGCCAATGACCATCTGGATGATCCAGAGGAGGAATGGGAGACGGTTATGTGGTCTGATGAGACAAAAATAGAGCTTTTTGGTCTAAACTCCACTCGCCGTGTTTGGAGGAAGAAGAAGGATGAGTACAACCCCAAGAACACCATCCCAACCGTGAAGCATGGAGGTGGAAACATCATTCTTTGGGGATGCTTTTCTGCAAAGGGGACAGGACGACTGCACTGTATTGAGTGGAGGATGGATGGGGCCATGTATCGCGAGATCTTGGCCAACAACCTCCTTTTCTCAGTAAGAGCATTGAAGATGGGTCATGGCTGGGTCTTTCAGCATGACAACGACCCGAAACACAGCCAGGGCAACTAAGGAGTGGCTCTGTAAGAAGCATCTCAAGGTCCTGGAGTGGCCTAGCCAGTCTCCAGACCTGAACCCAATAGAAAATCTTTGGAGGGAGCTGAAAGTCCGTATTGCCCAGTGACAGCCCTGAAACCTGAAGGATATGGAGAAGGTCTGTATGGAGGAGTGGGCCAAAATCCCTGCTGCAGTGTGTGCAAACCTGGTCAAGAACTACAGGAAACGTATGATCTCTGTAATTGCAAACAAAGGTTTCAGTACCAAATATTAAGTTCTGCTTTTCTAATGTATCAAATAATTATGTCATGCAATAAAATGCAAATTAATTACTTAAAAATCATACAATGTGATTTTCTGGATTTTTGTTTTAGATTCCGTCACTCACATTTGAAGAGTACCTATGATAAAAATTACAGACTTCTACATGCTTTGTAAGTGGGCAAACCTGCAAAATCGGCAGTGTATCAAATACTTGTTCTCCCCACTGTATATAAAATTATTATTATTATTTTTTTTTTTTTAACCATGTTCTGTAGGTACACTGTGAGGTGAATAAATAATACTGAATATGTAAGAGCATTGTGATATCTTATTTCCCTTTATGTCAAACACTAAGAGAGACATAAAAATGAATAGCAAAAATGAGTTTCCATTAAATGGCACTCATTCAAGACCAAACACATCTATTAATTTCAAAGACTCAAATGAATAAAGCCAGTTAAACAGTCAGACAAAGGGTTAGTGTTTTGTTGTGATGTGCCTGCATTGACGGCCATTCAGAAACATTATTTATTGTTTTTGTGTTCTGACAAAATAATTGTTGCTGGCAACATGTAAGTGTTACGTTATATTTTAAGTAGATGTCTTGCCAGTAAGCAATATTTTAAAAGGTCCGAAAAATGTAACAGTTATTTAACCTTTAGACAAAATATTAAAATAAGAATGGTGAGTATTATATTTGATACATCAGGCTTTTATAGCACATGGTTGAGAATATGCAGCTCATAATTAAGGAGGGAAAAAAACCTTCATATATATATATATATATATATATATATAATTAGGAAATTAGTGCAGATGTTATTTATATGGCCAAAAAGTGACATGAAATTCTGATAGCTTGTAATGTAAATCAATAAGATCAGACTACTTACATAAAATGCATATGAATATCAGTTGTCACTCCATAATAATAGTGATAAGATAAGTAATAGTGATATGTATTTTCATCTGTAAAACATATAATGCAACGCAATACACCCTCTGTGGTACGGTGTTGCCTCCAGGCAACATAGTCTATTTTAGTTTATTTTTAATAAAATGAAAGACCAATTTATTGGGCAAACCTATCTCATGGGAGAAGAACTCAAATACTAATCAATGAAAGTGCAAAAAAGTGGTCACATGACCCACAGGGGTCCATTTTGTGTCCTGGGGCACGTTCAAGCTCAAACCGGTGCGCAACGTTTTGCTACGGTTTCCGGGTTGAACAGCATGTTTCCTGGAAACGGTGTGCAACGGGGTTTGAGATACATTTTCTCTTGTTTAATGGGTGTGTCAAAAATGTCAGCCCAATCAGCAGCAACATGTAAACTACGCGGTGTTAAAGAGACAGCTCGCACAATGGGTCCAAGTAAAGTCGTTTACAAATGTGTCCACTGCAACAATTGAAGATATTAGAAGACATGTTTGTCTTTTGATCCTGAAATGCGAGGCAAATGTTGGATCACAATAATTAGGAACCACAGTTTCCACAAATCCTTTCACTCGATTGGGATGTTCTCTTTTATTCTGGACGGCAAGGGCAGTGACTGTAACATTGAGCGTATTTTGCAATATTAAACATGTATTTATACCGATTTCATCAGGCTCTGAAAATTCTTCAAAAATAACACAAAGAAAGGCCTCATGGCGTTGGTGTTCAACGCACCACCGCTTCCGTTTAAAAAATGTTTTGCAATGTTTTGTCAGGGCTGAACAGTCACATGGCTCCATATTTTCTCCAATGAAAAGTGCATAGTGCACACTAATTTGCATCCAGGTAATCACCCACAAAAAATATGAGTACCTTCACTGGTAAATTTTCAAGAACTTTACATTATATATCATCAAATGTTTTAGAGTAAATAACAAAAAATTGTGTGTTGCCTCAAGACAACATTGTACCATAATGGAATCACATAAGGCCATACCAGACACACTAGGTTGGATACAAATATAGTATATTTGTAAGGAAAAGAGTTAGAATTCTCTAAATATATTTGCATTTTTGCATGATTTTGTAATGCACTTATAAGAATAGTAATTCACATACTATAACTGCACATATTATGATCTGCATATTTTCTATAGCATTTAAAAAAAGGTATAAAACACAACTGCCAGTTGATGAGGGTGAGGATGAGGTGTCATACTGTGATGAGGAAGATGAGGTCATAGTGATAATCCGGCAGGGAGAGAGTGAGGGTGAGATCGAAGATGGAGATGAGGATGAAGATGGATATGGATATGATAACTTGATATGTTTGGTAATACTTGTGTTCCACGATGGTACAATGTTGCCTGAGAGCAACAGCTGAATTTGAAATGTTACTTTTTATTAAACATGAAATTTGTAATACATTAAAAACTGGATAAATGTGTTTGTTCAAGTGTCTGGTTAAAGAAATTGATGTTTTCAATAAATATGAACATTTTTATTGATATTGTTATAGTGTCCAATTTTAAGCAGGAAAAACACCACAATTTTTTTTTCCTCATTGATATCATATTGCAGCATTTTTTAAGTGTTACACATTTCAATTAATAGTAAAATTCCATCAAATTGAATAATTATTCAATTAAAATATGTAAGGATTATTCAATTCAATTTGATGGAATTTTACTATTAATTGAAATGCGTAAATCTAAAAAAAAGGCTTATTTTTTAAAAGTGTACAATGATGGTTAAGAGATCCTCAATATTCCTCAAAAGACTGATGGATAATATTTTATACTCACATTTTAATATGATTTTTCAACAACAACAAAAATTGTATGGATACTCAAGCAAACCTAAGTTGCTTCAGCCTAAGTGTTCATCTTGAAATATTACTAACAATATAAAAGTTATTCATAGGTTTACTTTATAAAAACCATTAAAGATTATCATGATATCATGACCTGAAGGTGGACATTGTTTACAATTATACTGATAGGCCTTTTACTTACTTAAAAAGTATAAACTATCAATCAGACGACATAATGCATGTAGTAGATTGTGTGCAACATGTTTTTCAGTAAAGTTTTGATCATGCTGATAATTTAGAGGCCTTAGACACTGTATGTGCATATCAAATGTGATACAGTAAGTATTATAAGGTTAATTAGTGACATTTACAGCTTCTAATCACATACTTCCATGAGGTCCTGCGGCAGCCGAACAACACATACACACGCGCAGACACACGGACACACACACAGACACACACTTGTCTGGTTTACTATCTTTGTGGGGACTCTCAATAGATGTAATGGTTTTATACTGTATGAACTGTACATTTTATCCCCTTACACTAACCCTACCCCTAAACATACCCATCACACAAAACTTCCTGCATTTTTATATTTTCAAAAAAAAAAACTCATTCTGTATGATTTATAAGCTTGTTTCCTCATGGAGACCTCAGTTTAGGTGAGTGAGTCGGTGTGCATTCAGGTTGAAGTCCCCACAGAAAAACATGACACACACACACACACACACACACACACACACACACACACACACACACACACACACACACACACACACACACACACACACACACACACACACACACACACACACACACACACACACACACACACACACACACACACACACACACACACCCTAATAGATTAGCTTTCCAATCTCACAGTGATGAGTGGCATAAAGTTGACTAGCACACAGCTGGGAGCTCTAGGCCAAATGTTGAGATGAACAGATGTCTTTAGCATTTTTAACAGAAAAATCATTAGCATTTCCATCTTGTTTGAATATGAGATTCAAGAGTGATTGTCACCTTCAAAACATTCAGAATACAATCTGACTAAAGCGTTTAGGCAGGATATACCTTTAATGTCAGTGCACTTGCACGATCACACGTACATATATACACACACGCATGCAAACCGTATCATCTGGGGAGTGGGATCCTTTGAATGAGTCCCAAGTGACTCTCTCCCCAGCCTCCTCATGCTGATCACCTCTGCCGCCCGCTGAGCAGTCATGCGGCCCGGTGTGTGATTCAGACGGAGATGAATGTTCTGCTCCATTTAACGCATATGCTGAAGTTTCCAGCGAATGTACTTGGCATTCCTGAGTGACATCTATCATTCCATCTGAGCTCACTCACTTCCTGCAGCGATCTTCAGGGACACACTCTTCAAACGTCACAGCAACTTTATGAACTTTATATATATATATAAACAGTGCTGGGTAGATTACTTACAAATTGTAGTCAGTTACTGATTTCAAATTACATTACAAAAATTAGTTAGTAATGTAATCTAGATTACTGATTTTAGGTAATGTATTCAGACTACTTTTTGATTACTTTTTAGATTACTTTTTACCTAACTCATTTATCACATTGACTTGAATAGGATAATCTTGTACCATATTGATATTAAAATACAAAGAGAAAGAAAATGTAAACATTACATTACGTCAGGGTTTCCCAGACTGAGGTTTGTGAGTTTAATGAAAAGCTATTAAGTAATTAAATCACAAAATTTTAAAATAAAAATAATCAAAATTTACTGATCTGCCCGCATTGACACTATATGATAATTGAAATGAGCTGGATGACATCACGTTTTCTCCAGAGCGGCTGTACAGCCGAATCAAATTCTGTTGCATTATTTTCCTGTTTAACACTGTGAAGCTGCTTTGAAACAATCAGCATTGTAAAAAGCGCTATATAAATAAAGGTGACTTGACTTGACAAAATAAAACATTTACTAAAAATAAGTTTAAAAATATTTGTGTTTACCTGCATGTCATGTGACCATTTTAACTTAATTTTATTATTATTGACTTAGTTTTATTGTTGACCTAACTTATTAACTTAAAATCTAAGGGCTTACTTCAAGTAAATATATTAGGTGAAAGAGGTTTAGCTGACAAAAATGTTGGGGAATCCCTGCAATGCATGTAAATATGAAATTTGTACATTTTAATGTGTTTGAAAGACAAAAGCCTTCCAGAGACAGTAATACATGGTTAAGTGACTCACTGAGTGATAATTCAAATAATAATTAATGTGTTCATCAGGAGTTAAGATATGCAACATTTCTTAAAAGTGAAATGATTTCTGTAAATCTAGTGATCAAATGCTGTGTTTTCAGTGATCGACTCATGACTAGTGGCCAGTCTGTCTGTGCAATTCCACAAACCTTGAAGACATTCTGAAAATGTAGAATATAACAAAGAAGTAGAATCAATTAATTGAATAATTTACTGCCATTGTGAGAATAACGTAATCATGTAATCAATAGAAATGTTTTGTTTTGCAAATGTTTGATTTTAAATACTTGAATCAGAACAATCAGGGTCTGTGTTCAAATTGATTAAGGTTAAGGAGATTAAGGAGGTGTTCAACATCTGTCTAGACATGCCTCTCAGTCCGGGGGAGATGGAGAAGCTGGGGAATCTGGAATTCTGGGACTTTGTCTGGCACATCCGCCATCTTGGAGAGCCAAAACATCTACGGCCAGCAGAGTCCCAGCCCACTGACTGTTACGTGCCATCTGCAGTCAGTGGAGGCCCCAGCCCTCCGATGAAACAGAGGAGGAGGAGGAAGAGGGGGCCCACTTCGTCGGAGACCTCTGCTGAGGAGGATCCGACTCCGGTGGTCCTGAGTCCGGTGGTCCCAAGACAGAGGAGGAGGAGAGGAGAGGCTTCCTCTGTGACAAGTCCGGTGGTCCGGAGTCCGGTGGTCCCGAGTCGGTGGCCCCAGGTCCGGTGGTCCCGAGACGGAGGAGGAGAAGAAAGGCTTCCTCTGTGACAAGTCCGGTGATCCCGAGTCCGGTGGTCCCAAGCCCAGAGACCGTCCCGGAGGTTGCTGCCGTCCCAGACACGCCGCCCAGGCGTCTTGCTCTGCCCGTGCCGCCCAGGCGTCTTGCTCTGCCCGTGCCGCCCAGACGCCTTGCTCTGCCTGTGCCGCCCAGGCGCCTTGCTCTGCCCGCGCCGCCCAGGCGTCTTGCTCTGTTGTGGCCAGCCACTGACCAGCGTCCAGAGATGGCTCCAGCCCCTGACCAGCGACCAAGGATGGCTCCAGCCCCTGACCAGCATCCAGAGATGGCTCCTGCCACTGACCAGCGTCCAGAGATGGCTCCAGCCACTGACCAGCGTCCAGAGAGGGCCCCAGCCCGCGACCGGAGTCCAGAGAGGGCTCCAGCCTGTGACCAGAGTCCAGAGAGGACTCCGCTTCCCGTTCCGAGTCCAGAGAGGGCTCCGCTTCCCGTTCCGAGTCCAGAGAGGACTCCGCTTCCCGTTCTGAGTCCAGAGAGGACTCCGCTTCCTGAACTGTGTGCTCCGCCCTGGTCTGTCCCTCCCTGGCCCCATGGTTGAGCGTCTGGTAGCCGCTCCTTAAGGCTTGTTTAGCACATGTGGTGTTTTGGTTATTTCTGTGTCATGTGTGCTCCTGTCTTCTGTCACCCCGCCCTTCTTGTTATCTGATCATTGGTTAATTTGCCCCACCTGTTCTCCCTCATTTCCTGCCTGATTTGTCACCTTTTTTTAATCCCCTCGTGTCTGCAGTCCTGTGCTGGATCGTTGTCTTATGTCTGATGTCGTCTGCTCCCTGTCTTGCTACCTGTTCCGGTTCATTGTGTTTAAGTATTTCAAGTTTGATTTTCACCTCGTGGATGTTTTGTTTGTGTTTTGTTTTATTTTTTGCACCTAATAAATCCCATCTTAATTTGCATTTGAGTCCTCGCTCTCTTTTCATGTACCACATCCTGACAACTGGCGAGTGTTAGTTTTGGACCCTTACATGTTACAAGTGATGAGCAGAAATTTTTTTTTAAATTTAAATTACAATGGCAGCATGTACACGCTACCATTAAACATCTGCTTCATTGGTTAATGAATAGAAATAAACTCTAAAAGAAGCACAGACAGGACTTGAGAGACGTGCTGATGTGAGTGCTGGACTACACTAGATCACCTTGTAAGGCCTCAAGTACCTGTAACAGTAATTGTGGCTGTTAAGAGCTCAGAAACATTTAATAGGTGTAATTATTCTGACATTCCACAAGGATGTTCACGCACACTGCAGGTCCTGAGCAGCAATGCGTACAAACCAGGGGCATGTCTGACATCCTGTATTTTCTGGGTGCTTAAAATACCTCTTTTAATTATTTTCTTTTTT
This sequence comes from Coreius guichenoti, assembly GCA_039654105.1. NCBI lineage: Eukaryota > Metazoa > Chordata > Actinopteri > Cypriniformes > Gobionidae > Coreius > Coreius guichenoti. Next base: position 17,741,196 of record CM077171.1, read on the forward strand.
TGACAGCATGTATAGGCATCCTTTCCTAATACATAGTAAAAAAATGAAATGATCAAGAGTGAGGAACATGATCAGCAAATGATGCGAGCCATATTCAAACTTGAATTTGTGAGGACATAAATTGTAAAACAAAAGGTACCCTTGTGGCGGATCATTTATAGCCTGTTCTCACAGCAGCTGGAATAATTAAACGTATCATTTTGATGGCGGATTGTAATCCAGAAAGGTCCAAACGACAATCATCACGTAGTCACACAATGCTGAAGTTGTTAACATTACCAATTTGAGAACAAAGTATATAATAATAATAATAATTTGCACGGTTTGATGTGATATGAGCTAAGCGTTCGTTAGATTGAAGCAATTTATTGTAATGCTTTTTTCTCAGTTGGTCAGAACAAAAGTGGCATACATGTTACTTGCTTGTTCAGATGACATTTTACTCACCCACCTGCCATTCCAAACGGTATGAATGTCTTTTTTGTGTGGAACATAAAAGAAGATATTTAGAATAATGCTGGAAAATATTGGACCCTATTAACATTCATTATACGGACAAACGAGAGCGAGAGAGAGAGAGATTCGAAAGAAAGACAAAATTCTGAAATAAAGGATTTTAATTGTCTTAATTGTGCCACTGTATCTATATACTAGAAATGTCTTTGGAAACACTCTGGAAAATGAAGTGCAAGATCTTCCAATGCCTCTCCCATAGCAAGGGAGCTTTCGTGGTGAAAGGGCCTCTGCCAATTATCCCCAGTCTGCCGCTCGAGACCGTGTTATTGAAACGCAGCAACACTGATGGATTACCAGTGTGAGATGTGAAGAGGAGGGCAAACTAAATCATACAGGCCGAGTTCAGATGTGTAGGAGGGCGAGTCCAGACCATGAAGACACAGCAGACAAAGTTAGATGGAAGTCCCATCACCTCTTCACGACAGCTATTGAAGGATTAATCCTTTAAGCGTCTGACAGTTTGCCTTTAATGGAAACAGAGAGCGAGGATTAGACAGATAAAAATCACCTCTAGGGGCGACGCTCCCTGCCTCCACATGCACTGAGGTGAGATACATGTCAATGCTCAGGGGAGGAAGGGATTAATTGTTTGCTCCCCTCGGTGATACAATCATGTTTTACAACCGGAGCCCTGAGGGAGGACCAGACAGCTTCTGCCAGTCGCTGTGCCTGCTGATAGTATTTTTTAATTGGATATGAGAAATGAAGACTTGCTAGGACCAAGTCTTAGTCTCACTTAGTCTTGTGTAGACAGACTTCCGAGTAAAGCCACCAGCTTTGATTTACAATGCAACTTGTTCTAACCATAAACTGCCTACTTAGACAAGAAAAGGCTGTCTGACTGTCACGGATTGTGTTGGGAGGACACACACAAAGACGAAGATGATGAGGCAGTCTTTAATAAACCCACAGGTTGAAAGTAGTGTAACACACATCTATACATAAAAGAGACCCAACAACAATGAACAGAAACAAGGGAACTTAAATGCAGGTGCAAATGAAGGTGACTGACAACACACAGCTGACAGAGATCAAGACTCAAATCAGAAACAACAAACAAGGCAGGGGAAAATGGTGCAAATGAAAACAGTGACTGTGACATTACGCCCCCTCCCGGAAAGGCGCGACCTCGCGCCGGCAGATGAATGGAGAAGGAGGCTCAGGTGGAGGACGAGAGTCCAGGGCGAGGGATAGAAAGAAAAGTCCAGGGTGGTGCAGGTAGTGTGATGTTCAACCCAGGTCAAGCCGACGGTCCGAGGGAACCTGGTGAGCCTCAAATGGTCCTTGCTGGAGACGAGGGAGGAAGGAGCGCAGGTGCAGGAGCCAGGGCGACAGGTCGAGGTGGACCGGAGCATTCTGAGACCCAGGAGGAGGTGGCTCACAGCAGGCACGATGTATAACTACGCCACTGAGAGGAGGAGAACAAACAAGGCAGGGGAAAACAGTGCAAATGAAAACAAAGTCCAAACTGAGTGACTGTGACACTGACTGACCTGGAAAGCCAATCACAGTTTGTGATATTTAATGCATTTTCAGTGAGTGTGACTAGTTATTTTGTTTCAGTCACAGAAATAAATGAATTTACTTATGCAACACTGTATATTAAGACTTGTTTTTATGGATTGTATCATACATTAAGTGTATTTTGTCTTACTGCACCTGCAGATTATTTGTATTATTTGCATTGATCTTGTTTATACCTAAATATCTTATGCATTATTGCTTCTCAAGTAAATCTTAATTTTTTTCAAAATTTCAACTGGAAAATTATTCAAAGATTTTCAAAGGGGTCGTTTTTTTATATCTTCTTTTTTTTAAATATGTCGGTAAAAACTTTTTGTTTTAAACATAACACTAAAGATTTTTGTGATATATTTGTAATGTATAATAATGACAGCACTTAGTACATAGCTGTTGCTAGGGTTACTTTCGGAATTAAATGCGATTTCTGTTACAAATATTTACATTTTGCACACTCTGACAAACTTATAAACCTTTGTGGTTACTACAATTCAGTTGAAAAATATATATAGCTTACTTTTGTGTAAAAAAATTGTAAATACTCTAATTGGCTGTTCAGTTTAGCGAATGAGTCAGTGCACGTGAATAAGAGCAAAAGTGATGAAAGCAAGCAACTAAATCAAAACTGAACAGACAGAAGGCTGTTATAATTTTACATCATCTTACCTGAGCAACACTGCGCAAATATTTCCATAATAACATGAGCGGAGTGGAATAAAGAACGTGATCAGTGTGATTGATATTCAAAACGGTAAGCAAGCGCTGCTTTGTTTATGGTTTGTATACCTGCAGTCTTAGTTTCTCTTTCCCTTTCTGAATGACGAATATACACTCACCTAAAGGATTATTAGGAACACCTGTTCAATTTCTCATTAATGCAATTATCTAATCAACCAATCACATGGCAGTTGCTTCAGTGCATTTAGGGGTGTGGTCCTGGTCAAGACAATCTCCTGAACTCCAAACTGAATGTCAGAATGGGAAAGAAAGGTGATTTAAGCAATTTTGAGCGTGGCATGGTTGTTGGTGCCAGACGGGCCGGTCTGAGTATTTCACAATCTGCTCAGTTACTGGGATTTTCACGTACAACCATTTCTAGAGTTTACAAAGAATGGTGTGAAAAGGGAAAAACATCCAGTATGCGGCAGTCCTGTGGGCGAAAATGCCTTGTTGATGCTAGAGGTCAGAGGAGAATGGGCCGACTGATTCAAGCTGATAGAAGAGCAACTTTGACTGAAATAACCACTCGTTACAACCAAGGTATGCAGCAAAGCATTTGTGAAGCCACAACATGCACAACCTTGAGGCGGATGGGCTACAACAGCAGAAGACCCCACCGGGTACCACTCATCTCCACTACAAATAGGAAAAAGAGGCTACAGTTTGCACGAGCTCACCAAAATTGGACAGTTGAAGACTGGAAAAATGTTGCCTGGTCTGATGAGTCTCGATTTCTGTTGAGACATTCAGATGGTAGAGTCAGAATTTGGCGTAAACAGAATGAGAACATGGATCCATCATGCCTTGTTACCACTGTGCAGGCTGGTGGTGGTGGTGTAATGGTGTGGGGGACATTTTCTTGGCACACTTTAGGCCCCTTAGTGCCAATTGGGCATCGTTTAAATGCCACGGCCTACCTGAGCATTGTTTCTGACCATGTCCATCCCTTTATGACCACCATGTACCCATCCTCTGATGGCTACTTCCAGCAGGATAATGCACCATGTCACAAAGCTCGAATCATTTCAAATTGGTTTCTTGAACATGACAATGAGTTCACTGTACTAAAATGGCCCCCACAGTCACCAGATCTCAACCCAATAGAGCATCTTTGGGATGTGGTGGAACGGGAGCTTCGTGCCCTGGATGTGCATCCCACAAATCTCCATCAACTGCAAGATGCTATCCTATCAATATGGGCCAACATTTCTAAAGAATGCTTTCAGCACCTTGCTGAATCAATGCCACGTAGAATTAAGGCAGTTCTGAAGGCGAAAGGGGGTCAAACACAGTATTAGTATGGTGTTCCTAATAATCCTTTAGGTGAGTGTATCTGCTTAAATAGACAGTTATCTCCTTCACACGCAGGCGCAGAACGCGCATGCTCATTGACAGTCGCCTGTAGTCCTTTTGGTGTGTTCAGGTGCTGTTTTTTTCCCTGACGCAGGTGACTCGAGGCGACAACACAGCCGGCTTTCATCAGCGCTAGTTCTTTGGCATCGGTTTGGTGTGTCCCCACCTTTACAGCCTCAAATAAAACTTTGAGGCCCTGTTTACACCTGGTATTAAGATGCGTTTGGTCTATTGGAGCACAAGTAGACGAGGGAGACACATACCTGTTTACACCTGGTGTTTTAATCCGTCACTTTTGTCCACTTTCAATCACTTCTGTCCTGATTTCTTCAAGGGAACTGTCATGGGCGGGTAAATGTATGGTTTTTTTTTTAGATCTTTCGATCTAATGGACAAAATAAGCTCGCGAAATTTACATATGACCGTGCCCGGAGACGACGGAAAAACATACGGAGAGCAGCAGCTTTCATTTCTGCTCTGACAGCCGCAAGACCACGCCAAACACAGTGAGTGTGTATTAGTGAGAGAACATTGTGCTTAATACATTTTTAGTCTTCAAACCAAACTTGGGTCTTCTGCCGACAAAGTTTAAATCCCGTCTGGCTAGCGCGCTTCCCATAATGTTCACGCATTAGGTCAGTAGGCGGAGAGTAGGTTAGGGTTAGGGTTAGGGTAACCTATTCGACCACATGAGCGTTTACACTATGAAAGCAATGCGGTCAAATGTGTTTTCAACTACCTCTGGAAGTGGTCAAAAGTGGACAAGCTCAAAACGCTTTAGACCCCGTTTTACACCTGTACTTAGCGTCGTCCACTTGAGATCAGATCGACCAAAACATATCTTAATACCAGATGGACCTGAGTAGTCAATAATTTGATGCCACTAAGCTGACACAGACGGAGAGTGAAAGGACTTTAGGGGGTCCATGGGTGTGCTGTCTGGATCTACTGTGAGAAAAAAAAAACTATTGAAACATTTCTTTCAAGTCATCAGGATGATAAAATAGCTTTCTTTCATCTACTGTTTCTTCTGCGGTCCTTCTCAATTTGTGATGTCCGTGAACTTTTTCTGCAGTTTTCTTTGCTGCTTTTACAAGGACAGCTGAAAGACAAACAAGGTGCTCTCGAAATTGAAACCTTATTGAGCCTCGTTTCTGAGCTGGCACTAGAATGTGAACGCGGTTACGCACGCCGCTTATTTCCATACCACGGCCACACTGCGAGGTATAAGTGGACCGTGCTTCTATCACACAAACATGCAAGAAAAGACCCTCTCATGCCATAAAAGACACAGCATGAAACATTCAGTGATGAGAGGAACTATATGGGGTGGGGAATTGCACCGCTCAGCTTGGAAAATGTGCCGGGGAGTTTATGGATTTTGAGGTTGCCGTGGCAACAGCAGCAACCGTTCTTTGAAATGGCTTTAGAAGAAAATTTTGACAGTCTATTAAAAGCGGTGGGGGGGGGGGGTGGGGGGTTGTGGGGGGCTATAGGAAAAAATGCACATCATTTACCATGTTTTTCCTGACATAAAAACAGGCTCCCCATGGACTCATCCATGTAAAGAGCACCCCAAATAATTTTTTTCTTTTGTTTTGCATGTGTTGAATAATATGAATATGAGTTCCTTTGGCCTCTCCTCGTTCATTTTAGGTAGAGTCTAGAACAGATCCATTATCTACCCTTTACTAAAGGTACAGACAGAGTATAAAAGCAATTAAGTATCTGTTCATTTCAACAGAGGAAATTACCATTCTAGAATGTTCATTTGTAGCGCAAATTATTTCACAATTATTGCATATTCTCAGCCGTTTATCTCTCTTCAAAGAGATCAGAATGTACCGTGAAGCTGGAAAAAAGCGTCACACTGTAAATATCACAGAAACAAGACAGCCACTCAAGTGAATGTAGGTTGAGGAGGAGAGAGATTTGACATTATGTAAACAGACACTAGTCGAGCTGAGAGTGGCCGCCAAAGCAGTGGAAGTGACAAATTCTCAGCGGGGAGACGAGACGCAGCCCGATGGATCTGGCCGAACAATAGGGATGGCAACAGCTTCTGCTGCTCCGCTCTCTATGGAAACATGCAGAACAAGAGGGATTACAGCAGCACGGAGACCGTCCAATTAAACGTTGCCCACAAAAGCCTCCGTAATCAAAAAGGCTTCACATAAGAATAAAGGTGCTTCTCTGAATCTTGACATGCTTATGATAGCCTTAGGCACAGGAAATCATTTCAATTACTAAATCAGTAAAGAAGTTCATTCTGTCAATAATGTTGCAAATTTCCATTAGATTGTCTTTTCTTACAGTCTGTAAGAAAAACGTTGGTGTATCGACCACCAAAATGTTGCCTTTGTAGCCGCTTGGCACTTCAGAGGATTCTGTCAAAGACTTGGCAAACTATTATATATATAACAGTATAAAGTAATTGCATCTCATAATATCATTTTTATGTGTATATGTAATAACTGTTTTCTATTTGAATATATTTTAAAATGTAATTTATTCCTGTGTGTCAGGGTTATGTCAAAGTCCCTTTAAGATGGGGGTCATTTCACTCGGCAGCCATCTTTGAAACGCCTCTCGGGCATGCAAGTGCAGCTCCCTATCTCTTTGAACGGGGAAACATCAAATTCTCCAAAACTGTTTGCCAAGCTTACGATTAAATATCATATTTGAAATCACCAATGAAATCTGACAACAACTGTTTCATAAATCTTGTTTCTAAATGCTTGAATCATGAAAAAATGAATTTTTTTTTTCAGGCTGGACCAAGCTAATGCGCATGCACAGTCATAAACTCAGAACACTGACTGTTTCTATAGGAACCGGAGCTTCTAACGGCAGCTGCAGTGACGCGATGACTTAATCTGCGATTGGCTCTTATTTAGAAGGTAGGACTTATTCCGCCATATTGCACGTTGCACTTTCTCCCATTCATAGTAATATGAGTGCACCGTTTTTCTATATATAGCTTTTGGTTATGTTTAGTTCTGTTCAGTTTAATTGTGTTTTAGTTTGGTTTCCCTGTTCCCGTTTGCCTGTGCTCTAGTTCCTTGTTAGTTTCCATAGTTACTCATCTGTTGTCAGAAGCTGTGTCTCATTTTGAAGGCTGCGTCCTCCAGAGGTCGCATTTGTTGGCCGCTTACGTCATAAAGGAAGTCTTATTCAGAACAGTAACCATTATAAAATTGACCATTATTTACAAACCCGATTCCAAAAAAGTTGGGACACTGTACAAATTGTGAATAAAAAAGGAATGCAATAATTTACAAATCTCATAAACTTATATTTTATTCACAATAGAATATAGATAACATATCAAATGTTGAAAGTGAGACATTTTGAAATGTCATGCCAAATATTGGCTCATTTTGGATTTCATGAGAGCTACACATTCCAAAAAAGTTGGGACAGGTAGCAATAAGAGGCCGGAAAAGTTAAATGTACATATAAGGAACAGCTGGAGGACCAATTTGCAACTTATTAGGTCAATTGGCAACATGATTGGGTATAAAAAGAGCCTCTCAGAGTGGCAGTGTCTCTCAGAAGTCAAGATGGGCAGAGGATCACCAATTCCCCCAATGCTGCGGCGAAAAATAGTGGAGCAATATCAGAAAGGAGTTTCTCAGAGAAAAATTGCAAAGAGTTTGAAGTTATCATTATCTACAGTGCATAATATCATCCAAAGATTCAGAGAATCTGGAACAATCTCTGTGCATAAGGGTCAAGGCCGGAAAACCATACTGGATGCCCGTGATCTTCGGGCCCTTAGACGGCACTGCATCACATACAGGAATGCTACTGTAATGGAAATCACAACATGGGCTCAGGAATACTTCCAGAAAACATTGTCGGTGAACACAATCCACCGTGCCATTCGCCGTTGCCGGCTAAAACTCTATAGGTCAAAAAAGAAGCCATATCTAAACATGATCCAGAAGCGCAGGCGTTTTCTCTGGGCCAAGGCTCATTTAAAATGGACTGTGGCAAAGTGGAAAACTGTTCTGTGGTCAGACGAATCAAAATTTTAAGTTCTTTTTGGAAAACTGGGACGCCATGTCATCCGGACTAAAGAGGACAAGGACAACCCAAGTTTTTCTCAGCGCTCAGTTCAGAAGCCTGCATCTCTGATGGTATGGGGTTGCATGAGTGCGTGTGGCATGGGCAGCTTACACATCTGGAAAGGCACCATCAATGCTGAAAGGTATATCCAAGTTCTAGAACAACATATGCTCCCATCCAGACATCGTCTCTTTCAGGGAAGACCTTGCATTTTCCAACATGACAATGCCAGACCACATACTGCATCAATTACAACATCATGGCTGCGTAGAAGAAGGATCCGGGTACTGAAATGGCCAGCCTGCAGTCCAGATCTTTCACCCATAGAAAACATTTGGCGCATCATAAAGAGGAAGGTGCGACAAAGAAGACCTAAGACAGCTGAGCAACTAGAAGCCTGTATTAGACAAGAATGGGACAACATTCCTATTCCTAAACTTGAGCAACTTGTCTCCTCAGTCCCCAGACATTTGCAGACTGTTATAAAAAGAAGAGGGGATGCCACACAGTGGTAAACATGGCCTTGTCCCAACTTTTTTGAGATGTGTTGATGGCATGAAATTTAAAATCAACTTATTTTTCCCTTAAAATGATACATTTTCTCAGTTTAAACATTTGATATGTCATCTATGTTGTATTCTGAATAAAATATTGAAATTTGAAACTTCCACATCATTGCATTCTGTTTTTATTCACAATTTGTACAGTGTCCCAACTTTTTTGGAATCGGGTTTGTATATAGTGAAGCATAAATTGTTGTAATTTCTTAATGACTTTGGAATGTAGTGGTCAGTTTACTGAGACGGCAGAGCGAGCTCTGCCAAGGGAAAGACACGGGCTCGCCGTAGGGAGCCGTACCGTGGAAGAATACACATATGGGACCGCCGTAGGGGTCACAACATATGGAACCCCAGCCTAACACAAGTTCCACCAATGCATACGAGTGTTAGACCTGGCGTCGGACGCTCCGCCACGTCTGACTGCCGCGGGTTGCGGAGGACTCAACAGTTCGCCATTCTGGGGAACTCGACTGGAGCATATCAGCGCACGTATCCGGTCCATGAGGAGGGGAATGGCGCAGCAAGCCGACACTAGAACGGGCACTTCGGTGTTACTGGCTATTTGGAGCGAGCACACGGGAAGAAACCAGCTCTACACGGAGGCTATAGAATCTAGCGAACGTGTTAGGTGTCGCCCAGCCCGCAGCTCTACATATATCTGTCAGCGAGGCGCCATGCGCCAGCGCCCAGGAAGAGGCCACACTCCTAGTGGAGTGGGCCTTCAACCCGAGCGGGCAAGGCACGCCTTGGGTTTCATACGCCAAGGCGATGGCATCCACTATCCAGTGAGCCATCCTCTGCTTGGAGACAGCCTTTCCCTTCTGCTGGCCTCCGTAACAGATGAAGAGCTGTTCTGAGGTCCTGAAGCTTTGCGTTCTGTCCACGTAAGTCCGCAGAGCGTGAACGGGACAGAGAAAAGCCAGGGCTGGGTCTGCCTCCTCCGAAGGTCTCAGGATTACATGAGAGTTACCCGCCCCGAATTCCAGGCACAATTCGTCGACCGAAAATGCCTGCAGGTCCCCTACCCTCTTGATGGAAGCCAATGCAGTCAGGAGTACTGTCTTCCAAGACAGGATTTTTAACTCTGCTGACTGCAAAGGTTCAAAGGGAGCCCTCTGCAGTGCGGTTAGCACCAGAGATAAGTCCCAAGAGGGTATAGAGTGAGGGCGAGGCGGATTTAATCTCCTCGCCCCCCTCAGGAACCTGACGACCAGATCGTGCTTCCCTAAGGACTTACCATCAACCGTGTCGTGATTTGCGGCGATAGCGGCAACATACACTTTGAGGGTGGAGGGAGACAGCCTTCGCTCCAACCCTTCTTGCAGGAAGGAAAGCACAGAACTGATCGAACATCTTCGGGGGTCTTCTCGTCGAGAAGAACACCACTCGACGAACAGGTTCCACTTCAACGCATAGAGGCGCCTCGTAGAGGGGGCTCTGGCGGAAGTGAAGGTGTCCACCACAGTCTGTGGTAGGCCACCTAGAACCTCCGCGTCCCGTCCAGGGACCAGACATGGAGTTTCCAGAGGTCCGGACGCGGGTGCCATAGGGTGCCCCGTCTCTGAGTCAGGAGGTCCTTTCTCAGAGGAATGGGCCAAGGAGGTGCTGTCGCGAGGAGCACTAGTTCCGGGAACCAGGTCCGGTTGGGCCAGTACGGCGCAACTAACAAGACCTGCTCCTCGTCCTCCCTGACCTAGCACAGTGTCTGCGCAAGAAGGCTCACTGGGGGAAACGCATATTTGCGTAGGCCCCGGGGCCAGCTGTGTGCCAGCGCATCCGATCCGAGGGTCCCCCCGGTCAGGGAATAGAACAACTGGCAATGAGACGTGTCCGGGGCGGCAAACAGGTCTACCTGTACGGTCCCGAAGCGACTCCAGATAAGCAGGACCACCTGGGGATGGAGTCTCCACTCTCCCGGGAGCACTTGCTGTCGTGAGAGCTCGTCGGCTGCACGATTGAGCAGGCCCGGAATGTGAGTGGCACGAAGCGACCTCAGATGCTTCTGACTCCAGAGGAGGAGATGGCGGGCGAGTTGTGACATGCGGCGGGAGCGTAGACCACCCTGTTTGTTGATGTACGCAACGGCCGCAGTGTTGTCCGTATGGACCAGAACGTGCTTGCCTCGTAGCGACCCTTTGAGGCGGCCCAGCACAAGACGAACTGCTAACAACTCGAGGCAATTGATATGCCATTGCAATTGAGGCCCCGTCCACAGACCCGAAACTGCAAGCCCGTTGTACGTGGCCCCCCAGCCGGTGGATGAGGCATCCGTGGAGACAACAGCATGCCTGGACACTTGTTCTAGGGGAACTCCTGCCCGTAGAAACGAAGGGTTCGACCACGGACTGAAGGTTTGGCGGCACTTCGGTGTTACTGAGACACAGAACGAGCCGCTCTGCCACGCCCATCTCGGGACTCGGTCGTGTAGCCAGTGTTGAAGCGGCCTCATATGAAGCAATCCGAGCGGCGTCACCGCGGCTGCGGATGCCATATGCCCCAGGAGCCTCTGAAAATGTTTCAGCGGTACCGCTGTCCTGCATTTGAATGAATTCAAGCAGTTCAACACCGACTGGACGTGCTCCTCTGTGAGTTGCGCTGTCAGATTGACCGAGTCCAGCTCCATACTGAGAAAAGAGATCCTCTGCACAGGGCAGAGTTTGCTCTTTTCCCAGTTGACCTGAAGTCCCAACAGGCTGAGGTGACTGAGCACCATGTCCCTGTGTTCGCACAACTGCGCCCGCGACTGAGCCAGGATCAGCCAGTCGTCGAGGTAGTTGAGGATGCGAACACCACGCTCTCTCATGGGATCAATGGCCGCCTCCGCGACTTTCGTGAAGACACGGGGCGACAGGGACAGCCCGAAGGGTAGGACTCTGTACTGATAAGCCTGTCCCTCGAACGCAAAGTGTAGGAACGGTCTGTGTCGAGAGAGAATCGAGACATGAAAGTACGCGTCCTTCAGGTCCTTCAGGAGGCCTCTCGTGTGCGTCCTGAGCACAGCCAGCACCCCCTGCTGGCGACTGGAGAGGCGCCGGAGGGTGACAAGGCATCGGAGCGTCGTACACCGCCAAGCGCGCTCTCTTGGCACCCAGAGATTTTGGAAACTGCTCTTTTGGTGAAAATTTGGGTACCGCTGGCACGAAGGTCAGCGGCGGAACAGAAATTAAATGAAAACCAAGGATTCTCTCCCGATGGAACGGGCGGTGACTTTCGTCGCCTGGAGGAGCTCTGGGTCAGGCCTACCCTCGTGCATGTCCATGAGCGTCTGGGCCTGGTGCACCTGGAGCAACGCCATGGCATGCAGAGCGGACGCAGCCTGTCCACAGGCCTTGTAAGCCTTTCCAGTCAGACTGGAAGAGAACTTACAGGCCTTGGAGGGGTGGCCGCGGGTCACCGCGCCAGTTGGAAGCGGACGCCGGACACAGTTGCATCGCGACAGCCCGTTCCACCGGCGGGATTCCCACGTACCCCTTGGCTGGCCCGCCGTCGAGGGTAGTGAGGAGGGAGGAGCCACTCGGCCGGTTTCTGGCAGAAAAAGGTGCCGTCCACGACTTCGTGAGCTCCTCATGCACCTCCGGGAAGAAAGGCACTGGGGCGCGACCTGCCCCGAGAAACCAGTCATCCAACCTAGAAGGCTCGGGACACGGTGGAGGGTTCCACACGAGCCCGACCTTTTCGGCGGCCCGGGAAAGCATAGCCGGCAACTCAGGGTCCGACTCGGCCGCCGCGACTCTCCCAGAGGGAGGCAGCGCAGCTGAGTCTTCATCCTCCGAGGACTGGAACTCCCCCTCTGATGCAGCGATCGACATCTGTTCATCTCCTGGAGCCCCGAAGGTCACCACTGGACGCCCATGGGAGGGGCCAGCGGTTTCCTCCGGAAGCTCTACCGGCTGCGGCGCTTCAGAGGGAATAGGGGCCCGCGGAGGCTGGCTCGGCGGGTTTGCCCTAAACGTGATCCTCAGGTCACCCTGGCTATTCATCGAAGTAGGTCTATTCTGCTGCGCAGGAATAGCACTAGATCGAGGCATAGGTAAGGGGACTCCACCCTCCCGAAGGTAGGTGAGTCTCGACCTAAGCGCCGAGATAGTCATGTGGGAACATGCTGTGGGAACATGAACTATCCACAAAAGCTGCCTCAGCGTGCTGAATGTCCAGGCACGTGAGACAACGATTGTGACCGTCAGCTGGCGACAGGGAACGACCGCATCCAGAAACGCACGGGTGGAATGACATCTTGAAAAAGACGCAGTGTCACACCCGTGTTGCTCTTTTAGAGGAAACCGCTCTTTTAATAGTGCTGAAGCACCCAGGGACAACCGCGGCAGAATCACAGGGGATAGTGCAGCCTGTGTCTGCTCTCACGGTTCAAATCTCGCACGCCAATGGCCATTGGCCCGTTCTCTATACACTCGAAGCTGATAGGGGCTCCCAGAAGTGATCCCAATTCGTCGGTGACGTCCGACGTACGTTGAACGTGACCGACTGAAAGGGAACTGAAATTAAACTGAACAGAACGTGACACTATTATTACCCATCATTTTCATTTTCATATTTTAATGATAATAAGACATTCAACAGCTTCTGTTTGCGTTCACATTTTCATTTTTATTCACAAACTTACAGGACAAGCATATAGGCTATTCATTTATTTATATTATGAAAAGAAAGTTTTCATCTTGAACAGTTGTCACGGATCGTGAGTGAACACGATCATCCCTTCCTCTTTACTACGTTACAGAACGAAATAAACATGAATGAACAGAAAATATGTTGAAAGAGACAGTACAACTTACTGAAAGCCATATCATGTCTCATGTAATCGCTCAATCAGTGTTGCAAACAATGTCACGTAACATTATACCTCAGAAAAGCCATTCGTTGACCATAAACTTAAAAATAACTCTAGAGAGGTTCTTTTTTTTAGATATATGCATACATGCATATTACACAATCATATTTTTTTTTTTAAATCTGACAACCTTCAGATTTTTCCTTCACTGCTAAAAAAAATTTATCAATAATGGTACATTTTCGGTTAACATGATCTCTGGTCCTCCGGCACCCTGGCTCCACCTCATCCGCTCGTCACCACGGCTACGCCTTGGCCTCCAGGACCTATGGTGTCGCCCAGTCTCTGGCTGAATCTGCAATCGCCCCCTATACCCTCAAATAGGGCATTAATTGAGGGGACAGCCATTTGTAGTGGTGTCCGAAACCATAGTGGACATTATTGAGTGCATTCTTTCTATCCCACATTGCATCGCAATACCGAGTGTACAACCAATGTACTCTCAACGGCTGTCCAAATTCACTCACTCGTTTTCATTCACTCCTTCAAGTGTGGACTAACGTAGGGAATGGGGGTGATTTCGGATTCAGCCTCCGTGTCTCCTTGGCTTCGCCTGGGTCTCCAACTCTCTTGGCTCCACTGCTGGTGGTCGGACATCTGACTCCTCCCTGACTCCTCCCACTATCAGTTCCACCGTGGGCCTTCGTCCTGGTTGTGCTCTGGGTTCCTGCTTTCCTTATAAAAGTGTTTGGGTTGAAACTTTATCCCGTGATGACCATGGGAAATCTCGTCTTCTCTTATAACCATTTAACCATCGGGTTAGATAAAAAAAATATTATGAAAAGGTCAGTTTAGAATAAGAATTTAATATTATATCGCATGAGGCTCACGCTGCATATAAGGTCATAATATCAATGTCACTAGACAGCATATTCTTTTGGATCCCTAGAGACTTTTTTTAATTGCCCTTCACTAGATTGAAAAGTTCACATTTTACTATCGCAAGCCTGCCCAGGGTGGGAATTCCGGTCTCCAGATAAAGTCGTAATTGCTCTGCCATTCTGCTGCCACAATATACATCCCGCTCCCTTCCTCCAAACCCTGCCCAACTGCCTCTCCCAGAGTTTTTCCATAAAAGAGCGAAAACCGAAAATAGAACCAATACAAAGACTCACAGCATCTCTGCAGTGATGAAAAATTGCAAACTGCACTGACTAGTCAACAAGTTCAGTGTGTTGTGTATGTGTTGACTAGTCATGGATCACAAGACATTGGTTATGCTTGTTGTATACAACTGCAGGAAGAAAATTCCCTACATAAACTGTGCGTTGAACATGTGAGTTTTTGGACCATTTATGACAATGCAAGCAGCATGAATCTGGCAATGGACATGCACACTTTCATTTCTCACCTGCACGGACATGCAGCTCTCACACACTTTCCGTCAAAGCTTCGCTTGACTTGCCAGAAACAGCAAAGACTGCTGAAGCTGCATTTACATAATGTAAACAAGGACTTGCCAAGTACTCTGTTACTTTTCTGGACTACTAGTCAACTACTAAACATTAGTAGTTGTGCGAGTTCTATTGGAAAATGGGAATCAGAAACTGTATAAGAATTTTCATTGATGTTTCACCACAGAAATAAATAAATAAATAAATAAATAAAAACCCAGCACAGTTACAGTGCTTTCAGTTAAAGAACACACTTCGGTCCCTCCAGTAGCAATGTGCAAGTCAGGGGTTCTCAATTGTGGCCCTCAAAGTCCACTTTCCCGCTAATCAAACACTCCTGAACAAGCAAATCAAGGTCTTCGGGAATACTAGGCTGCGTCCAAAATCTTAAAAACGCTGACTTCGGAGAATGCATTAGGAAGGTTCAAGGCACATCCGAATCCAGTGTTAGCTTCACTTTCTGTCTCCTGAGATACCTTCATCTAATCGAATTTTAAAGGCAGCATAGATGTATCCTTCACTGCCTATGATATCCCTTTACTGATCCTTCACTGCCTATGATATCCCACAATCCTGTGCTTTACAAAGTTGAGCTAAAAAATAAAGATGGCATCTGAAAGTTGCAGTTGGTGGGCAGTTTGTGTGTAAATGTAAGTTTTTGACCAACGTTTCAACTTTTGGTGTAATTTCTAGCGAGAAAATCTGGCAGTTCACGTTAGTTCTGGCAGGTCACGTTAGTCAAGCTCGCATCAGCTGACTGTCAGATAATCTATGTCTATCTAGGAATACGATGTCTATCACAGCATACATAGCTCCTTCAGTATTATCGGCAGCTATCGCATTTCTCCGGAGCTAATTACCCTCCATCCCCAGCTCCTCCTCTTGTTCAGTCAGGATGTGGCATTCTGATTCCCCTTGAATAAGACTAAATTCCCGAATTATATTTTACATTAAATATTGACATTAATGATATCTGCAATACATTATGTTGGTTCTGTTCTGTTTACCCTAAAGGGGGTTATCGCTGCTGACCCTGCTCTTATCCATGCTAGGCTGCATGAATGCGCAGGGAGTTCTTGCCCAGAACAGAGCCATACCGCCAATCCAAACTATATGCTAATTGTCAATCATCTTTGACGATTGTGGTCCTGACAGAATTACTACTGTAGTAATTAAATAGTCTCTTAGTTCTCAGCAAAGCACTCTCTATTTTATTGTAGATCATTAAACCATTACACTGTCTGTCAGAGATCAGTTTTGTGAGGTACCTTCGTGCACAAACACTGCCTGCAAAGTCGTTGCCTGATAGGGCAGCGGGGTAACAAGTCACTGCCTAGCTTTCGGATGCAGCCCTAGAAAGTTACAGTCAAGGTTAGAGCTAAACTCTGCAGGAAAGTGACCTCGGGGGCCAGAGTTGAGAACCCCCTGTGTAAGTCATGAATGAATGAGGTTCAGTTTAACATTAGTTATTGCATTAGGCATCATAAACATTTTCACAGCATTTATTAATCTAAGTTAATGTTAATTTATAAATACTCTATTCATTGTTAATAATTGTTCTAATTCTTCTTTTTTTCAAATTTGTTTGTATATTGCTTTTCAGAATATGCATTGTTTCAAAGTAGCTTTACAGAAAGTCGTACTGTTATGTCAATAATGCCTTAATACATGTATTCATGTTTATTCATTATACATTAATGTTAAATTGACCTGAAATGTTAATATGTTGAAATTAACATACATGTTATAAAAGTTCATTAGCTATTGCATTAACCAATGTTAACCTATTGAACTATGTTGTAAAGTGTTACAGAATCGTTCTTTTAAGTCAAATATTAATCAGTTAGACCCATTCACAAAGCACATCTGAACAATTCAATGGGCTGGATCAGTACAAAGCGCTCTCGAGTCTGCTTCTCTGTGATTCATTGAACTGACAGATGTGTTTCAAACATGTCCGATTCGCATTTAGATTGAACTGATGATTTGATGAAAAGTATGTTGTGATTTTATAAACAGATATGAAACTGATGAGTTGATTTTAATAAATAGCATAAATAACATAGGGATGTTATTTAGTATTGTTCAATGAAAATGCAGATTATATATTTGTCTTAAATCATGACTGTAAGCACTGAGACACTTGAAATTACATGAATAATAAACAGCAATATGTAAGGGAGAATCCACGGCTATATAAGTTATATAATCGTTATATAATTGGGTCCCACTTTATATTAGGTGGCCTTAACTATTATGAACTTACATCAAAAAATAAGTACAATTGTACTTATTGTGTTCATATTGTATTGCAAAACACTTTTGCTGATATTGAGGTGGGATACGGGTAAATTTAGGGACAGGTGTGGTGGTATGGGTAAATTTAACAGTTAGGTTTAAGGGAAGTGTCAACAGTGTAATTATAAATGTAATTACAGAAATTAATTACAGACGTAATTACATGCAGGTATCTTTTTAAAATGCAAGTACAATGTAAAAACGTATGTACACAATAAGTGCTGTTACGAACTGCTCCGACACGAATGGTTGGAGATCCAAATGCAGCTTTTATTAGAAGGACAATCCAGACAAGTAATCCAAAATACAGGCAATAGGTCAATATCCAGGCAGGCAATCCAAACAAGCAAACAAGGCAGGGAACAGAGGCAAAAGGGTAATCCAAAAAACAGGCAAGAAATCCAAAAAACAGGCAAGAAATCCAAAAACCAAGAGACAAGGACCAGGGAAACGTCAGTGATGCAGTGTAACAACATACAAAACCTCGCCGTGAATGACAGGGTGTACAGGCAAGACATAGGCAGAGGTAATGAGGTAAATGAGACACAGGTGTAAACAATGAGTGCTGATGAGTCCGGGCAAAGGATTATGGGTAATGTAGTCTTTGATGGAATGACAGTCTGGGGTGGAGTGCCCTCTGGTGGTAATCACGGGACACTCTTACTGGTGATCGTGACAAGTGCATTGTATCAAATGATTAATTTAAATGTTAGTAGTAGTTAAGGCCACCTAATATAAAGTGGGTCTTATAATTGTTATATAATTGTTTTATGCACAGCTAGCAGTGGATTATCCCACTTATACCATGGTCATTTGCCAGCATTGACCACTTAAGTTATTGATGTTTGCAGCGCAATATTTGACCGGAAGGGTAAAATTGACGGTGTGTATCCGTGTCTGTTCAGTCAGCGTCTCTCTCTCCATTAACAATTAAGCTATGAGTTTTTACTAACTTCAAAAAAGAGATGTAACTCCCTCGTTGCTGAGAAATATAATTTTGCGATTCAGTAGCGAAGCTATTTTATTACTAAAAGTCGTGGGGCAGCGTTGATAACGAGTCTCCTGAATGTTTGTGTGTGTGTGCAGCACGATCTCCACTCTCTGTGTGTGAATGAAGTATGTGTGTGCGCGATTCAGTGAAAACAGCCCATTAATATAGAACAGTGATTCAACTGACTTGGAACTACCTGTGCATTAACAGTTTTATTGCGCACCTTCCAGCCAATCGGAATCGAGTATTCAGACAGGCCATGGTAAAAGTGCCTTTGAATGGCTTTATTAATGACTGCATTTCATTGTCTCTGTACTTGTACTCTACTGGAAAGTTTTAGTGAATGAAATATGCCATGCAGGGATGTCAGGGAACATGTGATGACATGAACCACTAAATAATTTTTTTAAACTGGTTAACTGAAATGAGTTGTTAGAAAGAACCGAATCACGAAACCCAGCTGCTCTCTATTACCTTGGAGTATCTTGGCAATGGCCTTGTGTTTTTGGGTCACCCTGCTCATGACAGGATGTGTGTATCATTCACACCGCAGGCACAGGCTGACTGACTGAATAGATGGGCTGGCCATGAACATTTATACTGGATGATGTAAATGCTGTTAACCTGGATCAAATCATTTTGGCACTGCTGTTCTGCAAGTGCCCTTGAAAAAGAAAGAGCTTTGACCTAAAACTTTCAGCATGCTTCTTCTCTGAAAAGAAACCGATTTTCTGATTCCCTCTTGAGGCCCGGTTTTCCAGGACCATGAGAAATCAGGTTACCTACTTCAAAGTACCTGAATGTCAAAGAAAACGTTATTCAGAAAAGAAAGAAATGCTAAAAAAAAAATGTTATTCAGAGATGGTTTTCAATGAACTTTTACTGTTTATCTATTTCTGCTGGCATCATGCAAAACAGGTCATATAAACCCACAATACAGACTCATTTGCAAAAACAGATAAAAATGTTTCAATGTGGGTCATACCCAGCTGTTTTACTTAGAGCTTTGCTGCGGTTATGGCAACATTTCTCTGAATATTAATAGAAATGAAACAGGGAATGTGGCATGAAACATGTGCAGAGTACCACTCAAGGCATCTGTTGATTGTGGCCCCATATTGCCATCCTCTTCCTGCAGGGCCTCATTTCCCGCCATCAGACTTTGCCTTACGTGATTAAGTTTCCAATTACTGATGTCTGCCAAGTTCCATTGGCTCCATTGAGCAGGTCTGGATCGCTCTTCCTCTTCTGAGGCTGAGAGTGGAGTGTTGGGAGTCTAAAATAGGAGGATGCGCTTACATGCTGAAGCAAAAACTCATCGAGCAGAACCATCTTTGAGGCTGATCGACAGGTCCTATGTTATGAATGAAGGCCTATGTGAGCAAACTGGATGAATGGATGGATTTTTTATTGTCTAGTTTTAAAAACAATAAAATAAGCAAAAGAACATTATTTAGATTCAGAAAACAACGACTTTAGCGCAGTCAAGGTGATTACTGAATATTACATTTCTGGTGTAAAACTGTTATGCAATGTACAGTTTAGTCTAATAAAACAAACTGATTTAAATTATAATTCAATTAGAAAAAGTAGATTTGGAGTTCAAAAAATGTTGATATTAAATGCACTCTATGATACTTGATAGTCCACTTTAGACATTCTACCAATTTAAGTAACTTTGCAAATATATGTCAACTAATTGCCCCCGCGAATGCGATTTCTACCGAGGGGGACCCCGCCCGGAATGCGATTCTTACCAACACAAGAAACTCCAAACAACCAAACAACCCAATACCAAACCTCACCCACCCCCCGCCCCCTGCCCCCTGCCCCCTCGAAATAAAGTGTAACCAAAAAGTATTGCAAAAAGTAATAGTACTTTTGACAAAGGTGCCAGTATAGTCTAAAAGCTGAGAGCACTGATTTATATGTTGAGTGTGTTGAGTTGAGTGTTGAGCTTGATGACTAAATTGCAGGAATAGCAAACTATACAATGAAAAATCAGACACAAGTTGCTAAACTAAAAACATGCCTTCTGTGAGTTTTCAACACTTCCAAACGCATTAGTGCAGTGTTTCAGCGTCAGTAGTGTAGAACAGATTTTGGATGCGTGTCCTGTAGACTGCGACAGATTCTGAAAAGATAATCAAAAGGCAGATGGAAAAGCAATGCTATTCCAGCTGGGGGAATACAAAGCCAACTGAAGACATCATGACCAGCTGAGATAAAAGAGTGTAGATATAATCAACACGGAGCCTACAATCATAATCCAAACATGCTCATAGAAAGCAGTATTGAGTTTAGCTCATTCATGGAGAAATATTTATCTTTCACCAAGCCCAAAATGCTTTCAGTAAAGCCAAGAATCTTTTAATCCTCTTTGCTACTAACATTTAATCCCTGGTCATTTTTTTCCTTAATAAAATAATGCTGCAATATTTTGCATAACCTTCCAAACTTTTGACTATTGATGTAAGTCTGGTACATAATGAAGCTTATACTGCAACAAATGAAAAGCTCATTTAAATTGATGGGGCTGTTCTGTAGACAACACTGTAGAAATGTGTTGACTGTGGTCAGGATTCATCTACATCCAGGCAAAACAAACACACTATTTTAAAGATCTAACCCTGAAGAAGCAGAACATGCAGATATGCTTGAGGAACAAACTTTAAAACACTAGCTTGCAGTCCTTGCAAAATTTATCACACCTGATTCAACTCATCAGCTCGTTAGTAGAGACTGCAAGAACTAAACTGGGTGTGTCTGATAAGGGAGACATACAAAATGTGCAGGGCTGGGGTGCCTCCAGGACAGGTTTGAAAACTACTGATATAGAGTATTATGGTATTATGAGAGAGAGATCAACTAAACGAGTGTATTACCTGCATCTGATATTAGCATTCATTCTTCAGGTCGATGTCCATAATATCTATTATTAAAAATCCGTTTGAATCAGTTTGAATGTCCGCTGACCCTGAAGAAGCAAACTTTAAAACATTAGCTTGCAGTCCTTGCAAAACTGTTTTAATAAGGAAATGTCATAAGCCTTGCAAAGTCTGACAAATCCAGCAACATTTTTTCCTCTCAGAAGAGATGCTTTATATCCAGCTGAATCGACATTGTTTCATAATTGATGAAATTATTTAGCAACTTTGGCACTGTTATTGAACTGAATTGAATCAACATTGAACTGACTTGAGCTGAAAACGACACTTTCTTTGTAGAAATGCTTATAGCCTGTTAACATGTGACCAAACCTAAAAACATGGCTCATCAACAACATAAATGACACCAACAATGCACAATGCAAAATAATGCAACAGAATTTGATTCGGCTGTACAGCCGCTCAGGAGAAAACGGTGATGTCATCCAGCTCATTTCAATTATCGTATAGTGTCAATGTGGGCAGATCAGTAATATAGTTGAGTATTTAGTTATATTTATAACCACCATCTACATACGCGCCAGCGGCAAATTCTCGAAGGACTGGCCAAGATGAAGCTGTTCTCTGTGGGTACATGAGCGCTAAACGGCCATTGACGGTCTGTAGCTCGTATCTGCGAAAACTTTTTTTAAAAAATTGTAAAACAGGCACTGTGTTTATATATCACATAACTGAGGTCTAAATAACTACATTCTCGCCTAAAAAACTCTTAAAACTACATTCTGTGACACAATAACAGTAGTATTTGTAAAAAAAGATATGGTGGATTTGCTTGACCGCCATGACAGTCGCCGCAAACAGAATAGACAAGTTTTCATCCACTGTTTTGTTATCGACAAAGTGAATATGCGTTAAAAAAAGATTGCGCAATTTGCTGTCTCCAGCCTGTTTCCATCCAATTGGCCTTTTACAGATAAAATGGTGTGCGTAATGACGTCATCCCTAAAAAAAAACGCATTGTTGCATAAGTTCCCTTTCGAGAATACTCTTGTATTGCGTAAGTTAGCTTATATGGGAAAACTCCTTTTCTCGAGATATTGAAACCAAAAATTATCCTTATAATTTTATATATGTAAAACGTAGTGCAGCTGCACAGCAGACCCAAGCAGAGCATACTAGTGCGCTGATTGTCTGTGCTGCGGCAACTGCACGAACCTATGGCGAGGCGGCTGGGGCGTGCAAACCAAACGGGTCGCTTCCCGCCCTAGCACGTCAACTCCCACCAGAATGGGCGTGGCCTACGGCTATAAAAGCCCATGTTACGCCATAGGATTTCAGATTTAATCTCCTTCAGTTTAGTTACCTTCACTGACCTCCGGATTGAGAAGCCGCCGCCGTCAGAAAGGCCTTCAGCAGAACGAGCCATCTGCCTTGCAGTTCTGAGGACGCTGGTTCCTGTCTTCACTGGACACCGCCTTCAGCCCGCTGTTCTGCTCCGCCATCTGGCGCGCTATATCCTTTACAAGCTGTGTGTGTGTTCGCCGCTGCAACACACACACTCACAAAAGAGCTGAGGCGTTGTTTCAAATGCCTCGTGAATCCTGTGCCTCGTGCAGAGGCCCTCTCTTCGGCTGGGATCATCACCGCGTGTTACGTGACCACGCTGAAGCTGCACTCTCTAAGGGCAGCTGCCCGGAGTGCGATGAAATGGCTCTGTCGACCCTACAGGCTTGACTCGATGACAGGCTGTCAATGAGGACCCAGCCCCCTCCGCTCTCCCTCTTCTCTCGCTCAGGCCATGCAGAAAGAAGCGCCGCGGACAGAGAATGCCAGAGCGGACGAGCGAGCCCACGCCGGACCATTCCCCGTGTGTCTCGCTCTCAGAATCCCCTTTGCCGGTCTTGTTCATCCAGGATGACCAGCGCCCCTCTCAGTTAGCGGCCGGTCCTATTTTCCTTTGGTGGACCAGACGTGGAGGAGAACGAGGATGACAGTTTTTCGCTTGCGGAGCTTATTTGCTTGCTGCCCAGGGCCCTCGTAGACCTCGGGCTCGATTGGTCTCATCCCGAGGAGCCCACGTGGAGCAGGCAGGACGAGTGGTCTCTGCAAGCCCGCCCCTCTTCTTCCTGGAAGTAACGTGCATGACAAGCTGACGAAATCGCAAAAGGCGCCATTTTCAGCTTGTCTCAAACCATCTGCTTCTTCAGCGCTCTTGACACTCGACGGCGCGAAGAAAAAAGATTATGAGAGTCTTCCCCCTCTTGAGGAAGCGGTCGCTGCACATCTTTGCCCGCCCTCCGCCAGAGGATGACAGCCGCACTACGTCAGCTCTCGCTGGTCGAGTGTATGCCTCCGCCGGCCAGGCTGCTTTGGCTCTACACACAATGGCCGTTCTTCAAGTGTTTCAGGCCAAACTTCTCAGCTCTCTGGACGAGTCTAGCCCTGATCCTGAAGCATTCAAAGACCTGCGCAGCGCCACTGACTTAGCCCTGCACACGACGAAAACTGCTGCCTAGGCGATCGGCAGAAGCTTGGCGAACCTGACAGTGCATCACAAGCTATGTGCCATTTTCTTTCCAAAGCGCTCCAGCTCTGCTTCGGGCTGCCACACGAAAGCGCCGCCCCCTTCAGCCTTCTCTTACATTTCTCCCAGTCCCCTCTATTCAGGCGGCTGGAGATGTCAATATTGCAGTTAACGAGCCTGTTATAAAACACGCATGCCTGCACACAAACGCCGTTTTAACGGCGACCCTAATAAAACACAAAATTATTCCATATAAACAACTGTATAACACATTTGCAATAACTATAAGGCCCGACTCTGTCCGGTCTAGTTTTTATTTAATTCCATATAACAAATGTATAACACATTTGCAATAATCATAGGCCCGACTCTGTCCGGTCTAGTTTTTATTAATTCCATATAAACAAATGTATAACACATTTGCAATAATCATAGGCCCGACTCTGTCCGGTCTAGTTTTTATCTAAATGATATGACAGGAATATTCATTCCCTACATATACCCTTATATGAGGCTCATCACTCGTTGGCCTCTTTTTGGGACTCATAACTTTTACTCTTCTATGGGCCTCTGGCTCTCGTCCCAGGCAATAGTATGGGGCGAAGTTTTTAAGCAAGCACGGCATTTTAAATTGGGTTCCCATAAGCGTAAGCTAACTTACACAATACGAAAGTACTCTCGAAAGGGAACGAGACGCCCCAGCCGCCTCGCCATAAGTTCGTGCAGTTGCCGCAGCACAGCCAATCAGCGCACTAGTATGCTCTGCTTGGGTCTGCTGTGCAGCTGCACTGCGTTTTACATATATAAAATTATAAGGATCTTTTTTGGCTTCAATATCTCGAGAAAAGGAGTTTTCCCATAAGCGTAAGCTAACTTACACAATACTTGTTCCCTTCTCTCAGGGAACCGAGGTTACGTTAGTAACCGAGTCGTTTTGTTGTATCGCTAAAAAAAATCTGCCCTCAAGTCGTTTCCATACATAATTTCACTTATATTGCAAATTATATCGCATCTTTCGTGTCCCAAATATTAGTAAAATGCAGAGAGTAATGAGAAGATTGAAATTTATTGCTTTCTATTTTCACGAATAATAGGCCTATTACTAACTGATAAAATATTAATCAGAAGATCACGGAGAAGTGGGACAGTTTGTCTGACAGAACTGCATGAACTGCCTTTATGACGAAGCCCATGGGTTTGGACAACATTTTAGTATCCATAAAAAGATTGGTAGGGCCTACAGTAAAATGTTTGGTCATTTAGCAACAATCTTTACCGTAAGCCTTGAACATGCAGCCAGTCGCGGTTTGACATGGCTGAGAATGCATGTCAGATCATTCAAACCCAAAAAAAAGTTACTCGTTCTGGTTTCAGAGTTCAATAACATCAAATCGATTAAAAACATCAATCTCTGATAAAAAATAAAAAAAATTCAAAAGATTTTCAAGGCGCTATATTTTCTTCATCCATTTTGAAACAACACTTTATTATATATTATTAAATTGTAGGCCATATAGGCTACATAAAATATTTTTTTATTACTTTAGTTTTTTTTTTACTTCGTTATAAACACTGTTTAGATCAATACTTGATCAAGCAATATTCAGAAACGGGTGCAGTTACTTTTCTGAAGTTTTTCTGATTATTCTGAAATTTTATTGGATTATAAAAAACACAAAATTACAAAAATAAGGATGAATGATGTTTGAGAGGCAACACGTCTTATTCTTACCAATAGTAATAAAATAATTTAATGTACAATTTAATAATATGAATATAATTGATTTAGTGCGCCTTTGAACTACAGAGAAACAGTGCTTTAACGGGAGCAGTGCCACACGCGGACGCAATAGGCTAATTATGTCATGTGACACCACATTTGTTTGCGTTAAAGCCCTTTTTCTCGACAAAAAGTGTTTCCAAACTAGTTTTCGCGACACTTGAAGTATCGACATACAATTTATGTGCTAAAGTTAAACGGAAAAAGATTGTGTCGACATTTGCAAAAAATGATCAATAATTGGCATTTCCTTCAGCTATATCGGTAAACATTTTGATGTGCTAAAACTTTTTCCGCAAAAAAAATCCTTGGATGGAAACCTGGCTAGTGATACAAACGGTGAAACAGTACCAGTGCTGATACTGGGAGAATATCGCATGGCTGGAAAAGTCTTTCAGCCAATCAGATTCGAGAACTGTTGTATAAATATGAATAAAAAAAAATAAAAAAATAAAAAAAAATATATATATAATGACTATACTGTATGTTGCGTGTGGTGTGTAGTGACCAGCATGACCTGTCCCTGAACAAAATGAACATTAATGTACATATTACTGTAAGGTCCATCCGTCAGCCCAAAAATGGAATCCAACGGCTTGGTTGAAGGAATTCTGCGTGTAAGCCTTTTCAGCATTTCTGTGAAGTTCACTTAATTTATTGATATCTAGGCAAGGCAAGGCAAGGCAAGGCAAGTTTATTTATATAGCACATTTCATACACAATGGTAATTCAAAGTGCTTTACATAGAAAATTAATTAAAATAGTGATAACATATGCATAAGAAATAAGAATGTATACGAATTAAAAATAAAAACAAGGATAATTAAAACAGTTGTAAAGAGGGGACGTTACCTATGCCCCACAGGGCCTCCCATTTCTTGAGTCCGCTTCTTTGCACTGTCTGCTACCGTTTTACCTATGCCTTTAGCACGTAACGACGCTATCAGCGACTTCTTATACCATTAACCCTTAGTATAATTATGCCTCACTCTTCACAAGCAGAATGAAGCGAAGCACACTGCTCTCCTTTTCCAATCCCTTCCAGTCAGACAGCCCTAACCAAAAATAATAACCAAAAGATGCATAAGAAATAGAAATATACAGTTGTAAAGTGAATTAAAAGGAATAAAGTGATGATATATCTGCCTGATTCTCTAAATTCGGGGTACCCCTATCTGAGATGGAAGAGGTTTGCAATGTCTCCTGGACCTTACAAGTCGGTCCAGGACGGGCTCCTGTAGGGGACGTTACCTATGCCCCGCAGGGCCTCCCTTTTCTTGAGTCCGCTTCTTTGCATCTAATTTTAACTCTGACTCCATGAATAATTTGATCTGACAATTTTATGTGACTTCGTTAAAATTGTTACGTTTGTAACTTAACTGCTGATCATAAGATTCGTTGTGATTTAATTTAGATCGTTGATTTTTCTTAGTATCGCTTATTTTCAAATATTCGTTCCACCATGGGACCCGGTATCGCACAGAGACTTAACGTTCGCGATTACATTAGCTCACAGACACAAATTAGCCATTTCTGGTATTATAGAGGATGCAGAGTGACTATTTTACCTTGTCAGGTCGCACATGCTTACTCATAACAAGTGTAATTTTAGTAATAGTCACGAAAGCTGCAACTTGCTAATAACAGTGACAGTCAGAAATTGGATTGCCCCGAATTATGTGCTCCATGCTCCATTAATTGGGTCCTCGGTATGATCTGTCCTGGCAGGATGATTTGAGGAAACCCCTACTTAACCCGCAGTCACTACTAAAATAATGATTTCAGAAAGATACAGAATAAATCAAGATTAACATTTATTTTGGCCAGACAGAACCTAAATAAAAGTAATTAAACAAGAATCCATGGTACACAACTGATCAGTATAAAAATATAAAACACAATTACAAAGTAATATGAAAATAGTTTCAAAGAGTCATCATATCTGGCACAGTACACACAGTGTGAGTGTCTCTAAGACTGACACAGCACTGCATGAGGGTTTCTGGCTACAGAATTTTTCCCAAATGGCAGCTCTGCCACCCTTCCTTAAATACTCAGACCAGAACAAAAGGGTTGTAAATATTTGCTACACAAACACCTGGTTTCAGGGGAGAGGATCAGATATCTTGAGGAGACACCACTCAACAGGGAGAACAGAATTTTCATTAGTTTTCAATCTTTCTCATCCTACCAGTGACTGCAGTGAACCTGAGACCATTTTACCAATCGCACTGAGACATTCAAAAAGATACCAAACATGAAAGGGAAAAAACAATAGATTCACAAGATATATCATCTGTGGTATATAGGCATTCTGTGACTTGAATCAGAGGGAAGGGAGTCGGGCGAGGGAGAGGGGGAGAAAGTTTGGGCAGGGCGATGTCCCACAGTCTTTCTGTGAGATCGTCTCTCCAGATTAGTGAATTTTATTGTTCTATTGCAGGGGGTTGGATCTCAGCTTTTGTCTTAAACCGATCCTCACATTACATTGATCAACAACGACACAGGGATAATTACACTTTTTAAAATATAGCTATATAAACAATAACAATACTTTACAATAAAGATATATTTTGTAAAGTTATAATTGACGGAAGTTAGCATAATCACTTTAAAATAAAATTATTCCAAACAATGGCTAATTTCATTTTGTTGCATCACCGTCTGTCTCATTATGATTTCAAGCCTGTGTATGCCACATATGCAGAGCATATCCACAAGACACTGAAGACAGGCTGTCTGAATGTCACTATATTCACATACTGCACTCACGCTTGGCCTAAATGAGCTTGTTAGCTGATTATGCTGTATTTATTAGCCTGTCAGCTTGTTAAGCAATTACATTACTCATGGTCCCCTGCAAGCTTCCTAGAACTCACAGCAGCCATGTTCAGTAGCCTTTCCAAAAGCCTGTAAGTTGCCAAGAATGAAAGCATGGATCAGCATGTCATCTTTAAAGTTTATATCTGGCCACAGGGAAAATGAGTACAAAATGCACAATCTGCAATAAAAACAAGGCTGCTGTGTCTTAAGGGAGCACTTGAAGGACCAATTGATTTTTGTTCTTCGTGGTTTTTTAAACCTGAAATCTGTTTAGCGCTCAAGGGTATGCAGTAAATTGATTTTCTCAAATAAATATGACTGTGTTGGTTGAATATCGCATTCATAAAGCTGCTTTGGAAAGCAAATGACCCTTAATATCAGAGATAAAAACACTGACAACTACAAAAACATCATCAAAAAAAACCAAAAAAAACAACTACAATAAAATGGCATTTATTTAACACCTTCAAACAGGGAGGGAAAATTTTATGGGTCACACTGAATTTTTTTGTGGAAGTGTTTGTGGCTCACTGAGGATTTTCTTTGGTGAGGTAAGATACTTGACACCTGTATCTGAACAGTACTTATATTCATTCAGCATATGCCTCTTTTCCCTGTACAACCAGAAGAATTATAAATGCTCTCAGCACTTTGTCAGCAAATTGTGTGGATGACACTGAAACTAAATTTAAGCGGCAGTTGTTTTTACTTGTCCCACAAAAAAACAACACACAATACTTATTCAAGACATTCAAGTTTCAATAGAAATTACATTAAAGTATATTTTAGCTAACCATATATGCTTGTCAGTACATTCAACAGTACACTTTAATCATATTTTAAAGACAATAGAAGCAATTATGAAATTACATATAAAGATGTACTTAAGTCCTTGTTAAGTGGGTCAAAAAAAGCACTCTTGATTTGAACTATTTTCATTTAATTCAATTTAAACTATAACACTTTAATTTATTTGCAAATAAAATGCAATTAAGTGTCTGAAAACATGACAGTCAGTTTGCACTGAAGCATATCGATTTAAAGTGTTATTTCCATAGTAAGTACTCTTTTTAAAGTAAGCTAAAAATAACTTGCAAAGTCATTCATTACAATTAAAAACAAACTTGCTTTCCACTATGTTTCAAATTGATACACCCCACCACATCACAACTCGTATATCATCTAGAATTCAGATATGTAAATACAACTTCTTTGGTCATTGATGTTCTCACATTATTTTACTTGTTAAGCTTTAATAATGACATTTCAGCTCAAGGGAGGCAAAAGAGATGCTGCTTTCCTCTTAAACATTATTTGCTACGTGTTATTTTTAAAAAAGAATAATAGTTTGATACTGTCAAATATGTTTCATCCAGATTTTTATACAGCTCCCCTTGCCTCACCCCCTGTGCATCCTTATTCACTAAAGGACAAGAGCATGTGAAACAAATTCATCAGGTTATAAATACACTGAATAAGAACAACCTGTGCTAATGAACATCCTAGTAATAATTATAGTCTAATCTGAACCCTCTCTGTCCCAGTGGTCAGATTGTCCATCACCTTGAGCCACAGCACCAGCAGACTGCTCTATAAATGGTCTTCGCCATTCCCCAACTGTTGCTCAGAACTGGGACACACACGGCATCAAAGTCACAGAAAACGCTGGCCTATATTATACTTCTAGGCCCTCACCCCTGTCTGACCCACTAACGCTGAGGAAAACTATTAATAAGAGCAATGTGTGGAGATGGATAAAAGCAGACTGGGCTACTTCATCTGTGTGAAGGTTAACACAGCAATTACTTTGATTTGCATCATCAATTCCAGCATGAAAGCCTCAAAATTCATGAGTAGCTTGTCATTTTGTCGGGTTTTCCAGTTATCTGTTTAGCTTGAGGTCACATTAAAGGGATCACCTAAAAATAGTGTCACCACATACTCACACACGTCGTTCAGGCCAGTGTCCCACTATGGAGCCGGATCAGCCTCAAAAATAATACATTTACAAAACAAAATTGGTAATAAATGGACAGCACAATTCACATTCACAAAATCTGATTCGTAAATTCAAAACAAAATTCAAAAATGCACAAGTAAAACCATAAATATTTCCCCAAATGCATCTTCCCTAAATAAATGTAAAATCTTTACACAAATATGTATATATCAAGTTCTTGAATTAATTTCCATCACACATTTATGAAAGATGTTACATGTATTTATGGATCGTTGAATCTGCATTTGCAAATCGTCACGTGTGTGGACTGCTTTGCATTTGTGTGTGATATTTTTGAGACCTTCCTGGCAGGTTAAGATTTGTAAATATCTTTTTTTGGAGGATGTTCTGTTTAGCCAATCACGGTGAGCTTTTAATCCACCAATCAAAATGCTCCTTACTGAACAGACTCAAGAAGCTCTGTGCTTGTACTGTGCATTGTTCCATGATCGGGTCCTTTATGTAAAGACATTTTAATGGGTACTATTTTTCTGGCACCTGATTACAATTTCTACAAAATCACATTATGATTTATATTGTTCGCACAAAATACAGCTACCCGGTTAGCCTGCTGTCTTATACACCAAAGATGCACATACCCTGTTTATTCAGATCAATCTGTAATGTTATTAAATAAGTGTTAAATGTCCAGATATTTCATTTAATAACAACAATTATGTAATGTGTTCTGTTGTTGTTGTTGTTGTTGTTATTATTAGTAGTAGTAGTATTAGGTTCGCATTAACTTTTGATCAGGCATTAAAAACAGCTACCACCACCTGAGGGATATTTCGAACACACACAGCGGAGAGATTTCAACATGGAAGATAAAAACCAGACTAACGATTAAGTAAAGTCGTTTTTTTATCTGATGCCATTTTCTTATGATTAAAGGTTGTTTTAGTTAATGAAGTGTGCAGTTTGCAGTGTTACAAAGTTGTTAGTCCATGCCAGCTTTATGTTGGAGAATGTAACGCTTCAACAACTCCTAAGGAGTTAAGAAAAAAATGTTTAACACATCAGATGAATGTGCAAATGAATGTGTTAACACACTGCAGAATGACAAGCAGGTAGAACAGATCGTCATCACTCCGCCTGTCACTTTTGTAACACAAACCACTCAAATCTGAAAGAAATTATGTCCAAATAGAGCTAGATAGAACCTACATTTGAAAAAAGATGTAGAGATTGCATTTTTAATGAAATAACTGGTGCACCGGTACTTTTAAAGCATAAAACATAATAGCAGATAATCCATGGCATCCCTAGCTGGTCGCGATGGTAACTTTAGAACCCACTGACTACAAACCGTTTTTAAAATTACTCGATAGTTTATCATCAAAATCGTTGTTATATTGATCGTTTATCGGCCATTCATCCTGTGATTACTAAAGTGTTCCTACAAACACCAGGTATAATATAAAAAAGCTGGCGTGGGCTAACAACTTTGTAACACTGCAAACTGCACACTTCATTAACTAAGAAATGGCATCATAAGAAAATGCCATCAGATTAAAAAAAAAAACGACTTTACTTACTCGTTGAGTCTGGTTTTTATCCTCCGTGCTGAAATCTCTCCGCTGTGTGTGTTGGAAATCTCCCTCAGGTGGTGGTAGCTGTTTTTAATGCCTGGTCAAAAGTAACTGCAAACCTGATACTACTACTAATAACAACAACAACAACAACAGAACACATTACATAATTGTTGTTAACAAATTAAAAATACCACACACAAATGCAAAGCAGTCCACACACATGTGATGATTTGCAAATGCAGATTCAACGATCCATAAATACACGTAACATCTTTCATAAATGTGTGATGGAAATTAATTCAAGAACTTGATATATACATATTTGTATAAAGATTTAAAATTTATTTAGGTAAGATGCATCTGTGTGTGCATTTGGGGAAATATTTATGCTTTTACTTGTGCATTTATGAATTTTGTTTTGAATTTACGAATCAGATTTTGTAAATGTGAATTGTGCTGTGCATTTATGAATTTTGTTTTGTAAATGTATTATTTTTGAGGCTGATCTGGCTCCATATCCCACTAGCCGATTTTCAGTTGTAAGCATTTGACTTCAACTGCTTTCTGAGTTAATGGTCTTACCAACCTTCTGACAGCATCTAACTTGTTCAATATTATCAGTAGTGGTTGCTTGACGTATTTAAGCAACGTATAGGGCAGTCGTGGCCTAATGGTTAGAGAGTCAGACTGGTAACCTAAAGGTTGCGGGTTTTGTTCTCAATACCGGCAGGAAATGACTGAGGTGCCCTAGAGCAAGGCACCTAACCCCCAATCGCTCCCTGGGCACCGCAGCAAAATGGCTGCCCACTGCTTCGTGTGTGTGTGTGTGTTCACTACTCACTACTCACTACTCCTAATGTGTGTGCACTAACTTGGATGGGTTAAATGCAGAGGACAAATTCTGGGTTTGGGTTACCCAACTTGGACTTTACGACTTCACTTCATTTTCGGTAGTTATCCATTTTCAGGGGATCTCCTGCACTTAAATGGCTAATAAAATAAGAAAATGGAGGTTTAAATTATATTCTTTTTCTCACTGAAGTGGTGCATGAAAATATGCTTTCTGCATGTGATGATTCATATACTGCAGAAAATTAGTTATTTAGTAAAATGTGCAGGCTGTTCTTTTACATACAATGAAAGTGGATGGGCCAGGGGCTGTTAAGCCTCAAAAAGACTTAAATGTACCAAAAAGTAGTCTGTATGACATGTTTGCTATACTCAAATGGTTCGACAGCTCTTAAAATATCAAATAACCAATAAAGTAAAATAATTTTTAATATATTAAAAAAAATAGGTCACACATTAAACTGGTTGCAAATTAAGCCAAATTTAGCTTTTGCCTCCAAATTTAGCTTTCCCTCAGATCCAGTGTTGATTTGTATTCATTTCCTATGAAGTAAACAACAATATTTGGTTGATCTTTTTTTTCTTTTAATAACTTTGGTAACAGGAATGAAGACTGAGCATGATGAATGCAATCAACAAAAACGTTGCCTTTTTTAAGAGGGAAAACATGTTGATAATAAAATATTGAGTTTTATTAATTAAAATGATTATGCTGAGCTGAGTTTTTGACAAAAATTAAAGGTAGGGTATGCAGAGAGGCTAGCAAAAGCATGCTAGCTTTGAAAGCATAAGATCCCACCCTCCTTTCAGAGTGTCTCCAAAGCCATGCCTCCAAAACACATGAAGTCTGCAAACCATCACAAGATGAGAGATGGTGTTAAATTACCTCATGTCTCAAAGCACATAACAATAATAACAATGAATGTAAACAATGTACTGAGCTCTTACTTGTACCACCTGACTGCTGCAGATTCATTTTATCATTAATAGTGTTGACATAAAAATGCATAAATCCGAGTCTGAGGAAGTGATGTCTGCGCGAGCACCTTAAAGGGGTCATAAGCACTTTACATATGAACAATCTTATGAATGATGTACAAATGCGTTACAATACCATTTAAAAGTTTGGGGTCGGTAAAATGTCGCCATGAAACAGAAGTTGTGATAGTTTATTCCCTGTTGTGACGTATATCGGCTAATATATACTGTAAGCATTTTTGAGAGATAGTCTTGAGCAAATCCACTTTAATATAGGTGGAATGTGCTCTCTCTTCTTGGTCTTTGTCAATACTTGAGCAGCAGCATTTTGGATTAATTGTAGTTGATTTATTGTAGTCTTTGGTATATGGCTTGAATCACCAATGACTTTAAAGCTCTGCTTCTTTACAGTCCTCTCAAATACAAACCCGATTCCAAAAAAGTTGGGACACTGTACAAATTGTGAATAAAAACAGAATGCAATGATGTGGAAGTTTCAAATTTCAATATTTTATTCAGAATACAACATAGATGACATATCAAATGTTTAAACTGAGAAAATGTATCATTTTAAGGGAAAAATAAGTTGATTTTAAATTTCATGGCATCAACACATCTCAAAAAAGTTGGGACAAGGCCATGTTTACCACTGTGTGGCATCCCCTTTTCTTTTTATAACAGTCTGCAAACGTCTGGGGACTGAGGAGACAAGTTGCTCAAGTTTAGGAATAGGAATGTTGTCCCATTCTTGTCTAATACAGGCTTCTAGTTGCTCAACTGTCTTAGGTCTTCTTTGTCGCATCTTCCTCTTTATGATGCGCCAAATGTTTTCTATGGGTGAAAGATCTGGACTGCAGGCTGGCCATTTCAGTACCCGGATCCTTCTTCTACGCAGCCATGATGTTGTAATTGATGCAGTATGTGATCTGGCATTGTCATGTTGGAAAATGCAAGGTCTTCCCTGAAAGAGACGACGTCTGGATGGGAGCATATGTTGTTCTAGAGCTTGGATATACCTTTCAGCATTGATGGTGCCTTTCCAGATATGTAAGCTGCCCATGCCACACGCACTCATGCAACCCCATACCATCAGAGATGCAGGCTTCTGAACTGAGCGCTGATAACAACTTGGGTTGTCCTTGTCCTCTTTAGTCCGGATGACATGGCGTCCTAGTTTTCCAAAAAGAACTTCAAATTTTGATTCGTCTGACCACAGAACAGTTTTCCACTTTGCCACAGTCCATTTTAAATGAGCCTTGGCCCAGAGAAAACGCCTGCGCTTCTGGATCATGTTTAGATATGGCTTCTTTTTTGACATATAGAGTTTTAGCCGGCAACGGCGAATGGCACGGTGGATTGTGTTCACCGACAATGTTTTCTGGAAGTATTCCTGAGCCCATGTTGTGATTTCCATTACAGTAGCATTCCTGTATGTGATGCAGTGCCGTCTAAGGGCCCGAAGATCACGGGCATCCAGTATGGTTTTCCGGCCTTGACCCTTACGCACAGAGATTGTTCCAGATTCTCTGAATCTTTGGATGATATTATGCACTGTAGATGATGATAACTTCAAACTCTTTGCAATTTTTCTCTGAGAAACTCCTTTCTGATATTGCTCCACTATTTTTCGCATATTTTTCGACATAAGACAGGCATTCTGACATAATTTTATTTGAATCTGTCCGTTCAAAGACGTAAAAGAGAGCTCAATTCAATATTTGTACGCTATCGGAGACGCGGGTTTCTGGGCGTGCACTTCAGATGTTTGCGCACAGAAAACTTCCCATACAGTGCGTAAGTAACAAATTAACCCTTTCACACGTAAGTTTCAAATATTCTGGCTGACCCCCCAGCGTGAGTTTTTCAAGGCGACCGTTATTTAGAACATATCACTTTATTGTTTCCATGGTGACACATCATTGCTTGTCACATGACGCACTACAGTCACAATAGTGCTGTATGACTGATGATCTGCTTTTATTTCATTTTTCCTTTTTTATTAAACATATCCACAAATTTGTTACCTATAGCTATATGCGCGATGGGTGCCGCCATTTTAGTTTGTGCTGCAATTCAGAGAATCAGATCTATTGGATTTACAACACGTGAATTCATCCAATTCTCCCAAAATACATGAAAGTAAGTGGCCGGTGAACAGGGAGAAGAATAGTGTAAACTTTAAAGTTACTTACACAATGTGTATCTGATTTGAATAAAACTTTGTTGTCTAATTATAATGGAAAGGATTATTATTGCCACTTCCATAGACATCAGTGTGTATTTTACAAACTCTAAATGCATGGTTTTACTGTTACTTGTGTATATTTAAATGTCTGAAACCTAAAATAAACGTTATGTGGTTGAAAACACTGACTAGTTGTTGTATATGACAAGCGCTGAGCGCATCTGCCTCTGGCTCAGCGCCAGCCAAAGCGCGAAAGCACATTTGAATTTAGCCGTTGATCACGTGATGCACTGAACGTTCTAATCACACCGATGTAATCGTACGCTCCAGGGACCAGCCAAGACTGATCACACCGGTGTGATCGTATGTGCGAAAGGGTTAAGTTCCTTTTCACGTCTTCTTGCTCTTGAATATTTAAACTGGCAAGGCTTAAATATTCGTGACGATGCAGCACCCATCCATCAACTGTCCCGAGCATCGTTCACATTCGTTCACATTCTCACAATTTTTCATTGTTAGAATTCATAAAAATATTACTGGCCAACTGGCGATTTACACCATTTTACATAGTCGCCAACACCGATTTTTACTATCATTTGGCACTTGGCGAGTGTTAATTTTAGGTCCTTTTAACATTGCAAGTCTTTACTTTTGTAGGATTTAAAATAATCGAACATATTTGATATTTGAAATTGAACAAAGAAATTTGCTTTACAGTTTTCAACCCCCATCTTTCTTATCAGAAGGGCCATTTGGAATTCCTAAAGACAAAGAGATGCTGAAGGCCTGTGTTTCACACCTTTACAGTGAGGGAAGTTGTAATTATCTGATTGGTCAGTTTGAATGTCTCACATTAGGGTTTAAGTCACATGGTCAAGGAAGAGATAAAAAGAAGATTCTAACTGTCTCTTTGATTCTGTCTCTCTTGATTCTTTGGCTCTCTCGCTTCTCAGGGCCTGCTCTTTGGCTCTTCTCTTCTTTGCTCTCTTCTTCTCTTTGTCTCTTTCTCTCTCTCTCCCTCTCACTTTCTATCCCTCAGGAAACATTCTATTCATGCTGGGTACGATTAATGGTATCTGTTTTTATCATCTCATACATCTATTTTGAAACTATTTTAAGTGTAACCATAACCAGATTTTGTCATTAAATCCTTTCTATTACAAATGATGTGCTAACTAGTTTTGATTTGGTATTGACTTTGAAGTGCTACCTCTATTGCAATACAATACAGTCACATTATAGCAACACTCTCCCACATATTTTGCTATTGTAACTGCGCTTATTTCCGTCGTTGGTATAAGTTGCAGTGGGTGGTAAAGACGAGAAATGTACAGTTTTCTATCATCTTGCTGATAACGTTTCTTTAGTCATTCGGCAACCCTGCAGCCTGAACCACTGTAGGCGACCCACCCTTACACTTTTATGTTTGATCAACTTAGTGTGTCCTTACTGATTAAAAGTATTAAATATTAAATATTAAAAAGCCCCCAAACTTTTGAATGGTAGTGTGGGTGAACATTGAATTCATGGAAATTCACCAAATTAGATGCTACAACAGTTAAAATCTGTTCTGTGTGAATAAAATGCACAACAAAATTATTTAAAAATGTAATCCATTATATTCCATTCTATTGCCCAACATTTAAAAATTTTCATTTTTTTGGATGAACTAATGTTTTTAACTCTAGAATAAGTGAAATAATCTCAGATATCTTACTGCAGCTGCTGTTTCCAGTGCACATGAAGGCAGATCACATTTTCCATTATTTGAAGTGGATTAAATAGGGCCTAGAAAGGCCTGTATAGGTGCCTGAGCTCTTACAACTGCTTGTTCCTGATGCATCAGCCTGGACATTCGGGCAGCGTAGGACATAATGAGTCATGCGACTTTAAAGTACCTTCATTACCGTTCCAACAGGCAGAAAGAAGTCATGACAGGCCTCTTAGAGAAGAGTCAGAGCCATTGAGTGGCTGATTTTCTACAGGAGGTACAGTAAGAGCAGAACCTGGCTAATCAAAATGCCTCTGTTCGCCTCACGCTGATGTGCAGTGATGAGTCCTCCTGCAGCTACAGTACTGTAAGACTACTTAATAATTCATACATCCCCTTTCTGCTGAGTATGAGATGGTTTGTGGGTGCGTGTGTGTGTCTCAGAAGATAACAATCAAAGACAAAGGTTCTCAAGACAGCAACCTCTACAGCACCCACAGTGATTTCTTTGTTACACACTGAATGCTGGAGAGGGCACAAGACTTGCTTTTATTTGTAAGAGCAGGGTTGACATTTGCTCTTGTCAAAAATAAATAGCATGCTTAGTTTTAATAAGAGATCTCTCTGTGTGCAGAATTACAGTTGCTTCAGCACAAAGGGACTCGTATTCCCTCTGATACATGAACAAGGCCATTATTCATACCACTCTGGAGATTCATGCATAGTTTCAGGGTTTCTCAAGTCCAAATTTCATATTCATATCTCAATGAAATGCTCACATTTAACTTACCTTTATTTCAGAATGCATACATTTGAATGACAAAAAATGACTGAGCTACACGTTTGAAGTTGATAGTCAGCAAAGTCAATTTTGAGAAAAATCGAGTTAAGCTGAAGGTTCCAAAACAAAATCATCTAGCAACCATACCTTAAAATCCCTGGTAATAACACCAAATTTGGCACACACAAAGTCAAAACCCATATCTATAGGAAAAATATATATTCAACTATTTTTCTATGATACCACAATTATTTTATTAACATTAATGAAACAGACAGCCTATATATTAAGACCTACTATACCGCACGGATCTAATATAATGCTACACATCAGATGTTTTTCACCAACCAAACGTTCACTTAAGACATAACAGATAATGTTTGCGTGAATACTTGCCAAGACAGATATTTTGAAATACTATAATTCTCTGTACATGTGTAGCCTAAATTGAGATTGCGTGTTGTCTGAGGCGCACGCGTCAGATCTGTCAGTCAGCGCGAGTGAGATCGCTTTGTTTCAGCATGAGTTTGAAAATCACGTCACTGGTTTAGACTCATGCCATCGAGAATTCGCTATGAAAATTCACAAAGTTGGAATGTTGCGCTTTAAAACGATACTAAACTTGAGAGGAAGCAGCAGAAAAATTTCCTGT
Organism: Coreius guichenoti; assembly: GCA_039654105.1. Classification (NCBI taxonomy): domain Eukaryota; kingdom Metazoa; phylum Chordata; class Actinopteri; order Cypriniformes; family Gobionidae; genus Coreius; species Coreius guichenoti. The sequence continues at coordinate 17,780,174 of CM077171.1, forward strand.
CCAATTTTCATGGACAAAGGAAAGTTACTCCTCTCAAAAAACGCACAAATACTTTTAAGATACTTTTAGATGTTTAATTGCTATTTGGAGCATTAGGATCGCTAGACGAGGGTTTGATGAAGTAATTTTTGTGAAAACCTCAAATTCGACCAAAATTGACATTTTTCACTTGTTTTGCCTATAGCTCGAAATTATCCAGTGCGCATTCCGACTCCTTTTGCCAGCACGGGTTACATATTCTTTGTAAATGCATGCTTTGTGTAACTTCAACAATTTTTTGACAGCTCCAGAGCTTTCATGAAAACTATAGATTATACTTACGCATTTTTATATCCTCAGCCACGAACAGTCAGATTGACAGAGGGTTGTTAAAAAAACAGTTATTGTAAGGGTAGGTTTATCACTGAAAATTGTAACATACTTTTTCTACTCTTTAAACAGCATTATGGTAAAAACACTGAGGTTTTTTTAGATTTTCCGTCACAGCGTTCTCTCTATATTTACCATTCTTTCCAGCCTTTAGCCACTGCCTACAACGATCCTTCACTGGAAACCAAAAGCAACTCACTCCCGCTAAACGTTTACTCCTTGAATTCTTGCACCCGGGAACAATACAGGTCGACACCATTACAACTAAAAGTTTGCTAAGAAGTATTTCCTACTAAAGCAAGGCGGTAATATAGGCTACCCAGTGTGGCATGGGTGTTGAAGTTTTCCGACCTTTTTGGCAAAAGGGAAGACAACAGCATTTTTCTCTGTTTTCTAAAGTCAGGTAGCGCTGATTTCAAACATTTTTTTTTTTTACTGCATAGGGAGCCACATTTTATTGAAAGCTCATTTGCTAGTGGTGAAGTTCCCCTTGAATTAAAATACATTGAGTGCAATCCATATCTGTACTAGAGAACGAATTGTTAATTTGTGGCCACGATATACATATTTCTTTCCTGGATGTCATGTGCGGGGCTCTATACTATACCTAATTGGGTGTCTTTTTTCCATTCATTTTTTTTTTTACTTATGTATGCATTGCTATAAAATCTGCTGTGGGAAAAAAGTATCAAGTTCTAATAAATAGTGGTGAGAAGAACATGAACACACACACAAACACTACTTATAGAAAACACTTGTTGTAGAGTTAAGGTAAGTGTACTATTTAATGCCCTCTGTGCACTTTATTATGAAAAATGAACTGTACATGTTCTGAAAAGTGAGATTAATTTCTTAAGAGTAACATGTTCTATTCCTGTGAGAATAGAGCTGAATAATTAAAGTCAAGGTGATGAATATTTGAAAATGTCCAGATCCCTTTAGTTTTAAAAGGCCATTTTGTGCCCAGAGAGCCCAACAAAACTCTACTCTCAATGCCTTTTCAAATCATATCACACTGTTCAGCTGGGCCTCAGTTTACTAACGTTGTGTGGGTCCCAACAAAACCAGACCATACGTACAGACCGAATGGTGACCCCATAAATATAAAGGAGTATAAGTGAGTGAATCTCATGAAAACAAATCCTTATGATCCTAAAAATAGGTTTTCATCAGAAAATGTCTTCTGCCTTTTATATATATTTGAATATGATGCTCATCTGCAATGAGATTCTTTGTATACTGTCCCTTTAATATTCACTCATGCCTGCAGTATTTCCCAAGAGTGGAGTTAAGTTTTATTAATAATGTGTATTAAACCCCCTTGTCTGTCTTACACTAAACAAATCCTCACCCACGTTACCATGGGATTTTGCTGTTTCTTAGCGCTCATTTTCTTGCTGTCAGCAGCTTGTGGGACAAGAGAGAATAAGATGAACAGCTGTGGGTTTCAGTGGTACAAGATAAACCGTTTAGGAACATTAACCAGGGGAAGACAACAAACGTAATGGGTTTTGGATTCAGGGAACAGAACAGAGGTTTGACAGTAGCCATAATGATTTCAGAAAACACTTCTAAAACTATAATAATGATCACTTAAACTGTCCACATGTGAGTCTCCATAATGCAGAACAGTGCGAGTTTTAGAATTTGAAGGTTTTAAACACTGTTCCAGCTGTTGTAATGGGTTGGTGTCTTATCACAAGCTAACACTAGGTAATGATTCAATGATCTCATGTGGTTTCTCTATTATTCAGCAATTCACACATTAATGAATGGACATGCAACAAAACATTGTGCGGATCAATAACTTATCTGGACTATGAACAGCATGTCCACCCCCGCAAAAGGTCATGACAACTGTCTAGATGCATTATCAGTAAATAAAATCAGAGCACGTCTGGTCAGGGCATAGTGTTCATCAAGAGCCCTGTTTACACCTGGTATTAAGATGCGTTTTGGTCGATTGGAGCACAAGTAGACGAGCAAGACACATACCCGTTTACACCTGGTGTTTTAATCCGTCTCTTTTGTCCACTTTCAATCACTTCTGTCCTGATTTCTTCAAGGGAAGTGTCATGGGCGGGTAAATGTATGGGTTTTGTCAGATATTTCGATCTAATGAACAAAATAAGCTTGCGCAATTTACATATGAACGTTCCCGGAGATGATGGAAAAACATACGGAGAGCAGCAGCTTTCGTTTCTGCTCTGACAGCCGCAAGAACACGCCAAACACAGTGAGTGTGTGTTAGAAATCAGGAATGGTGAGAGAACATTGTGCTTAATACATTTTTCATCTTCAAACCAAATTTGGGTTTTAACGGCGATAAAGTTTAAATCCCGTCTGGTTAGCGCGCTTCCCATAATGTTTTTTCGCATTAAGTCAGTAGGTGGAGAGGAAAGTAGGTGGTCTTTTGTGGCTGTTCAAATGCATTCGACCACATAAAAAACCCTACATTATGAGGACAAAATGTACCCACAAAGATGGCAATATCCGAAATCCTTGTCCGTGTGGGGACATTTTTTGGTCCCCATGAGGAAAACAGCTTATAAATCAGACTAAATTATGTTTTTTGAAAATATAAAAATGCAGAAAGTTTTGTGTGATGGGTAGGTTTAGTGTAGGGGGATAGAATATACAGTTTGTACAGTATAAAAATCATTACGTCTATGGAAAGTCCCCATAAAACGTGTGTGTGTGTGTGTGTGTGTGCGCACGTGTGTGTTGTGATGGATTTTTTTAATAATCATAACTAACATTTCTTTTTCTTACAGGATTAACAATTATGTGCTTTTGAAACCTAAATGTCCCCAAACCTTGGGCCAAAATCAGTGTGTGTCTGAATATAACAAAAGGGCAAATTAAACTAGACAGATATCTAAATATATAAACTCATGACTTTGAGTAACAAAGTGAAGTATTCAAGAAATCCAGATTTGTTTTTACCTAGTAACAAAAGTGTTTGCTGAATTATATATATAAAGAACCAATCATATTGTAGGAAAATGATGTAATGAATTATGTCACCTTTGCCATGCTCCTATTCAATAAAAACTGTTGTACACTTTTTGCTAGTGGAATTCTCTCTGAAATTGGTCTGAGGTCCTCCGGCCGTGATTACAGCATATTCAAAGGCATTATCGCGTGTCTGTCTAATTATTGCTGCACAGCAGGCTAGACACTAGATCTTCCTTCTATTCTCAAGTGATAGTTTTTAGTGGAGCACTAGAGACCTTATTCCCAAGTGATAGTGTTCAAAAAAGACCAGGCGTCGTCTGACTCGAACAGGTATTAAAGTACGCTTAGTAGAGTATAAATTTTAAGTGCCGACTGTAGACGCTTGGAATTCGACTGGAGACGGCCCAGGTTAACTTAAGCCAGGTGCGTAGGGGAATTTCTACCACACATTTTTTATTTTATTAATGGATTTTTAAAAAAAATACTTTAACACGAAAATATTTAATTGGTAAGTATCTCTGTTTTATTGCCTAAAATGAGCAAATCACTTTTTTTTGCAGAAGTGGATACTGATTTTTAGCTCAACAAAACAAAAAAAATGACAAGAAGACCAAGAAGCCAGCCAGTTAAAAATATTTTTGGAATAGCCACTTTTTGTGAAAAACATTAAGTTACATCTGGAGTTTGCAGAAAGCCAAACCAAAACATTTTTGGATGAAAATTTGAAGAGTTGGCCTGGAAGCAAGCACAGTATTTGGCAAGGATAAAGTACTCAATGTACTCAAAAAATGACACTGACACCATCAAAAATGATGGTTTCAGCAAAATGAACTTGCAAGCTTGAGGGTAACATAAATTGAGCTTTGTTGACCCATGTCTTTACCTAAGATCTATATTAAAGAATAATCAACGTACATCAGGAAAATGGCCGAAGCTCACAGCAAAAAAAAAAAAAAAAGATTCTGATAATGTCACATGTTCAGTCTGTTTTGCTTGTGTTTGACATGTTCCTTTGTTCTAGTTTCCCGCCACTCATCTGTCTCCATGGTCACCGTCATTATGAGTTCATCTGTGTCAGCTGTGTGTATTCATCTCGTTTGTGTTCCCTATTTAAGTTCTCCTGTTTTCTTCGGTCTCTGTCTGGTCTTGTCTATGTATAAAGTGTGTTGTTAACCTGCCTGTATTGACTCACCTGAAATTCCGTGATCATTAAACTTCGTTTGAGAATTGTATCCTCCCGTCTTCGTCTTCCTGCCTACACACACCCGTGACAGAAAATCACAGGCAAGAGCCCAGACTGAACTCTAATCGAAAATGCATGACGTGACCAGAAATTGATGTCGTCCAGCAATTTTAAAGCATATTTGACTGAAAAAATTCACAATCTAAATGTACAAATGCAGCAGCATACTCAAGATTCACAGCTGTAATTGATGCTAAAAGGTTTTGAGCAAAATATTGACTAGGGGTGATGAGGGAAAACTGAATCCTTCTGTAGATGTATTTATTTATACAGTTTAGAGTTATAGGGACAGTGCACATTAATAAACATTTATGTAAATGTGCCAGTTTAGACAACTTGGCTAATTTTCAACTGTAGTCCCTGGGCAGGTGTAATGTCAGATAAAATACATTATACATAAAGTAAATCACATTTCATAAAAATACATAAAAAACATTAAAACAAGGCAAAGCACGCTTCAGGTGGTTTAAATAGCTACAAAGTATGGGCACACACTTGATTGTATTTTAACCATGATTTTAAGTTAATTTTAAATGACCAAAATGAATCACAGTCTCTGATAGACGTAGGCAAACTGTTCCATGTGTGAGCTGCTCTCACTGAAAAAGCTGAATGTCCAAAAGCAGTTCTCCTTTTTGTATTACACAATCCCCTCTTGCCACAGACCTGGTGTGTCTAACAACAGTTGTTTTCTGCTTTATAAAAGCAGAAAAAAAAAAGACAAATCGTCTCTCACTTTGGAGAAAAGGATGTTCTAGAATAAATAGATATTTTATTAAAGTGTTGAGTACTTGGTTATTAAAGAGAGAAAACTTTTTCCATGTGTTTAGAGGAACAAAATTCAATCTCAAGGCAGCAAACAACCCAAGTCCATCGAAACATGACAGCACTTTTATGTTTTGACCGCCAAGATCCATCACTAAGCTGCATTTATAATAATCATTCATAAAAATGTTTTGAAACTGACCTTGAGGTTGTAACCCAATGTATAATTCAATATGTACAGTGCTTCTAAAACACAGGTATTTCAAGCGCAGAGTGGAAATATATGTTGCCTTTGTTAAAAAAAATAATAATAAAAAAAACCTTGAACCTACAGTTTCATGCTCACTGAATTACTTACACCAACACATCTGTAATAAAAAAAGACAAAAGAACCATATAACAGCAGTGGTCTCATATGAATGTTAAAAATGTGAATCTGCAGCGCTGCATTTGAATGTCCCAACATTTCCTGTAGTAGGACCAAGCATGAATAGAAGTCATTTACCCGGTGCCAGCAGACATGCCTGATGCAGTCTGTGAGATTGTGTGAGATTGAATTACCATCCATTGCCCTCCTCATTGATGCTAACAAGTCTATTTCACAACTCAGCTTCTGCTACCACCAAACTTATTAACCTCCTCTAGAACATCTAATTCCTGCGCTATACACACACCATGTGTTTACACAAGAGACTACGATTGACTGTTCTTTCTGTATGTATACTGTATATGCATGGATGAATTCATATGTATGATTGTTCTATGTAAAAGAGATTATGACTCAGTATCTTACAATAAGAAAAGGTAAGTCTAACAAGGCTAATGTTTACATAATCAAGTGCAGTCCCGCTTAAGCAGGAGGTACACTAACAAAAAATAACCTTTTTTTAAGACCTGTACCATACATGTATGGCAGCACCATAGATTATTTTTGTTACCTCGATGTACCTTGTAAATACTACAGTAGATATTGCCTGTGTTTACTAACACTGAATTAATTGCTTCAGTGATTTAGCTGTAAACAGATGATACCACACCTGCAACAGCTTGTGATCTCTCAGATCTGCTATATCCAAAATCTTGACAGCGGCTCATGCATGAGTAAGCATGCGTTGTGATCAGCTAAGCCACCTTATAGCCAAAAAGACTACAATACAAACCAGGTTCTAGGCTTTATTAGTGTGATTACCAATTGCTAATTTCTTACTGAGACATGAACAGAAATAAAATGTGCGTAATGTACAATCTGTGTACATTACGCAATATATTTCACACAAGCCCTGACAGATCAGTGACGCACAGCAAGGCGCTCGTCCAAAACATTGTGAGCTGCCTTGCTGTGTTCTCCTTCTACAGCAGCATCTGAACTCTCTTGTGAAGTGCACTTAACTGTATTGAATGTGCACTTCAAAGCATATTTAAAATAAAAAACTGCATTTGCAGATAATATAATATTAATTAAATAAAAGGCCACTTATGTGTATTTAGAGTACACTTTCATGACTGTTTCTTAAGACACTTAAGTACACTTTTAAAAAGTGTGCTTTTTAATAATGTCAGATTAAACATTTTACTTCAAAGCATGACAAAAGATTATTAAAACACTAATTTAAAATGTATTTTAAAGAAGTACTCTTATTTTGATGTGTTGACTAACGTACTAAAGTACATACCTGATTATAACTGAACTGTAATGTTATTTGATATTACATTTAATATATTTTAAATGTGCTAAACTGCAACTTCATTACAAATGTGTAATTACAAATATATTTAAATATAAGACATACAAGTTTCAATAGAAGTCCTATTTATATGGCTCAAACAGCACTGTAAAGTTCATAATTGCATGTAGTATAAATTCTAACTATAATAATAGTGCCAGAAAACATTACATTCATTACATACATTCACACTTAGTAAGTATATTCTTTTGAAGTATACCATTTCCATAAGTACTCTTTTTAAAGGGGTCATGACATTAGAAATCATATTTGTTTATTTATAAGAAATCTTTGTGCAATTAAAATATCCTTCAAGCTTCATCGCTTAAAATGTCCTCCTCATTATAAACAAAGCATTTATTTAATCAACATCCAAAAACAGCTTGTTTTGATATTGCAGGATCTTTGACATCACACAGGCAAACACATTTACATATGACTGCCTTCAGAGCTAGACATCAACAAACAGCTATACATCATCGCACCATAGGCCCCGCCCACTGGTGATCAGTCACTTAACAGCTGACATCTGCTGACAGATGCACGTTCAGTTTCTGACACTCCACGTATTTTAGTCTGCCCACAACAGGGCAAATGGAAGAGTGAAAGAATGTTTGCTTAAACAGCTCGTTTGTGTCTCTGTGCAGACTTGAGAAGGATCCCAGCGTTGGAAACAAGTGGATAATGGCATCCTGGATCACGTCAGAGGATAATATGTTTGTTCAGAGCATTATGCTTTGTAAACAAGGCAGTGTATGGAGAGTTTGCAAAAAAGCTTTTGTTGAAAGATGAAGCAGCCAACTATTGGATCTGACAGCAGCTGCATCACAAACCGTAAGCATATTATTTCATAATGCTTTGCCTTTAAATGTCGGTTTTATATGGATAATGTTTTCAAAACACTTACGTGCAATAGCGAGTGGGCATTTATACTGTTTCCTATGCAATGACGTTAGTCAATCATAACAGTGGTGTTTACTGACAAGCCTTAACCCTTAAACACATACATCAGGCCTTTAGTGCCATCATTTACTACCCTCCTCCTCATTCATTTTTTAAAGTTAAACATCAACCTTCTTAGTATTAGTCAATCTATTCATTATAAACAATATAATATATATATATATATATATATATATATATAAAAGAAAAAAAAATACAATTATAAAAGAATGCCTGTTTTACCATTCATTTTTTGTAAAAATTGTATAGGGTTTCTAACGACCCGAGGTGTGTAACAGTGTAAGTATATTTTTCTGCACAACAATAATTTAATCTTTGATGACAGAGTAAGTGCAGTTCACATTTTCTTCACAAGGTGGCAATGTCTGATACACAATGATGAAGTGACGTTTCACTCAAAGTTGCAGACAAAAGAATAGGAAGTATCATCAGCAAAATGGCTCAGTGATTTACTGCAGAGCAAGTACTGAACGCAATCAAATATTAGTGTACTTGATAAAGGACCTGGTGAAGAAGCGAACAAAATATTGATTTTAAAGATGTTAAAAATTGTTTTTGAGAATATGTTTGAGATCACGAATATGAGCAATTGAGAAATGTACTGGGAAATGAGATCTGACTAGGACAGTGATGATATGGTATAAAACATCTGCTCAAACTGGCGAAACAGGGTTAAAGGAGTCGCCCCTTAAAATGGATCATTTCAGACAGATGGTGAGAGTAAGGGATGAAAAGAATCGTTTTTCCACACACACACACACACACACACACACACACACACACACACACACACACACACACAAATACGTGTGTGTGTGTGTGTGTGTGTGTATTTATTTATTTATCTTTTGCAAAAAACTTTCATTATCATTAAACGTGAACCTCAAGGAACATATTAAAATAATAATAATAATAAAAAAAATGTCATGACCCCTTTAAAATATGCTAAAGTGTACTTCTTTTTCATGAGGGTAATGTTGCTAAGCTAACAACGCAACACTTATGTAATCATAAAAATACACAGCACAAAGAAATATTGATAAAACTCTAGATTTATTTATATTGAAATATTGAATTATTGAATTTTTATTAACCATCTTCTTGGATTAAATTGTTGTAACCTTCAACACTGGGAGAACACCTGACCCACAATGCTGTCTGTAGACAGATCACTGGGAACAGAACACAAGTGTGCTTGACATGCACTGAGGAAAAATGCTTAGACAGACAATTTCATACAAAAATTAGTAACTGACAAAATGTTAGACATTTACAAAAGTATGGGTCCAGGACCAAAAAGAAACTATATAAATAAAATAATATTAACAAAGTACCTGACTCATCCCGAGGCACCATTTTACTTTGTTATTAACCTAGACTTCTCCCCACATTTATCCTGTCCCTCTGTTCCTCTGCGTTAGCCCGGCCTCCTGCATTAGCCCAGGGCTACATGGTAATAGAGCAACTACTTTCATCATTCCCTTTTCCCCTGCCGTTTTATCTGTTTATTCTCAGCTAAATGCACTTAAACCTTCTGATTTATTCCTTTCATCCCCACATTGTGTGTAGGTGGATGTGGTTGGGGCAAGGGGGTGTTTTCAACTTTGTTTTTAGGTCAGGGAAAATGAATTATGGCAATTATTGAAACTAATTTATATTGGGAAAGTTCCTCAGCAGAGTGACTGAAATCTCCATAATGCACTTTCTACTGCACACAACTGTGAAGTAGACCTATCTACTCCTACAAATTTAATAAGTAGTGTGGCTGCTCTGTGTTGAGTGTTTTGTTTGTTTGCACTGTGGATTTGCTGGGAAAAAAATTGCTTAAATATTACAGTATTTTATATATTTTAAGTTTTATTTTTAATAATGAAAAACAGGACAAAGTTACCAAAGCAGGTAATCACAGTTGTTTTTTACAGCACATTACATCACAGTTGCGAATGAGATATTGCTTCTGTACAAAAAATCAATTAGCAAGAGGTTAATATTGAGAAACTTACATTTTAAACACATTAATGGCAGTTACTTTGTCTATTTTTTTACTCGGCCATTGGAAATAGTTCCAAACAATAGCACAGCAGAATCAACTGTTATACGTCATATAATACGTTATATGTCTCATAACTCGTTTCATTCCTGAATAAATCAGTGTTATTGAATGAATCGGATGAGTGCATGATTCACTGACTCGTGTCTTCTTAGCTTCGCCCACTGCACGCCTGTACGAGCTCGGCTGTTTTCGGAAAGAAACGGTATGGCGTATCAGCGTAGCAATTGTATGACGTGATGTCCCAGAGCTTGTCTACTCTTTTGCTACACACTCAAAAGTATGTACTTTTTCTTCACAAAAAGAGCACATACTTTTAGGGCGTAGTATAAGTAGGCAAATTGAGACCCAGCAAGACACTTTTTCATGCATGAATCAGTATTCTTAAAAAAATCAGATGAGTGCATGATTCACTGAATCACTCATAAAGACAGCGACTTGTTTAATTTCTGAATAAATTGGTATTTTTGAAATTAGTTGAATGAATGATTCAGTGACTCACTCATAACTGTGAGTGAATTCTGAATTGATCAGTGTTATTGAATGAATCAGACGAGTGCATGATTCAATGACTCATAGAGGCTGTGGCTGCATCCAAATTATGAATACTTCCCTACTATAAAGTATAGGCCAAAAAAACTATGTGAAAAGCTAGTATTTCTGTGGGCAAAAAGTACCTGGATGCTGCTTGACCAATTCGATTTGAGGACCTGAACTAACTTCTATAATGCTTTTTTTTTTTTTAAACAAATTGCCTATTTTTTAATGCGTGTGCCATTTTGTGTGTAAAAAGTTTTGGTGGTATATTCAAAGGGACAAATACTTTGATAATTCAACTGGCACCTTCACAAACATAGACCTGTTCCTTTTTCACTACATCTATAGCTACTATTCAGTGTAAAGAGCATAAATATAGGCAACTTAAAACTTCAGCGTAATGTGAAGTAAAGCTGTCCAGACCGCATGTGGTCTGTGGCAGGTATTGAACTTGATACAATTAGACCCTGAGATTCATGTCATACTGTGATTCCAGATATCGAGCTTTTCAAAGGCTTAATCGAACAAGAAATAAAGGCCAACAAAACAAGACCTGATGAAATTATCAGAATTCTTTGCTGACATCACCTTTCATTACATATTAAATACATTTAAGTACTACAAACTGGTTTCTGTGTATCTTGCCTTTATTTCTATTGTTACATATGTTATAATAAGTGTGATTCTCCTTTCAGCAAGTGACATTTAAACAAGGGCCTGAGCATGTGAGAAAATGTTCTGTTTGTTAAGAATGATGTGAAGTATAGTAGAAATGTCAAAGATGTCTTGACATTCCTATTTTGGTTCTTTAAAAGGCACACTTAGGTGAGAACACTTATGAAATCCACTGAAATGGAATCGTGAGAGTCTGATGTACAGTGCATCCGGATAGTATTCACAGCGCTTCACTTTTTCCACATTTTGTTATGTTACAGCCTTATTCCAAAATGAATTAAATTCATTATTTTTCTCACAATTCTACAAACAATATTCCATAATGACAACGTGAAAGAAGTTTGTTTGAAATCTTTGCAAATTTATTAAAAATAAAAAATGAAAAAAATCACATGTACATACAGTGGGGAGAACAAGTACAAACCCGATTCCAAAAAAGTTGGGACACTGTACAAATTGTGAATAAAAAAGGAATGCAATCATTTACAAATCTCATGAACTTATATTTTATTCACAATAGAATATAGATAACATATCAAATGTTGAAAGTGAGACATTTTGAAATGTCATGCCAAATATTGGCTCATTTTGGATTTCATGAGAGCTACACATTCCAAAAAAGTTGGGACAGGTAGCAATAAGAGGCCGGAAAAGTTAAATGTACATATAAGGAACAGCTGGAGGACCAATTTGCAACTTATTAGGTCAATTGGCAACATGATTGGGTATAAAAAGAGCCTCTCAGAGTGGCAGTGTCTCTCAGAAGTCAAGATGGGCAGAGGATCACCAATTCCCCCAATGCTGCGGCGAAAAATAGTGGAGCAATATCAGAAAGGAGTTTCTCAGAGAAAAATTGCAAAGAGTTTGAAGTTATCATCATCTACAGTGCATAATATCATCCAAAGATTCAGAGAATCTGGAACAATCTCTGTGCGTAAGGGTCAAGGCCGGAAAACCATACTGGATGCCCGTGATCTTCGGGCCCTTAGACGGCACTGCATCACATACAGGAATGCTTCTGTAATGGAAATCACAACATGGGCTCAGGAATACTTCCAGAAAACATTGTCGGTGAACACAATCCACCGTGCCAATTGCCGTTGCTGGCTAAAACTCTATAGGTCAAAAAAGAAGCCATATCTAAACATGATCCAGAAGCGCAGGCGTTTTCTCTGGGCCAAGGCTCATTTAAAATGGACTGTGGCAAAGTGGAAAACTGTTCTGTGGTCAGACGAATCAAAATTTGAAGTTCTTTTTGGAAAACTGGGACGCCATGTCATCCGGACTAAAGAGGACAAGGACAACCCAAGTTGTTATCAGCGCTCAGTTCAGAAGCCTGCATCTCTGATGGTATGGGGTTGCATGAGTGCGTGTGGCATGGGCAGCTTACACATCTGGAAAGGCACCATCAATGCTGAAAGGTATATCCAAGTTCTAGAACAACATATGCTCCCATCCAGACGTCGTCTCTTTCAGGGAAGACCTTGCATTTTCCAACATGACAATGCCAGACCACATACTGCATCAATTACAACATCATGGCTGCATAGAAGGATCCGGGTACTGAAATGGCCAGCCTGCAGTCCAGATCTTTCACCCATAGAAAACATTTGGCGCATCATAAAGAGGAAGATACGACAAAGAAGACCTAAGACAGTTGAGCAACTAGAAGCCTGTATTAGACAAGAATGGGACAACATTCCTATTCCTAAACTTGAGCAACTTGTCTCCTCAGTCCCCAGACGTTTGCAGACTGTTATAAAAAGAAGAGGGGATGCCACACAGTGGTAAACATGGCCTTGTCCCAACTTTTTTGAGATGTGTTGATGCCATGAAATTTAAAATCAACTTATTTTTCCCTTAAAATGATACATTTTCTCAGTTTAAACATTTGATATGTCATCTATGTTGTATTCTGAATAAAATATTGAAATTTGAAACTTCCACATCATTGCATTCTGTTTTTATTCACAATTTGTACAGTGTCCCAACTTTTATGGAATCGGGTTTGTATTTGATACACTGCCGATTTTGCAGGTTTTCCTACTTACAAAGCATGTAGAGGTCTGTAATTTTTATCATAGGTACTCTTCAATTGTGAGAGACGGAATCTAAAACAAAAATCCAGAAAATCACATTGTATGATTTTTAAATAATTAATTTGCATTTTATTGCATGACATAAGTATTTGATCACCTACCAACCAGTAAGAATTCCGGCTCTCACAGACCTGTTAGTTTTTCTTTAAGAAGCCCTCCTGTTCTCCACTCATTACCTGTATTAACTGCACCTGTTTGAACTCGTTACCTGTATAAAAGACACCTGTCCACACACTCACTCAAACAGACTCCAACCTCTCCACAATGGCCAAGACCAGAGAGCTGTGTAAGGACATCAGGGATAAAATTGTAGACCTGCACAAGGCTGGGATGGGCTACAGGACAATAGGCAAGCAGCTTGGTGAGAAAGCAACAACTGTTGGTGCAATTATTAGAAAATGGAAAAAGTTCAAGATGACGGTCAATCTACCTCGGTCTGGGGCACCATGCAAGATCTCACCTTGTGATGGAGAAGGTCTGTATGGAGGAGTGGGCCAAAATCCCTGCTGCAGTGTGTGCAAACCTGGTCAAGAACTACAGGAAACGTATGATCTCTGTAATTGCAAACAAAGATTTCTTTACCAAATATTAAGTTCTGCTTTTCTGATGTATCAAATACTTATGTCATGCAATAAAATGCAAATTAATTACTTAAAAATCATACAACGTGATTTTCTGGATTTTTGTTTTAGATTCCGTCACTCACAGTTGAAGAGTACCTATGATAAAAATTACAGACTTCTACATGCTTTGTAAGTGGGCAAACCTGCAAAATCGGCAGTGTATCAAATACTTGTTCTCCCCACTGTAAGTATTCACAGCCTTTGCCATGACACTCAAAATTGAGCTCAGGTGCATCCTGTTTCCACTGATCATCCTTGAGATGTTTCTACAACTTGATTGGAGTCCACCTGTGGTAAATTCAGTTGATTGGACATGGTTTGGAAAGGCACACACCTGTCTATATAAGGTCCCACAGTTAACACTGCATGTCAGAGCACAAACCAAGCCATGAAGTTCAAGGAATTGTCTGTAGACCTCCGAGATGAGATTCTATCGAGGCACAGATCTGGGGAAGGGTACAGAAAAATTTCTGCAGCATTGAAGGTCCCACTGAGCACAGTGGCCACAGGAACCACCAGGACTCTTCCTAGAGCTGGTCGTCCGGCCAAACTGAGCGATCGGGGGAGAAGGGCCTTAGTCAGGGAGGTGACCAAGAACCCGATGGTCACTCTGACAGAGCTCCAGCATTTCTCTGTGGAGAGAGGAGAACCTTCCAGAAGAACAACCATCTCTGCAGCACTCCACCAATCAGGCCTGTATGGTAGAGTGGCCAGACGGAAGCCACTCCTCAGTAAAAGGCACATGACAGCCCACCTGAAGTTTGCCAAAAGGCACCTGAAGAACTCTCAGACCATGAGAAACAAAATTCTCTGCTCTGATGAAACAAAGATTGAACTCTTTGGTCTGAATGGCAAGAGTAATGTTTGGAAGAAACCAGGCACCGCTCATCACCTGGCCAATACCATCCCTACAGTGAAGCATGGTGGTGGCAGCATCATGCTGTGGGGATGTTTTTCAGTGGTAGGAACTGGGACTAGTCAGGATCGAGGGAAAGATGAATGCAGCAATGTACAGAGACATCCTTGATGAAAACCTGCTTCAGAGCACTCTGGACCTTAGACTGGGGTGAAGGTTCATCTTCCAACAGGACAGTGACCCTAAGCACACAGCCAAGATAACAAAGGAGTGGCTACGGGACAACTCTGTGAATGTCCTTGAGTGGCCCAGCCAGAGCCCAGACTTGAACCCAATTGAACATCTCTGGAGAGATCTGAAAATGGCTGTGCACCAACGCTTCCCATCCAACCTGATGGAGCTTGAGAGGTCCTGCAAAGAAGAATGGGAGAAACTGCCCAAAAATAGGTGTGCCAAGCTTGTAGCATCATACTCAAAAAGACTTGAGGCTGTAATTGGTGCCAAAGGGGCTCCAACAAAATATTGAGCAAAGGCTGTGAATACTTATGTACATGTGAATTTTGTTTTGTTTTTTATTTTTAATACATTTGCAAAAATTTCAAACAAACTTTATTCACGTTGTCATTACGGGGTACTGTTTGTAGAATTTCGAGGAAAATAATGAATTTATTCCATTTTGGAATAAGGCTGTAACATACCAAAATGTGAAAAAAGTGAAGCACTGTGAATACTTTCCGGATGCACTGTATACTTATATGCACTTTTGTCAAAAAATATATATTACATATCAACCATAAAAAAAACATTTACCACTATTATGTATGAAACAATAATATTTGTAAAATATTTCAAATATTCTTATTATTAATACAGATGGGTCAATGAGGCCTTGACCAGATGGCGGAGTACATGTAAAGACTAAAGCTTTGTGTTTTGTAGCATATGTGACCCAAATAGGCTTTTGTGTCAGGTCTTGTGTCACCATTAGCTCTAAACTATCATTTTATTATAATATTATATATGTTAGACTCATAGATGTTAATAATACCCAGAGAAACTATTTCTATATGGCCGTCAGAGGAGAAAGATGCTTTTTGCCCCCATAATGTGTATTTATGGCCTCTACCAGCAGCCAGGCCAGGCAGATACAACAGAGTTTGGCTTCTTTTAGCTTTGTTTCTGTCTTTTCCAGCATTTAAGGGACTGTAACTTCTCCCCAGGTGGCTCTTCATCTCCAGGCTGATGAAATGCTTGAGCACATGATAAATATTTAATCCACAATCGAGATCAGCGGCCACACATTTCAAACAATCCTGGCAGAGGTCCTCAGTGGCTAATTGTCACACCTATGGCATGCCAATGAGGTTACAGCGGGCAAGAATCAATGCCGTCCCATCAGCCCCAAGGCACAGCTGAGACCCAATTGGATGCTGATGGAAAATGACAAATGTAAGTAATGTAATTTACCAGAATGGGGAGTGATCCATATTATGCTAAATCATTACAGCTGTGTACATCATATGAATCTGGAGTAATCTGAGAATCAATTATATATATATATAAAAATAAATAAATAACATTAGGCATTATTAATAAGAGACATTATTACTTTTTTCACACGAAAAGTTTTGGTCAATGTATCAAACAATAAATAAATATTATTCATTTAAATAATTATATATAAATGAAAATAGATAATATTATCTTTAAATCATTTCAAAAGTCATTTGAACCACATTTTAGCTTTAAAGATCTTTCAATGACATGCTTTAGGTACTTTGTTCAACTCTTTGAATGTCAAAGTCACCCTGACATTTGTTGAAATGCATTTTGTGTTCTTATATAATAAAAAAATAAGGCAATAGGATGGTTCTTTTTTAAGTTTCATCACTTAATGAACATACTTAATTATAGTAAATGTCTAAATTAACCTTAAAATGTCAAGTTGTCAATCTGCCACCATAATAACAATGACCTATTTAGATATTTGAAAATTGTATCAATGTTGAAAAAAAAAAACTCTTTACAGTACTTGCTTTCTAATAACTTTGGAATAACACAGCCTAGGCAGATACTGTACTGCATGTATATTCTATTCTATTCTATTCTATAGCTGATACTCATTGTAACTCAGTGAGACTGAAAAAAATCCCTTCCAAAAATTCTGCCACAGCGCTATTTATAATATCTTTCATTGGCGGGCAGAAACAGACAGAATAGACCCAAATTTCAACTCTGAGTAACGGATGCTTGTTAATAAAACTAGACGCAATTCTGTCAAAGAAACAATAGGAAATACAGTTATTAAAAGTGTGACATAAATGTAGAGCAAGGAAGCTGCTGACAGCAGCTGTAAAAATATAGGTGTCAAATATGCACTGTCGTCAATGCATGTAGCTGTGAAAATAAATCTTGATGCTCCTAGAGAGTTTGTTGTCCTGTCCAAGAAGATTCATCTATGTTCTCAAGTAGAAAGACTGCACTGATACTTCAAACTGTCTTTAGCAATTTATTTGCCAAACACTTTCAGAAAAGTTTTAGGCTTCAAAAAAATGTTCCAACGGCCCCTTTCACCCCTGATGAAAATATAAGGGTGTATGTATCACTATATGTAATCTTAAATCAAAATACATTTAGTTTTTGGGGGTCAAAATAAATTCCAGCAGAGCGCTACAACCACCATAATGAAATGACACTTCATAATAGATAATGCTTTACAATGAACTCTGTTAGAGAGCTACATATGGCAATTTGTCTGTTCAATAAAATACCTTACTCACCTGTTGAGTAATAAAAACACCATCTCCACATTACTTGCTATAGGGTAAGACAAAAACACGTTTTGGACAAAGGATTGATGATGTATTGACATTTAAATAAATGAATAGCAAACACTGAGCACCTGCAGAAGATGCAGTCCAACTGCAAACCCTGAGGCCACACACAACAGAACAAAATGACAGAACCAGCACTTCATTTGTCAAATATTCCACTAGTTTTCTGAACCAGTCATTCAGTTTCCTGAGCCACATATGTTTAATGAAACTAACTGACATTTCCAATCAAGAATAGCAAGGGGGAAACCACAGGCCAGGAGCCACAGTAGTGCTCTAGAAAGTCCAAGGACTGCTCATTTGGAGTGGCTTCAAGCAGCCTAGAAACTTTGAGAATGAAGAAGTTAAATCCTGAGTATGCAGCCTGAAGTGAGAGGGCATGCGGCTGCTTTTAAGAATGCACTTTTAAGTGAAAGAGATGACATCTTGCATCGCATTTATTTCACATATAGCCAAAGGTGCAGGAAAAACTAAAATGTCAGAGACAAACAAGTTCCAGGGTAGAAGCATAAGAAGCGCCTGACTGGGTTCTGATCAAAGCCACAGATGAAAAGGGTAGAGGGGGTGGACGTGGGTCCCTAGAGAGTGGTAACCATCTGAGAGCAGATTAAAGTCCCATTCATTGATAATGAGTAGGGAACTATGAAAAATCCCCATAGTGAAAACATGAAATAGGTCTGACCTGTGATCCATCTCGCTCAGGAACGTGTTCATGATGTAGTTCAATACATGCAGGTGATACAAAGAAGGGAGACCTCTTCTTTTTATGTTCATATTAAAATCAAGGACCAATTCACTATTTTACTGCTTTTCTGAAACAGGTCTAAAACTATTAGTTTAGTTCAACTTTATTGATCATTCTGTTTGTCACAGAGCGGGAATTTGTCTTTTGACACTGGTATCATATATATCCATCATACATCCACATAAATTCTTACACGTTGACACGAGAATTACAAAATTACACTAACTACATATTTCTTTGACACATTTCCAAGCCTCCTACAATAAAATTAACCCTTAAAGGGGTCATGAATTGAGAAATCAACTTTCCCTTGATCTTTTGATATACAAACCCGATTCCAAAAAAGTTGGGACACTGTACAAATTGTGAATAAAAAAGGAATGCAATAATTTACAATTCTCATAAACTTATATTTTATTCACAATAGAATATAGATAACATATCAAATGTTGAAAGTGAGACATTTTGAAATGTCATGCCAAATATTGGCTCATTTTGGATTTCATGAGAGCTACACATTCCAAAAAAGTTGGGACAGGTAGCAATAAGAGGCCGGAAAAGTTAAATGTACATATAAGGAACAGCTGGAGGACCAATTTGCAACTTATTAGGTCAATTGGCAACATGATTGGGTATAAAAAGAGCCTCTCAGAGTGGCAGTGTCTCTCAGAAGTCAAGATGAGCAGAGGATCACCAGTTCCCCCAATGCTGCAGCGAAAAATAGTGGAGCAATATCAGAAAGGAGTTTCTCAGAGAAAAATTGCAAAGAGTTTGAAGTTATCATCATCTACAGTGCATAATATCATCCAAAGATTCAGAGAATCTGGAACAATCTCTGTGCGTAAGGGTCAAGGCCGGAAAACCATACTGGATGCCCGTGATCTTCGGGCCCTTAGACGGCACTGCATCACATACAGGAATGCTACTGTAATGGAAATCACAACATGGGCTCAGGAATACTTCCAGAAAACATTGTCGGTGAACACAATCCACCGTGCCATTCGCCGTTGCCGGCTAAAACTCTATAGGTCAAAAAAGAAGCCATATCTAAACATGATCCAGAAGCGCAGGCGTTTTCTCTGGGCCAAGGCTCATTTAAAATGGACTGTGGCAAAGTGGAAAACTGTTCTGTGGTCAGACGAATCAAAATTTGAAGTTCTTTTTGGAAAACTGGGACGCCATGTCATCCGGACTAAAGAGGACAAGGACAACCCAAGTTGTTATCAGCGCTCAGTTCAGAAGCCTGCATCTCTGATGGTATGGGGTTGCATGAGTGCGTGTGGCATGGGCAGCTTACACATCTGGAAAGGCACCATCAATGCTGAAACGTATATCCAAGTTCTAGAACAACATATGCTCCCATCCAGACGTCGTCTCTTTCAGGGAAGACCTTGCATTTTCCAACATGACAATGCCAGACCACATACTGCATCAATTACAACATCATGGCTGCGTAGAAGAAGGATCCGGGTACTGAAATGGCCAGCCTGCAGTCCAGATCTTTCACCCATAGAAAACATTTGGCGCATCATAAAGAGGAAGATGCGACAAAGAATACTGTAATGTTAGTGGCTTCTGGATCTGACAGGAATGATGCAACACAATTATGTGAGTAAAAAATGTTTTTTATATGTGATAGTACTGCATTGTTATGTTTGATATCTACTGATTATGTACGTGTCTAACTAAACATAACTTCCACGCTGTCACAGGCTATGGAGTATGTATTTGAGGTGTTGTTGGTTCATTGTCCTGCCATTCGGGATCAGACTCGGACATGTATGGGCCAGGGCTCGAACTATCTTAAATAGTGAAAATAACATTCCTTTCTTGATGTGCGTTGTTCACTCTCTTGACTGGTAATTTTAAAGGAAAAATACAATCGCGGAAGTTTTGAACATGCTGAGGTGTCTGAGGTGAAGTTTTGCTGATGCACGTGCTGGCTTGTGGGTGCGCGCACACGTGTGTGTGTGTGTGTGTGTGTGTGTGTGTGTGTGTTATTGTGTTTGTTTAATCAAGACATTTTGCGAGCCCTGTGGGCGAATCATTCCGGTTGCCATTTTTCCACACTGGAAGTTTTCAAAACAATTCCTCACGTGTAAGGGAGCCGAAGCTCATTATAATATGCAAAACTGTTATCAAATCATAGCAGTGGGTGTTTACTTCCAAGTCTTCAATGCGGCACGCCCATAAAAACCGAGCGTTTCAAGAGCTAGGCTCAAAACCAGGGTAGAAAATAGCCTATTACTTATTCATTATGATGTTTTTGAATGTAAAAACCACGCGAACGTCATAAGTTGCTCTCAGACAACAGTATAAAAAAATTTAAAAAGCCAGTTCATAACCCCTTTAAATGCATGACTGTTTCGCCAATCATTCTTACATATTCGGGTCTTTCTATATCTAACATGGATTGATCTCTACCTGTCGCGATAATGTAGACCTCCCCTGATATTAGTGTAACAATTACAGAAGAATAAAATAAAATATATTTTGTTGCCTTTTGGAGCTTGGAAGGGTTCAGTTTGAGCAGATGTTTTATCCCATCATCACTGTCCTCGTCAGAGCTCATTTCCCAGTACATTCTGGCTTATATTCCCGATCTCAAACATATTCTCAAAACTATCATTTTCAACATCTTCAAAATCAATATTTTGATCGCTGATAGCTTCTTTGCCAGATCCGACATCAAGTGACAGTGACACTAATATTTGATTAAGTTCAGTACTTGCTCTGCAGTAAATCACTGAGCCATTTCAAGTTTTGCAGATGATACATATTATTGTTTAGTTTTCCGTCTGCGGTAAGTATGAGTAAAACGTCACTTTATCATTGTGTATCAGACATTGCCACCTTGTGGAATAAAGGTGAATTGCACTTATTCTGTATTCTATTGAATTATTGTTGTGCAGAAAAAAAAATATGTACACTCTTACACACCTTGGGTCGTTAGCGACCCTATACAATTTTTACAATAAATGAATGGAAAAACAGGCATTCTTTTATAATTTTATTCTTTTTTTCTTGTTATATTGTTTATAATGAATTGATTGAGGAATAATAAAAAGGTTGATGTCTAACTTTAAAAAAATTAATGAGGAGGGTAGTGAATGACGTCCCGGGTTGCTAAAGACCCGAGGTATGCATTTAAGGGTTAAAACGATTAATCAAAACAATCAGTTAAATCTCTGCTGCTATATTTAGCAATTAACTCCAGGAATCGAATGCAAGACTGTAAAACACGACGCTTGGCTTTGAACTTGTGAATGGTTGATTATTAGGAATTAAAACAGACCATGCGATAATGCACAAAGAATTAAGAATGTCATCTTAAATTCTGTCATTAATTACTCACCCTCATGTCGTTCCAAACCTGTAAGACCTTCGTTCATCTTCACAAATTAAGATATTTTTGATGAAATCTGAGAGCTCTCTGACCCCTCCATAGACAGCAACACAATGACCACTTTCAAGGCCCAGAAAGGTAGTAAAGACATCGCTAAAATAGTCCATGTGACTGGTTCAACCTTCATTTTATGAAGCGACAAGAATACTTTTTGTTCGCAAAAAAAACAAAGATAATGACTTTATTCAACAATTTCTTCTCTTCCGTGTGAGTCTCCGACGCTGTTCACGTGAGCACCATGACACCTGCATGTGATGCTGACGCAGGTGCCGGCCAACACTGAGCCGGCATTCTGACGTAGAACCCAGAAGCTCTGCACTGTGTTTACAACGTCAACAGCGTCAGAGACTGACACGGAAGAGAAGAAATTGTTGAATAAAGCCGTTTTTGTTTTTTTGTGCACAAAAAGTATTCTCGTTGCTTCATAAAAGTAAGGTTGAACCACTGTAGTCAAATGGATTATTTTAACGATGTCTTTACTACCTTTCTAGGCCTTGAAAGTGGTAATAGCATTGCTGTCTATGGGGGATCAGAAAGCTCTCAGATTTCATAAAAAATATCTATAATTTGTGTTCCGAAGATGAACGAAGATTCTTACGGGTTTGAAACGACATGAGGGTGAGTAATTATTGACAGAATTTTCATTTTTGGGTGAACTAACCCTTTAAATGTTAAAATTTACAGGGAAACTGGTAGTGCACTGCAACTTTTCTGAAAGCTTTTACCTCTCCTCTCTAGTGACATTGCAGGAAAGAGGACGAACACTGATTTGCGCTGCTGTTTGAACCCCTCACCTACGTATGACGTCAGCTGACGTGCATACTGTGATCTTTAATAAGAGCACGCAACTTTTCAAAATAAAATGCCCCAAAACAAATAATAATTAAAACAAATTATGACAAATAACAAAAACAGAAAATATAATAAAAATGATTTATAATCTGGTGTGACAACATATCCCTGCTATACTTGCACCATCTAAAGTTTCATGACAGAACTTTGTGTATATATATTTCTTCTAGTCATAGGAATTTTGAGTCCTCGCCCAAATGGGAGGACTTCAAGAGTAGAGTGAAAGGGATGAGTATGATCTTTACATATCGCAGTTGCCGTTTTTTTCTATACAATAAGAAAAGAAGTCCTGGACTTTATGTTGTTTATGCTCAGTGATCTTATTAAAGCCTGGTTAATTACATGTGAAAGTTTGTTCTCCTGTTTAGCTGTTAGATTTATATACCATGAAGCAATGTTATATGTAAAGATACTCTCAATCGCTGATCTATGCAGACTGAGTTTGGTAGGTATTTAAATGGTAGATCTTTTGAGACAGCTCTAGCTGCAGCTAAAAGAGGTGTTTGAAAGGTCAGAGTGTGGCATTCATCCCTCTAGCCAATAGCATTTGCCATCCTCTGTTATCTGGAATGATGTGGACCTGTAAATAGTGCTTGTTACTCAAATGGGTCACAAATTTGAACTTTGGCTGCTCATTAAATTAGCATTACTTTCCCTACAAACAAAAAAACTTCCTGCAATTGTACAGCTATTTATTCTTGTAGCGTTGAATGATTCAGCCTCCAGGCCATCAGCAATGTCAAATCACACCAGTGGTCATTAAAAAATCTCAGAACAACTAAATTTCAAGCCCTGCTCTACCTATTCTAGTTACCTAATGATACTCAAATGTCAGACTGATATATTTGTAATCTCACTGTAGTGCGACAGATGAGTTGGTCAGAGCAGTGGCATATTCTAGCTGCTGTCCCATTATCTGGCAGCCGCTACATGTGACTGTATTTGCGGCTCATAACTTGACTTGGATTGGCTTCTTTTTCATGAAGCCCACTGGAAGGTGGTATACAAGTGTAACACTGCAGTTATCAGGGAACATTATCGTACTGTGAAAATGGGGCATTTTGTTAATATATTCGCTGTGAGATCTGATAGGAAATCTCATATAACCTGATTGTAATGCCGTTTCAATATCTTTAGAGGAGCCATAGATAAAACAAATGCAAAATCATTCTCATAAAACGTTTAAATGCTTTAATAGTAACAAATCACTGTGGATATGAGGTTTTGTACTACAATAAATGGTTTTTAGGAAGTATGATGGCCTTGTTCTCCAACAACAACAACAAAAAATCCTATGACATCCTTAAATTTAAGAAAATTGTGTAAGATTATGTTTTTCTATACCCCATATTTACATTTGTACCATAGGCTCATTGGAAAAATGTGCCTTTACCTACATTTTTGCAAAACTCCAAAAATGTATCTATGCATGCTATTAGTCCCGCGTAGCCAGACCTTCAGACTGGACTCCATAGCAGCATTCATTGGCCAAGGACCGCCCAAGATGATGCCTGTTTTGTTCCTTGTCATGGGAGTGAAAATGTAATGTCGATGTCCTTACAATAAAGCCACTCTACTCGCTTTACTTTGGCTCGGTTTGCTTTTCCACTGCAGTTTAGTACCGCTTCAAAGTAGGTGGGATTATAGGCTGATTGTTATAGTTGCTCCGCCACCTTGTCTACTGACCATGATACAGCCATTTATTTTTTCAAATTATGTGCGACGGTCGTTTAAAGCAAGTCGTTTAGAAAAGTCATGCGAACAAATGATACTGCGGTGGCTGTTGCTGACTATTTAAATCTAGCGGGTTTGGTGTCTCGTGTCGCAAATCCAATGACGCCGGTAAATGATGATTCTCTCTGACAAGTCAGTGATCTGCAGTGTTTAAGCATCACATTTTAGTATTGGTATGCTCGCTTGGAACCTCAACCGAGGTGGTACTGAAAAAAGTACCAGGTACTAGGTACTGTACTCAGTGGAAAACCCCCCAAAAGTGAGCCGTACCGAGCCGTGCCATGCAGTGGAAAAGTGCCATAACAGACCAGTGTGCAAAACACTTGGATGTATTTTAAAGAGTCTATGATGCAAATTTGACATACTTCATATACTTTTGAAAATCCAGTGTTTAGTTGACCCTGATAAGCGCTCATTGTCACAGTTGTAAACACGACAGTTAACTAACACTTCTTCCTTGAGGGGGTTTGGCATCACGGCATCTTTGTTTCCAGACGGACCCTTAAAGAATGTGACACACGTCTCCCAGACATCCTGTAGAATTCAACCAATCAGATGACGACTTTGAAAATCCTGAAGTGTTTCCAGTTAAGTGTGCCTTATGCATCAGATGTTCAACCAGTGGTCCGTAGTCATGACGTCTGAGTCTAAGACTACACGCCTATGGACTGAACCCCTAAATACGCATGTGCATGATATCACCGTTTTCACAAATTCACGTTTTTGTAGTTTACACAGAGACGATAACGGTATCGTTTTCAAAAATTTGTATTTTCAGGCCCCCAAAGCGCTGTTGCCGTGTAAATGAACGGACAAAACAGCTTTTAGTTGAAACCGGTCCCTCAATTTCCTGGTGAAATGAACACTAGTGGCAGTAAAATCACCATTGCAGTCCTGTGAATTACAAATCACAATAAAAGAGCTCCAAGACTTAGAAGCAAACTAAAATGGCATGTTTGCTGCAGCAAATGCATTTTTATCTCACGTTTACTTTTGTCAACACCATCGGTTGGGTTTAGTGTAGAGTTTAGAGTAGGTGCTATAGGTGGTCAAACACAATAGAGCATTAAGCTTTTAGTGCCATTCACAGAATATTAAATCTCCAAACTGCCACGATACAAATAACAACCAATGTAATACAACATTGCCACATTCACATTCATCCATTTCAGACAAAACTGAACGTGCTTTTAGTGCCACTTGATATTTGACTTAGAAAGAGTTGCGAATCATGCAAAAGAATATAATTTTGCAGAAATGTCGGCACAGGCACATTTGTTTGATGAGCATGGATTGCATTTTAAGCACATTTAGTGATGTTTAGCTTATGCTTAAAACAAGAAAAACTATCAGTGGCGGTTAGAAAAATAAACATAATTCAAGACATATTCTGTGAAAACAAGTCAATGCAGTTTTGCTTCTCAAGTATTTTTTTTTTTTTTTTTACTGATTAAGAAAATAGAAGAAAGAGAATGACTCAGTAAAAAGGAGGAGTCTCTTGGAAACGTGGCCTCTGTCAGAGAAATGCATTCAAGCCCAGCTGTATTGATGTGAGATTTTAAAAAAAATGTATATAGAAAACATTTTACATCCATCTGTTGGAACCAATAGCAACAGTGCACGCTTTTGAGTAATGATTTATCAAAACAAACTAACACTGCCAAGAGGAAGAACATTTGTAAAAGGTCTGAAAACATTACATGGAAAAACAAACAGAAACATTGGATAATTCTCAGAATTGGACATTGAAAGAGGAGAGTGAGCATAAAGCATCCTGATCCCTAAAACATTATGGAAAGCACATTGAAGGTTAAAGGAGATGTTCAGTGTTTCTGTCTATTTCCTGCTCAGATTGTGACCCATATAGTCATCTGTGCTTTTAGCCCGGTTTCTCTTCGTTCGTCCCCAAACAGATGGGTACTGAAGAAAGCAGGCGGAGTTTTGGCTCTAGCACTAAATCATGACACCTGCTGCCCTGTTGGAACATACACCTCACACCACAGGCTGCAATGGGCTCCTCGGTATGACTATGATGCTATTACCAAAACAAACCTAGAGTACGACAAAATCACATAATTTGTGGTGATAAAATGCAAACCAGTTAAGGTATAAACAACAAGATCACCTCTGCTGTTACATTGGTCTGTGTGCATAATGAGTGGCTGAAGCCAAGAAATTGTTCCGGTTATGTTCTGTCATGTCTTTTATTTTGAAGTTCTGTTCCGTTTCCTTGCCAGAAGCCCATTAGACTCAGTTAAACTTCCATTCTATGTACTATTTCTAATCCATTTAAACTCATTTAAACTCATCTAACTCATCTTTTAAAACTACAAAACTAAAACTTAAAACTATTTCAAACTGAAAACCTTGAAACTTCAAGCTTTGAAAGCTACTTCAAACTTTCTGGCTAGGTTTTCTCAAGCCAACTTACTTTGTCTACAAACTTTTTTTTTTAAATCTAATTCCTGTTTTCCTGCTCTGTTTAGTTTCAGTTTCCTTGGTTACTGATTATGTCCTTGTTTGTTTCTATAGTTACGTATTAGTTTCACCTGTGTCTAGTTTGGTTTCCTTTGTTCTACCCCTGTATTTATAGCCTTGTGTTTTAGTTTTTCTTTGGGTTACACTTTATTTTAAGGTGACATAGTTACATTGTACTTAAATAAGTACTGAGTAACATTAATTAACTACATGTACTTACTATAGAGTTACGGTTATGGTTTGGTTTAGGGTTAGTTACTTGTAATTATGCATCATTCACTGTTATTATAAGTACATGTAGTAACATGTAACTACGTCACCTTAAAAGAAAGGGTTATCGTTCCTTTTCACTTCTCGTTTATGCATGGTTTGTGGTTTTTCTAGCATTTCTCCTGTGATCTCCTGCATGTTTGTTTTGGTTTATTAATATAAAGACTATGTTGTTGGATTCTAAGTGTTTTCTGTTCTACTTATGTTGATCAAAAATTGCAAGTTTAAATTGTACATGCATAAGTAAATAACTAAAATAATGTTTATGTATTTATTATTGTATTTATTCTATTTATGCATAAAGAAAATAATAATAATAATTTATCAGTTATTATTAGTAGTAAAGATACTTTTCTGTGTGTATTCTGTTCCAGTTTTATTTGATAAATTATATATAGATATAAATAGATAGACATAATGAAGATTCTAGCAAGTGTACTCACGAATGGTAGGATATTGTCTCCTGATTAACCACAGCCATGGACACTGGTGCTATTCATAGACACCGTTACTCCACAGATGTCTGAGCTCCAGCTTCCAGCAGGGATGTGACAGTTTCCAATCTCAAATGTAGATTGATTAATGACTCACAGCTCCCCGAGAAGCCTCTCTCTTTTTGCCTGGATCATTTAGACCTCATGTTTCTGTTGAGATGGACTTTTTTTAGGGTCACACAAATGCTATAGGATGAATTCAGGGTGATTGGGACATTTTTTTCAAGTCATCTCAATGGCAAAAAGTGTCCCAATCACCCTGAATTTGTAAAAAATTTCACCCTATTTGTAAAAAAACTATAGTAATTTTGAATTACCCCCCAATAATAATACTCTGTTTTATCACAAAGTATATCTATGTAAAGTTTATCTTTCCCTTCTAGTGACTGTTTCTGTTTGGAGTCAATTTGACCCCAGCAAATAAAGAAGTGCACTTAATCAGGGGCGGACTGGGACTAAAAAGTGGCCCTGGACTTTCTAGCACAGAGCGGCCCACGGTACCCAGTTCGCAGCACACCAAACATAACACAATGGCTCATTTTGACAACCCGGCTCAATTTTAAAACCTTACTAAGTTAAAAATATAAATTATATTTACAATTTTTAACTGAAATAAATATTTTTTTGTGCTTATTAAAATTAATAAAGGAATAATAAAAAAAAATGCAATTAGAATAATAAGACATTATAGGACTGCAGAAGTGTCACAGAATCTGCATCTGAAGTGGCATTTAGACATATTCACACAAGACTGTTTACAAATGCATAAATAATGTAATAAGATGAATGGTTTAAAATAAAAAAAAATAAAAAATTGAATATAGAAATATGAAATTTGGGGGGGAAAAATGAAATTGTACTTTAAATATGAAGCTAAAACCGGCAGTAGGTGGCAACAAGTCACTGTCTTAATAAGTGAGTCATTGATTACACCAACTGGTTTAAAAAAGGCTGATTCATTCAGGAACGAAACATCTTTATGAATGGAGTATTGAATCATTGACTCAGGCGATTCGTTAAAAAACGCTGCATCATTTAGGACCACCATGTTAATCAGCAAACATTCTGCTGTGACTCTGTTTGGAACTATTTTGGAGCAAAACACTCAATATTGACAATATTGTCTAAAATGTCATCACTTAATATTAGCTTAAACTGTGGATTCGTTTGCAGACAGGATTTGCAGACAGGATGAGATTAAAAAAACGATGCTGTGGCTTCTGGATCTGACAGGAATGATGCAACACAATTATGTGAGTAAAACATGTTTTATGCGCGCGCGTGTGTTATGCATGGTTCACGGTTATATCCACCAATCGGGACGGCCAAGTAATAAAAAATAACATTCCAATAAATTGCGGGTGGATGAGAGATAAATCATTGTGTTTTGATAAAGACATTTTGTGAGCCTTATGGGCGAATCATTCCGATTGCCGTTTCTCCACATTGGAAGTTTTCAAAACAATTTCTCACATGTAATGACTGGGGAGCCGAGGCTCATTATAATATGCAAAACTGTTATCAAATCATAGCAGTGGGTGTTTACTTCCAAGTCTTCAATGCGGCACGCCCATAAAAACCGAGCGTTTCAAGAGCTAGGCTCAAAACCAGGGTAGAAAATAGCCTATTACTTATTCATTATGATGTTTTTGAATGTAAAAACCACGCAAAGGTCATAAGTTGACCTCAGACAACAGTATAAAAAAATAAAAAAAGCCAGTTCATGACCCCTTTAAAAGGAGGACAAATGAGTGTCCGGCTTAAGGTTGTGCCGGTATTTTTAAACCGGACTGTCCGACCTAAAACCGGACAGATGGCCACTGCATTTTTATTTTGAACAGTTGGCAAATATTGCTGTATTCAGCCTCGTCACATTCAGCTCCTTAATTGTATTGAATGTGCACCTGTGGCTTTAAATATTAAAAGTATATTAAAAAACTGTACTTGTAGATAATAATAATATTAATTTCAAAAACTTAAGTGTCACTTAAGTGTTCTAAAAGAATGCACAATTAGTTAACACACTTAAGTACTTTTTTAAAAAGTGCACTTTATAATGTCAACTTAAAGTTTTACTTTAAAGTACATTTTAATCATTATGTTTTAATAATATTTTGTCATGCTTTAATGAAGTATACTTATTTTGATGTGTTGACTAACATAAAGCAGATGTAATGTACTTGATTATAATTTTAACTAGTGTGTTATTTAACAATTAAACAATTTTAACAAAAAAATATGTAAATATGTCAAAAAGGCATTCTTAAGTTAAACTAATTGCATTTAATATACATTTTAACTGACATTTTCATTTAATTGTAAATAACCTTCCCTTTCAGTCGGTCACTCTCGACGTAAGTTAGAGATGATCCGACGAAATGGGATCACTTCTGGTGAGACCAATCTTCTTCGAGTGTAACTAAACGAGCCAATGAACATTGGCATGCGTTCTTTGCATCCCGCAACCCCGTCCGCACAGGCGGGCATAAATACGGAAGCGGGTGCCCGCATCAGATTGCATTTCACTTCGGAGCCGGTTGGTTTCATGGTGAACAAACTCATTGAGTGTTTTCTTTACGAGTCTGGACTGCCTTTTGTGGAAGAGCTTACCTTGTGCTGGTGTGACTGTGCGTGCAGCGGAGTGGCAGCGCGGACAGAGCGCCGAGTGTGTGTGAGCGTTCTAAGACATGACAAAGGCTGTTTTAACAGCTGGTATCGGGGGCCTCTGTCTGCGCGCCGCGAGCACCTCCCTTGTGTGCTTCAGCACATATATTGGTGAGTATTCTCCTAAAAGAGCAGCATGGGTGTGAGTTTGCGTCTTTTTCAAGACGACATTCCACCCGTGTGTTTCTGGATGCGTTTTTTTCTTGTCCTCATTTCACGGCCATGATCTCTCTCACATGTAAGCATGTTGAGATTGCGTTCGTGGGTGATCCATGTTCTCTCAGGAGAACGTGATCACGTCGGTGCGTTGTTCGCCGTGTGCTGTGGAGCTGCCGGCTGACAGCGCGGGTTGTCACGGCAACCCAGCCAAAGTACACTTTCTCGATGCTCCCATCTCACAAGGTGGCCCTTTTCGGCGACACTGTCGGTGACTGTGCCCAGCAGTCCTCCACAGTTAAAAAGCAGGCTGAGGTAGCTGTTCCCGACATGACTAGAGTCACTCGTGGGCTGCCCCTCAGTCTGCTCGTCGCCAAGGGCGTCGGTCCCTGCAGAAAAAAAACTCTGCCACAGCCCGTTAAGCTACTGTTACGTTGAGCCCCCCCCAGAAAGACGACGCCACCCGTCTCAGCCGCCAAGTGGTCAGCTGAGACGGGTGACCCGGACTTGGTCGGAGCTGCTCTTCCCCGGAGGAGGGCCGGGTGGAGAATCATTTGTAAACCGTAACACTGGTGTTACAGCCAGTGGTACCAAATTCTTAATATAAGAATATATATATCTGGGTCTCGGGAGCTCAGGGATGAAAGCGTGTGACGCTACAAAGCCTCGCCGCTCTCGTTCCCCTCCCCACAAGAGGGCGAGAATGACAGTGTGCGACGCCAGGGAGCCTCACTACTCTCGTTCCCCTCTTCTCAGCGGTGCGAGGACGACAGTGCGCAACGCTATGCCTCGCTGCTCTCGTTCCCCGCTGAGAAAGGAGGTGAGGAAGACAGTGTGCGATGCCACGAAGCCTCGCCACTCTCTGCCTCTCCTTCAGTCGCCAGTGGACAACAGTGTACGGTTCGAGAACGCTACCGTGCCTTCTCTCGTACCCTCTGTCCAACCGCGGGGGCAGGTAGGTGCTGCTTTGCGCACTCAGACCCCACTTCAGGACGCTATGCCTCTTGGGTCAGGTCCCTGCCCTCCACTTTGCTGCCCTACTGCGGGTACGTCTGTGGTACAGGTGGGTTCGTTGGTACGGTTTCTAGAAGCCTAGCTAGTGCTTTTGAGACCATCCCGCTGGCTCACCTGCACCATCAGGCTCGGCTACGCGATTCAGTTCGCACGGCATCCTCCCAAGTTCAGAGGCGTCCACTTCACTTCTGTGCATAGCTGCGATGCCCCTGTCTTGCGGAAAGAGATCGAAGTCCTACTGGCGAAGGATGCGATTGAGTCGGTCCCTCCAGTCGATATGAAGATGGGGTTCTACAGCCCCTACTTCATTCTGCCCAAGAAAGGCGGTGGGTTACGACCGATCTTGGACCTGTGAGTCCTGAACCGGGCCCTTCACAAGCTCCCGTTCAAGATGTTGATGCAAAAGCGCATTTTCGAATGCATTCGTCCCCAGGATTGGTTTGCAGCGATTAGACCTGAAGGACGTGTACTTTCATGTTTCGATTCTACCTCGACACAGACCGTTTCTGCGCTTTGCATTCAAGGGTCGGGTATATCAGTACAAAGTCCTGCCCTTCGGGCGCGCCCTGTCGCCCCGTGTCTTCACGAAGGTTGCGGAGACAGCCATTGTTCTGTTGAAGGAATGTGGCATTCGCATTCTCAACTATCTTGGCGACCGGCTCATAATAGCTCACTCGCGAGATCAGTTGTGCGAACACAGGGACATGGTGCTCAGGCACCTCAGCCAGCTGGGTCTTCAGGTCAACTGGGACAAGAGCAAACTCTCCCCTGTGCAGAGGATCTCTTATCTCGGTATGGAGCTGGATTCGGTCAACCAGACAGCGCACCTCAGGGAGGAGTGCGTCCAGTCGGTGTTGAACTGCCTGAATTTGTTCAGAGGCAGGAAAGTGGTCCTACTGAAATCCTTTCAGAGGCTCCTGGGGCATATGGCAGCCGCGGTAATGCCACTCGGGCTGCTCCATATGAGACCACTCCAACACTGGCTTCATGGCCAGTGTCAAGTCCTGAGATGGGCGTGGCAGAGCGGCACGTTCCGGGTACACATTACCCCGCACTGTCGCCAAACCTCCAGGCCGTGGTCGGACCCTGCGTTTCTACAGGCAGGAGTTCCCTTAGAACAGGTGTCCAGGTGCTGTGGTTTCCACGGATGCCTCTGCCACCGGCTGGGGGGCCACGTACAAGGGGCATGCAGTTTAGCAGGACGGGGCCTTAACTGCATCGGCATATCAATTGCCTTGAGTTGCTTGCACTACATCTTGCGCTAGGCCGCTTCAAGGTGCTGCTACAGCACAAGCTTGTACTGGTCCGTACGGACAGCACTGCGACTGTTGCGTACATCAACCGTCAGGGTGGTCTACGCTATCATCGCATGTCGCAACTCGCCCGCCATCTCCTTCTATGGAGTCAGAGGCATCTGAGGTCGCTTTGTGCCATTCACATCCCCAGCATGCTCAATCGTGCAGCCGACGAGCTCTCATGACAGCCTGCACTTCCGGGAGATTGGCGACTCCATTCCCAGGTGGTCCAGCTGACCTCTTCAGAGCTGCACAGGTAGACCTGTTTGCCTCTCCGGACTCGAACCATTGCCAGTTGTTCTATTCTCTGACCGACGGAACCCGCGGCATGGACACACTGGCACACAGCTGGCCCCGAGACCTACGCATGTATGCATTTCCCCCAGTAAGCCTTTTTGCACAGACACTGTGCAAAGTCAGGGAGAACGGGGAGCAGGTCCTGCTAGTTGCGCCATATTGGCCCAACCGGACTTGGTTCCCAGAACTGATGCACCTCGCGACAGCATCTCCTTGGCCCATTCCTCTGAGGAAGGACTTACTTTCTCAGAGACAGGGCACCCTATGGCACCCACGTCCAGACCTCTGGAAACTCCATGTCTGGTCCCTAGACGGGACGCGGAGGTTCTAGGTGACCTACCCCAGGCGGTGGTAGACACCATCACTTCTGCTAGAGCCCCCTCTACGAGGCACCTCTATGCGTTGAAGTGGAACCTGTTCATCGAATGGTGCTCTTCCCGCCGGGGAGACCCCCGAAGATGCTCAGTCAGAGCCATGCTTTCCTTCCTGCAAGATGGGTTGGAGCGAAGGCTGTCTCCCTCCACCCTAACGTGTATGTTGCCGTGATTGCCGCACATCACGATGCAGTTGAAGGTAAGTCACTAGGAAGGCATGATCTGATCGTCAGGTTCCTCAGGGGTGCAAGAAGGTTAAATCCTCCCCGTCCGCAACCTGTACCCTCTTGGGTCCTGTCTCTGGTGCTCAGGGCACTTCAGAGGCCTCCTTTGAGCCTTTGCAGTCAGTGGAGTTGAAGATCCTGTCAGTTAAGACAGTCCTCCTTGTAGTATTGGCCTCGATCAAGAGGGTAGGGGACCTGTAGACATTTTCAGTCGACGAATCGTGCCTGGAGTTCGGGCCGGCTGACTCTCACGTGATCTGAGACCTCGGCTCGGATATGTGCCCAAGGTTCCTACCACTCCGTCTGGAGACCAGGTAGTGAACCTGCAAGCGCTGCCCTCGGAGGAGGCAGACCCAGCCCTAGCTTTTCTCTGTCCCATCCGCGTTCTGTGGTGCTGCGTGGACAGAAAGCAAAGCTTTATGAACTCAGAGCAGCTCTTTGTCCGTTACAGAGGCCAGCAGAAGGGAAAGGCAGTCTCCAAGCAGAGGTTAGCCTACTGGATAGTGGATGCTATTGTCTTTTGCGAGCACACTCTACTAGGAGTGTTGCTTCCTCCTGGGCGCTGGCTCAAGGCGCCTCGCTGACAGATATCTGTAGAGCTGAGGGCTGGGCGACACCTAACACGTTCGCTAGATTCCATAGCCTTTGTGTAGAGCTGGTTTCCTCCCGTATAATCACCTCCAGCGGCTAGTAGCGCGGGGAGATCGCTCAAATGTGTGGGCTTGCTGCGCCATTCTCGCCATCAGGCCAGATACGTGCGCTCATTGCTCCAGTTGGTTACCCAGTAATGGCTAATCAGGTGAGTTCCTCCGTCTCCCTTCGGCAGTCAGATGTGGCTCCGCAGCGTTTTCTTTCTCCAAAGGGGCACGCTTTCCCAGCGTTATCCAATATTCACTGAGTGGGTCATGCGGAATGGCAGTGATGACTCTCCTGGCATAAGCATCTCCACCCCAGAGGTATGGGTTTTTTTTTAGGAAGCTTATGCAGGGCACTGGAAGGGGCCAGCAGCATGGCGTTTTGTTAGGGATCCCATTTTATCGGATCATCTCTGACGTACGTCGAGAGTGACCGACTGAAAGGGAACGTCTCGGTTACGTATGGTAACCCTCGTTCCCTGAAGGAGGGAACGGAGATGTACGTCCCGTCGCCATACCTGCTGTACCTTCGCTGCGACCGGGTCACCAACTCGGCTTC
Source organism: Coreius guichenoti (assembly GCA_039654105.1). NCBI lineage: Eukaryota > Metazoa > Chordata > Actinopteri > Cypriniformes > Gobionidae > Coreius > Coreius guichenoti. The sequence goes on from CM077171.1 coordinate 17,815,067, forward strand.
TCAGCGAAAAGCAATCTGATGCGGGCACCCGCTTCCGTATTTATGCCCGCCTGTGCAGGCGGGGTTGTGGGATGCAAAGACCACATGCCAATGTTCATTGGCTTGTTTAGTTACACTCGAAGAGGATTGGTCTCACCAGAAGTAAATCCCATTTCGTCGGATCATCTCTGACGTACGTCTCCGTTCCCTCCTTCAGGGAACGAGGGTTACCATACGTAACCGAGATGTTACATTCAGTTCACACTTAAGTATATTCTTTTAAAGTATATTACTTGTGTAATAAGTACTGTTTTTAAAAGGGACAATTCACATAATAACACATTTATTAACCCTCATATAGTTCCAAACTCGTACGATTCTCTCTCTGAAAATGAAAGCGGCTATTTAGCAGAATGAAAGCGAATGGGGACCAAGGACAGCCGCGGTGGTCAACATTCACTTTCACTCAAACAGAATTTACATTTTTGGATGAACGGAGCAGTTTGATTATGGTGAGACACCTAATCCCATAATTCCACAGCACACATCTGCAGTTCTTCCTCTAGCTAGATCTGTTTTCTCCCTAAGCTGTTCTAACGTGAGTTCCAACTGCAAGGCAACTGATTAGCGAGTAGCACAACAGCAGAAAATATTTACTCCCTGCAAATATTTACTCGCTCTGTTAATTACAACTCTGTTAAGGTAATTCCCCACCTGTTCTTTTAAACTGTCTTTTTAACAAAGAACCTAAATTAAAATCAAACCATGAGTCACAATAATTACAGACTTTATCTCTAGTAGCTGCTGCACACAGATGTCACGGTTGACTCAAGACAGATTTTTATAGATTTGCAATAGCGTCACCTCAGGCACCTCAGGATTCATGCTCACTGTAAAATACGTGTATAATTCTGTTTAGTGAGAGGATCATGGAGCCTAACACGGTTATTATGCCTGATTCTGTACGGCTTTGGAATTCTTTGACTTCGGTTGCTGTATTTGAATGCATTGTGGACATCTGTGGTAGATATCTGCTCAGTGGATGACATATGAAATCTCTGCCATGTTCAGTGCACACTTAATGTATTGAAGAGCTAACAATGGCTGACACATACACTGAAGCAATAGAGCCGTTCTGCCAATAGTCAAAATACAGCCAGCATGTCCCAAAGGGACCCTAATGTGCTATTCCTTGTGAACAAAGCCTCCGTGGCAGACAGTTTAAACAAAAGTCTGTTTGACCAGAATTGGTTTCATGTATTGTGTTAAAAATTCAATACTTTCTGATGGCTGACGCATAGTAATCACATTTTGGTCTCTAAACTCGGATAATGTGCAGTGAGTCATGATTACACTGGTAAAACAAGTGTGTGTCAAAATCTTGTCAAAAGAGCAGCAACGTAAATGAGGTTTCTGTCAGAACCCTGCCTGTCATGGCTTAAACAATCTATTTAATTTGTCACTCAAACAGCATTCAGCTTCAGTGAATAATATAGGTGAGAGAGAGAAATATTTAGAACTGAGGAAAAGCAGCTTGCAAATAAAATATGAAGGACCGAATTACCTAATTTATTTCTGAAAATAAAGCTGTGAGGGAAAAGAACAAAACTAACCTTGAGAGGTTTTGAACAGCTGGCTTCTGAGATCAAAGAGAACGGATCGTTTTTATAGCATTGCCAATGAAAACAGAGACTATTACGCGTGAGTACTGCTGCGCGAGGACTTGATTTCTACACATTAGCAAAATGGAAATAAGAGGGAAAAATTGCATGTAATCCAGTGCATTACTAGAGCTTGATGTTGACCTTTGACCTGGAGTTGCATTTTCCCAATGACCGCTCTCTCAGTAAGGCAGGTGCTTATGAATATTCACAAGGAGTCAAATGCTACCTGTTCACATCAAATTCCAACACCCATGGTGAGTGCCAAATATGAATATTCATACCAGCATAAAAGTGTTCTGTTCTCAGCAGGTGTCTTTGACTATGTAAGGAAAAATAAGACAGAATTCTTCAACTAAAAAATCAGAACGTGTTCAAAGATCAGCTTTCATGGACTGGAGAAAAAAAGGTGCTCAAATAGTTTCAGACAGATAGCCTGAATGACAGAACAAAGTAAACCACAACGTCTTGGCCAAATCTCTTGCATCGATACATTTTTTGCTTTTACAATTTTTGTAAAAAAATTGTAATATAATTGGTAATGATATGAAACGTTATACATCGATACAGCTAGTCCTGCAAAAAAATCCTCGGTTAAAATCGCGGAGCCCCCCTAATCTAAACCTTTCACCCCGTTAGTAATGGCCCTGCACGCACGCACACACACACACACACACACACACACGCATGCGCGCACACACACACACACACACACACACACACACACACACACACACACACACATATGTTGGTGCAACTACATTATGAGGACATTCCATAGACGTAATGGTTTTTATACTGTACAAACTGTACATTCTATCCCCCTACACTACCCCTACCCCTAAACCTACCCATCACAGAAAACATTCTGCATTTTTACATTTTTAATAAAACATTGTTTAGTATGTTTTTTTAAGCTATTTTTATTACGAGGACACAGGAAATGTCCTCATAAACCACGTTTACGTTGTAATACCAGTGTAACACCCTTGTCATTATACAAATTTGTGTCCTCATAAATCACATAAACAAGCACACACACACGTCTGGTTCACTATCTTTGTGGGGACTCTATACCCATAAACCTATCCACCACAGAAAACCTCATTCTGTATGATTTATAAGCTTGTTTCCTCATGCATATAAGCTAAATTTCCTCATCCTCAATTTAGGTCCCTATGGTGACACGAGTCCCCATGAGTCAGTGTGCATTCAGGTTGAAGTCCCCACCGGGATAGAAAAACATGACACACACACATTCATGTTGTGTTTTATTGGGACTTTCCATAGACATAATAATTTTTTTACTGTACAAACTGTATATTCTATCCCCCTACACTAACCCTACCTCTAAAAACCTACCCATCACAGAAAACTTTCAGCATTTTTACATTTTCAAAAAACATCACTTAGTATGACTTATAAGCTGTTTTCCCCATAGGCACCAAAAAATGTCCCCACAAGGACAAGGATTTCGGATATTGCCATCTTTGTGGGGACATTTTGTCCCCATAATGTAGGGTTTAACAGGCCACACACACACACACACACACATTGTGATGACAAATACACTATGGGTGGAATCTATCTAAAATTAGCCCAAGAAGAAAGAAACTGCTAATTATTGTTAACTTCACACGTCTTATCCCACGCAAAGATGGTGAAACACTCGCCCAACGTAAAGAAATTCTGATACGTCTACCACCAATAGCACTTCCCTCAATGTCTTTCACAAATCTCAGCTTGAGGCAGTAAACGGTTAAAGTGCCTGATTGAGGTTCACAGAATTCCCCCAAAAACCTTCATCGTTTATTGAAAATCTCAATTATAGAAGACACTATTCAGGAGCATAGCGGGTATTATAAATCCCAAAGTCTCAAAAAATGTTTTTGTTTTGCAAATGTTGACATGAACATTGTTTTGTACTATCTTTCACAAAAGTGTGTGCTTGTAGACACTCACTGGCCCAAGAGTCTTCCGTACATTGTAGTAAGATGTGAGGATCAGGGCAGAAAAATGCTTGGTGGACATAAGCCGATATGGGATTTGCTCATGTTCTGATCAATTTAAACAAGTGTGAGAAAGGCCTGGAATTAAATTAGAGAAGGCAGAGCTGAGTGAGCACAGCTGGATTATCGAGGCTTGACACGGACGGGCCTGAGCGAGACCCTGCTGGTCTCAAAGTGAAGCTCCTAATTGAAAGCTGGAATACCAAACAGCAGGCACTGATGGAGCAAACGAAACAAGATGGTACTGAGGGGAGTCCTGTGTGCTCACTCTTAATTGGGTCTCTGATGGGTCAACAGAATCATTATCACTCCAAAACATGCTGATTACCTACATCTTGTTTATCTGTGCGTCTTGGCCAACTCCCTGGCTAGGTAATAACATTAGCATAATTAGCACAGCACTTCTCCTATCCATTCCAAATGGAGTATGGTGAGAGGGAGAATCAACTTTCTGCCTTATTTTTCCAATATTTTTTAAAATAACAAACAGATCTTTTTAAAGGCCTAAGAGATACTCAGCAATCACATCAACAGCTCTCAAAAACGGCAGGAAAATGATCAGCTTCTGATGGCAGTTAATCTGTTTTATAGCAGGAGTTCAAAAAGTGTAATGCTTTTTTCTCCCATTATTATATGAAAGTAGATCATGGTTTCATGTTTTGTGACATGTTTACCTGATAGTTCAGTTTTTCCCAGGTATTCTGTAATATTTTCAAGATCACTGGCTATTGTCTGTAATATTTTTTCTCTCCAAAAAAAAAAAAAAAAAAAAAATGCTTTTCCAAAATGCATCTAGCTTGTAGGTGTCAATGTTAAGTTTGACCTTGTCTAAAAATGTCTATAGAGCCATTGAGTTGATGTGAGTTTACTATCTAAATGAACAATGTATTTGAGACTGAATGGAGTAAAAAGAGTGTTTTGAGCTTGAGCAAAAAAGGCAGCAAAACGTTTCTTGCCTGCTGAAAGTGTAGGGAATTTTGTGTGCTACTATCTACTGTATCTTTTAGATATCGTCGAAATAAACCTTCAGTACACGATGAAGCCATTTAAAAGATGATCATTTACTTACATTCAGGTTTGGGCTACACAAACAAGCCAGTAATAGATGTCAGTGATGCTCGTCATTAATACTATTTTTAAAAAATTAAATGAGGCAAGAAACACCTGTTAGCACTAAATTGCATATTCTTAGTTTCAAAGTAATGATAACTGTAGTGGAGTAGGCCTATCATGCAGTGTAGTTAAAAAAACCTAAAACTGTTCAAAGTGGTTATAAAGCTGGAATAAAGTGGAAATAAAATATAAATATTAGGTGAAATGCTTAAATGAAAATTAAAAATGTTTTAAACTAGCTGAAATAAGTTTAAAGGTTTAAAAACAGTGCTGTGTGACTGTGAGGAGGATCTCAAGCTGACTAGCTGAAGACGTTACTGTAGCTTTACCCATTAATAGACACAGTACTTCCTTGAAAATAAATTCCAGCAAACTGTTACAACAACCATGACACTTCATAATAGATAATGCTTTACAATGAACTCTGTTAGAGAGCAACATATGGCAATTTATCTGTTCCATAAAATACCTTACTCACCTGTTGAGTAATAAAAACACCATCTCCGCATTTCTTTTACAACATTTCAAATCCCTCAGCTCTTGCCATCCCAAAAGCCAAGCCGATGTTGATTCTTGTTTTATTATGGGCTCTTTTGCATTTCTGTCTTTTATTTTTTTTTTAAAAGAAAGAAAGAAAGAAACAGGGGATTCCCTGGAGGTTTGAGATTTAGTTGCTTCATGTCAACCTTTCTCGCTCATTGTGACAACTAACATATGCCACTTCCACACGGAAAAGTAGCCGGAGCAACTTCATGCCATGTTGTAATTACTGTAATTACAAGATTGCATAGTGTACCTTTAAGTTAAGGGTACTAAAAAAAAAAAAAAAAAAGCACATACACTTACTTAAAGCGTGATGCACGGATGGATGGATAATAGTATAAATAATACTAATACTATACTAAATTAATAATAGTATTAATAATACTAAATTAACTGCTATCATGCTGAGGCAAACCCAAAATCACTGTAAGACAAATGAAAATTTACAATAAAAGCAATGAATTATTTAAAGCAGGCTAAGCCAAAGCAGGTTTTAAATGAAAAATTGGAAATTGATAAACAAGCAAATAATTTTTCAGGCTTTTTATGACAGTAATTATAGCCCTTCTAGCTTATTCAGGTGAAAGCCCATCCTTGCAAGGCAGTGGGCCCAAAGAGTCAGTCTACAGTGTGAGTGTCTGCCAGCAACAGCGGGCATTATCAGGTCTGGTGGCATCATGGTGGCAGAGAGACTCTCTCCAGGGGCCCGAGGGGGCAGCTGAAAGGATTTCTTCCACCCCATTACTCACACATAATTAGATCACCCCTAACAATTTCAACTGCCTCCATTGCACTGGTGGAGCCATATGTGACAACTTCTTACGTACATTTATTCCTGACTGAATTCCTGATTCCTGATTTCAGCCTATGTTATGTGTTGTTTGAACATGTTTGCAAATGCATCTTTTAATCAAATATGAGTGTCTCAATAGCCAAATTTTAATGAAGCCCACTGTTAACACTGGCACTGCAGGAGGATTCATTGTTGGGCTTGCGGTGCGAAATGATGGTAATAAGGAAAGAGATCAAAGAGAGGATGTTATGTGAGTTCCCACAAGACTTCATGGCCCATATTGCTGTTCAGCTCCAGGCTTCCACCTGCTTCGCTCTTTCCGTTTAAAAACCACACAGCATACTATATAGCTTCTGCCACGGATACAATTTCATTCCCACATTTCCTTCTGTGACCAAAGTGTACAGCGACCAAAGACACATGAAAACAGTGTTGCACAGGATGGAAAGAGTTGTATTGACAAATTTGAGGTGCTGATAATGATAATATCAGCTTATTGCTAAATTTAGCTTGACTCATATCTTCAAATATCATCACTTTCGTTTTGGTTCAAGGATATTTAAATACCCTGAGCTCTTCTGAAGTTATTTTTAAAGGAATAGTTCATTTAAAAATAAATATTCTGTCATTATTTTCTCACCCTCATGTCATTCCAAACCTCTATGCTGTTAACACAAAAAGATTTTTTTAAAGAATTTTCATGCTGTTTTCCAAAATAAATAAAAGTTATACCACTTGTATGCTATATTCAAAGTATTCTGAAACACAATTTAAAAGCCAGTCAAACATCCAGGAAATAATACAGATCTTCAGTCAGGATTCAGCTAATAGGTTTGATTCCCATAGAATGCATAAACTAAAACATATGCCTTCTATGCAATTTACGTTGCTTTGAATAAAAGTGACTGGCTGCCAAATGCATAAATGTAAATAAGATGGAAAGATGCACTCATGAATCAGAAGTGAAACTGTGTATAACAATATTTCTTATAGTGATAAATTAACTTAAATGATACTTTTGTCAAAGCAAAGAAAGTTAAATTCCAAGGCATTTTAGACTCTATAAACATCCACTGATATGTAGGTCATGGATGCATAGTAGTAAAATTGGAATCACTGAATCAAATTAAACAAATGTGCCTGCATGCTAACATGCTAATAGAAACACAAAGTTAAATATAAACATCATCATCAATACTACAAAATATATATCTGGAGGTATGTTTTGTATGAAAGAACAAGAACTTAGACCCTGTTTACACCTGGTATTAAGATGAGTTTTGGTCAATCAGATCACAAGTAGACGAGGGAGACACATACCCGTTTACTGTTTTAATCCGTCTCTTTTGTCCACTTTCAATCACTTCTGTCCTGATTTTTTCGAGGGGAGGGTCTATGGGAGGGTAAATGTATGTTTTTTTTTTTCAGTTCTTTCGATCTAATGGACAAAATAAGCTTGCACAATTTACATATGAACGCGACCGCAACGGAAAAACATACGGGGGGAAGCAGCTTTCGTTTCTGCTCTGATAGCCGCAAGACCATGCCAAACAAAGTGAGTGTGTGTTAGAAATCAGGAATGGTGAGAGAACATTGTGCTTGGTATATTTTTTGTCTTAAAAAACAAACTTGGGTCTTCAGCCGACAAAGTTTAAATCCCGCCTGGCTAGCGCGCTTCCCATAATGTTTATCCATTAGGTCAGTAGGCGGAGAGTAGGCGTCTTTTGTGGCTGTTCGAACACATTCGACCACATGAGAGTTTACACTATGAAAGCAATCCGGTCTAATGCATTTTCGACTATCTCTGGAAGGGGTCGAAAGTGGACAATCTCAAAACATTTTAGACCCTGTTTACACCTGTATTTAGCGTCGTCCACTTGAGATGCGATCGACCAAAACACATCTTAATACCAGGTGTAAACAGGGCCTTACAGACAATAAAGCAGAGGTGTCAAAAGTATTCACATTCATTACTCAGGTAGAAGTATAGATACTAGGATTTAAAAAGACTTCTGTAGAAGCTGAAGTGTCAACTCAAGCTTTTTACTCAAGTAAAAGTGTAAAAGCACTGGTTTTAAAAACTACTTAAAGTATAAAAGTAAAAGTAATGTAAGGGAAAAAATGCCATTAAGGACAAAAGCTTAGGCCGCGCCACAGGGGCCTATAGTGCACTACCCCACCTCCTCAAAAAAACATTTTTCTAAAGGCCATGATGACTATAATGTTATATTAAAATGTTAATGTTGAAAAATCTGGGATGCACTAGGCTACCTGTTTCAGCCGCATATATGCCCATTGAAAACGCATTTTAGTACAATGCAAATACATTAAAGAACCATATATGTGACCCTGCCTGTGAAAACCCAGCTAAAGTCATTTTTTTGTGATTCACTGTTTTCTACATAAAATCATCCTACACAATGTAAAGAACATTCTGTGAAAATATAACCTTGACATCTTTAATATTGACCGAATAAGACCATGTCAAAGATTTGCTGAATTTCGGGCTCAGAAAATCATGTTTTTGAGAAATCCCAATTTTAAAAACAAGCTTATTTTTAAAACTGCAACACATTTGAACTATAACTATCCTGACTATGTGCCATATACCACATTAAAGCTGAGATTCTCCCATTTTCAGTGATATATGACACATTTATTGGAAAATTCTTAACGTTTTGTAAAACAAGTCTATTTATTATGATGTGCATGTCCAAAAAGCATGGAACATTGAAACAAATGGGGGTATATATGTCATTAATAGGCCTATATAAATTAATTAATATATAAAACATAAATAGAAAACCTCATTAATCTCTTTCAGCTATTGTGTAACATTTGGAGTAAATCCAGGACTACATGGGGAAAAAATGCCCTAGTTAACTGATCAGTCTCTAACTTTTTTTTTTAGTCATAACTGTGAATCTTCACATCACTTCGATTCGATTACGATTCGGAGGGTAACGATTCGATTATAAAACGATTCTCAATGCATCACGATCCCTACAACTCTTTTATTATTAATAACTACTGTATTAAAAATCACAATATCGCTCTTTTTGTTATGCCTATTTTATCTTTGTTATCAAAAATAAGAACAAAGATGCAAATAACAAACAGTGTTTCCCCAACTGTTCCCCAAACGTTCACTTAAGACATAACAGATTGTTTGCATTAATACTCGGCAAGACAGATATATTGAAATAGGCTACTGCAATTCTGTGTGTATCTGACCATTCACGCGTAATGCACGCGCTGTCTGAGGTGTCTTTATGTGCACACACTTCGGGTGTGTGTCAGTCAGCGCGAGTAACACATTTGAGATATTTTTTTCATGGCGTATTGCGCTTAATAACTCTTTTATACAAAGCACATCCCGCACATCCCGCACTTCTATTATTATACAAACCGAAACCAAAACACCAGACGCAAGTGCTTTGCTTCAGAAGGACATACACATTTTTTTTTATTAATATATGCCTACGCGTTCTTTATTTAGCCTACAAAAACAGTAGGTCTATATTAATATGTTTTGTGTGCATCGTTGCAGAATCGTTTACATCAGCATGCATTGTGAGGCATCGGAAAAAACGTTTATATTCACAGCTCATCACCATCCTCCAGAAAGTAATCCTCTATAAGACCGACTGTGTCATAATTTGGGACAATTACACCGAAATTAAGCCCGGCTTAAGTCGCAATTTTCTTGCCTTTCCTGACACTGACCTGATTGTTGCTCGTGCGGATTGATATTATGGTCTGTTTGCACTTTGTAATTGTAGAAAAGAAGTTTCTGAACCGAATGATACAAGAATCAGCAGGTGTTTCTGCAAGGAAAGTACACAAAGAGACAATTAAAATCAATATTTAAGAAGCCCAAGTCCGCTATTTTTTTGCGCAAAATAATAAAACATAGTGTCAATAAAATCATTAATTTCAGTATTTATCATATTATAAATGGAAAAATGAGTACTGTATCTCAAAGCCCTTGGTATAAGCTATCATTTACAGCAATAAACACAAATTACCTGTTTTCATCATTTTTATGGCTATGACTACTTTGACGCTCTTATTAAAGGAACATTCCACTTTTTTTGAAAATAGGCTCATTTTCCAACTCCACTAGAGTTAAACAGTTGAGTTTTACCGTTTTCGAATCCATTCAGCCGATCTCCTGTTCTAGCGGTAGAACTTTTAGCATAGCTTAGCATAGATCATTGAATCTGATTAGACCGTTAGCATCTCCCTCAAAAATGACCAAAGACTTTAGATATTTTTCCTATTTAAAACTTGACTCTTCTGTAGTTACATCGTGTACTAAGACCGAAGGAAAATGAAAAGTTGCGATTTTCTAGACCAATATGGATAGGAACTATACTCTCATACCTGCGTAATAATCAAGGAACTTTGCTGGCGCAATGATATTACGCAGCGCCTGAAAATAGTCCCCAGCACCTCCCCATGCAAGCAGGTTGTCATGTTGATTATGTTGAAGGAAGTTAGAAGAAGTACAAGTATACTTAGCCTATTTTCAGGCACTGAAAATAGGCTAAGTATACTTGTACTTCTACTGACAGACAAGTCTAAGTATATTTGGCCTATACTTGTACTCAATTTTTGATACTTTAAAAGTATAATGATCTGTTTTCTTTATAAATCAATATTTTCAAACAATGCAAGTTTATAAGTATGTAAAACTATGTGAAAAAAGTATTTAATTGGTTATACTCAATCAAAAGAGTAAACACAATACAAGCCAAGTATACTTAGAATACTTAATTATACTTTAAGTATATCTCGATCAAAAGATTGAGTACATGTATAGGCCAAATATACTTCGACCTTTCTGTCAGTATAAGTCAAGCATACTTAAGTGCAATTTTAAGTATATTTCTTAGAAGGTATATTTCTGAGATGTATATAAAAAGTAGACAAAGTATACTTTCTTATTTTTTAGTTTAAAAGAAGTATACTAGCACACTTGAATAAACTTCTTTTACGTAAGGGTTGTGCATCATTGTTTCCTTTTCCCCACTTCCTTTCTTCGTGTCTCAGCTCCACCGCCCTTAGGATGTGAGGAAAGAAAATGAGGATGGAGGAATGGAAGGAAATATTATTTGTATATTGGAACATTCTTGATCGCTCAAGCATCACTTCAAAGTGTCATCAGCTGCGCTCAAGGGATTTACCCTTATGTTCTTGAAGTTTGGTTAAGAAATTCATAAATAATAGTGAAGCAAGATGCCTGGTTGAAATATGTGAAATGTGTGGTTTATTTAAACTGCAAAGGTAAAATATAAAATAAGGAGGAGAATGTACACGTGCGTCAGGTTTTTTGGACAATAAAGACTTCCGCATAGGATACACCTGTGCATCCTCGCCCATAGCTCCTCTGGAAGCTTCCTCACTCTTTGTTCCTCACTTCCCCACGGTCCAATCAGAAATTTGAGTCCTTCGAGAGGCCTAACTTTTCTAATTTTCTAAGTTTTCGGGTCACAGGCTGAAAGACGGAGGAGCAAGGAAATGAGAAAGCATCCATTTGAGTATTGAGAAGCATGTGCCATATTTTCAGTGACCAATGACTTTCAGTTCAGTATATTGTATTTCTTCAGAAGACTTGGAATATAGTGTGTGTGTGTCATTTTTTTTAAGCTTGACAGTATGAACTGTTGGTGTGGAAAACAGCTGTGTGAAGATTCTTGTGTTGCATAAGGGAAAAAAGCATGTTTTTGACATGAGGTAATTAATGATTGACATAATTAACATAACATAATTCATGTTATGTTTAAAAAATATTTTTGAATTAACTATTCACCCCGAACTAATTTAGTTTTGTAGAATCAAAAGCCCTTCTCCTAAAGCAAGGCTTTAGGCAACAGGCTTGTTTTCTTCTTTGACAACTGTGATCTCAAATTCATGATGTAAAGTATAGTGACCTTTTTTTCCTTTAAGAAGCAACTGACAAACAGTCTTATTTACAAGACAACAGATTGAACTTGAGTTAAATGGTCAGCATATTTCTTCAGTCAGCAAAACACATTCAAAAATAAATTCACATCAAATATGGAGTGCTGATAAAAGTCACCTCCTATAATTGGAAACATGAGGGCAAATTGTTCTAACAAGTAGAAGGCGATAATAGCGATAATGAACCACTCTAAACTTTCCTCATTTGAGAGCAATATAACTGATCAGACTTGAAGCAGTTTTCCTTTGGATAAAGTGTTATTTTAGCACTGTTTCTATTTTCATCTAAATGAAAGGTCCTTAAAAAGTTAACGGATCTCTATAGACAGCACCTTCAGAAAGTATCTGAACAGAATCATCTGAGAAGTATCCAAAGGGAAGAAGATGATGGGGTGTATTAATAGGACTTGGGCTGTGCTGTAGGACTGTCAGAAGGACTGAGCTGATCATCTTTCTAAACCTCCCTGTGGAATGAAGCAGGCAGCTCCATGAACTCCCCAAGTAAAGTTTCACCTCAGGAAATGGTCTGTTTTCCTCAGAATTGTATTTTTCTTTCCATTTGTGGAAAGAATTACCTTGAGGCCTGAGTATACGATGAAAATGACACTTTTTTTATGAACAAAGCTCTTTTCTGATGCACATAAACTTCTGAAAATGTAAAAACTGTGCAAAGATGAAATGCAAAATGAGGAAACCAGAGGGGGATGCAGCTGCTGCTACTCTGTAAACATTGGAATTGAAAGGACCTCTGGACCGCCCCCAAGTCTCAGAGTTTATCAAAAAGTTTTACTGAGGGGATTTCTTTCCCAGATCTGCCTAAGTCCAATAGCAAACCAAAGTTTGCTTGAGGATAGAGCAGGATTGCCAATGGCTGAACTGTCCATGCTATTCAATGATTTTGTTTCATTGAAACCTATCTAGCTGTGTGTCTTCAACTCCCTCAACACCAGTCTACTGTTTATCTCTGCATGTAAAACAGGCTATAAAACAGACTCAGTAATAAGATATCGCCTTACATTAGGGAATATGGCCTTATTAGCAGTCAAGAGAAACAGTGCATGTCATTGCTGACAATATGATTGAGCTGGAGAACAGACACTGTCTGGACACATGGAATATCATTATTTTTACAGCAGGAGAACACTCCATTATATGACATTTAATGGACAGTTTTTTTTTTTATCCAAAGCAGTTTATGGCACAGGAAGACACCCTGCAGCAAACTGACATGTGGCTTGCTCAAGGGCGCCATAGTGACTGGGCATCTCACTAATTGTCCAGTTTGTGGATAACCTCATTAAGTCCAAAACTCCCGAAACTGATTTTGAACAGGTTTCTGAGGCAGCATCACAGTCTAATGATTCCACTAGGCAGAAATCGTGTCCTGGGATTGGGTTTCCCTTCGGCTGAAATCACATTCTCGCTGGGACTGTGTGGGGTTAGTTCAGATTTATTGAAATTCACACTCACAAATTAAAATGAAGCCAAGTCATTAATTATGAATATAATTGTTTAAATTGAATTTACATTTAGATGGCATATCATTATCTCACAAATGTTTATGTTTCAGGGGAGATTCCTGGCTCATTATTCTACATTGCATAAAACTTGAAGCCAATATGCAGTGGTTTAACTTTCTCCAAGAACAACAGTCCGGGTCAGCTTAATTAAAATTCCTCACAGTTATTATTAGTTTGCAAATATGGGAACAGTACAGGGCAGTTTTGCCTCCTGATTTGGAAGTTTATAAAGACCCAGTCATGAGACTTACAGATCCGATCTGCTTCGCTCCCTGCACACTAATGAACATTTTAATCAGTGCAGGCTTATTAAAATATATTTCACCTCCAATCTCTTGTGTTTCACAAGGACATCTACTATCAGCAGGCAGTTAAACAGGGTTGTTTTTACTAGAGGTGTACAGATAGACTTCCCTTACAAAAACTTTTTATGAAGTATACTCAAGTAAAGTTCAAGTATATTTTTAAGTACTTTATGTAGGAAGTATACTAATATCAATGTACTTGTAGTATACTTGTAAGTGTACTATTTCAGTACTACATGGGACTAAACATGGGACCCACTTTTTAGTGTTTAAAAATATATTTTTAAGTATACTTTAAATTTAAGAGTAGTAAACTTTGAGTACACAACTAGTTTACGTTTTTCATGCGAACTATACTACAAATGAACTTGTGGCGTTTCAGAGAAGTGTCAGGAGTAGTAGAAGTGTGTGTCAGAGAGTCATGTCATTGTGGTTCATATGTGTTAGGGCTATATATTATTACATTATACTATTATACTACATTATTACTATTAGGTTAGATAGTTTTTCTCTAATAGAGTTTTCCTCTATTAGGTGTCCTTTGGCATCTGCTGGATAGCACGGTTGATCACAGTAAAAGAAGCTCAAGTACAACAGATGCTAGTGTTGAAGTGGACCGGTATTTATCGGAAGTAAATCTCACAAGATCTGAGGATCCACTAGTATATTGGGCTCAACAGAATCATCAGTATCCTCACTTATACCAGCTGGCACTGGCATTTTTATGTTCAACTGCATTCTCTGTTCCTTGTGAAAAGATCTTTTCCAAGGCTGAAGAGGTTTTGTCCAAGAGGAGGAATTGTCTAAATTCTGTTCCTCAATAAAAATCAATTATAATCCTTCCTTCACCCACCCCAAACTGCTGTTGCAGTTTGCTACATCCCCAGTCCCATAAGCACTACACAATACACTACACACTAAAACTACACAATAAACTGTGCACACTGCACACAAAAAAACAGTGACAATTCTTAACTTTTCCCACCCCAGACTGCTCTGTTGCAGTTAGTTTTATTACATTACCTCCACCATAAGCACTGCACTCAACACAGCATCACTTTTGTTGTTCATACTGTCACTATCCAAACAATTTATGAATAATTAATTAACAGTGTGTCTGACAGTTGTCTTTGTGCAAGTAAAGTCCAACAGAGAAAGATACATATTTTATTTTATACCCAGACAATGGACAAATGTCTGCTCAGGTCATTGGCTCAGGATTAAGGTCTCAGTGGTTCAGGAAGCCATTTTGCCATCACTATCCACAGATACTGGAAGAAGTCTTACTTTAAGAGAACAGGAGATATCACTAGAGGCTGGAGAATATGTAGGAGCTCGCAGGAGAAATGCATGGCGATCAGGTAATGAGTCTGTAGCTCTGTATGAGACCAGCCGCTGACTGAGTGTGAGGTGTGTGATTAATCCATAACAGGTGTGGTTGATTGCTGAAGGAGTGCAGGTGAGTAGAAGCAGGGATGATGGGAAGTGTAGTGCCTGGCAGTGACTGTGACTGAGCTGGTGACTGTGACAACCAGTGAATGTTAAAAATGTATTTAATAGACTTAAACTCAAGCCAAGTATACTTAAAATATTTACTGTATTTTTCCGAATATAAAATGAAACTGATTATAAGACGATAACCCCTCCCCCCTTTTTGTAAGGGTTATCAATCAGAGTAAGTAAAACCATGACAACTGATTTCCAAGGAAAGACCTGAAAAGTCATTTTCTAATGACACTTCCCATTGCTTGTGGCTAAAAATAAGATGTGATATTACAAATCATCACCCCATGCATTGTTCAGCCTAAACCCCCTGACTATTATTCGCACTGCAGAATAAGTCACACTGCTTTTGTTAGCAGCTCCTCACACTGGTTTCAAATAGGCACAGTTTTATGAACATTATTACTAGGTCATGATCATGTGGGGCTTCACAGCACAAAGAAAGAACTGCCTTGAAATTCAACACTTTTAAACCAGAAAGCCGGTCCAGTGGTTCACCGGCCATGTAATTAATCCAAAGTGAAAACAAACAGAAGACAAATTCTTAAGGCTGACTTACTATAATGCAGAATAACCACCGTTGTTCTTGGATATACAGAGACATAACATTTAAAGGCACCAAGAGAGCTGAAATTGTCAGGCATGTGTTATGATTGCAGGCGAGGTCATTTGTTCAGTTAGCAGAGCCGAATAACAGCGATTATGGGTTTTCTCATCCCCTTTTGAGGTTTGTCTGGCTTATGAGGCTGTTAAAGGTTTTAAAGTAATGTTGAAATCATGTGGCAGAAGCTTACCATCCTTACCGGTCACAGACAGACTGTTATTCTCCCAAAGGGACACTAGAATTGCAGAGAAGACTATTCATGTAAATAGCACTGACTGAAGTAATTACTCTGTCCCCCTGTGAAGGTCTAAGAGGTGGTCACAGGTCACAACAGATACAAATGGATATTTCTAAACATTATTCACAGAGATAATAAAGGGAACAATTTGAATGTATCACTGAGTAGCTATAACTGTTGTGCCTATAGCTGTTGTGTGCTGAGAAACAAACCAATTGTTGTTCCAATTTGTTCCACAGCATGAAATGTTTAAGCATACAATGAAATAATAGGCAGGTAATACAAAATATTTATTTAGTTTTATGTTCATGTCACGGTTCGCAGACCCACCTGTTCATGCTGACTGTTTGTTTTCGTGTTGTCAGTGTATGAGCGCCTATCAGCGTGTCGCAGCACTGATTGCGCTGATCAGCTCGCTGATCAGCCGCAGGTGCGGATCATTATGTGTCCGATATGTAGTCTTGTGTTTGCTGTGTTCCTTGTCAGATCGTTTTGGTATTCATGCCTTGTTGTTTGTTCCCGCCAGTCATCTCGCTCATCTCCAGTCTCCTGTTTGTGTTTTCCTGTTCGAGTTTGGATTATTCTCTGTTCTGATTTACTGAAGACCTGCTCTGTGAGGATCAGCGGTTACAGCCCATTGCAGTCTGTTCGCTACCAAGGCCTGATTCCTGCTTTATATCAGATCTGTCCACTTCTCCTTGCTTATTTTTAACTTGTTCAATAAATAACTGTTATTGCATTTGCTCTTGGATCTTGTGGTATTTACAAGCTTGACATAATGATCTAACCAGTTATGGATCCAGCGAGTGCTAATGAACTGAGAGAGATTCTGTCCAGTAACAATACTTGTTTTGACCAGCAGGAGGAGCAGATCATTGCGACGGGTCATGCCGTTCAGGCCTTGGTGGCGCAGGTCTCGGACTTGACCACCAGTTCCAACAGCTAAGGACCTACTCTGCCCACGCTCCCACTGTGCCCAACCCACCATCTACTGTTCCACCCGAAGACCACTCCCATCGCACGACTGAACCTCGTCTTCCACCCCCTGCTGCTTATGAGCCTCAATTATGCCGTTCCTTCCTGGCCAAATGTTCTCTGTTTTTTGAGCTCCAGCCATCATCCTTTCCAATGGAGAAGTCCAAGGTTGCTTTTGTGATAACGTTGTTATTAGGACGAGCGGCGCTTTGGGGAACGGCGGTCTGGGAATAAGGTCATCCGTGCTGTGCACCATTTCAGACATTTAACATCGAACTCAAGAAAGTGTTTGATCGCGCAGTCTCGGGCAGAGAGGCGGCGTGAGTGTTGGCGGATCTGTGTCAGGGTAACAGGACTGTTACTGATTATTCCATCGAGTTCCGCACACTGGCGGCAGAGTGTAAGTGGAACGTCGAGGCGCAGTGGGACATGCATGGGTTGGCCAACCATATCCAAAACGAGATCTATTCACTGGAGTTACCCACCGCATTAAATGACTTGATTGATCTGGCCATCAGAGTGGACGCATGGCTGCAGCGTCATGATCAGCGCTCCCAGAGAAGTTAGATTCCTGCGGTGGAGAATTTGACTTCCAGTGTCGCCATCGATACGGTCGGCTCCTCTTTCAATCCTGAACCCACGCAGGTGGGCAGAGCTCGTCTGTCCCGGGAGGAGCGGCGGCGCAGGGACTATGCCTCTATTGTGGAGCTGCAGGACATATTGCAGCTAAGTGTCCGGTAAAAGTCAACGCCTGCCAGTAGAGAAGAGGTTACTGACGGGTGGTATTGCTATGGAGAAATCCTCTGTTCGCCACTCTCCTCCCGGTCAGACTGCAATGGGCTGCCACACATCACCTGTGTGACGCCTTGGTGGACTCTGGAGCTGAGGGCAATTTCATGGACATTAACCTGGCTCACCGACTCAAGATACCTGTGGTTCAACTCACTCACCCCATCTCCGTCAACGCACTGGGAGGACAACCGCTGTCGTCAATCACACAGTCCACAGGGTCAGTGAGTCCCATCACATCAGGCAATCACACTGAAGAGATTCGATTTTATCTAAACGACTCTACCTTGGCTACAGTGGTGTTGGGTCATCCCTGGCTCACACTCCATAACCCTCACATTAACTGGCATCAGAACACTATCATGTCTTGGAGTGAGAATTGTCATGTGTCTGCTTGTTCTTCGGTGTCTTGTTCTGTTTTGCAGGATGAACAGGTGGACCTGTCTAACGTGCCCAGTGAGTACCTTGACCTGAAGGAGGTGTTCAGTAAATCTCGAGCTGCTTTTCTTCCTCTGCATCGTCCTTACGACTGTGCTGTAGACTTATTGCCAGGTACATCTCCGCCTAAGGGCAGATTATACTCCCTTTCCACCCCGGAGAGGGAGGCCATGGAGAGATATATTTCTGATTCTCTAGCAGCCAAACTCATTCGCCCTTCCTCTTCTCCTGCAGGTGCGTTTGGGGTTCTTCACCGGTCAAAGCCTCCCGTCTACGTTGTTGGTCAAAAAGTGTGGCTTTTATCTTATGATATTCCTCTCCACTCCGTCTGTAGGAAACTTGCTCCTAAATTCATTGGCCCGTTTACTGTCACCAAGATCCTTAGTCCGGTGACAGTCCGCCTCAAACTCCCTCTGGCATACAGGAGAATCCATTCTGTCTTTCATGTTTCTAAATTAAAACTTGTTTTTCATTCTATCATTAATCCGCCGGCCCCGGTTCCCCCACCGCCGCGAATCGTAGATGGGGAACCTGTGTATTCGGTTAGTCATATTCTGAACTCTAGGCGGAGGGGACGCGGATTCCAGTATCTGGTAACTGGGAGGGTTACGGTCTGGAGGAGAGGAGTTGGGTTCCTGTGAGAGACATATTGGATCACTCCCTCATCGACGATTACAATCGACAGGTAGGTCCCTCTGGGAGCGCCAGGAGGCGCTCTTAGGGGGTGGGGTAATGTCACGGTTCGCAGACTCATCTGTTCATGCTGACTGTTTGTTTTCATGTTGTCAGTGTATGAGCGCCTATCAGCGTGTCGCAGTTGCTGATCAACTGCAGGTGTGGATCATTATGTGACCTATATGTAGTTTTGTGTTTGCTGTGTTCCTTGTCAGATCGTTTTGGTGTTCATGCCTTGTTGTTTGTTCCTGCCAGTCATCTATTTCATCTCCAGTCTCCCGTTTGTTTTCCTGTTCGAGTTTGGATTATTCTCTGTTCTGATTTACTAAGGACCTGCTCCGCGAGGATCAGCGGTTACAGCCCATTGCAGTCTGTCCGCTACCAGGCCAACAGCAGGCCCAACGCAAGTGTATTTATGTTATTTAAAGGGCGTGCTAATATGGGCCTATAGGCGGGTGCACAACGCACGTACACTCTGCTTGTGCACACAGGGACACAGCAGCACACAACATTTTTTTAAAATATTAAATTAAATTAAATTAAATTAAATATAAAAATAAAAGGATTCCTCTCTGAAGAAATGTCTTTCCGTTCACAAATTCCACCATGGTGCAAGTGCAACTAGCTTTTAAAGGGAATGGGAGATGAGACTCTGATTGGTTTATTGCACATTACACCCAAAACACACCCATGACTCATTAAGAGACTAGGTACAAACCTGCTGACCGTTTATTCCGTCGTTAAACTAGTGAAAGTGGATTCGGACACGCCCTAAGTGCACCTGCGCCATGCGCTTCAGACCATGTGCTCAGATCGTTAAAATAGGGCCCTATAAATTTTTGAAAATGTAAAATGCAGGACGTTTTCTATGACGGGTAGGGTTAGTGTAAGGGGATAGAATATACAGTGTACAATATAAAAGCGTGCGTGCGTGTGAATTGGCTTACACTTTATTTTGATAGTCCACTTTAGACATTCTACAAACTATAAGTAACTTTGCAAATACATGTCAATTAACTCTCATTAGAGTATTAGTAGACTGTAAGGTTAGGGTTAGTAGAATAAGTTTACATGTATTTTAAAAGTTACTTATAGTCAGTCAAATGTCTGTTGGGAAGCATCAAAATAAAGTCTTAGCAGATATTAAGCAGACAGTCTACTAATACTCGAATGAGAGTTAGTGGACATTTGGTTGCAAAGTTACTTATAGTTAGTAGAATGTCTAAAGTGGACTATCGAAATAGTGTTACCAAAAATTATGGGGACTTTGTACTTTAAATCAACTTCTAAATACACACTGTTCAGTGTGAAGTTTTGGACTGTATGTCCTCTAAAGATGAAGAGCTCTTTACCTCATTTTTAGTTGCCTCACAACTCATCTACAACTTGCTTCACCAAGAGGACTATCAATGTCTTTTAAATGGTCTTTTATCTTGCTCTGCACTTTTTCATCAAACGCTTAGTGAAGTCTTGTAACACAAAATCCCATTACAGCCTTGTACATTCACTAAAGTATAATTTCAATGTCTAGGAAAAGGATTTTGCTCTTGCTCAAAGCTGGCATCCTTGTATATTTCAATAGTTATGCAACAGTTATTTGTCTCAATTGTATATCTGTTCTTACTCAACACAGTGATTTCAATCCAGAGAGTACAGCATGGTGAATATTTCTACATACTGAAAAAGGCAGTTCTAGCATTTTTGCTAATGCTTTAATTCTAGTTATGTATCATGTATGCTATTCATGAGAGGAGAAAAGCAATAAAAAGAATCTTCCAGAGGGGAGAGTCTCTGTAGATACAGATTCCCTGATGGAGATGGAGGGAAGGCCACAGAAAGAACTGAACTTCAGCATCACACGCATTTCCCCTCTAACTCAATCTGACACCATGTCCTTTAGGCCTGCTCACATCCTCACCGCTGAAGAAGCACTACAACGCCCAGTAACCTACTAGTTTGCTCAACCAGTTTATGTGAGAGGCCGTTTGTGAAGCGTGCCGGCAGCACAGCTCTGAACAGGCTGAGTGTGTTTGAGCAGCTGGTACTGTCATTCATCCTGACACCGCTTGTGCTCATGGTGAGCCACAGCCAAATGACAAAGCTCCAAACCTTTGTATATCATTGACTGTAGTAGGAGAATGAGTCAATTAGAGCTGTTTGTCAGGGGAGACGCAATCATTAAAAGCCACAGTGTGGCAGATTACCCTCTAGTACTGACTTCCATACCTGAGCTGTTCCTGCATATTCTTCATGAATATGTAAGCACTTTCTGTTTTTGAGAAGGAAGGATTTTTTTTTGCTCTCGGGTACCTTACTTTGTCCTCAGTAGATGCACATCTCACATTTAGAAAGAACATTACAACAGACAGTGGAAAGTGCTGGAAAACATACCTGAGGCAAAGTGAACTCGATGAGGAGGAATCATCAGTTGCCCTGCATGCTTTCAACATGGGAGTAAACAGTCAAAATAGTCATTGTCAAAAAGAAAAAGAAAGGTGTTATTTTAAAATGTTCTTTTTTGTGTGTGTGATTTAGATGACAATAATACAGCAGAAAATATGTGGACTATTTCTTGGAGGTAACTAAGCTCAACTTGATGAAATCATGTGAGCAAAAGACTGTACTTCCCTCTACTGGTGATTTTATGGCAATGTGTCTTAAAATACAAAACTTTGCTTTCTCCTTGTCCATCAGCTACTCAGTCATCTGCTGTAATGCTTCTTTTCCCTCACCACTGTAACATTATATGTGGTCACGTGTTGCTCCTGTTAATAAGTCTAAAAGTCTATACTGTAAAAAATTGTGCATAGGATCGAGAGTAACTTACTGGCAACAAATAGCCAGCAAGCTTCTGTATTTTATACCACAGTAAAATTACTGTAAAACCCACTACAGTACTTTTAAGCATACTGTAAAATAAAGTACAGCATTATACTGTTATTTTTTATTATTATTGATATTTTTTAATTTTACTGTTATATATTCAGTAACACACGATATTGCTTCACATAAACAGCTTTATTTAGGTTTCATCTTTTACATTTTACAGCTGAACTTCAATAAAATATACAGATTTACCAGCATATTAGCCATATTTTATCAATGAACAAAATACCAGTGAAATCACTAACACATTGTGCCAGTGGAAAATAAATGTTGGAAATATAAAAATAAAAGTTTGAAGAGTTAAAGTACTTAATTAGTAGCAGTATATGCAACAATAACCAGCGAATACATATCATCTTAAACCGTTTAAACACATGCTGTAGAAAAAGATTTTTTTTTTTGACTTCCTGCCAGTCTCACAATTGTCCGCTGCGGGAGGAAAATGCTAGTTAGCACAGCTTAAACGGGAAATGAGCAGCCG
Organism: Coreius guichenoti; assembly: GCA_039654105.1. Taxonomy (NCBI): domain Eukaryota; kingdom Metazoa; phylum Chordata; class Actinopteri; order Cypriniformes; family Gobionidae; genus Coreius; species Coreius guichenoti. Next base: position 17,837,546 of record CM077171.1, read on the forward strand.
CTCCGATGTTCTTACAGATATTTATTAACTTGAAGTATAAGCCTACAATTTAACATACTCCTAGGACTTTCATCTTCTCAACGCTGCGAGAGGAGCACAGCTTTAACTCAGAAAATGAACACTTGCTCAGATATTCTTAAGGAGCCTTCTTATAGTCTTGTAGGCTTTCATTTTCACAATGAGTCTATCACAGAGCCGTTGCATGAGGAGGTGTGTGGTTGTTTTTCGCAGTCATTTAGTACTGTATTTAGAATTACAGTAGGCTAATATTTTCCCAGAATGCATTGAAAATCTAAAGTAACATACTGTACTCGGATTCTACAGAAGGGATTGCTGAGAATACAGTAATATTACTGTGAAAACAACAGAAATCATTCAGGTAACGCTTTAGATAGTACTGCGTAAGTAAAACAAATTTACAGCGTAACTTTCAGTAATTATAGCGTAACTATAAAGTACGTACGTGTAGGTAAAAGGGAACAATATGTAATATTTGGGGAATAATGGAGGAACTACCAGGAAAATTAACAAATTATTTATACTGTAAGTATTTTTTAATTATCCGTGTAGTTACAGGCTAAGTATGAATCTACGGGCTGTAAATTAAAGTGGTGTTTGTTCCCCTCTTGTTTCATGTAGGGTAAGTACAATAAAAACACACACAATCTGATATCACTCGGAAACCTTTATTTGAAAAACAACTTTCAAAACAGATTTACAACACTTCTTATTCATTTATTAATTTTTTTAAATAAACTTTTCATTTCAAATACTAACGTCCTGACAGAAAGAAGCACGTTTTGACCCTTTTTTTGTTTCTCTTGCTTGGCTTCTCCTCTTGTTCCTCTTCTTTTTCATTATTTGAAGGAATCCCATGTCTTTTGCTATTCTGTATTAATATTTATTAAAAGAAAAAAATGAGTTAAACGTGCAATATGAGTAAAGAGCAACGTGAAGCTTCAAGTTTTCTGCGTTCTCATGCGAGTTTCATCTGAGAAGTTTCATCTTTCATCTCACGCGAGAACTGGTGTCTCTGTCTTCTTTGTTCCTCATTGCTATTATCATATATTATGTTATTGTTTGAATATTGTTGTGAGCATTCATTAAAAAGAAAGAAAAAAAATAATAATAAAAAAAAAATAATAATATATATATATATATATATATATATACACACACACACATACAGTGGGGAGAACAAGTATTTGATACACTGCCGATTTTGCAGGTTTGCCCACTTACAAAGCATGTAGAAGTCTGTAATTTTTATCATAGGTACTCTTCAACTGTGAGTGATGGAATCTAAAACAAAAATCCAGAAAATCACATTGTATGATTTTTAAGTAATTAATTTGCATTTTATTGCATGGCATAAGTATTTGATACATCAGAAAAGCAGAACTTAATATTTGGTACAGAAACCTTTGTTTGCAATTACAGAGATCATACGTTTCCTGTAGTTCTTGACCAGGTTTGCACACACTGCAGCAGGGATTTTGGCCCACTCCTCCATACAGACCTTCTCCAGATCCTTCAGGTTTCGGGGCTGTCGCTGGGCAATACGGACTTTCAGCTCCCTCCAAAGACTTTCTATTGACTAGAAAGACTGGCTAGGCCACTCCAGGACCTTGAGATGCTTCTTTCGGAGCCACTCCTTAGTTGCCCTGGCTGTGTGTTTCGGGTTGTTGTCATGTTGGAAGACCCAGCCACGACCCATCTTCAATGCTCTTACTGAGGGAAGGAGGTTGTTGGCCAAGATCTCGCGATACATGGCCCCATCCATCCTCCTCTCAATACGGTGCAGTCGTCCTGTCCCCTTTGCAGAAAAGCATCCCCAAAGAATAATGTTTCCACCTCCATGCTTCACGGTTGGGATGGTGTTCTTGGGGTTGTACTCATCCTTCTTCTTCCTCCAAACACGGCGAGTGGAGTTTAGACCAAAAAGCTCTATTTTTGTCTCATCAGACCACATGACTTTCTCCCATTCCTCCTCTGAATCATCCAGATGGTCATTGGCAAACTTCAGACGGGCCTGGACATGCGCTGGCTTGAGCAGGGGGACCTTGCGTGCGCTGCAGGATTTTAATCCATGACGGCGTAGTGTGTTACTAATGGTTTTCTTTGAGACTGTGGTCCCAGCTCTCTTCAGGTTATTGACCAGGTCCTGCTGTGTAGTTCTGGGCTGATCCCTCACCTTCCTCATGATCATTGATGCCCCACGAGGTGAGATCTTGCATGGTGCCCCAGACCGAGGGAGATTGACCGTCATCTTGAACTTCTATTTTCTAATAATTGCACCAACAGTTGTTGCCTTATCACCAAGCTGCTTGCCTATTGTCCTGTAGCCCATCCCAGCCTTGTGCAGGTCTACAATTTTATCCCTGATGTCCTTACACAGCTCTCTGGTCTTGGCCATTGTGGAGAGGTTGGAGTCTGTTTGATTGAGTGTGTGGACAGGTGTCTTTTATACAGGAAACGAGTTCAAACAGGTGCAGTTAATACAGGTAATGAGTGGAGAACAGGAGGGCTTCTTAAAGAAAAACGAACAGGTCTGTGAGAGCCGGAATTCTTACTGGTTGGTAGGTGATCAAATACTTACGTCATGCAATAAAATGCAAATTAATTATTTAAAAATCATACAATGTGATTTTCTGGATTTTTGAGAGATTCCGTCTCTCACAGTTGAAGTGTACCTATGATAAAAATTACAGACCTCTACATGCTTTGTAAGTAGGAAAACCTGCAAAATCGGCAGTGTATCAAATACTTGTTCTCCCCACTGTATATAAAATAAAAACTGACGGCATCCGACATCCGCGTGACCAGAGTTTCTCGGCGCGCTCACGTCACGCTTCAAGTTGCGTCAAGTCGTGTGAACTTTACCCTCTCATGCATGCACAGATGACTGTTGGTCGGGAACAATAGTCTAGTTTAAACTTTTTTAAATATTGGTATTTTTGTTACAAACACTTATCGTTTCACTTCAGAAGACATTTATTCATCCATTGGGGTCGTATGGATTACTGTAGTTATTGTTGTATGTGCTGTTTGATGCTTCAACTTTTAGGAACCCAAATGTGTTTTCATTAGCAGAGATTATTTATTTTTCTGTGTTCATCTGAAGAAAGTCAGTCGTATACATCTCGGATGGCATGAGGGTAAAAGACGAGTAAATGGTGAGGAAATTTCTGGGTGTACTGTATTTTCTTTTACATAAAGAATAGCTAGAGACCTATATATGATTCCTTCTTAAGATTCATCTGTGGCAAGAACGAAAAAGAAGAGGAAGTGGATGAAGCCAAGCAATAGAAATGAATAAGAAGTGTTGTAAATCTGTTTTGAAAGTTGTTTTTCAAATAAAGGTTTCCGAGTGATATGATTGTGTACTTGTTTTTATTGTATTTACCCTGTATCTACCCTGTAACATGAAACAAGAGGGTAACAAACACCACTTTAATTTACAGCCCGCAGATTCATACTTACAGTGGGGAGAACAAGTATTTGATACACTGCCGATGTTGCAGGTTTTCCTACTTACAAAGCATGTAGAGGTCTGTAATTTTTATCATAGGTACACTTCAACTGTGAGAGACGGAATCTAAAACAAAAATACAGAAAATCACATTGTATGATTTTTAAAGAATTAATTTGCATTTTATTGCATGACATAAGTATTTGATCACCTACCAACCAGTAAGAATTCCGGCTCTCACAGACCTGTTAGTTTTTATTTAAGAAACCCTCCTGTTCTCCACTCATTACCTGTATTAACTGCACCTGTTTGAACTCGTTACCTGTATAAAAGACACCTGTCCACACACTCAATCAAACAGACTCCAACCTCTCCACAATGGCCAAGACCAGAGAGCTGTGTAAGGACATCAGGGATAAAATTGTAGACCTGCACAAGGCTGGGATGGGCTACAGGACAATAGACAAGCAGCTTGGTGATAAGGCAACAACTGTTGGCGCAATTATTAGAAAATAGAAGAAGTTCAAGATGACGGTCAATCTCCCTCGGTCTGGGGCACCATGCAAGATCTCACCTCGTGGGGCATCAATGATCATGAGGAAGGTGAGGGATCATCCCAGAACTACATGGCAGGACCTGGTCAAGGACCTGAAGAGAGCTGGGACCACAGTCTCAAAGAAAACCATTAGTAACACACTACGCCGTCATGGATTAAAATCCTGCAGCGCACGCAAGGTCCCCCTGCTCAAGCCAGCTCATGTCCAGGCCCGTCTGAAGTTTGCCAATGACCATCTGGATGATCCAGAGGAGGAATGGGAGAAGGTCATGTGGTCTGATGAGACAAAAATAGAGCTTTTTGGTCTAAACTCCACTCGCCGTGTTTGGAGGAAGAAGAAGGATGAGTACAACCCCAAGAACACCATCCCAACCGTGAAGCATGGAGGTGGAAACATCATTCTTTGGGGGTGCTTTTCTGCAAAGGGGACAGGACGACTGCACCGTATTGAGGGGAGGATGGATGGGGCCATGTATCGCGAGATCTTGGCCAACAACCTCCTTCCCTCAGTAAGAGCATTGAAGATGGGTCGTGGCTGGGTCTTCCAGCATGACAACGAGCCGAAACACACAGCCAGAGCAACTAAGGAGTGGCTCCGTAAGAAGCATCTCAAGGTCCTGGAGTGGCCTAGCCAGTCTCCAGACCTGAACCCAATAGAAAATCTTTGGAGGGAGCTGAAAGTCCGTATTGCCCAGCGACAGCCCCGAAACCTGAAGGATCTGGAAAAGGTCTGTATGGAGGAGTGGGCCAAAATCCCTGCTGCAGTGTGTGCAAACCTGGTCAAAAACTACAGGAAACGTATGATCTCTGTAATTGCAAACAAAGGTTTCTGTACCAAATATTAAGTTCTGCTTTTCTGATGTATCAAATACTTATGTCATGCAATAAAATGCCAATTAATGACTTAAAAATCATACAATGTGATTTTCTGGATTTTTGTTTTAGATTCCGTCACTCACAGTTGAAGAGTACCTATGATCAAAATTACAGACTTCTACATGCTTTGTAAGTGGCCAAACCTGCAAAATCGGTAGTGTATCAAATACTTGTTCTCCCCACTGTACCCTGCAAATACATGAAACAAGAGGGGAACAAGCACCACTTTAATTTACAGCTCGCAGATTCATACTTACCCTGTAACTACACGGATAATTAAAAAATACTTGCATTATAAATAATTTGTTAATTTTCCTGGTAGTTCCCCCTTTATTCCCCAAATATTACATATTGTTCCCTTATACCTACACGTACATACTTTATAGTTACACTATAATTACCAAAAGTTACGCTGTAAATTTGTTTTACTTACGCAGTGCTTTCCGAGCTGTAATCTAAAGCGTTACCATCATTCACAGTGCACAGAAAAACTGCTGAACATTTCCACCATGATTGCTGTGGGGAAAAAGAGATGGTTTATTGAACATCCATTCATCTTTTGTGAACTTTTTGAGAAGTTCAATCACCCTATGACAGACAAGCACCTGCATTTAAAAATTACAGTATGTGAATGAGATGCCTGTATTGATTTGTGTATGAGGGCAGAGAATTGCAGTGTTTGCCAGAGCAGGGATTCTATCTCTGTTTGCCTATATAGTAGTTACCACTTCCCAACATTCTTTGAATGACACTGAATATTGACACACACGATGTCTAGTTCTACATTTAACAGAAAACTTATTTTCTTTCTTTTTCAGCATCATCATTGTTCTTTTTGCAACTTATGTTTCAGTCTAAAATCAGAAAACAGATAATATGACTTTCAGTCAGACCTTGTTCCTTAGCTTGTTTAATCATGGTTAACTTTTTAGAGTTGGATGTCTTCCAACAGATAACCACAACTGGAGCCATCTGTTAAATGTCACTGATGGCTCGGCAGATTTACATGAACTTTGGAACACCATTCAGAGAAAGTTAAAGGATTTTCATCTAAAATGTGTGGGAGTATTAGACAGAAAATTCTGTGGAAATGCCTTGACAATCAAATTAGAGTACTAATTTTGTACAAAATATGTCAAATGGAGTTGCATTATTTTAATCAAAATGATTTAACATCTCCACTAACACACTTTTCTACAAATATATATATATATATATTTACATTACATTACTATTATCAAAGGAAAATAGTAACTATAACAAGTTTGGCTGGGATTAAATTAATATTTAACCAGTAAAACTGAAAACAGTAGCAACAGCAGAAAATGAAAACAGCAGAAATGAAGAGGTTAATTCTGTCCAGAACACTGTGTGGCTTTTTTCCCCCTATGTTATATATGGGGGCAGAGGTGGTTCAGATCTCTCACACACATGCCACTCTTCTAGTCAAACGCCTGCTGGACTACTGTCACAATAAAACGGTAGAGCCAAAACTAATTTTCTCAAATTTCTCAAATCTATCGTTTTTAAAATGTATGCATTTTTCCATTGATGTTCAGTGAATGCTTGAGAAGAGTAATATCATAATGTGATAGTGTAAATGTATTGCAGCTGAACTAATTTCTCAAATCTGACAGATGTTGAAAAAGTATAGATAGGCAGGTGCTTTGTTACCTTGCAAGTGTTTGATGTGGACATTTTGATAATTGTCTCTTAGTTGGGATGAGCCCCTTTGTACTGCTATTGTTGTACACACTGGGGACATCAGTGGTGCTGGCAGACCCCATCAAAGACGAATCCAGACCCTCAGAGGAGCCGAGGCTCTCGGTAGATCCAAAGCCCTCGGAGGAACCCTCTGGCCAAAAAAGTGAGTCCTGCTCAAAAGGATGTACCTGTCTCCAAGATGACTACAGTTTAGAGCTCAATGTCTACTGCAGCACACACAATTTCACCCAGGTTCCCTCCGACATCCCTCTGTCTACACGCTCCCTATGGCTGGATGGAAACCTGTTTGCTAACTTACCAGCGGCTGCTTTCGAAAAGCTGTCAAATCTGGAGTTCCTAAACCTACAGAGCAGCCTGCTGGTATCCCTCGATGCCCATGTCTTTAAAGGTCTGAATTCCCTTGCTCACCTGCACCTTGAGAGGAACAATATTCGTTCATTACCTGGCATAGTCTTCCAGGGCACACCCAACCTTGCATCCCTCAGTCTCAACAATAATCAGCTGTCTCGTATAGATGACAGGTTGTTCACTGGACTCAGCCACATGTGGTTGTTGAACCTAGGATGGAATTCGCTGTCTGTCCTGCCTGAGACGGGGTTCCAGGACCTACATGGATTACGAGAGTTAGTTCTTGCTGGGAATCGTCTGGCGTATCTCCAACCGCAGCTATTTCAGGGTCTTACTGAGCTCAAAGAATTAGATCTAACTGGAAACTCTCTCAAAGTTATCAAGGCAAATGTGTTTCTGAAACTACCAAAGCTGCAGAAGCTTTATCTTGCCCAAAACCAGATAGTGACCGTGGCACCTAGGGCATTTGTGGGCATGAAATCTTTGAGATGGTTGGATCTCAGCAGAAATCGTCTAGCTGTACTTCACGATGAAACTTTCCTTGGTCTACACAGCCTACATGTGCTTCGCCTGTCGAATAACTCAATTAGTAGTCTAAGACCTGGGACTTTCCGTGATTTGCAGTATCTTGAGGAACTCTGCCTTTGTCACAACCAGATACGAGCCTTGGGAGTGAGAGTTTTTGAAGGGCTGGGCCATCTAGAGGTGCTGAACTTGGAGAACAACCGGCTACAAGAGGCACGCATGGGCACATTTATGGGTCTGAATCACCTCGCTGTGATAAAACTTACTGGCAGTTGTTTTCACAGCCTACCGGATCAAGTTTTCAAGGGTCTGTCAAAGCTCCACAGTATTCACCTTGATAGGAGCTGTTTGACAAAAGTCTCAGCCCAGAGTTTCGTAGGCCTAACAGGTCTTCGTCGCCTTTTCCTACAACACAACAACATCTCAACGGTGGAGCGCCAGAGTTTTGTGGAACTACAAGGGCTGCAACAGCTTGATCTAAGGTTCAACCAGTTAACATCCATCACCTCCCACACATTTTATGGCCTGAAGAATCTTGATTACCTTTTACTGTCAGGTAACTTACTTCGCAATCTTCCTGCTGAGGCCCTACTGCCACTGCAACACCTGTCTTGGCTGGATCTCTCAGGAAACAGGCTGGAGTTCATACTTAATGCGACTATATACATGCTGCCACGTTTGCGTTACTTGAACCTGAAAGACAATGTACTGGTCAACCTTCCAGCTTCTATACCTGATAGCTTGGATCAGCTCTGGCTCTCAGGTAACAACTGGAAATGTGACTGTAGTGCTAAGCCCTTTCGAGATTTCATTCAACAGAAGCCACAGGTGGTTCCACTGCAGGTTGAAATGCTTGGGGAAGGTGAAGAGCCCCATACACTGGTCACAATATACAATAACATCACATGTGCCAGCCCACTCAGCGTTTCTGGACTTGACCTGCGGAACATCGGCAGTGAACATTTTCAGAACTGTTAAATTTAAAAATATCAACTCTACTACACCACAGATTACGTTTTCTATTCAGCCATTATAATTAAAATCCATGTCAGAGCTTCCATTCATGACTTTTATTTATCTCAAGAAATATCTTATTTTGTGAAAAGGTCTTAAAAAGATCCTTAATCCAAGTCATGTAAAAATAACAAAGTTATTGGATATATATAAATTGTGTTGATGTATTCGGGTAATTAATTTTTGTGGAAATAAATTTAAATAAAGGCTACTGAAAAAAAAAATTGGTGGTAAAAAGTGACATGTATAAAAAAAGATATTTCAAAACAACTTTTCTTTTGTCTATGTGAAACACTTTAATTATGGAAAAATACTAAGTGGTTTCACTCCATTACATGCCATAAAGAGCATGTAGAAGACATATCCTTAAAAAAAATATTTGTGCAATCAAGTATCAAAAGTAACATTACAGTATTACGGCTAACAAGTATTATGGCTTAAAAATGTTTTTCTTTTTTTGAGAATGTCTAGTTCTTCCTTCAAAAATAAACAAATTTTGTTTGTTTATGGTCTACATAAACATGAAAAAGGACATTGCGCAAAGGCTTATTCTGATAAACCAAACCCAAATATGGCGATACGCACACAAAATTGATCAATGCTCTAAGTCCAAAGGACTGCTGTGCAACAGCTTCAGGTTTTAGTATAAGTCAGTTACCTATTTCAACCACTTCTTCGGAAACATTCTAAAACAATCAATTACTTTTAAACAAATACAATCATTGTAGAGTTTGCTAATAAAGCAGTTAATACAGACAACTAAATTTACATATGGTTTCCAGTTGCATGACAGGTTTTTGACAAGTTTTACATTCATGTGTTTCTTCAACTATTGGACTTTTAGAAAATAAAAGAGTTTCACTAGATTCTGACTGGTTTATTGAATTTGTCTAACAACATGGATATATTACATAAAAAATTTATACAACAAATCAGTATAAAGATAAAGTTATGTTTTTATTTAATTATTTTAGAATGTTGCCGTTCTGAAGAATTATGATTTTTTTTTTTTTAACAAACACCATTCCACAACAATCTCTCCACAACATTTATATTTTACCATAGCATATTATGCATCCTAAATACCAAAATTAAATATTTTCACACTATTTGCACAAATTGACAAAATTACAGCGTGAAAGGACATAATACATATAGGCTATTCTGTTCTCAAGTAATATTTATTTAGTTTTTGTCATCACATCTCATATTCCAGCTCAATCTCCTCACTGACACTGCTGTTGTCATAGTTTGAAACTGTAAATATGGGACCATAACAAACTAGGCTATTTGTTTGTTTTTAATAATGATAATAATATTTAATAATAAACCCAACACATGGGACATAAACTTATTATATAAAGAAAACTGGCAGTTGTTCCAGTAAGAACTCGATTAGCAAGTTTCGAACCAAAACATCAGCAGGGACAAGGCCAAAAAAGTTCAAAGGGGTGGGCCTGAAAACCTCACGACAAATAACCAAGAAAAAAATACAACGCAGCAGTTTCAACTCAAGTTCAAAGTTTAAAAACAGCAAACAACAACAATCTATAAAAACACTGTAAAAAGATTTTTACTTATTCAACTTAAAAACCTGAGTTATATTGCTGCTTTCAACTTAAATCATATTAACACTGACTGAAAATCAAGTTGAATGTCGTATAACTTATAAATGTTGAAATTTCTGAAATTATTTTTTATGAGTTACAGTAATCTAAAAACATCAGTTGCATGACTTATTGATCATGTAATTTGTTACAGTGCATGACAAACACAATAAAACGGCTCTTCCTATCAGGTATGTGTAGGCTATGTCATTATATGAATTAATGTTTAGAATTTATAAACATTGAGAAAATGTACTTACCTGTAGGAACTTAAACTCATCATTCATAATCAAACGTGACTCTGTCAGAATCGCCCGGATTCATTGCTAGACTTGTTTTTTGTTTTTTTGTTTTTTTTGCAGCAGTACAATTGGGATATTCAATTTAGGATTTTAAAAGCATCAACTGATTGATATTTGCTTCGCCATTTCCAAATTTAACTCCACAAACGCGCAAATCTTAATTAACCTTGCGTCGTAAAGATAACATTGTGGACGGCACTAACCGAAACTGGCGAATCATATTTAACGTTTCATTTTGACAAGCATATAATATGCACCTATAGGGAGAGAGGGGATGTATTTCATACATCTATTTGGAAAAATAGCCTGGGCCCACTCGTAGCTTCGCCACTGGTCTATAGCATGTGCGGTCACCATGGCAACTACAGTTTATTTCGTTGCCGACTGGACGTCAGACCGCATTCAGAGTCAACAGCAGCGGCTGTTTACTAGAGCATTTTGAAAGAAAAACTACACACCTGCCAAATACAAGAAATGGAAAGGAATTTGCATCTATACGACCTTATATCCAAGATACCATCCCTTGACTCTGACCTATCATCATCAGAAAGTTCAAGCTACTGTGTTAACTGATGATATTTCTTCACAAGTGACTTTTTATCGTTATAATACCAGTGTTTATGATTTAAGTAATGATTATTTTTGACCAAGTCAATCCAGGTGAACTGTAATCCTAAATCTCACAAGCTTTACAGTCAAGGTAAACTAACTGAAATAAACACAAACACAACTGAACATTTCACACTGCAGTCGGACAATGAAGAAGAGAGAACTGTCCTTCAGAGACCACCAGTGATTCACTTGCTGAAAGGGACCAGGATGAACCCGGAGTGTGTTTCAATGGAAGAGCCAGAAGTTGAGGTGTGTGTGTGTGTGTGTGAGAGAGAGAGAGGTTTACCATCTCTAATAATTTCTCAGATCACGTTGTCTTACATAAAGCATACAAATCTTTATTGCAGCGATTCACTTCCTGGACTGATGATGACCAGAAAGGTGACTCTAATCCTCAACTTCATGGGGGTCACAAAACAGAAGGATCACTGAATGAAAGCAATGTGCCTTTGCAACAAAAAGCAAACAAGACTGGATGGATAGAGACCCAGTTGTGCCCTGTTTTATCATCAACAGTAAGTTAGGGTGTATATAACCAGATTATTAGACCAGAGCTAAATAAAAGGTTTGTAACAAATTATTATCTCAACAGCCTCTTGATACCTCGGATCTCGACCAAGTCCTTCAGACTCTAAAGCAACACAAACCTCTTGTCAAACCAATTCAGCAAATCGTACTCAAAGGTTAGACTGCAGACTGTTTTTTATTCATTTAGACATTTCAGATGAACATTTTTGTTGTTGTTACAGGCGACGACAGTGAAATGCATGAAAATGATTTAATGGAGCAGCTGGTTGCTTTTTGTGAGAATAAAGTAAATGAGATGGAAATAAAGACACATGTTTCATCTACGAAAACCCATAATATACAAGAATCATCCCTCAGGTAGAGTCATATCATCTCTATTGCTACTATTCAAAAGTTTGTGGTCAGTAATTTTTCTTTTATTTTAGAAATTAATAATTTGTCAATGATGTATTAAATTGATCAAAAGTGACAAAGATATTTATAATGTTACAAAAGATTTCTATTTTTAAATAAATACTGTTCATTTGAACTTTCTATTCATCAAAGAATCCTGAGAAAATGTATCAGTATTCACAAACATATTAAGCAGCACAACTGTTTTCAACATTGATAATAATAATAAGTGTTACTTGATTATCAAATCATCATATTAGAATGATTTCTGAAGGATCATGTGACTAAAGACTGGAGTAATGATGATGAACATTCAGCTTTGCAACACAGGAATAAGTTACATTTTAAAACATCAAAATGGAAAACAGCTATTTTAAATTGTAATAATATTTCAGAATATTACCATTTCCACTGTATTTTTGATCAAATAAAAGCAGCCTTGAGAGCATAAGAGACTTCTTTCAAAAACATTAAAAAAAAATTATCGACCATAAACGTTTGAACGATAGTGTACATTCTCATGTTTACAGATTTCTGCACTGCAGGTTAAATGTGTCTGTGACTTTTCCCAGATGTACTGGGAGACAGATGAAGGACTTCAAAGAGACCTCAGCAAAATTACAACTCAATCAAGAGTCTCCCACCACATATATTGACTAGCGCAACAACACATTTCAAACAAAACAATCAGCCATTAGCCAGAGTATTAGTGTCATAAATCCTGCAAACATGGAAAAGGAAATGAGCTCCACTAAGAGGACAACTAACACAAATGTAAAAGCAAATGGGCAGAAAAGGTAAGAGATCACATAAATCATATAATTAATCATATTTTAGGTAATGAACGGCTGTTGTAGAGTAAAATATACTCCCACTACATCTTATAACCTCAGTTATAATGCATGTTTATTTTTCATTTCTAGAGAATTTGCTGGGAAGAGTTTATTACTCGAAAACATCAGACAGTCAAAACAAAGTGTGGACGAGATGTCTGGGAGCTGGAGAAATCCACAAGATTTTGCTGAGGCTAGGCAGAAAATCATAAAGGAAATCGAGCTTCATGATTTTGAAACTAGCTGCAGTAAACCTGGTATTCAGCAGGTCAATGTCTGCTGTTCTACTGCAAAATATGACCAACATGAACACATTTCTCAATCTTCTCACGTTCCAGCTGCTCAAAACAAACAAAGGTACAAAGTATTCTTACATTTTCTTCACTCTCAGGAATATGCATAACCTAATGTAATAACTGTATCACCATGCACTAACACAGCCACAAAGTCAAATGGCATAAGGATCTGAAGTTCTTGCAAACATTCAGACCTCAACGTTCTGCTAGTAACTGTGAAGAAGCCGCTGAGAGGACTGATATTCTTTATGACCCTGAGCTATTGGCAGTTTATCTATAAAATAATAATTAAATTAAATAAATAAATGGACATTGTTTTCATAATTAGAGTTATACTGTTGTACTCACTTCCCTTAGGAAGCATCCTACCTTCCCTCAGTGAACACCCTACCTGCGGATCTACAGATGAGGGAGTGTTTGCTGCTGACCGTGTCCTTGTCCAGTCCTGGGGTGGTGGCTGGAAGAATGCAGAGAAAAGCACAGACAGTGGATTCAGTCTTCATCAAATCACGTTTACAATGCACTCATAGCATGGTTCTTATCTTTGGTATGTCTTATTTATAGAAACACAATTTTTGGCAGTGAATTTTTTTTTTTGACATGCTACGCTACATTTCATCTCTCTGTTACCTGTTCTGTGATAGACTGATCCCAACTGCAATAGAAAAAGTAACAATCTTGATGCCCCTTTCTGGGTGGCTGGGCTGCAGCAGTTTTATAAGGAAGATGGATTGGCCTTGTACATCTGTGCCATGTCTCTCGAGGATAGTCAAACTGGCTGTAGGAAATCCAGGGTGAGTTCTAAACATAATCCTCAGCATATTTGTTTATTAAATATTTGGCCCATTTAACAATGCTTTCTACAGATGTCCTATTTACAAACACTACAACAGATTCTGTGTAGGCCAAAGATTATTTTAAAAAATAAGGTCTTTATTGACTATTATTCAAGTTTATATTTGAATCAAAAAAAAAATTTTCTCATAGATGAGGAAGGTAGAAAAGGACGAGAGCATGTTTTACAGGTGAGTTTGCAAGTTTTTTGCTCAGACGTCATTGAAGAGTGTTGCATTCTGGGTAGCTCAGCTTAATCAGTTGCTGGAGGAACAGGCTTATCCCACACATGTCCACATGCCCTCATCTTACCTGGACTGCTTCATCTCTGTCAACCCAAATATAGAGGTCTTGTATGATTTATGTATCCATTTTGTTTACTGTTATTGAGACATTACTATCTAAAGCCTTAAAGTGATAGTTCACCCAAAAATAAAAATTACCCCATAATTGACTCACCCTCAAGCCATCCTAGGTGTATATGACATTCTTCTTTCAGACGAATACAATCAGAGTTATATTAAAAAATGTCCTGGAAAATAACGGAAAAAGCGTAACTGGCGCGACAATGAAGTCGGACGTAGCGTAAACGTTTTGAACTACAAGAGGCGTTACACTTTCCTCGTAAGTTAAATATGGAAGGCAGTCTGCCGGAAGCTAGATATTTTACTTTATAATGTGTTAAATGGATATTTTTCTTACACAAACCCATCGATTCGCTTCAGAAGGCCTTTATTAACCCCCGGAGCCGTATGGATTACTTTTATAAAGGATGGATGCACTTTTTTGGGCTTCAAATTTTGGGCTGCCATTCACTGCCATTATAAAGCTTGGATTAGCCAGGACATTGTTTAATATAACTCTGATTGTATTCGTCTGAAAGAAGAATATCATATACACCTAGGATGGCTTGACGGTGAGTAAATTATGGGATAATTTTCATTTTTGGGTGAACTATCCCTTTAATGCACTTTGCTTCAAGCTGTTGAAAAAGCCTTTAGTGTAATCCCAGGATTCTACTGGCAAACTCTGGAAACTGAAGATCAAAAATGTCAAAGGACAGAAGCCACAGATTCTCAACAGTGTCATACTGAGGTGAAAGAGTCTTTCGTAAATGCCAATATTATCTTTCAGTGAACATATATAGTTGCATGGTTAAAAATGTCGTCTTTTTTTTTTTGCTTTCAGGCGGCACTTGTTCTGATAGGCAGGGCACTGTTTCTTAACCCACTGGCAATGCATCACACACTTGCGCTTATGTGCAGATCAAGCCTAGATGTGTGTGGTATCCATTTCCTCTACCCGACCCAAGAGCTACTGACAAACTTTACAGGTACATATCATCTCCCACCATAATTACACAACATGTACACAAATTGCATTGGTTAAAGCATATCCTGTCTTCTAGTCAGCAAGTCATTTATGCATAGCGAGGGACAGCCAGTGCTCATCATGGCTTTCCGGGGTCCTCACGCTAACTCGGTGTGGCAGGAGATCACAGGGCCATCAGACCCCCAGCTGGCAAGGCGGACAGATCCAGCATCCATCAACGCCCTGTACCATCACAGTCAAGACGAGCCCCTGCTCTACTCACCCTGTCTTGCCAGTCTTGTGCATCTGGGGCTCTGCTTGTGGTTTGGTGGTAGAATAGCAAAAAACACCCTGCCAATGTTAGTATCTTAGAATGTTAGGGCCAGATTTACTAACAGCTTGCGCCAGCGCAAACCCTCTTTTGGCATTAAAAAACAGGATTTACTAAAGACACGCAGTGAAAAATTAGCACTGAAAAGGTGTGGACAGTTATTTTTGCAGCTGACCTTATTGCATATGCATTTGTAGGAGTTTCCCTTTCAGACGCAAAATTTATGGAAGGAGAGTATTTAAATGAATTACGCAAGGTGATTTACTAAGGTTTGCGCTAGTCAATTTACTGGTATTTGTCCCATTATTTAGAAAATCACATTGTATGATTTTTAAATAATTAATTTGATCACCTACCAACCAGTAAGAATTCCGGCTCTCACAGACCTGTTAGTTTTTCTTTAAGAAGCCCTCCTGTTCTCCACTCATTACCTGTATTAACTGCACCTGTTTGAACTCGTTACCTGTATAAAAGACACCTGTCCACACACTCAATCAAACAGACTCCAACCTCTCCACAATGGCCAAGACCAGAGAGCTGTGTAAGGACATCAGGGATAAAACTGTAGACCTGCACAATGCTGGGATGGGCTACAGGATAATAGGCAAGCAGCTTGGTAAGAAGGCAACAACTGTTGGCGCAATTATTAGAAAATGGAAGAAGTTCAAGATGACGGTCAATCTCCCTCGGTCTGGGGCACCATGCAAGATCTCACCTCGTGGGGCATCAATGATCATGAGGAAGGTGAGGGATCAGCCCAGAACTACACGGCAGGACCTGGTCAATGACCTGAAGAGAGCTGAGACCACAGTCTCAAAGAAAACCATTAGTAACACACTACGCCGTCATGGATTAAAATCCTGCAGCGCACGCAATGTCCCTCTGCTCAAGCCAGCGCATGTCCAGGCCCGTCTGAAGTTTGCCAATGACCATCTGGATGATCCAGAGGAGGAATGGGAGAAGGTCATGTGTTCTGATGAAACAAAAATAGAGCTTTTTGGTCTAAACTCCACTCGCCGTGTTTGGAGGAAGAAGGATGAGTACAACCCCAAGAACACCATCCCAACCGTGAAGCATGGAGGTGGAAACATCATTCTTTGGGGATGCTTTTCTGCAAAGGGGACAGGACGACTGCACCGTATTGAGGGGAGGATGGATGGGGCCATGTATCGCGACATCTTGGCCAACAACCTCCTTCCCTCAGTAAGAGCATTGAAGATAGGTCGTGGCTGGGTCTTCCAGCATGTCAACGACCCGAAACACACAGCCAGGGCAACTAAGGAGTGGCTCCATAAGAAGCATCTCAAGGTCCTGGAGTGGCCTAGCCAGTCTCCAGACCTGAACCCAATAGAAAATCTTTGGAGGGAGCTGAAAGTCCGTATTGCCCAGCGACAGCCCCAAAACCTGAAGGATCTGGAGAAGGTCTGTATGGAGGAGTGGGCCAAAATCCCTGCTGCAGTGTGTGCAAACCTGGTCAAGAACTACAGGAAACGTATGATCTCTGTAATTGCAAACAAAGGTTTCTGTACCAAATATTAAGTTCTGCTTTTCTGATGTATCAAATACTTATGTCATGCAATAAAATGCAAATTAATTACTTAGAAATCATACAATGTGATTTTCTGGATTTTTGTTTTAGATTCCGTCACTCACAGTTGAAGAGTACCTATGATAAAAATTACAGACTTCTACATGCTTTGTAAGTGGGCAAACCTGCAAAATCGGCAGTGTATCAAATACTTGTTCTCCCCACTGTATACAAGTTTGGAACGATGTGATTAAATGATGCCTGAATTTTCATGTTTGGTCAAACTATTCCTTTGAACTATCTGCTGACTCTGGTTATCGCTCTTAACAGGATTCAGGACTCAGAGAAGGGTTACAGAGAAGACAGATCCCACATTCTGACCTCTTCTCCAGCAACTTTATGTGCCACTGTGAAAGGTGTCTAGAAAATAAAAACTCTGCCATTATAACAGTGTCTAACATCTAATAAGTCAAACATTCTACCCCTTTTCCATTTGCCCCTGTACAGCGGATATATTTCTCCTCGTGTCTCCTGTGGTTGGACCACGCTGTTACAGCTATATACTATCTGCATGTGCAAAGACAGGCTTCAGTCTGTTGGGACTTCAAAGGGCACAGATCTCTAGGAAACAAGCTCAATCTCTAGGTCTCACCACCAAGCAGGTGAATAAACTCAACAGTGAGCCTGTACTAGTACAAAGATATATTGAAACTGAGAGTGGAACACTACCATGACATTGATGCTGACTGCATTTGTCTGGAAATGCTGTCTGTCTCCATTAGGTTGCAGCATTCTGTCACGCTCCCACAGTGTTGCTGGTTGGAGAACAGGTTGAGCTGTCCTCTCATTGTCTTGTGCTGCTCATGAGGAGAGAAAGTGCAGTTACACACTGTTCCAGATTGCCGATAGGTAGAGCATCAGGATAGCACATATAGTGCCAGCCACTTACTATATGTGAAGCAGTACAGAGATGCTCCAATAATTAAACGTCCCGTTTCTTTGCCTGATGAAGGTTGTATGAATGAGCTTGCTGCCCAAGGCCTTATTGGATCAATCCGTGCAAGATTCACAGATGTTGTTGGTCCACATGTCTGCTTTCACACTGTACCCTACTCTAAAAGCCACCACAATGTTCTAGGTACACACATTACATTGAATTTTTATAATTTACCCAATTACCACCCAAGAGAATTTTGACATTCATATGATGTCCTACAGGTGGGCTCATGTGGACAATGCCAGAGTGTAGCCACATGGTCCTGTCCAAACACACGTATCCCTCTTGGCCAGATGTAGAGCAGGTGGTGATTCTCACATTGACTGGTCAAAACATCATGAAGAATGAAATGGACTTTCTTCATAAAGTTCTCAGGGGAGATGCAGCAGGTACATGAACTCTACCTAAAACAAAGGTTCCAATCCTGCTCACAGAGGGCCACCTTCCAGCAGAGTTTAGCTCCAATCTTAATTAACACACCTGGACCTGCTAATCAAGATCTTTGGTATCACTGGAAACATCCAGAGAGGTATGTTAGAGCCAAACTCTGCAGGAAAGTGGCCCTCCAGGCGCAGGACTGGACATCCCTGACCTAAAACTATACCTTCACAAATGTACCTGTGTACTTCTTGTACATTGTAAGTAATGGCTTGTTTGCACTGAGCGGTTCAATACAGTACAGTACGATTCTGGACCGTAAACCCTGATCCGGCTTGCGTTTCCACCGCCAACAGTACCCTTATGATAGGCATGGTGTAGAGATCGACGTCATTCTCACGCGAAGAAGAAAGCGTCACAGTAAACAACAGTGGACGACATACAGCAGATCTTGTTCTTGCTTCTCGGCATGTGGCTGTTGTCACAAGAAGACACACTTTGTTTGAGTCAAGGCTGCAAGGAAAAACACAGCCGTAAAAGCACACGCAAGTGACGATTCTCTAGGTACCTACGATTGCTAGGTACCCCGACGGAAGGGTGCCAAAAAAGTGGTACAGTACAGTATTAGGGTACCATTCACAACTTCTGGCAATGGAAACTTCAAAAATTGCGTACTGAACTGTACCGCTCGGTGGAAATGAGCCATAAGTTTCAGCATCTGGCTACTGAATCCAACTTTATCTTGTACAAGCAGGAAGAGATGGATTTGAGCTGCTGGCATTGAAGTGGGAGCCCAAGCTGTCTAAGCGGCAGGCACAAGAGTTGAGTCCTTTTGAGCTCGGGGACAGAGTGGCAGAGCAGTGTGCAGAGCTTGACATCCACTCCTGCCTTGGTCTTGGCTCTGAGGAGGGTGAGGGCATTCATCACCCTACGCAGACTTTTACCACAAAATTACCCAGAAAACCTGCATGTATTGATGTCCCCCACTCCTGAGACAGCTTTCAGACAGACCTGCCCCTTCTTCTCAGAGGCAGAACTGGTCCCTGGTGAGGATTCAACTAGATAATACCAGTTTGGTAGGGATGACCTTTTTACTTTTGTGCTAAAAGCAGTTTGCTTAACTTGAGCATCTTCATCTTCAGATCACAGCAGTCGTCCATCATTGAAATTCCTACCACTTCATCACATTGACACTCCTGGTATGTACAAAACCAAGGCAAAATCTATTTTACCCTCCCATGCGCTCTGGGAACTGACTGTCAATCTCCGACAACCCTCAGGTCTCAGAAGTCAGTCGCTTTACAGTTACATGACAGTGGGTAAGTGATGTCTTTTCAGAACATGCCCTTTTCGAAGTGGTCTTTCATGGCTTTTTCTCTCAGCTTCCTCCCTCTGTACTCTACAGGCCCAGAGCCACTTTTGACTCTAGCTCTGTTCAAGCCTGGAGCCTGGAGCCACTGCTTTGGTAAAATTCTCACCATAATCAAACAAAATGGATATACTCTAGTGGGCTTACGTGTGCTTCTGCTGGACTCAAACATGGCAAATGCACCGATACATCCACCGGAGCAACAGGTCACTCTGTTTTCTTCTTCCTAAATATCCTAAAAAAAAAGCAAATAATCACATTTATTCTAGACCATTGTGAAAAATAAGTACTTTTAAAAAAAAAAAAAAAAAAAGAGTACTTATGGAAATAATAGCCTATACTTTTAAAAGATTATACTCAAGTGCAAACTGAATGTAATGTTTTCAGACACTTAATAGCCTATTAATTGCAAAAGAATTAAAATGTACTATAGTGTACATTTATATTAAATACAATTAGCTTAACATTAGAGAGATTATTTGTGACCCACTTAATAAATAGAATTTTTATAATTACTTTTAAAGTACTTTTACTTTATTTTTTTTTTTTTAAATAAGTGCACATGCCAAATTTACTGAAAGGCATTTATGGTAAGCTAAAACATACTACATATACACTTTCTTTAAAAACTCGTATTAGTCAACAGATCAAAATAGATGTATTTTTTTTAAAGCATGACAAAATATTAAAACATGATGATGTTAAAAAAAGTTATAAATATTATAAAAAAAAGTTATAAATATTAAAAAATGATTTAAAAATGTACTTAAGTAAAACATTTTAATTTAAAATTATTACAGTGCATTTAAGTGTGCTAAGAAACCGTCATGAATTATATTATCTACAAGTACAGTATTTTAAAAATATAAATTTGAAATACACTACAAGAGCACATTCAATACAATTATATGCACTTCTTTTTTTACAAGGTTGATGCTATCCAGAGAACATTTACTAATGATATAGTTCAGCTTGAGTGTGTATAAGAAACCATTTTTCATGTTTATTTGATGTCCAGGAGCTGGAGTTGAAGTACTTGAGATCCGGGCCCTCGCTGGCTTTGGGTTTACTTAGAGTGAATGCGATAATGAGGCTGTTGGAGCTGATGGGTCCTGAGGACCCTGTTGAAGCCCGTACTATAGATCAGACACTATGGAGGGCCCAGTACGGCTCTGACAGACTGCATAATGGCATCTATGGTCAGCACTCTGACAAAAATAATCAAACATTAAAGTCTGCTCAAAGCTTAAAACATTATTTGTATGTTCTTGTACAGGATCTCCATCTTATCGAAAGGCTGTAGAAGACATAAAACTGGTATTTCCAGAGGGTGTGTGCTGCACTGAAACTTCAGTTATGAGACACGAGAAGGTATTATTACCGGTTTTTCCTTCCCACTAGGAAAAACCTAGTGCTATTAGTTAAACATTTCTTATGTCTTATTTCAGATATCCTGTTTGCGTTCAGATCCTGACGCTAGTTTGGACCGTGAACAGTTGAACACCCTTAGAACCGCTGTCAAGAACAAATTTTCATCAGGATTTGGTCAAGGCAAGGCATTCTTCCTCTTCCTCACCCCTCTAACAACACATCAGAAAACGGAGTCAATGACACAAACATAAACCAAAACCTGTTGATGTTTTACTAGCTGCGATCGACCTTTGTAATGACAATGGGAACCGTTGTTGTTTATTTGTGTTTTGGTGCCAGTAGGGCCTTTGGTCTGCAGTGCTCTTTATCAGACCACCTGCCTGCTGATACCTTCCAACCTCCTGCAGCAGAGTCAGCCTCCTCTGTACTCGGAGCTACTGCAGCGGCTGCTTAGGACAGGCTGCCACCTGGTGGCTGTAAAGCTCTGCACACCAGATGAAAAACAATGGCAGCACATATCTGAGTTACTGAGGCCCTCTGTTGGTGAAGCACTTCTACTTGAGGGTCCCTGCCTTATCATTGCTTTGCAAGCAGACAATGCCGTCACATGCTTTGATATCATTCTTGAGAGGTACAAGCAAAGCTGGAAAAAAAATGTAAAAGGTTACAGCAGACTGTAATACACATCATATGCAATTCAACACAGTTATGTATATTCCTTCTGCTGTAGGGTTTGTAGGGAGAGACCAGACATTAGGAGAGTTACCATGAAACTTCTTTACCCAAACTCTGAATGTGGGGTGAGTCTACAGTAACATTTATCTTACACTCTTAAAACACAAAGGTTCCAAAATGTTTTTTTTAACTACATTTTTGGTTCTCCAAAAGAACATTTTAATAGGGGCTTTTGCACTGGAGGAGTTTTCATAGTTCCTATAACTATTGGTGGAAGTACCCGCTTTTTGGCATGTGTTCGCACTGCAGGAACTGGGAATGATTTTAGTAATAGGAACACCTTTTAAGGCTACTAAATTAGCTCCTACTTCGGAGTCTAACCAAGCACAATAGAGTGGTGCAGGTATGACATCACTTTGTAGGCCAAATGCGGAAACGAGTTAGCATTTTAGCACTTCCGGTTCCCTCGTCCTGAAGTCAATGGGTTTTTTGAATGGGTTTGGTTAAATGGCTGAAATAAGGTCTGTGGTGAACACAAGCTCAAGACACTTTCACGTTTTATTCTACGACATAAAATACATCAGTATTACCCCACTCGTCATTTTTTGAAGCTGTTACGTGTCTTGAAAAAGGCGGTTGCTAACAAGTGGCTAAATGAGACTTCAGAGGCTGTCGAGGAGATTAAACGTCATCACGCCGAAAAGGTAAGCTCAGTCTGCTTTTATGCTTATAATTGTGCTCTTATAAACTATTCTAACTCAAACGTTCTGGGAAAATATTTTGAGATAAAAACTGAAAGAGTTGTCGGAAGTTTACTGATGGTGACGTTGAAATCAAGGGACCGTGGTGTAGTCCGTTTATAGCCTACCTTTAGCTTTTTACTTCTGCCAACTAGATTTGGGCTTAATTCATAAAAGTTGTGTTCATCTGTGATAATTATCTTGGTGGACAAAACGTGTAAGTATCAAACTTCTGTTGATCACAGAGCTTGTTTTAAGCCTATGGGAAAATCCTATTGGGTTTTTCTCGAGGGAACCAGTGCGATGCTAACTGCTGGTTGGCCTACAAAGTGACGTCATACCTGCACCACTCTATAGGAACTACCAGTGATTAAGTATGGTTGATCCGAACGCATGCCATACAAAACACCGGTACCTGCCATTTTTAAAAAGCCGTGTAAACACAGTTTACATATACTTATTCCACAAACTAACTCCACGAACAAAACCATGATAGATGGACCAACGCCGAAATCCAGGCACTTCTCATCCTTTTTGTTGACGTTATTGACTGCCGCGCTTAAGTGATGTTGCTGTCATCCGGCTTACGACACTTTAGAGGTCCTACTGCCGGTGTGAATGAAACCAGGAAAATGGCCCTTGAAAACGTAGTTCTCGGGGGACTGTCCTGGTGGCTAACCGAATGAAGGGTTCTTTAAAAAATTCTTAGTGTGAAAAACATTTTAATAATCTAAAGAACTATTTTCCACTATAAAAGAACCTACTTTGTAATGGAAAGGTTCCATCGATCAATTTCTTCATTAAATCATATATGCCAATAAAGTACTAAATATTTATATAGTATATAAATGTGTACTGTTAACTGTTTGCCCAAATGATTTCCCTGAGCCTTTTCTGTGTGCAGGCAGTGAAATTGCTGTTACCTGTTTGATGATCAGTCTTGAGTCAGTCTTCACCGCATAGCACCACAATAACCAGGATTTATTCTATAATAGGTACCTAGTGGTGAATATTTAGTTTATCAATGTGATTTACTGACATTCATGCTTATTTTTACACTGTTAAAGAAATTAAAAGATTGTTTTAATCTTACTTGTGCACAAAACACTTAGTGTTCCTAAATTGCATAATAAGTCAAGAGTAGTAATGTTGTAACCCTTAAATTGTCATCAGTCTACTCAGCAAATGATGATTCATAAGCACATGAGGGGAATAAGACAAAACACTCGAGCCAGGTTAAAGATCAAAAATTATTTAATTCCCATGATGACAAAAATAATTCCATGAATTCTGTAAACCATTGCATAACTGCTGTAGTGTAGACAAGTGTTAACAATTTTAAATGATACACTACAAGAGAAAGATTATGCATTATAAATAATACCATCTTAAGTAATTCTAGTGAAGAAAAAGCTCTCTGGCCTTACACGGCATCAAAACGTACAACTATTCCATAAAGTAGCCTCCATAACTTAAACACATAACTCCCAGTAAATGTTTTAAGGTCTTGTGTTGACAACACATACACAAAAGTATTATATTGACAGCAAATTGTATAGTATTTCAACACTAATTAGAATATAAGCTGTTCTATATATTGATGCATACTGTACCAAAATAAGGGATATGTTTCTTCCTCGCAATATAAATGTTTTCCTCATTTTGACTTTTGAGCTAATAAATCTGTGAGTTGCAGTTTCCTTTGAAAATTTGACATCTCTCTCTATTCTACAGTTCTCCTGTAAAACCCTGAGAAAAATAAATCTCATATTTCCATCAAATTGTTACACGGAGAAATACACAAACTTCAAAACTGCAGTTGTTTAACTTATAAATTTATTTGTAATGTATCGCAATTCACAAAACTAGTGCTACATCATTATAGATTAACTGTTCTCCAAGTTATTCCAGTGACCCATTTTATATCTAATTTGAATGGTACATTCAATATTCAGGGACTTAATGTTCGATTGTTCGATTAACCATAACATTAATTATAGGGAACAGTGGTTCCAAAAATTCTGCCTTTTTTTTCTTATTATTATTTTAGCCTCTTATAAAATTGTACTATTGTAATAGGTTTTTCCTCCTGGCTAGTCTGCTAAATTTAACCAGTTTCATATGTAATATGTATATACAAGATTGCATAAATCCTTAGGTTCAATAAAATCACACTACTGATAGAGAACAAAATTAGAAAAACAAACAAATGAACAAAGAAAAAAATCCACAAGAATGCAAAAAGGAATAAAGAAATGATTATTTCCACTGCAGAGCATTATGGTAAATTTCCAATACATTAATTTACACATTGCTAAACAAGAGTCCTTGGTGCTTCTTTAATTACAGATGCCTGGTCTTACATCAACAATAAATGGTCATTTTAGATTACAGTTGGTATTAAAATGGCTGATGCAGACAGAGGTGTTTCATGTGTGTAAAATCAAAACCCATCATACTGTCATTTAGATTTATGTGACTAAAAGATTACTATCTGCCATTATTATAGATTTGTACAGAAAATCACTGTTAAGCAAGCGGTTGGAAGCCCAAACTCGAAATGACTAGTTTTTATAACAATTCCACTTTAATTTTGTCATGCTTCATAAACTGTTCAGATGCGCTGCTACTTTTAACACACCCTTGGTAAAGAATACAACTGCAAAACACCTTAACTGTTCCTCAGAGTAGACACTGTGTACATGCTGACTTTCAACCGATAAAAAAATTCTCTCAAAGTGAAACATTCAAAGGCATGGCAGAGTAATAATGTATTACTTTAATACACTGGTCTGTAGAAAGTCTGCGACAAGATTCTCGTGCATTGAGAAATACAGATTAAAATGTCCCAAGGCACTAAAATTCGGCTCATTTCGTAAGCTGGGCTTACCCATTTGTTCAATGTAAAATACTTTCAATGTGGTTTTATTAAAGGCACAAATTTGTTCCAAAGAGACTCGATCCTTCCAAGATTTGAATAACTGATTGTGAATCAGACAGACATTTAAGTGCATGTCTTCACTTTCTTTTTTTTTTTACCTCTTTTGAACAGTTATTTTTTTACTTATTCATTACTATAACAGGCAAACATAACTAGGCCAAAAAGTGAGGTTTAAGGCTAGGAAATGTAGATATTTTAACAATTTTCATAAATGTAACCCAACGTCTGTCTCAGCCATTTCAACTAGCATGAACAAGGGACCCATTTTACATCACAATCAAATAAGTTCTACACAGCCATGGTAGACGACATTTGACAATACAATAATAGACTTCAAGGTTAAAAAAAAAAATAAGTTAAAAGATTTCTTATTTTATATCCAAATTCTGAAGAATCCTAACTAAACAGACAGAAAAACAAACACCAGTCAAATGGAAACTAAAGAAAGCACCTTACGAGATACTCTTTTAAATTCCTGACAGCATACAAGTAGTGCACAACAACTAATGTTTCAAAACTGATTTCAGAATTTTACAAGTATTATTTGTATAAAAAGAAAATATATAAGCACTAATCCATATGGCCACTTAAGAATATTAACACAAATATTCATTCGTTACTATGACATTCCTTCACTGTAGATTACAGCCAATTCAATACTATGTTATCGTTTCTACTGAAAAATTGAACAAAAAAAAGAAACACAATCTTTATATTTAGTTAATAAAGAATTGTGATTCATTAGGATTTTTTGAATGCACATATAAATGTAAATAAGGTACTAGGTTCGGTCATTTTTCAAACTATTTCCTCAAAATGGTAAAATGAAAATGCAGTTATAAAATTGAAGTGAGAACAAAGAATAGTAAAGGTCTTTGGTAGAAACTACAAAAATGGGCATTCAGTCCATTAATATTGTCAGCAAAAGCAGTTGGCATAGTTGTCCAGTCAAATTAAACATTGAAAAACTGACAGTAATTGTACACCACTTCAGTTGAACTTTGAAACAAGTATAAACTACAATACCACTTTGGTTCATTTGAGTAAAGTCCACATTTGATTTGACCGCACTCTTAATTTGAGATATATAAATGTTGTGTGAAATCCCACACATTTCAACCACATTTTATAGTTCAACAAAAGCCTATGTTATGGTCCAATAACCAAATAATGGAACTAATCCCTCAACAAAGTGACACGTCTGCAAAACTCTTGAACACTCGAGTGTTGGAAACATCACACCCAGAGCTGCTTTGATCCATTTCAACCTATCTACGCCAACCATTGTACGAACGAGAACATGTCTTTGCTAATCGAACTAGAAGAGATAAGCACATAGTCAATGCGTTTGAAGCACTGCACAAAAATATTTTTGAATACTTTGAGCGATCGACTGCGATGCCCGACCAACAACTGGATAAGTCTGCTCAATACATTTGGCAGTGTGATCTAGAGCTTCAGCTGGTTAACAAAAGTTACACACCGACACATGCAGTGACAAATCAGTCCAAATGTCAAGAACATGAGCTACATACAGACCTTGTGGATTTAGACACAATGCAAGAAAGAAAGCAGAGAGAAATCATATATACACTGTCTTTGCCTCGTGAAGCTGAAAAAAGAGGGTCATTTAGATCCTCAATAACCATCCCTTTTGAAGTAAACTGTTTATCCCGATTTCAAACAAAAACAGAACTTGCACCTTTGTGTACCTGACAATTTACCGCACAAACTCGTTGCTGTAAATATGAAAGGAACAAGAAAAAAAAAAAAAAGTTTCAGATAACACAGTAGCAGGTCATTTCAATTAGTTTACCTAAGCACATTACACTGTCGAATTTGGATACGAAAAAACACCAATGATTTCTGTCTGTAAACACTACAGAGCACTACAATTCTACACATTTCAAGAAACAGAAATGTACTACGCCAGTTTAGTTTTTGCAATCAAAGAAACACACACATTTCCTGATCTGAATATTCTTACACATTTAAATTAAGGATGATTCGACATTTCCAACGATAATGAAGCTGCACCCAAAAAGCACCATCGTTAATGAAGCTGAGGGAACGATTCTTTAGCTGAACCTCAAGAGCTCAGGCACCGACCAGGGTGAAGTCTTTCAGAAATACGTTAGTACTGAATTGGGCCGGTAAATCCTCTGATAATATGGTACTACTGAAAAATATGTATTTGCAGAACTTTGCACAAGCTAATGGGATTTGTACTACAATCCTAAAATCTTCACAGATGCTTCGAATGTTTTTAAGGCAAGGCACTTAAGAGGGAGTGGCCAGGAATCAGATATTATGTTCTAACATATCTGAAAGGCTAAAGTCCAAAAAAGCTGAGGACTTCAGAACACATGTGCTCATCTAACATCTACATATTGTATATCTAAATAGTCACAATAAGACGGAGAAATTGACTAAATGCCTTAGCATACAGTATGTGCCTTACTGATATACAGCTGCTGGTTATGCCTAAAATGCATTCAAAGTTTGCACTTATTTGATTGAAAAATTTATGTAACAATAAAAGTAATATTAACTACTATTTAGTACTATTTTATATGAAAACTAACAAGTTATATACACTATACCAGGATTTAACAGTAAGAAAAAAAATGAAATATTCTATTATGTTTCACAGTACACACAAAAGCTTCATACTTTAGCATATTTGGGAAAAAAATATAAATCTAAGAAAATAACAAAAATAACCTACAAAGCAGCTTAAAGCAAAATGTCTAAAAAACAAAAACAGCCTCAGACAAATTTCCAAGTCAACAAAGTGCGTTTAACAAGAAATGAATCCTCTTCACACAACTAGTAGCAATAATGGCGTCGGACCGATGATTTTGTTGCTAACAGTCAAATCAGGGCCAACTGACTATGAATGCCAAAAGCAGTTATTAAGGGGAAATTGTTTAATGCTTTATGAAAATGGATAATCTAGCTTGTACAAAACAGGTATTGCATTTAAGTACTTGATTTGTGTCAGTCAAACACCACTTAGATTCCAATAAAACAAATCAATTGAATCACTATATGAAATACTGAGAAACAAAACAAAAAAAATGCTATTTAGAAACTGTAAGCATAATAATAATAATATTATGTATTAGTAGTTCTTCAAAGGGCTAAATCATTAAATAGTACCTTGGATAGCTGTACATCACCACTTCAATATTTTCGTCTTACAGTAAGGACATTCCGTTTTACCAGACGCACACTTCTGACAAAGTACATAATGTTGGCAAGGCTGCAGGACAATGGAACGATCATGCTTTTGGCAAACTATACATTTCTTTGACTGAAGCTGATATATTACCTGTGTTGAGAAAAAGAAGAGTTAACATCAGTCACACTCTGACAGATTCAATGCGGTGCGTCATGCATGACTGACTCATGTGGATGTTAAACCACGTTGCCTACTCTTCCCCCGTAAGCCACGCTTACGTCTACTTGACGAGAAGAGTACAATGGTCTACTTAGAGTGTGTGTAAATGTGACATGGTGACCTGGTATGTGTGTTGGGACCTGGTCCTTCTTACCCCGTCTATGAGGTCTAGGTCAGAGCGCAGCTGGCTCTGGATGGAGCGGAGCTTTGGCAGAGGGAGCTGGTCCAGCTCGCCGTAGCTCCGCAGGAGAGGCGTGTTGGGGGAGCGACACAAAACGTCAAAGTCTCCCTGCAGTTCCTTCAGCTTGCGCTCGGTGTCCTCCCGCTTCTGCTCCGCCAGCTGCCGCTCTGCCTCTGCCGATTTAGCTTGTTCTTTCGCTTCGTGAGCGTCTTTCTGCCACGCTTCACAGGCCTACGAGAGGTGCGTTTTAATGAGACGTTCCATCTGATAATAATGACTAAACTGATTCTACACCTTCTGGGCTTTTTTCAAGCCGCAAAGCTAAAGGAGTGCTGCGGGTATGACATTTTTTTTATAGGTCAAAACATGGAAACAAGTTCGCATTTCATCACTTCTGGTTCTATCGCCCCAAAGTCAATGGGTTTTTGGTTAAATGCCTGAAATAAGGTCTGTGGTGAACGCAAGCTCAAGATACTTTCAGGTTTACAATAGAGGTGTACACGAATAGTCGAATATTCGATCTGTAATTAATATTCGAAAAATAAAAATACTATTCGAATTTTACTATATTGCTATGCTGGCCGTAAATGCAGTGAATCTATGATAAATCCCACTAAAACTCACAGTTATAACTAAATCCAATGGGTGGCGCTGTGGAGCGTGTTAATAAGTTGATTGTATTTGATCACATAATGTCGTCGTCTGTCTCACGATGTTTGGAAAATTGAAAATGATCTTACAAAATGGAGTTACTTTTGATAAAATGAATTAATGAAACTGAATTATGATAATATCACGGCCCCACTGAGAAAAATCACATGAGATCCAAACACCAGGCGAATGAGGAAAGACAGCTGTCCATCGCTGCATTCACGAGTGCAGGTAAGCGCCGCTGTGCCCCGAGTGAGAGCGAGATAACTTATATGATAGCAAAATGATCTTGAGACAAATGATTCCTTTAAATTTCGTAAAGGGTTTAAAAACAGAAAACAAAGTTAGAAACTTCACTTAACACCGTTATATTTGTGTCTCTGCACCGTCTGTCAGCGGGGCACGTTTTCTCACACGAGAATAATATCATCCACATGATATTAATGTTTTCTCAACATGAAAATGTGAAACAATATAAACATGATAACCGACTCGTGTATATGTACGTTCTGCACGATAACTGGCGCAGTCTGCTTTATTAGCGTTTTTTTCCCGCTCGCGCTGCTTGAGCTTATAATGCTTTTGTTCTTTAGGCCTATATTTTTTGTTTACACACTGTTTAATGTTTTGAACTGAAAGAGAACCTTAAGATACAACGTAAGTTTGTTGTGTATATTGCCTAATCGCAAGTTTGTTCAGAAGTGATGACACAAACTTGAATAAAAAAAATAACGTCTTTCTCATTTTCTTAAAATAACAATTTAAATAAACGAATATTCGAATATTCGTTTTATATGAGCCCAAATATTCGAATACAATATTTTGGAAAAATGCCCATCCCTAGTTTACAAACACATATGTATTACCCCCTTATTTTTTTTTTTTTAAAGCTTTAAAGGTTTTCGGGGACATTAAACATCATCACACCGAACAGATAAACTCATCTACCCACTAGTCTGCTTTTACAGCCTTATTGTGTTTATAATCGCACTCTTGCAACTAACTCAAACTTTCAGGGAAAATCTTTTCAAATTTAGACTGAAAGAGTTGTCAGAAGCTTAATGGCGGTGATGTTGAAGCCAGTATTTCGTTTATAGTCTACATTCATCTTTTTACTTCTGGCTATTGTATTTAGGCTTCAAAATTCATAAAAGTTGTGTTCATTTGTGAAGATTATCGTGATTAACAAAATAGGTAAGAATAATAAACTTTTGTTGGTCATAGAGCTTATTTTCTGTAATAATCCAAAAGCCAATGGAAAAATCCTATTGGGTTTTTGTTGGCCTACAAAAGTACATCATCACTGCAGCACTCAATAGCTTTAAGGGGTCACTGTAAAATAACGGGCATCAATAAGCTAAGTAAAGCCGTGTCAGACTATATTTTCCACAATAAAACTAGGCATGAATCTCTCAGAGACAGGAGAATCTAATTGGCTGCTTGACAAAAGCATTTTTTTAAGCGTCACCCATCTCTTAAGGCCCATAAAAAAAAAAAGCAAGCACATCTTACCTGTTTGACTTGGTGCCAGGCCTCCTCCCATTGCTTTATCTTGCGCTTGGCTTCATCCAGTTCTCGAAGGAGCCGACCGATGTCTGTGCTGCTGGAGCCAACCGTGCTGGAAGTAAGGCTGCTGAACACTGGAGACGGGCTGGGAGAGAAGCTGCCACTCATAAAGTCCCATATACTCCCTGCTCCGCCATTCAGACCTAAGCCAAACAATTATTACATCAACTTAACTATTCCTGAGACTGATCATACTTAAATGTGTGGGGAAATAATAGTCTCAGCATTAGATGGCACACCCACGGACCACCTGATGCATACAGCACCACCTGAGCACACAAAAAAAGTTTCAATCTGTGTAGCTGGCTGCTACACAACTTACATGTTTTTATCAGTCTGTTGGGCAACAAGAGATTTATTGTTGGTTTTGCCAAAGTTTTGTTTAAAGCAGTTAGTTTTATGTAAATGAGATGAGCACTACTGTATATTCCACTTTGTTTTTATTTCCATTAAATACTTTAGGACAGACTGAGCACAAAGTCAGTCACAAAATGCATTTTCCCCAAATGTTTGCTACAACTTTATTCTGGTTTATTATTGTGATATCATCAGATATTTTAGATTTCCCCACCCTTATCATGCATCATGTCATGCAAAAATGAATTAATATTAAGCATCACAACTGTTTTCAATACTGATGATAATAATAATAATAATAATAAATCTTTCTTGAGCATCAAATCAGTATATTAGAATGATTTCTGAAGGATCATGTGACACTGAAGACTGGAGAAATGATGCTGAAAATTCAGCTCTGATCACAGGAATAAATGACCATTTTAAAATATATTCAAATAGAAAAGTTATTTTAAATTGTAAAAATATTTCACAATATTACTGTTTTTTTGCTGTATTATATTATATAAAATAAATGTAGGCTTGTTGAGCATAGCCTTGATATATACATATAGCATCAGTTTTTTTTTTTTTTTTAAGATTAATTAATTATTCAGCTAATATTCTTCAGTATTCTGAAACCTTACAGTTCTCACCTAAGGAGTTCTGCGTAGATGTTGGGGTTCCTAGAAGGCCATGCTCGGTTTTAACAGGTGGTGCCTGTGGCTGGCTCTGCTGGGAGGCCATTCCAGTGAGGAGAGACTGAGACAGGGATTGAGACAGCGAGCTGAGCGGGGAGGCAGACAAAGACGACGAGGAATGCAGAGAGGAAGACCGAGCCAGAGAGCCAGGAATATTAACAGGAGCAGAGCCTCCTAATAACCTCTGACCTATGGTGGACAAAAAGTGTTTAAACATTAACTGCATCATATACCTAATACAAGCCAAAACAAGCAAAAACTAACTAACAACAATAAAGTCTTACTTGTTAAACCAAGGCCATTGTTGTCTTGGTCCTCTAGCTCTTTGTCGAGGGAGGCAACATTGATGTCACTAAAATTTAGGTCAAGTGCAGATCCTAAGAGTAAGAAATATGGTGTGATTCCTTATTTTTGCAAAGTGGATATAAACAAAGACTTACAGAGACAATACTGCATAAATGTTTTCTAAAATAGAAACATGAAGTGATAAAAGGCTTGATAATTTAGTTATCCATCCTGGAAAACAATACATTTCAGTTCATATCCAAATCACAGTCTATAATATAACCATACATCAAAGGCTGTGTTTGGGTAATAGTCATATTTAACTTGAATTAGCTCAAAGAAAAGGCAAAAGCACTTACCATCCACTGCTGCTGAGTCATTGGTGCTGCTGCTAGTGAGCTTTAGTGGACTCGCTGACTTGTGGCTAATGCATTGCAGCAAATACACTTCCTTTGACTTCACTAATCGCTCTGCATTTATCTGCACTGCCTTATCTGGGCTGAGTCTGTCTCATGTACTTTTACTCTTGGATGTAGCCCTTGGCTAGACGGCTCTAAGATGAAAGAGTGCTGCAATGGACCTTACCTATTACTGACTCCACAGTATTGCTGCCTGGATAGAAAGGCGTGGCTTTTGCATTCATGGTTGATAAAGTGGTGGGTGACGAACTGTCAGATCCGATGCTGGAGGCCAAGCTGGACGTAATGCTTGATGTTATGCTGGATGCTAGTGGGTTCACCACCGAGAACACACCGCCGTGAGCCTGTGGAAGGAAGCAATATAATAATTTAAAAAGCATTAGTATAATTTTAAGAAATGGCTTCTTCATAATCAACAATGTGAACATTAATGTTGATTTTACTTTATTATAACTATTATTATTATCATCATTACTATTATTTAACCCATAACAATACTTTGTCTTTATAGATAATATTATACACTGCCCGGCCAAAAAAAAAGTCGCTGTTTGGATTTAAATAGGCAAATGCTTAAGAGTCAATGATTGGATCATTATTGCAGTTCTTAGAAATGTACTCTTTTGTATTCATGCTGGTTTAATAAGGTTTTATTTAAGGTATAAATGAAAAAAAGTGTTTTAAACATTAAGCAGTAAAGCAGTTTATGTAAAAGATTATGGCAAACTACTTAACATTATAAGGCTTTTTTTTTTTTTTTTGATTTTGAGTTAAGGACAGTTGTATCACCCTGACATTTCTGCCTTAATATGATTTGTTTTTAATTTACTATTTTACTGCTTTTTCATTTATTTATTTATTTGTAACTTTTTAGGTTTAACATTTGTTAACAATTTGTTTTACAGTACTTACAATAATAATAACAGTAAATTATGCATACTTACAAGCAACTAACCTAATTATGTAGTAAGTACAAGTAGTTCATTAATTTTACTCAGTACTTTTATAATTACACTATAACAAGGACACCTTACACTTACAAGTGTAACCTAACATTTAAAAAACAGTCTAAGTTTCGTATTATTTTTATACTATTATTTAGGGGTGTAACAATACACTCGTGTCACGATTCGATACAAATTGCGATACTGAACTCACGATACGCATCACGATATTTTAAGCCAAAATAAAGAAGAGGTTTTTTTTATTTTTACTTTTTTATTATTATTAAAATATATTATTATCAGGACCCAGAAATATTCCCCCATTGCATTATTATACATTATATTCAACATTATATATAGTCGTTTAATGTAGTAATGTCACTGAAACTCCGTAAACTTTATTTTTTCCCCTCACACAGTCCTCGCGCGTTCAATGCAGGCATTGGATCTCTGCCGCGTGCGCACAGACTATCCCGGTGCTCGCTATGTCATGTCTCTCCCGCTATTAATGCACTATGTCTATACATATAAGAATAAACCATCTAAAATGCTTAGATCATATTACTAAAACTAAATGTGATCTGGTGATTTAAATTATGGTTTCACTTCGAGGAGTGCGTGCTTCAGATGATCAGTGCAATCAATCACAGTTCTAATCCCAAGAAAGCATGTCAAAATGACCACTCTCAAACTGTAAATGTTTAGCTCATCCCAAAATTTTAATTCTGCATTTACTCTCTCATGTTGTTTTCGCGCGTCACGCAATAATTTGAATGTCCGTGTTTACTACAGGTTTTTTGGATCTTTTAAGTTTTAGAGGAATGGACTTTAAAATGGAGGAACAGAAATCTCTCGGGTTTCATAAAAAATATCTTCATTTGTGTTTGGAATGAAGGGTGAGTACATGATGACAGAATTTACATTTTTGAATGAATTATACCATATCAATACAGAAAGCTGAGCCTTGGATAAAACAACTCTATATTGTGAATCATATCGTTTGCATCAATGATACATATATCGATTAACGATGTAGCCTATCGTTACACCCCTACTATTATTCTCATTTATTATATGTTTCAGTAATATATAATATTAGTCTACTGGCACATTGTACATTTATGTATTATTGATGTGCATTGATCCTGTCAAATAAACCTAAAATAAAAATAAATAAATAATTTAGCTTCCATTTATTTATGTTTTAGTTTTGGTAGTTGTAGAACTTACACTTGTTTATTTCAGTTTATTGCCAAGGAAACATTTCTAATTTTCACTTAAGTTTAAGCATTTCATAAATAAATGTATAGTTTATTTTATTTCAGCTTTATTTCAATTAACGAAAATGATTTAAGATTTAGTTAGTGATAACAACACTGTTTTAAACATTGTCACATAAAAAAAACATATGCAAATACAATGATTTTTATGGCCTTATGTTCAGATGATATGTAATGTTATATGGTTTCTTGGAAATGAGGATGAAAACAGATAACCTGATCCACAGCTCTAACC
This sequence comes from Coreius guichenoti, assembly GCA_039654105.1. Taxonomy (NCBI): domain Eukaryota; kingdom Metazoa; phylum Chordata; class Actinopteri; order Cypriniformes; family Gobionidae; genus Coreius; species Coreius guichenoti. Next base: position 17,873,109 of record CM077171.1, read on the forward strand.
ACTTCATGTCTTTGCTTGACAATCGTTGCTTGTAAGGTTGTAAAATGAGTGAATATGAGGACTAGGTTGCTTTACCTGTTTGTCTTGATCCATTAACTTTTGATTATTTTCCCCAGACTGGCTCTTCTGGTTCTTTGCCTGAAATCAGATAATACATCATTTCATGTGACCTGATGTTGTTATGGCAGTGTTATTATGTAGGGAATTGCTACCTGCTCAGGAAAAGAAGACCAAAAAAAAAAAAAAGTTGTTTTGTTTGTTACAGTGTGCCATTACAACATGCTTCGTTTTGATATTTTATGATGACCACAACATGGATATGTGGCCTCTGGATGTCATTCTCAGATTACCACAACATTTAAATGATTATTTTAGACCTCAGAACATGAACAATAAATGAACAATATAAAAAAAGTTCATGTGACATTTCAAAGTCTAAGTATTAATACCTGCGCACACAATGATACCACACCCTCAATCTCAAAGACTGACGTGAAAGTTTCAACAACAACAACTGAATATTGACAACTAAAGACAAGTGATTTTCATTTGACAACAAATCACTGAAAAACACAAGAGGAAAGTGGTGAAATGAAAATGACCCACGGGCAAATAAATCAAAGTGAAGCTTGCAGTGTGTGTCATGCCTGCAGTCCTGCAGGAGATCCCTTTAAAAAGGGCTAGAGAAAACGGTCATGTGTACCTGATCCTCCCGTTCAAAACCCGGAGCTTTGGGATAGTTAGACGTCGGAGAGGAAACACTGGACGTGGTGGACTCTGAACATAAGCTACCATTAGTAAAGCATTTTGGCCTGCCGATGGGTCCAACTGGGGACAAAGAACTGTTGCTCCCTGAGCTTGGTGTTACAGTCGGACTATTAGAGCATGATACCTGAAGGAGAAAAGCACAAATGAGCTTAAAAAAATGTGGTTTTGGAGCCAGCCAAATAGGTGGATGCAGATGTGAGAGGATTTAGCTTCCAAAAATAGAAAAATAGCTCAATCAGGTCTAATTTTTGGTGTACCGTGAATCAAGAAGCATTTGAGTAGAAAGCTCTGATTTGAATTTGAGGTATTCTCGCTTTCCAACACAGACTGCAAAATTACGTAGAAATGAATGCAAAGAAAACTAAATGAAACACTGCGGAAATGAAAAGGAAAACAGTAGCTTTAACAACAAAACAATCAACTGCTTCCTAAATTAAGGACCTTTTCTCTACCACAGACAGATGCAAGACAGGTGTGAGAAGATGAATGCAAACATACGTTTCCTGTCTGGCCGTTGTTGCTCGCGCTGCTGGTGATGCAATTCGTGTTGGCGCTCCACTCGCTGATTGGACACTCTGGATATTGCTGGGAGCCCAGCTTGGACTGAGAACCCGACTGCATTGCTGTGAGAAACGTGCTCATGGTCTCCTCTGTGGAAGGGATTCCTTCAGACACACAAACATACAAATATTCTTTAGGAGTCATCAACTTAGGGCTGCACAATATGAAAAAAAAAGTGTTTTTTCTGCTAAAAACATTGATTGTGATTTAAAATGCAATTTTAAAAAGTTGTATTTTTGGTTTGCGTGCTTGTTTTTGTAGGGCTGCACAATTTGGCCAAAAATTTGTGATTACATATCAACGTAAAATAAATACAAATATTACTATTGTAGTTTTTGTAGTTATTACTGCAAAATTCTTAATTTCTTGATTTTGAAACATTAAACCCAGGTTATATACTCAATATAATATAATATACAACATAACCCCAATAACCAAGGTTTTATTTTTGCGCAAAACCACAACAGCTGGTTTATTAGCACTTATTAGAAGTTTGGTTGGTGCATTTTGCGTTCCCAAATGCATGTTATAAGCAATGCAAACCTGCTGAAACATCTGAAAACATGAAACATGCAGCACACAGAGTTATTGGTTACACTTTATTTTAAGGTGTCCTTGTTAAAGTGTAATTATACATTTAAGTACAGAGTAATATTAACTAACAACATGTACTTACTATAGTATAAGGGATAGGATTAGCTTTTGGTTTACAGTTAGTTGCATGTCATTATGCATAATTTACTGTTATTACTATAGTAAGTACATGTAAGAAGGACACTTACCTAACTATTGAATTATATAGTCATCTTTATAATCATGCTTACTTTCCACATGTGCAAAAGCACAGAATGGTCCCCTTGGACAGTATCCAGTTTGCCTCATGTCGTTGCATTTAGTAGATTTGTAAATCTTGAAACAGACATAGAAGTTGGTTAGATGAAGAAAATAATGTAAATAAAAAAATAAACTCAAAGTCAATCAGTCAATGTTGTAAAGGTGTGGCAGTCTCACCTCTGGGTGGAACTGCTGTTCGGTGCGAGAGTGGCAGTACTGACAGCTGTCCCCACTCTCACACTTGGAGGGTTCGCCCCACTCATCGCCGTGCTTTACACTTGGGCAGGGCGTCGACCTGCCAAAAGGGATTCAGTTTTATGTTAAATCCAACAGGTATTGAGTGTTATGTTAATTAAAAATAGTAATGCACAGAAATGCGTTTTTCTCCTGAAACCAAAATTAAAAGTTTTCATTTACCTCAAAACCGAAAATAAACTTGTCGTAGTAAAGTTCTCCTCTTGATATTACAGCCAAACAAATTATACATATTGCTAGTCTGCGTGCTTTATTGCATGACATGGAGGCGCTGACGTGATCACTTGCATTTCTTCCTGATATCAGCGGAAACAACTTAAAATACTTTGTCATTTTTGGTCATACAGATAGGAGTAATACATCATTCAAAACTGTTATTTGTGTAAACTCACAATAACAAGGAAACATTGTGCTTTTGTAAATAAAGAAAACAAACAGGAATGTGCTTTCTGCCGCCTCGGTCTCCGTGAACTGGAGCGTGTAACAAAAATGAACCAAAACTCAGCGTATACTCAAAGACATGAGAAATATAGCTATAGAAATCTTGAAATGTCTACTTTAAAAAGAAACAAATCAAATCGAAAACAAATACTCTCTGATTATTTAATCCATATGAAAGGTGCAGTTCTCTCTATAGCTGCGTTCACTATAGGCTACTGCAGAGATGGCGAGGCAGCATCATCATCTTCATCTTTGCAGCCAACACTGACTCAGAAAACACTAGTTTAATAATAAATAATGTCTCCTTGCTATTTTTTCCGACACATTCATAATTATTACTTTTGCCGTTACTTTGCGGCAAGCTTTATGTGTGCGCTTGAGCATTGAATAGGCATATATATATATATATATATATATATATATATATATATGTGTGTGTGTGTATATGAATGTATGTATATATATATAAATATATATATATATATATATATATATATATATATATATACACATAGACATATACTCACCTAAAGGATTATTAGGAACACCTGTTCAATTTCTCATTAATGCAATTATCTAATCAACCAATCACATGGCAGTTGCTTCAATGCATTTAGGGGTGTGGTCCTGGTCAAGACAATCTCCTGAACTCCAAACTGAATGTCAGAATGGGAAAGAAAGGTGATTTAAGCAATTTTGAGCGTGGCATGGTTGTTGGTGCCAGACGGGCCGGTCTGAGTATTTCACAATCTGCTCAGTTACTGGGATTTTCACGCACAACCATTTCTAGAGTTTACAAAGAATGGTGTGAAAAGGGAAAAACATCCAGTATGCGGCAGTCCTGTGGGCGAAAATGCCTTGTTGATGCTAGAGGTCAGAGGAGAATGGGCCGACTGATTCAAGCTGATAGAAGAGCAACTTTGACTGAAATAACCACTCGTTACAACCGAGGTATGCAGCAAAGCATTTGTGAAGCCACAACACGCACAACCTTGAGGCGGATGGGCTACAACAGCAGAAGACCCCACCGGGTACCACTCATCTCCACTACAAATAGGAAAAAGAGGCTACAATTTGCACGAGCTCACCAAAATTGGACAGTTGAAGACTGGAATAACGTTGCCTGGTCTGATGAGTCTCGATTTCGGTTGAGACATTCAGATGGTAGAGTCAGAATTTGGCGTAAACAGAATGAGAACATGGATCCATCATGCCTTGTTACCACTGTGCAGGCTGGTGGTGGTGGTGTAATGGTGTGGGGGATGTTTTCTTGGCACACTTTAGGCCCCTCAGTGCCAATTGGGCATCGTTTAAATGCCACGGCCTACCTGAGCATTGTTTCTGACCATGTCCATCCCTTTATGACCACCATGTACCCATCCTCTGATGGCTACTTCCAGCAGGATAATGCACCATGTCACAAAGCTCGAATCATTTCAAATTGGTTTTTTTGAACATGACAATGAGTTCACTGTACTAAAATGGCCCCCACAGTCACCAGATCTCAACCCAATAGAGCATCTTTGGGATGTGGTGGAACGGGAGCTTCGTGCCCTGGATGTGCATCCCACAAATCTCCATCAACTGCAAGATGCTATCCTATCAATATGGGCCAACATTTCTAAAGAATGCTTTCAGCACCTTGTTGAATCAATGCCACGTAGAATTAAGGCAGTTCTGAAGGCGAAAGGGGGTCAAACACAGTATTAGTATGGTGTTCCTAATAATCCTTTAGGTGAGTGTATATATGTATATATACATATATATACTATATATATATATATATACTCTATTGGGTTGAGATCTGGTCTATATATTTTAAACGCTCATTATGGTTTAGTATTCTCCTCATTATTTAAAGGGGACATATCATGAAAATCTGACTTTTCCCGTGTTTAAGTGCTATAATCGGGTCGCCGGTGCATCTACCAACCCAGAAAACGTGAAAAAAGACAACCCAGTAACTTTGTTTTGTTAAGCCTTTTTCTACAAGCATATGAGAAAAAGAGCCACTCAGATTTCTCTCCCCTTCTGACATAGGAAGGGGATCTATTATAATATTACCACCCCTTAATCTGCACGTTTCCACCCACAGCTCTGACAGACTGTTCCGTATTAGCATAGTTTCCGTCCAGAGCGAGTTGTACACTGTTCGCCATTTTCTCTGCGCTCGAGCAGCTATAGCGACAACAATGTTTTGTAAGCAATGGAGGTGCATTGCCTGAACGAGAAACAATTCAAGGCAGGTTTTGCTAAAAAGTTAAAGCTCAAGGATGGATCAGTACCAACTATTCGTGATCCAGCTTATAGTCTCCTGAGCCAGAGCGATACTGGTCACGGCAATAATGAAAGGGAGAGCACGCACTTTATTACAGTTCATCGGAGTTGTTTTACAGATATAACGTTTACAAGTTTATCAAGCACCCCCTGAAAAGGCATAAGGTCTGTATACATTTGTTTACTGTTAGTTGTAACGAGTGTTATTGTGTAATTCGCTGTGTATGCTGATGATAATGCAAGGGAGAGAGAGTTTATGGATAAGACTTTAATGTGCACTTCTAATAGTGGATAAAAGCAAGATGGCAACATAAGTTAAAACGGAATTAAACTAAAAAATACCTGTTTGCATTTAAAGGGACATACACAAAAACGGTGTGTTTTTCACATCACCTTTAATAGCGTCGCTTCCACTCTCGGATGAGTTTTAGGTGACATGGTGTCAACTTCGGTTTTGTTTGGGAATATTTGCTTTTGCAATAGCTCACCTGTATTTGAATTTTCTGGGATTTCTTCTCCTATCTCTGCTGTTGTGATAGTGGGGACAGGCATAGCCCTGCCTGCATAGACGTGGAGGCTTGGTGCACTGCTCGGTTTTGTAGTTGGCCAAAACAAAATTGGTGTCTGCAAAAAAAGGGGGAACAGAAACTGAATATGATTGAATACAGTGTCATTTTGTAACATTGCCACTGAGATGAGTATCATCTTATTTCTGTTATACTGGGCTTGCATTAGTGTGGGAAGGTTTTGTCACCTTGCCAGCGTGGGTCCTCATTTAGGGTCTTCTCAATCATGGCCTGGCTGGCCAGCACACCCGGCTGCAGGTCAGGAATTCCCTCCCCGGATCCCAACTGGCCGTTCTGCAGAGCTTCCTGTGCTTGGATCTCTCTGTGAACATGATTATACAATTCAGCCAACCCATTCAGAAGCACCACAAAAAAAATCCCCCAAGATTGGTCTTGATGCAACAGCTATTTCCACATACACGTTGCTAGGCAACTGCTGAGATGGCATATTTCTTGTTATTTAAATCACTGGTAAGCCACAATTCCAGGCCAAAACCAAATCGTTTGTGGCTATGCTGTGCAGACTGCTCGGCAATGCAAGTAGTGTAATTAATGTTATTAGCAAAACAAAAAGGTACATATCTGCAAATTAGATTAAGCACCCTAATAAGTGCTCCGACTGCTCGCTTATGAATTGAATACATATGCAAATACCTATGATGCTAATCAACTGAAAATGTGTGCAGCCACGCCCACAACAGCTTTTTTCAACTGAAAGCAATTGTCATAAAACAATGTCTAGCGCAAACTGCTGTTATTTTGGGATTCACAGCTTTTACGTTAGTTGGGGGTTGGGAATCCTGGCACAAGGCAACGAACTTCCTTTTCCAACTCCTGCCCTTTAGTGTGAGGATTCCTTGTTCTCTAAAGGTTCTCTGTTCACACCAAGACGAATGTTCTGTGTGAAAATTCGGTGCAATTAACATTTTAATTTGAATGAACAGCTGTTAACGAGTCTGTTCAGACTGACACAAACATTTGCATGTGACAGACCTCTTTTCCATCGCACTGCCAACCAATCAGATTCTCGCTTTTGGTCACATGCACAGAGCCACTAGCTATGTTTCAATTTAAAGTTGCAAATTGAAGTTATGCACAAAACTGGAATATCGCATAAAACATTTGCGAAAAAAGCAGCAATTCCATCTTGTGTTCAAGAGAACAAAATTGTTACTTCCTGGGAAATTGGCGTTATTTTTATTGCCGTTATTTGGCATAATTTTTTTAATTTATGCGCATCTTTCTCTTTTTCATCCAGCGCTTTTTATGCGATATCCCAAAATGCACATAAAAATAGGTGGATGGAAACATAGCTACTAGGGCTGCACGAAATATCCTTTTTAGCATCGATATAGGGATTGTTAATCCATGTGGACAAGGCACCACGGTTCGAAATGCACGTGATTCTCGGATTAATTGCAAAGTTTAACCATTACACAGCGAAAGTTTATCATTTGCATGTGTTTTAGGTCCTGTCAGTTCAAACATTCAAATGATTTGAAACCAGTTTGAGTGCAAAAAGATGCGACAGAGAGCTCAATTCTGAACTTGCTGAATTCCGTTCTCTTTTGCGTCTATTTGTGCTTAAACGGACACATACATGCAAAATTATCTCAAAATGCCCATCTTTGCAAGTATCCTTGTAAACACGGTCGCTTATGGCTTAGGTGAACAAACAATTGAGAAAGAAAACGGATGCGTATCATTATATTGAATCCTTGCATTCGGTCTTAAAGTGACAGCAGCCTAATATTCCTGCTGCTGTCATTATGATAATCAAACAACAAAATACAAACAGAAAATCTCTTTTGTATTAAATATTACAAATATTAATTATATTTCATTTTTTACAGTAAACACTATGCAGTGTTATTTTACATTTGATTATTCAATTTCTGTACCTGAATACTGTTAGATTTACCTGAAAAACATAAAGAGATGATTATTTCATTTGTATCTTTGTTCTATTGTATTTATCTATGCTTGTAATTTGTTTATTATTTTCTATGCAGATTCACTCCCCTACAAAATCACCCTAATCGTTTAAGAATGATTAATTATTTTCAAAAAGAGCTATTCAAGTTAACTGGTGAAATTTTTTTCATAATCGCAGAAAAACAAAATATCATATTTTTTTTCCCAATATCGTGCAGCCCTAATAGCTACTGATGTTACATAAAACTATGACTTGGTCGCGTTCATGAATAGACTATTTTGCTAAGCGACAGTGAAAATCAGAAAAAGAATCCCTCTCTCTTTTCTCTGTACTTGTATTTGGTATAACAAATGCAAAAATCTTGAATGGCTATTTGAAAACACGTAAATACTCTTGGACTTCCATTCCTCTCTGAGACAAGGGAGTGTCAGAAACGGAAAGTTGCGTAGCGCTTTTGTGTACCAGAGTAGCTGTGTTATTTCTGCTTTGCTGTAAATGCAACAGAGTGTAAATTTGCATTTACATGAATTTGTCTGTAGAAAAATTTACGCACAAGTCAAGGGACATGATCATTTGCATACTTTTTTTCAGTCATATATATTTATAATTTATATTTATATATTTGCCAAGGACACAAAGGGGAAAAATTGCTACCTGATGTCATAAACTGGTGGCCGCAGGTCATGTGGTCCATGAGCGAAGGCGCAGTGGAGGCCGTTCTTTACACAATGTCCACGGGCATCTGTCTCATGGATGCAGGTGCCGGTCTTGTAGTAGCGTAAATGGTACTTGCGCTCTGTGTCACCGGTGGTCCGGTGTAAGTAAGGGCAACTGTGAGGAGAAAAGCACCAGCTTATCAGTATAAATGCTGATGAAAGTAATACATTCTGTACATTCACTACTATTGCATTTTGTTGTTACAAAACAACTATATGATTGTGTTGTAACTGCACTTACCTGCCCTACAACTATTTCGAACATACTACAATGTGCCTGAGCGACAGAGTGAGATATAAACAGACAACAAATCTTGTTTTATTGCTATGACAGGGTGGGAAAATGTGTGGAAGCATGTGTGAGAACTCCCTTTATTCCCAGCACAGCAACTGCAAACTACACTATAAATAGTACTGAATCTACCATTTCCAGAGGCAAAATGAGTTTGATTAGAGTAGAGGAAGTACACTTGCTGTCACTGTTAAAATATGTAGTTAAATTACTGCTTGTTTTAATAAGGTTGTTTCTTGTTTCCACATGGGAACATATGCACACTATTTTAAAATAATTATGGTAACTAACTACATTATCAATTATTATAACTATATTCAAATTATTTTAAAATTCATCAACAAATATATTTTTGGACAGTTTATTTTTTTTGCCACTTAAATAAATGTTAAATGTACCCTGTAATACAAAGAGACATGAAGAGCAACAAGCACCAATGTCACTGCAAAGTGCAAACCTCTTTCACAACTTTAAAACAGTCCAACACTTGTGAAATACTTCCTGACTGGAAGTTGTTCTGCAAGATATGTTGGTATACAGTGGATGTACATTACAATATGATATTATGAAATATATGTGTATTCTTGGTGCTGTTCACAGATAACTGCACTTTTTAGTTTTAAAATGCATTAAAATTGACTGAGTAATGCATATTGCTGATACATGGCAACACAAAGCAAACGATTGGTTAGGAGAACCAGGTATTTATAAGAAATATGCGTTTAATTTTTAAGACAGGATTTAAGGCACAGAGCAAATGGGGCTGTGACAATGCAAACAGCCTGGAGGAGAGCAGATTTATACTGAAAATGCTACATACCCAATAATCTTCTCAAATATAGCAACTGCATCTTGTTCAAGTAGCAACAGTAACTATGGCAACAGCAATGATGTCACCATAGGACGGCTGCTACTGAATGAATGTGTGATTTATGCCTACACTGAAACTATGTGACATACATTTCAATTCGGCAGAGACGCAAGACAAATAGTTTTTTGTAATTATTTGACCATTTACATTAGAGCTTCATTTGAGTAAATCAGTCAGGGCCTAAAGTGTGTTAAAAGACAAAGAATAATAATAGTAATCCAATTACATTCAGTTCAGGTGCAGGCAAAGAAAAAAAAAATACAATGAATTAAATACTTGCATTAGCACCAGTGTCTATAATTATTTTCATGTTGTGGTCGATAACTATTAAATGGCCAAAACAAACAAACACAACTATTTTTCTAAAAATAAAATAAACACCTAAATTTTTTTTGTAAATGTAAATGTTGTAATGTAAATGCTGTAGGCATCACAACATTGCCATGTAAGGTATGAGATATATGGATAAATACTAATTTTGAAATGAATGAGATAAGAAAATTCCTATATTAAATATGACTCATCTATTAAGAAATGGGTCTCTTCGGCTATGTTCAAACAAATCAGGCAAATCATATTTTTTTCCTGATCTTTTCAGGTGGACTGTCCACTCTATTAATTGCAAGTGATCAAATAAGATTTGTGTGTCCAAACTCCAGACATAACCAACCTATCTGCATGGGCTGCTTTAGTAATGACGTACACGCGTATGTGACGAGGCTTTCAAAACAGATGTAGAAAGGTGCATCATCTCAACAATTTCGTTCTAGCCTTTGTCAGTCTCCTACGCAGTTTCCGTTGTAAACAGTGTAGCGCTTTCGAGTTCTACGGCAGTTAATTAAATTGCTGTCTATGGAGGGGTCAGAGAGCTCTCGGAGTTCATCAAAATATCTTAATTTGTGTTCTGAAGATGAACGAAGATCTTACGGGTTTGGAATGACATGACGGTGAGCAATTAATGACACAATTTTCATTTTTGGGTGAACTAACCCTTTAAAGCTACATAAAGGCAAAAGCAAGGAAGCAGAAAATATGCAGAAACAAGCATCCACATTTAAATATTGAACAACACCAATATTTTATTAAGACTTTAATATTGGCAGATAACCTATATGGTTCCTGTGTATTGTGTAACCATGCCATTACAATACAAACTTATTTACGAAAAAACTTGACAAGAATCCACGTGACACCTGACTAGCAGTAGTGTCACGTGGACACTTTTATTGAGCCTTTGAACTCTACTTTAGTACTACCTCAGCAAAGTTAAAAATACAGTTTCAACGAGTAAATAAGAAACTAACATCAGTTAAACCACAAACAAATCGCATAGATTTAAACAGCCCACGATAATATTCATATATGTTACCCTGGACCACAAAACCAGTCATAAGTCGCACAGGTATATTTGTGGCAATAGCCAACAATACATTGTATGGGTCAAAATTATCTATTTTTCTTTTATGCCAAAAATCATTAGGATATTAAGTAAAGATCATGTTACATATTTTGTACATTTCCTACTATAAATACGTAAAAAAAAATGTATTATTAGTAGTAATATGCATTGCTAAGTACTTCATTTGGACAACTTTAAAGGCGATTTTCTCAATATTTAGATTTTTTTAATCTATAAACCTATGCTAACAAAACATACATCAATGGAAAGCTTTCAGATGATGTATAAATCTAAATTTCAAAAAAATTGACCCTTATGACTGGTTTTGTGGTCCAGGGTCACATATAAGCAAATAACAGAATTCCCCAAAAGGGATCAATAGATTATTTTGTGCACAATGTTTTCAGTTCATTTTTAAACAAATGAACTGAGAACAAAATATATAACTGGAGTAAATTTAGACATGATGAGAGTCATGAGTTTAAATATCTATACTAAATAACTACAACGTGCTTTGTAAACACATGAGTTTTTATGAAGAGAGGGAATCGTGAACATTGTAACAGCAATGAACCAATCAAAAAAGAAGTACGTGCACAGGAGAGCCAATCACAAGCTAGAGAACAGGGGGCGTGTCTTTGGGTTCCCTAAGCGCAACACACACACACACAAGGATGGCAAGAAACACATAAGCCTGGCAGCCAGCTGACCTTCACTTCCGAACTGAATATATATATTTCTGTTACACACAGGGCAAACTGGGAACTGAGAGACGAGCCATCAGTCAAAAGTGGAAGTAACTCGAGATAAATACACAAACACATCGAGCAAACGGCAAAAACTGTAAATTGCAGGAGAAAGGTATTAGGCAATATCCGATATACACGGGGGAGTGAAACATTAACAAAGTAAACACTATAGTGAATTCACATGACAACTGCTCAACTTCATGTTTTATGGAGAGGGAGTGTGCTACAAAAAAACAATACGACGTGCTCGTGGTTAACGAAAAATCGACAAATTGATTCCCAGCTGAAATCAGTGACGTCAGTTATTACAAATATTGAAACAAAAACACGTCTTCGTTTTGAGCAACCCAGGCCCAAACAGGAACACTGTCTATGTAAAATAAACATGACTACAACGTGCAATTTTACTATCATCTGCAATATGATTTCTCAACTGCAGTATATGCCTAAATAATAATAAAAAAAAGTTACTTACTCGTCTCCATCGGGGCATATTCCTGTTGTTTCATCATACTTCGTGCAATATACATCTGGGCTGTAATTAAAAGTCCCGTCTCTTCTCCGTATGGGTCTCCGTCTTCGCTGGTTTAGAAAATGCCAGTGGAAACAGGTAAAGGGTCTATGCTGTGTGCATTTGTGCTGCAAAAACAGTGGGCACTGCTCGGTCCTGAACTCCTTCAAATATCTAGAATTGAAATGGAAAAGGCACGGTCAAAAGCTTCATAAATCAACCACCTCCGCACCAAACACTACGCTTGACTGATGTAAACAAACACAGTAATGTCAAACTACGTTCAAAGCTGGGATCTGTGGTGGCTGTTACACTGCGTAGTTTCTTATACGCTACCATTCCACAACAAAACTAGCCCTAGATAAATATGTGACGTGATAAACCACATTTTCAGCAACTATAAACATATAATGTTCATTTTACGTGTGTATAAACATCTAAATGGGAACGGAATGTGTTTTATAGCGTTAAAACACCACTGCATCAACTGTAGCCACTGTGAGCCATTTATCAAGGCTCTCCACTACAACATTAGAAGCTTACGCCAAGTACTCCGCGATTAGCGTTCAGAGTTACGTACAATCTTCGACGTACGTTCCATTCAAACCAACGGTGCGTACGGAGGGAAAATAACGTAGAGTAAGAAACACGGGCCGAGGAAGGAAGGAGGCGGATGCAGCTAACAAACCAGCCTGCTAGCTACATCTAGCGAGCGTCTGGACTCGCTCGCGTTGTTGCTGTGCAGTGTACATGTCTTCAAGCTTTTTTTACACAAGCAGGCTTTGAGCAAATAAGCGAAGAGCACTTTCTTAAGTTTTAAATTGCACAACGCGTTAATACCGAAAACAATGCAATGTTTAGCGGAGATGAGGTTGTTGATTTGATCAACATTGAGATTTGAGAGGCGCGTGCATTCGGAGGAATTTACAAAAGGAAAAGCACCATTTTAAAACGCACAGAGGGAGAGGAAACAGCACGCGTTACAAACATAAATCCGACAGTCGACTGTCGAAGAGTCATCACGCTCCACAGAAACGTATTTTCGTCCGTTTAATGTTTACTTTACTTACGTATAGTGGGTTGGTTTCTCGGTTTGAGGAGAAGCACTCGCCGCCGTTTTCGAAACCGACGGCATTTTCAGTCAAAACAATAATAGCGCGTGCGCGGGGACCCTCTCGTCTACTCATGCTCTCGCGCGCCGCTGCAAGGCCAATATGAGCAACTGGCGGGACAAACAAATAGGAGACAATGACCATGCTGCATAGCAGCAGTGCCATAATGCAACCCTAGTGTTTATTTAGACTGCAACGTGTTGTTCTACAAAATTATTCAGAAATATAACAAAATAATAAAACATATGCCGCTTATTTATCTATTGGCATTCGAGTGCAGTGTTGATGCTTATAATATTAACTGGTTTTCTGGTTTAAGACCTTTTTTCGCTGTACTTTGACTGCATTTAAAATGTATGTTTTTGAAGTTATCTGAAAAAAATACATAAACAAATTCCTAAATGTGAGATTGGAACTTAAAGTACATAGTATTACTCCAGTTCCCGTATTATCTATTGAAAATCAACTTTTTTTTTACTCAAATTTCTTTTTATTATTATTATTATTACATTCTCAGCTGTGGGACAAACATATATTCAAAATTATTCTAAAAGGTAAACAATGAACCGTAAAGAAAGCGAAACGGCTTAGAGGAGGAGTTTGTTTTAGGTTAAACCAATGATAAACGAATACGTCATATATGGGCGTGTATACGCGGCAAGCGCCAGAAATATATAAATAGAAGCCTAACCCTCCCATTTTCAAATACGAGATCTGCCGTGGGTGAAAGATCGTGGTTCAACGAGGTTTATGTGAGTAAACTTTGAATTATTTGGAAGTTATTTCGACATTAGACCGTAGTTCCATTAGAGCTAGTTTAAAACAAAACCATAAGCCATTTACTGAGTTGATCAAATTTTCCGTTTCTCGTGCTTAGTGATGGGTCATTTGCTGGCTAATTTGTCGGTTTGAATTAATATTTCTAACACTCTCTTTTCCTTGAACATAGTTCATTTAAACATTGTGGCGATTTTAGACTCGCTAAAAAACGGGCGGGCTTTTAATTTAAGTATAAGTGGTATCTGATAATTCTGTGCTGGTTTGTTAATCTATGGTTTTGCCCGCCATTTTGGACAATGGTCTGTTCAGTTTGTTCCTGAAGAGGTCGAGGCGAGTTGCCGGTTATTCGGAATGCTGCATTCAATTAATTTTCCCCTGTGCCTCTGCACACTTTCCTGCTCTTTCTACCTTATGCAAGTGCTATATTCCTGGTTGAAAATGAGTTTCGTGGTGGGGTGATGTTTAATCTGCTGCATAGAGGGGTGAACCGGGTCCTGCTGCAGATGGAGGCTGATACCGGAGCGGCTGTTATAGTTACAGCAGCTCCTGTCGTCTGATGCACATATACACCTGCTATGCTCGTTTGGTTGTTCAAGACTAATTACGCATGGGTTTTAGTTGGTATGTTTAAATTCCTATATTGTGTGCACTTAACCTTGTACATTTTATAAAAATAAGACATTTTATATCAAGTAGCTGCAGCTCTTGAGCGGAAGTGGTAAGGACAAACCGCAAGACCCGGATGATGCCGCCATTTTAAGTTATCGTTTGAATTTAATTTTAAAACGGGAAGAATTCAGTATTTAAAGATTCGTTCTTGTGGTGGTTATTTTTATTCTAGAGACTGAGAAACAATGGCTCGTACCAAGCAGACCGCGCGTAAATCCACCGGAGGAAAGGCGCCAAGAAAACAGCTGGCGACTAAAGCCGCTAGGAAGAGCGCGCCCTCTACCGGTGGCGTCAAGAAGCCCCACAGATACAGGTGGGTCTGATTGAGAGACTGCTGTTTTTAACTGAAAACACATGATTAATACAGTTGATGATAACGGGTAAATCATCGTGATGTTTTTTTTTTCTTTTCTTTTTTTCCCCTCACTTTAGGCCTGGAACTGTTGCTCTGAGAGAGATTCGTCGTTATCAGAAGTCAACAGAGTTGCTCATCCGCAAGTTGCCATTTCAGCGTCTGGTCAGGGAGATTGCACAGGACTTCAAAACTGACCTGAGGTTCCAGAGTGCAGCCATTGGTGCACTTCAGGTGTGTTATTGTTTGTTTAATAATAATAATATTATTATTATTATTATTATTATTATTATTATTATTGTTTGTTTATTATATATTTTAAGTGTACTCGTATTGAGCCAATATTAACTTTTGCTTGTCTTTACAGGAAGCAAGTGAGGCCTACCTTGTCGGTCTGTTTGAGGACACTAACTTGTGCGCCATTCATGCCAAGAGAGTCACAATCATGCCCAAGGATATCCAGCTTGCAAGGCGAATCAGAGGAGAGAGGGCCTAATTTTTAATTTTGTTTATTTTTTTTCTTACTTTTAATGAGAAACACTCAAAGTAAAAGCAATGGATTTGTACATTGGAGTCATTTTGTAAAGCATTCCTTACAGACTCAGGTTTTTAAAGTGAGTGTCTAGATTAACCATTGTAGAGCTCATTGTGAAGCCGCTTTAGTTGCATGCTTAAAATATTTATCACGCATCTTTTACATTGATCATTGGGTTGTAAATAAAATTACTCTACCTCAACTGTGCTCGTTATTGTTTTTTTTGAATATGCTTTAAATCTCTCTTTTAATTGTAACGCTTAAATTATACTATTAGACTATTATACTGCAGTGCCAGTGTTGTGTTTTAGTTGAAAGCTGAAGTCAAGTTTTACTCGTGTAAAGCTGCCTGGTTTATGTAGACTAGTATTTCCACCACAAGAGGGCAGGATCGTGTCATTTTGCTGCAGTTCGCATTTTCATCCAAGCTGTCATCAAATCCTGTTTAGTTTTTGTATTTAAGTTGTTAGCAGGGGGAGTCTTGCTCTTCCTACATTATGCGTAGAATACACCATATTTCTATAATTTGAGATGTTTTGCTTTTCAAAAACTTAAGGGAAAAATCCAGTATCTTAAATTTAATTAAGTGCCGAACATGTTACTTTTTACTTTTAACGAAAGTCATTTCTTTCTAGAAATGTCAACTCTTACATAGAAATTAGGCAATGTGTAGAAGTAACAGTTTGATGGTAAAACAGTTTGAAAGCAAAGTATTGCACGGTAACAGAATTGACAAGGTTTATGGACAATTTAATGTTGTAGAATTAGGATTGTGACTATTTAGGGCTTTTAGAAATTAAATATTACCTAAAATATTTTGATTACAGAATGATACATGATAGAAAAAAATACACTGACTAATTCGGACAAAAAAATGACGACACCAAATGTACGTGCAATTATAGAATCACACTAATACGCAGCAAACTGGCCAAATTAAACCTGCAATGTGTTTAAGACATCGATGTAGCATATTACTCAATGCTGTAAAATTATTCAAATAGTTTAAATGGGAGTATACAGTGCACTGTCTAGTATGCTAGTTTTACTGGAAATGTAAGTTGCACTGCATGTTTAGCTTTGACAAAACTGACTGGCTGCTGGATTCTTTGGGGACATAGCACGTTTAGCCCACACTGAACGAAGCTGATTAATTAATAGGCTGTTACTTGACAATATTGGACATATTTCACTCTCTTAACTCGTCCAAAACGCTGAGGTGCCATTATATTATTCCACATATTACAAAATGCCATTACTCTGCACCGGCAAACTTTTCTCTTTATTAATCTCAGTTGCCGACTTTGACTGGATTCTTATCGTCCTGAACGTGCTCGTTGTTGGCGCCCTCTCGTGGTCAGTGGTGAATTTGCGCTTCTATGATTTTTTATTTTATTTTATTATTATTATTTTTTTTTAAGCGTGTTAACCCCGGTTTCACAGACAAGGTTTAAACTAGTCCCAGACTAAAATGCATGTTTGAGCTATTTTAACTGAAAGCAACTTGATTAACTGACATAGGCTATCTTAAATTAAGGCAGTGCCATTGTTTGGCCTCAAGATGCACACCAGTAATGTTTGTTTCTAAGCCACATTTATAAAAGCTACTTAAATTAAACTAAAGCTTAATCTAAGCCCTGTCTGTGAAACCCGGCCTATATCATGTTATGTAGGTTTTACTTATGGTATTTATTTTGAGCCATTATAAGAGCTATACACTTCTAAACTGAAACACTTGTGCAGTGCTTTAATAGACCCTCTTGATGTTACCTAAGTTACCTGTGTTCTTCCTTTTTTTTTTTTTTTTTTCCCAGAGAAGATTCTAATATGTAAATGTAATTGTGAATCAGATCTTTTATTCAAACTCATATTCCCTAAGCATATGCATTAATTCTCACTACTTTAATTACCTGACAAAAGGCAGTCGCGCCTCGGTGTTGGATGCTGTAAGTCTTGTGTTTTATAAGCTTTCAGGTTATCATTCTCCTCCAAGCCACAATATTTCTGTGGCATTTTTTATTAATTTGGACCAATTCAAATATGAAGAACTTTTTTGTGTGCGCTCAAATGTATAGAGGTTTAAGTTGTTTGTTTATGTGTGTGAATACAGACAGTAAGCACTGAAAACCATAAGACAGCATGAGTTCGATAAACAGATTCATTTAACCGCATCAAAAGAGAAATCTCACAGACAAATAGAACGCAATGACGTCAGATCCTTCAACCCTGAGCCCTGCTCCGGTCCCAGCTGCAGACACACACTCTTCTCACAGTCTCTGTCCATCACCTCTTGCTCTTTGTCTTTCTCAGAGTCGTCCCATTTCTATTTATTTGTATTTGTAGGCTATACAGATACGAAATGAACATGTCTCGCTTTGGCTCTTTCCCAGGGGATCGACTGTGGGGGTCCGGGTTTCAGCTCTGTTGTCTAATGAGCCTGCCTGTCATTATTTCACTTGTCTGTGTCTTTCTGTGATGCTCAAATCCTAAGGCTGTTCTCATCACTGATTCTCAAATCTCTGTTAGAGGCTCACAACCTTACCCATGCCCTATAGGTCTGTCTGAGACACAAGTTTCCCAAGTTACTTTTTAGTTTTTGTTTTAATGTGTGCATTGGTTTTTATGAGACAACCACAGGCTGAGCTGTCACAGCTGGAAAAACATTTCTTGGTTTTGCCAGGCTGTATCTTTTTTCCTAGCTGGCTACGCCAGGACTGCACGTTCTGTTGTGCTGGTCCATATGAACTGATCACTCTGTATCAGCACCAGACAAACACTTCATACTGAAACATGCTGGAAACTTGCAGTCATTATTTTGACTGATAGTTGTGTTGCAGAAAAATGCATTTCATCAACTAAATGTCAAAAACCTACGATCAAAAAGCACCTTTCTCCAAATGATCTTTATCCACAGTCAGAGTTGAATGAACTTTTATTTTTATATTTCAAGCTTTCATTATAATTTTAGTTTAAGTTTTAAGAATTAGGTAACACTTTATTTCGATAGTTAGTTGACATGTAGTTGCAAAGTTACTTCTAGTTAGACATGACATGGCATGTTCACTGTCACACAAGATAAAAATAAATATAATTAGTATTGTCATCATTTAAAATGCAGTAAATGTTTAAACATCTCTTTGTCTTACATGGACCTGTTGTTATAAAAACTGCTTTGTCTTTAGATTTTTTACATTTTTGAGCCAAATCTCAAAATTGTTCTATGGTGTGACTGTCTCAAGCATGGTTCAATAAATTACAACGTTTATAAATTATAAAGAAAAGCATACAAATGTTAATAAATACCTATAATTTTACAAGTGTCTATTTTAGTAAATGACAATCATTTTTTTCATCCATATATTTCTAAAAGCGTAGAAACTTTAATTTTTTCACTGAAAACCATGTACTCCGGTGTGACACCATATCCTGATTTTAAATCAGGCAATTCCACTGACAACTTTAATTAGTTGAAGGACCCCATTCAAGGTCATGTTACTGTGAAGCCCATGAAGTGCACATGGTAAGATTTTGTCTCAGAATTGTTCAAATATTTAACTTTTTTGGAACCACTATAAAAGTGTTAAGTTTTGTTGTCCTTTGGTGCGACACCCCTATATTCTTAATTGTTGCTATGTCACACCATAGGACACATTTCAGTAAAAATGTTCTAAAAACAGTGAAAGAATTTACAAAGTTAGTGACCCCTTATATTTTCTCAAACATCAGACTTCACACCACGTAACAATATGCATTTTTTCTTCAAAAGTGGTGTTTTACAAAAACTACTTTTAGCACTTCAGCTTATTTTATTTCAGTTAGTTGCCAATGCGTTGCTGTATTTTAAAGTAAGTTTTTCATCTAATATTCATATTTAGAGTGAGTTTATGGCTTAGTTGATTGACTCAAAAAGGTCTGTGACCAAAACCGCTCAAGAGCAAAGATGGCAGTAAGGTCCAGAGGTGTCTGTTCTTTACTTAAGTATTGTTTTTTCTGGAAACTTATGAATTTAACTTCACTACATTTGAAAGACAAATATCGTACTTTTCACTCCACACTGTAAAAAATAAAAAGGGAAAATGTACTGGTAATTTTCTGACAGGACATTATCCAGTAATTTTATGGAAATTTCTGTTAACCCTAAAACACAACACAATGCAATGTGTCATTTAAAATACAAGTAAAACACCTGTATAAAAAAAAAAAAAAAATCAATACGGAAAATTCCATTATATTTATACAGTAAACTGTGCCGTTTTTACTGACTTTTCACAGTGGACATTTCTATCAAGGTCCTCGAAAGTCGTTACTATGTAGCAGCTTTCAAAGTCAGTGGATGTTTTTTCTTCTCTGAAACGTGATTTTTTTTTTGCAGGTGACAGACAGGCTATCAGTAATCACACTTGTTGAGTCACGGGAAGTTCAATGATTTCTTAGCATTTTTTGAACACTGATCAGTTGATGGCAAAATGGAAGAAGACGGTTCCTAGGCGCAGTGACCCATGGAATGTATTGTATATTACAGCCTTTCAAAAACTTTGCTGTCCAACCTGCGGAATCATATTGAGATATGTAAACTTTTAATTTCTGGTGAAAGCTTGAAATGGAAATTGTTCGTGCTATTAGAGCTAAAGTTTCAGTATGAAGTATGGTCGGTCAAATTATTTTTTAATGGATTTTCCCACCAAGTTTGTATAGCCTTGTGGATACACCGCTAACACATAGGTAAGGTTTGACGATGTTAGTTAGCATGCAAAAACAAAGTTGGGCTAATAACATTAACTGAAGTCCTTTTAGAAATATGTTTTAGCATAATCTTGTCAAATAAACACAATGTAGAAACCTTTTTTCTATTTTGAATAGATTTTGAAAAGAGCTTTGTAACTTTTAAACAAGTATTTAAATGAGTTCAAAGGTGCTCAGATGGAGCATCACTGACTGGCACAGCGTGCATTCATACAATAATAAAACAATGTGTTGACATTAAAAAAAGGAAATTTACTTTTGATACTTGAGTACTTTTAAAAGTAAGTACTTCTGTACTTTTATTTAGGTAAAAATATGTCTTTACAACTTATACTTGTACAGAGTAATACCCTATTTCACCAGTAGTATCTATACTTTCCCTCAAGTAATGGAGTCCTCAGGACACCCTGAGATTTTTTTTAAATAGTCTCACCCCAGAATCAAAATGAGAAATAATAACATTTTACTTAAATTAAAATGTCTTTTTTTTTTTTTTAGGAATTGTCTCTTTTTTTTAGAAAGTGACATTATTTTTATGACCAAAAATCTCTGAAATTCATTACCATAACTAGCCCAGGCATGTTACTTTGGAGTTTTTTTTATAATTCCCATTGGTCTCATGATTCTCATTATATTCTCATAATTAAATGAGAATAATAATAATAATAATCACAGCAGCTTGTCTCCAGACAGGAGTCTTTCATTGCCAACAGGAACATAAACAACATGCAAGCTTATTGGCCAAAATGTGTCTAATTACGAAGGATGTCTACTTTTTCATAATATGACTGGCACTAAAATGTGCCCTATATTAAAGTATGGTCTGGATTAGCTGTTTGTGCAGGCCAGGTAATTTCCTGTGGCATTTGCCATAGACAATAAACAGTAAGCGATTTACCTATGGAGCAAACCAGTATTTTATTGTACTGTATTTTCAACCCTAAAAAAGGGAATAAATTAAGTAAGCTTCAATATCGCCTCGCCTTTTATAGTGTAGCAGACAGCTTTCTTCAAACTAGAAGTGAAAACCAAAATAAGACTGAAAAAAATTGAAAATGGGAATATTCAACCATTCATGAAATCAGCTCTTTCAGGCTCAGATGCATTACACCACGCTTCACCCAGACCGTTGTAATGATTAAACATCATTCTGCGTGATGTACTGCTCAACTGGACTGATAAAAATCCCAAGAGTCCAACCTTGGGATTATTTTTGAAATCCTCATTTTACTTTTATTTGTTTATCTTTGTTCTGTTTTACTTGGGAAAGAGCCCTCAGACTGCCACTGTGTTTATGAATAATTCGAATCATGTATTGTTTTAGCCCTGGGCATGAGAGGGCTCTCTCTAGGGGAGAATATCAGCTTCCTGTTATCAAGACCGACGCTCTTCTTATCATATTGGCATAATTTCTGTATAGGAAAATATAGTGTAAATTCAAATGATACTCAAATCATCCTGACACATTCTTGACAAACAGTGAAAGCAAATAATTTCACGTCTTACTATGTATCCATACAGTCTCAACAATGAACAGTTTGATTCTAAATTAATTAGATCTTTGTGGAATTACTTCCCACAGTTCAAATGTTTTTGCTGATAGAGTGCAGAAAGCTAAAGGAATGGGAGTGCAACAGATAACTCTGGATCCAATAAACGGCAGCGCTGGACGCCGCACTTCTGAAGTCTTGAATAATGTGTTTATATCCCGCTCTGCACACCACCTGCCCACTGACTCCAACTTCAGGGAAACAGGAGCCAACACCTGGGTTTAGTGTCCAAATGAGCAGTAATCCACCAAATATGTTTGCATTGGAATGAATTTACTTTAATGTTTCCCTAATGATGTTTTTCATGTAAACCTTGCACTTCATGTTGTCAACCATCATTACTGTTTACGGAATCCCTAAAAGAGGCTGGAAGTAAATCTTACACTTGAAATTGTCTACATTTTCTCACGTTTTTAGCATCCCTCAGTGAAGAACTCTGGAATAAAAAAATCCTACAAAATATGCATTTATTCAGTCTTGAAGCAGAACAGACCAAGTCGTTGAATGCATCAGTTTCAATATCATGAACAGGAGAATATATATCACAATGACTCAGACAGGAAATGGGTCACAGGCACTTCAATGACTTGTTACTTTATAATGGGCTCCCAGAGAATATGGTCCTATAAAAGTCTTTGTTTTGACATGCTGTCTCTATTTATTTGTAAAGGCCAAACTCTGCATTCGTGTCTTTTAATCCACTTCACCAGCAGGCGATTCGCCCTAAATAATCCTTATTTCACCCATGCGGCTGTCTTAAACATTAAGAAGTGTTCGTTACGTCAACCCATGTCACTTCTTGATCAAGTTCTGAAAAGCAAGATGAGGCAGATGACAACTTCAGGAACTGCGCTACACTTCGGACTCGCCCCTGACAGGGATGTGCAAGTCCAGAGTGTGATTACAGAAGCGGTAGACCACTGACCAGCTGGCCTTCCGCTTGATGAAGAGCCGCAGCTTGTCCCTGAAAGTCTCCCCTAGGAAGCTGTAAATGATCGGGTTCAGGCAGCTGTTGGAGAACGCAGCCAGGTTGACGATGTGCCCGGTCAACGGGTAGTCGTGCCACAGCGTGGTGTCGCTGCGTTTCGATGGGTCGGCCGTGCCCTGGAGCAGCTGGATGCTAATGAAGACGTTCTCGGGCAGCCAGCAAATAAAGAACACCAGCACCACCACCACGATCATGCGCAGGGCCTTCTGCCGGCGCGGCCACAGTCCCCTGTGCTTCTGGGCACGCATGAGGATGCGGACGATTAGGGAGTAGCACAGGCCAATGACTGAGAAGGGCACCAGAAATCCAATCGTCACCTCGAGCCACTGGATCTCGAAGACGTTGGCGAAGCAAAAGTGAACCTCGCCGGTGTGTTGCATCTGCACGATGGTGAAGGGGAGCAGAGTCGCCAGGATGGAGGCAATCCAGATGAGGCTGCAGCTGAGTTTGGCGTGCTGCATAGTTCGCAGCGGACTGCTGCTAATGGAGCTGGCAAGAGCGACATAGCGGTCGAAACTCATCCATGTCAGGAAGAAGATGCTGCTGTACATGTTCACCTGGAGGAAAAGCGACATGAAGGTACAGAGGACGGCATAGTCGTAGTACTTCTCGTTGAGATTGAAGACCTCAATGAGCGAATCCGCCACTAGAATAAGGTCCGCCACGGCCAGGTTGACGAAGTACAGATCAGGGATGGTCATCTTGTCCCTGTGGTTGAGGTTGACCACCAAAATGAGGATGTTCCCAATGAAGCCAATGGGGAACAGGAATATGGTGTACAGGCAGGAGAGAAACAGGCCGATGACGTAAAACTCATAGGTGTCTATGCTTTCTTTCACATCGGTAAGGTTGAATTCATACGAAGAATTTAGCTGCTCGGTGCCATTCACGTAAATCGTAATCACAGTGGTAGTCTGCTCTTCCATACTGGCCAAGTCTCTGTTTCAGATGCTGTGAATGGTGCTACATACTTCATCTGTGTCAGTGCCCAGTTCACTTTGTAGAGAGGATCCTTCATCTAGGCTGCATTTGCATTCTGATGACACCCTTTACATGTGGACGCTCAAGGTTTGGTAGATGCCATCCAGAAAGAGATGCAGCCAGGGTAGAGGACGTCCATTTTCAGGACAGTCTCTCAGCTATGGAGGCTGCCTGGACTTGTGTGATCCATTGCACCAACACCAAGAGTCTCTCCTTAGGGATTGTGCTTCTTTTTTTTCTTTTGCACACTTTGCTCTTTACACGTGTTTGATCCAGTGCAGTCTGCTCTCCTCCAGTCCGTAAGCATGATTTTTTTAGTCCACCAATGACACCACCACTTTGACACCTGATCGAGAGAGAGAAAGAAGGAAAATAATATCTGAAAATATCAGATTTTTTTTGTGTGTGTGCCATTGACATCATTGACATCATTAATTGAACAATTAAATGGATAGTTCAACCCCCAAAAATAAAACCCCCGTCATTTACTCCCAGGTCATTCCAAATCTGTATGACTTTCCTTCTTAAGGAGCACGAGAACATATCTTGAAAAATATTTTAATTGTTTTTTGCATACACTGAAGGTCAATGGGGTCTAAAACATTTTTTTCAAAATATCTGATCATGGAACAGCATGAGGGTGAAATGATGACGAAATTAACATTTTTGGGTGAACCATCCTTTTAATGAAAATATTATGTTAAATATCTGCTTTTGCACTTGATGGCAGCTCTCATAACAGTTTTTAATCGATTCACCTTAAGGATTGAGTGTCTACAAGCTTATTAAAATGCAAAGCAATGTCTTAAACAGATGCATTGAAGCACCCTGAGCTGTCAGACCCATGTGCAAAACTCACAATTATTAAACAGCAAAGAGACGAGCTGTACAACTGCTTCATAGGAATAGATACGATCTAAGTAGATTTTCTTCACATGAGGCTAACTGGACTACATAACATTATGTTCATACCTGATTTTGAATGCATTGTGATTTTAGAGGAGATAATCTGTCCAAGGTAACTGTGATCATTTTTTCACTGACAGAGTTAATGGGTGTCAAAAGAAAATAGAATCTCATTATATTAGTAATTTTAGATTAATATGCCATAGTATATCATGAATAATGATGTATAAAGATAAATATAATATTCCATGCTATTTAAAATACCCATTAGGCAACAATTACCATGTATATGAAACGAATATGTAGATATTTAGATATAGGATCTATATTAATTCAAATAAATTTGGCAAACAAATCATATGCAAGAAGCATCTTAATGAGAACTAAATTTAGGTATGGCAGAAAACACTGACCTTCAGTGACTAATCAGGGCATATCAATTCCTACATAGATAATCTATGCCTTTCTCAAATATAATTCACTACAGCCAAATATAAATGTACATAGTTTTAATCGCAATGAAGGCTACATCAATTTTGTAACGAGGTCTGTGACCGGTCTGGACTCAAAATATTTCAACCTTTAAAAGAATCAGCCCGGATGAATTCCAAAATAGGTCGACATGCAGCAGAAAAGTCTACAAAGTACAACCAGCTATCCAAAATTAGACCACTTATTTTCAGCCTTATACAGATGGCTTTTTAAGAGCATAAAGGTTTGGATATTTGGACACTGGTGGTTCAGCAATCCCATGCACAGTACAATCAAATGCAGTCTTTACTTTGACAGTTTGCAATGTCTGTCTCAATAAAAATAGAGAAAAATATGTATTTAGAAAAATAAGTAACTTTAAAGTTTCTGTTAATAATCTTATCTTGGATATATAAACACAGTGCACATTAAGTGGCCAGTGCACATTAAGCTACTATAAACTAATAACATTATGTAATGTGTGCTTTCATTTCAGAATTATCATAACAAACATAACTGTGAGAGTCTGAGTCTGATCCTATAATTGCAATTCAGACTCACTGCAAATTAAAGAAACATTTGCTATTGCCTAAAATTACATCCTCTTCAAAAGACCCCGCGAGACAATATTCTTTCCCAAACGGAATCTGTGCATTTACTCACAGATGCAAGATGACATTAACAATTTATCAGTATATTAGTGATGGAGTAGTCACATTAACCACTCAGATAATTGAAAGGCTCATTTGGAGAGACAGAGAGAAGAATGATTGAGAATGAAGTGTTCTCGACTATTTGAAATCTCTGTGCAGCTGTGAAATTAAGCTGGAATAGGAGACTTCAGATTTTGCCCTAGCTGTTGAAAGGACCATATTACACTAGCATGAATTTCCATGATGTTCTAGGCTGGTTTATGCAGGTTCATGATGCTTCTGTGCAAAATCAAAGCCGATCTCCAACAAAACTTACACAGGTGAAGCTAGGGAAGCTGGTTAACCAAAATAATATTGCTGGTTAAGATAGTTATCCCTCCTGTTCCATGGACATTTCAATAGCTCAAAAAACATACTTAACATTCAGTTATCAGGTAATTTTGGATGACTTTCATAATCAAAATTTATGATAAATGATGAATAAAATCATTTTAATAATAAATATATATATATATATATTTTTTTTTTAACATTACTCATAGGAATCAAGACTCATAGACCCCAGATATAAAACAAGTGCAGTGAATTTTCACATGCTAAGATATAGTATTTATTAATATTTTGAGTTTTTTTATTTGAATTTTCCTTTAAATATTATTTTAAATGTTATGTGCATGTGTCATTTTAGGTTTATATTTTTAGATTTAATTTTACTTTAAATTTTAGTAATTTTGTTGTGTGTTTGTCATTTTTTTAAACATATTTCTATTTAGCTTTATTTTTATTTCAGTTTTAAAGTAATTTTAGAATTTACAACGAAATTTACTTTGAATGCAGCATTTCTTGTTTTTCTTCATTTCTTTTAAGTTTGTTTATCATCTAATATTTATGTTATTTTAGCTTTATATCAATGAATGAAAATAATTTTATACAGTTTTAGTTCTGACACACAGTAGCGGTACATTCCTATTTTATTTTATTGTCTTTTTCTGTGTTTTTGGAGTGGTCAAACTGCCTCAAACAGAAACAAAGGTATTATATAGTAAAACAGTCATTTTTCTGCATGACAATTTTTTTTGCGAAAAGACAGGGTAAGTTTTCATTGAAACATATTCAAATATTAAAGGAAAAATAAAGGTTAAAAGGTAAATTTCATAATTTTTCCACATACAGCACTTGGGAAATAAACATTACGAATGTAAAGTTGTCGAATGTAAATGTCGCCACACTGGCATCCAAAACACAAAAATTTGATGCTGACAAGCCTCTTTTCAACCGGGTTTTTCCCGCAAATGAACTTATTTTGGTTGTAATTCAACTATGATGCGATGTATTATTAATTAATGAAATTTGTGAGTCACAGTGAAAATAAGAGTCAAAAAGTCACTCACTTTATTCACAAGGGCTTGCGATGCAGTTGGTGTAGAGTTGCCGCAGATTTGTAATCCCTTTACAAGGACAAGATCCACTGTCTGCGCCACCTACTGTTATTAGACAACTTGCTGCTGTCAGGGAGACGGTCCAGAGAAGAATATCACTACAGCTTCCTTCCTTCCTTTCTGGCCACTTGTTCACTAGCCACCCCTCTACCTCCTCCTCCTCTCTCTCTTTCCTCTCTGCTCTGACTTCCCCCAGCATGGCCACATGAACGTGGACAGCATCAATAGCAGGAAACCCACTAATGACAGTTACTTTGCACAGGACATATGGCTGCTGTTGCGGCTCATTTCATCTCAGTTTCAACCGTTGAGACATCCATGACACTAGTGCTCATTAGTCTCATTTTAGTTCAAAGAATAACTAGGCCGGGTCGTTTTAAATGCTGCAGACCTGTGGCGAGACGTCCCTGATGCATGACTTCATCAAGGACTCTGATGATGAATAATCGAGTATATTTAATACACTTAGTCAGGTTTTAAATATTAAACATGGTGTAAAGTCATATCCAAGTGAGACGCAAATAAATGTCCTTTACTTCAATAAAACACTTGTTCAAATATTGGCCGTGCTAAATAAACAAACGCTTGTATGTTAAAAGTCCCTTTCTCTAAGTAGCTGGAATAATCTGTATTCAGCTAAATATGCATAATAAGATCATAAGTGAGATGTTCATCATTTAGCGGTGCAGTACAATGTTGGACGGAGATCCAATATGACCCTTTATTAGAATGAGGGGTAGCAAAGCTTTTGTCAGCCACAAGATTACCACAAACTATTATGCTTGTAATTCGATTTTCTGAACACGAATGGATTCTGTTCACCTTATCAGTCCCTGTGTCAAGATGGGTTTACAGAAAGCTTGAGGGCTCTTTTATGTGCCGTCAACTACGTCTTCAAAGAGGTTTGTGTAGAACATCCTGAAGTCAATGGTTCGGTGAGAATCCCTGTCAGACTGTCTGTGATGCATCTTCTTTGCTATCACAGAAAGAACATTTCAGACTAGAAAATCAACAAATACAGAACTATAGAAACTTATAAATGTGATTGACAGAGAGATACAGAACAGCTTATAATGTTTCTGTTTGTCTATCTATCTAGATATCTGTCCGTCCGTCCATCTATCCATCCGTCTGTATGTCTATCCATCTATCTGCCTATCGAAGAAATTACCCAGCACTAGTGTTTAGATGACATCTCTATCTGAAAGGATTTTTGCATCTTGTCAGAGTGCATTATCTTTATGAATTTAATTTATTCTTTAAGGAACTTGTTTAACTTAAAAAATGATTTTTACTGCTTGTTCAGTTTGCTTAATTAAAATGAGCTAAAGCAACACAATTGCTATACGTTTTGTCCTAACTTAATTTGATTGTGTTCAATCCACTTAAATATGTCAAATTGAAGTTTACTTAATCCGTTTGTGTTGAGATTACATGAATGATTTGTGTTGCATTAACTGAAACTGGGCGGGGCTTGTTAGTTCCCAGCATGCTTTGCATATGGCTAAATCAAGAGAGAGTAAATGTTGTTATTTTATATGTAAAAGTGTTATTTTATGTATTTTTGAGCAAGATGAGAAAGGGGGAGACCTGATTGTGTTTAATAGTGTTTAATATTCAATTATGTTGGAATTATTAGAACAATTTAAATTACAGTGGGTTACCATTGTGGAGAAGAGTGGAGCATTTGCTTAGGCTGTGGATTAAAACAACTAATGTTATTTGGCTTTGCTGAAGAAGCTTTTAATGCTTAGCATTTAAGATGCTAATGTGTGCTATTGCTAGCTAAAAGTTTGTCAACTAGCTAGTGCAGTATTATAATTCAGTTGTGTAACATTAAAATATATGAAATTGAAGTGGATGAATGAATGTATGAAATTGAATGCCTGAATCATGTCAGGGAGCCATATAAAATTCACTTTGAGACTACTTATTTGGGTCACTTAAAATGTATTCATTCCATGATGTTTAAGTTACATGAACAAATTATGTTTGTTTAACTTAATTGATTCATGTGGACCGATGTACACAATTAAATCATGTAAATCCAACACACTTTTTTTTCAGTGTAAGATTGACTCTATGCGCGCTGGAGACAGACGAGCTTGCATAGTAGTTGAATCCCATACCACGCCCAGAAATGTAGTTCTTTGTGATGGAATCAGCACTCTTTTTGGCGTTCAGTCTCAACCCCAACGCTTTCATGTGTGTGAGAACGACATCTCGATGCCGAACCGCTAACTGCTGCGGACCCGCAGATCCAAAATGGGACGCATCCCTCCATCGTTCTTAGGAACAATAAAATACCGGCTGTAAAACCCGGTTTCTCTGTCGGGAGGAAGTACACATTCTATGGCTCCCTTCCCCAACAGCGTTTTTACCTCCTGTTCCATGACCAGAGCCTGCTCGGGGTCCACCACTGTTGGTAGGACCCCCATAAACCTGGGTGGGCGAGACCCAAACTGAATTGTGTAACCCTTTTTGACTATGTGCAGGACCCACTGAGATATATTTGGCAGTAGTTTCCACGCTGCCAGAAATTCTACTAAGAGAACCATTCTCTCGAGAATGGCCTCTGGTATTTTTTGAACCACCAATTCGGTGCCCTGAAGTGGCGCACCGGCAGGAAACAACCGAACTGGCAGCTCTGACACCCTCCTCAGAGGAAGCAAGCCTCCCAGTGCCGCTACGTTTCCGGGTGGACACTGAGATATGTGCTCGCTGGAGACCGCTGCGCCCTGAAGCACGCGAGGTGGCAGGGTTGGCAGAACGTTCCCCTTAGGGCACCGAAGAGACGTGGGCACCGTAAAATGAGGTGCAGCCTTCTTGGTGATAAGCACGGACCTCAAATCGGGCTTACCCCTCGAAGACTGCAGTTGAGAGCGCCTACCCGGTCCCCCTTCTTTCTGTGGGGGAGCTCGGGTAGCAACGCTTTACTTTTGTACCGCACGGTACGAGAAACTGGTTTTAGATGTTTGGGGCTGCTCCCGCTCAGCAGCCCTGGAGATATGAGAGCGACGGGGGAGGAGTTTCTGGAACGCCGCCACCTGTTTGTTAGCCTCCCGAAACCTCTCGACGACTGTGTTGACAGCGTCGCCAAAGAGGCCAGGGGGCGATAGCGGGGCGTCCATCGGAAAACTCTTATCTTTTTCTTTGATGGTGCTTACATTTAACCAAAGATGCCTCTCCGTGGCCACCAGGGCTGCCATAGCACGGCCAATAGATCTAGCCGTCTCCTTAGTGGCCCGGAGAGAAAGATCTGTGGCCCGACGCAGCTCAGCTACTGTGTTCGGGTAAATTCCCCCGTTCTCATCCAAATCTTCTAGCACATCAGCCTGGTACCCCTGCAGCACGCCCATAGTGTGAAGGCATGCTGCAGCCTGAACAGCGGCTGTATATGCTTTGCCCACCAATGCTGATGTTGTTCTTACTGGTTTGGTGGGCAATGTCGGGGCCTTTAGGGACGATGCAGACTGAGGGGAGAGATAGCTCGCAAGCGTCTCTTCCACCTTAGGCATCGCCCCATAACATGTTCATTTTGGCCAACTATAGAGGAGTAGTGAGTGGTTTGTGCACTGTGAACTCTATAGGAGACCGGTTTCTTCCACGATCTCAACACCTCGGTGTGGAGATCAGGAAAAAATGACAGGCCCCGATGCGGAGGTTGTGCTCGAGAAGGCAAGAAACGTTCGTCTAATAGACTTTTAGGACAAACTTCCTGCTTCTATGCTGGCCAGTCAATGTTTAATCTGGGAACAGTGCGAGACACAACCTCCACCAGTTCCTCATATGCTGGAGACTGAGATGGCGAGTCCTCAGTATCTCTAGTAGCAACGATTTCCACATCCAACTCCTCAGAGCTGAAGCGCTGGTGCCTTACCCGGTGCGGAATGAACCGCAGCGCGTGCTTCCACACACCGGGAGAAGGCACTGGATCTGTCTGGAGTTTAAGACGGGCCCTGCCCTGACAGATCCATTTGCGATCCCCATGATCTAGATCGCCGCTGTGCCTCGGCAACAGCGGGACCCGAACCACGAGGAACGCTGGTCTGAGCGCCCTCCTCGAAGAGCGCCAGACGAGAGCGGAGCGTGCGCAGAGGAAGCTGCTCACAATGTACACAGCCTGCACCCTTGAATGCAGACTGTGCACGCTCCGCTCCCAAACAAACAACGCACAGATCATGTGTATCCCCATCCGTAATGTAGCGTGGACAGGGATGAACATAAGACCTAAACAGCTGCTTGCTCGCCATAACTAATGATATAGTGACAGACAACAATAAATATGACAGACGTTTCACATAGAGCACTTGCTGAAGACCCAGAAGCTAGCGTTGCACTGTTTGGGCAGGCTTTATAGTTTCCTGGTTCGTGACGTCAACCGCCTCTGACGTCTCATCACACTATTGGATGGATTTCACACGTGCTTCATGACACAATCACGCAAAGCGTTCCCAAATCGTCAATGACGCAACGCTCGTTCCCTTGAAGCAGACCACTGTTTTGCCTCCATACCCTTCCACCACACAATCTTACTCCTCTTCCTCTTCCCGGCTGTTGACCCTGTTTGTTTCCTTGTTCTTCCATTATAAGAAATTGTAGCACTGTGTTGTCATCTATATACAGTGGGAAGAACAAGTATTTGATACACTGCCGATTTTGCAGGTTTTCCTACTTACAAAGCATGTAGAGGTCTGTAATTTGTGTCATAGGTACACTTCAACTGTAAGAGACGGGATCTAAAACAAAAATCCAGAAAATCACATTGTATGATTTTTAAATAATTAATTTGCATTTTATTGCATGACATAAGTATTTGATCACCTACCAACCAGTAAGAATTCCGGCTCTCACAGACCTGTTAGTTTTTCTTAAAGAAGCCCTCCTCTTCTCCACTCATTACCTGTATTAACTGCACCTGTTTGAACTCGTTAACTGTATAAAAGACACCTGTCTACACACTCAATCAAACAGACTCCAACCTCTCCACAATGGCCAAGACCAGAGAGCTGTGTAAGGACATCAGGGATAAAATTGTAGACCTGCACAAGGCTGGGATGGACTACAGGACAATAGGCAAGCAGCTTGGTGAGAAGGCAACAACTGTTGGCGCAATTATTAGAAAATGGAAGAAGTTCAAGATGACGGTCAATCTCCCTCGGTCTGGGGCACCATGCAAGATCTCACCTCGTGGGGCATCAATGATCATGAGGAAGGTGAGGGATTAGCCCAGAACTACACGGCAGGACCTGGTCAATGACCTGAAGAGAGCTGGGACCACAGTCTCAAAGAAAACCATTAGTAACACACTACGCCGTCATGGATTAAAATCCTGCAGCGCACGCAAGGTCCCCCTGCTCAAGCCAGCACATGTCCAGGCCCGTCTGAAGTTTGCCAATGACCATCTGGATGATCGAGAGGAGGAATGGGAGAAGGTCATGTGGTCTGATGAGACAAAAATAGAGCTTTTTGGTCTAAACTCCACTCGCCGTGTTTGGAGGAAGAAGAAGGATGAGTACAACCCCAAGAACACCACCCCAACCGTGAAGCATGGAGGTGGAAACATCATTCTTTGGGGATGCTTTTCTGCAAAGGGGACAGGACGACTGCACCGTATTGAGGGGAGGATGGATGGGGCCATGTATCGCGAGATCTTGGCCAACAACCTCCTTCCCTCAGTAAGAGCATTGAAGATGGGTCGTGGCTGGGTCTTCCAGCATGACAACGACCTGAAACATACAGCCAGGGCAAGTAAGGAGTGGCTCCGTAAGAAGCATCTCAAGGTCCTGGAGTGGCCTAGCCAGTCTCCAGACCTGAACCCAATAGAAAATCTTTGGAGGGAGCTGAAAGTCCGTATTGCCCAGCGACAGCCCCGAAACCTGAAGGATCTGGAGAAGGTCTGTATGGAGGAGTGGGCCAAAATCCCTGCTGCAGTGTGTGCAGACCTGGTCAAGAACTACAGGTAACGTATGATCTCTGTAATTGCAAACAAAGGTTTCTGTACCAAATATTAAGTTCTGCTTTTCTGATGTATCAAATACTTATGTCATGCAATAAAATGCAAATTAATTACTTAAAAATCATACAATGTGATTTTCTGGATTTTCTGGGCAAACCTGCAAAATCGGCAGTGTATCAAATACTTGTTCTCCCCACTGTATATGCTTGCCAAATGAATGTTTATGAGATGCATCTCAGAGCTATTTTAGAGGACTGGTTGATCATTGGTTGATCTAGCCCTTTACATTCCCTTCATTACTGAAATTCAAAATTCTCCTCCGCAATTCATCAATTCAGGACACATTTACACACACACAAAGTCTAATAGAAATGTACAGAAAATACCTGACGCATTATGACAACAAGTTTAACCATTTTGCATTGAATGACTTTTGCAAGGAACTAATGTCTATATGTTTTGAGGGGTAAGACTATTCAATGAGAACCAGTATAATACATTTTGGTAAACATGACATGTAGAAAACAGCAGACAGTTGCACATAATCAACTGCATGACTGTACCAAAGCATTTGCAATTTGTTCAAAACAATGAGAAATTGCTTTCATGATGTGCACAAGTGACTTGATGATGTGGAGGTTGAACAAGTAGTTTTGAGAATTTCAGTTGTGATCTGAGAAATGTACCAAAGCGACTGAGAAAAACTGTAAATGTGTTTGTTTACTTATTGAGTTAGTTTACTCAAATATTTCAAGTTAAGAGCAATTAAAATATACAAGCACAAAATAAAAATATGCAAGTTATGCTTACTTAAACTTTAAATTTCTTAACTTAAAAATTTTGATGTAACTGATTACCTCAATGTTTTGTCAACTTATTCTGGTTTACGGTGCATGTTTTCACAAAAGACCAGTTAAATTGTCATGAGTTTGTTTTTGTTCAGTTCTTCATGTTCTGATCCTGTTTGAGTTTCTGAGTTTGTTTTACTTGTGTTTCTGTTCTCTTCATGCATGCCATTGTTTGCTTCTAATTTCTTAACCAGTTTTGTTCTCATTGTTTCATGCCTGTTTGTTTCCTTGGTTTACTCATTGATTCATTAATTCGCTCAGGTGTTTCTGTTTAGTTCATCTAGTTTGGTTGCTCTATTTATGCCCTCAGTTGCTCCCTAGTCTTTGTCTGGTATTTAAGGTCTTTGTTTAATAGTAGTGTAGCAGTATTTCCCCTGGCGATGTCCTTAGTTTATGTTGGTGGATATAAATACAGTACCTTTGGTTTTGCATGTTCTTCAATGAGCGCCTATCTTTCCACTTTAACCGTAACATAAATGCACTTGTACATGTGAATTCTAAGTACAAACAACGGGGTTGAAGATTTAGCCTAAATTATCCTGTCACTGAAAAGGGGCTAGTTAGGTTTTTTTTGTTTTGGCAATGGGTTAAATAATTCAGATTAATAAGTACACTACAATTTGTGTAAACATTGAGAAAATGGAAGAAAATGTCTTCCTGGCATGTTGTAGAAAGGGTCCAAATGATGTCACTTCCTGAGAGTCACAATTTTATGGAACAATTTTTTTAGAGGGAAATAATCAATATAGGGTAAAAAAAAAAGATTATATGATCAATAAGTCATGACAACATAAGTTTTTACATTAGGCTACCCTTAACTCATCAAAATAATTTTATACAAGATTCAACTAATTTTTAAGTCAGTTCAATATAATTTAAATTGAAATTAGTTACTTGTACTTTTTAATAAAAAAAAAAATGTAAAGGCAGCAGCTGAACTTAAGGTTGTTTTTTTACAGTGAGCTTGCATGCAAAATGTGGTAAACAATTAAATATTGGATTTCTGATCATTAAAACAAGTTAAATTAAAATGTTCATTATTACAATGAAATGAATCACTTTAGCATATTATACCAAAATGACAGATATTTACCAGTGTTATTTTTTGTATTATTTATATATTATTATTCCAGTTAGTTGCTAAAGCAACATTTCTAATTTTCTACGTTTTTCA
Organism: Coreius guichenoti; assembly: GCA_039654105.1. NCBI lineage: Eukaryota > Metazoa > Chordata > Actinopteri > Cypriniformes > Gobionidae > Coreius > Coreius guichenoti. The sequence goes on from CM077171.1 coordinate 17,908,445, forward strand.
TTTAATATTTATATTTTATTTCGGCTCAATTTCAATAACCGAAAACGATTTTTCAAATTTTAGTTAACAATAACAACACTGACATTTACAGATATTTGATGGGTTAAAATGTGTTACTTTTTATGCTGTTAATTTTGTTGAATACAATTTTAACAGATCTGATAGACTTCATAGAACATGGGATTTGTGTTTTGTGTTATTGATTTAAAAAAAAAAAAGTAGCATGACACCAATTTGCACGCTATTTGTGGAAAGTGCCACCTGTTAATATTGCATAATGAAAATGTTATGCTTGTGCTTTTAATTACAGTCCCAAAGTCTCCACCTACTCCCAAGTATCATTTTCCCAGAGGTATTACTCTTAAATAGGGAGGCTGTTGTTTGTCTCCCTCTATTAAACTCTCTATCAATACAATTTTCACAGAGACTCCTAGAATAATCTGGAGGGAACAGATTAATTATGATGCCGGGAACAACTGATGAGTTACAGACGGCATGAAACTGCTTTTCTCACTTTACATGCCTGACCGTGTTTCTCTGCAGGGAGGTAATCATATTTGTTGGGTAACAACATGTGGTGGAAGCCTGATGCTCTACAACCTGCGTGTATTAGTGTTAAATGCAAACCGAGTGTCACGGTTATGTCTTAATGGCATGGTGTGACGTTCTAGGAACTGTTCTCTTTCTGAAAACACTGTCCTAGTGTGAGCTCTGAAGATCCATAAAATGAGTTGATACACTGAGTTGATCATTTCAGAGACAGAGCACTAAATAAATGAATCATGTCATTTGGTCCATGAACATTAGTTCTATATGCTCACAATTGACTGAAAGGAGAGTTTGATGACAAAATGAACTTTTATAACTGAAAGGAACCGAAAATCTATCTACAGGTGTTGGTTCCTCACAAGAGTGAGTTAGTGACAGACAATCCAGAAGAGCGCTGCATAATTCTTGGACTAAACAGGTCTGTCTTATAAGAATCACCATAGCAACACAGCAAAGGTAAGTTAAGGGATGATGGATTCATGACTGGAAAATGTAACAGTTACTCTGCTGTGTACATGACATTTTTCACATTTCAAGTGGAGATCTGAAACCAACATATATACTCATTGGAAAAGTATCTTTACCTAAAATTTTTCTACTACAAACTACAAAAAAAAAGCACCTATACATACAACTCACTGAAGTTTACAGCTGAAATGAACATAAATGGCAGTAAAACACCTAACGTACAACCTTTATTACTGTTCATGCAAATTAGAATTGCAGGTGGAGATTGGTTCCTTGCACAATATACAGTGCATCCGGAAAGTATTCACAGCGCTTCACTTTTTCCACATTTTGTTATGTTACAACCTTATTCAAAAATGGATTAAATTCATTATTTTTTTCCTCAATTCTACAAACAGTACCCCATAATGACAACGTGAAAGAAGTTTGTTTGAAATCTTTGCAAATTTATTAAAAAAAATAAAAATTCACATTTACATAAGTATTTACAGCCTTTGCCATGACACTCAAAATTGAGCTCAGGTGCATCCTGTTTCCACTGATCATCCTTGAGATTTTTCTACAACTTGATTCATTACTTTTTTAAAGTAATGTAACTGATTACATTTGATTACTTTTTGATTATTTTTCTAAATTTCTAAAGAATTCTGACATGCTTATCAAGCTTATTCAAGGAGGAAAAACGTTAGCTATATATTTTCTGTCAAAGGGTTCATAAATAATATTAGTTCATTAATACAGTGTATACTTTTTTCTTGATTTACCCCGAAAGAATGAAAGGGAAATGTGACAACATGCCCCATATGTGGGGTACATTGTAACATGTGAGGGGCACATTGTAACATGACCAGATGACAGCTTAAAATGTTATCTGACATAATCAAAAAAATATCCAAGACAAACTAAAATATTTTGTCAATAAAATACAATTATTAACTTTTTAAAACAAAATAATGGCATTTTTTAATCATTAAAAATATACACATTTTTGAGTTTGACAACAAACACATCGCTAAATACAGCATAGTTAAAAACATAATAATAATGAATAATTTCTGAACATTGACTCTCAGTCATTATTCACCTTTTTCTCATGATTTCTCAAAAGAATTCATAAAAGTATAGAATATAATAGCGTAGTTCTAATAGGGGCTCATTGTAACGCAGTTACAACGCACCCCACCTGCTCAACTGGGATTTAAACCAGGCTAGTGTCTTCTGCTGGTTAGATCAGCATTAAAGAACTATCTCAACTGTTAAATAACAGATATAAGATTAAAATAATATCAGATGTCTTATTTTAAATAAACACAAAAAACAGAGATGAAAAATAAACGTAAGTAAGAAATTTACTTTTGCTATGGTTAAATGTCCAGTGATATCTTCCAAAGATTTTTTAATTTTGGCGCAATTTTTTCTCTAAATAATGTTGATATGGCAATTAGTAAATACACTAAGTTTCATCATGCTGGCATGTGTGGAAAGTTTTAAACCATGTGTGTTACAACTAACCCTACGTTAGGTTGTGCCCCGCTGTCCCCTACACCAAGCAATACAGAGCTAAAATATGTTTTGAATACAAATTAGTAGCATATTATGTTAACATTTTCATAAGTAACCGTAATTTAATTATACACTTTCTCTCAGTAACTGTAACGGATCACAGTTAGATTTATTTTGTATTTAAATTACGTAATGCTGTTACATGAAGCTAGTTACTCCCCATTGTAGACAGATAGGTGAGTAGACAGACAGACTACAAACTAAAGAAATACCCCCATTTCCATATAGGCCTAATACATTTTGTACCATCAGAACATCTTTAAAACGCAGAGTTCATGTCACTCGAGCAAGATGAATATACCAACAGCACTGTTACCACTGTGATTTTGCTTGTATAGCAGTTCAATAAACAAGAAGTCAATATTGAGTAACTTACATTTTACGCACAGTATTGCCAGTTACTTTGTTTTTGACCCACCAGTGAATAGCAATAGCACCAAACGAAGTCAAAGCAGAATCAACCGCTGCGTTTCCGAGTAAACAAACAATTTGTGGTGTTTCGTTCCTGAATGAATTAGCATCTCATTCGGTTGAGTAAATGATTTGATGACTTACTCATCAAGACAGTCGTTACCACCTACTGGTCTAAAAATGTAAGGTGCGGAAGGAGTTACTGAAAATTCATTCACAGCATTATCTCAAATATTGATATATAGCCTACAATCAACTGTGATTAATTAAATTCAGTAATCAACAGATAATGATGAAATTAATACGATTAAAATTTCAATAAATTTGCTGAATCAATGGACAGCTCTGCATGCAGTATATACACTTACATGATAGGACAGTGTGATGTGATCCAGTCCCAGGACGAAATGAATTCATAACACAGGAAACATGGCTAACAAAGATTAAATAAATCCATGAACATGCCTACAAAGCTCTGTCTAGTAGGAGATAAGGCAGCTTCAGCTATACAGGATGACATTGACTTGGTCCAGAACAAGCATTTTACTGTAAAATGCATTCTGAATGGATTGCCCTCTCACCCCCCCCCCCCCCCCCCCCCCCCCTTTTTTTTGCACTGAATTCCTCTGCTAATGTCTTTTAGTAATCCTTTAAACACGCTGTGTCAGATTTAAGTCAGGAAATGAGAGTCAGCATGGAAAGTGCACAAAGATTTAATGTTCATTGTGACCCTTCCATATTTAGAAAATAAACTTTTTATACCTAAATGTCCATTTAAGAGTTCATCCTGTTGCACTATTCTTTTTGAACACAGGGTGGAGTCAAAGTGTAAGTTAAGGATTTTGTTTCTTCTAACAAAAGAATTTTTAATGTTTTCTAAATGTTTTTTTATGTTGGTGAAAGGAATTAAAAGAGCACTTCTCTGGAAATGCATGAGCCATGTAACATTATACCGTCAGATGTTCAAACGCTTTGTTGAATGGTTTGGTCAGATGTTATTTTCAGTGGTCAAGAAAAGAGAGCAGCAGCTTTCTCAAAGGCAGGCATGTTAGAGGTCAGTGGCCTTGAGAGCGTGAGTGCAGATATTGTTGTGACAGATTCCTGCACCTGTGGGAACAGAGCCGAGGGGTGAGCACAGCATTATGCTCCAGCTGTCTCCTCAATAACAAGCAGCAAAACACAACGCCTGACACCCTGCAGCCTCACACGACCGCAACACCCCTGGGATATGGGTGACAAGTAAACACCTTTTGTGACCTCTTCTGCTTTGTTCAAGTGAAAGCTGCAGTTTATGATGATACATTTCTTTTTTTTTATTTCATTTTGGGAATTTCTAAAGCTTCACTGCTGTCCCCGTAGCTTGAGAATTCGCTGCTACTCCTGTGACTAGAGTAAAGAAAGAGAGAACACAAGAGGCGTATGCATACATAGAGGAACACATTACCATCAGCATTTTACTTTGAATGCTTTAGAGAAATCAATGACTCACTGTCCAACAAAATGCAATTAACATGTTTCAAACAGAATGTGTGATAATGTGCCAAAATTCTAAGACCACCAGAGAAAATAGGGAAATATATAGAAAGGTTTATTAAATGAAATAAATTAACAAACAAATAATATTTAACATTATATTAAGCACAACTTGAAAAGCTGAAAGATTAATAGTAATTTCAGAATGTCTTAGTATTTAGTTTGTCCCTTTTTCGTTTTAATAACAGCAGCACTCAAGCTATTAATTCTACAAAACATGATGATCTTGCTCTCTAGCATGATTTGAGATGATCCAAAGAGATTCTTGTGCTTCAGTGGAAGACAAACATCTGACTGTCTGTACAAAGAGTCACATGATCAATTTGAATAATGTCCTAGAAATAGTACAGAATCAGAGATATTTCTTATTCATTTTACTTCATAACATGTATTGTACTTCATAACATTCTAAAACTTCCTGGTTGTTTCAAGGTTTAAATCAGATTTTGACTGTGAAAATAGATTTTGGACCCCACCGTTTGTCTCATTGATGCTTACAAAGGAGAAAGTAGTTCATCTAATCAGAGAGTGCTTTACTAGAGATACATGTAACTCTTGACAAATATCTGTTTGTCAATGTGCATGCCTGTCAATATGGCTGTTTTCAGGGTTGGATGAATGGAAAACCATTATGAAACATGTAAACATTCAGGTCATTGTTTATTGATCTATATATATGAGTTATGAGAGAAAAAAAAACAGCAAACATAAAATAAATATCTTTTCTGTCTTTAATACACTCCTGGACCAAAAAAAAAAAAAAAGAGAGGCCAAAATGGCTAAACACTAACTTTTAATTGATTTAACCACAAATTATTAGTCAAGAAATTAGCTACATTTAAGCAAATGCACTATAAGACAATGCTTTCTCTTTTTTTCAAGTTTTGGTCAGAATATGGGAAGTTGTGTTGTGGAGTGATGAATCACAATGAAATACGAGTTGCGTGATGACGCTCCAGAGCGGTGTCTTCATACATCTTCTGAGAAATATAATAAATGCATCTCTACCACAGTGAAGCATGGATGAAGAGTGTCGTTGTGTGTGGAGCCTTTTTAGCTGCTGGTGAGATAGTACTTCACAGTGAAAAGTCATTTAATGCTTTAGAGTACAGGAGAATATTGCAGAATGGCTTGCTTTCCACAAATTAAAAGTTAACTAAAGAGGAATGATCAGATTTTATTTAACAAGACAATGCTCCTGCCCAAACTGCAAAGACAACCAAGAAGTGGCTTGAGTACAAGTCTATCAGGCTCATGTTTTGTCCTGGTCAGAGTCCACATTTGAACCCTGTAGTGAATATTTGGTCTCACATTACAGTTTTTCCTCAATTGATTTGGTACATTTCTCCAAACTCAGGTAACAGCTCTCAAAACAGTTAACACAGCAAACTAAACACTCTTATGTTGGCAAAACAGTTAAGTATTCACTGCACAATGAAACACAGCATTTTATTCTAGTAATGCATTTATTAAAATTCAATATTAACATCAAAACTAAAAGGGTGTTCTCTGTTGATTTGATAAATTCAGCTGAAGATACACAAAGAAATGAAAATACATGTTTTTCATGAATTTCTTTAATGAGGAGTTCAGGTGTAGAACAATGAGTTGTCACCCCACAAAAAAAAAAAAAAAAAAAACAAACAACAACACACAACAAACAACTGCATTCATTGAATCAATTAATTGATCATGCCTCTCAATTACATCTGGCCAGAGAATTTCATCAACATCACAGCAAATATTTTCACGAGTAAGGAAAAAACGCCTTGAATGCTGCATCCATCCTGCCCCAATATCTCCACAGGCCTCTTCCATCGCTTAAAGACTTACTTGGTTGTAAGGGTTGCGATCATGTACTTTCCATCTCCAAGAGGAGAAGAATTCCTCAATTGGGTTCAGGAAAGGAGAATATGGTGGAAGGAACACCATCCTGAAATGTGGGTGATGCTCAAACCACTCTCGCACTAGAGCTGAATGGTGGAATTGGACATTGTCCCAAACAACTACAAAATTCCACACCATTTGCTCCTGATCACCCTGCGGAAAGAGGATTTCACTGAGGAGGTTTTTCAAAAAAAAAAAAAAGGTAGGAGCCTTGCTGTGTTGTATGGTCCCAAGACAGCATTGTGTACACCAGTTGTAGAAATTGTGGCACAGAGAGTGATGTTGCCTCCTCGTTGTCCAGGGACATTGACTGTAGCACGATGGCCAATCACATTTCTCCCTCTTCTTTTTTTGTGAAGATTGAAGCCTGCTTCATCAATATACAGGTACTCATAATGAGTTGCACTGCTATCCAACTCCAAGATTCTCTAGAGTAAAAAGAACACAAGGTACAATACAGTAAGTTAGTGTTTTACAGTAATGGCATTGATTGCAGTCAATACTACTGTGAAACAGTTGCTGATGTTTAAGTTCACACTTTGAAGCAGCAGTATACATAGATATGCCTAAATCTTTTACAGTAGCATGGAAGAGTTTATGGACACATACTTGATATTCAGGAAAAATATATCTTTGTGTTGACAGTAAAAGTGCGATAATTGGGTTGCGATTCCAGTTTGTTCAAGTATGTGCAACTCCTTCACTCTAACGGAGTTCCTCTCAAAGGGCACTTTGTATACTTGCTTCATTCGGATTGCATTTCTCCTTAGAACACGATCAATTGTGGAGAGACTGCATTGGTGGATATTGTGGAACAGTTGATTGTCCTGTGTTATTCTTTGCTGAATTTCTTTGAGGCGGAGGGTGTTGTTCTGGACCACCATGTCAACAATGGCATGCTCTTGTTCAATTGAAAGAAGTCTTGTTCGTCCACCTGAATGTTCTCTAACTTCAGTTCTGAAAAATGTTTGGACAAGCAGGAACATTTACTGTAGAAATCTAGACCTATGTCAAACAAGACTACATGGACTCTCATTGTAGAAGTAGAATATAGTTACTTACCGGTTTTCCCTCTGAAATGTGCGGATAATTGAAGCCACTGTGGATCTGTTTATATTGGGCTGAACTCTCTGCCCAGCTTCTCTCAGTGAGAGAGCATGATTTATGACATGGTCAATAAGTGTGGCTCTGATTTCATTTGAAACACACGTGTACCCTATCCTTCTACCTCTCCTCTCTCCTTTTACACCTTGCCCTCCTCTTACACCTTGCCTTCCTCTTCCTCTCTATCCATCTCTTCTTATATTTTCTACTCTTTCTCTTTCCACTATACCATTGCCCTCCAATCTATCCATCTCTTCTCCCTCTACTCCTCTATCTTCTCCTCTTCCTACATCCTCAGCTCTTCTTTCTCTTGCTCCTACATTTTCAGCTCTTCTTGCTCCTTCTCCTACATCTTCAGCTCTTCTTGCTCCTTCTCCTACATCTTCAGCTCTTCTTGCTCTTTCTCTATCTCCTCTTCTTCTCCCTCTACCCTGTCCACCACCTCTCACTCTTACACCTCTTCCTTTTCCACTGCTCATTCTTCTTTTTATTGTCTTGTTTCCTCATTTGTCTCTTTTGTTGTTTTTCTCTTCCCCTTTTGTAGTTTTTGTAATTAAGACAGCTGTGTGAACAATTAGGAAATTGGCTTTTTCTGTGTTGAGTGGATTACTAACTCATCAGATATCAATTTAGGGTTAATTGAGGACATAAGGTGTGCAGCTGACTATTTTACAATTCACAGAGTTTTGTTTGTTGTGTTTTGAAAATGGTACAAAAATGCTTGTGATCTTTGTGAAGACCAATGAAAAAGCTGCAAATGTTTTTCCTGATATATTAAAGATTTGGTTGGCTGTATGAACTGCTGTGATAACATTAGGGAATTTTGTGCACAGTGTTTTGAGAAAATTATGCTTTTGATTTGTAATTTGTATGAAATGAAGGAGAATTTGCTATCTGTTTAGGACAATTACAAAGTGTACAGATCACTGTGTTAAATGTTTTGAGAGCAGTTACCTGAATTTGGAGGAATGTGCCAAATCGATTGAGAAAAACTGTAAACTCAAACAAACTGGGAGACATTTTTCAACTACCCATAAAGGGCATTAACATTGAGTGGAACAACACTGACTCTTCTTCCTGTAAAAAGCTGTCTGCAAGTTGCTAAGTTACTTTATCTACAGTGTTTGTGCACTTCTTGATAATTTCCTGACCAGTGATTTGTGATTAAAATGGTTAAGAACACTAAATATTTTGCCTTTTTTTATCAAAATGTTTTGGAAACGACACATGAAGATGATGCCTGTGGTCTGATGGAGACATACAGTGGGGAGAAAAAGTATTAAAGTGTAAAGTGTAAAGCTGGTTCTTCCAAACATATGATCTCTGTAATTGCAAACAAAGGTTTCTTTACCAAATATTAAGTTCTGCTTTTCTGATGTATCAAATACTTATGTCATGCAATAAAATGCAAATTAATTATTTAAAAATCATACAATGTGATTTTCTGGATTTTTGTTTTAGATTCCGTCACTCACAGTTGAAGAGTACCTATGATAAAAATTACAGACCTCTACATGCTTTGTAAGTGGGCAAACCTGCAAAATCGGCAGTGTATCAAATACTTGTTCTCCCCACTGTACTTGTCTCGAGTAAAAAGACACGAGGGACATTCTCACTTTAATAGGCACGCTCTCCCATGACTTCCAACCCACACAACCACAGCTTCAAACACGGCCAGCCTGGTCACTCACTCCTGTGTGGATACCTGGTTCAATTCTCAGATGTTCTGCTGACATCAGGCTTTCGTTGTTGTTGTATTTCCAAATCTCTGGTACATTTGCAAAGAGGAAAAATACCGAGCCAGTCTGGTGGGATCTTAGAGGATTGGGTTTCAGCCATCTGCTGTAGTCTGGGCCTCTCCAGCAAGGCTGGACTGTCTTTCCAAATCGGGTCTAATTTATCAAAGCATTCAGTTCATGCCAGATCATTCCGGTGGTGCAAAAAGAGGAAGGGTGAGTGTAATCGCCTAAGGCATTCGATGTGCCAATCATAGATATTTCTGGTGGAAAAATGATAACATTATCTAGAGTGGTAAATCTGGGTCCCATGACTGAATTGCCCCATCCAATTTCCCTGCACTTATCGGGGTTAAAATAGAGGTGGGTTGGGTAAACCAGACATGTAAATACAAAGCTCCTGACCCATTTTTATAATGACATACAGATAGAAAAGGGGTCAAACTTCAGACATTTGACAGTTTTAAACCAGGTCAAGCCATTGAATAGGAAAATGCTCACTTTTAGTCTGGCTGTGATTGTATTTTTATTTATAAATATATTATTTTACACTGTTGTTTTTATTGTGGATCAACTGAATCAGTTGCATTGCCTGCTGTGACCCTGAATCTCTAAAAGGAATTGTTGCCCTAATTTTTGTGAGAGATCTGGGTGAGCGCCAAGTCAAACAGCAAAAACTTAAAGAGACAAACCAAATGTGCAACCTTGGTGGTCTAGTGTGGCCGATTTAAGCCGGTCTCTGCGAAACAATTACTTTTTAAGCTCAACCCAAGTTTACTTTGAAACAAGACCAGAGAACATTAGAGACCTGGCTTCTTGGGGGTCAAATTGAGCTCATGTCCGGAGTTAGAGCATTATTAGGGATGTGTTACCCAATATGTGGGATTTAAAATCTGTTGTGCAAACCTCTTGCTTGTTTTCCATTGAATTTTGAGTTAATTATTTAGAGTCTCTCAGATTAAGGAGACTGTGAAATCATTTCTTGAGGCCGCTAGAATGGTCAGAGGAGCCATTAGGAGATTAAACATGGGGTGTTTTAATATCACTAATTAAACTAAGCTGCCGCTGTCACTTGCCTTCTCTTTAGGTGGGACATACCGACAGGATGTTGAACTTTCAGGTGTGGATTTCTGAGAGTGGGGTGATGCTCCAGTAATTTAGTGGGGGAGGTGACTTAAATGCCTCATCCACCTGTCTCTGGAAAGCATGTCCTGTTGGGTGCTTCAAAGTTTTTAACTCAGATGCAATATGCAATATGTATGGGATAATGTACAGTCAGCCAGGCATTAAAGTTGAAACGCAAATGGCTTCTCCAAAAAAGAAAAACTGTAGTGCCAAAATTACGTCATTTCCCAGACAGCAACATAGTGTCGGCCCAGATCCGGGCCACATATGGTACATTCAACGCTTACCAGATGTGGGCCAGATCTGGGCTGACACTATGTTGCTGGGTTGTAATAAACACTGTGAAATTATAGGGTTTTATTTTGTTAAAATGACTGTCTGACTGTATTATTTGGCTTATAACACAGCTACTCACCAAATAAATAAATATGTATGTGGACATTAAATATTTATTTGTTATTATTTAATAGTCTTACCTGTATATTATCTAAAAGCTTCCACTAAGAAAAAAAATACAATTTCATCTATTACAATGTATCTAAACTAATGGCTAGCAACAAGATGAACGTTACAAAAATGTTACAGTAATAAGTACTGAAGTACTCTGAGGTCATTTTCACCACAATCGACGACATTACAGTTGATAACTGAGACAAAAGATGTCAGGTGTCAGTTGCATTGATAAAACAAGAGGGTGCGAGTCTGTGGTTAAATATAAAAGATGTGAAAGTAGTGCTGCAAGTAGCATTGCCATGGACAACTTGAAATATTATGAAATATCTGCACTGTTAAATCTAATTAGTTAGACTTACTTAAAAAAAACATGTAGACCGATTGCCTTAAAAAACCAAGTGAAATAGGAATAGTATGTTGTGCTAACAAATGCTTAGTTAGTACAGTTCACTTACACAAGAGTTCTAGTAACTAAAAAAGAACTGTAGAGAGTACTTGATCTTTTACTTTAGATTTACTTTTGACTTAGTATAGCTACCATTGTTGTTACCATTGTTGTGTTTTGCATGCTGAATGTTGAAGTCTGTACGTGACTCAAGTATGGTCAACTGCAAGATATTGTTACAAATATAGAGGGATTATATCAACCCAATTAAAAGTTTCACAGGTGTTTATGACGTAAGTGTTAGCACTAAAATTGTAAACGATCATTATACAACATACAGGGAAATATTACATAGGTTAATTTTAAAAGGTGACCTTAATTTCTGACTAAATCATTAACTGTAGTTAATTATTCAGTCAGAAGCTAGGTCAACTTTTAAAAGCAACCTATTTATTACTTCTCTTTCTTTGAAACCAAATCACTGTGATTTCTTATTGCATCGCTGCATCAATAAGAAGAGAATTACAATAATATGAATGTTCCAAGTGCCCAACCAAAGTAAACACTGATCACCATAATGGTGAGGTTTTTTTTTTATTTAATTTTATTTTTTTTGCTTGACAAAATGGCACTCAAACCAATCAATTTATCTTAACTTGGGTTTTCTGAGTAAACAAGGAATAGTATGTGAATAGTAGATTTTTACAATTAAGTTAAGACATTAAGTAAAGTTAACTAAAAACTGTGGCTATGCCACGATCGACCAATCAGAATAAAGTATTCCAGAGAGATGTGTAATAAAGTGAAGTAGATAGCAGGGAGTGATTGACGCAAAAAGAGAATAGATTATGGCTTGTACTTGTGAGGAAAACAGTTAAGTTCTTTAAGTTCTGAACGGCATCTATGGCATCTATTATTTTATTCAGTCCATATGTACTTTATTCTATACAGATGTAAAAAAGAAAAACATCTGAGCGGATTTGTGCTTTGACAGTTCTGGATTTGGCTGACCCAACATATCTGTGTTTTGTTTAGGTTGCGTGTACAATACACGAAACAATTTCTGCATGCGTTGGCAAAATAAAATAAAAAATAGAGTTTGAACATGCATATGTGAATCAAAGGCATGCAGAGGCAGTGAAATAATTATGAACGGTTCCCTTCAAGGTAGATTAAAGGGCTGTCCTTTATGCACTGTTGCCTCCATTTAGTTAAGCTCAAATTTCATACCCTCGGTAATTACAAATGTGGCCAGTAAAGAACCGTTTGACTGAAAATAAAATGTCTGCAAAATATGTCTGTAAAGCTTTATGCTAGACTTCTTACACATTTATGTGTGTTTCTTTATATGGGAATTTTGTCCCTGTGAACTTTTAGTGAATAACCTTTAGAAAATAAACTTTCTTAAAACTTCATGACTTTTCAGACATAGTTAATGTACAGCAGTGGGTATACATTCATCACAGGATAATTCACCAATACTTTTTGTCATTTCAAATAAGTAATACTGTGGTGGAAATGACCGTATTTGAAATTTGTTTTGAAATAAAATTGTCAATTCCTTCATCTTGCTAAAGCCAATAGCATTTTAGGTATCCTAAATACACACTTAATTAAATATTAAATTACATGCAGTCTCATTGGAAATGATGCAGTTCACGTTTAAATGATTTATATTTTAAATGTAATTCATATTTTTATGATTGATTTTATATTTTAAGATTGAAAACCTGGATTGAAAAAGTTTCCAGAACTTCCAAGTAATGTGATCTTCTAACAAATAGAAAACAGTGCCTGTAAGAAATACTCTTAAAGGGATAGTTCACCCAAAAGTGAAATTTCTGTCATTAATTACTCGTTCCAAACATGTAAGATGTTCGTTTATCTTCAGAACACAAATTAAGATTTTTTTTTTGATGAAAGCCGAGAGTTCCCTTTCAGTCGGTCACGTTCGACGTACGTCAGAATGTGAACCGATGAATTGGGATATCGCATGAGAGCCCTATCACCTTCGAGTGTGTACTAAACGAGCCAATGAACATTGGCGTGCGAGATTTGCATGTCGCACTCCGCCCTGCAGCACGGGTATAAATACAGAAGTGCATGCAAGCGCACCTTTGTCTTTCGATTTGGAGCCGAGCACAGTGTTGCTAAATGTCTCTGGAGAGTGTGACTTCAAGAGCGAGTGAACACAGAAGTGAGAAGTTCTTCGTGTTTTGGCGAGAAGGCACTACAGCGGCGGCCGCGAGCTCACGTGTCTCTACACCTGTTTACAGCATGTTATGTTGGCCGGTCTGAGAGAGTGAGAGCGGGCTGTCAGGCTGCACTATATCCTACAGCAGCGCTGCGGCTGTTCCCCTGTGTGCTTCAGCACATCTTAAAAGAGCATTTTCCTTCCTCTAAAAGAGTGTACGGGCGGACACTGCGTCTTTTTCAAGATGTCATTCCGCCCGTGCGTTTCTGGATGCGGTCGTTCCCTGGTGCCGGCTTATGGTCACAATCGCTGCTTCACGTGTTTGGGCGTTCAGCACGCTGAAGCAGCTTTTGTGGATAGTTCATGTTCTCACTGTGTAGAAGAGCGTGGTGGTCCCTCGGCTAACGACCAGTCGTCTCTTTTGGTGCACCTGCCGAGGATCAGATGACGATTGCGGCATCGGAGGGTGAGCTGTCGTCGGGAGATGACGACTCGGCTGCGTTGTCTCCTTCTGGGAGAGTAGCGTTGCCCGAGCCAGATCCCGAATTGGCGGCAATGCTATCCCGAGCAGGTCGGGCTTGAGTGGAACCCTCCACCCTCTCAGTTGGATGACTGGTTTCTCGGGGTGGCCCATGCTGGTTCTCAGCGCCCCTCCCCGGTGCCATTCTTCCCAGAACTGCATGAAGAGGTAACCCGGAACCGTGGTTCCTCTTCCCCCTTCACCACCCTGGATGGCGGGGAGGCCAAAGGGTACATGGGTATCTCTCCGGTTGAGCGCGCCGTCGCGATGCAGCTGTGTCCGATGGCCGCCAATTGGAGGGGTAATCCGCGGCACCCATCCAAGGCCTGTAAGTTCTCGTCCAACCTAACAGACAAGGCTTACAGAGCCTGTGGACAGGCCGCCTCTACTCTCCATGCCATGGTGTTGCTGCAGGTCTATCAGGCCAAGGTACTCATGGACATGGCCCAGGGTGATCCTGACCATCCGCTCATGGACGAGCTGCGCACCACCACTGACCTCGCCCTCCGGGCGACTTAGGTGACGGCGCTCGGTTGGTCAGGCGATGACCACGCTTGTGGTCCAGGAGCGCCACCTATGGCTCAACCTGGCCGACATGAGGGAAACCAACAAGTATCGGTTCCTGGACTCCCCCATGTCGCAGGTGGGCCTATTCGGCGAGGAGGTCGAGAGCTTCACCCAACAGTTCTTGGCCGCACAGAAGCCGACGGAGGCGATCCAGCACATTCTGCCTCGGCGGTCTGCTGCTCCCTCCACCCAGCTGCCGGTCACAGCTCCTCTGTCTGCTCGTCGCCCGCCTGCCTCGTCCTCCGCCCCTGCCAAGTTTGCAAAGCAGCAGCCTCCACTCAGCAGGCCGCAGCCAAGCCAGGTGGCAAGCGGCCACGCAAGCGGCCCTGAGACGGGTGACCCGGAGGATCGGGAGACTGCTCTACGGGAGACGATGAAGGCATCGCTCCCTCCCCCGGAGGAGGGCCGGGTGGAAAATCTTTTGTTTCCTTTTGTTTCTGTTCCGCCACCAGTTTGGCGAAGGGAGCCTTGCCGTGGAAGAATACACATATGGGGCCGCCAACTGGTACCCAAATTCTCGATAAAAGAGCAGTTTCCTATTTCTCCGGGTCCCAAGAGGGCGCGTCTGGCAGTGTGCGACGCTATGCCTTGCCACTCTCAGCATGCCTTGCCACTCTCAGCCCCCTCTCATATCGCCAGCTGGCAGCGCTGTGTGTGTGCAGGCCGCGCTAAACACGTCGTCTCACACACCACCTGCCTCACTGTGGAACCAGGGTGCTCCCAGCACGCAGACCTCACTTCGGGCCGCTCCGCCGTCCGAGTTGGGTCCCTGTGTTCCACCATGTTGTGCCATTGGTCCCGCTGATGCGGAGTCTGGGAGCCTGGCTAGCGCTTCCCAGCCCGTCTCGCTGGCTCATCCGCACTATCAGACTCGTAAGCAAAGGATGTGGGGCTTGCGCCGGGCGCTGGAAGGGTCAGAAATTGTGGCGTTTTATTAGGGATCCCAATTCGTTGGTTCACATTCTGACGTACGTCTTGGTCTCGGTTACGCATGTAACCCTCGTTCCCTGAAGGAGGGAACGGAGACTCTACGTCCCGTCGCCACAGTTTCTGTGCCGCCGCTGTGCGCGGGCCACTTGCTCGTCTCCTCAGCGGAAAACAAAGGTGCGCTTGCATGCACCTCCGTATTTATACCCGCGCTGCGGGGCGGAGTGCGACATGCAAATCTCGCACGCCAATGTTCATTGGCTCGTTTAGTACACATTCGAAGGTGATAGGGCTCTCATGCGATATCCCAATTCGTCGGTTCACATTCGGACATAGGTCTCCGTTCCTTCCTTCAGGGAACGAGGGTTACATGCATAACCGAGACGTTTTCTGACCCCACATAGACAGCAACACAACGGCCACTTTCAAGGCTCAGAAAGGTAGTAAAGATATTACTAAAATAGTCCATGTGACTCCAGTGGTTCAACCTTAATGTTATGAAGTGATGAGAATACTTTTCGTTTGCAAAAAACTATCAAAAATAACAACTTTATTCAAAAATGTCTTCTCTTCCCTGTCACTCTCTTACACCGTGTCCTAACTACACGCGACGCGACGCCATGACACACGATAAAAGGTATCTTTTCCATGTTAATTAGAGTTTTTGTCCTAACCAGCCGCGACGGCGACACGTGATGATTCTATTTTAGAAACGGTTTCTATTTCTGCGACGTTGCGGCTGGAATAACAACACAGAACATGGCAATGATAATCTCAGGTAGTGTTTATGTGCTTTATTTAATGTTAAAAGCGTGTAATGTGACTTTGAATATCATTTAGTGCTCCCAGCTTTGTAACGTAGTCGTACTAAAAGCAACAATGGATAATTCACCTCAGATCTTGAAATTAAACAAATGGAAACAAGAACGTTCAAACTGTGAACAAACAAGTATATTCTATAACAAAGATTGTTTTAGTAACTCAGTATGTATTTTAGTAATGTTTAAATGGTGTAATATTTCTGAATTTGATTATGTAGGCTACTTATACATTTTCTAGCGAGTGCCGTCAAGATTAATCTCTGGTGCCGTGCACTTGCCGCGAGAGCCCGCCCACGCGCTGTTCTGATTGGCTGTGGTTTTTGATTGATTTGTCGCATCTCGTAGTCGCATCACGTCTGGTGTGGACAGACAAGTTTCTTGTCACTGGAATCTTATCGCATCGCGTGTAGTTAGTACACGGTGTTATGCTATTCATGTTGTTGGGTTATTCACAGGGCAGCGCTTCCGGGTTCTACGGCAGAATGCCGGCTCACTATTGGCTGAGCACCACATGCATGCGTTGTGATGCATACGTGAATTGCGTAGGAGAGTGACATGAAAGAGAACAGATTGTTGAATAAAGTATTCTCATCACTTGAGTTGAACAACTGGAGTCACATGGATGAATTTAACAATGTCTTTACTACCTTTCTGGACCTTGAAAGTGGTTGTTGTGTTGCTGTCTGAGGGATCAGAGAGCTCTTGGATTTCATCAAAAATATCTTCATATGTTCCTAAGATAAACAAAGATCTTACGGGTTTGGAACGACATGATGATGAGTAATTAATGACAGAATTTTTATTATTGGGTGAAATAACCCTTTAAGGGCTTTTCATACTTTAAATAGTTAACCCTGGGTCCTTCTAAACCTGGTAAACGGAATCCTGGGTTATCTTGCTTCACATTTCACACTGCTCATACTATAACCGGGGTTAACAGTTAATATTTGCGGTGTCAGTGTTACTGAATGCACAAACGCAGCACGTGACCCGTTTACATAAAGGCTCTAGCACTGCGCGTCCTCATATTGCACATTGCTGACTGTAATATCAAGTTTTTTCTGAGTGACCTTTTCAAACTATAAAGGTAAGAATGAAATGGTCTCCTTCACTCCAACTGTTGCCTTTTTTCATCGCCGTTTGACATTTTTCCTATCATACACAGAAACGACTGTTTATATGTTCCCGTGACTGCCCAAAGCGTGTGTATACAAGGCATGCAATTGGTTGTCGGTTGCATTCGAACACCTCATCGTTTCACACTGTACAAGTTGTACAATTACAAGTGTGAAACGCTTCTTTACCCAGGGTTAAAAGCAGTGTTTAGAATGATGATAACTTGGGGTTAAGCGCAGTGTGAAAAGCCCATTAGAATACATTTTGGAAATATTACACCAAACAGCATGGAATTTCTCGTTTCTTCATTGGTTCCTTATCTAAAATCTAACTCACCCTGGATCCATTGTTCCATATCGGACAATGTTGTTCTTGTGTTGTGACAGGCAGATATGTTGTGCTGGGGGTGTTCAGAAGCCAAAACAATTCTCAGAATGTCTAGAATGTTCCTCTTTCACAGGGGTTTTATGGCTTGGTTTGGGGACGCCACAGGCACTTCGGAGAGACTGCACACAGTGCTGTGGCCTGAACAGGGCCCCTCGGTCTACTCCCACTCTGACCGAGCTTGCTTGATTCCAGACGTACACACACACACACACACACACACACACACACACACACACACACACACACACACACACACACACACACACACATACTGCTGACTCTGTTGACTGGAGGTGCCCCCACTGCGAGTACGGAGTATATAACAGTATATAACGAAACCCAGGTGAATTCTTATTCTGCAAGCGTCAAAACTACAGCTAAGGTCAGCTATGAGAATCATTCAGTAATGCTTATTTAAAATAGTCGACACTGGACTAAGTCTCTCTACAATTTACCCCACAAACATTTATGTGGTTTGGAAGTGTGTATTCCTGTTCAAACTGCAAACAAAAGATGTTTTTGACTTTCATACATAATTGCAATAAAACAATGTCCTTTCCTTTTCTTGATGTTAAAATGCTTCTTCTATCTCAGTAAACTATACGATTTCCCAAAATGTGTAAGACTGGCCACTTTCAAAACATTGCGCTGTTTGTTTGAGCTTCCTAACCAGCCTGACAACAGCAACATTGATTTAACAAATGGTGTGAGTTTGGGGAGGGGCTATCTGGTTTTCAACCAATGGCAGTTGGAGGTTGTTTTGGAAACCCGTTTGATAACAATCATTGTTTATGCAATGCAGTTTCCACTTTAACAAGATATTTGTTAATACTTCAGTAAAACCGAAGTTGCTAAGTGTTCAATATGCCACAAAATGTGTTTTTAGTTCAGTTGCCAACTGAAGAACAAACTGAACGTGTCTTTTACCATACTGTCTGTGGTGGCTGCTGCTCTGCAGATGGGCAACTAAACAAAATGATTCTGCCAAAAAAACATTTTAGTGTGGTTTGTGCTCCTGGGGCCTGGCACTATTCTGAGGCTCGCACCAAGCAAGAAAAATATGTTTTGGCATCTGTTACATAAACCATATTTCTTTTCTTTTCTTTTCTTTGGTATGTGTGAGTGTAGTCATCCATACCTGTTTTGTTGATGCAAACCAAAACAAGCTTCATCATTTGTCATTTGGAAAGCTGTGATGTTCTTAGATGTTGTGAGTCAATGAAGAGCCAAGCAGGATTATATTCATGTTAGTTTATTGAACAAGTCTTTGACTCAGTATGGGACAGAGGATGACTGACACTTTAGTATCTAAATAAATCTCTGCAAAAATAATACTGTACTCTAAAATGGCATGTCTGTTTTTTTTTTTCCAGTAAATCTCTGAAGTACAATATATACACATCTCTAATATGATACATACTGGCATTAGCACACTAACAGCCATAACATTGCGATTTGATGCTGTTTAATCGTTTATGATTGAGGGTTAACTGATTTGAATCCCCTTCATGACTTTAAATACATTCTTTCCCTTGCATACACAAGTGGATTTAAATGACATGTCTCCACTCTTCCATTCACATACAGTGCTTTCTCTCCAAAATATACTAATTTTGCATCCACTGACTTAAGAAAAAAAACAAGAGTAAAGACATTTTCGATAATAACATACCATGTACTAGCTTAAACTGTACTATTTCTCATCCTGCAGTATTATTTTCTGGAAATGTCTAAGATTTTCTCCCAGTTTGAGAGCATTGATGCATATTTCTCTATATATGCATACAATTAAATTATGCATGCAACTTATCTCAATAAAAGCTATTTCTTTTGGATATACACATCAGAAAGGAAAAGCTATCCCAATGTGATTCATTGTTTAGAAGTGCTAAAGTCAGATCAATACGTCTGGAAATCATTAACTGTATGTTCCAGAACAAATCTGAGCGGGTTTCTTCTTGAGCGTTATTCTGTTAAATGAAATCAAATTGATTGTATTGACAGAGCTTGTATTCACGTTTCAAACATGTGAATTAACCACTTCCTCATGGTGCATGGATAATAATTACAGTAGTAACAGACTAATGATTGAAAAGGTATTTAATAAAGAAGATTACATTTCTAACTAGTTGACCTTAAAACTGTGATCCATTGTCTAGTAGGTAATTTCTATAGCTTCGTCTGAATAAGCTATACACAGTTGACTGGATTTAATATGGCTGAGCAGCTGTGCAGTTATGATGCACATCACCTTAGCAGCAAGCACTCGAGAACACACAACCACACACACACACAAACACATCTTGCCCACTCCCTGATATCAGTCTCACTGAGTTATTTCTGGGTGCTGTAAAAGTTGGTTAGACCGTTCCAATGTAATGCCCGTTGGTGTGTGAAATTGAGGTAATTATATTGCGTTTACTAGTGTCTACCAGAGAGCTTTTATAGAAAGTGTGACCAGAAAACTCAATCTAGACTGAAGAGCTTATGGTGTTGTGCATCACAACACAGAGAGTCTGGGGCAAAATGTGGCCTTGAGCTAAAAGGGAATGGTCTAAAAGCATCACATTAGAAGGCTATGCCACATATCCTGTAACAGATTACACACGTTCAAGTATTTTCAAAAAATACTTCCTTTCTGCACACAATATATATCCAGGCTCATGTGCTGGCTCTACTTCTGTGGATTTGGAGTAAGTGCTAGTGAGGGAGAAACAGGTCCGATTGGACACAAGCCCTCAGGTGACCACCTGCTGTACTGTCGAGTGTTCGTGAGGACACGATTGGTCCCCGCAGTGCAGCCTCTTTAGGAGTCGCTGGAGTTTATACGAAAAGTTCTTGTTCATTTGCCTGTACATGAGGGGAATGGCAAAGCTACTGCAGAAGGCGAGCAGCTCGGATAAACATCTCAGGAAGAAGTATGTTGTGAGGTGCTGCCTGTTGGAATGGCTCCCAGGAGCTCCAGCCACAGTGTGCACCAGTAAGGTCATGTAGTATGGAGTCCATAGAAGAAACTGCATGCACACAGAGGCCAACAGCAACCTGTGGATGGAAGGATCGAGCCTCCCAGAGTCCTGGTCCAAAGGTGTGGACTCCTTCCTGATGCGGAGGATCAACACGAACGCGTAAAGCACGGCCACCGCCGGCACCACGTACCCAATGAACATCATGATGGCATCAGCCGCCTCTTTGTTCTGCATCTTGGAGCACTCGATGATCTTAGTGGAGACGTGATTGCACACATAGAAGAGCAGCGAAGAGAAGCTAGTGAGTACGGCACCGCCCCAGATGAAGCCGCAAACGTGCTTGGTGTTGTAGACACTGGACATGTAGGTGCGCGGGAGAGCCCGCTCAATATAATAGTCCAGACTGAGCAAGGTAGTGGAGTACATGATGACCAGAGAGGAGATGTTGAAGAGAATGAGGAGGGTGATGTAGATCTCATTGTTGTATTCCCACATGGGCCAGCGTGTAAAACTGGGGCCCAGCAACTCTACTGGAGCCACCAAGTTGAGCACCAGACCAGCAATGGCTATGTTCACAAAGTAGACATCAGGCATGGTCATGGTGACCTTGTTGGAAAGGTTGACCACCACCAGCAGGGCATTGTAGCAAAGCCCCACCGGAAAGCAGACTACGAGGTACACCAGAGAGAAGACGGACAGAATGAGTCCAAAGTCCTGGCAGAGCCGGAGGTCCACGCTGTCGTCCGTCTCATTGTAAACCATGCAGCTCCACATTGCTAGACTTCCAAATGTGTCTGCTCCGTCCTTCTAAATCAGCTGTAAGAAAAAAACATGAGCAGTATGTTAATGCATTGGTTTGTTTTAAAAATTACAAAATGCATTTATTACCCGAAAAGATCTGGGGGGGGTGTCCAATCATGCTCTTTGAGGGCCACTTTTGAGCAGAGTTCAGCTCCAATACACTTGCCTGGGAGTTTCCAGTGATCCTGAAAACTTTGATTAGCTAGTTCAGGAGTGTTTAATTCAGGATAAAGCTAAACTCTGCTGAAAGTTGGAACTCCAAGAGCAGGATTGAACAAGATGATGGATAGGTGACAAACAATGCTCTCCCATGATCAAACGCACTGATCATTTCTTTAGGTTTACAACTTTATGTAAGTGGGAAATAATTACATAGTGCACCTGTAATGCTAAATTTTAGAATTGTTCATACTTTCTACGTGTTTCCTGATCAATGGCTAGCAAAAAACCTTCTTGCTGTTGTTTTATACCATCACACAGAGAAGAAAAACAATCATACATAAACGGAACAGACAAGACACGAGCAATAGGTCTGGAGAAACACCATTATTTCCACTTCCCTGCATCTTACAGACTGAATACAACTCAGCACAATATATTGCACTGGAGAGCAAAACCCTAAACACAAGGATTTCATCCCAGTCACCACGTGCCATTGAGGTTCATGTTGTACGAAAAAGAGGAAGGGCAGCATTATGACATCCAACATTTCTTTCCATAACAATAGGGTCCACCTCTCCAGCTCAGCACCTTGGCTCATTGGGCGGTGACAATGAACGTGCTGTGACCAAAGCATGGCATAATTCAGCTCTGAGGCTGTGAGGCGTGCAGATTTATGGCATGAGATGTGACACGTCAAGGGAGCAGTGGATGCACAGTGTGAGGTTTGAGTTCAGGGTGAGGTCACAGCACGGGCACATGCAGAGAGCTGCGCTGCAGTCCACTCATTAAAACATAATAACACAACGCTCTCCCTGAACACAATGTGAACAGCACTTTCGTATGATTACACACAGGCTACATTATTGCTTTATTTCATTTCATTGGCTTCCTTATCTTTTTTATTTAAACAGTTGGTAAAGAGAGGAAAGTAGAGGAAGAAAGAGCCACATTTGAACTGACATTTTGAACCTTGGCTCTTTATATGTGATGAACATGTGCTAGCCACAACTATTTGTCCCTACTATGTTTATTTGGGATAAATCGCAATCATTGTGCACTTCCCATTCACACATATCCAATCTAAATGAATTTTAAGTGACTATAGAATATATTTACAACATATAACAACATCAAAAACAATTCAATGAAATCATTACTCGATTATTTGCATGACAATTGTGACAGCTCAAGTCATATATATATATAAAAATGTCTTAAGAACATATTTTGCAGATCAAACTTTCTGATACAAGGCTTCTGGCTTTTGTGTGCATGTCAGCATGTATTTGGTAGTAGAGCTGGAGTCTTCCCAGACAATGCTGAGCACATCTGAGCAGATATAATGACTGTTGAGTGAGTGTTCCTATGTCTGCTTACGTAACAGTCACAGATCGGCTGTTTTGGCCTGGAGACAGGCAGTCACGGATTGCTCCACTGTGGCTCTCGCTAGAGGGTGGAGAAAGTCATTTACCCTTTTCACCTTGTAGTCATACACCTTTAGTGAACCATCATGTTTTTGCATCAACAGCTCTGTATGTGCAGCACTTATGTTGTGATCTAACCGGTATACACTCACCTAAAGGATTATTAGGAACACCATACTAATACTGTGTTTGACCCCCTTTCGCCTTCAGAACTGCCTTAATTCTACGTGGCATTGATTCAACAAGGTGCTGAAAGCATTCTTTAGAAATGTTGGCCCATATTGATAGGATAGCATCTTGCAGTTGATGGAGATTTGTGGGATGCACATCCAGGGCACAAAGCTCCCGTTCCACCACATCCCAAAGATGCTCTATTGGGTTGAGATCTGGTGACTGTGGGGGCCATTTTAGTACAGTGAACTCATTGTCATGTTCAAGAAACCAATTTGAAATGATTCGAGCTTTGTGACATGGTGCATTATCCTGCTGGAAGTAGCCATCAGAGGATGGGTACATGGTGGTCATAAAGGGATGGACATGGTCAGAAACAATGCTCAGGTAGGCCGTGGCATTTAAACGATGCCCAATTGGCACTAAGGGGCCTAAAGTGTGCCAAGAAAACATCCCCCACACCATTACACCACCACCACCACCAGCCTGCACAGTGGTAACAAGGCATGATGGATCCATGTTCTCATTCTGTTTACGCCAAATTCTGACTCTACCATCTGAATGTCTCAACAGAAATCGAGACTCATCAGACCAGGCAACATTTTTCCAGTCTTCAACTGTCCAATTTTGGTGAGCTCGTGCAAATTGTAGCCTCTTTTTCCTATTTGTAGTGGAGATGAGTGGTACCCGGTGGGGTCTTCTGCTGTTGTAGCCCATCCGCCTCAAGGTTGTGCGTGTTGTGGCTTCACAAATGCTTTGCTGCATACCTCGGTTGTAACGAGTGGTTATTTCAGTCAAAGTTGCTCTTCTATCAGCTTGAATCAGTCGGCCCATTCTCCTCTGACCTCTAGCATCAACAAGGCATTTTCGCCCACAGGACTGCCGCATACTGGATGTTTTTCCCTTTTCACACCATTCTTTGTAAACTCTAGAAATGGTTGTGCGTGAAAATCCCAGTAACTGAGCAGATTGTGAAATACTCAGACCGGCCCGTCTGGCACCAACAACCATGCCACGCTCAAAATTGCTTAAATCACCTTTCTTTCCCATTCTGACATTCAGTTTGGAGTTCAGGAGATTGTCTTGACCAGGACCACACCCCTAAATGCATTGAAGCAACTGCCATGTGATTGGTTGATTAGATAATTGCATTAATGAGAAATTGAACAGGTGTTCCTAATAATCCTTTAGGTGAGTGTATAACTACCAGTAAATATCTTCATGGCAGCACTTAAAGGTGCTGTATGTAAGTTTTTGACTGTACTAAAGCATAAAAATACCATAATATGTTTGCAGATATTTAGGAAACATGCTGAGTTCACATACTCTTTTCTCTGAAAAACAATGCTACAGCCAGTTATTTTACTTTGAAATGTGCGTTCCGTGTCGGAATGTCTGTTTTGGTCTGTGCGATAATGCACGTTGCCAATTTACCTAATAGTATTTCAACACCATGGTTGCCAGTTGGCGGAAAACAGCGTATTGCTGCCATGGAAGCCAGCAAACAAACTGGGTCAGAGATCGCAGATTCTACCCGACCTAAAAAGCCTCGGCATCCATCTAAAAATCTCTATGAACAAAAGCACATTAAAACGCGGATAAATAAAACTAAAAAACAGTAAAGCTCTATGTATGTTAGGGCTGTGCAATATGGACAGAATAATCATATTGCGAATTTTTTTATGAATATTGCAATTGCGATTTTATTTGCGATTTTGGCAATTGTTTTTGCTTTATCACACATGCTACATTCTAAATGTATTCAGTGCACAAGAAGTGCATAACAAAACATTTCACAATGAAATAACATAGTATTAACAGCATGATAAACAAAACTGTAATAAACTGAATTAAATAAACTCAAATAAATTAAGGTTAACTAACCTAAATTCCAGTCATAACAATAAATAAACTTCAAAACCGTTAAACTCATATACGGCTCCATCGTTCTGGACCACATATCTGTGGTCGTGGCGTAGTAAATGTGTTTTTATGTTGTTGTTCACTAGTAACATTTGTTTAATTAAAAACAAATAAATACAGAGCATTCTAAAATTGGTTGACAGATTATTTTTCAGATTATTACAGTTCTGAATATAATTTAAATATGTTGCTTTGGAATTATATTCATTGTGCAAAGTGATACATCTGAAATTAATTATTCATTATGCAAGTGGGTGGTAAAAAAAAATGAATATGAAATAAATATTTCCAGATAATATTTTCTAAAATTTGCTTTGGCATTAGTGGCAATATAAAAGCTAATTATTCAAGGGTGTAGTTTTGGTACAGTCTATGGTTTGAACATTAGCTGGCAAAAATTTACAACGGCAAATAAAAATGTGGTCTGAGTTTCACAAACAAAAACCGAAGACAGGCTGAATGAAAATATAAATCCACCCTCTGTCAGTAGGTGGCGCTTATAGAACAGCAGAAATAGTGCCGTTTCCCCGGTAACCACAGTGCTGGGCTTATAAAACACTGTTACATGGAAGGAAGATGAAAAGAAAATGCCATCAACACTTTTCTCAAGGCAGTCATTTCCCTTCAGAGATACATTCATAGAATTTATTCATACTTTAATTCATATAGACTAATTTCCCACAGCCATCGATTGTAAAGGTTGTAAAACCTCACTTCTTTCCGTCAAGAAACCTGTGCTGCATGCCTTGTCTGCGTGAAACTGTTGCTTTCTACTTCAATAAGAAGTCAAACTAACTTTATTTAACATTTTTCTTTTTTTTTACTATAGCATTTGTTACAGTATGAAAAATAGCAACCTACACATTTAGAATAGCTATATGTCACAGTTGTAATATAAATCTAGAGTGAAAAATATATTCCCTTAATAGATTAGGGTTAGGGTTAGTCAAGATTTACCACAATAAATACAATAGGACGTGATAAATTCTAGTAAGGGGGTCAAGAATAGTTTAGAAAGCTTTCTAATAAATTTGTGCAAGATGCACCTTTTTAGTTAATGTGGCTGTTTTAGATCATGCTTGACTTTCTCCATAGTGTTTTAAAGTGGTAAATTCTCAACAGAATTTAAATGGGTTACACATTTATCAACGGTCACGATAGGAACGGCTCGCGCAAATCTCATCACACTTTTAGAGCGCGCTGGTGAACGCGCAGAGTAAGCTACGTTGATTTGCGCGCCACTCGTGCACAATTAAATAAACCGGGCTTCAGCCATGTTGCGCTGATAATCGGTCTTTTCAGTTCGTACGGGAACTTAGCGCTTATAAAATTAATTTTTAGCCTAATTCACTCACCACCATATTTCTTACGCTGTGCCCGCTGCAGTGAGAGAACTGCGTGTGCTTAGTGAGCTCTGATTGGTTAACATCTTAAACATGCGCACAAGAACGTTGTAGTATTCTGAATTAAAATATAAATAAATAAATAAAAATCGCAGCCTTATGCAGTTTAGAAATCGCATGTACTCAAATCGCGATTGTTTTGCGATTGCGATTATATTGCACAGCCCTAATGTATGTGTAGCCATTGACTTCCATAGTAGGCGAAAAAATACTATGAAAGTCAATGGCTACTGTCAACTGTCTGGTTACTAACATTCTTCAAAATATCTTCTTTTGTGTTCAACAGAAGAAAGAAACTTATACAGGTTTGGAACAACATGAGGCAGAGTAAATTATTTTTTGGGTGAACTATCCCTTTAAAAGGGATAAACTCTTGTCTAGAGGTAAAACTAAAGGCTAAATTGTTTTCTTCACTGGCAAGCAACACTGTTGGCAACAGTAGAAAAGAACTACCGTGGGAAAACAATACGTGATGACATGATTTTTAAAGGGCAGGTGTAAAAGTCTGATTCCATAATGGTTCCAAGGCCATGCCAGCTTTTCCACATGAATTACTTTCAAAGAAACAAAATATCTTGCAAAAGGACTTTGCTGCTAGCAAACACAATAGAGCAGCCAAGCCACTACCTGTTTCCCTATCTCTCACTTTAAAACAGTCATCGTCCTGTTCCCTTCTTCCTTTTTCTGTGACCATGGCAACCAATAGTGCAAATACGGGCAGTACTGCTTTGTTTCAGTAGCAAACTCTTAAAAGCATCCGTATTAACACATCCACTGAACCGGTTACATCTGAGAAATCTTTTCAAAATCAGCTACTCATTGCTGTCTGAACAATTTAACTTGTTCTTAAGACAGTCCTGTATAATTAGGGCCCACAGCAGTCTTCAGTGTCACATGATCCTTCAGAAATCATTCTAATAGGCTGATTTGCTGCTCAAGAAACATTTCTTATTATTATCAGTGTTGACAACAGTTGAGTTACTTGATATATTTTGGTCCCACTTTATATTAGGTGTCTTTAACTACTATGTACTAACATTTAAATTAATCATTTAATACAATGCACTTATTATGTGCATACATGTTTTTACATTGTACTTATATTATTATAATTACCTTAGTTTCTGTAATTACACCTATAATTACACTGCTGGCTCTTTCCTTCCCTTTTAACCCACCCTTAAACCGACCCATACCACCAAACCTGTCCCTAACCTTACCTGTATCCCGCCTCAATAGCAGCACAAGTGTTTTGCAATACAACATCAACAGTGCATTGTACATATTTTTGGATGTAATTACACAGTAGTTAAAGACACCTAATATAAAGGGTGACCTATATATATTTTTTCAGGATTCTTTAATGAAGAAAGTTCAACATTTATGGTGAGAGATGCTGAAAAACACAGATGTAATGCAAAAACCAGAAAGAAAAATAATCTTTAGATAAGAAAAAAATATGTAATTAAAAAAATGTAAATGTAATTAACCTTGGTAATTCTAGCATTGCTGCTAAATAGAATTTTTTTTTAATTTTGGAAAAATAATAATAATAATGAAAAACAACAAAACAAATCTAGACTACCTGGGGGGTATTCCAGAAAGCAAGGTTAACTTACCGTCACATATACCTTGAACTCCCGGTTGATTAACCCAAACATTGCTTACTCGAAGTATGCTGGTTCCAAAAACGCGTCCGTGAGTAAGTTCAGACAACTCAGAGTATGTTCACGGTTAACTCAAAAGACATTCTCAACAGAGCAACGAATCGATGATTCCCCATGGAAACAGACGCCAAGAAAAAGCGCACCATTCAACTTCCTTCTTTTGTTTAATGGCGATTTACATAACTACTTAGTGCACATCGCCACCTATTTGGTGGTTGTGCAATCATTTTTTCAATCTTTTCATTTAATAAGTAATCTTTATTCACTGAGAATAAGGATTATATTGTTTGTTTGATGCTAATTAATTGAATGCAGATCCATGTGTGAGATGACTATAAAATAAATAATAAATATATTTGAATTGAATTAACATTTAAACATTATCTTGTTATAATAGTGCTTTAGAATTAATATATAATATTGTATATTATATAACTGTAACTATATAACAAATTTAGTTATATTAATATAACTATATTAATTATATAAAACACATCTGAATGAGCAGTTACTACTCTGGAGCAGTTTATGTTCAGAGAGTGAGTTGCTATGGCTACTTACATACCCTGAAAGTTACCTCCGTTTTTGGAACAGAAAGTTGAGGTTATCCGCTTACTTACTCTTAAACATACCCGGGTATGTCACATAACCTGCTTTCTGGAATACCCCCTTGTATCACTATCTGTAGTGCCGTCCAAAAGTTTGGGGTCGGTAAGATTTTTAAAAAGTTTTGTTATTTTTAAAAAGTCTCTTGTGCTCACCAAGGCTACATTTATTTAATCAAAAGTACAGTGAAAACATTATTATTGTCAAATATTATTACAATTTAAAATAACTGTTTTCTATTTGAATGTTTTAAAATGTAATTTATTCCCGTGATGTCAAAGCTGAATTTCCAGCATCATTTCTCCAGTCTTCAGTGTCACATGATCCTTCAGAAATCATTCTAATATGATGATTTGATGCTCAAGAAACATTTCTCATTATTATCAATGTTGAAAACACTTGTGCTGCTTAATATGTATGTGGAAACTGTGATATATTTGTTTAATTTTTTGATGGATACATTTTTTGATGAATATAAAGTTCAAAAGAACAGCAAATCATTAGTAACATTATAAATGTCTTTTTTATACTCAACTTTTGATCAATTTAATGCATTCATGCTGAAAAAAAGTAGTAATTTTTTTCTTGCTGGATAAAAGTATTAAAAAAATGTTTACTTTTTTAACAGTAAAGTAAATTTATATATAACTTGTCAACCATAATAATTGTATAGCGTTGGCTGGTTGACAGACGACTATTTAACCATCCTGCCCATCCTTACTGTACATCCCTGCTTTTCAAACTTGCAACCAGCATCTTGTCTTCAAGAGACCATGACAAAACACTGTCTAGGCTGGTAGACTGAAGCATTCCTGAGCGGGTGCAAAAGGTAGCTAACATCACTGCTTACTATAAAAGCGTGTCATTTAGAGAATAGCTCTTCTAACGCCTGCAGATCACGGCTCACATACATGAGCAAGCACGCCTGCAACGGTTAAGTGTCTATCCACTCCACCGCACTGTGTACCTCTCAATGACCCCAGTTATTAACTGTACCTCCCTCAAACAAACAACAAGAAATCTTGGCTGACCATGCATCTGGATGAAGAGTGTTGTGGGAGTAAAACTAAATGCACTTAACACTTTCAGAGTAGTCAACCCTCCACCCGGCCAATGAAAAGAGGGATGCTCCACACCCCTCGTATCCCCACTGGAATGTACAGCAAATTCTCAGAATCGGCTGAGTGATGTCACATGATTGCATTTTCTGAGCTTTGTGTATGCATGCGTGCTGCAAGGGTTTAGGTAACGAATAGCAAATAAAGATGAGGACTGATAGCTCTGCAGTCAAATCCTGTCGTGCTACAATGCATTTTTCACTTCAGTGTTTCAGCTGCAAGGATTTAGGAAACAGAAAGCAGACTTAGAGGAAGAAGAGGTATTTGCAGTCAAAAATACAAGGTTCTGCATTTATTGAAATAGAGATATTAATTATAATATTAATTTAAAGATGGTACTGCATGTTAAAATATCTCAGTGATTACAATGGAAGTCTTCTCAAGTGGGACATTTTTCCAAAATTTCTTTGTGTTCCGCAGGAGCACGTCATATAGGTTTCATGTTTTTTGCAATTTTTAAAACCTGTAAAATTAAAACCTGTTAATTAACTGTAAGCTACCATACCATATCCATAACCATGTACAAATGTTATTTTTAATTCTTATATGTAATTTTACAATAAAATACTGCAATATATGTTTTTTTAAGTAAAAAATATGAATTACCATATAATTTACGGTGAAAAACTGACTGTATAAAAAAAGATGGACGACGTGTCTCCACTTCCACTATAAAAAAAAACTTAGCCAAAATATCCCAGAAATAACTGTTGGCATC
This sequence comes from Coreius guichenoti, assembly GCA_039654105.1. NCBI lineage: Eukaryota > Metazoa > Chordata > Actinopteri > Cypriniformes > Gobionidae > Coreius > Coreius guichenoti. The sequence goes on from CM077171.1 coordinate 17,939,150, forward strand.
TTGCGCCGATTACGTAATTTGGAGCCCGAATCTGCACAGTAGTGATCCTGAGGTGGATCCTAAGGTCCCGTCCACACTCCCGCAGACTCAATCGCAAACACAGCTGGTATTACACCCCAGTTTTTATAGCATCTAATAACTAACTAAAACCAAACGAACACTTGAACATATGTGATGAGAACTACATAAAATGACAGAAACCATCTTTGGAAAAAAATTATTTGGAATGTAATTGGATTTTTTTTTCCAGATTACATGGAGAGGGTGGGGTTTATGACCTATACTGCAGCCATCCACCAGGGGGCGATCTAAATGTTTTGGCTTCACTTTTCAGGACATGTGCAGCACACTTTGGCTGCATCCGAAATCGCATACTTCCCTACTATAGAGTAGGTGAAAAACAGCATATAACAAAAGAAGTATGTCCGAATTCACAGTACTCAAAAAGGGAAAAAGTACCTGGATGACCTACTACTTCAGGCGAGATTCTGAAGTGTGCATACGATGAACTCTTTACTATCCCATGAGGCCTCGGGAGAGGATTTGTGAATGCCGGTGAAGTAACGCAACTGATGCCGGTAGGTCACATGATAATGACAACATGGCGTATGTATTAAGTCCGGATTACATTCATTCATTCATACTATATAGAACATACGTTTTTTTGCACTTGCAAAGTACTTATTCAAAGTATCTACTCAAGAAATTGCAATTCTCAGAACATTCTCAGAAGTCCCTGCGTGACATCACTTATGAATATGATTATGATTATATTTTATTTAAATCAGGGTTTTTTTCTATTTTTGTTATCAGTAATGGTTAGTTTTATATTTCATGTAATTTAGTTTGTTTTTTTTACATTATTTTAGTGTTGTGTGTTGATAATCAATATTGTCACTGTTTTCAGGGTTGCCAGGTCTACGAAACAAAACTGGCCCAATGGCAAATCAAAAATAGCCCAAAACAAGCCCAATGACCCTAGCTCAAATGCCACTCCCATACCTAAAATACATAACTTACAGTCACTGTTATGCGTTATACACAATTACAACTTTAAAATCACTATATAGTAGTAATTAATCATAAACATCATAATGTATTTAAAATCTTATACACAGGAGTTCAAAGACATGAAGGTGAGCACATGCTCATGCATCTCCATCAATGTATGGTGTTTTTACCCAACCAACCCTCTACAATGCGAGTAAATCATTTGCATTTGTGACCAAATTTCATGAGAGGCGACTAAAAAATGTCTTCAATTAGCCATTGGCTAGCAATTTGTATGATTACAGTGACCTGTAATTGACTTAGAGGCATAAAATAAGTTTAGCACAGATATAAGCTGTGCTAAAAGCTGCTGAGCTTTTAGCACCGTCGCTTGGTTGAGAGAGCCCTGTCTCTATCTCTCACACACACGCACACTCACCATGAGAGACAGAGAGAGCAAATGCCGGGCTCGTTGACAGAAATGTCACTGTCCTGATCGGACCAGTGCTGCGTCGTCATGCAAGTTTATCATTTTCACGAGTTTTTAAGCCTTGCCAATTTAAACATTAAAGCGCAAGAAGACGCGGAAGATAACTCGCACGCGTTGTGTGAGAAGGTCTGTGTGTGCAAACTGCACATCCGAAGCACGTGCCCAGAAAACTTCGTCTGACAGCATGTGAATACTGAATTAAGCTCTGTTTCATGTCTTCTTGCGCTTGAACGGACAATTTCACACAAAATTATGTCAAAATTCATGTCTTGGATGGTATCCTAGTAAACATAGTCGGTTATGTGTTAAGTGAACGTAAACAGTCGAGAAATAAAATGCATATGTACAGTATCAGCATATTGGATCCATGCATTATGTCTTAAAGTGACAGTAGCCTAATATTCCTGCTGCTGTCTGTGTTTCTAATGTTAATCAAACAACAGACTCATTGCAAAAAAATCACTCAATACTCTTGGCTGAATAACTTTTGTAACTTTAATAAGGATTCATCTATATTTAATTTATACAGTGAAGACTGTGCAGTGTTATTTTACATTTGATTACTTTATTCAATTTCTGTACATAATCTACCTAATCTCTATCTAACTACTGTAAAGGCCCATTTTCACCAAGGACGATAACTATAAAGATATAGTTCTAAAAATCACTCTCAATATTAAAGACTACCACAGCTATAACGATAATGGCACAGAGAAGCGATATCATTGAAATCACTTTCAGAACGATTTTTACGAGAAAGCAGCAGACAAGCACGCGCAATATCAGAACGATATCATCCGCTGGTGTGGACGCTAATATATTTATCTATCGTTCTTGGATCGTTATATCTACCTCAGAAAAACCCGAAAAGCACTGTTTTTTGTTTTTTTTGCATCTTTGCTCAATTGTGTTTATTTGTGCTATTGCCTGTAGTTTGATTATTTGTTCTTATTTTATTAGACTGTTTACTTCAACAGTGTTTGAAATTTATATTTTATATTTATATTTAATATTATATTTATAAAGTATAATAAAAAAATGACTAGCCAATTGTGAACTCGAGCTTCAGTGTGTCCGTAGAAGGTTGCCAACAGCCCTATTCTAGTTCAAAACAAACCTTGCAACAGGCAGAAATAGTAGTAGTCATCTTGGTATAGAGATCAAAGTGTGCCTCATAAATATTCAAATACAAATATTTAATATTCAGCTGAAAATGTAAAATAAATAAATGGATACTCAACCGTGTGAGCTCATGGTTAAAATTTGCCTGGTTTGAAAGTGTGGGTGTTGCAGAGGGATCTTTCGCGTTTTGCATCGACAAGTAATTTTATTCACCACTGACTCGACCCATTTCAATCTCTCATCCTCCAAGAGCGCCATTCATTCTTACATGCTTTTCATCACCTACAAGCAGCAGGGCAACTGATGACCAGGACTTTTGTCTAAGGCCTGCAATACTTTCCTGAAGCTGCAAAACACCAACAAACAACGTCTCAATTAAACCTCCTGCACATATCTGTGTTAGTCGTCCTGACACCACCTCAGCTGTGTTGACCCCTGGGACGACATGTTCTCTCAGCGCTTCTTTGTAAAGTCATCAGCAGGAGAGATCACTCTGGCTGTTTTGTGTACCGCATGCATGGTTTAATCGCTAGGCAGTCTTGAACAGAGAAAAACAAATTCACTGCAGGAGCGTTCCTGGTCATACAAAGCGATTCACGTATGATTTGCATAGCACAATTTGTTTATGCATCACTTTACTGGTGAACATTACATTTTGGTGTGTACATCATATCTTAGCTTTGTGGGTTGTTGGGGTCACTTTTTTATATAAAAATATCTCCACATATTTTACATCCGACTGATAAATATGTGAAATGAAATATATGGACTGAAGAGAATATGAGAGATCAAAGTTGACAACTGTGTGAGAAAATTGGATAACAGTTTATGTAATCCTCTCATGTCCAGCTGGACAGTCCAGACTATGTTGGAGAGTAAAGCACTCGCCGATGTCTTTAGGCAAAGAGGCATGCTTCTCTCAGCTGTCTCATATGACGTCTGCGATCTTCAACAGAACTCATAGGCACATTGCCATCCTTGTACAAGTCCTACATGGACCTGATCCAACGATAACGTAGCCTCTCTGGGGTTTTTGGTTGTTTAGGCAATAAAGAGAAGTCAATGTCACTTCCCAGCAACATCATTTCTACACATGTACATTGCAAAATAAACTAATGTGTCGTAGTATGAGACTAAATTTCTGGCAAATAAAAACATGGTCATGCTTTTCCATTTGTTTTTTGTTTTTTTCTCCTTTACACAAAATTAATGGGATTAGTGTTTGAAAACAATATGTGCTACTCTTTCTTAACCAAAACTAAACACATAATGGGGCGTAAAATGCAAATAAAAGACATTTCGATTATATTTAGTAAATATTACACTACAAAACAGTGGGTTTCTTCTCAAAGGTCACTGGTCATTAACAAGTCAATAAGAATAAGCAACTTTCACATCAGCTTACTCAAGTTTAAAAACAATTAACCACCTTTCATTTTTTAGTGCATTACTTATCTGACACCCCTGGTTTGTTTTTACTTTTTAATATTAATTCAAAATCAAAGTTAAAATTGAGAAGCTACAGTGTTTGTATAAAGATACAGAGTGTACCTTACACGCTCTGTTGATGCTTATAGGATGTTCAAAGCATCACGAAATATTACGAAATAAAAAAATTACACGAAATGTACATACATATACTTTTTTCCTGAGCATAATCTCACAAACAAACCGTGAAACGTCATTCTGTAAACATACAGCGGGAAATAAAATCATTACACTGAATAAAAAGATGCGTATGTTTGACTGAACATTGAATATCATTGGTTTGTTTTTCATCCGGGCATTACACGTTTGAGTTTAACCTGTCTGATGTTGCAGATTTACTTAACTGTCACATATATGCCACTCTTTGAGCGGTAAACTGTTATAAAGTGTCTCACGTGGTTGTGATTGATTTAGCGAGCTCTCCCATCACTCCTGACGAAATACACCGGTTTAAATGCTACTTTAAAAACAACTTTTAACTCAATATAGGGAGGTATTGGCTAACCTACTCACCAGAGGACCAGTTCTTGGCACTGAGACAGCTCTACGGAGGCATCGGGTTCTGATGTATTTCCATTGACATTTCTCTTCGGATACTTTGACAAAAGCTCCCAAATCGGCAGCTAGACTTCCAGGACTTAACGTAAAATGAAGCAAGTAAAAATGCGATCAATCAAGTCGCCAATATGTGGCGTAAACACAGTTGCATATGCTATATTCGTCTCTGGTCCGTCAAAGCTTGTTCTGGAAAGGGGAGGACGCTGATGATCTTACTACGAATCGAGTGGTGCTGAACTCTACAGTGTGTACACACGTCACGTGACCCTCCCCCACAGTCCTCTTCAAGAGGCCCGAATGCAAAATTATGAAATCTACTACGGTAAACCTTAGTTGTTAATATTCATAACACAAACTGCCGCTATTGGACAGTAACAAAACAGGCCCCGGTAGCTAATTAATATTCATTAGACAGACGTTTCGCTATTGGAAGGTTACCGAACAACGCCTGCGTAGGATCATTCATATGCATGAACCTAGCCTTTGCCATTGGATGGTTACCAGGCAACGTGTGCGAGACCTTCTTAATATGCATAAGCGTAGCCCTAACCATAGTAGCATTTGTAATTTCAGTTGGTTTACAGTCATTGGACGAGTGTAGTGGAGGGAGGGGTGACATACAGCAACTTTCAACAGCACACTCACTCACTATCATGTTCAAAAACTGCCACAGAAGAGGCTTTGATTCTGCAGGTCAGAGGATTAGACCATTTTACACCGGTAGTCTGGATGAGGAAACTAACCTACTTGCATTTGATGTTGTTTTTATAGATAGTAAACTCAGGTATTTTTTGTTTGATAAAAATGCCTGAAGAGAACAACTATAACAGAATATAGTGACATAGAGTTTGATAACTAACAAAATTAGTTAAAGGATTAGTTCACTTCAAAATGAAAATTTCCTGATAATTTAGCCAACCCCATCTCATCCAAGATTGTCATGTCTTTCTTTCTTCAGTCGAAAAGAAATTAAATTTTTTTTAGGAAAACATTCCAGGATTTTTCTTCACATAATGGATTTCAGTGGCAACCAACGGGTTGAAGGTCCAAATCAATGCAGTTTCAAAGGGCTTCAAAGGGCTCTGCACGATCCCAGCTGAGGAATAGGGTCTTATCTAGCGAAATGATGTCATTTTCTAAAAAAAAAAAAAAAAAAACATTTATATACTTTTTAACCTCAAATGCGCGACTTCAGTGTTGTTCTTCTTCACTGCGTATGACGTCATCACGTCGGAAAGGTCACACCCTTTCCGACGTGGAAGTACTGACCCAGTGCCGAAAAACTCCATCTCATGTTCTCCTCCAACTTTAAAATCGTCCGACATTGTTGTTTTACCTTTATTTTTGTAAAGGGCGTTTGATTTAGTTTTTGCACGTTTGTTTTACCACTGGGTCGGTACTTCCACCTACGTCACGTGCGTGACCTTTCCGACGTGATGGCATCATACGTCGTGAAGAAGCACAACACTGAAGTCGCGCATTTGAGGTTAAAAAGTATATAAATGTTTTTGTTTTGTTTTTTAGAAAATGACTGATCGTTTCGCTAGATAAGACCCTATTCCTCAGCTGGGATCATGCAGAGCCTTCTAAAGTCCTTTGAAGCCCTTTGAAACTGCATTGATTTGGACCTTCAACCCGTTGGTTGCAACTGAAATCCATTATGTGAAGAAAAATCCTGGAATGTTTTCCTCAAAAAAACTTTTTTCTTTTCAACTGAAGAAAGAAAGACATGAACATCTTGGATGAGATGGGGGTGAGTAAATTATCAGGAAATTTTCATTTTGAAGTGAACTAATCCTTTAAGTTAGGTTTTTATAATACCCTAATATTCAGAATATTGCTTAGATATGGGTTTTTCAATTAGCTGATTTTTAAAGGTGCACTCTGTAATGTTTTGCATAGAGCCCGACCGATATGGGTTTTTGGGGGCAGCTACCGATATTAGGGCGTAAAAAAATATTGATATATCGGCCGATATTCTTTATGTGTATATTATAGTACAGTACCAGTCAAAAGTCTGGACACACTTTCCCATTGATGTCCAAACTTTTGACTGGTACTGTATATATAATAGAGTATATACATAATATACATACATTGTACATAAATACAACAGAACAAACATATAAATGAAATAAACGGTTCTTTTCAGGTTTTTCATGTAGGTCTAAACTAGATTTTCAGGTACAGAAATAGTAATCAAATGTCAAATATCACTTCTTAATCTTCACTGTATAAATATAGATTAACCATTATTAAAGTTATTCAGTCAAGAGCCGTGAGTGTTTTTGTTTTGTCTTTTGTTATCTCGTCTTTTATGAGAAAACGCTTCCCTGCCATTGACGAGATTTTTCCGTGTTTTCACTGTTATACGATAGGGGGTGCTATTACACATCTACTGCACGAGTACAGAATCTGATCAAAACACAGGCAAAGAACGATCGATCGATCTCTTATAAGCAGATTCATATGTAAAATAACACGATCATCAACATTAAACAGCATATAAATCAAAACTGCCTAAAGTTATTGAATGAAATGTCGACCCAGGACGAGCTATAGGACTGTGAAGCTTTGGGGTGTCGATCTACTCGATCTACTCGATCTGTGTTTTGATCATCGTTCTGAATCCCTTCTGTTTGCAAGTTAGTTGTGATTTTCTCAGCTTTTTTCTCAAAATGTTGCTTTTTTCATGAAACTTACCCACATTCAAGTGTTGATAAAGAATGCATGAAGCTAGAATAAAACAGAGGGTCTGTTCTTTCTTTTGATATATTGCATGTTCAGATATTCATACAAGATATTCTGTGGGCCATGAAACTTGTGAAAATGAGCAAAAACGCTGGCGGTGACTGGCAAATTTCATGTTTACGTTCACTTAAGACATAACCGACTATGTTTACGATGATACTCGACAAGACCGGCATTTTGACATAATTTTGTGTGAATATTCTGGTTTACAAACTGGTTTGTAGCGCAAATCATTTTACTGTTTACTGCACTTTCTTATTCTTCTAGTTATTTCCCTATAGCGACTAATGAAATGGAAGTCTCGCATATTCTAAGAAAATAGCTTACTTGTGTTTTGCAAAATAAGGTTTGTATAGGGATGTATGCATATTCATCTGAAGGCAAAGTTTACTTTATAGCACTCAAACCGCTTTATATATTATAAACAAGAAAACCAATCAACCACACAATATAAAAATAAACACAGTATAACTTTTTCAGACACAACAATCTTGAGTCAATAATCCAGAGTGATAGTATGGATTAGCATGTGTCCATTCAACCGTTCCAAGTTGAACGAGTCCAAATAAGCATTAGACTATTAGAATAAAACACGGTGACCCACAGCTCTCATTACACAAATCGAGAACGAACACAAACAAAACTTTTCTTTAAATATCTTTAAAGTTTCAACCTTTGACAATGGCCACCAATACATGCTCTAATCAGCATTTGAGAGTTATTCATTTATGTGTTCGTTATCATGTAGTAGACCTGTTTCACCTCATTTTCAAGAATTGGAGGCAAGCCTTTTGTTCTGCTTTCCTGAACATTTCGTGGTTAGTCTCTCTCATATTGTGACTAGTTTGCAAAGAAGCTTAAAGATTATGAGAAGTGAGACCCACTCTAAGTACATCCCTGTTTATGACCCACATTTTGAAATCCTGACCCACAGAGTGCCAGAAAGACGTTTTATAACAGCCTGTAATTACCCTAATGTTTGTTCTAGTTGGAACACAGCTACTTTATTTTTAGAATACAAACTTCCATGTTTATAGCATTTACTTATCAATCAGTTCACCGCTAATGAATTAGCATGTTGTCAGCACTGAGCGTCACCTAGCAATGCCCAGTTTTAAATTTGAGAATTTTCTTTACACTTCAAGGAGAAATCTACAGGATAAGTGCATTTTTATTGCTTTGGGTCGTATGGAGGAAACCTCTTAATAGACAGACAATCCTTTGACTCAACAGCTCTTGTGGAGCCTCTGGGAAGAGATTATCCTGCGGGCTGAGTGTTGTGGTTATGCGATGGCCACTGTTAACTAGGTCTGTGTCCACTAATGGTGACCACTTTATCCTTTTCTCGAAACCACGTAGACTTCTTGGTTCTCCCCTTGTTGCTATCACAGTAGTATTTGCGGCATTATGAATGAATGCAGATAAAGAATGAAGCATGGCTGTTTAATCCTATTCAATTTTAAAAATGCAGAGGTGTAGAGACATGCCTATATTTTTGTTTGCAGTAGGCCTTTACCTTACTTTAAACCCTTGTGCAGCAGAAATATTAGAGGTCCATGCCTCCATTTTCTCCGAACAATTGGCCTAATCTCTTTTAATATGACCTGAATTTGGTTCAATACATTTTGATGTGGATTTTTATAATAGTGATTTGCAAATCACATGGGTCGTAATCCTGGCTGCCTTTGCTGAACTATGCTGAAATCACATTTATCCAAAGTAATAGATGACACGACCCGTAGTTTCATTCGAGCTGCCTGTGAGGTATTAAAGAATTAGTATTTTATGTTTAATCGTCAGTGAATGTGTGATGAGATGAAAATCATTCATCATTACAGTAGGCCATTATGTGGAGAGGAAGATGATAAACACAACGCGTTTCTTTTAATGGACGTCTTTGAAATGAGCAGTGTTGACGAATGTTAGGCTAGCACTGCAGAAATCACTTTTTTAATCAAAAATATCTAAACATGCCTAAACTTGAGAACTTGTTTTAAAGCCCCTCTGTGGTGAAAATCAAGCTTTTAATGTTGTTTATATGTCTATGTGGTGTTTTTAATATGCTTTAAGACAAACCGTGTGCAAATTCAATGCTATTGCTGAGTATTTTCCCCTTAAACTGCAGTTTTTCCAAAGACTGTTTGAAACCACCCGCTTCCTACGTCACAAACATGTAATCAATCCTGGTAACCAATCAATTCACTGACTTTCTATGATGTTTAAAGTGTTTTTAAGGATGCTGATTTTTTAGAAGGCAGCTGTCTTACTCTGAGATGGTGAACGGGAACATGGTTTGTGTAACATCAGCAACACATTATTAGCTGTTTGATAACATAGTCAAACCAAAGGCTATATACAGAGGGGAGAACAAGTATTTGATACACTGCCGATTTTGCAGGTTTTCCTACTTACAAAGCATGTAGAGGTCTGTAATTTTTATCATAGGTACACTTCAACTGTGAGAGACAGAATCTAAAACAAAAATCCAGAAAATCACATTGTATGATTTTTAAAGAATTAATTTGCATTTTATTGCATGACATAAGTATTTGATCACCTACCAACCAGTAAGAATTCCGGCTCTCACAGACCTGTTTTTTTTTTTTTTAAGAAGCCCTCCTGTTCTCCACTCATTACCTGTATTAACTGCACCTGTTTGAACTCGTTACCTGTATAAAAGACACCTGTCCACACACTCAATCAAACAGACTCCAACCTCTCCACAATGGCCAAGACCAGAGAGCTGTGTAAGGACATCAGGGATAAAATTGTAGACCTGCACAAGGCTGGGATGGGCTACAGGACAATAGGCAAGCAGCTTGGTGAGAAAGCAACAACTGTTGGCGCAATTATTAGAAAATGGAAGAAGTTCAAGATGACGGTCACTCTCCCTCGGTCTGGGGCACCATGCAAGATCTCACCTCGTGGGGCATCAATGATCATGAGGAAGGTGAGGGATCAGCCCAGAACTACACGGCAGGACCTGGTCAATGACCTGAAGAGAGCTGGGACCACAGTCTCAAAGAAAACCATTAGTAACACACTACGCCGTCATGGATTAAAATGGATAAATGAAGAGATGTCACACCGAACACAAGTTCAGTATGGAGTACCGCAGGGCTCAGTGCTAGGACCGTTGCTTTTCACCCTGTACATGCTACCACTGGGAGATATTATCAGGAAGCATGGTGTTAATTTTCATTGTTATGCTGACGATACTCAGCTCTATATTTCTTCACGCCCTGACGAAACTTACCAATTCACAAGATTAACAGAATGCATAGCTGATATTAAAAATTGGATGACTAGTAATTTCCTGCAACTTAATTCAGAAAAAACTGAATTTTTAATCATTGGACAAAAAAACTCCACAAGTAGTAACCTAGAATACTGTCTAACACTCGATGGCTGCTCTGTCAAGTCCTCGTCGTCAGTTAGGAACCTGGGTGTGCTCTTTGATACCAATCTCTCATTTGAAAGCCACGTTTCTAGCATCTGTAAAACTGCATTCTACCATCTTAAAAATATATCTAAATTACGGCACATGCTTTCAATGCAAAATGCTGAACAGTTAGTTCATGCGTTCATGACCTCAAGGCTAGATTATTGTAATGCTCTACTGGGTGGTTGCCCTGCCCGCTTAATAAATAAACTGCAGCTGGTCCAAAACGCAGCAGCTAGAGTTCTTACTAGAACCAGGAAGTATGACCATATTAGCCCGGTTCTTTCAACACTGCATTGGCTCCCTATTAAACATCGTATACATTTTAAAATCTTGCTGATTACTTACAAAGCACTAAATGGTTTAGCGCCCCAGTACTTGAGCGAGCTCTTAACGCATTATACTCCATCACGTTTATTGCGGTCTCAAAATTCTGGCCAGTTGATAATACCTAGAATATCAAAATCAACTGCAGGCGGTCGGTCCTTTTCCTATTTAGCACCTAAACTCTGGAACAGTCTTCCTAGTATTGTTCGGGAAGCAGACACACTCTGTCAGTTTAAATCTAGACTAAAAACACATCTCTTTACTATGGCATACACATAAAACATTTTTAATTTCTGTTATTCAAATCAGTTAAATGATTGTTTTAGGCTGCATTAACTAGGTCAGCCGGAACCGGGAACACTTCCCATAACACCTGATGTACTCGTTACATCATAAGAAGAATGGCATCTACGCTAATGTTAGTCTCTCTGTTTATCCCGAGGTTTACTGCAGTCGGCCGGATCCGGGCCGTATCCAGACCAGATGGTGGACCTTAGCCTGGACATGACGACCATATCCCTGAAGTGTCTGTAGAGACAATAGTGTCAATTAAACTCCCCCCTGTAAATGCCGCATCGACACGACATCCTAATTAAACCCGTCCCCGGCGTGACAACTCCAATCTTTCGAATAATCCTATGAATATCTATTTATCTAATATGACTTCTGATCTGTAATGTTGCCAGAATCATAATCATACACTATTTGTTCGTCGGCCAGAGGAGAACTGGCACCCCGACTGAGCCTGGTTTCTCCCAAGGTTTTTTTTTTCTCCATTCTGGCCCTGAAGGAGTTTTGGTTCCTTACCACCGTCGCCTTTGGCTTTTGGCTTGCTCAGTTGGGGACACCTAAATTTCAATTATATTACTGATCCGCCCGCATTGACACTATATGATAATTGAAATGAGCTGGATGACATCACCGTTTTCTCCAGAGCGGCTGTACAGCCGAATCAAATTCCGTTGCATTATTTTCCTGTTACCACTGTGAAGCTGCTTTGAAACAATTGCCATTGTAAAAAGCGCTATATAAATAAAGGTGATTTGATTTGATTTTGATTTAAAATCCTGCAGCGCACGCAAGGTCCCCCTGCTCAAGCCAGCGCATGTCCAGGCCCATCTGAAGTTTACCAATGACCATCTGGATGATCCAGAGGAGGAATGGGAGAAGGTCATGTGGTCTGATGAGACAAAAATAGAGCTTTTTGGAAGAAGGATGAGTACAACCCCAAGAACACCATCCCAACCGTGAAGCATGGAGGTGGAAACATCATTCTTTGGGGATGCTTTTCTGCAAAGGGGACAGGAGGACTGCACCGTATTGAGGGGAGGATGGATGGGGCCATGTATCGCGAGATCTTGGCCCACAACCTCCTTCCCTCAGTAAGAGCATTGAAGATGGGTCGTGGCTGGGTCTTCCAGCATGAAAACGACCCGAAACACACAGCCAGGGAAACTAAGGAGTGGCTCCGTAAGAAGCATCTCAAGGTCCTGGAGTGGCCTAGCCAGTCTCCAGACCTGAACCCAATAGAAAATCTTTGGAGGGAGCTGAAAGTCCGTATTGCCCAGCGACAGCCCCGAAACCTGAAGGATCTGGAAAAGGTCTGTATGGAGGAGTGGGCTAAAATCCCTGCTGCAGTGTGTGCAAACCTGGTCAAGAACTACAGGAAACGTATGATCTCTGTAATTGTAAACAAAGGTTTCTTTACCAAATATTAAGTTCTGCTTTTCTGATGTATCAGATACTTATGTCATGCAATAAAATGCAAATTAATTACTTAAAAATCATACAACTTGATTTTCTGGATTTTTGTTTTAGATTCCGTCACTCACAGTTGATGAGTACCTATGATAAAAATTACAGACTTCTACATGCTTTGTAAGTGGGCAAACCTGCAAAATCGGCAGTGTATCAAATACTTATTCTCCCCACTGTAAATAACTGTTATGTGCCCAACGTTGTAGAGAGTGATACATAAAACGTATTCTTTTGAATCAGTTTCTGGTTCAAACATACAGTATATTGCTGAATTAAACCAATATTTCAACTGGCCATTGTGTAGCATTCACTGAAAACCATGAAAAGTGTGGTTCAGTTCATGGACATTAGAAAAACATATTCCTTTCTGCAAGTCTCTTTGATTTTTTTTTTTTTTTTTCAACAATATGCTTTTGAATACTAAAATAAAGAGACTTGCAGAAAATAAATATGTTTTTCTAATGTCCATGAACTGAACGACATGGTTTTCACTTGACGCTCCCTCTTCTAGTAATAATTTTTCATCAGGCGTCAGTTCATTTATGGGAAACTGACTCATATGTTTACAGGTATTCTGCATTTTGCTTTAACTTAAAAGGACATGATTTGATCTGATCTGATCTGGGATGGTGGGTGTGAATAGCTAAATGCATGGACTAAAGCCTTATCTTTAAATGAGTCATTGACTCATATATGAAAGTAGTCTCTTATGCTTATCAAGGCTGATCAGGAATACAAAACAAATCTGAATGTTTTATAATATAACATTCTGAAATATTATTGCAATTTAAAAATAACTGTTTTCTATTGTAGGCCTAATATATTTTAAAATGTCATTTATTCCTGTGATGTCAAAGCTGAATTTTCAGCATCATTACTCCAGTCTTTAGTGTCACATGATTCTCCAGAAATCATTGCTGATTTGATGCTCAAGAAACATGTCCTATCATCATTTCTAAGTTAGTTATTTATTTTTGCCAGTTTTATTTATTTACTAGGTAAAAAATCATCTGCAACACAATTTGAGGTATCATTTATATCTATAACACTAATGGTGTAAGTTGAGTAACACACAGAAGTTTAATACTTAGAAGTTTGTTTAAATGACCAATAATAATAAGCAAGAATAAAATAACAGTTTTGTAAGGAATATGTGTTGCAAATGAGTGTGGAAGCATATAAGGCTGTAGATATGTCAGGCCTGTTCTTAAGACCCGTTCACACCAAGGAACGATAACGATAAAGATATAGTTCTAAAAATCTTTCTCAATATTAAAGAATAGCAGAGTTCACACCACAACTAAAACGATATAGAGAAACAATATTGTTGGAATCACTTTCAGAACGATTTTATCCAGTGGATGAACGATAAAAACATTGACAGCCATCTGAATCCATCCTGCTTTAAGAGCGAGAGCATTTAAAGCGACAAAAAAAGCTTAGAACAAACATAACAACATCATCCGCTGGTGTGGACGCTAATATAGTTATCGGAATCTTTTGCTGCTACTGTGGCCTGAAAAAGTCCTGTAGACTTATTGGATTATACCAAAGTTCAGTAACTTTACAATATTTATTGCTATGGACTGTATGTTTGAGGGGGTGAGGTCAGTGTTTGTTTTTCACTGATTACAGATCAGTGATAATCACAGTCACATCTGATGTCAGATGTAGGTTAGTCGGTGCATGTATGCTCTGCTGTATTGTTGAGTAGTTCTTTCTTTGTGCAGGTAGGGCTTTGTAAATGCTGCCTGTGTTACAATCCACGCCTGTCCCGGACTCCATTTCCCAGGATCCTCCCTGTCTCACACCTGAACTCACTACCTCATCATCTTTCCCGCTCTCCCCGGATTCCCTGCACCTGGTCCTCATCATTTGCACTCCCTTTATATTGAACTCACTCCCAGCACTCCTGGTCCATTCTTGTATGTTATGATTGTATGGTGTATGGTGTATGGTGTATGGTGTATGGTGTATGGTGTATGGTGTATGGTGTATGGTGTATGGTGTATGGTGTATGGTGTATGGTGTATGGTGTATGGTGTATGGTTTGTCCCTCGTGTGAATAAACCTGTCTTTTGTGGAAGCTCCGAATCTCCTCTTCCCTGCTGCACTACACACCCGTAACAGCCTGAGACCTAAATCTTTTTTATACCACTTGACAGACACTAATGAGAGAAAAGGATATAGAGAAAACAGGGACAAGACTAAATCACTGTTTATCCCCAAGCACTCAAATCCCCAAGTCACAGGGCAGTGCAGTGAAGTTTTGACCTGCTGTCACCTTCCTCTGAATGAATTAAGCTTCACCAAGACATATGGCCAGACCCTCACTTGTTCATGTTGGAGTGATATAGTGTGTGTGTGTGTGTGTTCTGATTCTTAGAATTGAGAAGCAACATTGTAAAATATACAATATAAATAGACTTGTTTTCAGAGAATATATCTTACATTTCTTATTTGAGGCATATGGAGTAAGCAAAATAAAATAAGCAATTCAAGATATATTCATGCAAAAGAGATACTATCTTACACAGTTTTGCTTCTCAAGTAAAATCTTGTTTTTAGTGTAGGTATTGGAAGCTTGATATTTTACTAGATTTTTTTGCAGTATAGAGATCAAGTGTACATTGATACAATCATTAACAGAAAGTGCACAGGGAAATTTAACCACCATTCATTGGACACAACCTCAGTGCTACAGAAAGTTTGGCTAAAATAAATGGTGTGAAAGGGAATTGAGCATTTGGGAATAAAGTGTTCAAGATTTTAGAGGTTAGGAAGACATTCCAGACATTTCATATTAAAGGGGACATATATATATATATATATATATATATATATATATATATATATATATATATATATATATATATATATATATATAAAGATGTAATATAAATCTCTGGTGTCCCCAGAATGTGTCTGTGAAGTTTCAGCTCAAAATACCCCCCAGATCATTTATTATAGCTTGTCAAATTTGCCCCTATTTGGGTGTGAGCAAAAGCGCTGTTTTTTTGTGTGTCCTTTTAAATGCAAATGAGCTGCTACTGCTCCCCGCCCCCCTTCCAGCGGCTCCTTTACACGAGCTTCGGATACAACGTCAACAACAAAACAAATCTCACTCAGCTAAAATGTCAGAAATAACCAGTTGTGGAGTGCAGCCTTACATGAGATTCAGGTAGAGGTTGCAACTTTTAGACTGCACCTGGACGTTTCTGAATGGTTACGTTGATTCAACTCATCGACTAGCATGTACCGTCATGTTAATCTATAAATTGTTGTATAGGTGCTCGTGTGGGAATGTAACACGTCCGTCACCCGACTATACAATGCATAATAAATGTGCGATTATGAATTTACGCAGACGGTGAATGTTTTCGGGATAAAACTAACGACATAGCTCTAGTCTCTGTGAATACAATCAGAGACTATAACTTTAGCCATATTAGCTGTACAGCATTCTAGAAAGCTCATTCAGAAAGGAAATTTGCAAACATTCACAAAATATGAAGCGCCATCCTTATTTGTTCTGGATATGAAGTTAGAGCATGAAGCGTTGGAATTGACCCATCCTTCAGAAACAACTTTTTCGCGAATCCAGTTGTACTGACCCTTGTTGGCGAAGCAGTCATGCGTAAAATGATCTGCACAAATATATAACATTTTACTGACATTCTTTGGCACATTTCCTTCAAAAATGAAATTCAACCACGGTGTCCTCAGTTGCTCGGATGCCGGGAGTCTAAGGAGAACATTTAGACTTCAGAACATTTAACAACAGAACATTTGTAATTTGGCGCAGACATTGTAATACGCTAGCTAGCTAATACAGCGAGTAAACGGAAATGGCGGTCTCTGTGCTTCTCACTCAGGGGTGTGTCTATGCTAAAAGGGCCAATCATCAACAGTCATGGGCTGGGTTTCCCTACTCTTACGTAAGAGTAGGGGGAAATGTGAAACAGCGTGTTATGAGAGATTGATAATGATTGATGGGGATTATAAAAAATGTATTGGGTGGATTTTTATCATTATAGGCTGGTTGTTTACACACACCGTGGACACACATCTGTGTTCAAACACCTTATAAAAGTGAATTTTGCATAATATGTTCCCTTTAAACATTGCAACAGTCATTTATAACTAAATGTATGTTTTTCAGGTATGGCAAATGGTCTATCTATATAAATATGTAATAATATTTCATGTACTAAATATAATATATTTTAACATGTAATTTATTCCTATGGTGGCAAAGATGAATTTTCAGCATCATTACTCCAGTTTTCAGTGTCACATGATCCTTCAGAAATCATTCTAATATACTGATTTTAACCCAAAAGAAAAATTTTTATTTTTTATTTTCAACAATGTTGAAAACAGTTGAGCTGCTTAATACCTTTGTGGAAAGTGTGAAACTTTTTTTTCAGGATTATTTGAACAGAAAGTTAAAAAGAACAGCATTTATTTGAAATATAAATCTTTTGTAACATTATAAATTATTTTACTGTCCTTTTGATCAATTTAATGCATCCTTGCTGTATAAAAATAAAAATATTACTGACCCCAACATTTTTCAGTAGTGTGTATCTCATTTATATTTATTCACACTACATTGTCATCATATTCAAACCTTTATCATCATTCCCTTTTATCTGGATGATTTTTCATTATGATGCTTCGCAACATGCAAGGCGGAAAAACTTGACATGGAGCAGTGGACACTGTGTAGGGACCCTGTGGATCTGAACGCAGCTCTAAAGTGTACAGCCATCTCCCACAGCAAGACCGATGTTTCCTTGGTATTTCCTGAGGAGAGAGATCAAACATAACTGTGGCCTTTGATGGTGTCTGCTTGTCGTCCTGTTTGGGCGAAGTTGCCTTGGTCTTTGTATGCAGCTTTATTTGTGCACGCAAGTGAGAAACAGTGAAGGTTAAAGGCATCAAACTCATCTTTTACAATGCCTTATCTGGGATGGAAGTTACCCTTGTTGCTCCACAAACACTTCTGTCTACACCCAGCAACAACGCACCATCTGATCGCTCCTAACATGCCTCTAAGCTCTTAGGCTGTGTATTCCTATCTAAACCCATTACGCTGTGGTGCAGATTAGGTTCACAGACAGCTTGACTCTTCCTCACCCCTGAAACACGATGAACCACTCTTCCCCTCTCTTCTGGATTTTAGGTTTTAGTCAGATATACTGTACACTGACAGTCTGAGATTTATCTGTCATGGCGTACTACAAATATGGATGTTTTAATGTTTGCATACAGAGTTACTGTGTAAAATTTTTACATTTACTGAAGGCAATATGAGTGGTTGCCCCTAAGATCTTGCCCAGAAGTTGCTATACACAAGGTGTTTTTCCCACGTTTCTATTCTAGGTTGGTTGCCCAAATCAAAAGTCCGCCCACAGTTCTCTTCCCCGAATATGACTTGGGTATCTTTTTCATTGGCAAAAAAGTCTGATCACTTATCATTTAAATAATGGCAACAAGCTGCATGATTTTAGGAATAATTTATGTCTGTAGCACAAACCGCGTAGGATGAAACGTGCTGAAATGTAATACGAAAGGTTTTGTTCGGATCCCGAACGCTAATTATAAGTGACAGTAAAAGTGACGCTTGCCTTAGCAAACGCCTCTAATGAGAGTAACACAATAAAGGACACATGTGGAGACATTGTGTGGTTATTTTAGGTTGGCATCATGCTGAAGCCTGTCATCCTGTCAGATCATTCTGGGAAACATCAGCCCCAGGGACCCACATGATGCAGGTCCTGTCTGCCCGTCTCAGGCTGCAGGTGTGGCTTAATCCTCTGTGTCTGCTTCTATTTTTACCTGTGCCTGAGACAACTAATGTATTGTCTATTAACCAGTGATAGAAATTTGTCTTGGGTAAAAAGTCTCGAATACATATCACATATATCAAAGACACAATTGTTCTTAAGCAAACACCTTTAAAAATAAATAAATAACTAGAAGACAGTGATCAATGTAAACTTAACCTTATTTAAAATGGATATTGCAGTGGGAATGAAAGAATTCCTGTAAGCCTTTTTTTTGTGGCTTTTTTTAAATAGGCTAATTTATTCCTGTGATGTAATCATTCCTCCAGTCTTCAGTGTCACATGATTCTCCAGAAATCATTCTAATATGATGATTTGCTGATCAAGAAACATTTCTGATTATTATCAATGTTGAAAACAATTGTACTGCTTAATATTTTTGTAGAAACCGTTATTTTATACATTTTATTTTCAGGATTCTTTGGGGAATAGAAAGTTCAAACTGATATGATTTGTTTCAAATATCAATCTTTTGTAACATTATAAATGTCTTCTTAACTGTCACTTTTGATCAGTTGAATCAGTGCATCTCTGCTGAATAAATTTATTTATTGCTTTAAAGTGGTCATGAACTGAGAAATAAAATTTTCCTTGAGCTTTTGACATACAAGAGGATATAAGAATATCCTGTAAGTTTCAGAGCTAAAAACTTCCATGTTAGTCCAAAAACAGCTTTTATTGTAACTGAGCCAAACGAACAACTCATTGTGGAATGTGCCTAGGTGAAAAACCACCTCTGCAGAAGAAAATCAACGCCTACTTCATCATTGCAGCTTTGGCCCTGCCCACTGGCGTGTTAGTGAGATGACGAGGAGAGAAGAGCAATACAGGATGGACTAATAACATTACCTTCCAAAGGATCCTAATGCTAGGAATGTGGTTATTTTATTTATTTTCAAGAATGTGAATGTCTCAGTTGAGCATTATTTATTTGTATTCGTTGTGTTATCATTGTTATCATTGTGTTTGCACTGTAGTTATGATGAAAGCATTCGTTAGTGTGCAGAAATCGAGCAATGACGAGATCGCTGCATTCATGCATGTCTGTGATCGGCTACAATGCTCATCACTGCAACCTTTCATGCCACGATCTATTTCATATGCAAAGATGTTAGTCAATCACAGCAGTGGGCCTTTACACTGAAGTCTCACAGCAGACACGCTCCTTCAAATCAGGGTGGGAAAAATGCCTTTTATTTCTAAATTATGACAATTTTGATGTAAAAATCATACCAACATTATTATATTATATCGCCGTTGGTACGTTATTTACCCTCAGATGAAGTGTGTGGCGTGCCAGAAGTCTCCAGATAAGCATCTGTGCCTCCCTGCGCTGAATGAATAATCTCCTCTCTTGGAGGGTGTATCCTTGATTCAGTCTTCTTGGCTCTGAGATCTAAATAAACTAGCAGGGACAGAACAGCCGCTGTTTGTCAGATGGAACTCAAGTACAAAGATAAAAGCTGTAATTGCCGGATTACTCTTGTGTAAAAAACATGCAGCCTAGCCAAAACACGGATTTTGTAATTCATCAAGAGGTATTCACACAGACACTCGAGTGGAAGCACGTATACAACACTCTATTTAAACACACAAACACAAATATGCAAAAATGGCACAATTCCACATGCGCGTCACACTACTTTGTTCCGTAGAAGCTTGCAACGCTCAGAGACATTCCTCATGTTAGTGAACCTGACCGACCCTGGCACGCGTATCCAAATTGAGATCCAGGGGTTGTGGTATCTTTGACTCAGAAGAATTAAGCCACACACAAATTTTGGCAGCTGTGTGTATCTGCTGTTCTTGTTTCTTTCTTGTTCTTGTTTGAGAGTCACAGCCTCTCATAGGCCTGCCATGTATTATGTGTATAAGTGTAGAAAGCTGACCTGAAATCAACCCCGTAATATAGCCATTTCAATAACATCCCCTTCTGCCATCATTCTTTAACTGTGTTTTTTATGGCCCACATTATATTTTCCTATATTGCCCCACGAGGGTTTCCAGTGCACATTCCCTTCCGTCATAAAATAGGTGGAGTTCCAGCGCCGTGGTCTAAGAATAACATCCTGTTTTTAAGTGCGAGGGATTCCTGTCACTCCTTTGTTGTGGCCACCTCTCAGTCAGAGCGCTTCCTGTCTGATAAAAACATCAGGCAGGAACGCATTGTTCTCTGGTCCGCTCCCAGGCTGCAGATCTGCAGTGGCCGGCGTGAACCTTTCCCTGCACCATCATCATCATCTCACATAAATCATTCAAAGCACTTTCAGCTGGTCAACGTTTGCAGTTTTTGTGAGAGCCACTACAGCAGTGCATACCACTATAATCCGCTCTCATCTAATCCACTTACAAATATATTGGGTTTAAGGCTGTTTTATTGTATAAGGGAAAAACCTCTTGGTATTGCTGATTCCTGCTGTGTTCATTATACTCGCTGCTTTCAAATGATCACTTTTTTATTGAAAGAAGGAATTATAAATCACCATATATTATTTACTGTAATATGATAACGGTGTATTTTGTGTTTTTTTGGATGTTTATATATTTTCTCCTAACACAGTGTAATATGAAGAGATGACTAAAAGGCCTAAAACACATGCACTGTGCGCATATGAAAAAAAGAAGACTTTAGTTGAGCTAAGCACATTGATGTAATTTTGAACTGAACTGGCCACACCCCACCAGAAGTTGAATTGAAATATAAACAAATTGACATAAAGAAATATTTACTAATTTACAATTCAATAAATTCAACACACAGTATGCATTCTCGGAAAAAAGTCCTTCCACAAACGTTACTTTATTATATATGAGATATATATATATATAAACTAAATACAGATAGGGATTGCATTGCACATTCATCCATCCCAGTCCTTGCCATACCCATCCATCCCTCCATCCATCCATCTATCCCCTCCCAATTAATCCATCCCAAACCATCCCATCCATCCATCCATCCAACCCCATCCCATCCCTATACATCCATTCATCCATCCCCATCCCTTCCCCATCCATCCCATCCCCATCCCCATCCATCCCATCCCCATCCCCATTCATCCTATCCCACCCCCATCCATCCCATCCCCATCCATCCCATCCCATTCCCCCCCCCCCCCCCCCATCCCCATCCATCCCATCGGAATTTGAAAGCCATTATAAATTTAAACCTGAATGGTGTAAAAACCCTGCAAGCTCAAGCTTAAGAAAGTGGAAACAATCATTAATTTTGACCCACCAAACGAAATTGCAAGAATACACTTGTCACCTTTAAGAGAAATGACCTTCAAAGCATTATATTAGTTTCATTTCCTGTTCCCTTTGAGATAAAAGTTCTTCAAACTGAATTGAATATAACGGAAAGAGAGTTGCCAGGGAGACCATAACCACATGTCCTGAATAAAAGGTCAGTGTGTGACTGAGACATACTAAAAGACCAGGGAGATCCAGCCCTGTTTCATCTGACACTGCTGAAATCCTTCCTGCTGAACATTTGCTGATTTGATTAATAACATACAATTACACGGCATACGGAGGCCTAAAATGGCTTAATGCAATCTAAAATCCAAGTTCACAGAACAAGAAAGACCTAAACTTACATTATCAGCTCTTTGTGCCTCCATATAAATGCATTCGTGTTAAAGGTGAGGGTGTTTTTACACTTCAACGTACTGTGTGCAGCTTGAATGTACTGTAGCATCTACCTAATGCATAAATGTACACATAAGTGGTTTGATATGTGTACACAATTACTGCTGAACACAATGCTCAGACTGCAGGTCTAAAACGCCCGGCTTTGTTGTAAAAATACAGAGAAGAACAAGAAAGCAGCATTGTGGAGCATTGTCTTCTCCAAAGCAAATACAAAGCGGGAGTGGAGGAAAGTCTGTGAACTTGATGCAAATAGCTGCCATATGTTTTATGTGCATGTAAAAAGAAGGTGTGAGAGAGATAAACATCACCACATAGGTGAGAAAGAGAGATCAGTATCGCAAAACCAAGGATGCGTGTTTGTCTTACACATGCGCGTGTCTGGTATGCGCGTTTAGAATGAAGGTACTAAAGAATCAACTTCCTGGAAAAGAATGCAGATTTTCACTGAATCCATGTGTCCTTGGATATTAAATGATTTGTTATTCATATCATGCTCTGCGGAGCTGCTGATTGCATGCAGCTGTCTTAAAGCGAGGTTTGCACGTTCGTATTTTAATCCTTCCAGAGTGCATAACTCCAAGAGTGCCAAAAATGAGACTTTAGCCCACTCGTACACTAATAAAGCAGCATGCACCTGGGAAAGACACTACGTCCCTCTGCGAGAGTAATCTTATTAGTGTGCATGAGCTCCTGCGAGGTGTGTCACGACTACAGTAAAGGGACAGCTGGGTTGGTCACATGGGGCTATTGTTTGAATTCCCCCACCGCGGTTGATCTGATCATCTCATTACGCCTCCGCTCCTCCCCCTTTTCTCCCTGCAGCGAGACAGAGGCGGCCGTCAGACCCGCGTCTGGGCCCCTGACCCGTGCCTCTCGCAGCGTAAGCCAAAATTATTCTGCTGTTTGGTTCCACCAGATGTAGCAGCGCCACGGATGGGTTCCGTCTGGCCTGGGCGGCAGGTATGTAAGGGGATTAGCGGGTTGCCGTGACACGACAGTGGGAGACTGTCCAGAAACAGCTGTGTGTCTCCATGTTTCATAATGTCCAGTTCTCCTCCTCTAAACCACCCCACCCCAAGCCAAGCCTCTTGAGGAAATCTGACTCTTCCTGAAGTACCCTCGATGGTGCTCTCCCTGCAGAGAAATGGAGCTCTAATGAAATGCCTGGAAGCAGATGTTCTGGATTGCGCACCAGGCCATCCCAGACGAGGGGGCATCTGTTTGTGGCATGTTTGTTAATTAAATCATGACGCAACCAACCCCCAAATCAAAGAGGTCTGAGTGGATGTGCGGAATTTAGAACGTCACTCACAATCTGAGCTCTGCGGTGATGTTACAAATGTTCTGACAATTACAGTGTCCGAATTGAATCTAATGACATATGTCTGAGTACGACCGCTGCAGTTGTTAGCATGGCTGAACAAGCAACCCTTGTTCTGGCACCGTCAGCAGGTGAGATCTATTGTCGTCATGCTTCCTGGTAACTGGTACTGGCAACAAAAACCAAGTACAAAGAGAACCTCCAACAGAAAATAAATCATGGTATTATGTAAGGCAGCCATGGTTGAGTAATTCCAGTAATTTCATGAAAGACACATAGCTTTTGCATAGTTAATAGTTTAATATATTAGTGTGGCACCGTTTTATATATGGTATAAGGTCTGTTTTCAAAATTTGGTGTGATAAACATTGTAATTGTAATGAGAGTTAATGCATCTGTTCAGACCAACGTGAATATTTGCTTGCGTGACGCAAGTGTTTTTTGCTAGTTTCAACCTGACGCAGTTATCATTTTCACGTCCTGCGCCACGTTGTTTAAATAGCAAATGCATTAGCAACCTGGTCTTAGTATTTTTTGTGTTATTTAAAGAGCGCATTAGTAATATGCGCCTATAGGCGGGTGCACAACGCACGTACACTCTGATTATTACACATACAGGGAAGCACAGCAGCACACAAACATTTTAAAATATGAAAAATTAAAGGATTAAAATGTAAAAGATTATTATTGTGTACATAAATATAAAAATGCCTACATGTCATAATGGATAGTCATTGCATGTATCAGAATTAGCCTACCTATTTGCAGTAATGACGAGCAAGCAGGCGTGGCGTCATTGGACAAGCAGATCCATTTCCTCGCTAGAGAAGCAATAAATTGTTCCGCTTGCAAATTCCACAGTGTAAATAACAAATCCGGCATGGCGCGAGCGCAACTGGCTTTTAAAGGGAATGGGAGATGAGACTCTGATTGGTTTATTGCACATTACGTCCAAAACACACCTATTACCAAAACACATGCTTCAAGTCGAACACACCTAATGACTTAGTGGTGCTCACAAACAAACTATTTTGCTAAGCGACAGTGAACAGCTGAAAAGTTGCACAGCGCTTTGAATACCAGGGGTATTTGAGAACCAGGGTAACTGGAGTATTTATGTAAAGCACCACCTACTGTCAGAGAGTGAATTCGCACTTTCATTCAGCCTGTCTGCCATTTTTTACACATTGATCTGATCAAATCAAATTTGAAAATCATACTGAATTTTCATACCCAACTTTCGTATTGGTGTGAACAGCCCTTTATTTTGGTATATATCATTTCTGTCTCATACTTGCAATTCCATTTTTTTAAATTACCATTTTAAATACAAAAATTCATGTTGTTGCCTTACCCAAAGTCACAATGGTAAGCCTAATGGCAGATATGCTATATATCTAGTTATACAATAGATTTTGTCTGCAAGTAACTTGCAATGTTATGTTTGAACAAAAGAATTAGAATTCTATAGTGTACCCTTAAAGATTACGGAATTGGAATATGAAAAATAAATGTTAAATGCACGCTCAGCTGTTATTGCATATAGCTAGGCCTATATTCTGGTGTGTTGTGCTCTGGTCTGGGTCTCATTAAAGATATTTAGTATTGTGCGGTTACTCTGGCATGCAGCCCACTCCCTGTGGCCCGCTATGCGCAGAAGAGTTTGCCAAAGGGTGTGTGCGCTTGTGTTTGTATCTATAATGTGCATAGAACTGGAGAAAATAAAAGTTATAAGCTTCAAATATCAAATAATTACTGTTTATAATCTGTTGTGGCTTTCATCTAGATATAGGAAACTGCCTGAGCTCAGTTCAATCAGCTGATACAAGTGCATGCGCGCTAGAGCCAAGCAGAGCAGTGATTTTCTAAATGCATGATCATGCCGAATAACTCCTCACAAGACTGTCCTGTGATGGGTAGTCTCTCCTCAGGAAGCTGTATGCACTGAACATATCTATTGTTTGTTTTATTGATGTCTTGTGGGCATTGATATCACACGTCAAAATGTACTGTAAATGCACCACCATATCTGGGAACTGCGAATGAGTCGCATGACTGTGCTTTTTCTGATAATCTTCAGATAAGAACAATGCAAAATGCTACTTAATTACGCTGCCTCCTAAAGGTGCGTTCACATTAGGAAGATTTTGGCAAAATTTCACAAGCAAAAAAAGTCCATTGTCTATTGTCAATAGTCTAGCGATGTATGAAGCACAGCTCACACAGAACTACTTTCAAACCAAGCAGCTTTCTGTTGGTCAATGCGGCGAATTTGCATGATCAACTTGAACTCTTTGCGAAATCTGTATGTGGAAATCTCTTGCACAGACAAAATTCTTGATCACTTGGATTCCTACTGAAATGGCTAGATTTGGTCTATGAAAATTCCCAGAACGACGGTAAATGTGACTACACCTTAAGATACCTTTGTTTTAGTCTAAGGGTATATTTACACAACAACGGTGTATAAAAATGGAAAAAAAAAAAATTCGCGTACAAATGACAATGATGTCAAAACATTGCCATTTACACAGATCTGTGAAAACAACTAAAAACGCTGTATTCTCCCGGGCCTGTAGTTGGCAATGTCACTTTGTAAAGAAGAACTACGTGCCAATAGACTTAACACGTAATACTTAGGCGCATGGCATCACCGTTTTGTTTTCAAAAGTTTGCGTTTTCAGCCCCCCAAAACACCGTTGTCGTTTAAATGAACGGCCAAAACGCATAAAAAGTTTCATGTTTTTAGTTAAAAACAGTGTCGTGTAAACAGCCCCTAAGACACTGTCACGTGTCTTTCTCAGAAAAGGAAATGCAAGAATTCTTTGGGACATACTCTGTGAAAAAATAAATCCAAGATGGCAGACAACAGAGAGAAAAAGTATACTCATAAAAATATTTTAAACTAATTCAAAACTGACTATTTTATCCAATTTTATGTTTAGATAGTTTAAAAAATATTTATGCTTATGGGAGTGCATTGTTCCTCTTTTGTTTTCTGAATTCAGTTGTGATTTGAGTCTCCTGTGCACATGCAGATTGCTCTTTCATGATGCCTGAAGTTACTGCTCATGTAGAGTGTTTCAAATTAAGAGTGCTTCCTTAAAGGGAGAGCTCACCCAAAAAATAAAATTTTGTCACTTTCTCACCCTCATGTCATTCCAAACCCATAAGACTTTCATTCATCTTCAGAACACAAGATATTTTAATGAAATCGATAGATATCTGTCCCTTCATTGACAGTCTACGAAACTACCACTTTGATGCTTCAAAAAGTTTATAAAGAGATCGTAAAACTAATCCTTATGAATTGAGCGGTTTAGTCCAAATTTTCTGAAGAGACTTGATCACTTTATATGATGAACAGATTTAATTTAGGCTTTTATTCACTTATAAACATTGATCAATGCACACATCAATTATGGTAAACGAAAACATGTTTGCTTGATGTGCGAGAACCACTGAGGTTCATTCTCGTGTGTTACACAGCACGTTTGAGCTTTAGCAAGAACCAATGAGGTTCATTCTCGTGTTACGCAGCACGTTTGAGCTACCGCAAGAACCAATGAGGTTCATTCTCGTGTTGTGTAGCACGTTTGAACTTCTGCAAGAACCACTGAGGTTCATTCTCGTGTTATGTAGCACGTTTGAACTTCTGCAAGAACCAATGAGGTTCATTCTCGTGTTACGCAGCACGTTTGAGCTTTAGCAAGAACCAATGAGGTTCATTCTTGTGTTACACAGCACGTTTGAGCTACCGCAAGAACCAATGAGGTTTCTCGTGTTGCGCAGCACGTTTGAACTTCTGCAAGAACCAATGAGGTTCATTCTCGTGTGTTACGTAGCACGTTTGAACTTCTGCAAGAACCAATGAGGTTCATTCTCGTGTTACGCAGCACGCTTGAACTTCTGCAAGAACCAATGAGGTTCATTCTCGTGTTATGTAGCAGGTTTGAACTCCTGCAAGAACCAATGAGGTTCATTCTCGTGTTTTGTAGCACGTTTGAGCTTCCGCAAGAACCAATGAGGTTCATTCTCGTGTTACGCAGCACGTTTGAACTTCTGCAAGAACCACTGAGGTTTATTCTCGTGTTACGCAGCACGTTTGAACTTCTGCAAGAACCAGTGAGGTTTATTCTCGTGTTACGCAGCACGTTTGAACTTCTGCAAGAACCAGTGAGGTTCATTCTCGTGTTATGTAGCACGTTTGAACTTCTGCAAGAACCAGTGAGGTTGATTCTTGTGTTACGCAGCATATTTGAACTTCTGCAAGAACCACTGAGGTTCATTCTCGTGTTACGCAGCACGTTTGAACTTCTGCAAGAACCAGTGAGGTTTATTCTCGTGTTACGCAGCACGTTTGAACTTCTGCAAGAACCAGTGAGGTTCATTCTCGTGTTATGTAGCACGTTTGAACTTCTGCAAGAACCAGTGAGGTTGATTCTTGTGTTACGCAGCATATTTGAACTTCTGCAAGAACCACTGAGGTTCATTCTCGTGTTACGCAGCACGTTTGAGCTTTAGCAAGAACCAATGAGGTTCATTCTTGTGTTACGCAGCACGTTTGAGCTACCGCAAGAACCAATGAGGTTTCTCGTGTTGCGCAGCACGTTTGAACTTCTGCAAGAACCAATGAGGTTCATTCTCGTGTGTTACGCAGCACGTTTGAACTTCTGCAAGAACCAATGAGGTTCGTTCTCGTGTTACGCAGCACGTTTGAGCTTTAGCAAGAACCAATGAGGTTCATTCTCGTGTTACGCAGCACGCTTGAACTTCTGCAAGAACCAATGAGGTTCATTCTCGTGTTATGTAGCAGGTTTGAACTTCTGCAAGAACCAATGAGGTTCATTCTCGTGTTTTGTAGCACGTTTGAGCTTCCACAAGAACCAGTGAGGTTCATTCTCGTGTTACGCAGCACGTTTGAACTTCTGCAAGAACCACTGAGGTTTATTCTCGTGTTACGCAGCACGTTTGAACTTCTGCAAGAACCAGTGAGGTTCATTCTCGTGTTATATAGCACGTTTGAACTTCTGCAAGAACCAGTGAGGTTGATTCTTGTGTTACGCAGCATATTTGAACTTCTGCAAGAACCACTGAGGTTCATTCTCGTGTTACGCAGCACGTTTGAACTTCTGCAAGAACCAATGAGGTTGATTCTCGTGTTACGCAGCAAGTTTGAGCTTTAGCAAGAACCAATGAGGTTCATTCTCATGTGTTACGCAGCACATTTGAACTTCTGCAAGAACCAATGAGGTTGATTCTCGTGTTACGAAGCAAGTTTGAGCTTTAGCAAGAACCAATGAGGTTCATTCTCATGTGTTACACAGCACATTTGAGCTTCAGCAAGAACCAATGAGGTTCATTCTCATGTTACGCAGCACGTTTGAACTTCCGCAAGAACCAATGAGGTTCATTCTCGTGTGTTACGCAGCACATTTTAGCTTCAGCAAGAACCAATGAGGTTCATTCTCATGTTATGCAGCACGTTTGAACTTCCGCAAGAACCAATGAGGTACATTCTCGTGTGTTACGCAGCGCATATGAGCTTCAGCAAGCACCAATGAGGTTCATTCTCGTGTTACGCAACACGTTTGAACTTCTGCAAGAACCAATGAGGTTCATTCTCGTGTGTTACGCAGCACATTTGAGCTTTATCAAAAACCGATGAGGTTCATTCTCGTGTTACGCAGCACGTTTGAACTTCTGCAAGAACCATTGAGGTTCATTCTCGTGTGTTACGCAGCACATTTGAGCTTTATCAAAAACCGATGAGGTTCATTCTCGTGTTACGCAGCACGTTTGAACTTCTGCAAGAACCATTGAGGTTCATTCTCGTGTTACGCAGCACATTTGAGCTTCAGCAAGAACCAATGAGATTCATTCTCGTGTTACGCAGCACATGTGAACTTCTGTAAGAACCAATGAGGTTCATTCTCGTGTTACGCAGCAAAATTGAGCTTTAGCAAGAACCGATGAGGTTCATTCTCGTGTTACGCAGCACGTTTAAGCTTCCGCAAGAACCAATGAGGTTCATTCTCATATTACGCAGCACGTTTGAACTTCTGCAAGAACCAGTGAGGTTGATTCTCGTGTTATGTAGCATGTTTGAACTTCTGCAAGAACCAATGAGGTTGATTCTCGTGTTACGCAGCATGTTTGAACTTCTGCAAGAACCAATGAGGTTGATTCTCGTGTTACGCAGCATGTTTGAACTTCTGCAAGAACCAGTGAGGTTGATTCTCGTGTTACGCAGCACGTGTGAGATTCCGCAAGAACCAATGAGGTTCATTCTCGTGTGTTACACAGCACGTTTGAGCTTTAGCAAGAACCAATGAGGTTCATTCTCGTGTTACGCAACACATTTGAACTTTAGCAAGAACCAATGAGGTTCATTCTCGTGTTACGCAGCACATTTGAACTTCTGCAAGAACCATTGAGGTTCATTCTCGTGTTACGCAGCACGTTTGAACTTCTGCAAGAACCATTGAGGTTCATTCTCGTGTTACGCAGCACGTTTGAGCTTCAGCAAGAACCAATGAGATTCATTCTCGTGTTACGCAGCACATGTGAACTTCTGTAAGAGCCAGTGAGGTTCATTCTCGTGTTACGCAGCAAATTTGAGCTTCAGCAAGAACCAATGAGGTTCATTCTCGTGTTACGCAGCATATTTGAAATTCTGCAAGAACCAGTGTGGTTCATTCTCGTGTTACGCAGCACGTTTAAGCTTCCGCAAGAACCAATGAGGTTCATTCTCATATTACGCAGCACGTTTGAACTTCTGCAAGAACCAGTGAGGTTCATTCTCGTGTTATGTAGCACGTTTGAACTTCTGCAAGAACCAATGAGGTTTGGTTCTCTTGTTACGCAGCATGTTTGAACTTCTGCAAGAACCAATGAGGTTGATCCTCGTGTTACGCAGCATGTTTGAACTTCTGCAAGAACCAGTGAGGTTGATTCTCATGTTACGCAGCACGTCTGAGATTCCGCAAGAACCAATGAGGTTCATTCTCGTGTGTTACACAGCACATTTGAACTTCTGCAAGAACCAATGTGGTTCATTCTCGTGTGTTATACAGCACGTTTGAGCTTTAGCAAGAACCAATGAGGTTCATTCTCGTGTTACGCAACACATTTGAACTTCTGCAAGAACCAATGTGGTTCATTCTCGTGTGTTACGCAGCACATTTGAGCTTTAGCAAGAACCAATGAGGTTCATTCTCATGTTACGCAGCACTTTTGAACTTCTGCAAGAACCAATGAGATTCATTCTCTTGTTACGCAGCATGTTTGAACTTCTGCAAGAACCATTGAGGTTCATTCTCGTGTTACGCAGCACATTTGAACTTCTGTAAGAGCCAGTGAGGTTGATTCTCGTGTTACGCAGCATATTTGAACTTCTGCAAGAACCAGTGTGGTTCATTCTCGTGTTACGCAGCACGTTTAAGCTTCCGCAAGAACCAATGAGGTTCATTCTCATATTACACAGCACATTTGAACTTCTGCAAGAACCAGTGAGGTTCATTCTCGTGTTATGTAGCACGTTTGAACTTCTGCAAGAACCAATGAGGTTGATTCTCGTGTTACGCTGCATGTTTGAACTTCTGCAAGAACCAATGAGGTTCATTCTCGTGTTACGCAGCAAGTTTGAGCTTTAGCAAGAACCAATGAGGTTCATTCTCGTGTTACGCAGCATATTTGAGCTTCAGCAAGCACCAATGAGCTTTATTTTCGTGCTACGCAGCACGTTTGAACTTCTGCAAGAACCAGTGAGGTTCATTCTCGTGTTACGCAGCACGTTTGAACTTCCGCAAGAACCAATGAGGTTAATTCTCGTGTTACGAAGCACGTTTGAACTTCCGCAAGAACCACTGAGGTTCATTCTCGTGTTACGCAGCACGTTTGAACTTCCGCAAGAACCAATGAGGTTAATTCTCGTGTTACGAAGCACGTTTGAACTTCCGCAAGAACCACTGAGGTTCATTCTCGTGTTACGCAGCACGTTTGAACTTCTGCAAGAACCAATGAGGTTCATTCTCGTGTTACGCAGCAAGTTTGAACTTCGGCAAGAACCACTGAGGTTCATTCTCGTGTTACGCAGCACGTTTGAGCTTCTGCAAGAACCAATGAGGTTCATTCTCGTGTTACGCAGCAAGTTTGAACTTCTGCAAGAACCAATGAGGTTCATTCTTGTGTTACGCAGCACGTTTGAACTTCTGCAAGAACCAATGAGGTTCATTCTCGTGTTACGCAGCACGTTTGAACTTCTGCAAGAACCAATGAGGTTCATTCTCGTGTTACGCAGCACGTTTGAACTTCCGCAAGAACCAATGAGGTTGATTCTTGTGTTACGCAGCATGTTTGAACTTCTGCAAGAACCAGTGAGGTTCATTCTCGTGTTACGCAGCACGTTTGAACTTCCGCAAGAACCAATGAGGTTCATTCTCATGTTACGCAGCACGTTTGAACTTCCGCAAGAACCACTTAGGTTCATTCTCGTGTTACGCAGCACGTTTGAACTTCTGCAAGAACCAATGAGGTTCATTCTCGTGTTACGCAGCACGTTTGAACTTCCGCAAGAACCAATGAGGTTCATTTTCGTGTTACGCAGCACATTTGAACTTCTGCAAGAACTAATGAGGTTCATTCTTGTGTTACGTACCACGTTTCAGCTTCAGCAAGAACCAATGAGGTTCATTCTCGTGTTACGCAGCACGTTTGAACTTCCGCAAGAACCACTGAGGTTCATTCTCGTGTTACGCAGCATGTTAGAACTTCTGCAAGATCCAATGAGGTTGATTCTCGTGTTACGCAACACGTTTGAACTTCTGCAAGAACCAGTGAGGTTTCTCGTGTTGCACAGCACGTTTGAACTTCCGCAAGAACCAGTGAGGTTCATTCTCGTGTTAAACAGCACGTTTGAACTTCTGCAAGAACCAATGAGGTTTCTCGTGTTGCGCAGCACGTTTATACTTCTGCAAGAACCAATGAGGTTCATTCTCGTGTGTTACGCAGCACTTTTGAGCTTCAGCAAAAACCGATGAGGTTCATTCTCGTGTTACGCAGCACGTTTGAACTTCTGCAAGAACCATTGAGGTTCATTCTCGTGTTACTCAGCACATTTGAGCTTCAGCAAGAACCAATGAGATTCATTCTCGTGTTACGCAGCACATGTGAACTTTTGTAAGAACCAATGAGGTTCATTCTCGTGTTACGCAGCAAAATTGAGCTTCAGCAAGATCCAATGAGGTTTATTCTCGTGTTACGCAGCACATTTGAACTTCTGCAAGAACCAGTGTGGTTCATTCTCGTGTTACGCAGCACGTTTAAGCTTCCGCAAGAACCAATGAGGTTCATTCTCATATTACGCAGCACGTTTGAACTTCTGCAAGAATCAGTGAGGTTCATTCTCGTGTTATGTAGCACGTTTGAACTTCTGCAAGAACCAATGAGTTTCATTCTCGTGTTACGCAGCATGTTTGAACTTCTGCAAGAACCAATGAGGTTCATTCTCGTGTTACGCAGCAAGTTTGAGCTTTAGCAAGAACCAATGACGTTCATTCTCGTGTTACGCAGCACATTTGAGCTTCAGCAAGCACCAAGGAGGTTTATTTTCGTGTTACGCAGCACGTTTGAACTTCTGCAAGAACCAGTGAGGTTGATTCTCCTGTTACGCAGCACGTCTGAGATTCCGCAAGAACCAATGAGGTTCATTCTCGTGTGTTACACAGCACGTTTGAGCTTTAGCAAGAACCAATGAGGTTCATTCTCGTGTTACGCAACACATTTGAACTTTAGCAAGAACCAATGAGGTTCATTCTCGTGTTACGCAGCACATTTGAACTTCTGCAAGAACCAATGAGATTCATTCTCGTGTTACGCAGCAGGTTTGAACTTCTGCAAGAACCATTGAGGTTCATTCTCATGTTACGCAGCACATTTGAGCTTCAGCAAGAACCAATGAGATTCATTCTCGTGTTACGCAGCACATGTGAACTTCTGTAAGAGCCAGTGAGGTTCATTCTCGTGTTACGCAGCAAATTTGAGCTTCAGCAAGAACCAATGAGGTTCATTCTAGTGTTACGCAGCACATTTGAACTTCTGCAAGAACCAGTGTGGTTCATTCTCGTGTTACGCAGCACGTTTAAGCTTCCGCAAGAACCAATGAGGTTCATTCTCATATTACGCAGCACGTTTGAACTTCTGCAAGAACCAGTGAGGTTCATTCTCGTGTTACGCAGCAAGTTTGAGCTTTAGCAAGAACCAATGACGTTCATTCTCGTGTTACGCAGCACATTTGAGCTTCAGCAAGCACCAATGAGGTTTATTTTCGTGTTACGCAGCACGTTTGAACTTCTGCAAGAACCAGTGAGGTTGATTCTCCTGTTACGCAGCACTTCTGAGATTCCGCAAGAACCAATGAGGTTTATTCTCGTGTGTTACACAGCACGTTTGAGCTTTAGCAAGAACCAATGAGGTTCATTCTCGTGTTACGCAACACATTTGAACTTTAGCAAGAACCAATGAGGTTCATTCTCGTGTTACGCAGCACATTTGAACTTCTGCAAGAACCAATGAGATTCATTCTCGTGTTACGCAGCACGTTTGAACTTCTGCAAGAACCATTGAGGTTCATTCTCGTGTTACGCAGCAGGTTTGAACTTCTGCAAGAACCATTGAGGTTCATTCTCATGTTACGCAGCACATTTGAGCTTCAGCAAGAACCAATGAGATTCATTCTCGTGTTACGCAGCACATGTGAACTTCTGCAAGAACCAGTGTGGTTCATTCTCGTGTTACGCAGCACGTTTAAGCTTCCGCAAGAACCAATGAGGTTCATTCTCATATTACGCAGCACGTTTGAACTTCTGCAAGAACCAGTGAGGTTCATTCTCGTGTTATGTAGCACGTTTGAACTTCTGCAAGAACCAATGAGGTTCATTCTCGTGTTACGCAGCAAGTTTGAGCTTTAGCAAGAACCAATGAGGTTCATTCTCGTGTTACACAGCACATTTGAGCTTCAGCAAGCACCAATGAGGTTTATTTTCGTGTTACGCAGCACGTTTGAACTTCTGCAAGAACCAGTGAGGTTCATTCTCGTGTTACGCAGCACGTTTGAACTTCCGCAAGAACCAATGAGGTTCATTCTCGTGTTAAGCTGCACGTTTGAGCTTCTGCAAGAACCAATGAGATTCATTCTTGTGTTACGCAGCACGTTTGAACTTCCGCAACAACCAATGAGGTTCATTCTTGTGTTACGCAGCACGTTTGAACTTCCGCAACAACCAATGAGGTTCATTCTTGTGTTACGCAGCACGTTTAAACTTCTGAAAGAACCAATGAGGTTCATTCTCATGTTATGCAGCACATTTGAACTTCCGCAAGAACCAATGAGGTTCATTCTCGTGTGTTACGCAGCACGTTTGAACTTCTGCAAGAACCAATGAGGTTCATTCTCGTGTTACGCAGCACGTTTGAACTTCAGCAAGAACCAATGAGGTTCATTCTCGTGTTACGCAGCACGTTTGAACTTCTGCAAGAATCAGTGAGGTTCATTCTCGTGTTATGTAGCACGTTTGAACTTCTGCAAGAACCAATGAGGTTGATTCTTGTGTTACGCAGCATGTTTGAACTTCTGCAAGAACCAGTGAGGTTCATTCTCGTGTTACGCAGCACGTTTGAACTTCTGCAAGAACCAATGAGGTTGATTCTTGTGTTACGCAGCATGTTTGAACTTCTGCAAGAACCAGTGAGGTTCATTCTCGTGTTACGCAGCACGTTTGAACTTCCGCAAGAACCAATGAGGTTCATTCTCATGTTACGCAGCACGTTTGAACTTCCGCAAGAACCACTTAGGTTCATTCTCGTGTTACGCAGCACGTTTGAACTTCTGCAAGAACCAATGAGGTTCATTCTCGTGTTACGCAGCACGTTTGAACTTCTGCAAGAACCAATGAGGTTCATTCCCGTGTTACGCAGCACGTTTGAACTTCCGCAAGAACCAATGAGGTTCATTCTCGTGTTACGCAGCATGTTAGAACTTCTGCAAGAACCAATGAGGTTGATTCTCGTGTTACGCAACACGTTTGAACTTCTGCAAGAACCAGTGAGGTTTCTCGTGTTGCACAGCACGTCTGAACTTCCGCAAGAACCAGTGAGGTTCATTCTCGTGTTAAACAGCACGTTTGAACTTCTGCAAGAACCAATGAGGTTTCTCGTGTTGCGCAGCACGTTTATACTTCTGCAAGAACCAATGAGGTTCATTCTCGTGTGTTACGCAGCACTTTTGAGCTTCAGCAAAAACCGATGAGGTTCATTCTCGTGTTACGCAGCACGTTTGAACTTCTGCAAGAACCATTGAGGTTCATTCTCGTGTTACGCAGCACATTTGAGCTTCAGCAAGAACCAATGAGATTCATTCTCGTGTTACGCAGCACATGTGAACTTTTGTAAGAACCAATGAGGTTCATTCTCGTGTTACGCAGCAAAATTGAGCTTCAGCAAGAACCAATGAGGTTTATTCTCGTGTTACGCAGCACATTTGAACTTCTGCAAGAACCAGTGTGGTTCATTCTCGTGTTACGCAGCACGTTTAAGCTTCCGCAAGAACCAATGAGGTTCATTCTCATATTACGCAGCACGTTTGAACTTCTGCAAGAACCAGTGAGGTTGATTCTCGTGTTATGTAGCATGTTTGTACTTCTGCAAGAACCAATGAGGTTGATTCTCGTGTTACGCAGCATGTTTGAACTTCTGCAAGAACCAGTGAGGTTGATTCTCCTGTTACGCAGCACGTCTGAGATTCCGCAAGAACCAATGAGGTTCATTCTCGTGTGTTACACAGCACGTTTGAGCTTTAGCAAGAACCAATGAGGTTCATTCTCGTGTTACGCAACACATTTGAACTTTAGCAAGAACCAATGAGGTTCATTCTCGTGTTACGCAGCACATTTGAACTTCTGCAAGAACCAGTGAGGTTTCTCGTGTTGCACAGCACGTTTGAACTTCCGCAAGAACCAGTGAGGTTCATTCTCGTGTTAAACAGCACGTTTGAACTTCTGCAAGAACCAATGAGGTTTCTCGTGTTGCGCAGCACGTTTATACTTCTGCAAGAACCAATGAGGTTCATTCTCGTGTGTTACGCAGCACTTTTGAGCTTCAGCAAAAACCGATGAGGTTCATTCTCGTGTTACGCAGCACATTTGAGCTTCAGCAAGAACCAATGAGGTTCATTCTCGTGTTACGCAGCACGTTTGAACTTCCGCAAGAACCAATGAGGTTCATTCTCGTGTTACGCAGCATGTTAGAACTTCTGCAAGAACCAGTGTGGTTCATTCTCGTGTTACGCAGCACGTTTAAGCTTCCGCAACAACCAATGAGGTTCATTCTCATATTACGCAGCACGTTTGAACTTCTGCAGGAACCAGTGAGGTTCATTCTCGTGTTATGTAGCACGTTTGAACTTCTGCAAGAACCAATGAGGTTCATTCTCGTGTTACGCAGCATGTTTGAACTTCTGCAAGAACCAATGAGGTTCATTCTCGTGTTACGCAGCAAGTTTGAGCTTTAGCAAGAACCAATGAGGTTCATTCTCGTGTTACGCAGCACATTTGAGCTTCAGCAAGCACCAATGAGGTTTATTTTCGTGTTACGCAGCACGTTTGAACTTCTGCAAGAACCAGTGAGGTTCATTCTCGTGTTACGCAGCACGTTTGAACTTCCGCAAGAACTAATGAGGTTCATTCTCGTGTTAAGCAGCACGTTTGAGCTTCTGCAAGAACCAATGAGATTCATTCTTGTGTTACGCAGCACGTTTGAACTTCCGCAACAACCAATGAGGTTCATTCTTGTGTTACGCAGCACGTTTAAACTTCTGAAAGAACCAATGAGGTTCATTCTCATGTTATGCAGCACATTTGAACTTCCGCAAGAACCAATGAGGTTCATTCTCGTGTGTTACGCAGCACGTTTGAACTTCTGCAAGAACCAATGAGGTTCATTCTCGTGTTACGCAGCACGTTTGAACTTCAGCAAGAACCAATGAGGTACATTCTCGTGTTACGCAGCACGTTTGAACTTCTGCAAGAATCAGTGAGGTTCATTCTCGTGTTATGTAGCACGTTTGAACTTCTGCAAGAACCAATGAGGTTGATTCTTGTGTTACGCAGCATGTTTGAACTTCTGCAAGAACCAGTGAGGTTCATTCTCGTGTTACGCAGCACGTTTGAACTTCCGCAAGAACCAATGAGGTTCATTCTCATGTTACGCAGCATGTTTGAACTTCCGCAAGAACCACTTAGGTTCATTCTCGTGTTACGCAGCACGTTTGTACTTCTGCAAGAACCAATGAGGTTCATTCTCGTGTTACGCAGCACGTTTGAACTTCTGCAAGAACCAATGAGGTTCATTCTCGTGTTACGCAGCACGTTTGAACTTCCGCAAGAACCAATGAGGTTCATTTTCGTGTTACGCAGCACATTTGAACTTCTGCAAGAACTAATGAGGTTCATTCTTGTGTTACGTACCACGTTTCAGCTTCAGCAAGAACCAATGAGGTTCATTCTCGTGTTACGCAGCACGTTTGAACTTCCGCAAGAACCACTGAGGTTCATTCTCGTGTTACGCAGCATGTTAGAACTTCTGCAAGAACCAATGAGGTTGATTCTCGTGTTACGCAACACGTTTGAACTTCTGCAAGAACCAATGAGGTTTCTCGTGTTGCACAGCACGTTTGAACTTCCGCAAGAACCAGTGAGGTTCATTCTCGTTTTAAACAGCACGTTTGAACTTCTGCAAGAACCAATGAGGTTTCTCGTGTTGCGCAGCACGTTTATACTTCTGCAAGAACCAATGAGGTTCATTCTCGTGTGTTACGCAGCACTTTTGAGCTTCAGCAAAAACCGATGAGGTTCATTCTCGTGTTACACAGCACGTTTGAACTTCTGCAAGAACCATTGAGGTTCATTCTCGTGTTACGCAGCACATTTGAGCTTCAGCAAGAACCAATGAGATTCATTCTCGTGTTACGCAGCACATGTGAACTTCTGTAAGAACCAATGAGGTTCATTCTCGTGTTACGCAGCAAAATTGAGCTTCAGCAAGAACCAATGAGGTTTATTCTCGTGTTACGCAGCACATTTGAACTTCTGCAAGAACCAGTGTGGTTCATTCTCGTGTTACGCAGCACGTTTAAGCTTCCGCAAGAACCAATGAGGTTCATTCTCATATTACGCAGCACGTTTGAACTTCTGCAAGAACCAGTGAGGTTGATTCTCGTGTTATGTAGCATGTTTGTACTTCTGCAAGAACCAATGAGGTTGATTCTCGTGTTACGCAGCATGTTTGAACTTCTGCAAGAACCAGTGAGGTTGATTCTCCTGTTACGCAGCACGTTTGAACTTCTGCAAGAACCAATGAGGTAGATTCTTGTGTTACGCAGCATGTTTGAACTTCTGCAAGAACCAATGAGGTTCATTCTCGTGTTACGCAGCACTTTTGAACTTCTGCAAGAACCATTGAGGCTCATTCTCGTGTTACGCAGCAGGTTTGAACTTCTCAAGAACCATTGAGGTTCATTCTCATATTACGCAGCACGTTTGAACTTCTGCAAGAACCAGTGAGGTTGATTCTCGTGTTATGTAGCATGTTTGTACTTCTGCAAGAACCAATGAGGTTGATTCTCGTGTTACGCAGCATGTTTGAACTTCTGCAAGAACCAGTGAGGTTGATTCTCCTGTTACGCAGCACGTTTGAACTTCTGCAAGAACCAATGAGGTTGATTCTTGTGTTACGCAGCATGTTTGAACTTCTGCAAGAACCAATGAGATTCATTCTCGTGTTACGCAGCACTTTTGAACTTCTGCAAGAACCATTGAGGTTCATTCTCGTGTTACGCAGCAGGTTTGAACTTCTCAAGAAACATTGAGGTTCATTCTCGTGTTACGCAGCACATTTGAGCTTCAGCAAGAACCAATGAGATTCATTCTCGTGTTACGCAGCACATGTGAACTTCTGCAAGAACCAATGAGATTCATTCTCGTGTTACGCAGCACGTTTGATCTTCTGCAAGAACCATTGAGGTTCATTCTCGTGTTACGCAGCAGGTTTGAACTTCTGCAAGAACCAGTGTGGTTCATTCTCGTGTTACGCAGCACGTTTAAGCTTCCGCAAGAACCAATGAGGTTCATTCTCATATTACGCAGCACGTTTGAACTTCTGCAAGAACCAGTGAGGTTCATTCTCGTGTTATGTAGCACGTTTGAACTTCTGCAAGAACCAATGAGGTTCATTCTCGTGTTACGCAGCATGTTTGAACTTCTGCAAGAACCAATGAGGTTCATTCTCGTGTTACGCAGCAAGTTTGAGCTTCTGCAAGAACCAATGAGATTCATTCTTGTGTTACGCAGCACGTTTGAACTTCCGCAACAACCAATGAGGTTCATTCTTGTGTTACGCAGCACGTTTAAACTTCTGAAAGAACCAATGAGGTTCATTCTCATGTTATGCAGCACGTTTGAACTTCCGCAAGAACCACTTAGGTTCATTCTCGTGTTACGCAGCACGTTTGTACTTCTGCAAGAACCAATGAGGTTCATTCTCGTGTTACGCAGCACGTTTGAACTTCTGCAAGAACCAATGAGGTTCATTCTCGTGTTACGCAGCACATTTGAACTTCCGCAAGAACCAATGAGGTTCATTTTCGTGTTACGCAGCACATTTGAACTTCTGCAAGAACTAATGAGGTTCATTCTTGTGTTACGTACCACGTTTCAGCTTCAGCAAGAACCAATGAGGTTCATTCTCGTGTTACGCAGCACGTTTGAACTTCCGCAAGAACCACTGAGGTTCATTCTCGTGTTACGCAGCATGTTAGAACTTCTGCAAGAACCAATGAGGTTGATTCTCGTGTTACGCAACACGTTTGAACTTCTGCAAGAACCAATGAGGTTTCTCGTGTTGCACAGCACGTTTGAACTTCCGCAAGAACCAGTGAGGTTCATTCTCGTTTTAAACAGCACGTTTGAACTTCTGCAAGAACCAATGAGGTTTCTCGTGTTGCGCAGCACGTTTATACTTCTGCAAGAACCAATGAGGTTCATTCTCGTGTGTTACGCAGCACTTTTGAGCTTCAGCAAAAACCGATGAGGTTCATTCTCGTGTTACACAGCACGTTTGAACTTCTGCAAGAACCATTGAGGTTCATTCTCGTGTTACGCAGCACATTTGAGCTTCAGCAAGAACCAATGAGATTCATTCTCGTGTTACGCAGCACATGTGAACTTCTGTAAGAACCAATGAGGTTCATTCTCGTGTTACGCAGCAAAATTGAGCTTCAGCAAGAACCAATGAGGTTTATTCTCGTGTTACGCAGCACATTTGAACTTCTGCAAGAACCAGTGTGGTTCATTCTCGTGTTACGCAGCACGTTTAAGCTTCCGCAAGAACCAATGAGGTTCATTCTCATATTACGCAGCACGTTTGAACTTTTGCAAGAACCAGTGAGGTTGATTCTCGTGTTATGTAGCATGTTTGTACTTCTGCAAGAACCAATGAGGTTGATTCTCGTGTTACGCAGCATGTTTGAACTTCTGCAAGAACCAGTGAGGTTGATTCTCCTGTTACGCAGCACGTTTGAACTTCTGCAAGAACCAATGAGGTTGATTCTTGTGTTACGCAGCATGTTTGAACTTCTGCAAGAACCAATGAGGTTCATTCTCGTGTTACGCAGCACTTTTGAACTTCTGCAAGAACCATTGAGGTTCATTCTCGTGTTACGCAGCAGGTTTGAACTTCTCAAGAACCATTGAGGTTCATTCTCATATTACGCAGAACGTTTGAACTTCTGCAAGAACCAGTGAGGTTGATTCTCGTGTTATGTAGCATGTTTGTACTTCTGCAAGAACCAATGAGGTTGATTCTCGTGTTACGCAGCATGTTTGAACTTCTGCAAGAACCAGTGAGGTTGATTCTCCTGTTACGCAGCACGTTTGAACTTCTGCAAGAACCAATGAGGTTGATTCTTGTGTTACGCAGCATGTTTGAACTTCTGCAAGAACCAATGAGATTCATTCTCGTGTTACGCAGCACTTTTGAACTTCTGCAAGAACCATTGAGGTTCATTCTCGTGTTACGCAGCAGGTTTGAACTTCTCAAGAAACATTGAGGTTCATTCTCGTGTTACGCAGCACATTTGAGCTTCAGCAAGAACCAATGAGATTCATTCTCGTGTTACGCAGCACATGTGAACTTCTGCAAGAACCAATGAGATTCATTCTCGTGTTACGCAGCACGTTTGATCTTCTGCAAGAACCATTGAGGTTTATTCTCGTGTTACGCAGCAGGTTTGAACTTCTGCAAGAACCAGTGTGGTTCATTCTCGTGTTACGCAGCACGTTTAAGCTTCCGCAAGAACCAATGAGGTTCATTCTCATATTACGCAGCACGTTTGAACTTCTGCAAGAACCAGTGAGGTTCATTCTCGTGTTATGTAGCACATTTGAACTTCTGCAAGAACCAATGAGGTTCATTCTCGTGTTACGCAGCAAGTTTGAGCTTTAGCAAGAACCAATGAGGTTCATTCTCGTGTTACGCTGCACATTTGAGCTTCAGCAAGCACCAATGAGGTTTATTTTCGTGTTACGCAGCACGTTTGAACTTCTGCAAGAACCAGTGAGGTTCATTCTCGTGTTACGCAGCACGTTTGAACTTCCGCAAGAACCAATGAGGTTCATTCTCGTGTTAAGCAGCACGTTTGAGCTTCTGCAAGAACCAATGAGATTCATTCTTGTGTTACGCAGCACGTTTGAACTTCCGCAACAACCAATGAGGTTCATTCTTGTGTTACGCAGCACGTTTAAACTTCTGAAAGAACCAATGAGGTTCATTCTCATGTTATGCAGCACATTTGAACTTCCGCAAGAACCAATGAGGTTCATTCTCGTGTGTTACGCAGCACGTTTGAACTTCTGCAAGAACCAATGAGGTTCATTCTCGTGTTACGCAGCACGTTTGAACTTCAGCAAGAACCAGTGAGGTTCATTCTCGTGTTACGCAGCACGTTTGAACTTCCACAAGAACCACTTAGGTTCATTCTCGTGTTACGCAGCACGTTTGAACTTCCGCAAGAACCAATGAGGTTAATTCTCGTGTTACGCAGAACGTTTGAACTTCGGCAAGAACCACTGAGGTTCATTCTCGTGTTACGCAGCACGTTTGAACTTCTGCAAGAACCAATGAGGTTCATTCTCGTGTTACGCAGCAAGTTTGAACTTCTGCAAGAACCAATGAGGTTCATTCTCGTGTTACGCAGCACGTTTGAACTTCTGCAAGAACCAATGAGGTTCATTCTCGTGTTACGCAGAACGTTTGAGTTTCAGCAAGAACCAATGAGGTTCATTCTCATGTTACGCAGCACGTTTGAGCTTTAGCAAGAACCAATGAGGTTCATTCTTGTGTTACGCAGCACGTTTGAACTTCTGCAAGAACCAATGAGGTGCATTTTCGTGTTACGCAGCACGTTTGAACTTCTGCAAGAACTAATCAGGTTCATTCTCGTGTTACGTAGCACGTTTGAGCTTCAGCAAGAACCAATGAGGTTGATTTATTGTGTTACGCAGCACGTTTGAACTTCCGCAAGAACCACTGAGGTTCATTCTCGTGTTACGCAGCATGTTAGAACTTCTGCAAGAACCAATGAGGTTGATTCTCGTGTTACGCAGCATGTTTGAACTTCTGCAAGAACCAATGAGGTTCATTCTCGTGTTTTACACAGCACGTTTGATCTTTTGCAAGAACCAATGAGTTTCATTCTCGTGTTACGCAGCACGTTTGAACTTCTGCAAGAACCAATGAGGTTCATTCTCGTGTGTTACACAGCACGTTTGAGCTTTAGCAAGAACCAATGAGGTTCATTCTCGTGTTACGCAACACATTTGAACTTCTGCAAGAACCAATGTGGTTCATTCTCGTGTGTTACGCAGCACATTTGAGCTTTAGCAAGAACCAATGAGGTTCATTCTCGTGTTACGCAGCACGTTTGAACTTCTGCAAGAACCAATGAGATTCATTCTCGTGTTACGCAGCACGTTTGAACTTCTGCAAGAACCATTGAGGTTCATTCTCGTGTTACGCAGCACATTTGAGCTTCAGCAAGAACCAATGAGATTCATTCTCGTGTTACGCAGCACATGTGAACTTCTGTAAGAGCCAGTGAGGTTGATTCTCGTGTTACGCAGCAAACTTGAGCTTCAGCAAGAACCAATGAGGTTCATTCTCGTGTTACGCAGCACATTTGAACTTCTGCAAGAACCAGTGTGGTTCATTCTCGTGTTACGCAGCACGTTTAAGCTTCCGCAAGAACCAATGAGGTTCATTCTCATATTACGCAGCACGTTTGAACTTCTGCAAGAACCAGTGAGGTTCATTCTCGTGTTATGTAGCACGTTTGAACTTCTGCAAGAACCAATGAGGTTCATTCTCATGTTACGCAGCAAGTTTGAACTTCTGCAAGAACCAATGAGGTTCATTCTCGTGTTACACAGCAAGTTTGAGCTTTAGCAAGAACCAATGAGGTTCATTCTCGTGTTACGCAGCACATTTGAGCTTCAGAAAGCACCAATCAGGTTTATTTTCGTGTTACGCAGCACGTTTGAACTTCTGCAAGAACCAGTGAGTTTCATTCTCGTGTTACGCAGCACGTTTGAACTTCCGCAAGAACCAATGAGGTTAATTCTCGTGTTACGCAGCACGTTTGAACTTCCGCCAAGAACCAGTGAGGTTCATTCTCTTGTTAAGCAGCACGTTTGAGCTTCTGCAAGAACCAATGAGATTCATTCTTGTGTTACGCAGCACGTTTGAACTTCCGCAACAACCAATGAGGTTAATTCTCGTGTTACGCAGCACGTTTGAACTTCTGCAAGAACCAATGAGGTTCATTCTTGTGTTACGCAGCACGTTTGAACTTCTGAAAAAACCAATGAGGTTCATTCTCATGTTCCGCAGCACAATTGAACTTCCGCAACAATCAGTGAGGTTCATTCTCGTGTTACGCA
Organism: Coreius guichenoti; assembly: GCA_039654105.1. Classification (NCBI taxonomy): domain Eukaryota; kingdom Metazoa; phylum Chordata; class Actinopteri; order Cypriniformes; family Gobionidae; genus Coreius; species Coreius guichenoti. The sequence goes on from CM077171.1 coordinate 17,983,950, forward strand.
GCACGTTTGAACTTACGCAACAACCAATGAGGTTAGTTCTCGTGTTACGCAGCACGTTTGAACTTCTGCAAGAACCAATGAGGTTCATTCTTGTGTTACGCAGCACAATTGAACTTCCGCAACAACCAGTGAGGTTCATTCTCGTGTTACGCAGCACGTTTGAACTTACGCAACAACCAATGAGGTTAGTTCTCGTGTTACGCAGCACGTTTGAACTTCTGCAAGAACCAATGAGGTTCATTCTTGTGTTACGCTGCACGTTTGAACTTCCGCAACAACCAATGAGGTTCATTCTTGTGTTACGCAGCACGTTTGAACTTCTGAAAGAACCAATGAGGTTCATTCTCATGTTATGCAGCACATTTGAACTTTCGCAAGAACCAATGAGGTTCATTCTCGTGTGTTACGCAACACGTTTGAACTTCTGCAAGAACCAATGAGGTTCATTCTCGTGTTACGCAGCACGTTTGAACTTCAGCAAGAACCAATGAGGTTCATTCTCGTGTTACGCAGCACGTTTGAACTTCCACAAGAAGCAATGAGGTTCATTCTCGTGTTACGCAGCACGTTTGAACTTCCGCAAGAACCAGTGAGGTTCACTCTCGTGTTACGCAGCACGTTTAAACTTCTGCAAGAACCAATGAGGTTCATTCTCGTGTTACGAAGCACATTTGAACTTCCTCAAGAACCAATGAGTTTCATTCTCGTGTTACGCAGCACGTTTGAACTTCGGCAAGAACCACTGAGGTTCATTCTCGTGTTACGCAGCACGTTTGAACTTCTGCAAGAACCAATGAGGTTCATTCTCGTGTTACGCAGCAAGTTTGAACTTTTGCAAGAACCAATGAGGTTCATTCTCGTGTTACGCAGCACGTTTGAACTTCTGCAAGAACCAATGAGGTTGATTCTCGTGTTACGCAGCACGTTTGAACTTCTGCAAGAACCAATGAGGTTCATTCTCGTGTTTTACACAGCACGTTTGAGCTTTAGCAAGAACCAATGAGGTTCATTCTCGTGTTACGCAGCACGTTTGAACTTCTGCAAGAACCAATGAGGTTCATTCTCGTGTGTTACGTAGCACATTTGAGCTTTAGCAAGAACCAATGAGGTTCATTCTCGTGTTACGCAGCACGTTTGAACTTCGGCAAGAACCACTGAGGTTCATTCTCGTGTTACGCAGCACGTTTGAACTTCTGCAAGAACCAATGAGGTTCATTCTCGTGTTACGCAGCAAGTTTGAACTTTTGCAAGAACCAATGAGGTTCATTCTCGTGTTACGCAGCACGTTTGAACTTCTGCAAGAACCAATGAGGTTGATTCTCGTGTTACGCAGCACGTTTGAACTTCTGCAAGAACCAATGAGGTTCATTCTCGTGTTTTACACAGCACGTTTGAGCTTTAGCAAGAACCAATGAGGTTCATTCTCGTGTTACGCAGCACGTTTGAACTTCTGCAAGAACCAATGAGGTTCATTCTCGTGTGTTACGTAGCACATTTGAGCTTTAGCAAGAACCAATGAGGTTCATTCTCGTGTTACGCAGCACGTTTCGAGCTTCAGCAAGAACCAATGAGGTTCATTCTCGTGTTACGCAGCACATTTGAACTTCTGCAAGAACCAGTGAGGTTCATTCTCGTGTTACGCAGCACGTTTGAACTTCCGCAAGAACCAATGAGGTTAATTCTCGTGTTAAGCAGCACGTTTGAGCTTCTGCAAGAACCAATGAGGTTAATTCTCGTGTTAAGCAGCACGTTTGAGCTTCTGCAAGAACCAATGAGATTCATTCTCATGTTACGCAGTACGTTTTTAGCTTCTGCAAGAACCAGTGAGGTTTGTTATAGTGCGTCAAGCAGGTTCGGTTGAGCTTTGGTTTATGTTCGCTGATCAATGTTTACATGTGAATAAAAACCTAAACTCAATTTTTATTTTTGTGTGAACTCAACATTTAAAGCTTTCTTTAGAGCTAGTGTCTCTGCTTCATATAGTGCTCAGCTATTGCATTTGACCCCATCAGTTTAAAAACTGTACCATTGTTCAACTCTTGTTGCTGAGTTTTGCATATGGGGAAGGTAGCTGGTCATTTTGTCCAGCATTTGTTGTCTCTGAATGTAATAGTCAAGAGACATTTTTTGTTGTTTTCCTGTACACATTTTGTGGTTAGCATGGTAATGTTTGAGACTGATAAATAGCTTTTTTGGAAGGAAGTGTCCCACTGTCTGTTGTCAAGCATCGATGTTTTAAAACCAGGGATGACATAAACTGACCACATCCTTCTTAAGAAACCATTGAAGAATTGTTGCGTGGGGAAAAAAAAGGAACGTTGCACATCATAGTTGGTACCTTGAAAACAGTCTTGAAGGTCTTTTTTCCTCCAACAATGACGCCTTGGTAAGGCATATGAGACACTGAAACAGTCAATGCCTTTGGCTGCCTGAACGCAGCCTGTAAAAAGAAAAAGAAAAAAAAGTTAAGTTAAGTGAATTCGATCCATGAGCTTTGACTAGAGGGCCATTTACTTTCAATGTGCTTGTGATGATTTATCTTGGTAAATTGAAGGCTTGGTTGGTTGCTGTGAGAAAAGCAACTCTTAACAGGAGTATCTCAACAGGTACTCCATATTGATTTTCCCAGCAGCCTCTGAAATCATGGTATTTTGAAATCTAAAAACATGAGCAACAAGAGGGCAAATATAGTCATAACAAAACTCAAAGTGTAGTCCTTACATTATATAAACACATTTGGAATATGAGTAACTTTTTATGGAACATGACCTAACCTGCAGTGTAAATGATTTCAACCAGGGGAAGCAACAATCTGAAAAGTGTGGGACACGCATTTTAAACCTTATCAGCCTGGCTCATGAATATTAATTAGGTGATGCAACATTCACCTTTTACTGATTTGCAGTACATGTACAATGAAGCTCTTAAAATCAAATATATTTTATAACAAATATAATTGAAAATATATAATATATAAAATGTATAAAACATACAGTGTATAATAAAATAAAATAAAATATTTTATTAATTATATATTTTATATAACAAATCTATATTATAATAGTTGCTAAGTCCCTGTTTTAACAATTATTGTGTTTGTTTAACTAGCCTGACATAGTAACATTGAAATGGAGGGCAAAGTATTTGAGCAATCTGTTTAAAAACAAGCATATATTTAGCCATGCAATCATATTATATAAACAAATCATTTTTATCCATTGTATTCCTTTACTGAAAAAGTACTGTAAACTATCATGTAAGGCTTCACGATACTGAAGAAAATTGTGAAATGCGATAACTTAAATAAATATGCAATAATTTTAACATTAAGCATGTCACATATGTAATAGTCATGTGTTGTTATTCTCTGCTGTCTGCGTCAACCTAAAACTCAGACTTTTTTGTAATCTTTTTGTAGCAGCCTATTAAAATCATGCCATTATAGCAAGCTGTTGCGATATGCATATTGCAATATTTCAACAATTTCGAAATAGCGTGCAGCCCTACTACCACGGTATTACCGCGGTTTTGCTTGATTTTTAGACATGCTAAATGACTGTCATGTTGTTGTGTTTTTTTAATAACTTGAAGCAGCATGATTCAATATTCAATAGCATTGCATATACCAAAGTACCATGATATTAACATTAGCTACCATCACTATACAATGGTACCACCAGTACCTATTTGTAAGGTTTAAAAGGCCATTTCAGCATGTATAAATGATGTTTCATTTAGCTGGTAGGTTCACATATGAAGGAAAGGAGTGGTGCACCAGTCATGTGCAACTGGCTGTATCGGCTGTAAAGGGAGCATAAATTTACTGGTTATGGTCTCTGCTGCGCAATTGCTCATTCTCCGGAGTGTGTTCACAGACAGATCAGTGGTATTATGATGTCACGGGGTGCTTAGGGCTGAAGTGAACCAACACTGTGAAAACATTTGCATGCTCCTTTGTTCTTTTGCCTGAGAAGGTTCATTGCATAACCCCCAAAGACTTTAGGCTTTAGAGTGCTTGTGTTCTGGGTTTAGGTAGAAATGGATTTCATTTCCAAGCTCTACCACTGTACATATCCAGTTTTAGCCGCCATTAGCTTTAAATGCATGTCTCTGTTAGGCCTGAACTCATCCACCGGTAATGGAAGAGCCACCCTGGCATGGTATAAAAGACATCGGTAACTTTGCTCTCGCCCCTTTCCCCGAACTCCCACCAAACTGAATCACTTTCCTTTGTGACACTGCCCCATTTATGTTCACTCCTGCTGATATCATACCTTTAGTCTGCTTCCAGTATAAAGATATTAAAGATTGTCATTGTTTTAGTTTGTCATTGATCTGAACCGCCGTCTAACTGTACTTGGGTATTCGAGTCTCATGCGTGTTTGTGTTGCACCGGGTGATCCGAGATAAAAGGCTCTTAAAAGCTGTTTGGAAGTGAAGCCCCCTCACTACGGAGTGGCATAGGGCCTCCTGCGTGCAATCTTAATGGAGCAGAAATTGAACCCCTCCTTCCCGCCCAGCTCCACAAGCTAAACCGGCACCGAGCTGACATGGGGCCCCTCGATCAGATAACACTAACACTGTTCTGCTCACTGGCCCAAACCGCACTGAAGGCAACCTTTGGCTCCAGCACGGCATGCAGGCGTTTGAGCATCTGTGTGCTGTACACCATCGGAGCAGATTTTTAAGGCGTGATGTTTATCGTAGAAATATTCCACCCTCAGCATCAATCAGATAAGACTGTATTACGTGTCTCTGACATACATAATTTTTTTACGGCATGGTTATGTTTCAGCGCAACAACAAAGAAATTCAGCATGTCTGCCCACAAAAACTTTCTGGCCACACGCCATCTGGCCATCCATTCAAAGGTGTTGCTTTCTGGAATGCCAACGCAACACATTCTTCCTCAGTACCACCAGTTACAGGCGGACTTCCCAAGAATAACCTCTGTCCTTATTTTCCTAGATTAGGAAAACACAGCTCTCAGGTTTACTACAGAAACACATCTACGTCATATAGATTGTTGAGTTTCCCTATCGTTTGTTTAAACACAGATTGTCACCATTACCGCCCTCAACTTTCCCTGCGTCTCACCAGATCAAACGCATCAGTGGGTTTTTTATGTGGGACCTGCTTCTGTATTAACTTGCTTGCAGATTGCGGTGCACCAAAAAGAGTGCTGTTAAATAACCAACATTTATTACCCATTAGCATTGTACCCGAAAGCAGGGGAACTTCCATATGCTTCAGTCTTCTCACATATCATGTTTGGCTACAAAATGTGTTTACATAGTCTAGCTCAAAGCCATTAGTGTGATATGGGTCAATGCAAAACTCTGAGGAAGTAGACATGGTGGAAAAACTGCAAACAAGTCACCTTTGATACAGTCCCGTCTGGACTCTGTCATTTTTTTGCATGTTGAATTTTTGTTTTTCTGCAGATATAAGGTTATAAATAATACATTCTTTTAAGTACTTACACATGAATCTGAGATTGGAAAAAGGAGGAGAAACAGTAAAACTTTCAAGATACTGTGGCTATAAATATTTTTTTGGTGCAGTAAAGCGATCAGGGTTTTCTGTGGTTCTGTATAAACCAGGTACACATCAGAACACAAGACACGCTCTGTTTGGCAGCAGCTGCTTTGAAGAATCCAGGCAGAACTGGAGGAAAATGCCTCATCATAAATTCAGTGGCTTGCAACAGCGCTGTCTTCTGGCATCCGCTCTGTTGCTTGCTCAAGGCTGCTCTGACTTTTTGGATTGACCTGTACTTTTTGTATAACTAAACTGAGATCAGATGGCATTCTTCAATAGATATTAAGAAGTTCATTTGTTTTGTTGGGGTTTAACGATCAAAGTGTGCAGCCCAAAGAAATACAAGGTATTTAAGAAAGTATGCTTATGTTGTTTAAAAAAAAATGCGTTCACAGCATACGTTACTTTTCAAAAGTTTAGGTCTTAGTTTTTAAAATGTTTTTTTTTTTTAAACATTCTCTTATGCTCTGATAAAAAAATACAGTAAAAACAGTATTGTGCTGTATCACAATTTAAAATTTGTACATATTTTTAAAAAGTAATTGATTTCTTTATGTTAACATGGGGAGCTCACTCCACTTTTCACTAATGACCATCAAAATAAGATTTTTTTTTATTATTATTATTCATTTAGTTCAGTAAGCTGACGCAAATGCTCACGACAGACAGGAAGCTGAGTTCATCTCGAGGTTACGCACATAGTCTATATAGTGAAATAATGAATAGGGATGAAGGGAAGAGGTGAAGAGTGAAAAAAGGCACTTAACAATCATTGCATCAGTAGGTAACTGACGGCACTGATCTCTGGTATAAAGTGGCTTGTCAGACTAATTCATATAGCCATATTCTGATGCAATGTGTCATTTCAGAGATATTTACTTCTTGCACAGAACCTGCAGTTTTTTAAAGGGGTCATGAACTGCATTGTTTTATTGTTTTATAATGTTTTCTGGGGTGCACTTATAATGTTAGTATGATTTTTATATCAAAAATTGTTATAATTTAGAAATAAAAGGCATTTTCCTACCCTGATTATAGCCCTGCTGTGAGACTTCAGTGTAAATGCCCACTGCTGTGATTGGCTAACATCTTTGTGTATGAATACTGAAGTATTACAGTGTTAGTGTTAGTTTTGTTTGTGAAGTATTACATGTGGAACTCTTGGAAAACTTTTAGCACAGTTTAGCAAGGTTAACTAATCATGAAAAGTGTTGATTATAGCATTATATTTAGATCTTTGGCATTATAGATCGTGGCATGAAAGGTTGCAGTGATCAGCATTGCAGCCGATCACAGATGTTGAGTGCATGAATGATCTCGTCAACTCGATTTCTGCACTCTCACAAACGTTCATCATAAATAACAGTGCAAACATGATGTAAATAAGAGATTTGTCACTGATAAACTCGCTTTATAAATAACGTCTTGAACTGAGAATGAGATGCGCGTGACTGCGTCAGATCTGCGTCATGTTTGGCGACAGATCTTAAATGTTAAGATGTTATTCAAAGAACAAATGTAACAGAGAAAATTTTAGCTTTATTAAGGATTAATCTATATTTTATTTATTTTTTTATGTTTGATAACTTTATTCAGTTTCTGTATATTTCCTACCTGTTAGACAGGAGGAAGGCCAAAGGTAAATGTGACATTTATTATAATGGGTTTATGTGAGGATTGTTTTAAGTTTACTTAAATTAAAAGTTTTTTTTTTTAAGCCTAATAAATGTTGAAATTGATATAGCTTCAATTATACTGTAATGTTGAATGTAAAAAAATCAATTTCATAGAGACATCAGTATTAGTATCAGTGATGCTGGTCTTCATTCATAAAAAGATGCCAATACAACAAATATTAAAAATATACTGTCTTTAAGTTGTTTCTACATTAATTTGCAGAGTAACTGTGAAATTATTTCAATGTAAAAATATTAAAAACTTTTTTTTAATCGATTGACAGCACTAATATATATATAAGCTGTGACGTAGTTAATCTAGTTTATTTCTTTTATTTATTTATTTTTTTGGCTAGTAGAAGTTCTGAATGGCCGGTAACTTAAAAATTTAGAAGCCAAATCGGCTGGTGAGTGAAAAAGTTAATTTCAAACCCTGATCATAATGCTAGGAATGTGGTTATTTTATTTATTTTCAACAACATGAATGTCTCAGTTGGGCATTATTTATTTGTATTCGGTCCATTTCACTGTGGATTCTTTGGTAAATCAGTCGCAATTTCGGCGCAGGCTTTGCAAACAGACTTTTACGATATGGACTCTACAGTAATGCGACAACATGTAAGTAACTGTTATTCTAATGCCTGATCTGTGACCAGTGATTTCTGATATGTAATGATTCATGTACAGTCAGATGTTCTTTGTCTATGTGTCAGTAAACCAGTGACTAAACGGTCAACTTCACATTGTTTCTCTTAGTAGGATAAAAATAATCTGTTATTTAAACTGTGATTAAATTATATATAGAAAGCGATCAAAGAAAGTTCCCTTTGCAATCGCTGGAGCTGTCAATCAAACAGCGCGAGTTTATCAGTGACTGAGATCTGAAAAACTCCCGTACTAATCAACAAATCTCTTATTTACATCATGTTTGCACTGTTATTTATGATGAACGCATTCGTGAGAGTGCAGAAATCGAGTTGACGAGATCATTCATGCACTCAACATGTCTGTGATCGGCTGCAATGCTGATCACTGCAACCTTTCATGCCACGATCTATAATGCCAAATATCTAAATATAATGCTATAATCAACACTTTTCATGATTAGTTAACCTTGACAGCTGTGCTAAAAGTTTTCCAGAGACTTCCACATGTAATACTTCACAAACAAAACTAACACTAACACTGTAATACTTCAACAAAGATGTTAGCCAATCACAGCAGTGGGCATTTACACTGAAGTCTCACAGCAGACACACCCCTTAAAACAGAGCGTTCAAATCAGAGGGCTAAAATCAGGGTAGGAAAATGCCTTTTATTTCTAAATTATAAAATTTTTTGATGTAAAAATCATACTAACATTATAAGTGCACCCCAGAAAACATTATAAAACAATAAAACAATGCAGTTCATGACCCCTTTAAAGAACTGCAGGTTCTGTGCAAGAAGTAAATATCTCTGAAATGACACATTGCATCAGAATATGGCTATATGAATTAGTCTGACAATCCACTTTATACCTTTATACTCGACAAAACAGGTACTTTGGCATGAGTCTGTGTATTATTGTTTGTTCAAGCGTGAAAGAGAACTCAATTCTGGTGCGCTGTCTGTGCGTCACAGATAGGACATTCACAGACAGTGCGCATGAGCGCGCTCATATATAAAAAGTGAGTAAGCATAATAAGTGACCTGCCAAATTGGCTAGTGATTTGACAGCATTACACCGCATTTGGCGGGTGTTAATTTCAAACCCTAATTAGGATCCTTTGGAAGGTAATGTTATTTGTAGTCCATCCTGTACTGCTCTTCTCTCCTCGTCATCTCACTAACACGCCAGTGGGCGGGGCCAAAGTTGCAATGATGAAGTAAGCGTTGATTTTCTTCTGCAGAGGCAGTCTTTAACCTTCTTAGATAGGCACATTCCACAATTTCACAATATATATATATATGGCTTGCAATGTAGCACATGAATCACATGAACAGCTTTTATGGTGACTTGTGTTTTTTTTCCTTTATTGGATAGAATCTTGGACATTTTGCAAAGAAATACCATCATGCAAGTTTGGAACAACATTAGGATTTTTAGTGAACTGTCCCTTTAATGATCCTCTATAGGGGCTGTTCTAGAATTGCTCCATAGCACATCATGTGAATCTGGAACTTGTGTCAAATTTCAACCATAATTTCAAAGAGGCACTTTTCAAATATAGTATTTTGATTTTCAACCTGTTGAACAAAGAGAGGTCACGCCTAAGATCTTACCTTAATCTTACTTAATCCTGTAGAAATTTGACAGTTTGGTCAGACGTTTGTTTTGTGATCAGGTCGTCCTCATGCTGTGTGGCCTGTATGTGCTGAAGTCCTTGCGTGGGCCTCTTCTAGACTGAAGTCCTGCTAATCTCTTTTGTTATTTTGGTGGGTGTGTTCAAAGAGAGCTGTCAATATCAGTAAAGGTTGGCTCTACTCCAAACCCTAACACACACCTACACACACATTTACTTAGTTAGCTACTTACAGGCATACTGCACTATAGACTTCCATTGTTTAAATATAAAGCAAAAAATAATTAGTACAGATTAACCCTAAAACAACAAAAAATGTCTGTTTCGCTATCTTTGTGGGGACTCTCCATAGACGTAATGGTTTTTATAATGGTTTTATGTATACATGGAACTGTATATATTTATCCCCTTACACTAACACTACCCCTAAACCTACCCATGACACAAAACTTTCTGCATTTTTAAATTCTCAATAAAATTGTTTCCTCAATTTAGGTCCCCACGATGACATAAGTCCCAATGAGTCAGTGTGCATTCAAGTTGAAGTCCCCACCGGGATATAAAAACATATACACACACACACACACACACACACACACGTATGTGCTTCATACTGCCTACAGCTGGATTATCCACTCAGCTTGTCCCTCAGGAACAAACAAACTAACAGATGGCTTAACCCTCAGTCCATAAAAGAGTTTTGTTAGCTGTGCGCTGTTTGCTCTCTGTAGGGATTAGCCTAAAACCTTGTCTTTTTTGGGGGGGAAACAGGCTTATTTCGTGATGAGTTTGCAGAATTGGCTGCAGTCCATGTGCATAACATGTTTTATAAAAGGAGGGTTGAAGCTCTGAATTACTGAGAGCTTTATGAATTTGGACTAATGGCCAATCAGACTTTTACTCCCTCTGTATTAGTATAGCCACAATAGTATTTCATGGCTGACAGCAACATTAGTTCCTGAGGTAAAGTTCATTAGTGCTGCTAGTCAATGCTGTACTTTGCTTATACGTAGGGTTATGGAATTGAACAAACCCCAAACCCTAACAGTTTTTGTTGTTTTTTTTTTTGTTTTGTTTTTCAGTCGCTAGGACCAATTTCTCAATATTTAAGTCACTTTTTCAAAACTCCTCAGACAGTGAGCACAACAGCAGTCTATGTGGATTCAACTGTGGATCTTTGGCACAAAATACATTTAATGACTACATCTTTCAAATTACATGAATTGTTTTCTCACTCAAACACAAGCACCGTCAAAACTGTGTACCTACAGGCCAACTTGCACTTATTTACATACTCTTTTTTTAAATCTTTAACAATACAAAACTGAATAAGACAGAAATTTGCTACAGTAATACTATATTGAAATTGAAAAAGTACTATCAAAACAATTAGATATAGCTGAACACAGGTGTCAGTTTCACCGTCTATACAAAAGGGGTAAAATATGGACCATGTAACATATACTGCAGTGAATTCTAAACAGTAGAGAGTGTCATTCTTGTTTTGTAAAGACATTTTACAAAAGAAAGCATTGTGTAATGCTACCTGTTGTTAGTGACTTTTATCTCATTGTTTTGTGAGTGACAAAGTGTGTATGTTGGGTGAAAACCTTTGCTAGTGTTATGGAAGAATGAGTTTATTTGAGAGATGTATGAAGTGTTTTGTTATAGTTTTAGTGCATTTTGAATGTGAAATTTCCTGCTTTGCCAACCTGAAAGATGTTAATGAGAACTGTGATGAGTTTTGCGACCTAAGCATTGAGAAATGGGTTTGGGCGATTGTAAAAAACAAAACAAAACAAAAAAACCTGTAAACACCTAAGCAACATCCTGACAACCACCCACAAAACCCTATGAAAGTTTTCTGTAAACTCTACCAAAAGATAGAGAGTCTACTGTGAGGTCACAGCTGAGGTGGGGCCCATAGAGAGGGAGAGGATCATTAAGGGAGTCTCTGTTTTTCCCTCCGCACATCGAGCGGCCATCGCTGCCAAGAAAGTGACTTGAGAATGGAGTTCTGCTTTTGTCTGCATTGTAACCTCTGAAACAGGCAAAAATGTCAGAACATTCTGAGCTGCTAACAGTTTTAATGCTGCTGATATCTTGCAACAACTATGCGTCCCTTTTTTGCCTGTTGCTTAATATTACAGTGTTTAATTTTTTGCAGTCTTTATTGTCTCCCTGATTGCATGGTTCTGGGTTTGTTTAGTGCTGCACTATAGCTCTAAGAGCCGTGTAAATGTTTTTGTTATGTATATCATGCACGTCACATGATGACTGAGGTCGTTCAACTAGTTGAAGACATTTGATGGGGTGATATGTTGTATGCTGTTAAATTAATCTTAGGGGCCGTTTAAATAACACTGTTTCAACTAAAATCAGAAAACCTTTATGTGTTTTGGGCGTTCATTTACATACCGATACCTTCATCGTCTCCACGTAAACTACAAAAACGCGAATCTGTGAAAACGGTGACATCATGCGCATGCGTATTACATGTTCAGTCTATAGGTGCATAGTTTTCTTTACAAATTGAAATCGCCAACTACTGACCTGGCATGAATAATACGTTTTTGTCGTTTCCGCAGATCCGTGTGAATGGAGATTGTTTTGACAACACTGTCATCTGTATGTGAAAAACACAAAGGACAAACTTTTCTCTTTTTAGTACATCGTTGATGTGTAAACATACCCTTACATTTTGGATGATGAACTTGATATAATCAAGGCAAATACAATTAGAGACAAATTTGTTCATCTTTATATATTTTATTTTACATTTATATTAAATATATGTACTTTTATATTGTACATTTTATATTATTTTTATTTATTCATATATTTTTTTTCTTTTTTCCATTTGTATATATACTTTACACACACGTACATATATAATTATACATTATACATACATGCATACACTACTGTTCAAAAGTTTGGGGTCGGTAAGATTTTTAAAAAATGTTTTTAAAAGAAGTTTTTTATGTTCACCAAAGCTGAATTTATATGATCAAAAATACAGCAATGTGTTCATGTTTTCTGTTTTATATGTTTTAAAATGTAATTTAATATGCTGATTTGGTGCTCAGGAATCATTTCTTATTATTGATGTGTTTTTTTTTGTGAAAACTGTGAAACATTTCACTTTAGGATTCTTTGATCAATAGACAGAACAGCATTTATTTAATCTTTTAATATTTTGTCACATTATAAATATCTTTACTGTCACCTGTCAATTGAATGCATCCTTGCTGAATAAAATTATTACTTTCTTAAAATAAATTATTTAACTAAAGTGTATAATATCTAATTGAAAACTAATTTGTATAATTATATTATACAGTATATAAGTGGGAGCAGTGTATTTTATACACTTTATATACAAGTGTTTACTCTCTTGCACAGCCCCTCAGTGATTTTTAGTTTCTTTGTACCACAATGTGTTTTGCCATCAAACTTGTCATCAGTCTGGCTGTGTGTGATACTCTATCACTGTACAGCGAGGCAGCAGTGCGCACTCATCCCTGGAGCCAAACTGTCCCCTTTCAACCCTGCACCGTCAGCCTGTTTTAGAGCTGGAACAATAGCATGGCCTGAACCTCTTCTCACACCGCATCAGATAAGAACAAGCTCTGAAAACAGACACAGAGTAAGTTGAGCATTCCACTCGACCCCACACAAGGAGCTCTTTGTGTGCCCTGCCATATTTGTGGCCTACATCGGACAGCATTGCAGTGATGCCAGAGTGCAGGATGCATGCTGTTTATTAGATTGCAGAAGGCAGTGATCTCCTGCATCTAATTGGATCCTCTCAGGAAGGGGATTTGATTAAAGGCCACATATTCAGTCATTAATGGGAGTTTTCCCCCTGGGCAGGGAGGACCACCCACCAGGGACGCTCTTGAACGGTGTTCTGGCAAGCACCGGCATAGCTGCCTTTCCCACAATCCCTATAGGCCTCTAGCAAAATTTAAAGACGTTCATAAAAGACAGTGCCAGTGGTTGGAGAAGTATTCACATGAGTCAAACATTATCTTGGTCATTATTTACTGGTAACTTATTAAGACAGCTAGCGTGAAGCTGAACTTTTTTCCCAGGTTAATCTTGGGAGAGTTTATTCCAGAGAAAAACTGACTCACACTGTCCAAAATAAAGGCTGGAATACATGTTTTTGCCCAGATTTTTGCCACAATTTACAGTCTGGATGAGCTGATGCTAGTTGCTGAAGCTCAGAGCCAGTTTGCAGATTTGAATGGACAGATTTCACCAAAAATTGCATAGTGTATAACGGGCACAGACTTTGATTTTTTAGCTTCAGACTTTGATTCCATCTAAAGGATTTTAAACATGTTTAATAATTTGAGCCGATTTTAGAACTCAAATTATTTTCATTTGTCATGTCTCTTGAGTTTGTTGTGTTTGGAACAACTTTAAAGTCTTGTAGTGCGTGATCCTCAGTCATTTAGTCTACAACACCCAGTTTTTCTCTGTAACCATTTACAAAGTCGTCAAGTGAATGATGCCTATAGTGTTTTAAAATCTGTTCGGATTTAAAAAGTTAAAAGTGTAAAGCACCGGGTATACTTCATTTTCCACGTTCTGCTCCGTCTCGCGCACAGTTGAAGGATGAAGCTTTTCAAAGTAAAAAAAACCCCACGTTTGCCGCTTCCTTACAAACAAATGTCCATCTAGTGGACTTTTGTTTTCAAAGCTCAAATCATGAGTACAGCCCAATTATAAAGTGGTGCAGGTATGGCGTCAGAACCCGGAAGACTAATTCACCGCTGGTTTCTTCAAGACTTTCCTATGGGGTTTATGATGGGATTTTTCAATTTATGTGTAAAATAAAGCCTGTGGTAAACATAACTCGACTATACGTTGACGTTTTGTTCTACAGTGTAAATTACACACACCCATGGGCGACATGGGGGGGGGGGGGGTGAGGCAAGGGGGGGCATGAACGAGAGTCGCAGCACAGACCAGCAGCAGGAGTCAGATTTCATTCATCACGAGAGCGAGGAGCTGAATGACAAGATGACGGCGGAAGATTTGGTTTTAACTCAAAATGTAAAAGCGTTTGTCAAAGTTTGTAATTGTACTGTTTTATTGTTGTGTTTTTCATTAAGAATAACAATGAACCCACCATTCAAGCCACCCGCCCCCGAATTGGCGCTAATTCTAAAGTGAAAGTAAAATGTGCACGGCCATTCATGATGGTGCGTGTCCACTGGCGCGGAGCAGATTGAGCATTTTCAGTTCATTCCTTATAGTGCCAAAGGAATTCATTGAAAACACTCGATCTGCTCCGCACCGTTATGAATGCCTGTGCAGTCGTGCCCCCTCCCCACCGGCATTAACGGTGTTGGCACACGTCGATTAACCGGTGGGAAAATTTCCTCACCGTCACATCACTACAGTCTAGTAAACGGTAACCTCTTTAAGTTATTCTTGACTGTGCCGATGAACACCACATCGTGTGAAAGAATTGTTCTTGCTTGCGCTGACTGAAAACACACAACAAGAAATCCCATGAGACAGGAGAGACTCGGACATTGCAGTAAAAGCTACTGAACATTGAATGGGCCATTCATGTGGATTTGGATAAAACCTGAATCGCTTTGATGTCGTGTCTGTGGACGCCGTTTAGCCCTTCACAGTGGAGTAGCGGACGGACACGCAAGGCATATTAAATTATTATTATGATTAGGCTACTTTTATTATTAAATTAATATTACAATTCATATGCCCCGCAATATTTCACAGTGTATCAATGCATAACCGAAGCGCTGATATAAAGATTAGTTTACTCATTTAAAAAAAAAAAAAACACTTCTCGATTCACGAAAATACTATTTCTATTTTTTTCACAATGGGCCACAAGTGAAATATTAAGAAAATAAATTGGATTAATCTCTCATCGTCTCTAAGAGAATATGCGCCGTTAATGCAGCGTCAGATGTCATAAGCTTGGTTAGTTTTTACTTTCACTTTCTGTAGTGAATAATTGACTGGCGTTTGAGACTTCTTCACCGGCATAACTCTCGCGCAAAGTTTGCACATTGTGATATAATATCCACTGGCCCGCCCTCATGGTTTAAGATGCAAATATTTTCAATATTGCGATGTGGCATTTTTCTTTATGGTCACGCAAAATGATGGACAAACAATGATTTACATTTCGAGCGCATCATTTCCCATGATAACAAAATTAAGTAGGATAAATTATTAAATAAAATAATTACTAAATTACTAATTATTTAAATAAAAAAGAAGGTAAATAAAAAAGTAACAAGCAAAATTAAACTAGTTTGCTTAATTTCTGCGAAAACTTTGCTGATGCAGGTAGGCCTACAAAAAAAAAAAATTCTTGCCCCCCCTAACTCGAGAGTCAAATGTCGCCCATGCACACACCCATAGCTAAAACGTGAATTTTGAAGCAGTTATGTTCATTTTTGAAAACATATTTGGGATGTGAGTGTGTGCAGTGTATGATGTAGAGCAAAACGTCATATGAAGTTCAACATAAGCCTACATGAATTTGTGAGCTGAATGTGTCAGAATAAACTTGAAACACACATCAGTCTTTGGTGAATACGGCCAATTGTGAAACAGCTGTGTCGTCATCAGAGCTAGTGCAGCCGATTTGGGGCAACTGCAGCAGAGATATTGGGAGATACGAGGGTCTGTGGTTCTACCATTGGAGAAAGCGTAACGGCTAACTTGGATCACATGAGCCTTGATAACCAATTGCATTACAGTCTTGACATTGTAGGACTGGAGAAACTGGAAGAACTGTAGGAGATGGCACTCTCTGAGAAAACAAAGGAAATTAACATCTGAACTCACTCTTGTTCATTTAGCGTCCCCATCCGAGACGACATCACGCTGAGTTAATCATCCAGATATTGCCTTAATTTACATGTCTTTCCCTTCACTGCCTCTTCCCCCATCTGTCCTATATAATTCACCCAAAATCTATATGGGTTAATGTGAACAAGTACTATACAGTATTATACATGTTTGGTATCATTTGAAATGTCTCAGTGCGACTGGTACAAATGTCTCATTCTCACAGAAGTAAAGCAAAAGGTAACAAAGGTTTTAAGAGTTTAGAGATATTTTGCTTATTGTGTGTGGGTGTGTCCTCTGCCAATTGGTCTCTACCTCCTGTCCTCAATAAGGTGTAAACTACAGGTCTGGAGACTTGATTAATGCAAATTCCCATTGTGAACTCATGTTTACATTTAAAAAGGGGTTTCTGTCTTGGTCTGGTATTTAAGAAGATGTTGCAGAAGGGTCAGGGGCGAACCTTTACACAGGTCAGCCCGTAATGCTGAATTTTACGGTTCTCGGTACCAATTTCGGTACCACAGCAAAAAAAAAGTTTTTTTAATTTTATAAATAAAAATATTCAATTAAATGCAATGTGTTTATTATTTACGATGATAATCATTATAAGTAAATACTACATATAAACATTTAAAGGCGACATGCTGTTTAAAAGTAAACATTGTATATATAAAAGATAAAGTAAAAAATAAGCAACTCTCTATGCACACATAATATTAATAATTATTAGCAGTAGTATTATTTATTAGTATTATTATTACATTGAGACGTAGCTAAATCTACTGTACAACAGTAGCCTAATATATTTCTAATATAACTTCTATTTTGACGGCTTGCCGTGAAGACCTTGAGTGTCTGTGTTCATGATATGACATTTTTCTCAAGTGAAACGGTAAATGCTCATGAAGTGAATCAGAGCGGAGTTTATGAAGTTTATGCGTTCATGTCCTCTTATAGTGACACGGCAGAGGCTAAAAAGACAACGAGTGTCACGCGTGCGCGCGAGCCGCAAATGAAACCACGCGTCTGCCCCATTCATTCACACAGAGACGCAGACCATGGAGGATTAATATTTAAATAGTATTTTGCAGTTTAATATACACAGACACTAGTATATATTCGGCTACAGTCTGGAACCCTGCACTTATATAAACATGGAAGCTACTGAAAGCAGCTGCCTATTAGTGGGTAGCCTACCGGTAATACAGAAATGCTGCTATCATCACATTTTTAAAATTTCAGTACCGACTTTGTATACCGGTACTTGTGACATCCCTAGTTGTTAGACCAATCTAAATAGGGTGAGCCTCAACTCCTGATTATTGTAATATTATTCTAATTATGTGTGTGTGGGAAACCACGGCATGATTATGTAAAGTTACCATTAGAGGAAGTTAAGTTGGTCGCTTGGTTCTATGGCAATGGTCATGGCCTATGATTAGATATAGTCTTGCATTAATTAAGTGGGTTCAGATCTAAGGGGACTGAAGAAAAAATATTCTAGAATGATCAACGTGGAGCACGGGCGTCTAGGATATCAGTTAATCGCCTCTGTCTAGTGACCAAGACTGACTAGTTTGTGATAAAGAGATCGTAATCCGGCCAGTGCGAGACTTGAAGTGTTATCGGAATCTGGATGAACGGGTATAATTTCAACAAAGGGTTAAACAGAATAATCAAATGTGTAGTTAAACTATTATACAAATGACCAAATAACCAATTGGCATTCTAACCTAAATTTGAGGTCATGATAAAATGGAGTCAGATAAAAGTAAATTGGAATTAAATTACTTTGCCCCGCTGAAAAGACCGAACGCGCAGAAACCTTCACCAGCTAATCGTAAACCGTCATTGGGACGATTGGGCAGGCCTTACAGCGTCATTGAATTTCATGTTGAGTTGTGCGAGTTGTGCGACAGTCAATCACTGTTTGCGGATTTCATAGAAATGAATGAGAAGTGCCGTAAACTGAATCATACCACATTGTCTGTGACTTCTCTTATAAAACAGCATTTTTTTCAGCGTAAACTCTAAAAATAGATCAATCCAAAACGAATGTTTAAGAGAAAACATGTTGAAGATTAGGCGACAGGATGCCGATTTATTAAATAAGCTATTTCTTCACAAAAGCAGTTTATTCAGCGTAGTGAAGCCTCTCCTCCATTGACATCCATAAAAAATTGTCTAATTTTTTTGGCTATGGTTGTAGCCAGGAGGCTGGTTTCGTCTTGCTCTCACAGTACTTTAGTTGCACACATAATCGTGACGCGGCAGCGGCGCCGAGCAAAGTCGGACAACATTTCTAACCAGAATGCATTGCGACCTCGCCTTTTGTACCCGTGTGGATCATCCTGATGACAAAAATTATGTCGTGTACCATGCGTGGACAGCCAAAGTATACTTTGGGCTTAATCCATCTTTAACACCAACATTTAAACATTTTTAACACTGTTAAATTTAAAACTGAAAAAAAAAAAAAACTTATTTTCATGTTTTCTATGATGAAAAACTGTCCCTTAAAGAGAGCTAGTATTTAAATAGGACAATGACGGTTCTTGACCTTGTCCTTCACTTTTTGTTTTGATACATGATGTTATGATCATTGTAACATTTGTTACAGACTCTCTTCAGTTGATCAGCATGAGGCAATGTCTCTGTTTTCCCAAAAGGACTTGATGTCAACAGAGTTAGTAATACTTTAGTGTATCAGTCCACAGAAGGGAGTACCATTGACACACATCATAACTATGACTACACAGCATTCCTGTCATTGATTGTTACTTGTTAGCAAAACTGTTGCATCCACCCCGCTGTGTCTGTTTTCTATCAGAATGATGAAGCATTTTCAACAAACTTCCAAATAGGGATGTGATGGTGAGGAAATTTTCCCACCGGTTAATCGACATGTGACAACACCGATAAAACTGGTATCACCGGTAGGGGCTTTTCAAATCGCTAATTTTAAACGTAAAATGTGCACGGCCGCTCGGGCATTCATAACGGAGCGGTGCGGAGCAAAGCGAGTGTTTTCAATGAATTCCTATGAAAGTTAAGCTTCCATAGGCATGAACTGAAAAAGCGGCAGACTGGACACGCACCGTGAATGACTGTGCGGCCGTGAATGAATGACAGTCCGGCCGTAAATGTGTGTGCACTGTGCGGCCGTGAATGAATGACAGTGCAGCCGTGAATGAATGCCCGTGCGGCCGTGCTCATTTTAGTTTTGGTTTAGAATTAGCGCCAATTCGGGGGCGGGTTGCTTGATTGTGGGTTCCCTTTCGAGAGTATTCTCGTATTGAGTAAGACTAGCTTACGCTGATGGGAAAACTCCTTTTCTCGAGAATATGAAGCCAAAAATTATCGTTATAATTTTATATAATGTAAAACGCAGTGCAGCTGCACAGCAGACCCAGGCAGAGCGTACTAGCACACTGATTGGCTGTGCTGCGGCAACTGCACGAACCTATGGCGAGGCGGCTGAGGCATGCACCAATCGGGTCGCTTCGTGCCCAAAAGCACGTCAAATAAGGCCCTCTACTCGGCAGGGATCGCCACATCATCTGCATCGCGTGTCTCGGCCGAGACCACGCCGATGTTGCACTCTCTAAGGACGGCTGTCCGGAGCGCGATGAAATGGCGCTGCCGACCCTGCGGGCTCGGCTCGCCAGCTTCGACGCAGAACCCGCCCCCCTCACTCCCCCTCTCGGGCTGTGCAAAAAGAAGCGCCGCGAACAGAGGATACCGGAGCAGTCATGCGAGCCCACGGCTGAGAACTCCCCACGTGTCTCACCCTCACCTGTCCTGTTCGTCCAGGAGGACCAGCGCCCCTCTCAATTAGTGGCCGGTTCCGTTTCCTTCGGCGGACCAGAAGCGGAGGTGGAGGAGGATGACAGCCTTTCCCTTGCTGCATCCGGAAGTGAGTGGTCGGACTCGGTCTCTAATCCCGCACCGTCTACTCAGGCCGCCACTAGTGTCAGAGCCAGCGTCGACGCCGAACTCGTCCGGGTGCTCACCAGGGCCGTAGGAGACCTCGGGCTCGAGTGGTCTTAACCCCAGGAGCCCACATGAAGCAGGCTAGATGAGTGGTTTCTGCAAGGCCGTCGTCAGTCCCCTCCGCAGAGGCCCGCCCCCTTCTTTCCTGAGGTACATGACGAGCTGACTAAATCGTGGAAGGCGCCATTTTCAGCTCGCGCTAAGTCCTCCTTTTCTTCAGCGCTCTCGACTGTCGACGGCACGAAGGGAAAAGGATATGAGAGTCTTCCCCCTCTTGAAGAGGCTGTCACTGCTCATCTTTGCCCACCCTCCGCCAGAGGATGGCAGGCCAAAGCGTCCCACCCCTCGAAGCCCTGCCGCACTATGTCAGCTCTCGCTGGTCGAGCTTATGCCTCCGCCGGCCAGGCTGCCTCAGCGCTTCACACGATGGCCGTCCATCAGGTCTTTCAGGCCAAACTTCTCCACTCTCTGGACGAGTCTGTCCCTGATCCTGAAGCGTTCAAAGACCTGCGCAGCGCCACTGACTTGGCCCTGCGCGAGACGAAGTCCACCGCCCAGGCGATCGGAAGCTGCATGGCGAACCTGACTGTGCTAGAGCGCCACCTCTGGTTGAACCTCACGGACATGAAGGAAGCGGATAAAGCCCCCTTCCTGGATTCTTCCGTCTCCGCCACCGGCCTGTTTGGCCCAGCGATGAAAGGGTTCGCCGAGCGCTTTACTGAAGCACAGAAGGCGTCACAGGCCATGCGCCATTTCCTCCCGAAACGCTCCAGCTCTGCCCTGGGCCGCCATGCTAAAGCGCTGCCCTCTCAGCCTTCAAAGGCAGCGCCGCCGACCTTCCAGCCGCGCTCAGTGTCGAGAGCACGCCACCGCTCACGCTCCGCGAGCCGCAAAAGACTGAGCGACGGGGACCTCGACCCAAAATTGTGTTGAACCCCGAGCCTCCGAAGCCTTCCTAACCACAGGAAGGAAGAGAAGGTGGTTAAGTCCCGCTGCGGCCGGACTACCACCACACTCTCTCATCTTGCATCTCCCAGTTCCCTCCACTCAGGCGACTGGAGATGTCATTTTTGCAGCCAACGAGCCTGTTACGAAACACGCTCGCCTTTACACAAACGCCGTTTTCACGGCGACCCCAATAAAACACAAAAAGAGCTTTTTCTCTGCTCTGTCTGTAGGCAATGTGCCCACCTCACAGTACGCACCCCTGCACCCAAGCACTGTCCACACAACGCCACACAATCTCACAGGTTACCCCCTGTTGACTTGCTCGCCGGCTCGTGCCGTGAGCACTCTAAATGTAAAGCATGCGCCCACTACACAGTGCGCGCCGCCACACATAAGCGCTGTCCCCACAGTGTCACAAGCACAAACCAGCCGGGCAACCGGGTCCCTATTACACAGCGGCCCGTCCCCAAACCTAATTCAACCCCTTTCTATACGGGCCAAGGCCTGGCAGGCCATCCCCATTATATCAGAAAGGGTGTTGAACATAATAAAACGAGGTTACTCGCTACAGTTTGCTCGCAGACCCCTGCGCTTTCGCGCCGTGGTCGAGACATCGGTGAGAAGCGATGTGAGTCACGTGCTTCGCACCGAAGTATTGAAACTGTTAGAAAAGAGAGCTGTGGAAACTGTTTCCCCAGCGATAAGCAAGTCAGGCTATTAAAGTCGCTACTTCCTTGTTCCGAAAAAGGATGGTGGTCTCAGACCCATCCTAGACCTCAGACATCTGAACCAAGCACTTATGATGCGCTCGTTCAGAATGTTGACGGTGAAACATATCCTCGCGCAAATTCTCCCGGGGGACTGGGTTTTCACAGTGGATCTGAAAGATGCTTACTTTCACATTCAGATAGCACCCCGTCACAGGCCATTCTTGAGATTCGCCTTCGAGGGACAGGCTTATCAATACAAAGTCCTACCATTCGGTCTATCCCTAGCACCTCGCACATTTACGAAGTGCATGGACACAGCCCTCACCCCCCTGAGACTACGGGGAGTGCGAATACTCAACTACCTCAACGATTGGCTCATTATAACCCAATCAGAGACGCAGTTGATAACCCACAGGTCCTGGCTCCTCAGCCATCTAGAATGTCTGGGTCTCAGGATCAACACTGCCAAGAGCGCGCTGTCTCCCACCCAAAATATTGCTTTTCTGGGAACAGTTATAGATTCAATACGGATGAGAGCGCGGCCACTTACCCTCCTCTCAAACCTTTTCAGAGGATGTTAGGTCTTATGGCCTCAGCATCTGCAGTGCTCAAACTGGGTCTATTATACATGCGTCCCCTCCAACGCTGGTTAAAACCTTGCGCTCCAGCCCGCGCGTGGCGATCGGGCCAGTTACGCATCAAAGTGAACCACGGCTGTATCAAAGCCCTGGCTCCTTGGAAAGCAACCGACTGGTACCAGTCGGGCGTGAGTATGGGCACGGTCTCGAAATGGAAAGTGATCTTGACAGATGCGTCCAACCTAGGTTGGGGTGCCCTACACGACGGCAGGCCCGTCTCCGGTCTTTGGTCAGACTCGGAGAAACGGCTGCACATAAACTGTCTAGAGATGAAAGCAGTCAATCTATTGCTAAGAGCTTTCCTCCCATACATAAAGGATTAGGGGTGGGCGATATAGCCTCAAAATTATATCACGATATTTCAAGAATATTTGCGATAATGATATTATGACGATATAGAAAAAAATATATAGAACAAAGTTTTACTGGTGATTACAGCTGGTAGGCAGCAGCATTTATTAGTGCAAACAAAATGAAGGGCATTTTCCATCCTTTTCCAGGGAGCTACTGTCATTGATGACAGAATACCTAATTCGAAGTGTAAATGTATTGTCATAAGGTGGCAGCAGCAGCATCACAGTCACACAGCACGAGTCAAATGGTAGCAAAGTAAAAAAAGTAGCCTTGGTACAAGTTGGTAGTGTTTTCAATGGAAATCTTAAGTCAAAGTATAACATAACTCCTTAACATTTTAGTTTAACAATAACTAAAGTAATTTATGCCATGGTCTGTCTGAATATTTGATTCTGATTGGCTGGAAGGTGTGCAATAAAATCGTTTAATGCACAGGTAGTTCCAAGTCAGTTGAATGACCATTCTATAATAATGCGCTGTTTTCATTGAAGCGTGTGCGCGCACACACACACACACACACACACACACAGACACGTACACGCAGGGGCGGACTGGGGCAAAAAAGTGGCCCTGGACTTTCTGGCACAAAGTGGCCCATCACACCCGGTCTGCAACACACCTCACCATAAACTCACCAGCTGATTATGCACAGAGCAATTTTAAACACCACTTATTAACATATAAATATAAATTATATTTTTTTTTTATTGAAATGCTTATCATAATGAATGACTGGCATACTTCTTTAGGTTATAATTTGTCTTTCCTGGTGCACATGGCAAATAGTATTTTTATTTTTGTTTGTTTTTTTACAAATTTTGAATTCTCTTTTCCATACACTGAAGTTTAATATCACTAATTTCAATACCTACCATAAAATCAGTCCATATACAATGCTATGGTCTAGAAGGCTTAGAATGTAGTGCAGAATGTGCCTTTCTAGTGGTTATAGTATGTTTCCTTTCAGGAGCTTGACATCTGTCATTTTATGGAATAGAGCTCAAATTGTGGAAAAGAGTTTAAAAATTATATGAATACAGCACATATTAAAATGATTTCTGAAGGATCATGTGACACTGAAGTGTGGAGTAATGATGCTGAAAAGTCAGCTTTGATCACAGAAATAAACTACATTTTACAATATATTCATATAGAAAACAGCTATTGGAAATTGTATTAATATTTCTTAATATTTGTGGTTTTACTGTATTTTTGATCAAATAAATTCAGCCTTCTTCTTTCAAAAACAATAAAAAAAAAAAAAAAAAGTCTTAATTATTTCAAACTTTTGATTGGCAGTGTGTAAAATATTCCCCCATGGGAATGGTCTCTTTACCCACAGACGGTTCAGCTGATTTGGATCTGGTTCAGCATCTTCGGCAAAGCGGAGATCGATCTTTTTGCCTTAGAAGACAATGCTCATTGCCCAACATTCGCTGGCCCACGACTGGCCCAGCCGCCCACAGTATGCTTTTCCTCCGATTGCGATGTTACCTCAGTTCATCAAACGGATCAGGGAGAACAAGTGTGCAGTGCTTTTAATAGCCCCGCTATTGAAGAACCAGCTATGGTTCTCCGAACTGATTCAGCTGCTAGACACAACCCCATGGCCGATACCGCTGAGGCGAGACCTCCTCGCGCAGGCAAAGGGGAAGCTCTGGCATCTCCGCCCCGACTTGTGGTCCCTTCATGTGTGGCCCATCAACGGATACCCGGGAACCTCCCTAAAACGGTGCTGAATACTATTTCTGAAGCTAGAGCGCCCTCAACCAGGCGGCTTTACGTGCTGAAATGGTCAGTGTTCTCAGGCTGGTGCACAGCACGGAACCTGGACCCACACTCGTGTGAAGTGACAGAAGTGCTCTCCTTCCTTCAAGAGCTGATGGACGCGGGTCGTTCCCCCTCCACGCACAAAGTATATGTGGCGGCCATAGCAGCGTCTCACGGTCACGTGGCCGGACAGTCACTGGGAAGAAGTGACCTCATCGTGCGCTTCCTCAGAGGGGCTAGGAGGCTTAACCCGCCTCGACCCCCTTCGGTTCCTATATGGGACCTTTCCACGATCTGGGGCTACAGAATTAGGCATTTGTATTGAGGCGGCTGCTCTCTGACGTCACGTGGACGCACATTCGCAGATTGATCGTTTGCTGAGCCAGCTGTCAATAAAAGCTTTTCTTTGACTAACAAGGAAGTTTTCAGCTCTGAAACTTACAGGATATTCTTATATACTTATATTACCATGACCTTTTATATATCAAAAGCTCAAGGGAAAGTTGATTTCTCAATTCATGACCCCTTTAAAGTGTTAAAAAAATACATTGTCATCTCAAGCTAAATAAAAAAAAAAAGTGTGTTGGTATATAGAGAGGACCTTAAAAATAACCATAACAGAGCTGACAGTGACAAGGTCGACTGTTTTACAGTGTTTTACAATTTATCACAACACACTTTTGTGCCCACTTAACACACACACAAAAAAACATTATATAACACTTAATTTAGCCTTTACTCTCCCTTTTGAGTGTCATGGCAAAGCATGCTGGGAAATATAAATCCCAGCCCAGTTTCAGATAAATTTAAGTTTGTCTAAATTAAAACAAACAAGTTCATAAAACTCAAAACAGTTAAAATTCAGATTACTTAAAATGTGTCAGTTTTGTGAACTCAAAAGAAAAAGTTCATTACTGAACTAATTTGTTTAATTTGAGTTGGCTCCACTCAAACCAGTTAATTATTTTGAGCATCAACTACATGTCAATTAACTCTCATTAGAGTATTAGTATACTGTTGGGTTCAGGTCAGTAGAATAAGTTGACATGTATTCGCAAAGTTACTTATAGTCAGTAGAATGTCTGTTGGGGAGCATCAAAATAAAGTGTTAGCTGGTATTAAGCAAACAATCTACTAACACTCTAATGAGAGTTAGTTGACATGTAGTTGCAAAGTTACTTATAGTTAGTAGAATGTCTAAAGTGGACCATCGAAATAAAGTGTTAGTAATAAAGTTGATGTCGCTTTTCATTATGTTCACACAAAGGACAAAAAAGGCACTCTGCTCATGGAATCAGTCTCACAGTGTTTGTATTTGAATCCTGAATTTGTATTTTTTCTGAGAAACAATGTTTTCTTCATAAGCCTTCAGAGTAAACACCCTTATTTAATTAGATGTGAACAAAAGGAAAGCTGTGGGGGATGTAAGAACAGTTGCTTCAATATTCAGTTTCAATCATTCCTCCAATGAAACATTGACTATACAATTTACCCCCCTCTGGAAATTCCTTGAAAATGTTTTGTGGGCTGCATGATTGACACAATAACTGAAGTATCGAATAGACTGTACTTCCATCATTTCTGTTTGTGTCATATTAAATATGCTGTGTGCTCTGACTATGAAACCGCAAGTTGCATGCAAGGTGGAACTTTCTGTTGTTGTCAACTAAATTGAATGGCGGACAACAAACCTTCAAAGACATTTTGAAGCCTCTATAAATTATTTTTCTCCATTGTGCTGAAAAAATCCCAAAGCATGCTTTTTTTGTCTGTCTCTGCATTGTGAACATAATCCGAATGTGGACATCATTATTGTTTATGGCAAGCGGGGGGGAAATTAAATCATTTTGTTAAAAGATTCCTCGCCAAGTGATGCATAACGTTTTGGCAGCATATGCGGCAGCGCTTACTGCTGGAACGCAGCCAGAGTTCGCACAAATAACTGCATGATTACATGTAATGAATGAATCTTATAGCAGCTCTGAGTCATGTATGACCTTCATTGTATATTGTCCCCTTCTTATGCAAGCCCAGTGTGCATATTGTTTCAAGCAAAGTCATTTTAGTACAAACCTCCGGTTTCATATTTGTCATATTTATGTACACCATACTGAGCTTGCAGCATCTTTATGCTCATAATCTTCCTTAATGGCTCTCCCCTAAAATGGCTGCATGGTTAAGACAATTAAAAAGAAGCAGACGGGGTCGTGCAATGAGCCAAAGCAGCATTTTTGCTTTCTCTTTGAGCTGTTGGCAGACATCAGCCACTAGTGAGTTGTACTTTACCAAAGCAGAACTGATTAATGAGCAATACTTGTGTGTCTGTGAAGTCATCTGCTTATGTGCATTTGTGTGTGTATGAGACAGTTTGTGGTTGTAATCTGCTGTAAAGTATGTCAGAGATGTCATTGCACCTCTGCTTCAGGGAAAGCAAATAAACCATGGAGGCAGACCTTGGCACTTTTTCCTTTCCTGGAAAGCTTTTAGCCTGCGGCCTGCTTTTTCATGGTGTGATTCCAGAAAAAAACAGACAATCTAATGTGTTTTTCCGTAACATTTCCCATTAGGTGAATCAGCCCTGCTGGGACTTCCTCATCTAAAAGTCCCCCATTGAGAAATAAAAACAGTTAACAGTTTTGTTTGCCATATTACACTACCATCAAATATACAGTGGGGTCCAAAAGTAGGAGACCACTTTAAAAATCATATCAGCTCACAACCAATACTGAAAATTGAATTGAATGAAATGAAATGAAATGAAATTAATAAACCATTTATAATGAAAACATTTTGTTTAAAATTAGAAAAACTGAATTTCTAGTTTTCATTAGTTCTGCTGTCATTAATGCAAAATGAAGAATACAAAAAAAATAAAATAAAATAATTTGTACTGTAAAAATTTTGTTTAAAATTAGAAAATTGTGAATTTCTAATTTTCACTAGTGCTGCTGTCAAAAATAAAGTAAAATAAAATAAAACAACAATTTGTACTGTAAACATTTTGTTTAAAATGAGAAAATTACGAATTTCTAATTTTCACTATTGCTGCTGTCATTAATACAAAACAATAAAAAAAATGTATACATTAAAATAAATAAAATAAAATAAATAAAATAAAATAAAATAAAATAAAATAAAATAAAATAAATAAGTAAAATCAAGATAAAAAAATTATTTGTACTGAAATTAATTTGGTTTAAAATCAGAAAAATTTGAATTTCTAAATTTGTACTAATGTCTCAGACTTTTGGAATTTATAGTTCAATACATTGTTGGTTCCTCCAGATGCATCAAATAGTGTGTCTGGATCATTAATTGCTGTTTACAAAGTGTGCAGAAATGAAAGAGAGCAATGGAACCAGGAGGAGCAGAGCAGGAAAAAAAGGAAAAGAAACAAAAAAGACCATTTGGGGGTTGTATCCAGATGCTGATGTACCTCCTGACAGCTATAGAAGAGCAACGGGACAGTGCAGGCTGGTGTTATCAATTAAAAGGCATCTGGATTTAGTTGCTCTCCCGGCTGGGCTTCATCTTCCGCAGGCGGTACTCACCACACAAACATCTCCCCTTTGATTAGAACCAAACCCCCACACATACATGTTAATTTCATGTGTGCTTGTCAGGATCCCAGGTTTAACAAAGGTTACATCAGGAGTAGCCTCAGCTGGAGTTGATAGATTCCTCTTTAAGTGGGCTGCAGTGAGACTTTCTTTCATTAGTGAAACGTCTTAGCCTCAGACGTCACGCCCACGGACCACCCACACTCATTTCGCTGAATGTCTGATTGGCACACAAAACTGGAAACACTTTCGCGAAGGCAAAAGTCTGAATCTGACTGGCTGACTTCTACAGGTTTTCTGGTAGCCTAGTGTCCGTCAATCTTTAACCAGCGTCAGTTGTGTCACTTCACTGCCATTCACAAATCCTCTCCTGTTGCCTCATAGGATAGTATAGTGTCCATCGTATGCACACTTCAGAACCTCACCAGAAGAAGTAGGTCGTCCGGGGACTTATTGCCTACTCTTTTATGAGTACTGTGATTTTCGACATACTTCTTTTGTCACATACTGTTTTTCGCCTACTATATATTAGGGAGGTATGTGATTTCGGATGCAGCCTTTGTTGGGCAAAGGTCTGGCTACATGGGCACCCACTGTAGACTGGGTGAACTCAGCCTGATCTGCCAGCGATTTGATTTCGCCCTGCAGCTCAACCTGTACATTAATTTATCCTGCTTCTGTTACACAATCTGGGGAACCAATCACAGACTGGCATTTCCACCTGGCGCGCTATTGGCGGGTTTAACACAATGACGGATAGAGAAGCGATTTATCGATGCCCGTTGATCACGCCTCTTGTGGTCTGATTGGTTGAAGGACTATCCAATTGCGTACAGAGTCATTTGAATTGTGCTCGCTGATCATGCCTCTTGTGCAGTAGAAAATACATAGCAGACTCCCCAGACCAATGTTCAATCTTAAAAGATTGAGCTTGGTCTGGTGATAGCCAGACAACACCCACTGTCCTACAAAGTTTATTTCCAACCTAATTCAGCATGCCTGCTTGTGTGTTTTCAAGCAATCCTGAAGAGCTTGATGAGCTGGTGTGTTTGATTAGGGTTGTAGCTAAACTCTGCAGGGCAGTGGATACTCTAGGGACTAGAGTTTAACCAAGTCTGTGGTTGCTGGATGCTAAAAGGACGTGAGGACAGAGCTGTTAGCATAACCTTGAGTGTGTCTGAACATGATGGATGAAGTGACAATGTAGATGCAATGTATTTGAATAATCTTGCCCAGTGAAATGTACCTGATCTGTATTTGCTAGTCATGGTAGATTACTCAAAGTTCTTGTGTTAATTTCACAGAGAGCTGCCTTTTTGACAAGGCTCGTTTTTGATAAATGGCGGTGTGTAAACAGGTCTATTAAAGAAAATTGTTTGCTAAAGCTCCTGTTTGTCAGCAAGGGCACATTACAGGAGTGAAACAAGATCCCTTTAAGCATGCAATGAAAGTAAATGACAGAGCTTTGAGAGCTGAATGAGTCATAATTTTCCCTCCAGTTTTACAGAGCATTACCATGCCAAAGCAGTGTTAGAGAGAGGGCGAGCTTTGAGTGGGCAGGGGGGCTCATTTCAGGGGGTTTCTGTATCTGTCATACGACAGTCACATCACATTTTGGCCACATTTACATTACATGATTCAGATGACCCAATTCCAATTTTTTTCCTCCTTTGTGGCACAAATCGGATATAACCCACAAATGCGTAAGCAGGAAAAAAAAAAAAAGCACATGGATTCCGATATTCTCAGATCGGTTTCAGGCCTCATTCATAATTGAAAATAAATCTGATATGAGTTGGATATGTGCATTTGTGTCTGTCACGTAAGAGGGCAGATCGGATATTCCCCTGCCAATGCAAGTCGAAAAAGTTTCGGTGGTAAATGACATCAACTCAGGTGGAAACCAACCATGATCACATCTCTCTTTTTAGTGGCGCAATGCAGGATGAAGGCTCAACCCAAAGTTTTGTTGACCTCTAAAAAAAAAAAAAGCTTGTATTTCATCACACCGTTTTTACTTCCTTTTTGGACTAAGCTTTTCCGGGCCAGTATGTCTACCTTGGGTGTATAGCCAAGCGTACAGTGTAAATGCAGATATCGGATATGGGTCACTTTTTTTAAAGTTGTAAGCTGGTCGCCGCATATAGTCAACAAATCGGAACTAGGCATCAAGACCTGCAGTGTAAATGTGGCCGTGAGTCTTGAATAAGAACGCTTACCCACAATCCTTTTCTGTGTGATGGGAGGCGCATTAAAAGTAGATTGGGTGAAAGAAAATGAGAGTGGTGTTCCTGCAACAACAACAACAAAAAAAAAAAAAAAAAAAAAAAAAAGTCATGATGGTTGAGCACATTGCCATACAGTTGCTAGAGGGTTCTGGGTGGTTTCTAAGAGGTTTCTCATTGCCTAAGTCAAAGGAGCCCAGCCTTGTCAGGAACAGGTAAGTATAAAGGGAGCAAGGACTCAAGTGCAAGAATAGGGTGATTTTATTAAATATAGAATAAAACAAACAAACAAACAAAATACCCACAAGGGGGAAAACCAACTTAAACTAAACACGAGGAGCAGGAACGTAAAGCACGACAGGGAACAGATGACAAACAACGATCCAGCACAGGACATTATAAAGGCAGTTAATGAGGGAGAACAGGTGGGGCAATTAAACCAATAATAGGATAACAAGATGGGCGGGGTTG
The DNA here is from genome assembly GCA_039654105.1 of Coreius guichenoti. Taxonomy (NCBI): domain Eukaryota; kingdom Metazoa; phylum Chordata; class Actinopteri; order Cypriniformes; family Gobionidae; genus Coreius; species Coreius guichenoti. The sequence continues at coordinate 18,014,970 of CM077171.1, forward strand.
ACAATAGACCGGAGACATGACGTAAGACCAAACATGACAAACCCAAGCACATGGCTAGAAAATAACAAAAACACAACATGTGCTAAACAAGACAGACATGTGACGTTACCCCCTCCCTACGGAGCGGCTACCAGATGCTCCACCCGAAACAAAAAACACCTAAGGAGGAGGATGGGGAACAGAAAGACCAGGGCGGCGCACACGGTTCAGGGGGCCACCTCTCTGGACGCTGGTCAGTGGCTGGAGCCCTCTCTGGACGCTGGTCAGTGGCTGGAGCCCTCTCTGGACGCTGGTCAGTGGCTGGAGCCCTCTCTGGACGCTGGTCAGTGGCTGGAGCCCTCTCTGGACGCTGGTCAGTGGCTGGAGCCCTCTCTGGACGCTGGTCAGTGGCTGGAGCCCTCTCTGGACGCTGGTCAGTGGCTGGAGCCCTCTCTGGACGCTGGTCAGTGGCTGGAGCCCTCTCTGGACGCTGGTCAGTGGCTGGAGCCCTCTCTGGACGCTGGTCAGTGGCTAGCCACGGCAGGGCAATGCACTTCGGCAGCTCTGGAAACTCCTCCAGGATGACCGCGGGCTGCTCAGGAATAACCTCTGAAGTTCTGAAGGAAGCCCTGTGCTCCTCCCAAGCACGCAAGACCGCCACCACATAAAACCCCAGCACAGCCCTCCTGGCCATGTCAGGACTGACGGGGTCAACCTCCCAGTCACCCGCAGTCTCTCTGACTGTTACCGGACTCGGGACCACCGGACTCAGGACCACCGAGGTCAGATCCTCCTCAGCGGAGGTGTCCAATGAGGTAGGCCTGTTCTTTCTCCTTCTCCATTTCCAGGTCATCGGAGGGCTGGGGCCTCCACTGACTGTAGATGGAAGGGAACAATCAGTGGGCTGGGACTCTGCTGGCCGTGGATGTTCTGGCTCACCAAGATGGTAGATGTAGTGGACAAAGTCCCAGAATCCCAGATGCCCCAGCTTCTCCATCTCCCCCGGGCTGAGAGGCATGTCCAGACAGATATTTAACACCTCCTTAATCTCCGCCTCAGTGTAGACCATGTGATCAACCTCGATCAGGAAACTGCAGGCAAAGTCCCTCACATCAGCCCCCTGCTGACGGATGTAACAAGAGCTCACATATTTGGTGAGTTGCAGATAGTTGGAGGGTTCAGTGGGGGGAGATGGAAAAAGGAAGAT